>OX453293.1:23311432-25777930 GCA_949710015.1 Crataerina pallida | reverse complement strand
GTGCGTAAATATTTTTCATTTAAAACTTCTTGTACTGATTTTTCTTAATAATAATATGCGCCTATCCTTCCGACCAATCCGTTTATTACCAAACGCATCAAGCGATAAAATAAAATTAACTTGATATTTATATTTGACTTTTTCACCACCTAATAAATATTTTAAGAATTCCTCCGTTTTATATAATCGTTCATCAGTGATTTTACTGTCTCCCTTTTCTTTTTTTTTTTAAATGTGCTGCCAGATAATTGAAAGATCAAAATTCTTTTTTCAAGATGGCGTAAAAAATAGCGTTGACAACATTCAGTAAACATTTTCCTTAACAAGATGGCGCTTTCGTTATTTTTCTATTCTATTTTCTTTCACTTCCGTTCCTAAACATTTCATTTAGTTTTCATTGCAAAACAGTGCTTTTTCTAAATTTATTTGTGTTTCAATTATTTAAAAATTGTCTAGTGCACTTACGTAAATAAACTAATAATAATGAAAAGCGATGGATATTTAGTTATTTGGCACTAAGTGTGCTTATATTGTATATATTTGGAATCGGGTTATAAATTTATTTTCTTTTAACCCAATACAAAATAAATTTTACTCAAAGTAAATAAAATAAAGTGAAATTTTATTAAAGCAATACCTTTTTTTATATATTTGTAACAAAAAAAAATTGTTTAAATTCCAAAATAACAATAAAAAATTTAACAAAGAGTTCAAACAAAGTGTTTTTCTCTTACAATTAAAGAGGCTTTTATTTGCAAGCATTTAACTGGTTTAAAATTGCATTCTTAAGATAGATTTGTATATAATACCTAAGCGTTAAGCCTGGTTAAGAGTGCTTTACACAAAGACAACACTTTCAGTTGCTTGTGAGGCGGTTAACAGTAAAGTTGTTGGCTAAAATAACTATTTTCAATAAAAGAAATGTACAAGTTGTGAGAAAAAAAAAAAAACGTTAATAACGAAAACAAAACAAAAAATTAAGAAAAATCAAAAAAAAAAAGACAACGAACAAATTTTTGTTTTTTTTGTGTACAAAGGTATGACGAATGCAGTGTATATAGAAAATCACATAATAAACAGTTATTATTGTAATCTGTGTGTATGTGTAAAATTTTGTTATGTATGTATATGATATTATTAATGAACAATTGCACGGTATAGCAAAAGGTAGTTAAACGAAAATGTAACACTAGTAGCAGTTGCAATCAATAAAGAACCAAAAAAAAAAAAAAGCAAAATTATTAAAAAAATTATCGAAAGTGAATGGTATTCGTGCAGATAGTGAAATAAAATTGAAAAAGAAAAGGAAAAAAATAAACCAAAAAACAACACTTGAATGAAATTGAAATTGAAAATTATCACAAAAAAAAAAAAAAAAAAAAACAACAGCAATTGCAACAGTGTGTTAATGAGTTGAGTTGCTTTTAAGATGTTTTCAAATAAAGTAAAAATATTTAATCAAAACCATTGCGTTAACACCTTTTCCTGTACAAAGAACTTTCTATGCTATGTACGACCATCTGTTTAATGATCATTTATTAAGTGTTTTTTTTTTTTTTATATTAATTTTAAATTAGAAACTGTTTTTTTATTACGAAATCATTGACAAATTTAGTTAATTTTTTAAATTTGTAGGTCAAGGAGACACAAAAATGTCGTGAGATTTTTAAATTTTAAAACTTATTTGTATACAATAATCATTTAACGTGAGTTTAAATATTAAACAAAATAATGATGTTATCACACTCCCCCTACGTGCTTACTTGTAAAAACTTAGCATTCGATTCTATCGAGTAGGTATACACATACACAATACACAATTATCACCTTGGTTAGCATCTGCTTGCGTGATTACAATGAATACTCTCCAAAAAAATATAAAAAAAAAAAAAAAAACTGACAGGAAAACTTAAAGCAAAACAAAACGGCAAAATAAACATTTTCTTAAAAAGAATGTGTTATGTCATCGATATTAAAGCTTACTCATATAATTCTTTAACCAAGAACCAGCAAAAGCCAGCATTAATTGTTATTCTTTTGTTCAGGTGGCAGATTACTAAACTTTTAATGAAATTCACAATTCATGGCGGATGTGTAGATTGCCAGTTAATCTTTTCAATGTATGTGTGTGGAACGCACCTATACCCGTGCCTTCAATATTCAACTTTAAATATTTATCAAAAGACTGTTAAATTGTTAGGCACGTTTCCCTTTTACTTTATTTATATGAAAACTGATAAATGTGTTGCATTGTGCTCAGAATTTATAACGAAGACAAAGCGGACACTTCTTGGAAATCTTTTATTCCTACATAGGCAACATTGTACTTTTTGGTTACATTTACACAGCAGTTATATATTACACGCGAAAAAGGACAAATTATTAATAATCTGTACACATAGCGAAGAGAAATTTTGTAAACATATTTATACAGTACTCTGAAGTACTTGCCAAAGACCTCTCGAAACGTCATTATTCTTAATCAGTTTGATTAAAATCTTAATTGTTTTTGTAGTGCCTGAATTCCATGACATTTAGTTGACATTTTATACGTTCATGTCTTTTTTCTGCCCATAGAAATACAGTTGCTTTTAAATTGAGAGAAATCTTTGAAAAACCACGCCCACAATTGATAAAAATCTTTATATTAGCCTCAAAACTTTTAATTTTCGTATTCATACTAAAGTTGAGTTCTTCCTTCGTTATACCAAAATAGAGATCGGTTAACAGACACGCCTACAATTTCCAAGAAACTTCTTCTATACAGAGTTCGACATGGTAGTTGAAATATTTTATTTGTACTGTTAAGTTTTGTAATCAAATATCTGCCATGCCCACATTTTATATATAGATAGGTAGTGTGTTCAAGTTTAGACTTAAACCAATCTTGTAATTTGTTAAACAGTCTGGCCTCCATATGACTTTTTGCCATCAGAGTTCATATTTGCCAGATGCTTTGTAAAGAGGCGGCAAAATTATTATAGAAAAAATCGTCTAGTGAATGATTTTAAAGAAAGAGAGAGGTCCAAATAAGGTCCAAATCGATGGCCGAACTCAGGAACTTGGTTTAACAAGAACAATTTTAGCCACAATTCTGTACAAGAATTTGGATTTGTTTCCATTTAAGATTCACTTGAATCAAATATTTTTACCACAAGATTATTTACGCTGCTAAACATATGCTTGTAGGGTGTATGAGCCCCCTTTACACTCTTTTTTTTTTAACGAATGGGAAAGCGTTGAAAGCCCAGTCAATGTGGGACTCTCACCCACTAAAACCCCTTCAACTTCCGACGGCAGATCTTCTGGGACTACCGTTAAGTATTACGTCAGGAGAACCGCCTGAATAGTACGTATCATGTCAGTTGTTCTCTGTTTGTCCCTTTACACCCTTTAAAATTGACAGTGTGTTAAGAAATTTGTTTGGGGGTTATTATTGAACCTTTCTTCCTTTAAAAATGAAAACGGCTTAACGGTAACTCACACTGGCGAACGATATTGCGATTTCTTTGATAGGCTGAACAAATGATTCTAATAAGCATGCAGCTAGAATACCAACCAGGTGTACTTCTCTATAGTTGGGATTGATCTTATACTTAACATACTTCGCTGATACTGATTCTTTCTTCCTAGATTTCATTTCCTTTTAAAATATTTCCAAATCCATTTGATTTTTTTTCATTTCCTAATGGAAAATGATAAAGTTGTAGACCACACTTAATAAGTATAATGATTATTGCTTGTCTATACAGTTACAACAGCATAATTGTGGTTTAACATATCATGTACACTTAATTACCCTGAGATGTTAATGTTTAGTATTAATGCGCATAATAAACCAACCGTGTGAATATATAGCCTTTATAAACCGCAAAAACTTTTAAATATTGAATCAACAGGTGTAAATAAAATAAGAAAAATAAATGAATAGATAAAAAAGTAGTTGGTTGGAGTTAAATCTGGAATACTCAGCATCGAGGCAACGTCGCTTCCTGTGCTGTTTACATCTCAATATGTAGATCGTTCCTTCTTTATAAACGGTATGAAAAATTGAGTTGAAAAATTTGTTTTTATTGAATTGTGGGCGTGTCGCTTGATCGATTTTACTTAATATATGAAAACTATTCACACTTTTGCCAAGTTTGGCAGCGATATTTTAATTTTTGCAATCAGCAGAGTGATTATTTCAGAAGCCACACCATCAGACAGACAGACAGACACAGCTGGATTCATTTAGTAATCAATTTTGATTCAAAATAATTTATTTACAATTTTTAGCGAAGAATTTTTCTGTTTTCAAAACTATGTGGTTATCGCCAACTGCCTTTCTTGAATTTATTAAAATAAATTATATTTTATAAAAACAATTTTTTTTATATAACCAGCTGTCTGTCATTATCAATTCTTTTATTAAAAGCAATTATGTTGAATATGTTTATGTAAAATGAAAATACAATCTAATAAATGCTTTCCAAAGACTGCTGTCATGTCATGTCTATAATTCAAAGAATCTTTAAATGCTTTAATCAAAATAACTGACAAGCATTATTAATGATGAACTGAAGAATTTTATTATATGAAGTATATATATATATGTATATTTGTGTATAATGGCAAATTAATTGTTTAATTGTTTTGTTGGTATATAAAGAAAAACATTCATTTGAAGTGTTGGCAAAATTCAATGAATCAACGTTAAAAACAGCTGCTTTAAAAGTACTAAGCTTCAGTCAACATTAATTCTGCATGTGAAACGCTTAAAAATGTAGTTGATTGAACTTAATCTTAAGTACCTTTCGTTCTTATACGCAAAAAGTGGGTGTGGCTTGTATATGAATCGATTTTCTAATAATATTATGCATCAACTTGCAAGTTCGATGATGCTTTACATGAGTTTTTTTTTTTAATTGTGGGAAACTGTCACGCCCTTTAATGGAACTTAGATGGTTGGGTTAATTATAAGAAATTTTTTAATTTCGTGGATCATATTTTGTGACAGATAAATAAACTTTGGTCAATTGAGGGCGTGGCATTTGCTTGATTTCGCCTAATTAAAGAAACGGTCTGCTTACAAAAACTATATGTAAACAATTTCAGATCATTATTTCAAAATTTACGCCCGTGAGAGGACCAACAACAGATGCAGATCGATTCAGATTTTGTTGCTGATTAAAAATATATATACTTTGTAGGGTCGTTGATGCCACTTCCTAAATGGTATAACAAACTTAGCATACCCTTAACATTTTTGCAACATTTATAACATATGTTTCCAATATAAAAAAATTAAAAAAAGAAAAAAATTCATATAAATTCTTTTGATACGTGAGCATAACACCGTCAACGCTATTTTTAATAATTTTTAGCACACATTCCAGTCGCACCTCTTGCGCTCTCTCTTTTTCTTCTTCTACATGATTAATTGCATACCAAATCATGATATACGGCAACACACACACACACACACACACACATCCACACACCTAAACTTTTTTTACACATGTAACAAAAAAAACTAAAATAGCAACAAACATATACGAGTACATATGTATTTACATACACGGTATAAAAGACAACTTAAAATGAGTTTCAAGGTTTCCATGTTTGTTGTGATGTTTCGTGATGTTCTCTACGGCGAACTAGTCATCAAGTAAATACTGGTTTGTTGCTTTTTGTAAAGATATGTAAATACATTCACCCATGTGTATGTGTATGTGTGTTCTATGTTTGCATGTGTTGGTGTGTACTCTTTAACACAATACCGTTTGTTCATTTGTTAGTTTAAATTAGATATAGTTTTGAACGAAGTGTGAAGAGAGTTAGCAAGGTGGTGAGAGACGACGTTCTGTTATATCTCATGCACACACATTTTAATTTAACCATTAATAATTGCAGAACATTCAAATTCATTTGCAAGCTGTGCTTCAATAAAAATTGAATTGGAATTGTTGCTAGATATAAATGCGTCTAAGAGCGTCTGTCTGTCTGTATGTATGTGTAGCTGTAATTTATAATCACAAAATTTGCTCGTATACTAGTTTTCAGTTCAGTTGTGTGCCTGATTTAATAGAAATCTTGAAAAAGACACAATTTTTTTTGGTGGTGTGTGTCCTTTTGTTGTTGTTGTTGTTGTTGTTGTTAGACGATTTATATAACTTGACTGCCATCATGTTAAATTAAATATATCGAACAAAATAATTATTTATGTTACTACGAAGGAAAATCATTTTTTTGTGTCGCTTTTATTTGGGTAGACTAGGGTCTGTACGCAGCGTTACTTATGATTCAAAAATGTTTATCTACAATTCACAATTTCTTTGCAAGAAATAATGCATCCTTAATAGGATTTTTTCACTAATTCGTTGCAGGATGGCACTGTGTCACATGGTTTAGTGTTTTATTGAAGGCTCAGTTTTTTTGTACGTAACCATGGAGCATAAAAGTGATGTTTTGTGCAATTTTGAATAATTTTTTTTAAAAAGAACTTTCAATGATGCCACCGGGGTGTGTCAGCCACATCAGAAGTATTCTTTTTACTACCTCCACATAAGATGGGGCTTATACTAATTTTATTATTCTATTTGCAACATCCAGAACGAGACGTCAGTGACTCTACAAAGTATATATAATATAATCTTGACCAGCCCTAACATTTGAATCGATCTGGATATGTCTGTCCGTGTGCTTGTTCTTGACCCATTTACCGTTATCAATTTTTAAATATGGGTTTCTAGTTTCTTTGCGTAAGATCCTATAAATTGAACGAAATTAGCTCTTTGCCACGCCCACAATCGAAGAAAATCTATCTATCGCTTACAAACATTTTTGTATGAAAATGAAATTTAGTACACAAATTTATAGAATTGATATTCATAAATAGGGCATGGTCGGACGCACGCCCACAACTTGTGAAAAGCCTTATTTGATGAGGAATCTGGCTTAATACATTAATTATAAGAGGGAAAGGGTTTTTAACATTTGAATTAATTAGTTTTTATACCGTACACCACAAAGGATATATTAAGTTTGTGCCAATGTTTGTAATCTACCTTTAATTCTATCAATCGATCACTTTCTTAATCGATTTCATCATGTCCGTTTTTTCTGGTATAAAAGGGTTTCTATTGAATTTTGTTTTTTTAATATAAAAGAATTTTTCAATAGTTTTGAGGCAACAATCTCCCAGGGATTTATAATCAAATAGAAAATTATGATTTTCTGCCGTAAACGATCTTGATTATTTATTACTTGTAATTAAAATTAAAAAAAAAAAAAAGTAAAGTTTTATTCTAAATATTTCTTTATTGTTGTTGTTAAAATTGAAATTCTTTTAAAATGAGAAAAACTATTTTAGTAGGTATGTGCTCATAAATATTGTCAAGCTTTGTACCGGTTAAACCGGTTTGTAGAGAGTAAAAATAACCTTAAACTTCGCTTCAATTAGATTTGTTGTAAATCTAGTTTATTGATGCATTCCAATTGTTGTAAAAACTTTTATTAAGAAAAATTATTCAAAAAAAATGCTTCGTAATGAATACAAATAATTACTAATTAACAACTAATTACCACAGAAAGGAAAAAATGGAATCTTTTAAGGCGATCATGTATGAACAATAATTATATACAAAGATATCTTTAAATACTTGATAGATCTATTTATTTTTCCTTCTGTTTAGTGTTTCATATATAAAACTAAAGACTTAAACCACAAACTATGCCAATTGTGTGTCTTTAAGTAATTAAGCAATCAACTAATGTTTGGCCATTACTTTTGATTTACTCTGCGGATGGGCATTTTATAGTTATTTTATATAATGTTACAATAACAACAACAATAAAAGCATGAAATTAACTCACGCGCCACCAAAATAAAAACAATGCTGCTAAATAAGGCAGACAAAAAGCAAAGCAATCAATCATTGTAGTATAAAAATGAAAACTTTCACTTGTTCTGGTATATTCGGACTCAATACTTACTTGCCTGCCAACTTACATATGCTTACATATTTTATATTTTGTATTTACTACAAATTTTACGCATAATAAAAAATTATTTACTATAACAACACTTGAAGGCACTCATTGTCATATGGATCATATAAGCTGATTAAGGTTACACAAGCATTTAATAATAAAGACACGAAAATATTCATATCTGTGAATTAACGCTTAGCTTATTACATCAGTCTATGTTCGATGTTATATTATATGATGTGTATACCTTGCCAAACAAAAATTATCAACATTCTGAGAGAAGTGTTAGAGATTTCACAAAATATATGATTTGTGGGCAAAATTGAATGAGTTTAGCTTTTCCGTTGGTACAAAACTAAATGAGATGGCCCAAGTCATACTTTTTATATCCTCCACATAAGACGGGGGGTATACTAAGTTTGTCATTCTGTTTGCAACATTTAGAGGAGGCGTTTGAGACCTTACAAAATGTATAAATTCTTGATCAACATCAAATACTGATTTGATCTAGATGTGTATGACTGTGTGTTCATGTGTCCGTCTGTTGTTGACATTCTCAAGGGCGTCATTATTGAGATATTTAGCTAAAATTTTTGCACAGACCCTTTTAGTTTTTGCAAATAGCAAATTGTTTTTTAAAATGGGCAAAATCGGATAAGAGCCACGCCTACAATAAAAAAAAATTCTATTTATCTGCTAGAAAAATTGACCTACGAACTTGAAATTTAGTACACCTATCCACAGTTATCCCATCTATTGATGTGCCAAAAATGGGCATGGTCCGATAACAGACACGCCCACAATTTACAAAAAACCATAGTCCATGTAAAACTCGATATGTAAGCTCATACGGAATACATACAATATTAGAGGACGTAATCACATACTTGTCACGCCCACTATTGTAGATGTTAAGGGTATTTAAGATTTGATCTAAGCCAAACTTAATCTTCTTATTTGTTATTTATTAAGTTATAAAACAATTCTTTAATGACCTGTATGGTAATGGTTTTTGCTTACCATTCAGTTAAATGAATGGGTTATAAATTGAAGCATAAATTAAAGTTTTTCTATGCTTCCAAACAAACATCATTTGTATGAATTATTTGGATTTTGTGATCTTGTGGAGATTTCTCTTTTTATAGCATCTTTATTGTATGTTTTTGTGACAATTTACACTTGATTTTAATTGCTCTCCTGCCAGTTTAATTACTATACTTACAATTATATTGTTAATAAGAGTCATTGCTGAGATGAAGAGGTCTGCCTTTGCTTATTCTCTTTTTTATAAATTTAATAAAAAACATAATGAAATGTAGCGTATTTAGAGGTCGTTTCATTTGATAGTTAGTTGTTGACCTATTTTAATGTTTTACCCTCGTTTTTCTTATTTTTTTTTTTCTATTTTTTTGCATTATAAACGTAATAACAGTGCAGTTCATTAAGACCAACTGAAATTGATTTCATACCATTAACCTTTTGACTTTTCAATACTTTCTATGCAACTTAGTGTATAGAAAGCAATACACAAATGAAATAAGATCACACCAGCAATAATACATATATACACATATGTGTAGATTGTGTATGAACAGATGAATGAGTTCAAGCATTTATTGCTACTTTCATTCGTAAATTGTTGTTTGTAGTAGAAGACCTAGGTGGGGAACCTTTTGGCTATTGGAGGCCACATATATAAATTAGATAGATTGCAAAAGTTTTATTTATTTCGTTGTTGTAATTTGTTTTTGCCTTGTTTGCCGGCTTTAGTGATGATTTTAACTTACCATGAAAAGCATCTTTTGTAATCGTACCAAAGAATGAAATATATGGAAAATCTTATATTTACATGAACTTCAAGGATATCAAGATTTTAAAATATGTAAAAGATTTTCTTCCATGTTAACTTTTCAACACGTTACAACAGTTCAAACTTTGGCTCACTATGAAAATATCGCTATATGGAGAAAATCCATAATTCTTGATATTTTCCATTGAAACGTGTCACATTAACTCCATTTATTATAAGGTGAAATTTTGACAAGTTCAAGTTCAATCGGTTGTTTTTATTAATTAGGCCCAAAATGGGAATTTTCAAAAAAAAAAAAAAAAAAATAAACATTTTCTCAATCCTCGATAATAATTGATCAAATCAAGTTCGAATATGCTGAGTCATTGTGACAACTAATCTGGCAGTAATGGAAAACGTTGTCCATTTCATTTATTTTTCTCAGTGTTTAACAGTTTAAAGTTTGTATTGCAGGAAGAAACACCATCTAGCGCACCAGCACAAAATTTTTATATGAAAAACTTGATATTTTCCAAAAAAAGGAAAAAAAGCACAATAATTTTATTTGTTATACGGCTCAATTGCATTTGAACAGAGACCTCTAAATATATATAAAATACATAAAATACATGGTACGATTTTTATTTTTTTTTTGTAAATTTTTTTTGAGTCATATGCTGTTGTCACATATTTCTTAAATATAAGAAGTCTACTACTGCTAGAAGCAGAACAGGGGCAAAGTACATGTTCTGCTACTTTAAGTGCCGCTTTACATAGTAGTAGTAGTGAATATGTTGTTTTCAGATACGCCCATCTTAAGTAAGTGGTATCTGAAGGACTAGGGCTCCGTATAGTATTCGAGTTAGTATTCTAAGCTCGTTTCTTTGTAGTTTCAAAAACGTGGCGGCATTATTGAAAGATTTCATGAAAATATTCGTGATGAACAAACAACTCATGTTGTTCTAAAATACAACAACACAACAGAGTTTCGAATATTTGCTCTTTAATGCGCAAAACTTTAGACTAAATGCAGTGAATACTGTTAGAAAAAGCTTAATAATGAAGAATAATTGTTTAAAGTGTGCGCAAATTGTTGATCAACTGAAATGTATAGAAAAACGCGTCAATTACTGAACTCAGTCCGATCCCAATATTATAGAGCAAGGCAGTCAAGTATGTATTGACTTCACTCCATACAATGAATAGTTTTTTCATTTTTGTTTTTTGCTTTTTTTGTTGTGTTTTATTTATTCAATGAAATTTCATTGCATTTGATTTAGTGTCTATAGTATAAGTGTGTAATGGTGCAATACGTTACAACAACTATCACTTCGAAGCAGCGATTGTTTAAATAACAAATTTGTGGAACAATTATTTCAATTGTTGTTGTTGTTGTTATATATCTTGCATTGCTTACAAAATTGACCCAAATTCGTTCAAGTGAAAATTGTGCAAAAATATTTTGTTTTTTCTCTCTATTTTTATCCCATTTACTTTTTTTTCTCTTTCTCCAAAACTTCCAGATCCATGCTTAACCAATTGAAAAGCAAATGGTCAGTTTAGCCTTTTATGTGTACAGAATGTATGGAAAATTTTCAAATAATTTCTTTCACTTAACTAACTTGAAAAACGTAAATAAACATGAAAACATAATACAAAGTATGTGTACGCTATGTTTATGTTTAAGGTATTTTCGTAATTCGGTACGAAAAGATTTCAGCTGCCAATTGGCAAGATATTGGGCATTGTTTATATTGCTTAGCGTCGAACCAATTTGTACAAAGTAATCACACGTACACACACTCCCATACACATACACATATATTGATAAATAATTTGTATTGCTTCAACGATATTGTGTAAGAGTGTAATTAAATTGAAAGCGACATTAAATTGAAAATTCATTTTTTTTATTAAACGTTTGCATAACATTACATGTTGCTCGTACAGGCCATCATTTTAATTTATTACCTATACACTTTCAACAACATAAATTATACGGTATACCAAGTTTATCATACCATAAGCGTCAAAGATTTAATCATATATAATTTTGATTTAAAATCAAAATCTTATATGCTTATATGCGTCCGTCTGCGTATTTATCTGTTGTGGGAACGTTCACGATGATAACATTTGATATTTTAAGCTAAAGTTTGAAATATATATTTTGAATATCTGCACCTTGCTTCTTTTTTAGGATGATATAAGCTAAGAGCCACGCCCACAATTAACAAAACTTCTTCCATCAGCCATAAAAATTAAACTCTATGATTGAAATATGGTATATATTGTAAACAATAAATAATTGTTGTGACAAATGTGGGCGGAGTGGAACACGCCTATAAGCTAATTAACTATTCTTTACTAAAAATTGTGAAAAAATATTGAAAATTGTGACTTTTTGCCGTATAAAGACTTTCATTTTAAAAGGAGGGATTCTAAAAGTGATCCATTTTGAAAAAGGTTTTTCTTTGGCCCGAAACATATGCCTTTGCATCAAATTTTATCGAAATATCTAAAAAACTGCGACCTGTAGCTTACCTGTAGCACAAATGTACAAGGACAGATAGACGGACATGATTAAATCAGTTGAGATTTTGATTCTGTATCGATCGGTATAACTGAAGGTGGGTATTACATTTATCGTTTAAGTGTTATACACATCTGCACAAACTTAACATATTTATTGCCACAAGTGATGTAGGCTATAATCATCATTATTGTACACACTCTCTGGGCAAACATTCTTAAGTTGTTCATATAAAAAAAAAAAAAAACGTTTTCTATAAATAATATTATGTTTAATAGTCTGCAGGCAAATCGTTTGGTTAAGCTTATTACATAAATTAAATTAAACTAACGTTTTGAAGAAAAAGCTTGTGGGTGTAGAAACTATGTATTCTCTGAATGAAACAATTTATTTATAACACAAAACTCACAGTATTTATAAACAAAATACACAACTTGTTTACATGACTCAGGTGTAAGAATTCATTCACAAACAAGCAAACAAACGGTGCTGCCGCTGCATACCATACCGATGCCAATACCGAATTGCTGCTATAAACCGTACAGATTATATGAAATTTGCGAAATTATTTAAAATATAATTTTTTTTTTTTAACGCGTATCGTGTATGTAGACAAAAATGCCATCCAACTGGTTGGTTAAGTTTTAAGTTTTAAAAGCCACTGCATACACTGCGTTTATCTTAACAAGTTAAGAAGAAAAAAAAAAAAAACCATAAGCAAGCCAAGTAAATATTTATATAAATACAAATATTGTAATACAGTCAAACATATGAAAAGCTATGTATTGGACGTACGTACATATACAATATATTTGATTGAAAAATTCACATATTAAACTATGCTTTAGTTTATTACATATATAGATTATTTGGACTCTTATATGTATATAAAAAGAAAATCATTTCCTAGTTCTAAGGATAACAATTTGCTAAAGCAATGTTTGCCAACAAGTTTTTACAATGAAGGGGAATAACATTTGTATGCATTTTTTTCCATAGAAATTGTTTTGGCAAAAATTCTATCAATTTTTCTTTGCAGTGAAGATCTAACACACACAACCGGTTTCTAATAGTACAACTTTATGAAACTTAAAAACTAAAACAAAACAAAACAAAAGAAACATCTGATCCCATATTTATGCAAATGGCTCAAGTTAACTATTCATACACGTCGATGTTTAGCTCTTCTAATGGTTATTTTTCTGTATAAATTTTCAAATTTTTGTGTTTTTTTAAAAAGTATACTTAGGTCTCTTTCGTAATTACACATTTAGACATAATTTACTAAATGCACTTATATAGAATATTTGCATTTATGCAACAGAAAGCATGAAACAAGTTAGAAAACCAAATGAAACTTAGGCCACATTTTCTATATGCAAAGAGTATTTCTCCTACATCTATGTTATTACATATGGGCTGTCCTTTATTTTAAATTTATTTGATATTATTTTTTAAGAAAATAAATCTTCAAAAAGCTACAGAAATTTCCAAATGTTTGCAAAAAATTTGACTAAAATCGGAGCAGTAGTTTTCTAGTTATAAGCCAAGCAAGTTCACCTTCATTCTTGTGGTCGTCATTGTGAAAATCATGTTTATACAAAAATATTAGCAAAATACCAGGCGCCCAGCATGCCTGAGCAAGCAAATTTTGATTTTAGGAATCTTTAAAGTCGCATAACTTGGAAACGGCTGCACGGATTTTGTTCAATTTTTTTGTGAAGGATAGTAAATTACTTCAGCTTTCATATGAAGTATACAATATGGGCGTGGCACCAACAGTTTAGTTGAAAAACAAGTATTTTTAAATACACATTTCCCAAATAAATGGGTAATGCCACGCCCATTAGTTACATATGGCCACAAAGCTGGAGAAATTTCCTAATTTCTGCAAAAAATTTCATCAAAGTCGGAGCAGTAGTTCCGAAGTTATGAGCCAAGCAAGTTCACGTTCATTCGTGTGCACGAAATTTTGAGAGTCATGCAAATATAAAAATGTGAGCAAAATACCAGGCGCCCAGCATGCCTGAGCAAGCAAATTTTGATTTTAGAAATTCTTTAAAATCGTATAACTTTTGAACGGCTGCACGGATTTTGTTCAAATTTTTTTTGTAAGCTTGTAAATTAATTCAGCTTTCAAATGAAGTATATTATATGGGCGTGGCACTGCCCATTCAGTTAAGAAACGAGAAATAAATATTAAAAAGTAATTTTTTGAGCAAATGGGCAGTGCCACGCCCACTAATTAGATATTCCCAAAAAGCTGGAGAAATTTCCAAATGTTTGCAACACATTTGATCAAAATCGCAGCAGTAGTTCCCAAGTTATGAGCCAAGCAAGTTGACCTTAATTTTTGTTGTTGTAATTTTAAAAAACATGCAAATGTAAAAAATGTTAGCGAAACACCAGGCGCCCAGAATCGCTCAGTAAGCGAATCTTGATTTAACAAATACTTTAAACTCTTATAACTTTTAAACGGCTGCACGGATTTTGTTCAAATTTTTTTGTAAGCTTGTAAATTAATTCAGCTTTCAAACAAAGTATATTATATGGGCGTGGCACCACCCACTAAGTAATAATCAAGAAATATGATTGAAAAAGTGATTTCCTAAGAAAATGGGCAGAGCCACGCCCAATAATTTATCAATTCCCGTAAAGCTACAGAAATTTCCAAATGTTTGCAAAAAATTTGACCAAAATCGGAGCAGTAGTTTTCTAGTTATAAGCCAAGCAAGTTCACCTTCATTTTTGTGGTTGTAATTACGAAAATTTAATTGAAATGAAGTGTTGTTCAGATATTTTTTAGTGTATATGTGTAGGTTTTTATTGAAATTAGGCAAGCTCTTTTAAGAGCTATGAAAATTATATATATATAAACAGCCATGTGCAAAAAGTGGGCGGGGTGTCACATAAAAAAAAACCTTTCAATATATGAAAAAATTGAAATCTTGGCTTGAAATCTGACGTTTCAGTTTCTACATAATATATACATACGTTAATACAGAGGGCTTGTTTATCTTATCTGGAGGGTATTTAAGATATGACTTAAGTCACAGTTTTCTTACTTGTTACATAAGTGCTTGGTAGTTGTAGATCTTGCCTATTTTCCGCCACGTAACCTATTATTAGATTATTCTAAAATACTAAAATATCAACGAATATGAAATATTTCTGCGGATACATAAGTATTTTTCAGATGTAGACATCATCTTGTTGATAGTTTGAAACATTTCGTTAATAAACAATCGATTCGTAACACACTTTATCAGTCTTTAAAATGAAGTTGTTTTTCTTTTTTTCAAGTAAACATAAAAATAGCAATGACACGTCCGTCTACACACTCTATGGTGCCAAATAATATAAAACAAACTAACAACAACAACAATAATTTGGCAATATTGAAAAAGAAAATTCATGTAACTCACAACATAGTAAAGTAATAACACTCGCATTAGTATACAATCACCATCATCATCATCATCATTATCATCAAGCACCAGAACAGATCGTGTATGAAATGAATAACAAATAAATTAAAACACAAAAACAAGTAAATTATTTAATATATGTATGTTTACAGCATATTAAATAGTATGCGCACGATTTTATTACTGGTATGCTTGGTATTTAGTTCAATGTCAATGAAAAAGAAGACGATTGTGAAACAAACACGAAATATTTACAAACAATGACTATTGATGGATAATTTGTGCCAACTGAATTTGATGGGAGATTATAGATTTTATATAATATGTATAACGCTAAAGGCTTTTTTATAAAATTTAGCAGATGAAGTAAAAAAAAAATTTAGATAATAAATGATAACACATTGAAGAAGCTGCTATGCAGTAAGAAGATTCTATTTTCAACATTTTTATAAGTTAATGTTAATGAAGAATGAAGAAATTGCCCACATCCCATTCATAATTATTATATTTATCATTAAAAAATAATCGTGAGTGTAGCTTTTTGGGCCACAACTATTATTTTAAACAATTTTTATCATAATTTTTGAAACCACACAAAAAAATTCTTCTCTTCCTTCTTTTTTTATTGAAAACTTTTACATTACATGTAAAAGGAATCAAACTTTTGGCAAACTTTTCAAATATTTCATAGTAAACTATTACCCTTCACAACCATGCACATCTTTTAAGTGATGATAATAGGAAGAGTCAAGTCAATATTGTTGAATTACAATTTGTTAAATATAATCTAGAGACACTTGGAATGACTGATAGTCTTTAATTTTTTGCTATATAATGTTTAACTTACCTTGAACCACTGGTGGCAAACAGCTGCCTTCAATTATACGAATCGATTCAAATCTGAATTAAATGTCCGTCTGTCTGTCTATGTATATTTCTGCGCACGCTACTGGGAGTAATTTTTCAGATATTTTGCTAAAATTTGGTACAAAGACATACATTTTCACAAAGAAAAATTCTATTGAAAATGGATCAGATCGGACGAGTTTTAGAACCCCTCTTCATATAAGGTTTTATTATAATTGAAATCTTTATATGGAGAATTAGCAGATTTTGAATCAGACCAGCAATCATTTGAACAAAATTATTCAATTAATAAATCATTATTTTACTAAGTTAAACGCTAAAACATATTCTTGAAATTGAGATAATGTAATTTTAACTCCTACAAACAATGAGTTCAAGTGTTTTAAATATAAATGGCTGCTGTGGCTGCTTTAATAGTAACTCACAATATATATAAAAATAATATCTTTACATATAATATAATTTTTTTGCAACAATCTAAAAGTAACATACATTGATACAAAAACATATGCGAAGTATAAACAAACAAAGTGCATAATAAACTAAACAGAAAACTAAGAAATTTTGTCATAGTATAAACAGCAATAATCGAATAAAGTAAATATGGCTGAAGTCAATATATGCGCAAATAATCAAAACGAACAACAACAAAAACTATGGTCGTTATCTTACAATTATCATCGTCCACACCATCACCAACAGCACCAGCATCAAAAGCACCACTACGTTACCCACCAAAATTGGGCAACAACATACCCGCGGTTGTTGACCACTATTACAAATCGACTACAACCACTACTACTGCTGATCACTTTGAGTTGGTTATGCTGTCTACTGCCAATGAGCCAAGCACATGTGGCGCTCACTTATCCACCTGCACGTAAATATAATTTGGATTTTTTGGACAATTCACGTACCCGTGGACCATGTGGCATGCCGAGAGGTGAGTCTATAACATTTACAAAAAATAAAAATAAAATAAAAACATGAAAAATATAAAATTCCTTTCCTTTCATTTCTGATCATAAACAAACTGACAGACAGGCATTTACAAAATGAAACGCTAAACAAAAATATGTATTTTTTTTATTATTTTTTAAGTGACCATGTTTTCATGTTTTCACCGAAATATCGATGTAAACGAAAGTTTTTATTTGTAAACTCCCATTGGAGGGAATAACTTTTTCCCCAAATTTTTGGAAAAAATTCAAAAATTATATGTTCATGTAGGGGGTAAAATGAAAAACCTACCTACTTAGTAGCTTAAATATATGCAAAGAAAATTTGTTTAAATTGGCATTTGTTGTACATTTAACTTAACTGTGCTTCCGATTGATTGAAATATGTGCATACCTCTGCACAATACCACTACATGGTTTTTGCCGTTGACTTTTTCGTGGGAATTGTAACAGGTTTATTTTTTTGCATTTTTCATTTTTGCAACCTCTCACATTCTGCCATAATACCATAACAATAACAATCGCAATGTCAAATATATTCCATTTGGTTTTTTATATTTATTGACCCAACGATACGATCGCCATTCTATTCAATGTAATGTAAATGTGTCTCATACAGCATAGTTTAAAACAAGTAAGGAAATTAATTGAGGCTTAGGCCAAATCTTTAATACCCTCCACGTTTACAATAGTGGGTGCGGCAGGTATATGATTACGCCTTCTAATAGTGCATGTATTACGTATACGCTTACAAGTCAAATTTTACGTGGAGTATAATTTTTTGTAAATTGTGGGCGTGTCTGTTATCTGATAGCGTCCATTTTTGACACTTCTATTGCTGCGATAATTATAAATATATGCGCCAAATTTCAAGTTCATAGATCAGTTTTTGTGGGGGATATAGAGATTTTTGTTGATTGTGGGCGTGGCTTTGGACCGATTTTACCTATTTCAAAAAACAATCTGTGTATAAAAACTAAAAGTGTTTGAAAAAAAAATTTTTGCCCAATACCTTGAAATTTACGATTGTGAAAATGCCAAAAGTCGATGGACATACGGACACTCATGTCTGGATTCGTTCACTTTTAGACGCTGATCAAGAATTTATATACTTTGTGGAGTCTCTGACGTCTCCTTCTATGTATTGCAAATGGAATGACAAACTTAGTATACCTCTCATCTTATGTGAATGGTATAAAAAACCATTTTGCAATAATTCTTGACATATTTTTTATCCAATACGTTACGTTTGTTGCATTAATGCTCAGTTTCAGTTTCTTATTAAACCTCAAATATGTAGATACTTTAATAATATTGTTTCACATGGATAAAAAAAAGGAAATTACTATAAATAAATATTATTACGCATACGTTATGTTATTTTATGAAGGTGTTTAGCTTAAGTAACAATTTCCTGCAAATAAATTTTTTTTAACTTTATTTAAGTTCACTTTGATTTGATTTAGTTACTCGGGAAACTGGTAGTTTGTCAATATTGTTATGTATAAAAATTAATACACATTTGGTACATATGTTATATATACTCGTAATATCGTTTAATTATTACGTATACGTAAGGCTGTCCACTTAACAACACCAGCACCATCATTAACAGCATTCAGTTACATGCGCACATCCATATGCATATAGAAATATTAACCCACTTTGCAGGAATATTTTTTTTTTTAATTAAAAAAAAAAAAAAAAAACAACAACAACAACAACAACATAAAATAGCAATATACGCAATATATGACTACATACATACATACATAAATGCAATCATAATGGATAATAAATTTATACATGTACGTGACATTTGGAGGCACAACAGCCACATAACTAAAAGACATCATAATAAAAAACAAAACAAAAATGAAAAAAAAGAAAAAACAGCAAATTTTTATTGTACATAATAGCTATCCATGGTAGTTGTTTGTGTACAAGTATGGCACGATTGTAAACATAATCTGGTTGGACTGCATTGTTTTAAGCCCAAGACGGTGACAATAACTGGAGAACTGGAGAGATTAGATGAAAGTGCAACATGTGTCTGTCTGTCTCTTTGTTTGGCTGTCTGTCTGTCTGTCCGTTTGTCTGACTGACTGTTAATAATGCATAAAAAATGGAAAATTGCTGTTAATGATGAATGGGCAGTAACAAGTGAAAAAAGTGAAACTTTCACTTGTGTCGCACTTGAAAACCAGTTTCAACTGATTACAGCATACAAAACACCTACCACACCATAACCAATTATATGTCTATACATGACTACAATTTCTTACATGGGTCCCAGTCAGCAGCATACATTTGCATCATTGTCTGTAATTATATTATCACATAAAAAAAAAAATCTTACAACATTGTGTATAATTGGTAAATTAAATACTTATGTATGCATATGGTTTTATTTATGTTTCTTTTTTCTTCTTTATTTAACGAATTTTTCAAATTCCATAAAATATTTCCTGATATTAACAGAGCACTACATAGAGTCAATAATAAACATCAATACAATGAAATGAAAAAATATATTCACTTACAGAATGATTTATGGCAGATAGAGTAGAGAGAAAATAAACTGTAAATTAACCTGTTGTTGTGTGTGCACTAAAATATTGTATGTATGCTTGTATGTACGATGGTATAAATGTATATTAGTTGGTCATGAGGCTGGTGGTTAGCGGTTAGTAGAAATGAAATGAAAGTGATCGATATTAAACTGAAAATTTTACTATAATACCATAAACCGCTGTTCTGCCTTATTCGATTATAAGTTGGAATAGAGATTCTTTGAGCTGCTTTTCTTATACATACATAATTATTACCTTAAAACGTTATCTTATTATATAGAAATAGCTATAAATCATATAGAAAGCACATTTTTTTAAAGTCTAGCTAGAAACCACTCCACTGTGGTGCTGCTGTCAGTGAATATACGATAAATAAAATGTAAGTTTTTAAAATCTTTTTTAATAACCGGGAAGAATTATTGATTAAATTATATATATGCTCAACATAAAGGGATTGAAAATCCATTTTTTATATAAAAAAAAAAAAAAAAAAAAAAAAATTATATATTAAAACCAGTAAACCGCCACAAAGCGATAGCGAAAGCTTGTTTGTAAACTAAATTTGAATGAATAATTTTTCTTAATTTTATAACCCATCATCCGCAATATGAAGTGTATACCAACCAGATTGAATCTATACAAAAACAGTTTTTACTTTTTTGGGTTCGTTGTCTGCCACGGAGTCCTAACCTGAGGCTGCCCTCATACACAAGTCGTCTTGCTTTGATAAAACTTCCTACCCTCAAAAGCAGAAGGACAATGTTGAACGTGTATTTTATGCACAATTTCCTTAATAATAATGTATTGATTCGACGTTTTTATTGTCTAGCATTAATATCAATGTACCTCGACGCGCTTCTAGATATTTTCGGTTTCTTTGCATAAATTATTATAAAAATAACTATAGCAATAATAACCCGTTATGACGGTTATGCAAGACCTATAATGACAACGATCATTTAATCGAAAATATGTGAAAATGCTGATATAATTAAAATAAAATAAAATAAAATATTTAAACTCTGTCTAACTTGTACTTTCATCAGCTGAACCATGATTGTGTAGCTGATTAATCATTTCATTATCGCAGATCTATCCAATCCCGTTTATAGGATTGGGTAGTCGTTCGTTCGATCCGGAATGGCGATGATGATACTGACACAAAAATATTAACACACACTTTACTTAACCGATCTGAGCCATTCATTTATTCATAAAGATGTTTGTAAGTGGCAGAAACGGACGAGCCATACCCCTCCAAAAATATATATATTTTTGATCAGAATCAATGGAAAAGTTGATTTAGTCTATCTGTCCGTCCGTGTGATTTAAACACATTTTTGGTGCAGTACTCGCGGTCACAAAAATTGAGAAATCGAACTGAAATCGAGCAAATATTTATCATCCATGGTTTAAAAAGTTAGAAAAATCGATCCTTGGACTAGTTCACAACTTTAAATAGTTCAAAGTGCTGTATTAGGATATATATGTAATTCGAATTTAATAGAGTAGATTCCGATTTCGAAGAAAAGTGAAATTAATCCTTTATTCGTACATTCAAACGGTATATGATTGAATAGAAATTGGAACAATCGTTCGAAGGATATATTAAAAAGAAGTTAATATCATTTAAAATAATCTCACAAGGCGTGATTAATATAAACGTATTAATTCTGAACTATTCAGTCGGATGTTTTGAAATTTGACAGACCTGATCATATTAGTGTCCCTTATGTTTAAAATTATCCTTGAATAAACCATGCTTTTGAGATTCTGAGGTTTTTAAATTCTACTTGAAAGTTATATTCATATAACTTTTAAACCATAAGACATATACAATATTTGAAATTTGATACAAATAATTTATTTATATTTAGGTACCTTGGTACTGAAAATGGTTTAAATCAGACCATGAACCTTCCTACAATTTTACAAAACGTATGGTTTTTCGAATTTTTTCTTTGTTTCAGACAAAGTATAAAATAAAAATTAAAAAAAAAACAAAAAATTTTTTTTATTATTAATTATTTATAAATTTGAAAAAGTCAAAGCCACCTAAAATGAACGTATTATTTATATATAGATGTTGGAAATATGTAAAATTTATATTAAAAAATTTATATATTATTTCCTCACTATTTGGAAAAGGTTAATGGTGATGAGTATCCTAGATTTGTAGCATGCTTAATAAAGCCCCGTTTTACTTGTTTTTATGTTTGTTTTCTATACGAAATCATTATTTGTTTATTTTTAAATATTTTTTTCTTATGTCTCGTTCTCTGTTCTCTGGGAGTTCTGCTTGATTAATCAAACATAAAATTAATACACTTGTCCATTAGATTAGAAAAGTAGGTTTTTTTTTTTTTTTATATTTATTTAACCTCATTTCTCGTATCATGTTTTCAATCACTATCATTATACACGTCATGTACTATATAATAGAGCTAAAATATTAAAACCCATTGAAAAATAGAAAAAACACGTTCCCAACAAACAAACAAACAAAAAGACAAACAAAAAAGAAAAACAAAAACAAAAAAGTAAAGCATGAGTATTTCATTCATTTCAAGTTTATGATTATTCCACTGTTTTTTTATAGTTTTCTCTATAAATTTATAATCTCTCAAATTATATACTGTAGTGAAGACATTTGCATATGCGCTACTAAACACTAATGTATCATATGAGACTGTAATGAAATACAAGTTTAAATGTGATCCCCTTGGATGGGATGGCCAACTACATATATTAAAACAAGTATCATGTGTTGCATGTGTTCATTTTTCATGAAAGTTCTTAAATTTCTTTTTTCTATTAATTTTCGTTAAATTTTCAGGTTCTGAACGTACCCCCTTGCTGGCTGGCTCTAAAATTAATGTTACTTGGCATTTGGCGTATCCTCATCGGGTAAGTTACAAACAAACAAAAAAAAAAATAAGAAAAAATATGAATACTAAGCTAATAAACTAAATGGAAGATAATTAAAGTCAAGTTAATAAGTAATATGGGTATTTGCATAAATTTTACTGAAGCTGAGGATGCTCTTAAATCTACGGTATTGCAACCATTTGTATGACAAATCTCACAATTGTCTTTATCCTGAGGGTCACAAGTGATATGGCTCGTACATCCTCTAAAAAGTATGCCATTTTCGAATTTCGTAACACAACCATCATTACTGTTGTAAATAAGACAAACTTGAGGATTCATGGGATGCTCAGCACAATCATTATCATAGGTGGTATCACAAATATAACACTGACGACGATTGGAAGGGAAGATCTGCCGCATAAACAATAAAGGAAAATGTTATAGGAAGTGTTTTTCTTCTCATAAATTGTAAATATTTACCCCATCATTGCATTTGTCGCCTGAACACATTGTACAAGTTCCCTCTCTAACGCAAGATTGTTCGGTTATATTCAAATAAGCTGAACAACCACGTAATGTGTGACCATCTGAGGATAGACGTGTGTAACATTGAGAATTGGCTGGCGGGCAATTATCTATGGTCGTTATCTGGGTAGGTTGTTGAGCACAATTTGGTGTTTTTTCTGAATCACATTTCAGACACGTTCTTTCTTTAGGCAACTGTGATAATTCGTTACATTCATGATCCTTACATTTATAAAGAATATTCTGTGTGGTCCACTCTACTATGGTGGAGTCATCTAGAGAACTTATACAGCCCATTAATTCGATATTGCCAACCGAATTATATTTAGCAAAACAATGATCATTTTCATCATAATTTTCACAATATTGAGCCGTTGAATTACTACACCATTGATCATTACATACGTGACACTTTAGACGATTCGACGGAAACACAAACTTGTTGCAATTTGCACCCGAACAGGCAGAACAATTTGTATTGTTCAACAAGCACATTTCATGTTGCTGCCATTCTTTATCGTCCAAACATGATCTAATCAATTGATTATTCCTCATTGCTACCATGCAATCTTTATAACATTTTCGCAAAGGAATATTTGTATCATCGGGGTTATGAATGCATTTCGAATCATTATTTGAATCGCAAAATAGACAATTTTTATAATCAGTTAAATTCCAGGCGATGTTACAGTCATTGGATTTGCAAGTAAAGCATAATTCGGGATGTTGGCGGCAATAAAAATCTTCATAATCATCTACATCATCTGAACAACCTCTACGCTTCACTTTACCATCCGTTGTAAGTACGGTTTTACAATCTTGATTTATATTTTTGCTAGAACAGGTTATGGATACTCCCAAAGAATCTTGGCAATTTTCTTCTATGCAATTGTAACATCTAAGAGGTAATTCTTGCCAAATACCATGATAGTTATCATCTTGTCTATTAACTAAATCGATGGCATTACATTTACTGCCAAAACATGAGCGACAGGTGGTAGGATCATTTTCATCACAATAAACTTTGGATTTACAACCCCGTGTTGTATGATTGTTGCGTGGGTTCATAGCTGTTATGCAGGATTCAGTGGCACTGACTATAGGACAGGGCCTAGTGAATGTAGGAAATGATTTACAATCAGGGTGTTCGGAAGAGCAAGTATAACATTGTTGGCGATCTTCGGGAAATATATTCTTGTTGCAAACGTCTCCACTGCAAATGCTGCAATTAGTATCGTTACTTAAAAGACAGTTAGCAAAATAATCTGCCGGTAGATCACTTAAACAACCCCGTTCTGTGGTACCATCTATCAAAATAAATGTTTTCTTTTTGTTATACTTCATTGTGTATTTTTTGTTATTCAGTTTACTTACCGTTGTTTAATTTGCTGTAACAATTCGTGTAGGGCATCATGTTACATTGGCTCACGCTTCCCACTTCTTTGGGACTAGTAGCGCAAAACACATTATCTATTGAATTACATGCAGCACACTTGTGAGCCTTTGGCACAGTACTCAATGAATTACAATTCACTCCCTCACACAAAGCGACTCTTTTACTTTTAATTATTTCTTCTATTGTTTCATTTCGCAAAGAGCTCAGGCAACCCATTTCACTAATTGAGTTTTCTTCGTTAAAGCGTATAAAACATTTATCATCATTCTTGTAAACCGAACACAAATGTGTTTTAGGATTTTCACAAGTGTTTTTAGGGCAAGTATAACAGGATAAGCGTGTATCGGGTATTATGGCCACATTGCAGTTAGGTTCAAAGCAAGCTGTACAATAGTTATCACTTCCCTCAGCACAAAAGTCCTGATCATCGGATTCTTTGTCAGTTAAACAAGTGCGTATTAAATCATAACTGGGTGATGATGATTCTTTGTCATTACTATGAAGAGCGGTCATGCATCCTCTTTGACAAAAACGCACTGGACTGCTTGTATTCCATAAACAATCGGTATCTTTGGCCGAATCACAATAAATGCATTCAAAGAATTGTGATTTTAAAGTAGCGCTGTTACATTCATTCGATTTACAATTAAAACAATTGTCTTTATGCTTCTCACAATACGAATAATACTCATACTCCACAACATCAGCACAACCGCGCCGTACAACCTCTCCTTTATCATCAAACACAATCATACAATCTTGTGCAACATTTGGACCACATATTTCCGTCTGAGTGTAATTTAGTGTTTTACACTCGCTCCCTTTGCACTTAAAACATTTTAAAGGAAGTGTCTGCCACTTGCCAAAATTATCATCTTGTTTTTTGGCCAAATTTACAATGTTGCAACCATCCCCAGAACATTTTTGACAAAGTCGAGAGTCTTCACTTTCACACGTCAAACTGGAACTGCAATCGCGATGGGTAATATTGTTAAACAAAGTTGTTACGCAAGTATCATCAGTCATGTATGTGGGGCACACTTTTAAACTTTGTGGATGATTTTCGCATTGTTTATTTTCGTCGGAATCACATATATGACACTTAAGCCTATCATATGGATATACGTTAAGATTGCAGTTATCACCTTGACATGATTCACATGTACTTGAGTTACCATTTAAACAAGTTACAAATTCATCATCATGCAAGTTGGAAAGACAGCCTCTTTCAGTCGCCCCATCGGTTAGAATACGCGTATAGCACTGGGTATAGGGCATAAGGCGACATGAGGTTTTACTTTTTATGTCTGAAGGAGAAATGGAACAGTTGCTGTCAGTCCGTGAATTGCAGATAGCGCACTGTTGTATGCTTGGTAAATTTTCATAACTGTTGCAATTATCGGAATCGCACAGGAGAAGCAGTTTTTGCTTTAACAATTGATCAGCTTCCCAGTTACTGAACTCGCTTCGACAACCCATAGACATTATAGCGTGGTTTTCATCGTAGCGTATGTAGCACTTATCAAAGAAACGATAATTACGACACATCTCCGTCTTGGGATGCTGGCAGTCATCGCCATTACAAACATAACAACTCAGACGCATTTCGGGCATTGCCACTGTATTACATTTGGGTTGATTGCATGCTCTACAGAAGTTATTTTTATCATCTACACAATTTTCACGATCTTCTTGGTCCATATCATCATAACAAGATCGACTCAAACCATAAGATGGATCCGTTTCATTGCTGCGTGGATATAAAGCACTCATGCAATACTTATAACACATTCTAGTTTGATTTACGGAGTTTACGTTATCGATGCAATTGCTATTGAAGTTAGAGTCACAACTTAAACATTCAATATATTCATTCAAACTCTTGGCCAGATTACAACCATTAGAGTTGCAATGCATACATTTTTCGGGGTTGTTGTGGCAGTACGCATCATATTCCGACTTTACGATATCACTGCAGCCACGTCGTATAACGAAACCATCTTTACTAAATACTGTCATACAATTTTGGAATGGATTGTTAAGGCACGGTCTAAAGACTCCTTTGTCTTGACATTCTTCTCTGTTCTTGCAAGTGTAACAAGTTAGTGGTATATCCTGCCATTTACCGGGTAGACCTTCGGAAAGTACATTTTCTAAATCAATGGTATTGCAACCATCAAAACTGCAAGTTTGACAACTTTCTTTGTTGTCTTCATCATTACACTGCAGGCTTGAGGCACAATCTCTAGTAGTTACTGCATTGTGCAAATGCGTTACGCAAGAATCATTTGCTTTATAATGGAGACATGGCTTGTTGCTGTTGGGAGCAGTGGTGCACAAAGGGTCGTTTTCAGAACTGCACTGGTGACACTTAAGCCTATCAGATGGATATATGTTAAGATTGCAGTTATCACCTTGACATGATTCACATGTACTTGAGTTACCATTTAAACAAGTTACAAAGTCATCATCATGCAAGTTGGAAAGGCAGTCTCTTTCAGTTGCCCCATCGGTTAGAATACGCGTATAGCACTGGGTATAGGGCATAAGGCGACATGAGGTTTTACTTTTTACATCTGAAGGAGAAATGGAACAGTTGTTGTCAGTCCGTGAATTGCAGAGAGCGCACTGTTGTATGCTTGGTAAATTTTCATAACTGTTGCAATTATCGGAATCGCACAGGAGAAGCAGTTTTTGCTTTAACAATTGATCAGCTTCCCAGTTACTGAATTCGCTTCGACAACCCATAGACATTATAGCGTGGTTTTCATCGTAGCGTATGTAGCACTTATCAAAGAAACGATAATTACGACACATCTCCGTCTTGGGATGCTGGCAATCATCGCCATTACAAACATAACAACTCAAACGCATTTCGGGCATTGCCACTGTATTACATTTGGGTTGATTGCATGCTCTACAGAAGTTATTTTTATCATCTACACAATTTTCACGATCTTCTTGGTCCATATCATCATAACAAGATCGACTCAAACCATAAGATGGATCCGTTTCATTGCTGCGTGGATATAAAGCACTCATGCAATACTTATAACACATTCTAGTTTGATTTACGGAGTTTACGTTATCGATGCAATTGCTATTGAAGTTAGAGTCACAACTTAAACATTCAATATATTCATTCAAACTCTTGGCCAGATTACAACCATTAGAGTTGCAATGCATACATTTTTCGGGGTTGTTGTGGCAGTACGCATCATATTCCGACTTTACGATATCACTGCAGCCACGTCGTATAACGAAACCATCTTTACTAAATACTGTCATACAATTTTGGAATGGATTGTTAAGGCACGGTCTAAAGACTCCTTTGTCTTGACATTCTTCTCTGTTCTTGCAAGTGTAACAAGTTAGTGGTATATCCTGCCATTTACCAGGTAGACCTTCGGAAAGTACATTTTCTAAATCAATGGTATTGCAACCATCAAAACTGCAAGTTTGACAACTTTCTTTGTTGTCTTCATCATTACACTGCAGGCTTGAGGCACAATCTCTAGTAGTTACTGCATTGTGCAAATGCGTTACGCAAGAATCATTTGCTTTATAATGGAGACATGGCTTGTTGCTGTTGGGAGCAGTGGTGCACAAAGGGTCGTTTTCAGAACTGCACTGGTGACACTTAAGCCTATCAGATGGATATATGTTAAGATTGCAGTTATCACCTTGACATGATTCACATGTACTTGAGTTACCATTTAAACAAGTTACAAAGTCATCATCATGCAAGTCGGAAAGGCAACCTCTTTCAGTTGCCCCATCGGTTAGAATACGCGTATAGCACTGGGTATAGGGCATAAGGCGACATGAGGTTTTACTTTTTACATCTGAAGGAGAAATGGAACAGTTGTTGTCAGTCCGTGAATTGCAGAGAGCGCACTGTTGTATACTTGGTAAATTTTCATAACTGTTGCAATTATCGGAATCGCACAGGAGAAGCAGTTTTTGCTTTAACAATTGATCAGCTTCCCAGTTACTGAATTCGCTTCGACAACCCATAGACATTATAGCGTGGTTTTCATCGTAGCGTATGTAGCACTTATCAAAGAAACGATAATTACGACACATCTCCGTCTTGGGATGCTGGCAGTCATCGCCATTACAAACATAACAACTCAGACGCATTTCGGGCATTGACACTGTATTACATTTGGGTTGATTGCATGCTCTACAGAAGTTATTTTTATCATCTACACAATTTTCACGATCTTCTTGGTCCATATCATCATAACAAGATCGACTCAAACCATAAGATGGATCCGTTTCATTGTTGCGTGGATATAAAGCACTCATGCAATACTTATAACACATTCTAGTTTGATTTACGGAGTTTACGTTATCGATGCAATTGCTATTGAAGTTAGAGTCACAACTTAAACATTCAATATATTCATTCAAACTCTTGGCCAGATTACAACCATTAGAGTTGCAATGCATACATTTTTCGGGGTTGTTGTGGCAGTACGAATCATATTCCGACTTTACGATATCACTGCAGCCACGTCGTATAACGAAACCATCTTTACTAAATACTGTCATACAATTTTGGAATGGATTGTTAAGGCACGGTCTAAAGACTCCTTTGTCTTGACATTCTTCTCTGTTCTTGCAAGTGTAACAAGTTAGTGGTATATCCTGCCATTTACCGGGTAGACCTTCGGAAAGTACATTTTCTAAATCAATGGTATTGCAACCATCAAAACTGCAAGTTTGACAACTTTCTTTGTTGTCCTCATCATTACACTGCAAGCTTGAGGCACAATCTCTAGTAGTTACTGCATTGTGCAAATGCGTTACGCAAGAATCATTTGCTTTATAATGGAGACAAGGCTTGTTGCTGTTGGGAGCAGTGGTGCACAATGGGTCGTTTTCAGAACTGCACTGGTGACACTTAAGCCTATCAGATGGATATATGTTAAGATTGCAGTTATCACCTTGACATGATTCACATGTACTTGAGTTACCATTTAAACAAGTTACAAAGTCATCATCATGCAAGTCGGAAAGGCAGCCTCTTTCAGTTGCCCCATCGGTTAGAATACGCGTATAGCACTGGGTATAGGGCATAAGGCGACATGAGGTTTTACTTTTTACATCTGAAGGAGAAATGGAACAGTTGTTGTCAGTCCGTGAATTGCAGAGAGCGCACTGTTGTATACTTGGTAAATTTTCATAACTGTTGCAATTATCGGAATCGCACAGGAGAAGCAGTTTTTGCTTTAACAATTGATCAGCTTCCCAGTTACTGAACTCGCTTCGACAACCCATAGACATTATAGCGTGGTTTTCATCGTAGCGTATGTAGCACTTATCAAAGAAACGATAATTACGACACATCTCCGTCTTGGGATGCTGGCAGTCATCGCCATTACAAACATAACAACTCAGACGCATTTCGGGCATTGCCACTGTATTACATTTGGGTTGATTGCATGCTCTACAGAAGTTATTTTTATCATCTACACAATTTTCACGATCTTCTTGGTCCATATCATCATAACAAGATCGACTCAAACCATAAGATGGATCCGTTTCATTGCTGCGTGGATATAAAGCACTCATGCAATACTTATAACACATTCTAGTTTGATTTACGGAGTTTACGTTATCGATGCAATTGCTATTGAAGTTAGAGTCACAACTTAAACATTCAATATATTCATTCAAACTCTTGGCCAGATTACAACCATTAGAGTTGCAATGCATACATTTTTCGGGGTTGTTGTGGCAGTACGCATCATATTCCGACTTTACGATATCACTGCAGCCACGTCGTATAACGAAACCATCTTTACTAAATACTGTCATACAATTTTGGAATGGATTGTTAAGGCACGGTCTAAAGACTCCTTTGTCTTGACATTCTTCTCTGTTCTTGCAAGTGTAACAAGTTAGTGGTATATCCTGCCATTTACCGGGTAGACCTTCGGAAAGTACATTTTCTAAATCAATGGTATTGCAACCATCAAAACTGCAAGTTTGACAACTTTCTTTGTTGTCCTCATCATTACACTGCAGGCTTGAGGCACAATCTCTAGTAGTTACTGCATTGTGCAAATGCGTTACGCAAGAATCATTTGCTTTATAATGGAGACAAGGCTTGTTGCTGTTGGGAGCAGTGGTGCACAATGGGTCGTTTTCAGAACTGCACTGGTGACACTTAAGCCTATCAGATGGATATATGTTAAGATTGCAGTTATCACCTTGACATGATTCACATTTACTTGAGTTACCATTTAAACAAGTTACAAAGTCATCATCATGCAAGTCGGAAAGGCAGCCTCTTTCAGTTGCCCCATCGGTTAGAATACGCGTATAGCACTGGGTATAGGGCATAAGGCGACATGAGGTTTTACTTTTTACATCTGAAGGAGAAATGGAACAGTTGTTGTCAGTCCGTGAATTGCAGAGAGCGCACTGTTGTATACTTGGTAAATTTTCATAACTGTTGCAATTATCGGAATCGCACAGGAGAAGCAGTTTTTGCTTTAACAATTGATCAGCTTCCCAGTTACTGAACTCGCTTCGACAACCCATAGACATTATAGCGTGGTTTTCATCGTAGCGTATGTAGCACTTATCAAAGAAACGATAATTACGACACATCTCCGTCTTGGGATGCTGGCAGTCATCGCCATTACAAACATAACAACTCAGACGCATTTCGGGCATTGCCACTGTATTACATTTGGGTTGATTGCATGCTCTACAGAAGTTATTTTTATCATCTACACAATTTTCACGATCTTCTTGGTCCATATCATCATAACAAGATCGACTCAAACCATAAGATGGATCCGTTTCATTGCTGCGTGGATATAAAGCACTCATGCAATACTTATAACACATTCTAGTTTGATTTACGGAGTTTACGTTATCGATGCAATTGCTATTGAAGTTAGAGTCACAACTTAAACATTCAATATATTCATTCAAACTCTTGGCCAGATTACAACCATTAGAGTTGCAATGCATACATTTTTCGGGGTTGTTGTGGCAGTACGCATCATATTCCGACTTTACGATATCACTGCAGCCACGTCGTATAACGAAACCATCTTTACTAAATATTGTCATACAATTTTGGAATGGATTGTTAAGGCACGGTCTAAAGACTCCTTTGTCTTGACATTCTTCTCTGTTCTTGCAAGTGTAACAAGTTAGTGGTATATCTTGCCATTTACCTGGAATACCTTCAGCATTTATCTTCTCTAAATTCATGGTATTGCATCCATTAGTGTTACAAACTTGACAGGTTAACTTGTTATTTTCATTATCACAGTTCATGCTGGAGGCACAACCTCTGGTAGTTATACCATTGCGGAAATTTGTAAGACACTTATCACCCCTCTTGTAAATAGGACATATTTCAATACTATCTGGATCAGTGGTACATTGCGAGTTATTTAGAGAATTACATTGATGACACTTTAGTCGATCAACTGGAAATATATCATTTTTATTACATTGTTCACCAAAACAATTCTCACATAGAGTGTCATTGCCCATCAGACAATCAAAAAAGTGATTGTCATCTAATGAACTAAGACAGCCACGTTCTGTATGACCTTCTGAAATATGAAAATACCAATTAGCCACACACTATATAAGAAATGAATTATATTTCTTGAATAAAAACCTTTATTGATGCGAGTGTAGCAGTCAGTATAGGGTAGAATTGCACAGCGTTTTGTTCGAACAATCAAGTTTGGGTTAGTGGCACATAATGGTTCCTCCTTCGAATTACAAGTTGTACACATTTTTGCTGTGGGTATAACATCCAGACTATTGCAATTGATATCATCACATAGCAACAGTTTCTTTTTCTTGATCAAATCTGTGATTCCGCTTGAAAAATCACTTCGACAACCAACGTTTTGGATGCTATTCTCATTGTCGAACAGTATGTAACATTGTTCATTCGGATGAAACAGTTTGCAGGTACTAGTGATCACATCTTCGCACGTGGAGTTAGCGCAATGATAACATTCGTGGCGTACTTCCGGCAAATTCATTGAATTACATTTTGCATCTTGACATGGCACGCAATATGGATTGACTTTTCTGTCGCACTTATCTCGATCGTCTATTTCCAAATCATCCAAACAACTGCGCGTTAGTTCGTAAGCGGAATCTGTAGAATTGTTACGTGGATACAGAGCAACCATACAACTCTTTTGACATTTACGCATTTGTGTACCTTGACCACTAAAATTTTGGGTACAAAAGGGATTATTTTGTGAATCACAGAAATAACAATCCACGTAATCTTGCAAATTTTGAGCGTTATTGCAATGAGTTGATTTACAGGCCATACAATAATCTTGATTAATATCACAGTAATCACCGTAAAGCTGAGCTACTGTATCACTGCAGCCTCGCATTGCTACATTCCCATTCAATTCAAATACGGTTAGGCAAGTTTGTAAACTATTTCCCTCACATTTTTGAGTGGTGACATTATTAGAGTTTTCGCAACCGCGCCCTTCACATAATAAACAACTAAGTGGTACATTTTGCCATCGGCCCGGGGGACCAATAGAAGCTGCTCGCAGATTAACAGCATTACAATCATTGGTTCCATTACATAAGCGGCAGCTGTCCCGCTTACTAGGATCACAAATTATCTCAGATGTACAACCTCTACGCGTACGATCACCTTCAAGTGTTGTAACGCAAGCATCGTTTTCATTGTAAGTCGGGCATATGCCCGAAAACGAGGATGGATTGTTTTCACAAGCTGCATAAGATAAAGAATCACAGCGATAACAACTACGACGACCTTTCGGATAAACCTCACTGTTACAGTTGTTCGATTCGCAAATCTCGCAGGTTCGATTCGAACTGCTAGTAGCAATGCAATCATAAAAAATATCATCAGTCAGATCAGCCAAGCAGCCACGATGTGTAATACCATCTATAAGTAAAGGAAGTGGTTAAATAAGAAACTTAGTTTAGCTTTTCTAACTTACCCTCATCTAAGCGTGTATAACATTCTGTATGCGGTAATTTAGGACATTGTTTCAATTTTTGCGAATACCCTGTCGCACAATCAGGTTCTGTATGGGAATCGCACGATTGGCAAGAATGTATGGACGGCATATTCTTGACATCATTACAATTTTTGCCTTCACACAAAAATAGTTGACGTCTATTGGTATTAAAAAAGTCTGTATCGACATCACTACCGCAACCCATCTGCACTATATTGTTTTCTTCCGCATTGAACAAAATAAAACAATGATCATGTTCGCGAAAAGAAGGGCACTCTGAACTTGTCGGAACTTCACATTCTTCCCCCTCACACGTATAGCATTTTAATCTCTCTCCAAGATTTACTTTATTGCACAAATGATTTGTACAGGTTTGACAATATGTTTCGTTAAAGGAGCACTTGTTACGATCAGCTTCTTCTAAATCATCCAAACAACTTCGGATTAAATCATAAGCGGGATTTTCTTCCGCTGAACGTGGATATAGAGCTGTTATACAGCCACCATGGCAAGAGCGCGTTTGTTGAATATTGTGCACATTCAAGACACAATTCTTATCTTCATTACCGTCACAAAACAAACAGTCCGTATAATTATTTAAACTGTTCGCGCTATTGCAATTATTCGATTTACAAAATTTACAATATTTTGGATTCTGATCACAATAGTTGCCAATGGGATTGTTATAAATTTCATCACTGCAGCCACGTTCTATGACGGGTCCAGTCTCATTGAATACCGTGACACAATTTTGAAGACCACTTCCCTGACATTGCTTCTTCATTTCATCATTTGTATTTAAACATTCTGATCCCTTACAACTATAACAACTGATGGGTAATGACGTTTGCCATTTACCCGGATATCCGATATTATTATCTTTTAACGTTTCCACATTACAATTATCCGTATCATAACATAAACGACAATACTGTTTATCTGTGGAGTCACACTGAAATTCTGTGCTACAACCGCGATAGGTATGCCCATTGACTAGCTTAGTTGCACAAAATTGAGCATCCGAGTAAATGGAACAAATGGAAGCAGCAGCTGGTGATATTTCACAGTTTGCATTATCTTTGGAATTACAACGATGACAACTACGGCGTGTATCGGGGAATAACTAAAGATGTTATTGATATTTAAAAGATTTGAAAGATAGAAAATCTCTGATTTAAAACCAAATGTTTACCTTTTGATTACATTTGTTGGTGCCGCAAATAAAACAATTGCTAGAATTACCGTTTAAACAAGCCAACAAATCTTTATGATTAAGATCACTAGCACAACCCCGTTCCGTTGAACCATCTATATAAAGTTTATTAAATCAGTTTAATCGATCGCGGAGAATTGCTTTAACTTAAAAAGTATTAATAAATCAATAAATCACCTGAGTTTATATTGATGAAACACTGAGTATTAGGCAGTGTCTTGCATAATTCTTCATCTTGAACATTTTCCGGTTGACTGGCGCAATCCGTATTATTAAGAGAATTACATTGTAAACAAATATTTGGTTTCGGAATATTTATAAAATCATTGCAATTATTATCGTTGTTACACATGAACAAAGAATGAATATTATTGTTGATGAAATTATCATCCTGATCGCTAATACAACCCATTTCAATAATATCATTTTGCGTATTAAATAGTATAAAACATTGATCATCAGGTGAAGCATTTTTACATATAATTGATTTGGGTTCATCACAATTAGGACCTTTGCAATGCAAACATTCTAAGGAAGTTTTCAGCAACACGTTAGAAGCTTCAACTAAAACATAACATAATAGAGCCACATATAAGATAAATTTATTTAAATTATAAATTCATTTAAAATTTAACTCAATTAAATTTAAAAAAAACCTTAAATAATTTTCTTAAAATCATAATTTTTTATTATTTATTGTTGTACTTTAATGTTAAGAATAGTTGCAATATTTTGTTTTATTTGCATTTCATAACATTTGAATTATTTAGTAGTTAGTTAGTCCCCTCATTATTGTTTATAATATTGTAAAATAAATTCCATTCAGTAAACTTTTATTATAGTGTATCTTGATAGTGTAATAAATTAATGACGCACCATTCAGTAGTTATAATTTATTACATATTATTCTATTTAGTTCAAGGGTCGCTTAAGAAAGTTGAAGTTGTTAAAAAAACACTTTATTATTTTATTCCATCTAATATTGTTTTTATATGATAAGATAGTGAAACATGTGAATTTCTTTAAACAAAAAAAAAAAAAGGAAAATTGATGCAAAGGCAACTCAAAGACAGTATCCCAGATTATCCCAGATTAGCTTTTTAATTGGAAAGTAAGGAGTAAGTTATAAAAAATATCCCATGCTACATAAAATAACGTTGAATAATTGCACACTTTGATTGCACTGAAAGACCTCTTACAACACGATTTGAGTTTTTTTTTTTTTAACAAAATTTATATTTAACACATGTTTTTACAACTTTTCTTAATTCAAGCAATTCAATTATTAAATATTTTTGATGTATGTTACATAAATGTTACAATTTTTACATCCTTCTTAATAACAAATTAACACTTTTAATACACTTTTTAATTACACATGAGATTAGTTAGATAGATACTGAGATGGATAATGGGATGCTATAAGGAATGTAATGCTGATACTAGCTTATACAATAAATTATATTATGTAATATCCTTTACGTAATAGTGTTTTTTATTGAACATATTTAAAAATTTTTTTTTTTAATTTATTTTTATGTTATTTTTTAAATTTTTTACTTGTTTGAATTATTGCACATAATATTTTTATTTGTTGTTTTAATTTTTTGTAATTTATTAAATTTTTCGGGTCCTTTTTCTGTTTTCCATCTTTTTTGGTAATGTTTTACTTCTAACACCCACCATTTCTTTTAAATAGTAGTAAACTTAATATCAGAATACTGCTGACTTTTAAAATCCGAATAAACATCTTATTCCGAAATGTTTAAATTACAGTAAAATTGATTATTAAAGGATTTGTACAGAAATGATTCGCATGCAATGAGTTGTTAAGCTTTTATAGATTTTCGCTGTTAAGCATATTGTCCACTATCACTAATAACATATTTGCTTATACTTATAAAATCGTATCGAAATTGATAACAATTTTATGTAGAGTTATAACGTAGTTAATTACGATTGATCCAAGTGCTCCCATATATATGTTAAAGACATACCTCGTATATAGGTGTCAATGTTTGCTGTATTGAATCGATTATCTTATCTTTTACACCCTACATTAGAAAGGATATATTGAATGAAATATGTAACTCGTAAATATAAAAGAAACGAAAACTTATGCAAACGATTTAGAATTGATTTATTCATGTCCTTGTGTCCCTGAAAGTTTGTATTCAAGCTTTAGTTGGCATTCTTTATAATGTATTTCTATACAATTTAATAAATTTTTATATAAAAAGGCTGACTATTACAAATTAGTTTGGACCATATTATTTTATACACCCTTGCCCCCATGCATTATTTTTTATTTATTTACTTTTATGAAAGAAGTTTTTATAATTTAAAATTCTTAATATTTTTCTGATAAATGTTAGTGAAAAAAATCATTAGTTGTATTAATTAATTGTTTTAAATTTATTACTAGTTGCACGATTTTTGGAGCCATGACTTTTTATAAAAATTACTAGATAAATGATATTTCAACAGTTTTGGGCTTGATTAAGCTATTTTTGAAAGCTCTCTTCTTCTAAAGGATTTTCTCGAAGTGACATTGACTCCCAATTACCAACGAACTAAAACAGGAGGCGTGGAAGATATCTGATGGCTCCCGTTGTACGTATCAACTCCTATGTTGAATTTTACCTAAAATAAAAAATGTTTTCGTAATTTTTAGGCGTGTCCTACTACGCTAGTACTTTGTAGAGTTTTTGACGCTTCCTTCTAGGTGCTGTCAATGGAATAGCAAACTTCTAGGAGGGGTCTAATAAAAGTTAAAATCAAGTAAGGCAGGGTATCAAATAGAGGAACCTGACCGCCTAAAACATTTTCACTTGTATCGTTTTGTTTGATTTGAGTGAAGGAGGGAAGCTACTACCAGTTTTTTATCTTTCATTTATTATTTAATCTAATCAGCGGTTAGATTTTTATGATTTTTAATTGGTCATTAGGTTCTTTTTTTTTTTTTGTATAATCTTTTGATTACTGGATAGCCGTAATCGTTTTTCAAATACAATATTATTGTACATTAATTGTGTTTAAATAAATTACAAGTGTTTTGGCTATTACATCCTACGTATGTAACAGCCATGAACGGAATGATTTATTCCTTTTTGTAAATGAACAAGTAATAAAACTAAATTTGGCTTAGAACAAATCTTAAATACCCTCCACATCTATAATAGTGGGCGTGGCAAATATAAATATATTGCGCCCTCTAATAGTGTATGTATTACGTATCAGCTTGAAAGTTGAGTTTTATGGTGAATATGGTTTTTGGTAAATTGTAGGCGTGTCTGTTCTTTGACCACACTCATTTTTGTCACATCAATTTATGGAATAATTATAATTAATAATTATGCATACCAAATTTCAAGTTCATAGGTCAATTTTTGTAACAGATATATAGGTTTTTGTGGATTGTGGGCGTGGCTTTAAACCGATTTTGTCTATTTTAAACAGCTATCTAAAGTGATAAACTAAAATTTCAACGCAATATATCAAAATTTATGCCCTTGAGAATGGCAAAAATAGGCAGACGCACGGACACACGGACGCACGGACATATATGTCTAAATTGACTCAGTTTTTCTTCTGGATGTTGCAAATGGAATAACAAACTTAATACATTTTATGTGAGGGATAAAATTATATTAAATATAAGGCGTCTGTGTGGCAATCAAAGTCCAATTAAATGAATAAATTCCGCTGCGGTAGCCGTCTCTGAGTACTACTAGAGGGTTAAGGAGTCTTGTAAATAATGCATTATTACTGTTCTAGATATTGGATGGTTTACTTTGCATCCATATATTTGGAATTACTTGAAGATCTGTGGGTGAAATAAGGTCTGAAACCTATTGCATACATAACGCATGTTGGCATATGCGTGTATGTGTGTATGCCTTCGTAAATACATACTCGTATATGAACAGCAGAAGCGGAACGAGAATTGTTTATTTTCGTGTGTGTATAGTTGTACATAAGGTTGTACATAGAGTGGATAGAGTAAGAACAATGCACTGCATGCATACCACATAATGGATGCAGAAGAAAACAAAAACAACACAACAACAAAAATATAATAATAATAATACCATTATAATAATTATGGCATAAAATTTGAAAGTGTTGTAATCCGTAAAAAAATCGCATGAACTCAGCAAACTTCTGCAATAAACTTTGCTAACAAATACATATGCATGATAATGCATAATAATTTGCTTCTATGCATAAGTATGCGAAGCACTTGCAACCATGAATAACGAATATTAAAGACCTTCTTGGCGTTTTGGCCCACATGTACGTACACCACACATTAGCACTGTAATACTTGTTGTTGTTTACTTAAGTTAGTTGTTTGGTGTTATGCAGTGTAAGAGTAATAAATAAACAACAACAATAACAATAACAATAGCAGAGAGAAGCAACACAAATTATGCTGATAATGAATACAAGTCGATGAAGTTTTATTCTCAAGCTTGAAAATGATGATGCATACATACATACATACATACATACATATATGCACACATACTTAGAACTATTGTTGTATAATATTAAAAACATGTTGATCACTCTCTCACACATGAGTATTAATGATTAGTGTGCCTTGTTAAGTTTTATCTACATTGCACGAAATTTTATTCTATTTTTTTTATTATTCACTCCGTTATAAAATTAAGTTTGTTACACTGTTGGCAAATGTCAAAGACACCGCACATATTATATATATTCTTGATAAGCAAAAAAATTTGAATCGATCTAGCCAAGTTCATCTATTTATCTCTCTGTCTGTCTGTCTGTCTTTGAATATCTCAAGACAGACAAATATAGCTTCTATTTAAATTAGATGAAATATGTCTCACAAGCTCAGTCATCGATGTGCTAAAAATGGGCCGGATCGGTTTAAAAAAAATCTTATTTGGCGTAGAATCCTGCTTTTAAGTTGAGCACGTAATACTGGGGGCGCAATTAAGTACTTGCCGCGCCTACATAAAGATAGGGAGGGTATTAAGAATGTCGCCTAGGTTAATGAATTTGCTGAACCTATGTCTACAACAAATAAGATTTCAGATGCGTTAAAAGACCTGCAAGTTTCAATTTTTTTCTTATTTTTTTTTGTTTTGTTTTTTCGTTTAATTTCAGGGCGGATTTCGTTTACAGTTATTAGACGCTCTGGATCGCCCCTTAGTGGATTTAACGCCTCAAGTGAACGGCTCTGAATTTATACGCACTGATGTAACGTGAGTTGTTTCACAATAAAAAATTCATTTCATCTTGTTTGTGCATTGGCCTCCTTTTTTACTTATTCCAGAGCTCAGTCCTATGAGATAAGCTTGCCGCACGACTTTGAATGTTACAATTGTACAATAAAATTATTACGTCAAGCTGATGAATGGTCGAGTGGTTATCGGTTTTGGTCTTGTGCCGATATTGATATAAAACAAAGGAAAGATTTCAAAGAGAATTGTTCGGGTAATGGGAAATATTTCCCATCTCGTTGCAAATGTGAACGTAACCACTATGGCTCGCAGTGTCAATATATGGATGAGTGTACTAATAATCAAGATTGCGGCATTCAGGGCAAATGCATTGATTTGAAAGGTACTTCGTTACCGCGCAGACAGTGTTATTGTAATTTTGGTTGGTACGGACCAGGTTGCAATAAACGTTCACCTTATAAGACGACGGATATTGACTTGTCCGCTTATGCAATGAAAGAATTGTCACCAGATTATAAAATTTTTTGGCGCTTATTGGACACGCAACAAGAAATTGAAATTGTTCTGAAAGTAAATAGCACTAGTTGGGTGGCATTAGGTTGGAGACCACAATCTTTGACGCCAGAATGTAAAAATTTTCCACTTATTAGAGATTTGGGTGATTTAAAAACTAAATTGCATTATGATGAAGATGAAGAGTTAAAGGCTGAGGCGTCCGAACCTAAATCTGAACCTGAACCCAAATCCGAACCTGAACCTAAATCCGAACCTGAACCCAAATCCGAACCTGAACCTAAGTCTGAACCCGAACCAAAGTCAGAGCCAGAACCTGAACCAAAATCTGAACCAGAACCAGAACCAGAACCGGAGTCAAGTAAGAGTACTAAATCAAAACGCGTTGCCGAAATAGCAGAAGCACTTGCCCAAGATGGAGTGAGTTCGGTAGCTACCAGCGTTTCCTATCATATTAGCAGTTCAGTTGGACGTAAACGTCGCCAGATTATACGTACCACTGATTCAACTTCACGATATACTCGCTGGAGACCACAAAACAGAACCCCTTCAACAACAACTCCTGAACCAACAACGAAACCTGAACCCAAATCAGAACCAGAACCTAAATCAGAACCAGAGCCAGAACCTAAATCAGAACCAGAACCAAAATCGGAACCTGAACCTAAATCAGAACCAGAACCAAAATCGGAACCGGAACCTAAATCAGAACCAGAACCAAAATCGGAACCTGAACCTAAATCAGAACCAGAACCAAAATCTGAACCTGAACCCAAATCAGAACCAGAACCCAAATCAGAACCTGAACCAAAATCAGAACCAGAACCAATATCAGAACCGGAACCAACATCAGAACCTGAACCCAAGTCAGAACCTGAACCCAAATCGGAACCAGAACCAAAATCAGAACCTGAACCCAAATCAGAACCTGAACCCATTTCAAAATCAGGCTCATATATATCTGTTCCTTCATCAGGTAGAATATAATTCATTTGTTTTGTGAAAGTCACGAAAAATTATTATAATAATTAAAAATTTAATTTTTTCATGATTTTTTCAACCAATTCCCATCTCAGAATCCACGAAATTAAAATTAAATCCGTATACGCCACGTCACGACTTTAATCCCATGGATTGTACGGATATAGTGATTGGTTCAGCTCGGGGTATGGCCAGTCGTGTAGGTGACTATTATACGCGTGATCGTTCAACACCCCAACGTGATGCTTTTTATGGTGGTCGTGACGATCTAACTTTGGCAACTGGATATGAGAAGGATGGCGTTACGACAATAATTTATAGAAAAAAATTGGTAGCAACAGAACCAACAGATCATACATTAGATGACGTTCCAACACATGTGATTTGGGCTAAAGGGCAAGAGGCGGGTAAATATATTCATGTGCCGCAATCGGGTCTTGAAACTGAAATGGCAGAAGTTCAAGATTTCTACCAGCCGGATGAATTAAAATATCATGGCCATAAAATGCAGCGTGGCGTTACACAAGTTAATTTCTTTGGTAAGTAAATAAAAGAAGAAGGTCTCACCTACTAAAAACGTTCCATATGTTTATATGTTCAGAAAAGGAAAAGACATCAAATGATGGCGAACCGGATAGTAATATTTTGGATAATGATTGTTATGGCCATTGGAAATATCCAGGAAACTGTAAACCCGAAAATCATACTTGTGAATACTATGCGTCTTGGGAAACGGTGGGTCGTGGCGATGAGATGCGCTGGCATATAGAAACTACCAACACGCAAACTTGGACGGGAATTGGTTTTAGCAATGATGAGAAAATGTCTCAAACTGATTCGATTATTGGTTGGGTAGATCGTAATGGTCGGCCCTTCTTAATGGATACCTGGATTATAGGCTATTCTAAGCCAAAACTGGATGACCGCCAAGATATTTATAATGCTGCGGGTCGTATTGAAAACGGTGTCACAATATTGGAATTTAATCGCAAACGCATCAGCAATGATGAACAGGTTGGTACAGAATATTGACTTTACAAAAATTCTCTTCCTTTATTTTTATTTTCTGGTGGTATTGCAGGATCTATCTTTCACAGATGATCATTGCTTATATTTGTTCTTCCCAGTATTGGGCGGTGCTTTCAATGGTGTGAATAAAAAAATACGCAAACATGAACGCATCCCTCTCATCTCACCCTACCGTGTTTGTATCAAATCCTGTGGAAAAGGTAGACTTCTACACTTTTCATTATTTTCATTTTTATATGTAAACGTGGATATATTTCTTGTCATCACATTCACAGAACTGGAAAATCTTATAAATGCTCCCAGCACACCCTCGCCGAATCGCTTAGTGTATGCAGTGGCAGTAAAATTAATGAATTTGGCGGAATCTTTTGAGACCCCCTCTAAAGGCAGTGTGGAATATAACAATTTAGCAGCTACCATATCGGATTCCTTTAATGGTGTACTGAATCAAATACCCGGCTATTATAAAACTGAAATAGTTGGTTTTGAAAAGTGAGTGAGGAAACAGATTTAATGAATTCGATATAAAAGATATTTTGGTTTTGTTTTCAGAGAGGGCACCACCATGATTGCTCGAGTACAAACCATGTTTGATAAAAATGAATATGCCAGAGGTCACGATTTAATGATTAACACTATACCAGATGATGTTAAAGAGAATGCTATGAGAAATGGTGACATTATCAAAACGGCTTTACTAGATCGAGTGGCTACCGGTAAAGTGGGTTCATTAACAGTGGATCCACAATATTTGGACTTTCAAGCGTTGGAATGTAAGTTATTTTTTAAGGACTTTTTATTTATAAATTATAATATATTTTTATACCCACATTAGTAGTGGGAGTATACTAATCCACGCCCGCAATCGACAAAAATTTATATGTATGCCACAACAATTGACCTATGATCTTTAAACTTGGTTTACATATCATCAATTACACCATTAATCAATGTGCCAAAAATGCGCATGGTCGTATAACAGGCACGCCCACAATTTACAAAAAAACATATTCATCATAAAATCTACTTTCAAGCTGATACGTAATACATATACTATTAGAGGGTGTAATCATATACCTACCATGCCCACTATTGTACATGGGGAAGGTATTTAGGATGTGGTTTAAGCCAAATTTAGTTTCTTTTCATGTTATATTTACATGATTTTCATAGTTACAACCACAAGAATGAATGTGAATTTGCTGGGCCCATAACTAGAAAACTACTGCTCCGATTTTCGTCAAATTTTTTGCAAATATTTCAAAATTTCTGTAGCTTTTCGGGGATATGTAATTAGTGGGCGTGGCATTTCCCATTTGTCTAAAAAATATCTTTTTTTCTTTATTTCCCGTTTATTAACTAAATAGGCGGTGCCACGCCCAAATAATATACTTAATTTGAAAGCTGACGTAATTTACTATCTTTCACAAAAAATTTGAACAAAATCCGTGCAGCCGTTCAAAAGTTATACGACTTTAAAAAGTTGCTAAAATCAATATTTGCTTGCTGGGGCATGCTGGGCGCCTGGTATTATTTTTGTATAGAAATGATTTTCAAAATTACGACCACGAGAATGAAGGTGAACTTGCTTGGCTTATAGCTAGAAAACTACTGCTCCGATTTTGGAAATTTCTCTAGCTTTGCTGGGACCGTTAAATGAATGGGCGTGGCACTGCCCATTTTCTTAGAAAATCACTTTTTAATAGTATTTTTCGATTATTTACTAAATGGGCGCCTGGTATTTTGCTAAAATTTTTACATTTGCATGATTTTTAAAATCACAACAACAAAAATGAAGGTGAACTTGCTTGGCTTATAACTAGAAAACTACTGCTCTGATTTTGGTCAAATTTTTTGCAAACGTTTGGAAATTTCTCTAGCTTTACGGGGACTTTCTATTTAGGGGCGTGTCACCGCCTGTTTTCTTTGAAAAGGACTTTTTTACAAATACATACATCGGAGCCACGCCTACATAGTTGTCACAGTTGATACGTATTGCATCCACTAAGAAAGGCGGTAATTAGACACCTGCCACGCCTCCTGATTCTATATACAATAGATGTAGAAAGTATTTACATGTTTGTTTATTTTAATTTCAGTCAAAGATAGAACCATCGATAGCACTGAGGATACTACAAAATTTTCATTTTTCGAATTATCCGGAGTCCGATTGTACATTGTTCTCGGTTTGATAGCAGCCTTGGTGTTTATAGCTTTGATACAAGCTATTTGTACCATGTGTAAAACGGCCAAAAAAAATAAATCGCAAAAGGTAAATGATTGTTATTTGTTGTTTGTTATTTGTTGTTGTTGTTTATAATATTTGATTTTATTTCACTGAATGCACTTTGCTTCATTTCAATTCATACTAAATGACGTGTGTGTATCCTATTATTCATTAATTGTTTTAAAGCTCATTTACGTAATTCCCGATGAGTGGCGGATATATCAGCAAAGGCAACAGCATCGCTACTACCAGCCATCTAGTGATTTATAGACTAAAAAAAAAAAAGAAATAAAATTTAAAAACAAAAAAAAAAAATCTCTTTAATAGCTATAGAATATTATCTACTCCTCACATCACAATTGTGTTCACGTGTTATGGTCACTGCCTCCCTCCCCCTACTGATTCCCTTCAACCCAACCATTTCCGTAAAAGAACGTTATCGCGTGAGTTATGTACGTAAAAGTAAAAGTCAAACGATATGTATATATATGTATGTGTGTGGTAAATTTTATGATATATCGGTAAATAAAATGATTAGAAACTATGTTGCTTGCCTGTACTCAAGGTAATCACTCTTTAAAAAGCTCTTAACTGCTCTGCCGTATGTATGTATGTGGTATCAACATTTTTAATATATTTTTCATTTGACATTTTTTAAGAGGATTCTAATACAATATTTCATGTATGTGTTAAGTATAATGGCTGCTTGTGTACCTTTGTTGATCTCCAAATCAGTCAGCATTTTATTTTTTATGCTATTTTGTGCATGTATGTGTGTATTGTGTATAACTAACCACTAAACTTTTACCATTTTTAAATACCCACACACACACTCACATCCACATTAAGGATCACTTACGACCATAAAAACATAACGATTAATATAGAATGAAATCACTTAAAATATTGCATAATTTTTATAGACCTACACTACTGTAAATGTCACACTTACCTTCAGTTACACCGATCGATACAGAATCAAAATCTGAATCGATTTAACCATGTCCCTCAGTCCGTCTACGTACATATGTGGGCAAGCTACAGGTCGTATTTTTTGAGATATTTTAAATTAAATTTGATACAAGGACATATATTGGCCCTGTATGGACCAGATTAAACCATTTTTAGAACCTTTACCTATATGAGGTTCTATTATTTTTTGATATGTTTGAATAAAATTTGTACAAGAATATTATACACGGCCCATACATAGGCCTATAGAGGAATTCTATTGAAAATGGATAGAATAGAGCCTCATCCCATATAAGATCCCGTTATAATGAAGGTGTTGGGTGGTGTAGTGTATTTGATGGTCGAGCTTAACTGACTATAATATTTTCATTTGTTTGTAAACAATTTTAACCCAGGACATATATTAAATAAGTTCCACATCTATATGTATATCATGTCTCATGGGTGCGATGGATATTAGACTTTTCCTTTTAAAATTGTGAGTCTCACATACAACATACAAGTGGAACACTGACGGAAATGATTTTCTTTGAAAATTACAGGCGTATCTGCTTTCCTTTCCAGGCTTTATCTTGTAAGCACACCATCGATCTACAAAATGGGTTTAACCTCATAGCTCAATGTTTACGGCTGTCATATAAGTTTTTTTTGTAATTTTTTCTTTTTACCATAAATCACCTTACAATGTATCAACTATTTTCATCCTCATCTTTAATAAAAATTCTTTCTCCATAACATAAGCTTTGAAACAAAATAGCATAAATTTTATTTTGTGTATGACTGAAATGGATGGCACAGCAAAATTTTATAACATTCTATATATCCGCTATATAAAATTATAAAAATCAAGTATGATACGCATACGTTTTACAAGGAATTTTAATTTTTATTAAAAAAAAAGCAATTAAATGCCTTATAAATGCTGACTGGTTAAGGATGATAATCATCTACCAATATTAATAGTTTTATATTTTTTAAATCATTTTATAGGAAAATCTTATACAAAATTCACCATGGAAGGAATTTGCTTCCAGTACGAATTATGCCTTTGATCCGTATGGTGATACAGAGGAAAAAAATATGACATCAACTATAACAACTACCACAGGCACTAGTAAATTGGATAAAGCACGGAATAGAATGGGAAATGCTGGCAATCAAAGTCAACAGACTACCTTACAAATGTCACATTCACCCACAAACAAATCACAATTGTATTATGAAAATTCTAACGGTAATGGAAATCATGCACAACAACGTCACAGTGCTAATAATAATAATATCAATACTACAACTATTAACCATCAGCGGTATAGTGGCACACAACAGCCAACTCAAGAATATCGTAGCAATGGACGGACGCCACGACGTAACAATAATAATGAACAAACCATGACTAATGGTCATTATGATCGTTATGAGCGGACAGGAGGAGGTGAACCAGCTCCCACAGTAACTTATACGCGCAATTTGTCCGGGGAACAGGAACGTGAACGTGCCTATTCTCTACCACGTCACCAGCATCATCAAGAACAGCAAACAAATATGCAACCGTATGGATATTATACACAAGATCGTCGGGATCGTAGTGCACAACGGGATCGTTATGCACAAAATGAACGTGCCCGTCATCGGTCACGTGATGATCCCCGCTTGGTATCATCAAATGGTGGCTCTGATACACCGGATTTTTATTTTATGCCCTCACAACGTAAGTATTCGGGTGAGGTGGTGCGTGTATATGTCGATTATAATAAAGAACCCAAACATTAGGAATGAATGCGATTTTTGTATGTGTAAGATAAAATAAGTGAGAGTTCTGCTAGTTTCAGTCAATTTATATATATATATGAAACGAAACAATCATGTTTTGTATAATTTTTATTAGAAATGTAAATTAATTAAAATATCACAAAATAACTGTCTGTGTAGTGGGAATGTGCCAGACTTGAAAAGCCGCTACTTTGCACTTAAAAATAATGTGAAATTATGAAGATGATGTTTGTTGAGTGAAGAGGGCATAAGCAATAATCTGTATGTATGTGTAGGTCGCCATAAATTATTTCAAATTATTTAATGAAGCATGAATTTGTTTGTTTATGAGCAATATTATCTATACAGTCCACCCACAAAATAGCTTTAACACTTCTACATAACTGTATACAGCCAGTAAATCTATGAAACGAATTATGAAATATTTTCTTCCCTATTTGTTACTTTAAAGCAAATGTTCTAAATGTCAGACACGTTATCTAACCTCAACTTAAATGTAGTCATGTGTGTGTGTGTGTACATAAACAGTTAATTCAAAATTCATACAATACACATAGCCTTGGACACATAATATTTATTTAATTTTTTTTAAATTTAGCAGTCATTGTACTAAAGTTATACAATATAGTGAATGGTGTAAAAATCATTTATATTTACATTAAATTAACAACGGATTAATCGCCACAAACATACTTACATTTATAAAATTTATTAACGTAAAAAAAAAAAAAAACTGTAAAATACATTTTAAATATTAACATGAACACGAAGGCTTTCATTCGGAAATTATAAAAAAAATGTTTTTGTACGTGATGAGAACTATTTTTACATGTGCATTCATAATTATAAAAGAAATTTAATAAAAAATGACACTAATTATTTATAGACTATGATAAGGAGTTTTTCTTTTTCTTTTTTCAATTCTAATGTAATTATTTTTTCAATTCATTTAAAATAAAAAGTGTATGTCTGGCTTGAAATGTTAACAATCGTTCTGTACTCCAGTTGGCTGCTTCCAATAGAAGACCTAATCCTCGCATATGGCATGAAATGGGTGTTTCCATTTGTTGTTGTTGTGTTTGTTCTTTGTGATCACTCGTTTCATTCATTAAAGCGTCTTCGCAATGCTCTTCAAAATTTCTAGGTGTTTGTACTAATTCAGATTTGGGCATTTCACTGTCAGATGTTGATTCTTTGTAGAATTTCCCTAAGAAATTGTCCAATTCGCTATGTTCAGTAATGCTGCATGGATAAATAAACATATACATACATTTATATATTATTTGAGAAACTCAAAAACTTCAAAAAATTACATACCTGTGAAATGGTGCGTCTGTAGATTCGGTAGATGTTCGATCATCATATTTATAGCTAAAATATTTGTATATTAAAAACCTCATATAACGAGTAAAATACACTTGATACAAACCTTCTATTCAAATCTTGCCCTTCACTTAGGAAATTTAATAAATCATAGTATTTGTATTTTGTTTCACGACCTTTGGTATAGTTTTGTTTTAAAACCCTTAAATACCGATCCCTCATAACCTTCCATCTCTTTTTACAATTTTCCACTATGAAAAGTTTCACTGTTTATAAGCATTGTATTAAATTTTACGCCGTTGTGCTTTACATACCAGGCAAGTTTAGCTTTTCTGCCAATTGATTCCATTTTTTATCTTTTAAAGTTAAATCTTTATAAAGTTTATCTGTTTTATTCCAAATAAATCTATTACTTTTTACAAAATGTATTATTTTTTCGTCCATTTTTTTTTCTTTTGTTGACAATGGAAATGACAGGCTTGTGCTGGTTGGAGTTATTTTCTTAAAATATTTATAGCAACCCTGTTTTTGGATTATTCAACTGAAGGTAAATATATTAAATAATTATTAAAAATAAAAATTATTAAAAAATATAATACATTATATATAAATAATTAAAAAACAATAAAACTATTGTTATTATTAATTGATAATAATTAAGAAAATTTATATAATTGAAATATGGCATCTTATATATGTTATGGCATCCATACCTGTTTTAATAATCATAATATTATCATATGGTAGCGTTTAGAAATATTGTTTGTGCACAGTTTCCAAGAGTAAAATAAAAATTTATTTTCTAATTATATTTAACACAAAGTTATAAAAAATATGCACGAATTTATAAAGCAAAATTATAGTTGAGCGATACTTACATTTACAGTAAAGGCTGGCCTTTGCAAAAATGTCAAATAGTTTAGTCTGCCATGCCGTGGAGGCAGTGCATGTTAAAGTAAAAGTAATATAAATAAAATTAATAAGTGCAGTTGTACTTTAAGCCTCAATCTTTATATATATAAATGATTTATTTGTAGAAATGTGAACCCAATGCTCCAACGGAATGGAGAAAATTCAGTATTGATCCTCAGATAACAAACTTAAAAAATTTATACCCTCACTTGGCCAAAGCATTTGAAATCAAGTCGGATTTTTCCATTAAATATAAAGCTTATGATCCGGCTGGCAATGAGATTTACTTATCAATATTATCAGATTGGGATCTAGATGCGGCTTTTCTGCGTGCCCACAATCTGTCTATACAAACATCATCCGAGCCTTGCCTCATGTTACAACTGGATGTTAAACCATTTACAGAGTTCAAAGAATGGGAATCTATGGATGGGAGTACCTTAACGCCAAATGCTGCAGTATCTGGTAGCCTGAATATGACTGCACGTGATATAATATCACCATTGCAGCAATCATTGGGCGCTTCACAAAAGTATATGCAACAAATGCATAATAAATTGCCCGGTATGATAATGAATCAAATGGAGAAAACCTTCTCCATGGTGCAGAAAGCATTCAATTTGTCAGAAGAAACAATGGCAACCCTACCACCCCGTCCACCATTAAGCGATGGCGAATTTCGTTTATTTTTAGATGCTCTCGGCCAAATACAACGTAGTGATGAATTGAGAAAAGTGATATTTTTCGGTGGCATAGATCCCAGCTTAAGGCGGGTAGTGTGGAAACATATACTGAATGTATATCCAAGTGGTATGAATGGGAATCAGCGTATGGATTATATGCGCCGTAAATCAGAACACTACTATAAATTACGGAATATATGGATGGAAGCTGTTAAAGAAGGTAAAATGTTTGGTGTTTTTTCTTTTTCTTTTCTTTTATAATTTTAGTTTATATTTCAGGTGGCGTGATGGGTGAATTAGCTTATGTAACCAGTATGGTTAAAAAAGATGTTTTACGCACCGATCGATTACACACATTTTATGCCGGCAATGATGACAATCAGAATGTAACATCTCTCTTCAACATATTAACGACATATGCGCTTAATCATCCATCGGTTAGTTATTGCCAGGGAATGTCTGACATTGCTTCCCCTTTGCTGGTGACCATGAACGACGAAGCTCAAGCTTATATATGTTTTTGTGCTATAATGAAGAGAGTACGGGGAAATTTTATGCTAGATGGTATTGCAATGACACGAAAATTTGCTCATCTCACCGAGGCATTGAGTTACTATGATCCTGAATTTTGGAATTACCTCAAATTGCAACAAGCAGACGACTTACTGTTCTGTTATCGTTGGCTATTGCTGGAATTAAAGCGTGAATTTCCATTTGAGGACTCCTTACGCATGTTAGAGGTTCAATGGAGCTCTTTGAAATATGACAGCCATCTTGCTGAGGAGTTGCAATTATATGAAAGAGAATTTATTTTAAATTCGGTAGAGGTGGTGCCACAAGTATTAACAAGTCCTACAATGAATGGTAAACAAAAAGGCTTGCCGCTCAGCTCTTCGTATAGAATAGAGAATGCTTACACCAAAATATGTGCTTTGCGTCGCCAAAATTCATCATCATCCCTAACTTCCCTGAATTGTAGTCATATGAATTGGAATCATTCACAGCAATCCAATCAGTTGTATCTGACAAAGAGACTGAATCAAAGTTTAGATGATAATATACCGCAAAGTGTCTCTATGGCTTATAAGCGAATTGAGACAAAAGCTTATCAATCTTTGGACGAAATGAAAATTCAGCATATATTGAAAGAAAACAAAAATGGAGAACAAATTCAAAACCAATCACTAATAAAAACAACGCAGTCAAGCGACATGGATGTGAATGATAATGATGATGATGATGATGATGTGTTCATTGAGGAAAGTCAATTTAAATTTCATGACACCAATCCATTCAAGAATGATGCCTTAACCAACCAACAGCCTCTTTATAGGGATAGTGTTGTTAATCGTTCACTACCCAAAGCATTTTTAAGCAGTTCATCATCTTCGATAATAAGTGAGAATTCAATCAGTGATAGTTATGAAACAAACAGTCGTGTAAACAATGGGTTGGGATCTGTAGCTGATATTAGTAACGGTGGTGGTAGTGTTGCCATTGCAAGCGACAATAAAAATGACAGTTGTAAAGTACCGCAAAGCATAGCTAAACTGCAGAATAAAAACGTTTTATCCAACTATCATGCGGTAAGCAATATTATAGCAAAACAATTGGCTCATGCCAGCAGTGTTGGTGAAAGTGTTAAACGAGTGAGTTGTACGGGCGGTAATCATTTTAAAGATCTTAAAGAAAAGATAGCCGCCACAAGTCGCAGAGGTAGTCTTGTGTTTTTTTGATTAAATTCAACTTGTTTTATGGCATCTTTTTTCTTTTCATTTCATAGGTCTGCTGCAGGAAATATCTAATGATAATAGAGAAAACCAAATCAAACCAAAACTTGTGCGAAATTTTAATGAATTTTTAAATTTTGCAACCGTTACTAAAAAGCCTTCAATGTCTTTAGAAAATCCTAAGAGTTTAGTAAGAAGCGCTACCACAGAGAAATCCAACATTTTAATATCACCCGTTGATAGTGGTGGAGACGATCCACCTCTTATCATACATCCTTTAACGCAACTGACTAAAGAAGATTTACATAATTCTTTGGATGATTCTGATTCCATGTCATTGCCTGACAACAGTTGGTCAACAACAGTTGCTACCACAATACAACAACATCAACAACATTTCAGCAACAATAGTTTACAGTTGGTACTCAATCCATTTGCTTCCTCAGAAACACACACACCTGAATCTACACCAGTTCCAGAAGAATGTACAAAAATCCTGCCCACACCAACAGATACAAGCTGCAGCATTCCAGAAGCAAAAGATAATTTTGATTATAGAAATTTACAAAGCTTAGATAATCATATATTTAATGATAATGGAAGGAATGAAGTGGAATATAAAGAATTGGGTAAAGATTCTTTAGATTTAATAGATGAACCCTTGAAAAGTGAACAGTATTCTAAAAAAGAGAATTGTGAACAGCAGCAGCAGCAACGAATTGAAAAAGCTAATGACATGGCTTCGGAAAATGTTCATTATATATCAAATAAAAGTCTTCAGACTTCATACTCTTCCAGCATACTAATGGTTAATGATTTGCCTGAAGTGTTGATACCAATTTCAGCCGACACTGAACCAGACAATTGTGCTGAATTGGCTCAGGAGGAAGTGACATTTACAAGTTCTACCGAACAAGAACAACAACAACAAGAACAACAACCATCACATATAAACACTCAATTACCCCCACCTGCCGAACTAGGCGATGGTAATCCTTTCTTAATTTTCTTATGTCTTACACTCTTACTGCAACATCGCAATACTATTATGAGAGCGCACATGGATTATAATGAAATTGCCATGCATTTCGATAAAATGGTGCGAAGACATGATGTGACACGAGTTCTAAATCAGGCGCGACGTATGTATGTTGATTATTTGAAAATACAAGCAACATATAAACAGCAACAATAACAGCAGCAGCAGATTGTAAGTGGCTGTCAGAAAACAACAAAATTGCTTCTTCTTCCTGAACAGATCTCATATTAAATTTTTGCTTCTCTGGCTCTCTATGATTTTTTTTAGTATATTAGTATATTTTAAGGCAAAAGAGATTTTTGTTAAAAAATGAGAGAAAACTCTTAAAAATGGATGAACCTGGCCGTTCTTATTAAGACAGGTTCGTTTGTAGAACCTTCCTCCCGTGTTAGAGACTCCATTATTAGGCCTTCGGCTAATGGGAAAAGTTAAAAAAATTTTATATCACCAAAGAGACCTTTTTTTTTTTGTGTTCCTGTTAATGCTTATTTGTGCTTAATGCCTTTAGTTTTTTAGTCTACTTGACTTGATATTTGTTGTTGTTTCTACACGTAAACGCACCATTCCAATTATAATGTTATTAATATTATTTCCTGAAGAAGGCGCGCCAACGATCGAAGCGCATGGCATTCTCTTCTGCAACAGGCCAAAGATCTACATAGGTTGTAATCGGCCAGCCATAATAATTATTTCCTCATGTTTGCTTGACATTTCCTTATATACAATAAACGCTACTTATAAGCATAGAGTAGATAAAGACAACAAGCGGAGACGTTTTAAAAGAATTCTGTATTAAAAAAAAAATAATAATTAGAATAATCCATTTTATACCCCCAACAAGCCCATTTTCAATTCAGTCAATTTTTGTTCTTCTTCTTATTCGTTGAGAACATATTATAAACTTCTGTGTACATAACGTTTTCTCTCCCCAGTGTTTTATGTCAATTTAATTAAATTAAATTAATGTTTTAATTATAAAAAAAATTTATTAATCTTTAATCTCTTTTAGATGAGATGCTAGAATATGTTTTAGAAAAATTCTTATGCGCTCTATTAATTAAACAAAATTAGACGAAACGTGAAAAATGCAAAAGCGTTAACAAAACATTACAAGAAATATATGTTATTCTATAAATAATTAATAATACGTTAAATACCAAACAATTTGAGATAATTTTCACACAAATAAATAATGCATTAATGCTAAAAAGAATTTAAAAACCGGATTAAAAATTGTACTTTGCTTTGAGATGCTCACGTATAAGCAGACCGCGTATAAGTTTCTTCCAATTCCCATAAACACGTGCCTCATATTTCTCTAAATCCTTGCGCTCTTGCTCTTCTTGATCTTGATGCCAGGCGGCCGTTACTTGATCACCAAATTCTTCGCATACCACAAAACCATCAAACGTGGGATGGCAGACACCTTGATGGAAATCAAAACCAATCACTGCATTGGCACAGTCTATACCCAACTTTTTACAAATGCGATTAAGGCCAGGCACTGCAACAATCAATTGAAAATGTTTTAAAAAATATTTCTTTAATGTTAATTGGCATCAACGTACAGCGTAAGTGGACAGTTTTCTTGGGCAACATGGTCGGTTTGAATAGTTCCACATTGCCGTATGCATTACGTGGCACTAAACCGTTTTCAGCGGTTGGTGGTTCATAATCTTGAGTCTGCCAGAAACCAAAAATCTCCAATGGTAGATCTTTAATAACTGTTTGTGTAATCTGCAGGAATTTCTCAACTTTTTTTCAATTCAATTTTACCAGTAATTTGTTTACACTCTTACCCTGTCCCATTTGGGACGAGCTTTTACAATTTTATATGGCTTCTCACCCAACTTCACTACACGTGCTTGCTTCAGCCATATTTCGCGGGAATGCAATGTATGAACACAATCTCTGGAATAAACAGGTTCGCCGCGTACATAACCCAGAGTGGGAGCATTGGGGGGATAGAGAGCCTCAAATTTCAGTAGGTGTCTCTCCAAAGCGTAAAATGGATGATTTTTATAATCACTAATCGCTGTAGGCATAGGCTTCTCTTCATGTATGCGTCGTAGTTCTTGATCCTCTTGAATGTCGCGCATAGTTGGTCGTGCCATATACGAACGTAGAGCGGTATCTAACCAATCTTTATCAACTCGATACTTGCGCACCGTTTCCGTCCACTTGCTACAATAACGTGCTGTAACATCTCTAATGCATAAATCATTTTGAAAGGCGTACACGTAGGTCAAGCTGCCAGAAGCCGATTTCTATGGAAAGCAACTTAATGAGTTTGCAATTAATTTAATTTAATTTTTATGCCCCCCGCCATTTATTGTCACAACTTATTCTATTATTATTTCAACCAAGTTCTTGAAAAGATTCTCAAAATATTGAAGCAATCGATCAACTTCTATTAATCAAAGGTAGCGTCCATATTTCTTTAGTTTAATCAGTTGTGTACTTCTTGAGAAATCTTTTCAAAAGTTCTAAATAAAAAATATACCCCTATGGTCTAAAATTAATACATTTAGGGATCAAAGTAAATAATATTTACATCAATTTTTATTAAAAAAATTCAAGAGATTCGAATTTCTTCAAAAGAATCTAAGAATTTGGAAAAAAGCATTTAATGGAGGGGGGAACTCTAAAAATGATCTGATCCGTTGCAAAATTTGCACTTAACTATTATTTATCCTATTAAGGTGGACAGACAGACAATTATAAACATACCTTAATCGATTCCACACAATCGACTTTGCCACTAAATAAATCAATACAAATCCATTTTTGTTCAACGTCACACCATACCTCCACCCATACGTCGTGAATGGGTGACTTACGTGTCCTCTCTAAACTAGCAATCGCTTTATCATTCTCAATATCAGGCGATAATACTTGAAGATTGTTGCGCGTCACAATTGGAGCTGATTTGGGTTTTTTCGGTGGTGACGGTTCAAAATCTTCATCAGATTCATGTTTATTGAACTTGTTTCGTTGATTTTTTAACTTGCTTAAGTTTGGCCGTTTCTTCTCCTTTAAATTATCTACAATCTCATCATCTTCTCCATCTAATTGCGGTATTGTTTTTGTCGGTTGGATTGTATTCGTTTCTAAAACTCGCGATCTTAAACATCGATGCGTTTCCGTTAGAAAAGTTGTGGAAATTTGTACTTTTTTCTCTTTAGATTTTTTGGCGTGGCTGGTTTTAAGTTTTGCTTTCTGCGGAGGTTGCATTGAATTCAATTTAGTTTTGTGTCGTTCCGATTGTAAAAATTCTGGATTGATTGTGATTTGATCGTTTGGTGATTTGCTACGGGAACGAGACGAGCGCGTTGAGGCAGTCAGATGATTGTTAGCTTTCACTGTTGTATTGGGTTTTTTGGTAGACTCTTTTGGTTTTGTTTTACTTTTGGGCTCTTGGGAAATGTCGGGTAGATGGGCACGTTTTGAAGCGGTATTGCTCTCTACTTTTCTGTTTGTTTTTAATTTTTCTAGATTTACCGATTTTTCTGCTGATACTTTTGCTGTTTTTGTAGCGGTTTTTGAAATGTTATCCTTTTCAGTTTGGTGTCCTAACTTTGGCTCTTCTTCTATGGATTCGAATTGTGTTTTTGTAGACTTTTTATAGTTCTCGGAAGCATTTATTTCATGCGGTTTTGTTTCTGTGGATTGCGATCTTGTTCTAATAGCAGATTTTTTGGATAATTGAGGGTCCTTCTTTTCTAAGAGATTTTTACTTCCATTTTTCTTAGCATCTTGAATTCTTTTTTTTACTGAATTTTCGGTTTTTGTTGTTGTTTTGTGAATATTCCCAGCTTTAGCACTTTCCGGAGCATTCTTAGCATTATTTTTTATATCCTCTGCACTTTTTTTCTTCATTTTTGCAATTATTTTCTTGGGAGTGTTAAATTTTACATTTTCCGTGATTTTTATAACTTTAGTTGGATTCGATTTTTTTGGGTTGTCAGTATTGGTTTTTAATTTAATGGAAATTAGATCATCGGCAGGAGGCTTCATGGGTATTGGTAGCATATTCACAACTAAACGACATTGAAAACCCATGCCACGTAATAAAATAATAAAAATATAAATCATATCCCGTTTGCAACACGCCTCCTTAGCTTTGATTTGCTCCCGTAAACCAACTTTGACTTGTTTTTTATTGGAGTATTTCTGGTCAGACGTAAACTCTGTACTTTTTAAATTGATGGCAGTATTAAACCAAATCGCCAGCGATTGATAATATTTTACAGCTGTACCCTTTTCGGTGGGATATGCATTTTGGCTGGGTAGTAATTTTACAGCCAATTTCATTAATTTCAAATTATTTAACACACGATTGTATTGGTAGTAGTGTCCAAAGTGACACAATAAACTGACCTTGTGCATAAGCAATTGGTGTTCTTTACGATCACGATTGAATTTCCGCTTTAGAGCCAATTCCATGTCCTGTTGAGTTTTAGTTTTTGTGCAATTTTGTCTTGACGGCAAAGCAACCACGATTTCTAAGTTGTTTGTTGAACTCTTTACATCACCTGTACTATCATTCTGTTGATCTGTAATTTTTGCACAAAATTTCTTGTATATAAAAGTGTTTTTAGGGGAGTATGCTCAAAGCTGGCTATGTATGCATTTAAGGGCTTTAAAGAATAGAAAATCATTGTTTTGTTTGTTATAATTTCTTTTTAACTATATTTATTTCATAATCGCTTTGAATCGTTCTTTGATTATATGTATAATTGAGAACCAATTTAGTAAATGTTTTGTTTACTCTTAATTGGACAATTAGTCACTATATTGGAGTTGAATTTTTCTAAAGATTAAATTAAATTAAATCTTAACTACCTTCCACATGTGTGGCCGTATTCATTCCAACAACAAACAAAGAGGAAAAATCATAATTTTACAACATCTCAACATTATCGTATAAGCTTAAGGCATCTGTGTATTTCTCTCTATGAATAACGGATGTCTTTAAGAGAGAATTCCACTGTTAATGCTTTTGCTATAATGAGTACACGTGTTTTGTTAACATTTGTATGAGTGTCCGAGTGTACAATTTTTTAGAATTTTTCTTTTACATTTTCTGAAAATGTTTTTAATTTACTTAACAGTAATTTATTCTATTACTAATATTATTCTTTAAATATTTCAACTCAGTTACTTTCTAATATTTAAAATTATTTAATTGCAGCAATGAAGAGTACAACAACTACTTTGTACTCTTCTCTTTTATACATAACTTTCATCTTTTTAATATTAGATTATTAAGATGTATATGTAATGTATATTATTAACATGTAAGACTGCTGGTGTAATTCTCTCCTTTTTATAATCAGCTTCTATGAGTAATAATTATTATTTTAGATGCATGGTAAAAGGTTTACTAATCTAAATTATAACACTCGGTACAATATAAAAATAGTTAAATTACAATGATTCAATATTTACCCTTAAATGCACAATGACCTCAACAATGCGTGATAATGAAAAAAATTACCTAAAAAAGAAAAAAAAGAAAAAATAAATAAATCGAATAGAAAATATAAAAATTTCATTAAAGAAATCTTAATAAAAAGAATAATAAAAAAAACCTTACATTATGATAAAAGGAAAGAAAATTTTGAAACATTTACAGAGTACAGTTATAGAGCACAAAATCTTGTAACTGGAAGCTTTTTCTCTCACTCTCACTTAATTCTATTTTCATTTTATTAATAATTGTCTTTGACTTTACAACTAACAGTAAACACTGTGCTCTTAACAACCACACAAACATGTGTTTTAAATTTATAAGTAAATCTAACTTGTTTAGTATATTTAGCACCTGTACGAGTAAACTATGTTCGAGATTTTTGATTTTTGTGTTTTTTCAGGTTCAGGTTTTAATTAATGTTGTTGCCTACCTGCCACATCTTCCCATTCTGAATCATCCGAATCGGTTGGCACCGACATTGAGGTTGGCCGTACCTTAACATGTCGCTTAATACGTGTAGATTTCGATTTGTTTAGTTTTGTGCTACGATTTGTAAATTTACTACGAGTTGCTTTACCATCATTCTCATCTTCCTCTTCTTCTTCATCATCCTCATCTTCATCGTATTCTTTTTTTGAATTTTGATTTTTCTTTTTTTCGCCCAATGCAAGCACTGAGTATACGTCTGTAGCATCAATTTTTTTGGGTGTTTTAGATATCCATTCGACATTATGTTTAGCCATCTCTTCTTTATTACGTTCTATATTATTTAAATTTTGCAGTAAATTGCCAAAATCGAATTTTTTTCCCTTTTCTTCAGCTTCTGCTTCAGTTTCAGAGTTTGAGTCAGTGTGATTTTCCAAACCAACATTGCAATCAAAAATGGGTGGTGGTGGTGATGGCGAATGAGATTTGCCTTTATCTTCGTTTGCTGGCTTATTAAAAAAACTAGATGATAAATCTAATTCATCGGGGTTAACCAAATAGTTGTTGATGCTACAATCGCTACTAGAATCGTCCTCACGTCTAACATTGCTTTCATTGGGCGTTTCGGAGTTTTTTGGCACGTCAGGTCCTTTTTTCGATGTTGAGGGTGAATTGCCTGCTGGTGAAAATGTTTTTGGTGGCGGTCGATATTTGTTATATAATTTGGCGCGTAATGTTTGTCCAACCGTTTTACGTTTTTTTGTACTTTTTTGTACCATGCGGCTTTTCACTTCAACTCTATTTTTTTAATTGTATAAGTTATACATACATACATATTCACTTTTATATACTTTATATGTATAAGTTACCTTTTTTTTGTTGTTACATTGGTGGCGGCTGTAGATGAGGGATTTTTTCGTATATCCTCAAAATCGCTATCGTCATCATCCGAAGATTCGCCACCGCCGCCACCACCCGCTGCTTTGACATTTGGAGTCCATTCTTCTTCACTAGCAGAGAATCCCTCCGACATTGATTCTTCCTCATCGGACATGTTTTTTGGTAAATTTTACCTTTACTTTTTCATTGTTAAGCAGGAAAATTTTTTTTATTATGAAAATACACAATTTTTTATTTATTATTTTATTATAGGATGTACAATTTTACTTAAAATATGTTTTTTTCTGTTTTAAAGATTATTTCTTATGAAATTCCGTGAAACAGAACCTTTTATTAACCTCTACAAATTAGGGATGGAACTTTTTGCAATTGTTAAATGACAATTGAATATCGTATAATTTTGAAACAAAGTGGCAGCACCTAATTCGTAACTCTTCCATCTCTATATTTACAGTTACTTTGTACTTTATAAAATTTCCAAGTGTGGTGTGATATTTTTAATAAAATTTTTATTTGTAAAAAATTAAACGTTGAAAACGTTGAACGATGAAATAAAATGTTGTTTAATGTAATATTCTGTGATATCGAAAGATTTTAATGTAGAGTTTACTCTTTGCCGGATGTTTTATAAAGAAACAATATTTCAAAGTGACCTAACCTAACCGGATAAGGCGGTAAAGAAATTTTTACTTTCCTTTTCGTTATATGTATGTGCACACATACAAATGCGGTATATAACTGTGATAAACTCGACCCAACGCATCCTTGAAATATTTGTGTTTTTATATGGCCTTATTCTTGCTATAATAGAATTGACTAGTTAAACATCTGTAACAATGACGTCATAACAAAATAAAGGCCGATAAATGTAGTATATGCATCCGTATAGAGTATTTTGTATATGTGTTTGTGATTACGGATTGTTTATGGTGGTAAATAAATATGGTATAAAAAACGTGCCAAACAGATTATAAAACTAATTTAGTTAATTAATTACCGTGCTATTTTTACGAAATAATTTTAATACCAATACATAAATAAGATTATCTAAATCTTTCAGTTCAGTGTACATTACAACATATATAGTAAGTACGGCATAGTTATTATACACATACACACAAATTCATATACAGGTGAATATACTATTTAGAACATATAAAAGGTGATTGCTACTGCACGTGCTGGTTCGACATCATATGCAATGTTTCGGAGAATTCAGGCCAAACTTTATATAAAATAGCACTCACACACACACACATATAAAAATGCGTGCAAGTTTTTTGTGTTGTTTACGTACATAAAAATTAAAATATTTAATAAGCTAATATATGTGTATAAAAATATTATGAACAGTTTTAATCTTCTTGGTTTTTAATAACATTTAACTTTAACTTTAACATTATAATACACGCAAATCTCAAATTATATTATTTCACTTTCTGCCATCAGCATACATAGAAAAAAACCCATTGTTGCTTTTGTTTATATCACTTCTTTCTATTTAGAGCGCAAGTCTTGCCACTTATAGAGAGTAAAAGTGAGAATTTCTCTATTAAAACTTTACTAAGGCTGCAGTATTTGTTTTTTACGAGAAAGTAAAACAGTTTATAGTGAACTTTTGCAAATTACTGAACGTAGCGGATGTGAGTGATAGTTGTTAAGTTCATTGCATTAAATTCTTATATTAAAAGAAATTGGAACACATTTAATTAAACGTGTAAACGTACATTAAAAAAATAGTTAAAAAAATCAAAAACTTTATGTTCACCAGTGTATATGCGCAATGTTAATGTTGTATGGAAAATTTTATTGAGAAACATTAATTAAACATAAATAAACATTATACTTGGTATGATGTACAAGTGACAATAAGGTAACCGAACCGCATGAAGATATATGCTAAAATCACTATTAATGCAATTTACAAAATTTTAATTATTCCATAAATTCAACTAATAAATAAGTAAAAAGGAAGTTAATAATAATAATTTATTTAAAGAAATGGAAATGCTAAAATTGAAAAGAAATTTTCAATTTGCAAGTGAGCATAACATTCGTATGAACAGCCCTGTTTTAGAAAAGTATTGATCATTTCCTTCTTCATTAAAACACTTCAAACAGCTGTTTAATATAACAAATATACGAATAATTCAATAAAAATAAAAGAAAATAAACTTATTCGTATAATACAATAAAGCTAATTAATCTAATGCAATAATAGAAAATAAAATCTAAATAATGTACAATGGAAAAAGGCTCTCCATTAAAATACAATCAGAAATAAAATTCATTCGTTAAATGGAGTTTGTTGCGTCTGGGCATTTTTAAGCGCGTATTTATTTTATGTAAGCATTGCATAAAGAACGGGGTGTAGTGTTGAACAAACAAATAAATTAAAGTGTTGCGCTTTATAATATAATAATAATAATAATCGTACAATATGTTTTATGGGAGAGTTATTGTTGTTGATATTATAATACAAAATTTACCATGTGTTTAAGCATGTTCAATTACTTTTGTTGATAAAGTCGAGAATGAAACAATATTTTTTTGTTTACTAAGCAACAAAACCACAAATAAATAAAGTGTTGAACATGGTTAATAATTAAATAATGTAAAAAGATTAAAAAATGAAATATACATGTAGTGTATATATAAGAAAATAATATATATTAGTGAAATAAAGGGTTAAGTATTGGAAATAACAAAAAACAGAGTAAAACTAACATAAAACAACTCCTCTGTCAACCTCATGGCTTATGTGATCATGTGAGAGCGAAAGTATATATTAAGGTGAGTGTTACATTTACATGCTTTATATATTGTTTGATTGAATCTTAATTGAGAGAATTTATGCGGCGATCATAAAGATTGCGAGGTTTACAATGAATCTGGTTTTATAACATGTCATACATAGAATATGCACCACATGTGTATGTGTTTACTTACATATAGAATGTATTTTCTATTAAAATATTTTTATCCGTTTACAACAATTTTCACTTTGTACTTGTACCATTTAAACATGTTATAACATGACACAAAATCTTCTCTTAATTTTTTCTCAAATTTATGTAACAAGGCTTTGATCCGTTATATAGAGTGTGCACAAAATTTTGCATTTAGAAGGGTGCAGTTAGTTGTGTTTTTCTTAATGCTTCCGCATAATATGTCAATTCTTTGGTCTGTTTTGCACAATTTCATGTAGTTTTTCATCACCTATTACTAGAGCGCTACTACATAAGTGACTATTTGTTTACAACAGCACTTTAAGGAAATGATTGATTTGCAAATTAAAGACAACAAACTGAAAATGTGAAAACGCAAAAAGAAGAAAATGTGCTAAAATCAGTAAAGAAGACAAAGACTAAAAACACTTTACATCTACATATACATTACACTCTTTCCAATTAGAATTAAAAACAATTTAGAAGGAAATGGATTTTTGCGGTTTGGGAGAGAGGAGAGAACTGTAAGAAAAATTCAGAATAAATTAATATAAATTAGAAATTGACTTAAGTAAGATGAAATTAAACTTTTTTTTAACAGTTTTGAAATGAAAAAAGATTTCAAGCTTTAAGGAAAACAATTTCAAATGGAATAAAAAATTACTTAAATTGAATGTAAAAGAACTCAAATGGAAAAAAAAAACTTTAACGGAAAATCACAAATACACCAAATTCTTTTTTTGCACAAATTTTTTTTACACGAATTTGATTTAAAACGAGTTGAAACCAAAAAAAAAATCTCATCTTACACAAATTGTTTTGTTTTAAGACGATTTTCAATTTTTTTTTATTAGGTCTGGAATCAATTTATTCTTCCATTTTTACACGATTTTTTTGTACGGATTTTTTGGAAACGTATCTATGGTGTAAAAAGAGAATTAGGTGTATCGGAAATGATTTCGATTTAGAACTGGAAAATACTCAATTTAATAATTATAGAAATGGAATGAAATTAATTTAGAAAAAATATCAAGCATTTTAATACTTTTATGTATGTGTGTATATATGTACTATGTGGCACTTATTTTGCTGTACGAAACAAACATCATGTTCGAAATATATTTATAAGCTACAATATGTATTGTATAGTATGAAAGATATATGTGTGTATGTGTAAACACAATGGATAAACCATTCATTCTGTTTATGGATGCAAGGTATTCCAGATTTTGTGTTCTTTTCGTTAGATATGTAAACAAAATTCAATAAAAATTCAACAAATACACACAAACACACGCATATTGAACATGTACGATTTATAATTATAAATATATACCAACAGTGCTGTTACCATAATTCCTCCATTAATAAATCTTGATCAATACATTTGTATGTATGTGTTGCATATGGTATGCTCGTGTATACCATACACTGGAATGGATGAAAATAATAAAAATTCTAAAATAATAAATAAAATCCATTTTATAATGTCCATGTATATACACACGTACACATTTATGCGAAAAAAATACATTTTTTTTTGGGTATTAAAAATTTTAAAATACGTTAATGTAGCGTAACATCGAAACGTTTTGGCAAAAAATAAAAATTTCGTTTTCATTTGAATAACAATAAAAGTAATCATTGCACATATAAACATAAAAATAATAATCAAATGATTTGAAACACATTTGAAGAGTGCCTGGAGAGTTTATTTTCTTTTTTTATAAAGGAGGGTAAATGAATCCATTACGTGATGATTGCAATAAAAATTAAATTGCGATGAAAATACTATTTAGTAAATATTCTGCTGTACAGTAGGAATTTAAATAGAGAGACATGTTAGAACCTCATTCTAGTGCAACCTAAAGTAAAGTACAGATAATCTTATTAAAAAATAAGACAATCGCGTGGTCTATAATTTAACTCTACAATCACAAATTTACATTTTCTTAAGCAGCCCTTTAACGTGGGGAATCCCTTTAACAAAACGTTGGTTAAAATTAGTAAAAAGCAGCGAAAATCTTATAATCTATAAATATTATAAAATTGTGACTAATTGTGACTGTGTGTGTCTGTCCGTATGTGGAAAAGTTAGATATCTACACCAAACATTGTTAAGCTGGTATTGAAATGGTACCATATCGGTTGAAAGACACGCCCACAGTTTAACAAAAAACAAAAACTGAAACTGAAAAGTAGTCAATTTTTTAAAGTATTTTTCATTCAAACATTTCTCACAATTCATAAACATTCTTGTCCGGCATGACTGTTATTTTAATTCTCTCAAATTTGCTGGTGGGAATACAGGCTAAATATAGGTTTTTTTTTTTTTAGCATCAAAAGCTGAAGTCTGACCATTAAAAAATGATCAACTTCAATTCTGCACATTTTCAGTTTTCGAATAAAGTTTTCAAATCGCTTCATAACCACGCCCACAATTGACATTAATCTATTTGTCAGGCATGTTATTTATGAGTTAAAACTGTGGCAAAAATAAGCTTAGTTGGTTGGTACAGGCACATTAACAATCAATCAAAAAACAATAATAAAAAAATTATTTTTTTGTTTCAAAGTCCGACTTGTACGTAATACCTGCATTATTAAAAGGGGTATTTGCCACGCTCATGGATGTGAAGATTATTTAAGATTTAATTTAAGCAATTTTTTGTTTTTTAAGTGTTTGCTTTTATCTTTAACAATCGATCCATTTAAAAGCATCTGCTTTTCTTTTCTCAACTTTTTAACACACATTCTCTTTATTTGTCTTTTATTTTATTACAAATTGCTTATGTTATCACAATTTTACATTAGACAACCAACCAAAAATGATTACTGAGTTGATTACAATGGCAACACTTGCCTTTAAATTAAATGCTACAATTAATGTTTTCATAACCTCACACTCAATACTAAATATACGTACAAGGTGAAATGTTTGGAGAGAGGGTAGAAATATTTACTATGCTCACACTTCCGTAAACATTTATGTATACATGTGACTTGAGAACACAAACCTATGCGTACAATTTTCACCAAAGGTAGATGTTGCATAATGTTGACCTGTTAATAAGTGGTTGCGGTTAAATGGTTGCAATTGGGAGAGTATTTGTACAATGTGTTATTCATGCTTATACAAAAACAACAAGTACCGTACATTTGAGTGTAAGCTATGCAATCTAAGGTGACGAACAATAAGTGTGGCTGTATGGTTATGTTACTTGTATAAACTGCATGGCTTCGTAAAATAACAATCATGTAATATGTTCGACATGTGTAACTGTATTGGTTTTATGTTAAGCAACAAGAGAACACACACACATTTTACGTATGTAAAGATTTTCTATTCTCTACGCACTACTTGTCTGTACGTCCGCTATAGTGAAATATTCTTAGTTAGCACTCAACTCTTTTGCGAGTATTCTAATTTTCTTAGGTATGGAAAACAATTTTAAATTCATTTGCTTTCATTCGCTTGAATTTTGTTCAATTTTTACCTTTTATTACAAATGCCTCCTGTTGTGAAAGTACAGCTTCCCTGTTTTGTCTCAACTATCAATTGTTGCGGATGGTGTCAGAATACATTTAATTTCTTTCTTATCAATTGTTACTTGTATAAACTGCATCTGTAGAGGCTCTCCCATGTGTTTATTCTACAATTTGAATAGATGTTCGAAACTCTTATTTCTGTGTTTTATTTACCAAATCGATACAATTTCAACATACAAGCATCCTATCAATCTGTTTGTACGATTACTTGACACACAATATTATACAAATTGATTGCATTTTTTCTCTTCCCCTTTTTTAATAAATAAAAAAAAAAAAACATATCACCATTAAGATAAAAACTCAGTCATGTGTAAATTCATGCAATAATATTCTATAGAGATTTGTAGCGTATCGGTGAAAAAGTGAATGCTTCAGGGAACATTTTCAAAAGATTTAACCATAGTTTAATGTACTCGCATTTTAGTATATTTATACCCTACACCACTAGCCAGATTCCTTTATATCAAATGATATGAAATGATTTTCTGCGTTGGTCTTTTTTTTTTTATATGCGTCTATGAACAGTTGGCGTGTATTCACTGAAATATTTCAGAGAAAAGGCTGATTGAGAAGTCTTCTTGGATCATCACATTTTATTAATCGAACCTAAGTTTGGAAAAATATGCCAAGTCTCTATATAAACAGTAAACTTGTCAGGCACCTGATGACGCCATCTGTTTAGTACTGTATTTTACATCAACTTACAAGTCGGATTCTGTGTGCGCTTTAAATAGTTAATTATTTTAAAACATATGCTAAATATTCAACAACTAAAATCAACGACTGAATCTTCATGGTTAATAGATAAATTTTTGTCGATGATGGGCATGGCTGCTGACGGATTTTGTCCAATGTCAATCTTCGTGTAAGTTCTACTAAAACTTTGGCAATTTTTAGACTTCATCAACATACGAATAGAAACCTAGATGGACAGACTGACATAACTAAACCAATCCACAAGTTTACTCTGATCAAAATATACGCCCTTTTTCAAGATATTACAAAAACCGATCTCAATGTTATAACAATTTTTATATTGTCTATAAAAATTATAATAAAACTGTGATTCATTCATGTAGGTGCTGTGACTTTAGCAAATGCTTAGTTTCCCTTGATGAAAAGCTTTTACATTTAACATTGAATTATCGTTTATAAAACTGAACAAGATGTACTCCTAGTTATACAATGACCATGAAATATTAGCAGAACAATTAACAACAATAACATTGAAAACGAATCAACAAAATGTTGTAAAAATGCTAAAAGCCTGTTGTAGTTAAAGCTGGCAAAATATTTATATAAAGTATGCACGCTAACACAATCGAATGGTATTCAATTGCTACTTATTATATCAACTGTGATTATATGGTAAATTAAGCTAAGCTAGTTTCTTTAAAGTTAAATGTTTAATTTAAATAAGTTAACACACTAACAATGTAACAAAAAGATGGTGAAAGGGAAAAAAATTCAATTAAAACATTGACATTAATGTAATACTTTGTAGCTACAACTACAACTACAACTATAACTGCAACATAAATGTTGTACTTTGAAATGGTACTGGCATGTGTTAAAACCGCAAAAAACTAACTAAACAGTCTGAAAAAACACAGACTTTTTCATTCCCACACACACGTGCGCAAGCATACAATTGTTTATTTACCGTATGTAATACTTAAATGCTTTACAGTTTTATTTGGAGAGAATCCCAAACAAACAATGTTTATAATTATGAATGAGAGACGTTGTTGATGTTTTGAGTCAAGTAAATAATTGGCTAATTTCCAGCAAATAATAATAATAACAATAACAAAAAAATGATTGTGAAGAAAACCATAACAATAAAAATACTCACTAGCATGTGTCATGACAAGTTCTCTCACTTGTGTGTATGTCACATAATTTTATGCTGCTTTCTGTACATTGATGCAAAGTTTCATGTTGAGAAAAGAAAATGAATTCATTCTTTATGCAAGACTGATGATTAAGTTTTTAAATTAAATACTTTCAAAAAAAAAAAAAAAAAAAAAGTACAAAATTTATTTTATTTTAGTTAAAAGTAAATAATTTATTTGGCTGAAGCCGTTTTCTTAAATACTCGTAGGCATTTTTATAATTTTTTTTGAAAAAAAAAAAAAAAATTTTATCAAAAATTATTTTATTACCTTAAAAATTATTTTTACCTGTTTCTAAATTGTACACAATCTCATGAAATTTTTAAAAATGTATTGAGGCGTATGATTAACATTCTAATAAGATTTTTATACTCATACTGCAACGTATTTATCGTGTAATATGTGTAGTAAGAAAGTTTGTAAATTATGTTTTAAATAGCAAAATATGTAATTATGCTAAAATAAATAATTAAAAGTAATTACGTTATAATGAACAACACGTTCATCATAACTTTAATAACTTCATGCGTTAGACAAGCAAGCGTACATTTGTAAATATTTTATATGTGAGTAATTTACTATCACTATATATTCTTGTATATTATATATTGTTGTTGGAAATTTTCTTATTTTGCTATAAATGAAAGTATAATCCAAAGATTTTGTAAATATCCAATTATTGCGTACGTGCGTTTGTCTTTTGTCGGAATGCTAACAAATGTAAATTTTTAGATAATGAGCTGAACTTTTTTGTGTATACATTTCGAGGTTTTGTATGAACATTGTTATGTAAATTGGAAAAAAATCATCTGTCACGCCCATAGTCACGCCCACAATGATACCAATTTATCAATCAGTCTTAACAATTGAGCTATAAAAGAACTCTTTCAGATATACCTTGAAGCACCCATGGCCACTCAATAACTGTGTTAGGTAGAAATTTACCTCCCCATGTTTTCTATTGACCCAAGGCTCGAGCCGCGGTATCAACTTATACGTCCATCGTCCTTTAGCTGACGTATTCCACTTGTTCTGCCATTCCAGCATAGATACCTGCCTAACTGAGGCATAAGTGGATCTACGTCTCGGGCGGGGGTAGTGCTGAATCAGCCATTTTTCGTTTACCAACAGAGCAATAGGCACCATTCCTGCGATGATGCACGCCGCCTCATCCGCGACTGTACGGAAGGCGGAACATACTCTTAGGCATCCCAGTCTGTAAGCTGGTTCAATTAGTCTACGATAGAATTTAAATTTCATAGCATCAGCCCATATACTTGCCGCATATAATATTATGCTCTTTACGACTTCCATGAGAACTTTCCTTCTAAGTTGTTTAGGGCATAATCCTTGTCAGTGACGTGATAGCGTTACCCGCCTTTTTTTGCATATATTGCAAATGGTGCTTAAAGGATAATAGTCTGTCATCGATCATCACCCCGAGATAACGTACGTATCTGACGGACTCGATTCTAAAGTCACCTACTCGTATCGAGATTAATACTGCCTCTGTCTTATGGTAGGCTAGGCTTAAGCCAGCAGACTCGAGCCAGTGTTGTATTAGTCTAATGGACTCGTTAGCTGCATTTTCTATATCGCTGATGTGTTTGCCTACCACTACAAGGGCCACATCATCTGCAAAACCGATGATCTTGACATTCCCAGGAGTTCCAAGCTGCATTATGCCGTCATACATAACATACCAGAGTTATCTGATACGACCTTCTACCCGCATCTGTATCAAAGATTAATAATCTGTGACTTAAGTAGCAAGCAAAGAGGGGGATATATTAAGACTGCGGAGGATCTCACGTATTGTGTCCCATTTTGCCGTATTGAATGCATTCTTAACGTCAAGGGTAACGACGAGGCAGTATTCTTTTTTGCCGTGCCTCCATCTACGACCTTCAATCGCATTGGCTGCAGTCTTGACTACACACTCTATTGCATCTATTGTAGATCTGTGCTTCCTGAAGCCAAATTGATTTTCAGAGATACCACCGCGGTTCTCAATCTCAGATTTCAGTCTAGACTTAATAATCTTCTCTAAAAGCTTCCCCGTTGAGTCTATCAAGCTGATAGGTCTATATGCTGAAGGGTCTGCACCCGGGTTGCTCTTCATGGGAAGAAGAACAAGTTTTTGTTCTTTCCAGATGGAGGGAAAGACACCAGCTTCGAAACAGTTGTTGCAGACCTTTGCAAAAACATGTGGTATAACTTGAACGGCTATTTTTAGAGCCCTATTAGGAATCCCATCCGGTCCAGGCACCTTCGCTGTTCCAAGGGAGTCAACCGAAGACAGAATTTCGTTTTCTGTGATCACGTCAAAACCAATATCAGCTGGGTTGTATGCTTGTACGCCAATCCCCATGTTTCTCTCGACAATATTTCGTAGGATCACCGGCCAACATTGTGTAAATGTGTATTTGAAGGGTGTTTAAGATTCCACTCCAGCCATATTTGCTTCCAAAATAAGCCTTAATAGAGTTACCTACTACATGAAACTTTCTTTGAAAATAATGAATATTTTGAAATTGATTATGTTTGGTATTGATCTTATAAAAAAATGAATGAGATTTAAATTATTGTTCTCCCTTATGTAACCTTGAAAGTTTCTATTATTATAGCAACCATTGTATAGTTTGCCAACAAATAACACAATAGTCTCATGTCTTGTCATCCTTGTGTCTGTGCTTGTCAACCGCAATGTATGCATGTTTCATAATGTTTTAATAAAAAACCTGTTTCCATACAGTTGCCAGACTTTTCGATGATTTGATTTTTAAAAGGCAGGTACAGTTCAAAAAAAGCGGAAAAATGACATCTTTCGGTTTTTTTTTTCTTTATACAGTTTTATTGTGGTTACTGGCAACATGTTGAATGGTTGCTGTTTGTTCGGTATGTACCAATTGTCCAAAGCATTGGCTGCCTTTTCATATAAACTTATATTGCATTTTGGATGTTTGTGTTTAGTTTTTGGCAACCTTTACTAAAGGACTAGAAACTTTCAATCGATATTTTGTTGTTATGCTAAATGCATAAATAATCTCCTCTTACAACTACATCAGCAAAATTGCAATATTTTCTACAGAAGAATGCAATTTTTTTGACTTAAATTTATGACAACGTTGCGGTAGCCATTTTCTATTATGCATGTCGTTTGTGTGTATATGTGTTTGCATTATGCAAAGGGGCGCTTCAAAAAGGTTCAAGGCTAAATAAATAGATATTTTTTTTTTTTATAGAAAATCATAATGATCTTATAAATCTTGCATAAACAATTCAAAGAAAATGTTGAGAACTGTTGCAAAAAAATTTTGAAAGCGAAGGTGGATATTTATTTATCATTATATTCTCTAGTGGGTGTCAACCAATTGTTATCATCGTTACCTCATTTATTTATTTATGCTTTCTTATCACATAAAGTTATAGTTTGGAGCAAATGTTCGGTAAGAAGAAATTGTATTATAGTCTCAATCATTAAACACTCTACATCATTGAGTTTTACAATTTGTGCAATTATTAATCTAATTTGTAAGCTTTATCAAAGAATTTTCGTTTTTTAAGGACTATGGGGATTATATGGGGAGCCCTTCTAAAAATATATCAATCAGATCCTGTTTCATTAGTGAGTGTTTTTAAAACTAAAAGATATCTTTAAGCCAAATTTAATGAATAAATAATTAAATTTGCGATTTTTACAAGGATTACAAGAAGAATTTAAAAGGACAGACAGATGGACATCGCTGTAAAAAATGCTCCAATTCAGTATATTTTTACACTTTAACAATTTGAATTAAAAACTATTTGTTTATATAGTCATAACTTAATAAAAAAAATTTATTAAGATGTTTCATTAACAATAACCAACAGTTTGTTATAGAAGGACTTATGGAAGGACAGACGTACAAACTTAAATAAAATAAGATTTCGGTTGTTTTTTTTTTACAATTTAATATTTTTTGTGTAAATAGAATAGATGTAGTAGTTGTTATTGTTATTGTTGTTGTGTACCAACATATTGTAGTACGTGAACTGTTGAGTTGCTTGTTGATTTATTACTTCCCTTCAGTGCTGGATGTATTCAAAAAATACAATATTACTCACAGGGGATTCCTATGTGTACCATGTTTTTTTTTCCCTTTACTCAAGGTAACATCAATTGAAACATAGTGTAAATAGAGACAATATCCTTTATGAACATTGATCGCTGTACAATTGTTCCAACGATTGGTACGTTTCTTTTATTACAATACATTACAATAAATGTTAGACTTAATTTTTTTCAACATTTTTTGCTTTAATGAGTCAAGTCTTATCCTTGTCTTTTAGTTTGAAAGAGTGAGTGTTGATATTATACAAATATAATAAAAACAAAAATATAATCTATACTTGGCTTGGTCTGATAGCCATCGTATATGTATAAAATATATGGGTGTGGCAAGAGTACATTTATAAATAATTCAATATATTGAGGTAGTCTCAACTTAAAGCTTGAATTAAATTGTAGACGTGTCTGCTATCTGATACTGCCGCTCATCAAAATATCGATAAATTCGATGAAGTATATATGTATATGTAAAAATATGTAATTTTATGGCTCTACACATATTCCGTGAGAGGTTTTTGGTCAATTTTATAAATTGTGAGCATATGGTTCCGTTCATTTTCCAAACATCTGATTTATCCCCTCTCTTGCAGAAACTGCTCAATGCATGGGGTGGCCATATTTATTAAACATTAGAGAATATATTGAAAATTAACAATAGCCTCAAAATATGCAATGACTTTTTTTTTTTTTTAAATCATATGCATTTCTTCTAAGGCGAACAATAAATCTATCTGGGACATTTTAAAAATATTCATTAAAAACATTAATTTAAATAAAGTCAAGGTTAATTATGTTTTTTTAGTACTTGCACTTTGGTTGTAAGTGAGAGTATTAAGCAGCAGCAAGAGTGCAAATACAACAATAATAATGTCGAGAGGCTTTTGTTTTCATTCAATAGCAATGCACATAGCAGAGCATATTACACATGGACACAAAGAAAACACAATTGTATTTGGTGTATATAAATTTGTACACATGGATAATGTACTTGTGCTGTCACAAGTATAATGCAACAGGAGGACAAGGTTGAAAAAAAGTCATGAAATTTTAAAAAGAGAAACAAAGAAAGTTTTGTAAAAAGGACACACGACGCATTAGCGCTGTACTAGTAATATAATCAACAATCAACAGAGTGTGTTGGCGAAAGGCACGAAAAGCACCTTCGTGTCTGCAAGAATGCCTTATTTGTGTAATGTTACGTATACGACATAGTGTCTGTGGAATTATCTTAATAAGAACTAAAAATAAAATGAAACTTTTGTATTGTATTTATAGCTTAACGAGTCAAAGGAGAAACTACTGCATTAAACCTACACATACCCACACAATTACGATCTAGTGTGATATCGCGTCGTTTACCTTCGTAATCATATAATTAAAGGTTTTCATTTTTTGCGGTACATCATTGTGATTAATGTGGGGGGTGTTCTACAGCACGCAACCAGCACACACGCACACACGCACATGTACACAAACGGAAATACTGTTGTTTTACATGTAATTGTGGTTATTTTTTGCACTCTTGAAAATATGAAACAATGCAATAGGATTTGAAGGATTTTGCTATGAAGCAAAAAAAAAAAAAAAAAAAAAACTTGTAAAAAAACTAAATTTATAATGTACCAAGTATATGAACAATTTATAATTCGTATTTTGTGTCCAATAAGGTTTCTTTAAATGGTGGGCGTGTTTCTGCCCATATTTGAAATCGTGAATAAAATAATTACAAATGCATAATTTTAACTTTATAGTTAAATTTATGCATTTGATAGATATACTTTTTTATCGATTGTGGGCGTGGCATTTTATCAATTTTACGCAATTCAATCTTCCTTAAAAAAAACATTGAAAATTGAAAAAGTTAAATAAATACCTAAAAATTTATTAACCGTAAACAAATGGACGGGCATAGCTAGATCGAATCAGATTTTGATTATGATTATGAATATATATACTTTGATGCCTCTTTTCAGTTATAGCGTTATGGAATGTTGTTTTTTTTTTGAATATATTTGTGGCTTTTAACTAAATTGTAAACTGTTATACTGGGTATAACAAATTATAAAACTGTTATAAACTGTCATAATAGTTTAAAAAACTTTTACAAAATGTTTTAATTTATATTTATTCATGTATAACAGTTAAAATAATTATATTAAACATTTATAATTAAAGGGCAAGTAAAAAATTACTATAAAATTTTAACATAACTATTACGTAACTATTTAAATTGTTATTAAACATATAATCATTTATACAATGCATTATATTATATAATAATTACAGTATAACAGTTAATATATGTATTAATTTTCAAGTATATAATTGATTCCTAATAATATTATAATAAAATTTTGTTATTTTTGCGGCAACAACAACAATTCCCGCTCTCACCAAATATACAAATGCAATTTCCTCTTCAATATATGCTTCCTTGAATCTATCAGGGAGGCGACATTGAACTTAACATTTAATATTGTAAAGTGGATAAGATATCATTATAAACTTCCCAGTTTTGAAAAGTTATGATAGGATAAGTTTTTCGTTTAGATTGCGTGAATGTTTTACAAATCTATGGAAATGAATGTTTCGTTGATTCAGATAGATTTATATAATATATGACATATTATTAATTGATTTTGTACTACAAGTATCGTGGATAATAATAAAACTTTCTTAAAAAAAGTATGGCTGATTTGATTTAATTTCATTCTAATGTTTTCTTGTTTCCATTAAGGAGAACAATTCAATTTATTTTAGATACAAATAATATAAAGTTTTTATAAATTTTCATCTTATATTTCATGTGTGTGCATAAGGAATTAAACTTTGAAATAATTACAATTTAAATGTTTGCTTTCTTAAATAAAATACAATAAAATAAAAAAGAATTTAAAGTCAAATAAAATATCTTTTTTATATCCTGCAACACTTGTAACAAAAGGTATATAAAGTTTGTTACACCTAAACGGTAAAAGTTTGCCACCACCTTCGTTTATATCTCTCTGAATTAGTTAAAGCATGTCCTCTTGTCCGTCTGTCTGTCCACATTTTTTGAGACATTTCGATGAAATTTGGTATTAGAATGTAGATCGAATATGTATGACTTTTTGCAAGCTTAAATGCTCACTTGCCAGTCGAATCAACTTCGATTTTCATAATAGTATTTATAATCGTTGGTGGGTTCTAATTCAATGTGACACATAAGTTTCAATTCTGGTTGAAAAACTACTTTTTCCTCAGCTGGAATTGAACACGTGTCCTACAGCGGGAAGAGTTTACTAAGATAAAGCCTTAGCTCACTCAGCCACTGAAATGAACTGAAAGCGGAACGATATGAAAATGAAATAATGAACCATTTTTAGAACCCATTCCCATATAAGACTCTCAGTCTTTATTTAGAATGTTAAATTCGCATATAAATATGTTTTGACAAAATGTAGTGAAGAGTGTAATTGGTTTTGTTAATTATTGGAATGCCTTTTTATATAACGATATTTCACAAAGTGACTAATTAGGCAGTGTCTCCCTTTTATTGCTACAAGTGCACTAATTATAGTACAATTTGTAGAATCAAATAGTGTAGGATGTTCAATAATCGACTATAATGTCTTCATTGGTACTGTATACGTATACCTTGAAATAAAAAACTCTTCTGCCTTCTTAAGTTAATAAAGAAAGAATAAATATAAATAAAAATATAATTAAATTTGATAAAAAAAAAAACTCAAAAAGCAAAAAAGCAAAATGAGCATTTTACACACACCTCAACGTCTGTACATATCCTTGTAAGTTCATTATGGCTTTGTAGCGAACACACCAAAGTAAATACACAGATATTTTACAATACACAGCACAAATAAATAAAATTTTTTTTACATATTTATATGTAAACTCTGTGATTATGTGAATAGAAACCGTTAAGTAATTAGTTTCTTTTTTTCTCTCTTTATTTTCTCATTCAATGATAGTTTCTGTCAATTTCTCTTTTGCTGGTGTAATGTTGTTAAATTCCCGTTACCAGATCAGCAGCAGTTGTTTTTCTCATCAAAGCAATGCAACTGGCAGTGAGCTTTTAATAATATAAAAATATACCTTTAACATTTAATAAATGAAATTATTTTTTAATAATTTTTTTTTTTTTTTACATTTATTATGTTTAAAGGGCTTAAGTTGTGTTAATGACTTTTTTGCATTTGTTTGGTTGTGTTCTTTTCACTTGTCCTCTCCATTAATTGGTGTTGTACATATGTTGCAAGGATTTTTATTTTTTTTTTTTGTAATTAAATGCGAGTTAAGCTCACTTGTAATATATAATTTTAATGTTTTATTTGTATTTTTATAATTCACCGATGACATGTTAAGGTTTTTCAGCAGCATAAATAATTCAAGGTATTCATATACTCGTATAAGTGAACATAACATTTTACATAATTTTAAAAATATTTTAGTGTAATTGTTCTTTTTTTTTTTTTTTTTTTAAATGAATAACATTTTTATAAACACAGATATTTCATTGATTCGGGATAAGCCAAAGTGATTCAATTAATATGACTTTAATATTTTAAATTAATCTGCAAGGGACAATAATCGTATTAATTACGTACGTAACGATACAAATTTTTTATTTTTTAAATACTTTTTTTTTTTTTTTTTAAGCACCACTTGAACATTTTTAGAGGTTCTTGAACAGATTTTTAATTAAATTGTATATTAGGACATGATTTATAAAGACTACTGACACTCATATAAGCCAAGGGCGTAGGTTCAAAGTATTTACAACAAAAGTTTATACATTCCTAATCCTAAATCCTAACTCCTAGAATATATATTCCTAATTTTACAGAGTTGATGTTGACCATTCTGTGGTCGTAACGTTTTTGCATAGAATTTTCTCACAAATCTCAAGCTATTTAGTATTAATTTCATATTTCATCGATATACCAAAAATGGATCTAATCGGGTAACAGATATGCCATAATGTACAATTAGCCATAATTGGTATAAAAGTGGACTTGCTAGTTGATATGTTATACAAACATTAATAAAGTGCCATGCCTTTAATTTAAGAATAATATGTATTCTCGCGGTTGTATTTTAAAATATTAAGTTTACAATCGATTGAGAGCCACGCCCATAATCAATACAAATCTATCCATCAGCCATTCAAGTTGACCTAACTCAAGTATATAATTAAAGTGTCTATTAATGTGTAAAAATCGACAGGGTGAGATACCCAGACATGTTCACAATTTTTTTTTAAAATCTTACCATATACCAGAATCTTATTTATTAATCAACAACAACTTATTTACATTTTAAAAGGCAAATCGTCTACTTGCCACGTCTCCGCTTTGTATGTGAATGATTAAGGCATTTAAGATTCGTTTTAAGCTAAATTTTGTTTTATAAATTAATCATGTCTGCATATCCTTTGTCTGTCCAAATAATTCCCAAATGAAATTTTGCATTTTCCTAATTATTTCATTAAGATAAACAGCAAAAAATTGCAATTTTCAAAATTGCTTAAAATAAACTAAAAATTCTTAAGTATAATAAACAAATATTGAACAAGATGGAACAATTTTTAGATAAAAAAAAATCTTCTAGTAAATACTTTTTTGACAAAGTAACTTCCTTTTATAATTCTACTCCATAACTACGCACAGCATTGAGTTGAAAAATTCTATTCATTAAAGCACCTGTCACAGCTTTAATCAAAGTTTACACTTGCAACTTCTTCTACTTCTTAGCTTCTTCTCTCTTATGTGCCCACGTTTTTCCTTATATTTCTCCCGCATAATTGTATTTGTTAAACACTTTAATACGCAACTTTTTCTTTCACATTAAAAGCTATGAATTTTTACGACTGTTGTCTTAAATGGTGTTGCAATGTTGTAAGTTTACCAGAAACCACCAATGTGTTATATAATAGTAACAAAAGAAAACCATTGAGGGAAATTTTTATAGTCTACGGCCCGTGGTGTATTTTAAATGGCTTTAAATTAACTCAAACCAGATGGTAGATGTTAGAGAAAAACCTTAAAAATTTAACGAATTTATAAACAATATGGCCACAGCATGAATGGGTAATAATTGTTTTTGTTGGTGGAAATGTTGCACAAACATTTTCAGTAAATATTGATGGACCAGTAAGTTATATTGTATAGATCATCAATTTATTAAAAAAAATTTAAGCAGCAAACAAAATATAGCGTTTTGATGCTTGAGGTTTGATTCACTTTATCACAATAGTTGCAATGATTGAAACACAGCTTTCACGTCTACGTTTCCCTAATTATGTGTGTCAGTTAAAAAATGTTGTGTTGTAGGCTTGAAAATAGATTTTATAAGCATTTGCGATAAATAGTGTAGAAATCAGATTAAAAGAATATGAGACGATCGGTCCTACACCGATCTGCAGAGAGTGTTAACCGGCCTTTACATGGACATGACTCTCCTCAAAATATTTCTCTCTCTCCACCTTAAAGAAGTATTTCTGACTGAGAAGTTCAAAGACTGAGTAATGCAGCACATATACTCTGCGATTGTTTTGTCGCCAGAGATAATCTGGAAAGCCTTGAGCTATTTTAAAAGCTTAAAGCTTTTAAACTGAGGGCTTGGGCTTGAACCTTGAGCCTATGGCCGCAGGGCACCACAGTTCTGATACAATAATTATAGTCTAGAGCATCTAGAGCATATAAAGCATTATCGATTATAAAATTTAATTTCATTTAATGTTATTTTTAGAAAAGAATAAATAAAAAATAATGCAATTATATCACTTTTGTTTTATTTTATAGATACACCTGCACATACAGCATAAATGAGCTTGTATTGGAAGCAACAGAGCAGCGCTAAATTATTAAATAAATATTCACATGCATACGAGTGCGTAAAGACGTTTATAAGGAAGAAAGTGGAAAGAAAGGCGGAAAGCACATGTGAGAATAATTAAGGAAAAGTACATTAAAAACCTATAAACGTTATTGCTTGAACAACAACCGTTGGGTAGAGAGAAGGGAAAATAAAAATCCATCTTCAAGCCATTAGTGTTGTTGAGCACTGGCTGGAAAGTGTTGTTAACTGTATTGACGTGTGTGGTAGTGACGTTGGAAAAAATTGCGAAAATTCCGCAATTTCGGAATATGTTGAAACAGAAACGTCAGGCCAAACAGAAGCCCAAAGCGAAACCGGTAAGTTGGTATTGATTCAGTTGAAATTGAAATTAACGTTTTTTTTTTTTTTTATACGTACAGAGTAGAGATAATTTTTTTATATTTTGTTTATATTTATAATAATTATTATAAAATAACAATAATGAACTGTTTGTTCAAAACTATTTTATTCAATTATTTAGAAATATTCAAATATATACATAAGTGTACATAGAGTAGTAATTGTTTGTTTATACCCTCCACTCTAGATGTTGGGTATACTAAGTTTGTCAATTTGTAACACCCAGAAAGAAACGTCAGAGACTCTACAAAGTATATATTTTCTTGATCAGTGTAAAAAACTGAGTCGATTTAGATATGTATGTCCGTATGTCCGTACATATGTTGGCACTCTCACGGTGGTACATTTTGAGATATTGAACTGAAATTTTGACACTTCTACATTTTGAAAATATATCATTCTTTAAATTTAGCAAAATTGGTCAAGAGCTACGCCCACAATCGACAAAAATCTATTTATCTGCTGCAAAAATAAAGCTATTGAGTTAAAATTCGGTACACACACATATATCCCATTCAGTTATATGGCAAAAATGGGCATGGTCGAATAATACACACGCCCACAATCGACAAAATTTTTTAGATCTGCCACAAAAATTGATGAACTTAATTGTTGATATGCATATTTATAGTTATTCTTTGCAGAAATGGGCGTGGTCGGATAATAGACACGCCTACAATTAAAAAAAAAACCATACTTAACATAAAACTCGACTTTCAAAATGTTAAGTAAGACATATACTATTAGGGGGCGTAATCATATACCTTCCACGCCTACTATTGTAAATGGGGAGGGTATTTAAGATTTGGCCTAAGCCAAATTTAGTTTCTTTGTTAATTGTTTTCTTTAATTTTTTTTGGCCAACCACCCTTGAATCACTTTTATATATTATTGCTGTTGAGTAGAAAGGAACAATAATTTTTCATATAAATGTATTGCATATGTATACATACATATATATGTGTGTATGCACTTGTATGATATAAGCAAGTTTGTGAACGAAAGTAAATTATTACATTGAAGTTTTCTCGTATTTTGTGGTTAACAACTTTTTAACACAATAAGTAAATACTAAAGTAAGACGAACACATTACACTAATAATAATACAAAGATAGTTTTTGAAATAACAACCCTCAAGCAATCTCATTTGTTTAAATCTTTTAAGAGTGATCCTTAAACCGAAACTTTTCTTTTTTCTTAGCGACTACGATTCATGACAATTTTTGTTAATTTGTTGAATTGCTGGTTGTACTAAGTTTGTTTACAATATTTAAAAGGACAAATTCTACAAAGTAGTTATGGTCCTTAATGGTTTGAATCTATACATACTCGTTTGTATGTCCGTCCATTGTTAGAATCCTAATTAGAATAAAAATTTTAAAAGTAGAGCTCAAATTTTTTTTTATTTTCATATAAAAACCATGATCAGATAAGAGACACGCGCTCATTTAATAAAAGTCTCTTACTGCCGCAAATATTTAAATAAGAATCTTGAAATTTAATACTAATTATACGAAATTAATATTTACGTGATTTGTGAATGTGTTAAAAGTGGTTGTAAGATACTAAATATGCCAACAATTTCATGAAAAACTCTTTAAAATGAAATGCACTTAAAGAGAGCGTTACTGTTTACATGCCATACCCACAGTTTATATATAAATATCATGCTTTTGTTAAGAGAAACATTTATTTATTTTTTTAAATCTTCGAACCAAGTACCTTCGACTCATCGGCCAATATATTTTTCCCTTTACAAACATTAATTCCATTATAAAAACAAGTAAAAATGTTATATTGTCAGTCAAGCTTGACCATTTTATCATTTTAGTCCATTTAATGGAATTCCTTTAGCCCGAAATGGGAATCACTTGTATAAATAGCGGAAATCTTAGTAATTTCCAAGAATAGAGATCCTCTCACTCAGTACACATGCCGTACTCAATTCATTGCTGGTTGGTTGATCACTTAAATTACAGCAATACACACACTAACTTTGTACCCCTCTCTTAATACTTTTATTTTATGAATGTGTTATCTTTTCGCTCCCACAACCTTTATTTGTTTATTTCATTTCAATTTATTATAATTATCTTACGTAGCATGCATTCTTTTTACGTACAGAGTGCATACGCGTAATTTTGAGTAAACGGGAGATTAACTTAAGTGCTTTAATTAAAGTTTCCAGAGAAGCGAAAAAAAAAAAAAAAAAAAAAAAATTCCAAAATTTGATTTCATTGCGTTGTTTGTTAAGGAAATAAATGATATGAAAAATAATGCGAATGTGTCAGTAATTGTATAAAAATCTCATGTTAACAATTATTATACAACAAAAATTTATAAATTTATAAATTTAATACGAAAATAAGAGGAAAACAGCAAACAGTAATATTTTCGTTCTTTGTGCGAATGCAGTATGAATAATATTGTGAACATTTTGTGAGTGCATGAATAAACTAACAAGAACGAGAACAGTAACAATAACAATAACGATAACGATAACGAGAATAATGTATTACCATACAAACTGGGTATTCGTAAGTTGAAAGAGCCATAGATAAGTTTTATAATAAGAAAATCGTGACTTATATACAATATTTGTGTAGTACTTGTCTTGTTTTATGGGTTCCTTCAAAATCATTCATTTTGCATTTTGTATGTTTTTAAATTCATTCCTATAAATTATAATTCCTTTTGATAGTTATGGTGTTTGTTCAATCTGCTAAATTTATAGCGTATGAAAGGTTTTTTATTGCAAATTTGTGTCTTTTGTTTTCTTCACACAAAATGGGAATATACTTGTTTGTTATCCCGCATGCAATACCAAAAAGGAGGCCTCAGCGACCCCCACAAAAAGTATATATGTACATTCTTGATTAGCATCATCAGATCAACATCTAAATCGATCTGAACATGTTCGTTTTTCTGAGATATTAAGCTAAAATGTTGATTGGTCCGATTTTAATTGAACGAAATTCTTCTTCTTATCAGCTGTTTTATATAATTAATGATTCAAAAGCTACGCCCAGCTTATTAAAAAAATATTACCCATTAGTCACAAAAATTTAGCTAAGATGTTGCAGATAATGCATTTATCGATATGTCAAAAGTAGGCGGTGCACAACCACGCCCACAATTTAAAAACTTTTTTTTTGCCACTGATTAAATCAAATGCAATTTTTAATCTATAAAAACTTAATTTCGTACCTGTTACACTCATTGTTTCTATGTAGATGTGTAGAGTATTTAAGATTTGCTCTAAACCAGATTTAGTTTATTTACTTGTTTTTATTATTGTATATCTGAATATAGAATTGTATTGCTTCGTTCTCCTTAATTTCATTACTCTTACTTTCTTACATTTCATATTTAGGTGAATTCTCTTTACTCAGACAGATCTCAATGATTCTCCCCATCTTGTGTGAGCATATTTCTGGTTAAGTAGTAATAGTAAATGAAGCTCTATCACACAAACTCTTTCATTTTATCAGCTGTTGTGTATAAAACGTACATTATAATACTAGTAGACTGTCTGAAGAAGTGAACTTTTTTCCAAAAGCATATTACAGGTATTATGTATACCTACAATACTTAACTATAAATGTCAAGGTAATGGCATTATGCCATTTATCATTTACACTCCATTTATGTGTGTAATATTCTTAAACCAATCCCTCGGGGTTCGCTTTAAACATTATGGTTCTTATTATTTATTTATTGTGTTAAATTTATTGGACGTACAGTCTGGTTCAATAGCTTAAGGCTATGCATGCGGATTATTACATATATAACATAACACTTGTGCGTGCACGTGTACTTGTGTTTATTTATGTTTACTTACTAAGGAAGCAGTTGAGTAGGAAAGGCAGAAAGCTGTATATGTGCAATATATTAACAAGTTGTTCCTTTCATAAACTTTGTTTACATATACAAGCAAATGTACAAGGAAAGCCATGAAACATCATTCTATTACGGATTTTTAAGACATACATTCTACATATGTAATTTTTACTGAGATATTTTTTCTAACGGCAAAAAAAATTTTTTTAAAGAAAAAGTTCTCTTGGCTTCAGTATATTCACAACAGGGTTGCTTCAGAATAGTGTTTGATGTTGTCATTCCATTTGCAATACACAGGGGCGTCAAAGATCGTACAAAGTCGATTTTTTTGATTGGCATCAACAACTGTTCTGATCTAAATATATATGTCCGTATGTCCATGTTATTGGCACGTATGCATATGTTGTTGGCACTTTCATGGAAGTATATTTTGAGATATTGATCTGAAATTTTGACTGTTCTAGATTTAGAAAATATATCATTCTTTAAATTTAGCAAAATTGATCAAGAGCCACGACCACAGTCGACAAAAATCTATTTACCTGCTGCAAAAATAAAGCTATTGAGTTAAAATTCGGTACACACATATATATCCCATTCACTTATATGGCAAAAAATGGGCATGGTCGGATAACACACACACGCCCACAATCAACAAAAATCGTTATATCCGCTACAAAAATTGATGAATATGCATATTAGTAGTTATTATTTATATAGTTGTACTTGAAATGGGCGTGGTCGGATAACAAACATGCCCACAATTTACAAAAAAAAAACCTTACTCAACGTAAAACTCGACTTGTAAGCTGATACGTAATATATGTATATACAGTATTATACGGCATAATCACCTGCCACGCCCACTTATGTAAATTGAGAGGGTATTAGATTTAGCAGCCCAAAATTCACTTCAATTGAAATTATTCACTTTGTACTTGGAAAGCTTTAAATGTAATTAAAATGAAAATAATTAAAATGGAATTGAAAATAACTGAACTGGACTTGAAAAATACAAATTTGTATAAATTCCAATTGTGTTTCTTAATCCATCTAAATTTACTTTAATCCTGCTTAAGTTTTTTCCAATTTACCTATCAAGCTCCAAGACGGATTGCCGGACACACTTTAAAAGCTTTTTTTGTGGGTGTAACCAAATACAATTAAATTTCTTTTATTTTTACAAAAAACATTTTTCACAATTATAGAAAAACCTGAGTATTTGATATTTCTTGGATATACGACAAATTTGCAAATTCTTCTCAAATGATTTCGTGGTTTCATGTGAGGGGTTGTAGATGCATGTTTGAACATACGTGTAAAAACAATATCTATGTAAATGAATTCTCGGTGTATTTGGTTTTTCTTGCTTTGAATAAATAGAACTTTTGCTATGAACAGTAAGTTGTATCTTTGAGTAAAGTTCTTAGCAAGTTTATACGCTTTGAAGAGCTGAAAAACAAAAGAAAGGAAAATTCATGGCAGTTAAGGAAGTTTGTTAAATGTTAACCCAAAAGCGGATAATGGAGATACACTCTTAAACATTCCTTTTTTTTTGTTGCTCGAGTCCGGACCATTTTTACAACACTCTACTTATACTTGAGTTTTGTTAATTATATCTGCTGTTGCATTATTCAATGCGATTAAACTTGGAAATGTTTACTTTGTTTGTCTTAACCATAGAGAATGAAATTTTAATGTGAACGAGGAATATATTTTATTTTCTTGTTTGAAGGTAATCAAGGTGGAAAAAAGTTTATACGAAAATGTAAAATGTTTTAGTTCTTGTTCTTCTTTACGTGTAATATAAGTGATAAAAAGAAATTTTCTTAATTGCGAATGAAAATTAAAAGTGAATAAAAGAGTTCTTTAAATACTTTTAAGCGTTTGTGATAGTTAATGTTTAGATAAAAGGCGTGGTCTTTACAGTATTCTTCCTAAGTGTCAAATGGTATCCTTTGAATGAATAAACAGCTCAGATCGGTTTAAGTAACAATATTTATCATCAGTGCCATTCCGAAACGAACGAACGACAATCCAACCAAATCCTTTGTAATTAGTCTAAGGCTCTAAAGGACTTTCTCGGTTACTCGAATATTCTTTCAAAGTGAAAAATGTCTAACACAGTATAATTATGTATTTTACTTGAGCAAAGGTTACTACTGCCTTCTTCATCTACTGGGATGGACAAAATAATATGAACACAATATTTATTCCTTAATAAGGTTTTGGGACATCGTTTGGTTTTAGAACAGCTGAAATTCTCTCTTTTGAAGCCTGAAAGATCAAACATTTCACCGATTGCTTGTTTTTACGTTTTTCTTTTAAGCTCTGTAAGATCTACAACAAACTTAATATACTTTCTCTATTCATAGAAAGAATATCAAAGAAAATTTCAAAAATTGTACAACATAGTTTCTTTCTACACACCTACATATATATAAAAAATGATATAAGTGGTGGTTAGCCAACAAAAAAAAAAAAAAAAAAATTTATGTAAATGTTTGTAAAAAAGAATAGAAATTATACGTAAATCGCCCCTTTGTTTAAATTATTTATATTTACTAACTATTTACTAACTCACATATATATATTGTATGTATTTGTATATACGAGTATATTTCTACTTAAGTATAAACTTTTTTAATAATTTCTAGAATTTTTTCAAACTTTTCAATGATTTATTTTTGGAAAGATATGAAAAAAATTGGAATATATTTTAAAAAGGAAAAGTTATTCTAGTTGTTTTGAAATGTTGAGATTTAATGAACATAAAAAAACAGAACGTACAATGGGGAGGACGCGCAGAAAGGACTATTAAATAAGTCTTTTTTTTTATTCATATATTTAAAGCAATTAAATTTGGCTAATGCCAAATACCCTTTACATTTATATATATGGGCGTGACTTATGTGTGTGTGACATATTTGACCGGTAGGTAAACTAAGATATCAACGTAATGTCTGGAGACCTTAAAATTGCAAAATTTTTATTAAACAAAATGTTTCCTTAAATGCCGTCAAAATGTCCAATTCAAGTTTTGTGCGCATATAATCCGTCCACTCCTATTCTTATGTAGCCATTGCAGCTACTAGAAAATCTCGACTGAATATTTCTAAATTTTTAACTATGAGAGTGACTCATATATTTGATTCATACTAATCCAGCGTTTATATATACTTCGTAGGGTTTCCGATATTATCTTATGTATGTATGACAAACTTAGTTTATAAGGATATAAAAATTTAATATAATACGATTTAATTATTAGACAATTATTTTAATAAGAAGAAGTTTTTTATGTATATATGTGCCCAAAATTATGAAAAACTTTTTCAAAAATATAAAAATTTATAAAAAAAATATAATTATAAAAACAAGAAAATATGTTATAGTCGATTCTAACCGACCCTTTAATTCCCCTACACTCCATATTTACACAATTTCTACTATTTACGCATAAATTTATTCATTTAGTTGAGTTGAATCAGTAAATTTGCAATCTACTCATGTATTTATCATTTCATGAAAAAGTTTTCTAGGGGAAGGGATTTTAAAAATAGTCCAAACCTGTTCAAATTAATTAAATATTTTTAAAGATGGCGCCATTTCAATAGCTGAGTGCGTTAATGCTTAGTCGTAGTAATTTATATTCTTTGTAGGACACGGGTTCAAATCCCACTGAGGAACAAATTGAAAAAAAATTTTTTTTTTAGCTGGAATTGGAATTTTGAACATATGTCGCATTGGATTGGTAACTTATTGACAGTTAAGACAATACAAATTGATTACAAGACATACATGGACGTACAGACGAATAGTTAAATTGATTCAGATTTTAATTCTGATTGTATGGGTATAATTATAAACATTTGCACATATACCATTACATGTTATGTTGTCGTGTAGGGTATAAATATGTGTTGGAATGAATGAGTTTGATCACGTTCATAAGTGTGGACACATATTTTAATCTCTACTACATAACTACACATAAGTATTTTTTATAATAGTTTTGTAAAATCAACATAAGCTATTACTGGCACGTTATTGGCCATAGTTTTACTGTTATAACAATTTTTTTTTTAAATCTTTGTAATTGTAGAATGGTTTACGTTTATTTTTTTCTAATATCTTGTTCTTGTTATATAGCCTATAATAACTTTATATACTCTTCTTCTTACTCTCTTTTCTCTCTTCTTCAAAAATATTTTCAATGCTATAAAAAATTAATGCATGATTTTCAATAAATTTCGAATCTATTTTTTTTTTTACTTTTTAATTTAAAAAAAAATCACAACAACAAAAATTGATTACAATTGACTGATTATTGGCCATTTCATATGCATTGCAAATGGATTTTATTATCACTTTCATATCTATGTTAAATAGCTGGTGAGATTATCATCAATAACTGCAAATGAATAAAATTGAATAATTGATGTAATGAATGTTGTTTTGTTGTATAAAAATATCCATAAAATATTCAACAATTATCCTTTACAACACCAAACAAATTCAAAGTGGTTGTTGGTTGGTTGCCTCCAATCGGTTGTTTTTATTTAAAATACAACAAATCCAATGAAAAATAATGTTCATACTTTATGTAACTAAATATAAATATAAATACACATAAACACCTATACTCACTCACACATACATATATGTACCTACCATCGATATATTGGAGCAATTAACAAAGGCAAATAATACTTCTGGCAATAAGCTGTGTTCTCTGTTTTTCTCTCATTTAATTTCTGTGCACTATACCCCCTCCCTTTCTCTCTCTCGCTCTATTTCCTTTCTGTCTGTTTCTCACCATTATTCTGTTTTATATACACATATTCATGCATTCATGCAGTTGATGCCATGCCATTGTTTTATATGTGAATGCATACATATGCTGTTGGTTTATGGTAAACGCGCGAATATGAAAAAGTACCTTTTTCTCATACTCTCTCTCTTTCTGTTTCTCATTTTCTATTTCTATAACTTCTTGTCATTAGATACCATGGGGACTAAAAAAAATCTGTTGGGGACTGATAAATATAACTGTGCCCAGGGTAAGCATACAAAAACAGAAAACCAAAAACAAAAACACATACACAATTACAAACAACATCCCGTGAATTCACATCGCTAACATTAATTTACTGGCATTTTTGTTTTCTCTTTTTTAGTTCGTTTGTATTAAAGCATTTTTTCTGTATTTGCTGCATTTCAGTTGTTTCTTTGTTTTAGTTGTTTGCCTAACATATTTTTGTCTCCTATATTTTTGTTTTACCCTTTCACTCTAATCCCTTTATAACGTTTTTATATTTTGTTAAATTTTCTTTCTCTTTTTCTGTTTGTTGTGTTTATTTTTTATTGTATAAATATTTGCTTTTACTTTTATTAAAGTGTTTGTTTAACATGCATTTTTGTTGTTGTTATTTATATAATATATACAACAAATAATACCTTTGGTAGTGTAAATTTAGATCCCCAACGTAGCAACTGTTATGCGCCATTAAACATATTGAAACTTTATTATTATTTATACTTGCATAGTAAGTGACATTAATTTTAATAAATAGAATTTGTTTCGTCCTACATTTTGTCCAATATATTATATAATTGCATATTTGTCATACGCCCCGTGTATTATGTAGTCTATGCTTTTTTACTTGTAGTAGAAAATTCAATTTGCTTTTATTACCAATAATTTATAAGAAAAATTGTTGCATTTCTTGAATGTTGATGGCTCTTATATATTCAATATCAGTGAATAAACAAGTAAAAATGTTATAGTAGGTCAAGCCGGACCATTTAGCTCCTTAAATTATGCTACAATTAGTTTAGTTGTATATGTAAACGCGAGGCACTGCTTTAAAAGTTACTTCGTAAAATATATTTATATGGAAAGGGATTCTAAAAAATGATCCGATGGGATCCAAATTTGACTCAACCAATTATGAAGCTAATTATGTAATCTTCACCAAATTTTGTCAAAAAATATTAAAAATTGCGATTTTTTGCTATATAAAAACATCCATTATAAAAAAACCTTATATGGGGAAGGAGTTCTAAAAATAGTCCATTACGGTTCATTTTCAATAGAGTTTCTCTTTGAGTCAATACATGGCCTTGTACCAAATTTAACCGAAATATCTGAAAAAATGGGACCTGCAGTTGCTTACGCATAAATTTACATAGACAGACAGACGGACATGGTTAATTCTATGGCTATAAAAGAAAAAGCTGCCTAACCAAGAATAAGGAAACAACGTGTCAAGCTTTTAATAACTAACAAAAATATTATTTATATTATAAAAATTTACAAAAATCAGACAATATTGAAAAATGTAAAATAAATAACATAAAATACAGATGGACAGACGGAAGGAAATGTTTAAGTCGAAAATGCTTCTGTAATGTTGAATATATTTTCAGATTTTGAAAAGTATTAACTTAGCACACCCTGTACCCTGTAGCAGTGTAGAGTTTACAAAAAGTTCAGATGAATCTTTCAAATCAATTTAAAAGCGTACAATACTATAAAAAGTCTGTCCAAATGTTTTAGTTATAATAACACATCAGAGATTTTATATTTCTATTCGTTCTACACAAACTTAGTAAGATTAAGTTATTTGTAAAACGTTTTTATACACACGTTTTTTCACTTATCACTTGAATCAATTTCTAATCGATAAAAATACATTTTTTCTTTTAGCCTTTTCGTTTTTTATTTGTTCACGTTAAAATGTATAATAACACATACACTCCATGGGTATTAGTCTCAATTAAATACTAATTTATTTTGTGGATATGTAAAAAGTTTCCTGTTAAAAACTTTGCTTGAAAGTTGAACTCTTTACATCCTCAACGTAAAGTTGTGTTATTGATTATACAACACGTGCTGGGGGTTTAGTATATGTTGAGTACTTACATGTTACGTGAAATTAGTATTTAAGTGAATTCACAGAGAAACGGAGGAGGATGTTTGCGTGGATGTGTTATTCAAACAATTAGTATATGAACAAATCATGCTGTTTGTTTGATGGATAAGTTGGTTTTTCCTTTTTATCTTCCCTTTGTCTTTAGTTAGCAGTGGTATGTGTGTAAAAGATAAAAAAAAAGGTCGCTGTTGTTGTATATTTAGATGATATTTAAACAATATAGTAAACATTTTATAAGCGGTTTTAACCGATTGTGTAATACTCTACATCACTTTGTTATAGAAAATTTATGTTATAATTAGTTTAGTTGTATTAGTAAACGTTAGGCATTGTGTCGTATAAGTGATTTCGAGAAATATCTTGGTATGGAAAGGCCTTCTAATAATGATCCTATCAGGTCCAAAATTAACACAATCCATTATTAAGCCAATTACTCATCGTTGATCAAATTTTGTTCAAAAAATATTAAGAATTGCAATTTTTCATCATATAATGTCTTCGTTTATATTGGGACCTTATATGGGGAGAGGTTCTAAAAATAGATCAATTCGACCCATTTTCAATAGGATTCAAATTTGTACCAAACCAAGTGCTTGAACCAAATTTTATCAAAATATCTCAAAAAATCTCACATGTATAAACATATAAGCTCACAGACGGACAAACGGATAAATAGACTTGGTTAAGTTTATACAAATAGTGGCTTTAAATTGGTCGATATTATTGACGGTGGGTGTGGCTTATGCTGTTTAAGAGTTACAAACTTTACATTATACACCCTTTGGTCACAAGGTAGTGCTGGGTGTAAAAACTTTTAAATTATACCTGAATTTAGCTTGTTTTGAAAAGGCAGCATTTTCATTCATTTCACTTGAAGTATATATTTGAATATATATGAAAATTTTCTTGTAAAGATTTTGAGTATTTTTCAGAATGTGATTATAATTGTGAACATTACATTCAGCAGTTTAAAAAATCTTCTTCGTCTTTTGGGAAAAAGCTTTCGCCGTTAATTATACTAATACTCGAGAACATGAATTATTAACAATGTTCCTCGACTTTCATCTGTAAGCATCATACATTATTACCATCTCATTATACATACATAAAAATACACGTACGTGTAAAGTCAACGCGTAATTGGCGATCATTATAAACAGTTGTAAACTAATAGGAAAGCCAACACTTGTTGCCATATAACCACTAATAGAAAAAACACATGAACATGCTAAAAGTCCAATTTTCGTATCATTCACAATTACAACAACAACAAAGCAAAAACTAACCCACAAACAAACTGAACCGAGTGTACTTTATGGTTTTATTAGAGGATTTTCCATTTCATTTGAATTGCAATATAGCCACTATGAATGGGGGTTGTGTTGTTGTTGTTATTGTTTTTGTTAATATTCCATATTATGAAGTTCATATATACCGATAGTTATGAAAACAAAACGTGCAGTTTAGCGTGTGTGTGTGTATATATATATGCTTCTTTTGTCTTATATAATAAATGACCAACAATACAAAAAATTTTTTTTTTTGGAAAAACTATTATATGAACTGGAGTATGAATGGCAACATGTTGAATTTAATAGTTTTAGTTGAAGATTTTTGTTCAGCGGAAAATTCAAAAGCACTGATCGTATGTGTATGGTTAGGATCGATTTCAATTTATTATTTGATAAGTTTAAAATGATTTTCATACAAATAATTTATGTTTTTTAAATCGAGCTGATGACCGTTTATCAAATATTGTTAAAAAAAAAAGGTTAAAAATTAAATAAATCGTGTGTTAAAGTATTAGTTTGTAAAATAGCGAATTTTACGAAAATTCAATTTTGAAAAAATCGCAGAGTTTTTGTACCAAACGAGAGATTTTGAAAAAACGAATTAATTGGTTCACGATAAAGCTTGATCGGACTACTGGAACTCTTCTATCTTCAATGTTTGTTACATTCGACATATTTTGAAGTCTGTGAGAAATTAAATATGCTTCAAAAATGTTTTCATTTAATATTTTTCCTAAGTATCCAGCTCCGTAGGAAATACTTTTATAATATAATACAATTTACCGTTACCCTATATAAATATTAAATAATAAATAAATATTAAATATTATATTGTTGGCAGTAAAAGATGTGACCATTTATTTCATATAATACTAAGCAGATTTTACTTTTCCTTCCACTTCATTAAAAGGTATTAACAATATATTTACTTGGACTTTCCTTTTCTTTGGTTATTAAGCATTCCATTCGAGCACCTTGAGAGAGATAGGGAGAGAGAGAGAGAGAGATTGCGTTTCAGTATATGTGTGTATGCTGCAAATGATAATTTTTCAATTGCGTCTTCAGCAGCAGCAATCATTATAAGTGCAATTATTCACATAATCTAAAGAAATTAGTATTCAAGTTGGTATATAAGCATGTACAACAACACATGTTCATGAGGGGACAGGACAATTTCATTGGTGCATAGGAAACGCAACAGCATATAAAGAATGCACACTTGAGCACAGAGTTCTCAAGTCTCATACACATGTGTAAGATAAGTGAATAAAGTTGGTGAGATGCGGTGTGTGTGTAGTGTAAGATAAGCTCTTAATAGCCATTCGTACGTTTGTATGTGTGTATGCCTATGTGAGTTGTGCCCAAATGATATTTAAAAGAAAAAAACGTATCAACTCATATGCACACGTCTTTACTTTTAATGAAATTGAGAAACTGAGCAGCTTGTTGCTTGCTACTGTGCTACCACTACAAATTGTTACTCGGGTCATGTGTTTGTTATTATTATTGCTGATACTCTTACATTTTATTGTCTTTATCTTTTAGTCAGTTAGATTGTTTTTATATGTATTCTACTCTTCTAGTGAATAAGTTAACGTTGGCATATGCGTACGCGTTGCTTCAAATATTTCATTCTCAGGACCGGCAGAGACTTTCATTGAATTTTATTGTGTTCTAGCTATAGCAGTTGAATAGTGAAAGTTATTTTCCGTACATTATAACATAATTTAAAATATTTATTGAGTGGAAAATGTGAATTCAAATAAAATAAGTGAAATGGGTTTTTAGTTAAAATGTTAAAAAAGTTAACTTTTCGGGATGGTGATGACATCTCCGAAAAATATATGTACTCGGGGCATAGCTAAAGACTGTTATAGTGAACGTCGTTTTAGTTCAATAATAGCAAAAACTAAAAGTATGAAGTGGACTCACTCCAAGGTTAATAATGTGTCGAAGGATTGTCAAAGCCGCACCCACGGAGCTAGTTCGCGGAAACGTTCTCCATCTTTATCAAAAATTTTTATACTAAATGTACGTGATTTATTGTCTACACCCACTTCTGGGGAACGGAAGGTATTTATGATTTGATTGGTACTCGTTCGTAATTTTAGTAGCAAGGTAGGCGTGCGTAGAAAAATGTTTTTTTTTTTAAATATATTTAAGCTTGATTTCTATGCTACTGTGTTTTACTTGTATTTTAACAATTTTACACTTTTGTTGTAAAAGATGTAAATAAGTTTTGATATAAATGTTTGTAGTGTTATTCATAGTAAAGTAAGATGCCTTAAAATACAAATGATCGCGTCTTTAAATTCTTGCTTCGTTATATTGAAAAATTGACAATTTTATCCGCATTTTTTTTAAGTGTTTTATGCAAAGGGCGGCAGAATGAAATGAAGGCGGCACGTTCCACACCCTTATCTATATTTTATATCAAATCTGATACTTTACATAACCAATGAGTTAAGATCTGGAGAGATAACCGGGAATTTTTCTTTTGAAATAAAATCAAATAAATTTTTTCGCCTTCAGATTTGCCGTCGGTTGGACTTGTTGGAAGTAAAAAACGCGTCGCGCTAAAACAAGTTCTCGTTTGCAATTCAACGCAAAATTTCTCTTGTAATCTTTCTCTCTTAATTTTATTTAAATTGCTCTCAATAATCTGAGCTTAGTAGTTTTTCAAAGGCAAAGTAAAGAAGACTAACCGTACATTTGCATATATCGACCAATTGTTGTTCAATTTCTATACAAACAATTCCATATAAAACAAATACAATGACAAACTTTGTATAACAAAATTTTTTTGTTATATTTTGTACTTTTTATATCCTTCTTCTTATTGAAAATTATACAACAACAATCATAGCAAGTTTGTCTTTCAATTGCAACCCAGAGAGACATCAAAAAATTGTAAATAAGAAATAAGTACCACATAAAAATACATGATGAAAAATTCTTCTTCATATTTGAAAAAAAAAAAAAGAAATTTAGCTTTCAAAAATGATGAGTCGCTGATTGTGATTGAAAGAACTAAAAAGCTTTCTTTCAGTTCGTATTCATACCCTCGGCACAAGATGGGGGGGGGTATACTAAGTTTGTCATTCCGTTTGCAACACTCAGAAGGAGGCGTCAGAAACCGTACAAAGTATATATATTTTTGATCAGCGTCTAAAATTTAGTCGATCTAGATGTGTATGTCCGTATGTTTATCCATCCTTTGGGAATTATGATGAAAGAAAACTCATTTAATGCCAGAACTAAACAAAAAGATTTTAAAAGGTTGGCAAATAATATCGAAATTGTCAAAGTCAATCTTGAATTTGATTTTTTTTGATTTCAAGGATAAGGTGCCTAAATGATATCTAATCGTTAATTTTTATTAAAAATACTGAAAAATGCTATCAATAGATATCTTAAAAATCTCAGCTTTATACTCTCAATCCCGTTATCATAAAACGACACTTAAAGTTTTGAATTTTTAATGTAATCTTATAAGAGTTTTCAGTCTCTTTATGAAAATCCCCTTTTCTAACATTATTTTCTAATCTCGTTTCATAATTCAAACCCATAAAACTTGTTTCACAGTATTTCTTAATATAAACAGAAGCCAACGATAGCAAAATGTTTAGTTGATTACTTAGATAAATAAACTTGTTCAGTTGTGATTTACCACACAGTCGAGAAATTGACTTTGAGTTACAGCCCTTAAGAATTTACTAATGACAACTTTTATGCAACATCAACAAGGCAATAAAACAAAATGTAAGCAAACCATTAAATTCTATGACAAATATGTGCTAAACATAGATAAATAGATATAATAAGTAAGTAAACAAAATTTGCTGTAGGCCAAACCTGCGTGATTGTGCTCTCTAATAATGTGTGTTTTAGTAATTAACTAGCACGTGGGTGTAAAACTCTGAATCTGCCTGTTATCCATTTAAGCCTATTTTGCCCATCGATGGGGGAGGTTATACCAAATTTTTGTGGCAGTTAAATATATTTTTGTTGATATATTTTTCAGGCTTTAACTTTTGGGATGGTTTCGACGGTGATATCTTTTCTAACAAATTTAGGTTAAATTTTTTGTTAAACGTTGACAGTTAAAATATAATATTTATTATGTAGGTGTATGTGTTATGTACAAAGCTTTCTGTTAATAAAATTTACCATTTTTTTTTACTCTTCGGTTACAATTAAAGTAAAAACAAAAAATTGAAAATTATTTAATTTATAACGATTGAAAACGTAGTTCATTAAAATATTAAATATAATATATTTATTAATTAATATTATGTCACATAAGATTTAGATATTGTAAAAAGTAACGTTTAAGTCCCGTAGAGTTTATCATCATTGCTTGTCAAACTGTAGTAACAGTAACACTAATCATAGAAATGTTTATATTGTTATGTATTAAATTTAAAGCAGTTTTTTAAGTAAAAAAATTTGATAAAATTCAAACGTTTGGGATTTACTCCATATTGTAGAAAAATATACTTACTTTCTTATTAAAATTATACAATATTCACTATTCTGTTGTTCCCCAAAAATCTGTCTCACTTTATACAGAAAGCATTTAGTTTTCTTCACTTTCTACTCTTTTTGGTTTAATTATTTAATTAAATAAACTTTCATTTGACATTGTTTATCATGTGAAAGATTTTGAAGCGTATTATTATTTCATTAAATCTATTCATTCCTTTATCTCTACATATGCATTATATGGCATACAAAGGTTTTCATTCATGAAACAAACAAAAATTTAAATAAAACAAACAAAACGTGTTTATATTGTATTAAAATCTTTTCCCTGCCTCCTTTGTGCTGTCCTCCCCCCACTTATACACTGCGTGGATACATGTGCTTGCATAGCCTGATAGTGCTTTTTATCCGACCTACTATCACGTTAGTATAACCATCACTTGATTTTCACCAATTTTCTCCAAATGTTGACTCTAATGATTTTAAAGTCGCGCACTATATTATACTGTTATAATCTTGTGTATATGAACCACAATGCATGCATGTGTATGTGTTTGATTACTTGTTAGTATGCTTAGCATACATATATGAATGAATATGATTTTGTAAATATTTACAGTTATTGCTTGTGTTGTTCACTTTTGAGTAATATGTAGTTTTTGTTGTTTTTCTTCTCATTCTTCGTTTATCCTTTCTATTCTCTACCGCCGCTATGCCGCTATAATAAAGTATAATTTTTTTTTTTTTTTTTTGGTAAAACTTATACTACATGATTTTATAAAAAATTTTTGGGCTGTTTACCATTGATTGTACCCTACACCACAAAGCGGTACTAGAATATATGTATTGTATTTGTGCAGATGTTTTTATACATTTGTATAAGGACTAATGTCGCATCCACCTTTATTTATACTAATCAACTAAAAATCCAAGTCTGAATAGATTTAACATGTCCGTCCGTCCGTCGGTACGTTCCTATTAATCTACAAATCACTTTTTTTGATATTTTTTAAATGAAATTTGGCTTAGAGATGTCGTTTTGGGCAAAAACGACTACTATTCAACAGGGGCCTCATTGGTCCATACGTAGGATCCCTTCCCATACAATGCTGTATTTTAAAATAAGTTTTTATACGGCAAAAATTTCAAATAGATATCAATAAGATTTTGTAAAGAACAGTTAATTAATTTAATAAATGATTGCGTAAAATTTGGACCCGATTGGATAATTTTTAAAATTCCTTTTATCCAACAAAATCTGCTTTTTACCGACACAACTAAACTATTTATAGCATACATTTTTAAAATAAGTGGTGTAGGGTATAATAAAGATTGGGTAGAACCGACTACAATTCTTTTCTTGTAAGTTTTTGGTTATGTTGTAAACATCAGATACGCGTGCCTTAACGTGTATTATGACTTACTCCTTATTTCTACCAGCTTCACTTTTTCCACTATTTCTATCAAAACTTAAATGTATTATATGCATGACAGACAGCTTGTCATTTTTAGATACTTGAATATATTTATAAATCAAGTCTAGTATGGAAGAATATTATATGAATGTGTGTGCGTTAATAATTTCTATGTCATGCATTATATTAACCAAATTGGAATATTTCAGTGTAGAGTACTACGTGTATGTGTAGACGTTGCTTTGCTGTAATATCGTTTATATTTTCATGTGTTACAAATTTTTAATGTGTTGCATAATATTTGATTCACAGTTATCTTCTCTATTCTTATAATTTTTTTATACCTTCTCTCTCTATATTTATATTTCTCATATATTGAAACAATACAACAACGTTTGAAAAATGATCAGCATCAGCCGCGCAGTTGGATTGAAACAAATTTTCAGAAACGTGAATGCATCAAGTTTATACCATGTCCCAAAGACGATACCAAGTAAGTGCATGTAAGCTCAACGTCACATTAAGTTAATGTTTATTTAATGAAGCCTATTATTGATCTATACAGAGTGAGGAAAATATATAGAAATCTGCGAGAAATTTTTCGAAAAAAGTTTAAATACAAAACGTGTTAAGTGTGTTAAAAGATCTTGATCTTGATCTTGAGCTCCGACAACATTTGAATATGAAGTTATTATGAAAAATTTCAGGCAATAACCTTACTCGAGAGTTTCCATCTTTTTTCACACCCTGTATGTATGTATGAGTGCGCGTATGCGCGCTAACCGCTAAACACTAGATTATAACAGATAATAGTCTTTGACATCCCAACAATTTGTAGGCACAAACACAGGCCCAGTTAGTTTGGTTGGTGGCAGTTGGTGAATATATTCAATTTGCGTGCTTATGAGACATAAAATTAAGTGAAGTGCTTTGGTGGTGTTAAAGAAAGCCACTGAAATCATTATTTGCAAGACATTAAGGATTTTGTACGGAATTAAGTTTTAGAGATCTTTACATGAAATGTTTTATACCCTACACACTAATTGTGTATATTAAGTTTGTGTGGATGTGTAAAACTCCCAATCGTTAAATTAATTCAATCAATTCAAATAATATCGATCGATTCAGAATCAAAATTTGAATCGAATTAAAATCTGAATCGATTTAGAATCAAAAGCTGAATCAATATAAACATGTCCGTCCGTTTCAAAGAGGACCTCTATAGATAATATACGGAATCGAATCATTTTTAGAATCTTTCCTCATATAAGATCCTACTTTAATGCAAAAAATTACTAATATCTTTTTTTTTTTTTTTTTTGATAAAAAGAGGTAAAAAATTTGAATCCGTTTGGACCATTTTGAAAACCCCTTCCAAAGTAATTATATATCACGAAGGAACTTTTAAGTCAATGCCTTGCGTTTACTGGCACTATTTCAACTAATTGTGGTATAATTTAAATGAGCTAAGTGGTGTGGGGTTGGACGTAACCGACTCTAACATTTTCACTTGATTTTCTATGTCCACGTAAAAGTGTATCATTTAATTTCTCTACCTAAAATAATAAATCTTTTCTTTATCTCTGCATCATAATTTTTTATATTGTTTGTACTAAACATCTATCATGCGATATATATCAGAATGTTATCAAAGTTGAATGAATTTGAGTGACTGAACAGTTCAGTTGCTGTCAACATCTATTGTGACAATCATTTCTCTGGTATGTGTCTGGTTGCAGTTGTTCTAAACGGTACAATTTTCTCTCTCTGTCATTGATAGTTTACTTCTATCATCACCATATAATGAATAATTGAATATAAACTTACTTAACTTAGTTAAAATAGTAAAATATTATGTCTGGTAGTTATTTGCACGCAAATTATGTAAATATTTTATATCTACAAGTTGCAGCATGAAAAGAAAAAGACAATTTACGTATGATCCAGTGGATGTTAAATAGAACACATGCAACACTAATTTAACTTGGGTTATGAAACAAGCAAATGTGAATTGTTATGTTCTACAATATCATTATTAGGTGTTGATATCTCTCAATCAATCAAGGTTCCGAAAAAAAAAAAAAAAAAAACATTCTTAAATGACAGCACAGTCAGGCTGTGTGAGTGCTGCACGTCAAAGACAATAATTGAAATTTTGTACATTAACAAATTTCACAAAATAAATATTTGAAGTGTTTCTATTTGAATATATGCTGCCCGTAGAGGGTGGCATACATTCCATTTAAATGGAAAGTAAAGACTAAACAATGAAAGCATTTCGAAGAGGTGAGTATGGTAACACATGTGGCGCGTGACAGAATAATTGAATTGTCAAAAATGTATATAAACCACATACAAACAAACACTATGTGGTGTGTATGTGTACGTGCGTGTATTTGTTTGTTAGGTGGACGGAAGCAAAATAAAATTTTTTCACTTTTTTAAGTGAACATTTTAAAATGATTGCGTTGTCTTGTGAAAGTTTTCACATTTTTGCCTTTTTTTTTTTTGTTGCAATTGTAGATTTTTGGAAAATGGAACATTTTAATTAAAACACTTTGAAGATCAATTAATTTTTAGTTTATTAAAGTCAAACGTAAACTTACGGGCTTCATATAAATTGTTTGATGTTGTGATGTTTTTTCTTTTTTTAAATTATTCTTTCTTAATATTGTAATTTGAGGCATTTGAATATCTCTATATAATGTGTTTAGATGTTGTTGTGGTCAGGCACGGCAAACACATCAAACGATAGCAGGGGTGGAGAGTGGTTCGCCCGGTGACAACTGGAGTCCTCACAAGCATACACGTGCTCAAGCGACTGATGCTTATGGTACCATTGAATTTCAGGGTGGAGCTCACCCAACTAAAGCACAGGTAAATAATGACATTAAACCGTTTCCAAAGTACTCTACACTTAAACATAAAACACAAAATTCCAAAGTTTTTTTTATTGATGTTCGTTTATTGTATTTTTCAGTATGTACGCTTGTCATTTGATACTCGCCCTGAGTTGCTGGTACAGCTGTTCAACAAAGAATGGAATTTAGAGTTACCCAAACTTTTAATAACAGTACAGGGTGGTAAAGCCAACTTTGAATTGCAACCTAAACTGAAAAAGGTATTTTTTTTGTTAGTTGTTATGTTTTATACCCTTTATGATGGGTAGTATATTAAGTTTGTTGATGTGTTTGAAAAACTCAGAGATTCTGCAAAGTATATATAAATGATTAATAAGAAAATTTCTGTAAATCTTTCTGTGATTATAAAGTTCGCGGTTTTAAATTAATTAAATTTAATTTAGCCACGCCCACAATCAACAAAAATCTATATATTAGCAACAAAAAATGGTTTAAAGGTTTGTACATAAATAGGTCATTGATGAAGTCATTAAAAATAGGCACACGGCAGACACGCCCACAACTTACAAAAAAAAATTATTATTCATTAAAAACGTTTGATGACTTAATACAACTAAAATAAGCCATTAAGGGCGTAATAAGGCACCTGCCACGCCCACTGTTTCTTTACCGTTATATGAGCGTATTTAAATTTGGTGTCAATGACATTAATTTTTTTTTTTTTTTAGGAAATACGCAAAGGTTTAGTGAAAGCTGCCAAAACCACAGGAGCTTGGATATTTACAGGTGGTACCAATACAGGTAAGTTGAAAAAATTGCAGAGAAGACATTATGATTCGTCTATTTGTCTCCAGGGATTTATTTAATGAAGCTTTCCATCAACAACAGTTGTGTTCATTAATATAAAAAATATAAAAAAAGTTTTTTTCCCTGGCAAACACATAACAAGTTTTTTAATGCTAGAAAGAAATTCATATATTAAATATTTGAAATAAATAAAATCAAGTCAGGTTCAAGTGAAATAATGTAATTAAAACACTTTGCAAATAATGGCAAGTATATTATTTCTATCCATTAATATTATGAAACTTCATTTATATCGCTTACCTCATGGCCAAATTTACATAACATTATAAATTATAATAGAAATTAGAACAGACGCATCACCACTTTCAGGTTGTTAAAGTATTCACCTCATGAAATGTTGTACATTTTCATTTTCCCTATTTTTATGTGTTTTTTTAGGTGTCACCAAGCAAGTGGGCGATGCATTGTTATTAGAAGGGCAACAACGCACCGGCCGGGTGGTTAGTATTGGTATTGCTCCATGGGGTATAGTGGAACGTAACCATGAGTTGTTGGGTCATAATCGAGAGGTACCCTGTCACAGTATCAGTTCACCCAGGTGAGTAAGTTAATTAATTCTTTAATCAGTATATGTTCTCGTTATTTGGTGTTTCACGTTGAGAGCACTAAATGTCTCGGAGTGTTTTGCAATGTAATGAATGGAATATGAAATAGAAAGAATGAGATAGAATGCAGCATTTAATGTTGAATAAAATTAAATATTGCCGGGGAAGCAATGAAAAATATCTAAGTAGAACAAAATGTGTTTAACAAGCAAATTGATAAATTGAGGTATTGTAGCATAACCTCCATTAAGGAGATCCATTAATGCAAAGAATATTAAACCTAATTATTCTTTATACTGCGATTCGTTAAAGATATTAAAGAAGATTCTACATTTTTAATAAGTTTTTAGTACATTGCAATGCATACAATGAAGCCACGTTTCTTTAATACAATTTAAAAAAAAAAAATCATCACAGAATCTGTCACAGTGGGCTAATCAAGCACAAATTTGCAGCATTGAATTCGTTAGGTTAAAATCTATTAAATGGCATTAATTTCTAAAAAAAGGCCTGTGGGTCAGTTTAATAGAAAAATATTAGGAATTGTGCATTTTTGCCACATAAGAATCTTTTTTTTTTGTTACGATAAGTTTTGTTTTTTGTGTTTTTTTTTCTACAGTACAAAGTTCGAACATCGATAAATATGCGAAAAATTAATGTAGAAACCATCTTGAAGGTCATGTGAAAACTTGAATTTTTAAAATTTATGTGAGAATAAAGATTTTGAGTGAGTTTATTTTATAGAGTCGAAATAAGTCTCTCAAAAAGACACTTTTCATGATATTTTAAAATGATCACAGTAGCTGTTACAGTGGGCTAATCAAGCTCAACTTTTTTTTTTTTTTTTTTTTTTTAGAAATTTGCCATTTTTGCTTTTTCACTTAGAGGAGGTTTTGAAAAAAAATGTGGCAAAAAATGAAATTAATCCGATTAGATTCAAACTTGTCACTATTCAATCTTACAATAAATCTTAATATAATATAATTTATAAAAGTTATATAAATATTTATCATTGTTGGTTTTTTGCTTTTATATTATAGATCTAAACTAGCGGTACTTAATAATCGTCATGCTTACTTTCTACTGGTGGATAATGGTACGCAAGCAAAATATGGCGCCGAATTGATATTAAGAAGAAAATTGGAGAAATTCATTTCCAATTTGAAACTGCATCCTTGTAAGTTACAACATACAAAAAAAAAAAACTAAATTTAGTTCTAATCAAAACTTCATAACAAACAGTGGACATAGCGGATGGACATAACATGGACAGACTTTAATGTTGATCATAAATATGTAAACTCTGTAGAGTGTCTGACATTTCCAATTGTGTGTTACAAACGTAATGACAAACTTAATATATCCTTATATATGATTTCCACTAAAATAAACAATTCAAAAACTTAAGTAGATTAAAATACAACTATTATCTGATTATTTTTTTTTTTTACTTTCCCTATAAGATGGGGATATACTAAGTTGGCTATTACATTTGCAACATCGCAGAAGAAAACGTTAGAAAGCCTACAAAAGTGTATATAATCATAATGAAAATCTAAGTTTATCCGCCGGTTTGTCCGTTTGTTAATGGCACTCGCACGGTTTCTTTATAGAAATAAAAAAAAGAGAAATTTAGTTTTTTTAGAAATTTAGTCTCTAAAATATTAGCCGAAAAAAAAAAAAAACATGTGAAGTCCTACTATTTAATACCCTACACCACTTAGCTCCACAAATTATGCTACAATTAGTTTAGTTATATCAGTAAACACGAGGTATTGTCGTATAAGTCTCTATGTGAAATATCGTTCAAATTTAGCCAATTAATATTTTTAACCCATTTTTGTCAAAAAAAAAAATATTAAGCATTTATTTACCATATAATTCAATCAATTTTAATAGGACCTTCAATGGGGAAAGGTTCTAAAATTGATCTGATCTAGTTTATATTCAACAGGGTTTTTTACTGAGCCAAACAATTTTCATTGAAATATGTCCAAAAAATGCGATCTATAGCTTGCGCATAAATATATATGGACAGACAGACGGACATAGTTAAATCGATTCAGTATTCAGATCTGGTATAGGATTTGCTAATTAAAAATTACAAACATTCGCACAAGCTTAATATATCCCTTTACCATAAAAATGAAAAATTGTTTACACATTTTCTCATCTTTCCTTTTCTTCTTCTTCTTTCCTTAATATGCAACAATGATGAGTTTATTGTTTTATCGTTCATCTATTATATAATCTCTTGCAGTTACACATTCCAGTACACCCGTTGTTTGTTTAGTTATCGAGGGCGGTACAAATACAATACGCGCTGTTTTGGAGTACGTTACAGATACCCCACCCGTACCCGTGGTAGTGTGTGATGGTTCGGGACGTGCTGCCGATTTAATAGCATTTGTTCACAAGTAAGTTATTGTCAGCATCGTTATATGACATTCTGCTCTGATCTTTGTCTCCTTACTTGACTTTGTGTTAAAAAGATAGATGAGTACGCATTTAACACTAAATTATTCACTGCATTGTATTGCAACCGCCAAGGATAGATAACATTGGTTTTATTATTTATCTTTGTTGTTGATGTTGTTGTTTAGTGGCTAAAATTTGGCTGCACAGCTACAGCAGCAGCAGTAGTGGTATAAAAATAAAATAGAATAAAGAAGACCAGATTATATAAACAGTTCATTGTAAATATAATTAATGCTATTTTTTTACAGATATGCATCAGATGGCGATGAACAATCTGTGTTAGAGTCGACGCGTGAATATTTAATAGCTACTATACAAAAAACTTTCGAAGTTGGCCCCGAAAAAGCTGAACAACTTTATCAAGAACTCTTGCAATGTACGCTTAATAAAAATCTGGTAAATTTACAAAATTTGATCCAAACTTATTTTGTTGATAAATGTATATTCAATGATATGCTTAGATAACGGTATTTCGTATACAAGAGAAACCGGAAGGTGAAGCTCAGGAATTGGATCAAACGATATTAACGGCATTATTTAAATCACAGCATCTAAGTCCTCCGGAACAACTAAGTTTGGCATTAACGTGGAATCGCGTTGATATAGCACGCAGTGAAATATTTGTGTATGGTCAAGAGTGGCCACATGGTAATTATTGGAATGATATTAATTTTTTTTACAGCTAAGACGTTAAATTCAAAAGTTTTTGTATTACTAGTAAGAAAAACTTGATTTGTATTTAAATGTAAATGGAAGGCGCACAACTTAGAAAAAAATGTTAGAGATCCTACAAAGAATATATATTCTTGGGCTGCATTGTAAACTGAATCGGTTTAGACATATGTGTCCGTGAGTCCGTCTGTTAACCTACTCATGGGCAAATTGAAATGAAATTTTGTACAAACATTCCATTAATGTGCCAAAAATGGGCGCGTACGTATACAAGATACGCGTACGATTTTGAAAAACCTCACTTAGCATAGAGTCAATTTTGCTAGTAGTTACGTAATACACCCAGAGTTACAGGGCGTAATCGAGAATCTGGTATGCTTCCTATTTGTACATGGATGTAAAGGGCATTTAAAATGTAGTTGTATGTGCATTACTTGTTATATATATTTTATATATTATATCCCGCTCTTCATTAATACGAATTCAAAATTTTTCAAATTTTAAAAAATTTATACCTCCGCATAAGTGAAGTTCTCGTTGGGTAACAATTGTTCTTTTCAGGTGCTTTGGATGAGGCAATGATGCAGGCACTTGAACATGATCGTATCGATTTTGTGAAATTATTATTAGAAAATGGTGTCTCGATGAAGAAATTTTTAACCATACCACGCCTTGAAGAACTATATAATACAAAACATGGTCCAGCCAATACTTTAACGTAATTATTACAATAGAATAAAATATTTTAATTAATTATTACAATTTCTATTTCTTTCCGTCTATTGACATTTGCTTCTCTTGTTTCTCTTCCTTTTTCAAGTTATATATTACGTGATGTCCGACCGCATATACCTAAAGGTTACGTTTATACCTTGCATGATATTGGTTTAGTTATAAATAAATTAATGGGCGGTGCATACAGGTAAGTTTCCTTTTTTTTTTATATTATTATTATTGTTGCATATAAATAACATGGATTCATAATAGAAAAGTTTAAAAATTAATAATTTTAAAGGGCATTATTTCCTAACTTACTGATTAAGTTAAAATATTATCCATGAATTCACAGTGGTTGGCATTGATTCTTATTGTTTTCACATAAGCTGGTTTTAATAAGTTTGTCAATCTATTTGCAACAACCTTAAGCAGGCGTTAGAGATCCTACTAAAAATATATATTCTTGATCAGCCTCAAAAATGAAGTCAATCTGGATATGTCTGTTTTTACGTAATACATGCATACATAATTTTTTAGTAGGTGTAATCAAATACCAGTTTGATTGTAGGGCATTTAATATTGTGTCTTAAGCCAAATTTAGTTTTTTATTTGTGTTTTATAAATTACGTACATTTTGCTTTGTATAAAACTTTTACAAATGTTTAAATTTTGTGTTGTGTGAACGCGAAACGTACATTAGGATTTACTTTAAAAGATTAAAAACCAACATTGAAAAACTTGCATCGTATTTTACTAAGTACGGGTAAGAAATAAAGAATGAATGAAATTATTGGGAACATGTTTACAATGAAAAACTTTTGTACTTTATGGTCTTTGATTTACTGGATATTGTAGCCTGTGCATGTGCTGCAACATAAAAGTGGTAGATACCACCCTAACCAGACTTAAGGGATTGAATGCGTACAATTTATGATGATATTAAAAAATTACTATTATAACTATTTATACCATTAAATTGCGTTTTTACCAATTCAAAAATCTTCAATTAATCGGCGTGGCACCTCCCGTTTTCTTAAGAAAGGACTTTTTTATAAATACTTGTCGTTTAATAACTAAATTAATAGACTTACGCCCACATATTATATTTTATCTGAAAGCTGGCGTAATTTACTATCTTTCAGAAAAATTTGAACAAAATCCGTGCAGCCGTTCAAAAGTTATACGACTTTGAAAAATTGCTAAAATCAAAATTTGCTTGCTGAGGCATGCTGGGCGCCTGGTATTTTGCTAACATTTTTGTATTGACATAACTTTCAAAATTACGCCCACTAGAATGAAGGTGAATTTGCGCAGCCCATAACTTGGGAACTACTGCTCCGATTTTGATGAAATTTTTTGCAAAAAATAGGAAATTTCTCTAGCTTTTCGAATATATCCAATTAATGGGCGTGGCATTGCCTGTTTAATTAGGAAATATGCATTTAAAAATACTTGTTTTTCAACTAAACTGTTGATGCCACGCCCACATGTTGTATTTTATCTGAAAGCTGGCGTAATTTACTATCTTTCACAAAAAATTTGAACAAAATCCGTGCAGCCGTTCAAAAGTTATACGACTTTGAAAAATTGCTAAAATCAAAATTTGCTTGCTGAGGCATGCTGGGCGCCTGGTATTTTGCTAAAATTTTTGTATTGACATAACTTTCAAAATTACGCCCACTAGAATGAAGGTGAACTTGCGCAGCCCATAACTTGGGAACTACTGCTCCGATTTTGATGAAATTTTTTGCAAAAAATAGGAAATTTCTCTAGCTTTTCGAATATATCCAATTAATGGGCGTGGCATTGCCCGTTTAATTAGGAAATATGCATTTAAAAATACTTGTTTTTCAACTAAACTGTTGATGCCACGCCCACATGTTATATTTTATCTGAAAGCTGGCGTAATTTACTATCTTTCACAAAAAATTTGAACAAAATCCGTGCAGCCGTTCAAAAGTTATACGACTTTGAAAAATTGCTAAAATCAAAATTTGCTTGCTGAGGCATGCTGGGCGCCTGGTATTTTGCTAAAATTTTTGTATTGACATAACTTTCAAAATTACGCCCACTAGAATGAAGGTGAACTTGCGCAGCCCATAACTTGGGAACTACTGCTCCGATTTTGATGAAATTTTTTGCAAAAAATAGGAAATTTCTCTAGCTTTGCGAGGATATCCAATTAATGGGCGTGGCATTGCCCGTTTAATTAGGAAATATGCATTTAAAAATACTTGTTTTTCAACTAAACTGTTGATGCCACGCCCACATGTTGTATTTTATCTGAAAGCTGGCGTAATTTACTATCTTTCACAAAAAATTTGAACAAAATCCGTGCAGCCGTTCAAAAGTTATACGACTTTGAAAAATTGCTAAAATCAAAATTTGCTTGCTGAGGCATGCTGGGCGCCTGGTATTTTGCTAAAATTTTTGTATTGACATAACTTTCAAAATTACGCCCATTAGAATGAAGGTGAACTTGCGCAGCCCATAACTTGGGAACTACTGCTCCGATTTTGATGAAATTTTTTGCAAAAAATAGGAAATTTCTCTAGCTTTTCGAATATATCCAATTAATGGGCGTGGCATTGCCCGTTTAATTAGGAAATATGCATTTAAAAATACTTTTTTTTCAACTAAACTTACTTTTTTTTCAACTGCCCACATGTTGTATTTTATCTGAAAGCTGGCGTAATTTACTATCTTTCACAAAAAATTTGATCAAAATCCGTGCAGCCGTTCAAAAGTTATACGACTTTGAAAAATTGCTAAAATCAAAATTTGCTTGCTGAGGCATGCTGGGCGCCTGGTATTTTGCTAAAATTTTTGTATTGACATAACTTTCAAAATTACGCCCACTAGAATGAAGGTGAACTTGCGCAGCCCATAACTTGGGAACTACTGCTCCGATTTTGATGAAATTTTTTGCAAAAAATAGGAAATTTCTCTAGCTTTTCGAATATATCCAATTAATGGGCGTGGCATTGCCCGTTTAATTAGGAAATATGCATTTAAAAATACTTGTTTTTCAACTAAACTGTTGATGCCACGCCCACATGTTGTATTTTATCTGAAAGCTGGCGTAATTTACTATCTTTCACAAAAAATTTGAACAAAATCCGTGCAGCCGTTCAAAAGTTATACGACTTTGAAAAATTGCTAAAATCAAAATTTGCTTGCTGAGGCATGCTGGGTGCCTGGTATTTTGCTAAAATTTTTGTATTGACATAACTTTCAAAATTACGCCCACTAGAATGAAGGTGAACTTGCGCAGCCCATAACTTGGGAACTACTGCTCCGATTTTGATGAAATTTTTTGCAAAAAATAGGAAATTTCTCTAGCTTTTCGAATATATCCAATTAATGGGCGTGGCATTGCCCGTTTAATTAGGAAATATGCATTTAAAAATACTTTTTTTTCAACTAAACTGTTGATGCCACGCCCACATGTTGTATTTTATCTGAAAGCTGGCGTAATTTACTATCTTTCACAAAAAATTTGAACAAAATCCGTGCAGCCGTTCAAAAGTTATACGACTTTGAAAAATTGCTAAAATCAAAATTTGCTTGCTGAGGCATGCTGGGCGCCTGGTATTTTGCTAAAATTTTTGTATTGACATAACTTTCAAAATTACGCCCACTAGAATGAAGGTGAACTTGCGCAGCCCATAACTTGGGAACTACTGCTCCGATTTTGATGAAATTTTTTGCAAAAAATAGGAAATTTCTCTAGCTTTGCGAGGATATCCAATTAATGGGCGTCGCATTGCCCGTTTAATTAGGAAATATGCATTTAAAAATACTTGTTTTTCAACTAAACTGTTGATGCCACGCCCACATGTTATATTTTATCTGAAAGCTGGCGTAATTTACTATCTTTCACAAAAATTTGAACAAAATCCGTGCAGCCGTTCAAAAGTTATACGACTTTGAAAAATTGCTAAAATCAAAATTTGCTTGCTGAGGCATGCTGGGCGCCTGGTATTTTGCTAAAATTTTTGTATTGACATAACTTTCAAAATTACGCCCACTAGAATGAAGGTGAACTTGCGCAGCCCATAACTTGGGAACTACTGCTCCGATTTTGATGAAATTTTTTGCAAAAAATAGGAAATTTCTCTAGCTTTTCGAATATATCCAATTAATGGGCGTGGCATTGCCCGTTTAATTAGGAAATATGCATTTAAAAATACTTGTTTTTCAACTAAACTGTTGATGCCACGCCCACATGTTGTATTTTATCTGAAAGCTGGCGTAATTTACTATCTTTCACAAAAATTTGAACAAAATCCGTGCAGACGTTCAAAAGTTATACGACTTTGAAAAATTACTAAAACTAAAATTTGCTTGCTGAGGCATGCTGGGCGCCTGGTATTTTGCTAAAATTTTTGTATTGACATAACTTTCAAAATTACGCCCACTAGAATGAAGGTGAACTTGCGCAGCCCATAACTTGGGAACTACTGCTCCGATTTTGATGAAATTTTTTGCAAAAAATAGGAAATTTCTCTAGCTTTTCGAATATATCCAATTAATGGGCGTGGCATTGCCCGTTTAATTAGGAAATATGCATTTAAAAATACTTGTTTTTCAACTAAACTGTTGATGCCACGCCCACATGTTGTATTTTATCTGAAAGCTGGCGTAATTTACTATCTTTCACAAAAAATTTGAACAAAATCCGTGCAGCCGTTCAAAAGTTATACGACTTTGAAAAATTGCTAAAATCAAAATTTGCTTGCTGAGGCATGCTGGGCGCCTGGTATTTTGCTAACATTTTTGTATTGACATAACTTTCAAAATTACGCCCACTAGAATGAAGGTGAACTTGCGCAGCCCATAACTTGGGAACTACTGCTCCGATTTTGATGAAATTTTTTGCAAAAAATAGGAAATTTCTCTAGCTTTTCGAATATATCCAATTAATGGGCGTGGCATTGCCCGTTTAATTAGGAAATATGCATTTAAAAATACTTTTTTTTCAACTAAACTGTTGATGCCACGCCCACATGTTGTATTTTATCTGAAAGCTGGCGTAATTTACTATCTTTCACAAAAAATGTGAACAAAATCCGTGCAGCCGTTCAAAAGTTATACGACTTTGAAAAATTGCTAAAATCAAAATTTGCTTGCTGAGGCATGCTGGGCGCCTGGTATTTTGCTAAAATTTTTGTATTGACATAACTTTCAAAATTACGCCCACTAGAATGAAGGTGAACTTGCGCAGCCCATAACTTGGGAACTACTGCTCCGATTTTGATGAAATTTTTTGCAAAAAATAGGAAATTTCTCTAGCTTTTCGAATATATCCAATTAATGGGCGTGGCATTGCCCGTTTAATTAGGAAATATGCATTTAAAAATACTTGTTTTTCAACTAAACTGTTGATGCCACGCCCACATGTTGTATTTTATCTGAAAGCTGGCGTAATTTACTATCTTTCACAAAAAATTTGAACAAAATCCGTGCAGCCGTTCAAAAGTTATACGACTTTGAAAAATTGCTAAAATCAAAATTTGCTTGCTGAGGCATGCTGGGCGCCTGGTATTTTGCTAACATTTTTGTATTGACATAACTTTCAAAATTACGCCCACTAGAATGAAGGTGAATTTGCGCAGCCCATAACTTGGGAACTACTGCTCCGATTTTGATGAAATTTTTTGCAAAAAATAGGAAATTTCTCTAGCTTTTCGAATATATCCAATTAATGGGCGTGGCATTGCCCGTTTAATTAGGAAATATGCATTTAAAAATACTTGTTTTTCAACTAAACTGTTGATGCCACGCCCACATGTTGTATTTTATCTGAAAGCTGGCGTAATTTACTATCTTTCACAAAAAATTTGAACAAAATCCGTGCAGCCGTTCAAAAGTTATACGACTTTGAAAAATTGCTAAAATCAAAATTTGCTTGCTGAGGCATGCTGGGCGCCTGGTATTTTGCTAAAATTTTTGTATTGACATAACTTTCAAAATTACGCCCACTAGAATGAAGGTGAACTTGCGCAGCCCATAACTTGGGAACTACTGCTCCGATTTTGATGAAATTTTTTGCAAAAAATAGGAAATTTCTCTAGTTTTTCGAAAATATCCAATTAATGGGCGTGGCATTGACCGTTTAATTAGGAAATATGCATTTAAAAATACTTGTTTTTCAACTAAACTGTTGATACCACGCCCACATGTTATATTTTATCTGAAAGCTGGCGTAATTTACTATCTTTCACAAAAATTTGAACAAAATCCGTGCAGCCGTTCAAAAGTTATACGACTTTGAAAAATTGCTAAAATCAAAATTTGCTTGCTGAGGCATGCTGGGCGCCTGGTATTTTGCTAAAATTTTTGTATTGACATAACTTTCAAAATTACGCCCACTAGAATGAAGGTGAACTTGCGCAGCCCATAACTTGGGAACTACTGCTCCGATTTTGATGAAATTTTTTGCAAAAAATAGGAAATTTCTCTAGTTTTTCGAAAATATCCAATTAATGGGCGTGGCATTGACCGTTTAATTAGGAAATATGCATTTAAAAATACTTGTTTTTCAACTAAACTGTTGATACCACGCCCACATGTTATATTTTATCTGAAAGCTGGCGTAATTTACTATCTTTCACAAAAATTTGAACAAAATCCGTGCAGCCGTTCAAAAGTTATACGACTTTGAAAAATTGCTAAAATCAGAATTTGCTTGCTGAGGCATGCTGGGCGCCTGGTATTTTGCTAAAATTTTTGTATTGACATAACTTTCAAAATTACGCCCACTAGAATGAAGGTGAACTTGCGCAGCCCATAACTTGGGAACTACTGCTCCGATTTTGATGAAATTTTTTGCAAAAAATAGGAAATTTCTCTAGCTTTTCGAATATATCCAATTAATGGGCGTGGCATTGCCCGTTTAATTAGGAAATATGCATTTAAAAATACTTGTTTTTCAACTAAACTGTTGATGCCACGCCCACATGTTGTATTTTATCTGAAAGCTGGCGTAATTTACTATCTTTCACAAAAAATTTGAACAAAATCCGTGCAGCCGTTCAAAAGTTATACGACTTTGAAAAATTGCTAAAATCAAAATTTGCTTGCTGAGGCATGCTGGGCGCCTGGTATTTTGCTAACATTTTTGTATTGACATAACTTTCAAAATTACGCCCACTAGAATGAAGGTGAACTTGCGCAGCCCATAACTTGGGAACTACTGCTCCGATTTTGATGAAATTTTTTGCAAAAAATAGGAAATTTCTCTAGCTTTTCGAATATATCCAATTAATGGGCGTGGCATTGCCCGTTTAATTAGGAAATATGCATTTAAAAATACTTGTTTTTCAACTAAACTGTTGATGCCACGCCCACATGTTGTATTTTATCTGAAAGCTGGCGTAATTTACTATCTTTCACAAAAAATTTGAACAAAATCCGTGCAGCCGTTCAAAAGTTATACGACTTTGAAAAATTGCTAAAATCAAAATTTGCTTGCTGAGGCATGCTGGGCGCCTGGTATTTTGCTAACATTTTTGTATTGACATAACTTTCAAAATTACGCCCACTAGAATGAAGGTGAATTTGCGCAGCCCATAACTTGGGAACTACTGCTCCGATTTTGATGAAATTTTTTGCAAAAAATAGGAAATTTCTCTAGCTTTTCGAATATATCCAATTAATGGGCGTGGCATTGCCCGTTTAATTAGGAAATATGCATTTAAAAATACTTGTTTTTCAACTAAACTGTTGATGCCACGCCCACATGTTGTATTTTATCTGAAAGCTGGCGTAATTTACTATCTTTCACAAAAAATTTGAACAAAATCCGTGCAGCCGTTCAAAAGTTATACGACTTTGAAAAATTGCTAAAATCAAAATTTGCTTGCTGAGGCATGCTGGGCGCCTGGTATTTTGCTAAAATTTTTGTATTGACATAACTTTCAAAATTACGCCCACTAGAATGAAGGTGAACTTGCGCAGCCCATAACTTGGGAACTACTGCTCCGATTTTGATGAAATTTTTTGCAAAAAATAGGAAATTTCTCTAGTTTTTCGAAAATATCCAATTAATGGGCGTGGCATTGACCGTTTAATTAGGAAATATGCATTTAAAAATACTTGTTTTTCAACTAAACTGTTGATACCACGCCCACATGTTATATTTTATCTGAAAGCTGGCGTAATTTACTATCTTTCACAAAAATTTGAACAAAATCCGTGCAGCCGTTCAAAAGTTATACGACTTTGAAAAATTGCTAAAATCAAAATTTGCTTGCTGAGGCATGCTGGGCGCCTGGTATTTTGCTAAAATTTTTGTATTGACATAACTTTCAAAATTACGCCCACTAGAATGAAGGTGAACTTGCGCAGCCCATAACTTGGGAACTACTGCTCCGATTTTGATGAAATTTTTTGCAAAAAATAGGAAATTTCTCTAGTTTTTCGAAAATATCCAATTAATGGGCGTGGCATTGACCGTTTAATTAGGAAATATGCATTTAAAAATACTTGTTTTTCAACTAAACTGTTGATACCACGCCCACATGTTATATTTTATCTGAAAGCTGGCGTAATTTACTATCTTTCACAAAAATTTGAACAAAATCCGTGCAGCCGTTCAAAAGTTATACGACTTTGAAAAATTGCTAAAATCAGAATTTGCTTGCTGAGGCATGCTGGGCGCCTGGTATTTTGCTAAAATTTTTGTATTGACATAACTTTCAAAATTACGCCCACTAGAATGAAGGTGAACTTGCGCAGCCCATAACTTGGGAACTACTGCTCCGATTTTGATGAAATTTTTTGCAAAAAATAGGAAATTTCTCTAGCTTTTCGAATATATCCAATTAATGGGCGTGGCATTGCCCGTTTAATTAGGAAATATGCATTTAAAAATACTTGTTTTTCAACTAAACTGTTGATGCCACGCCCACATGTTGTATTTTATCTGAAAGCTGGCGTAATTTACTATCTTTCACAAAAAATTTGAACAAAATCCGTGCAGCCGTTCAAAAGTTATACGACTTTGAAAAATTGCTAAAATCAAAATTTGCTTGCTGAGGCATGCTGGGCGCCTGGTATTTTGCTAACATTTTTGTATTGACATAACTTTCAAAATTACGCCCACTAGAATGAAGGTGAACTTGCGCAGCCCATAACTTGGGAACTACTCCTCCGATTTTGATGAAATTTTTTGCAAAAAATAGGAAATTTCTCTAGCTTTTCGAATATATCCAATTAATGGGCGTGGCATTGCCCGTTTAATTAGGAAATATGCATTTAAAAATACTTGTTTTTCAACTAAACTGTTGATGCCACGCCCACATGTTGTATTTTATCTGAAAGCTGGCGTAATTTACTATCTTTCACAAAAAATTTGAACAAAATCCGTGCAGCCGTTCAAAAGTTATACGACTTTGAAAAATTGCTAAAATCAAAATTTGCTTTATTTTGCTAAAATTTTTGTATTGACATAACTTTCAAAATTACGCCCACTAGAATGAAGGTGAACTTGCGCAGCCCATAACTTGGGAACTACTGCTCCGATTTTGATGAAATTTTTTGCAAAAAATAGGAAATTTCTCTAGTTTTTCGAAAATATCCAATTAATGGGCGTGGCATTGACCGTTTAATTAGGAAATATGCATTTAAAAATACTTGTTTTTCAACTAAACTGTTGATACCACGCCCACATGTTATATTTTATCTGAAAGCTGGCGTAATTTACTATCTTTCACAAAAATTTGAACAAAATCCGTGCAGCCGTTCAAAAGTTATACGACTTTGAAAAATTGCTAAAATCAAAATTTGCTTGCTGAGGCATGCTGGGCGCCTGGTATTTTGCTAAAATTTTTGTATTGACATAACTTTCAAAATTACGCCCACTAGAATGAAGGTGAACTTGCGCAGCCCATAACTTGGGAACTACTGCTCCGATTTTGATGAAATTTTTTGCAAAAAATAGGAAATTTCTCTAGCTTTTCGAATATATCCAATTAATGGGCGTGGCATTGACCGTTTAATTAGGAAATATGCATTTAAAAATACTTGTTTTTCAACTAAACTGTTGATACCACGCCCACATGTTATATTTTATCTGAAAGCTGGCGTAATTTACTATCTTTCACAAAAATTTGAACAAAATCCGTGCAGCCGTTCAAAAGTTATACGACTTTGAAAAATTGCTAAAATCAAAATTTGCTTGCTGAGGCATGCTGGGCGCCTGGTATTTTGCTAAAATTTTTGTATTGACATAACTTTCAAAATTACGCCCACTAGAATGAAGGTGAACTTGCGCAGCCCATAACTTGGGAACTACTGCTCCGATTTTGATGAAATTTTTTGCAAAAAATAGGAAATTTCTCTAGCTTTTCGAATATATCCAATTAATGGGCGTGGCATTGCCCGTTTAATTAGGAAATATGCATTTAAAAATACTTGTTTTTCAACTAAACTGTTGATGCCACGCCCACATGTTGTATTTTATCTGAAAGCTGGCGTAATTTACTATCTTTCACAAAAAATTTGAACAAAATCCGTGCAGCCGTTCAAAAGTTATACGACTTTGAAAAATTGCTAAAATCAAAATTTGCTTGCTGAGGCATGCTGGGCGCCTGGTATTTTGCTAACATTTTTGTATTGACATAACTTTCAAAATTACGCCCACTAGAATGAAGGTGAACTTGCGCAGCCCATAACTTGGGAACTACTGCTCCGATTTTGATGAAATTTTTTGCAAAAAATAGGAAATTTCTCTAGCTTTTCGAATATATCCAATTAATGGGCGTGGCATTGCCCGTTTAATTAGGAAATATGCATTTAAAAATACTTGTTTTTCAACTAAACTGTTGATGCCACGCCCACATGTTGTATTTTATCTGAAAGCTGGCGTAATTTACTATCTTTCACAAAAAATTTGAACAAAATCCGTGCAGCCGTTCAAAAGTTATACGACTTTGAAAAATTGCTAAAATCAAAATTTGCTTTATTTTGCTAAAATTTTTGTATTGACATAACTTTCAAAATTACGCCCACTAGAATGAAGGTGAACTTGCGCAGCCCATAACTTGGGAACTACTGCTCCGATTTTGATGAAATTTTTTGCAAAAAATAGGAAATTTCTCTAGTTTTTCGAAAATATCCAATTAATGGGCGTGGCATTGACCGTTTAATTAGGAAATATGCATTTAAAAATACTTGTTTTTCAACTAAACTGTTGATACCACGCCCACATGTTATATTTTATCTGAAAGCTGGCGTAATTTACTATCTTTCACAAAAATTTGAACAAAATCCGTGCAGCCGTTCAAAAGTTATACGACTTTGAAAAATTGCTAAAATCAAAATTTGCTTGCTGAGGCATGCTGGGCGCCTGGTATTTTGCTAAAATTTTTGTATTGACATAACTTTCAAAATTACGCCCACTAGAATGAAGGTGAACTTGCGCAGCCCATAACTTGGGAACTACTGCTCCGATTTTGATGAAATTTTTTGCAAAAAATAGGAAATTTCTCTAGCTTTTCGAATATATCCAATTAATGGGCGTGGCATTGACCGTTTAATTAGGAAATATGCATTTAAAAATACTTGTTTTTCAACTAAACTGTTGATACCACGCCCACATGTTATATTTTATCTGAAAGCTGGCGTAATTTACTATCTTTCACAAAAATTTGAACAAAATCCGTGCAGCCGTTCAAAAGTTATACGACTTTGAAAAATTGCTAAAATCAAAATTTGCTTGCTGAGGCATGCTGGGCGCCTGGTATTTTGCTAAAATTTTTGTATTGACATAACTTTCAAAATTACGCCCACTAGAATGAAGGTGAACTTGCGCAGCCCATAACTTGGGAACTACTGCTCCGATTTTGATGAAATTTTTTGCAAAAAATAGGAAATTTCTCTAGATTTTCGAATATATCCAATTAATGGGCGTGGCATTGCCCGTTTAATTAGGAAATATGCATTTAAAAATACTTGTTTTTCAACTAAACTGTTGATGCCACGCCCACATGTTATATTTTATCTGAAAGCTGGCGTAATTTACTATCTTTCACAAAAAATTTGAACAAAATCCGTGCAGCCGTTCAAAAGTTATACGACTTTGAAAAATTGCTAAAATCAAAATTTGCTTGCTGAGGCATGCTGGGCGCCTGGTATTTTGCTAAAATTTTTGTATTGACATAACTTTCAAAATTACGCCCACTAGAATGAAGGTGAACTTGCGCAGCCCATAACTTGGGAACTACTGCTCCGATTTTGATGAAATTTTTTGCAAAAAATAGGAAATTTCTCTAGCTTTTCGAATATATCCAATTAATGGGCGTGGCATTGCCCGTTTAATTAGGAAATATGCATTTAAAAATACTTGTTTTTCAACTAAACTGTTGATGCCACGCCCACATGTTATATTTTATCTGAAAGCTGGCGTAATTTACTATCTTTCACAAAAAATTTGAACAAAATCCGTGCAGCCGTTCAAAAGTTATACGACTTTGAAAAATTGCTAAAATCAAAATTTGCTTGCTGAGGCATGCTGGGCGCCTGGTATTTTGCTAAAATTTTTGTATTGACATAACTTTCAAAATTACGCCCACTAGAATGAAGGTGAACTTGCGCAGCCCATAACTTGGGAACTACTGCTCCGATTTTGATGAAATTTTTTGCAAAAAATAGGAAATTTCTCTAGCTTTTCGAATATATCCAATTAATGGGCGTGGCATTGCCCGTTTAATTAGGAAATATGCATTTAAAAATACTTGTTTTTCAACTAAACTGTTGATGCCACGCCCACATGTTATATTTTATCTGAAAGCTGGCGTAATTTACTATCTTTCACAAAAAATTTGAACAAAATCCGTGCAGCCGTTCAAAAGTTATACGACTTTGAAAAATTGCTAAAATCAAAATTTGCTTGCTGAGGTATGCTGGGCGCCTGGTATTTTGCTAAAATTTTTGTATTGACATAACTTTCAAAATTACGCCCACTAGAATGAAGGTGAACTTGCGCAGCCCATAACTTGGGAACTACTGCTCCGATTTTGATGAAATTTTTTGCAAAAAATAGGAAATTTCTCTAGCTTTTCGAATATATCCAATTAATGGGCGTGGCATTGCCCGTTTAATTAGGAAATATGCATTTAAAAATACTTGTTTTTCAACTAAACTGTTGATGCCACGCCCACATGTTGTATTTTATCTGAAAGCTGGCGTAATTTACTATCTTTCACAAAAAATTTGAACAAAATCCGTGCAGCCGTTCAAAAGTTATACGACTTTGAAAAATTGCTAAAATCAAAATTCGTTTGCTGAGGCATGCTGGGCGCCTGGTATTTTGGTAAAATTTTTGTATTGACATAACTTTCAAAATTACGCCCACTATAATGAAGGTGAACTTGCGCAGCCCATAACTTGGGAACTACTGCTCCGATTTTGATGAAATTTTTTGCAAAAAATAGGAAATTTCTCTAGCTTTTCGAATATATCCAATTAATGGGCGTGGCATTGCCCATTTAATTAGGAAATGTGCATTTAAAAATACTTGTTTTTCAACTAAACTGTTGATGCCACGCCCACATGTTATATTTTATCTGAAAGCTGGCGTAATTTACTATCTTTCACAAAAAATTTGAACAAAATCCGTGCAGCCGTTCAAAAGTTATACGACTTTGAAAAATTGCTAAAATCAAAATTTGCTTGCTGAGGCATGCTGGGCGCCTGGTATTTTGCTAACATTTTTGTATTGACATGATTTTCAAAATTACGCCCACTAGAATGAAGGTGAACTTGCGCAGCCCATAACTTGGGAACTACTGCTCCGATTTTGATGAAATTTTTTGCAAAAAATAGGAAATTTCTCTAGCTTTTCGAATATATCCAATTAATGGGCGTGGCATTGCTCATTTAATTAGGAAATGTGCATTTGAAAATAGTTGTTTTTCAACCAAACTGTTGATGCCACGCCCATATGTTATGTTTTATCTGAAAGCTAGTGTAATTTGCTATCTTTTACAAAAAGTTTGAACAAAATCCGTGCAGCCGTTCAAAAGTTATACGACTTTAAAAAATACCTAAAATCAAAATTTGCTTGCTGAGGCATGCTGGGCGCCTGGTATTTTGCTAAAATTTTTGTATTGACATAACTTTCAAAATTACGCCCACTAGAATGAAGGTGAACTTGCGCAGCCCATAACTTGGGAACTACTGCTCCGATTTTGATGAAATTTTTTGCAAAAAATAGGAAATTTCTCTAGCTTTTCGAATATATCCAATTAATGGGCGTGGCATTGCCCGTTTAATTAGGAAATATGCATTTAAAAATACTTGTTTTTCAACTAAACTGTTGATGCCACGCCCACATGTTGTATTTTATCTGAAAGCTGGCGTAATTTACTATCTTTCACAAAAAATTTGAACAAAATCCGTGCAGCCGTTCAAAAGTTATACGACTTTGAAAAATTGCTAAAATCAAAATTTGCTTGCTGAGGCATGCTGGGCGCCTGGTATTTTGCTAAAATTTTTGTATTGACATAACTTTCAAAATTACGCCCACTAGAATGAAGGTGAACTTGCGCAGCCCATAACTTGGGAACTACTGCTCCGATTTTGATGAAATTTTTTGCAAAAAATAGGAAATTTCTCTAGATTTTCGAATATATCCAATTAATGGGCGTGGCATTGCCCGTTTAATTAGGAAATATGCATTTAAAAATACTTGTTTTTCAACTAAACTGTTGATGCCACGCCCACATGTTATATTTTATCTGAAAGCTGGCGTAATTTACTATCTTTCACAAAAAATTTGAACAAAATCCGTGCAGCCGTTCAAAAGTTATACGACTTTGAAAAATTGCTAAAATCAAAATTTGCTTGCTGAGGCATGCTGGGCGCCTGGTATTTTGCTAAAATTTTTGTATTGACATAACTTTCAAAATTACGCCCACTAGAATGAAGGTGAACTTGCGCAGCCCATAACTTGGGAACTACTGCTCCGATTTTGATGAAATTTTTTGCAAAAAATAGGAAATTTCTCTAGCTTTTCGAATATATCCAATTAATGGGCGTGGCATTGCCCGTTTAATTAGGAAATATGCATTTAAAAATACTTGTTTTTCAACTAAACTGTTGATGCCACGCCCACATGTTATATTTTATCTGAAAGCTGGCGTAATTTACTATCTTTCACAAAAAATTTGAACAAAATCCGTGCAGCCGTTCAAAAGTTATACGACTTTGAAAAATTGCTAAAATCAAAATTTGCTTGCTGAGGCATGCTGGGCGCCTGGTATTTTGCTAAAATTTTTGTATTGACATAACTTTCAAAATTACGCCCACTAGAATGAAGGTGAACTTGCGCAGCCCATAACTTGGGAACTACTGCTCCGATTTTGATGAAATTTTTTGCAAAAAATAGGAAATTTCTCTAGCTTTTCGAATATATCCAATTAATGGGCGTGGCATTGCCCGTTTAATTAGGAAATATGCATTTAAAAATACTTGTTTTTCAACTAAACTGTTGATGCCACGCCCACATGTTGTATTTTATCTGAAAGCTGGCGTAATTTACTATCTTTCACAAAAAATTTGAACAAAATCCGTGCAGCCGTTCAAAAGTTATACGACTTTGAAAAATTGCTAAAATCAAAATTTGCTTGCTGAGGCATGCTGGGCGCCTGGTATTTTGCTAAAATTTTTGTATTGACATAACTTTCAAAATTACGCCCACTAGAATGAAGGTGAACTTGCGCAGCCCATAACTTGGGAACTACTGCTCCGATTTTGATGAAATTTTTTGCAAAAAATAGGAAATTTCTCTAGCTTTTCGAATATATCCAATTAATGGGCGTGGCATTGCCCGTTTAATTAGGAAATATGCATTTAAAAATACTTGTTTTTCAACTAAACTGTTGATGCCACGCCCACATGTTGTATTTTATCTGAAAGCTGGCGTAATTTACTATCTTTCACAAAAAATTTGAACAAAATCCGTGCAGCCGTTCAAAAGTTATACGACTTTGAAAAATTGCTAAAATCAAAATTCGTTTGCTGAGGCATGCTGGGCGCCTGGTATTTTGGTAAAATTTTTGTATTGACATAACTTTCAAAATTACGCCCACTATAATGAAGGTGAACTTGCGCAGCCCATAACTTGGGAACTACTGCTCCGATTTTGATGAAATTTTTTGCAAAAAATAGGAAATTTCTCTAGCTTTTCGAATATATCCAATTAATGGGCGTGGCATTGCCCGTTTAATTAGGAAATATGCATTTAAAAATGTTTGTTTTTCAACTAAACTGTTGATGCCACGCCCACATGTTATATTTTATCTGAAAGCTGGCGTAATTTACTATCTTTCACAAAAAATTTGAACAAAATCCGTGCAGCCGTTCAAAAGTTATACGACTTTGAAAAATTGCTAAAATCAAAATTTGCTTGCTGAGGCATGCTGGGCGCCTGGTATTTTGCTAACATTTTTGTATTGACATGATTTTCAAAATTACGCCCACTAGAATGAAGGTGAACTTGCGCAGCCCATAACTTGGGAACTACTGCTCCGATTTTGATGAAATTTTTTGCAAAAAATAGGAAATTTTTCCAGCTTTTTAAGGATATCTAATTAATGGGCGTGGCATTGCCCATTTAATTGGGAAATGTGCATTTGAAAATAGTTGTTTTTCAACCAAACTGTTGATGCCACGCCCATATGTTATGTTTTAACTGAAAGCTAGTGTAATTTGCTATCTTTTACAAAAAGTTTGAACAAAATCCGTGCAGCCGTTCAAAAGTTATACGACTTTAAAAAATACCTAAAATCAAAATTTGCTTGCTGAGGCATGCTGGGCGCCTGGTATTTTGCTAAAATTTTTGTATTGACATAACTTTCAAAATTACGCCCACTAGAATGAAGGTGAACTTGCGCAGCCCATAACTTGGGAACTACTGCTCCGATTTTGATGAAATTTTTTGCAAAAAATAGGAAATTTCTCTAGCTTTTCGAATATATCCAATTAATGGGCGTGGCATTGCCCGTTTAATTAGGAAATATGCATTTAAAAATACTTGTTTTTCAACTAAACTGTTGATGCCACGCCCACATGTTATATTTTATCTGAAAGCTGGCGTAATTTACTATCTTTCACAAAAAATTTGAACAAAATCCGTGCAGCCGTTCAAAAGTTATACGACTTTGAAAAATTGCTAAAATCAAAATTTGCTTGCTGAGGTATGCTGGGCGCCTGGTATTTTGCTAAAATTTTTGTATTGACATAACTTTCAAAATTACGCCCACTAGAATGAAGGTGAACTTGCGCAGCCCATAACTTGGGAACTACTGCTCCGATTTTGATGAAATTTTTTGCAAAAAATAGGAAATTTCTCTAGCTTTTCGAATATATCCAATTAATGGGCGTGGCATTGCCCGTTTAATTAGGAAATATGCATTTAAAAATACTTGTTTTTCAACTAAACTGTTGATGCCACGCCCACATGTTGTATTTTATCTGAAAGCTGGCGTAATTTACTATCTTTCACAAAAAATTTGAACAAAATCCGTGCAGCCGTTCAAAAGTTATACGACTTTGAAAAATTGCTAAAATCAAAATTCGTTTGCTGAGGCATGCTGGGCGCCTGGTATTTTGGTAAAATTTTTGTATTGACATAACTTTCAAAATTACGCCCACTATAATGAAGGTGAACTTGCGCAGCCCATAACTTGGGAACTACTGCTCCGATTTTGATGAAATTTTTTGCAAAAAATAGGAAATTTCTCTAGCTTTTCGAATATATCCAATTAATGGGCGTGGCATTGCCCGTTTAATTAGGAAATATGCATTTAAAAATGTTTGTTTTTCAACTAAACTGTTGATGCCACGCCCACATGTTATATTTTATCTGAAAGCTGGCGTAATTTACTATCTTTCACAAAAAATTTGAACAAAATCCGTGCAGCCGTTCAAAAGTTATACGACTTTGAAAAATTGCTAAAATCAAAATTTGCTTGCTGAGGCATGCTGGGCGCCTGGTATTTTGCTAACATTTTTGTATTGACATAACTTTCAAAATTACGCCCACTAGAATGAAGGTGAACTTGCGCAGCCCATAACTTGGGAACTACTGCTCCGATTTTGATGAAATTTTTTGCAAAAAATAGGAAATTTTTCCAGCTTTTTAAGGATATCTAATTAATGGGCGTGGCATTGCCCATTTAATTGGGAAATGTGCATTTGAAAATAGTTGTTTTTCAACCAAACTGTTGATGCCACGCCCATATGTTATGTTTTAACTGAAAGCTAGTGTAATTTGCTATCTTTTACAAAAAGTTTGAACAAAATCCGTGCAGCCGTTCAAAAGTTATACGACTTTAAAAAATACCTAAAATCAAAATTTGCTTGCTGAGGCATGCTGGGCGCCTGGTATTTTGCTAAAATTTTTGTATTGACATAACTTTCAAAATTACGCCCACTAGAATGAAGGTGAACTTGCGCAGCCCATAACTTGGGAACTACTGCTCCGATTTTGATGAAATTTTTTGCAAAAAATAGGAAATTTCTCTAGCTTTTCGAATATATCCAATTAATGGGCGTGGCATTGCCCGTTTAATTAGGAAATATGCATTTAAAAATACTTGTTTTTCAACTAAACTGTTGATGCCACGCCCACATGTTATATTTTATCTGAAAGCTGGCGTAATTTACTATCTTTCACAAAAAATTTGAACAAAATCCGTGCAGCCGTTCAAAAGTTATACGACTTTGAAAAATTGCTAAAATCAAAATTTGCTTGCTGAGGTATGCTGGGCGCCTGGTATTTTGCTAAAATTTTTGTATTGACATAACTTTCAAAATTACGCCCACTAGAATGAAGGTGAACTTGCGCAGCCCATAACTTGGGAACTACTGCTCCGATTTTGATGAAATTTTTTGCAAAAAATAGGAAATTTCTCTAGCTTTTCGAATATATCCAATTAATGGGCGTGGCATTGCCCGTTTAATTAGGAAATATGCATTTAAAAATACTTGTTTTTCAACTAAACTGTTGATGCCACGCCCACATGTTGTATTTTATCTGAAAGCTGGCGTAATTTACTATCTTTCACAAAAAATTTGAACAAAATCCGTGCAGCCGTTCAAAAGTTATACGACTTTGAAAAATTGCTAAAATCAAAATTCGTTTGCTGAGGCATGCTGGGCGCCTGGTATTTTGGTAAAATTTTTGTATTGACATAACTTTCAAAATTACGCCCACTATAATGAAGGTGAACTTGCGCAGCCCATAACTTGGGAACTACTGCTCCGATTTTGATGAAATTTTTTGCAAAAAATAGGAAATTTCTCTAGCTTTTCGAATATATCCAATTAATGGGCGTGGCATTGCCCGTTTAATTAGGAAATATGCATTTAAAAATGTTTGTTTTTCAACTAAACTGTTGATGCCACGCCCACATGTTATATTTTATCTGAAAGCTGGCGTAATTTACTATCTTTCACAAAAAATTTGAACAAAATCCGTGCAGCCGTTCAAAAGTTATACGACTTTGAAAAATTGCTAAAATCAAAATTTGCTTGCTGAGGCATGCTGGGCGCCTGGTATTTTGCTAACATTTTTGTATTGACATAACTTTCAAAATTACGCCCACTAGAATGAAGGTGAACTTGCGCAGCCCATAACTTGGGAACTACTGCTCCGATTTTGATGAAATTTTTTGCAAAAAATAGGAAATTTTTCCAGCTTTTTAAGGATATCTAATTAATGGGCGTGGCATTGCCCATTTAATTGGGAAATGTGCATTTGAAAATAGTTGTTTTTCAACCAAACTGTTGATGCCACGCCCATATGTTATGTTTTAACTGAAAGCTAGTGTAATTTGCTATCTTTTACAAAAAGTTTGAACAAAATCCGTGCAGCCGTTCAAAAGTTATACGACTTTAAAAAATACCTAAAATCAAAATTTGCTTGCTGAGGCATGCTGGGCGCCTGGTATTTTGCTAAAATTTTTGTATTGACATAACTTTCAAAATTACGCCCACTAGAATGAAGGTGAACTTGCGCAGCCCATAACTTGGGAACTACTGCTCCGATTTTGATGAAATTTTTTGCAAAAAATAGGAAATTTCTCTAGCTTTTCGAATATATCCAATTAATGGGCGTGGCATTGCCCGTTTAATTAGGAAATATGCATTTAAAAATACTTGTTTTTCAACTAAACTGTTGATGCCACGACCACATGTTATATTTTATCTGAAAGCTGGCGTAATTTACTATCTTTCACAAAAAATTTGAACAAAATCCGTGCAGCCGTTCAAAAGTTATACGACTTTGAAAAATTGCTAAAATCAAAATTTGCTTGCTGAGGCATGCTGGGCGCCTGGTATTTTGCTAACATTTTTGTATTGACATGATTTTCAAAATTACGCCCACTAGAATGAAGGTGAACTTGCGCAGCCCATAACTTGGGAACTACTGCTCCGATTTTGATGAAATTTTTTGCAAAAAATAGGAAATTTCTCTAGCTTTTCGAATATATCCAATTAATGGGCGTGGCATTGCTCATTTAATTAGGAAATGTGCATTTGAAAATAGTTGTTTTTCAACAAGTTATTGACATAACTTTCAAAATGACGCCCACTAGAATGAAGGTGAACTTGCGCAGCCCATAATTAGGAAATATGCATTTAAAAATGTTTGTTTTTCAACTAAACTGTTGATGCCACGCCCACATGTTATATTTTATCTGAAAGCTGGCGTAATTTACTATCTTTCACAAAAAATTTGAACAAAATCCGTGCAGCCGTTCAAAAGTTATACGACTTTGAAAAATTGCTAAAATCAAAATTTGCTTGCTGAGGCATGCTGGGCGCCTGGTATTTTGCTAACATTTTTGTATTGACATGATTTTCAAAATTACGCCCACTAGAATGAAGGTGAACTTGCGCAGCCCATAACTTGGGAACTACTGCTCCGATTTTGATGAAATTTTTTGCAAAAAATAGGAAATTTCTCTAGCTTTTCGAATATATCCAATTAATGGGCGTGGCATTGCTCATTTAATTAGGAAATGTGCATTTGAAAATAGTTGTTTTTCAACCAAACTGTTGATGCCACGCCCATATGTTATGTTTTATCTGAAAGCTAGTGTAATTTGCTATCTTTTACAAAAAGTTTGAACAAAATCCGTGCAGCCGTTCAAAAGTTATACGACTTTAAAAAATACCTAAAATCAAAATTTGCTTGCTGAGGCATGCTGGGCGCCTGGTATTTTGCTAAAATTTTTGTATTGACATAACTTTCAAAATTACGCCCACTAGAATGAAGGTGAACTTGCGCAGCCCATAACTTGGGAACTACTGCTCCGATTTTGATGAAATTTTTTGCAAAAAATAGGAAATTTCTCTAGCTTTTCGAATATATCCAATTAATGGGCGTGGCATTGCTCATTTAATTAGGAAATGTGCATTTGAAAATAGTTGTTTTTCAACCAAACTGTTGATGCCACGCCCATATGTTATGTTTTATCTGAAAGCTAGTGTAATTTGCTATCTTTTACAAAAAGTTTGAACAAAATCCGTGCAGCCGTTCAAAAGTTATACGACTTTAAAAAATACCTAAAATCAAAATTTGCTTGCTGAGGCATGCTGGGCGCCTGGTATTTTGCTAAAATTTTTGTATTGACATAACTTTCAAAATTACGCCCACTAGAATGAAGGTGAACTTGCGCAGCCCATAACTTGGGAACTACTGCTCCGATTTTGATGAAATTTTTTGCAAAAAATAGGAAATTTCTCTAGCTTTTCGAATATATCCAATTAATGGGCGTGGCATTGCCCGTTTAATTAGGAAATATGCATTTAAAAATACTTGTTTTTCAACTAAACTGTTGATGCCACGCCCACATGTTGTATTTTATCTGAAAGCTGGCGTAATTTACTATCTTTCACAAAAAATTTGAACAAAATCCGTGCAGCCGTTCAAAAGTTATACGACTTCGAAAAATTGCTAAAATCAAAATTTGCTTGCTGAGGCATGCTGGGCGCCTGGTATTTTGCTAAAATTTTTGTATTGACATAACTTTCAAAATTACGCCCACTAGAATGAAGGTGAACTTGCGCAGCCCATAACTTGGGAACTACTGCTCCGATTTTGATGAAATTTTTTGCAAAAAATAGGAAATTTCTCTAGCTTTTCGAATATATCCAATTAATGGGCGTGGCATTGCCCGTTTAATTAGGAAATATGCATTTAAAAATGTTTGTTTTTCAACTAAACTGTTGATGCCACGCCCACATGTTATATTTTATCTGAAAGCTGGCGTAATTTACTATCTTTCACAAAAAATTTGAACAAAATCCGTGCAGCCGTTCAAAAGTTATACGACTTTGAAAAATTGCTAAAATCAAAATTTGCTTGCTGAGGCATGCTGGGCGCCTGGTATTTTGCTAACATTTTTGTATTGACATGATTTTCAAAATTACGCCCACTAGAATGAAGGTGAACTTGCGCAGCCCATAACTTGGGAACTACTGCTCCGATTTTGATGAAATTTTTTGCAAAAAATAGGAAATTTCTCCAGCTTTTTAAGGATATCTAATTAATGGGCGTGGCATTGCCCATTTAATTGGGAAATGTGCATTTGAAAATAGTTGTTTTTCAACCAAACTGTTGATGCCACGCCCATATGTTATGTTTTATCTGAAAGCTAGTGTAATTTGCTATCTTTTACAAAAAGTTTGAACAAAATCCGTGCAGCCGTTCAAAAGTTATACGACTTTAAAAAATACCTAAAATCAAAATTTGCTTGCTGAGGCATGCTGGGCGCCTGGTATTTTGCTAAAATTTTTGTATTGACATAACTTTCAAAATTACGCCCACTAGAATGAAGGTGAACTTGCGCAGCCCATAACTTGGGAACTACTGCTCCGATTTTGATGAAATTTTTTGCAAAAAATAGGAAATTTCTCTAGCTTTTCGAATATATCCAATTAATGGGCGTGGCATTGCCCGTTTAATTAGGAAATATGCATTTAAAAATACTTGTTTTTCAACTAAACTGTTGATGCCACGCCCACATGTTGTATTTTATCTGAAAGCTGGCGTAATTTACTATCTTTCACAAAAAATTTGAACAAAATCCGTGCAGCCGTTCAAAAGTTATACGACTTCGAAAAATTGCTAAAATCAAAATTTGCTTGCTGAGGCATGCTGGGCGCCTGGTATTTTGCTAAAATTTTTGTATTGACATAACTTTCAAAATTACGCCCACTAGAATGAAGGTGAACTTGCGCAGCCCATAACTTGGGAACTACTGCTCCGATTTTGATGAAATTTTTTGCAAAAAATAGGAAATTTCTCTAGCTTTTCGAATATATCCAATTAATGGGCGTGGCATTGCCCGTTTAATTAGGAAATATGCATTTAAAAATGTTTGTTTTTCAACTAAACTGTTGATGCCACGCCCACATGTTATATTTTATCTGAAAGCTGGCGTAATTTACTATCTTTCACAAAAAATTTGAACAAAATCCGTGCAGCCGTTCAAAAGTTATACGACTTTGAAAAATTGCTAAAATCAAAATTTGCTTGCTGAGGCATGCTGGGCGCCTGGTATTTTGCTAACATTTTTGTATTGACATGATTTTCAAAATTACGCCCACTAGAATGAAGGTGAACTTGCGCAGCCCATAACTTGGGAACTACTGCTCCGATTTTGATGAAATTTTTTGCAAAAAATAGGAAATTTCTCCAGCTTTTTAAGGATATCTAATTAATGGGCGTGGCATTGCCCATTTAATTGGGAAATGTGCATTTGAAAATAGTTGTTTTTCAACCAAACTGTTGATGCCACGCCCATATGTTATGTTTTATCTGAAAGCTAGTGTAATTTGCTATCTTTTACAAAAAGTTTGAACAAAATCCGTGCAGCCGTTCAAAAGTTATACGACTTTAAAAAATACCTAAAATCAAAATTTGCTTGCTGAGGCATGCTGGGCGCCTGGTATTTTGCTAAAATTTTTGTATTGACATAACTTTCAAAATTACGCCCACTAGAATGAAGGTGAACTTGCGCAGCCCATAACTTGGGAACTACTGCTCCGATTTTGATGAAATTTTTTGCAAAAAATAGGAAATTTCTCTAGCTTTTCGAATATATCCAATTAATGGGCGTGGCATTGCCCGTTTAATTAGGAAATATGCATTTAAAAATACTTGTTTTTCAACTAAACTGTTGATGCCACGCCCACATGTTGTATTTTATCTGAAAGCTGGCGTAATTTACTATCTTTCACAAAAAATTTGAACAAAATCCGTGCAGCCGTTCAAAAGTTATACGACTTTGAAAAATTGCTAAAATCAAAATTCGTTTGCTGAGGCATGCTGGGCGCCTGGTATTTTGGTAAAATTTTTGTATTGACATAACTTTCAAAATTACGCCCACTATAATGAAGGTGAACTTGCGCAGCCCATAACTTGGGAACTACTGCTCCGATTTTGATGAAATTTTTTGCAAAAAATAGGAAATTTCTCTAGCTTTTCGAATATATCCAATTAATGGGCGTGGCATTGCCCGTTTAATTAGGAAATATGCATTTAAAAATGTTTGTTTTTCAACTAAACTGTTGATGCCACGCCCACATGTTATATTTTATCTGAAAGCTGGCGTAATTTACTATCTTTCACAAAAAATTTGAACAAAATCCGTGCAGCCGTTCAAAAGTTATACGACTTTGAAAAATTGCTAAAATCAAAATTTGCTTGCTGAGGCATGCTGGGCGCCTGGTATTTTGCTAACATTTTTGTATTGACATGATTTTCAAAATTACGCCCACTAGAATGAAGGTGAACTTGCGCAGCCCATAACTTGGGAACTACTGCTCCGATTTTGATGAAATTTTTTGCAAAAAATAGGAAATTTTTCCAGCTTTTTAAGGATATCTAATTAATGGGCGTGGCATTGCCCATTTAATTGGGAAATGTGCATTTGAAAATAGTTGTTTTTCAACCAAACTGTTGATGCCACGCCCATATGTTATGTTTTAACTGAAAGCTAGTGTAATTTGCTATCTTTTACAAAAAGTTTGAACAAAATCCGTGCAGCCGTTCAAAAGTTATACGACTTTAAAAAATACCTAAAATCAAAATTTGCTTGCTGAGGCATGCTGGGCGCCTGGTATTTTGCTAAAATTTTTGTATTGACATAACTTTCAAAATTACGCCCACTAGAATGAAGGTGAACTTGCGCAGCCCATAACTTGGGAACTACTTCTCCGATTTTGATGAAATTTTTTGCAAAAAATAGGAAATTTCTCTAGCTTTTCGAATATATCCAATTAATGGGCGTGGCATTGCCCGTTTAATTAGGAAATATGCATTTAAAAATACTTGTTTTTCAACTAAACTGTTGATGCCACGCCCACATGTTATATTTTATCTGAAAGCTGGCGTAATTTACTATCTTTCACAAAAAATTTGAACAAAATCCGTGCAGCCGTTCAAAAGTTATACGACTTTGAAAAATTGCTAAAATCAAAATTTGCTTGCTGAGGCATGCTGGGCGCCTGGTATTTTGCTAAAATTTTTGTATTGACATAACTTTCAAAATTACGCCCACTAGAATGAAGGTGAACTTGCGCAGCCCATAACTTGGGAACTACTTCTCCGATTTTGATGAAATTTTTTGCAAAAAATAGGAAATTTCTCTAGCTTTTCGAATATATCCAATTAATGGGCGTGGCATTGCCCGTTTAATTAGGAAATATGCATTTAAAAATACTTGTTTTTCAACTAAACTGTTGATGCCACGCCCACATGTTATATTTTATCTGAAAGCTGGCGTAATTTACTATCTTTCACAAAAAATTTGAACAAAATCCGTGCAGCCGTTCAAAAGTTATACGACTTTGAAAAATTGCTAAAATCAAAATTTGCTTGCTGAGGCATGCTGGGCGCCTGGTATTTTGCTAAAATTTTTGTATTGACATAACTTTCAAAATTACGCCCACTAGAATGAAGGTGAACTTGCGCAGCCCATAACTTGGGAACTACTGCTCCGATTTTGATGAAATTTTTTGCAAAAAATAGGAAATTTCTCTAGCTTTTCGAATATATCCAATTAATGGGCGTGGCATTGCCCGTTTAATTAGGAAATATGCATTTAAAAATACTTGTTTTTCAACTAAACTGTTGATGCCACGCCCACATGTTGTATTTTATCTGAAAGCTGGCGTAATTTACTATCTTTCACAAAAAATTTGAACAAAATCCGTGCAGCCGTTCAAAAGTTATACGACTTTGAAAAATTGCTAAAATCAAAATTCGTTTGCTGAGGCATGCTGGGCGCCTGGTATTTTGGTAAAATTTTTGTATTGACATAACTTTCAAAATTACGCCCACTATAATGAAGGTGAACTTGCGCAGCCCATAACTTGGGAACTACTGCTCCGATTTTGATGAAATTTTTTGCAAAAAATAGGAAATTTCTCTAGCTTTTCGAATATATCCAATTAATGGGCGTGGCATTGCCCGTTTAATTAGGAAATATGCATTTAAAAATGTTTGTTTTTCAACTAAACTGTTGATGCCACGCCCACATGTTATATTTTATCTGAAAGCTGGCGTAATTTACTATCTTTCACAAAAAATTTGAACAAAATCCGTGCAGCCGTTCAAAAGTTATACGACTTTGAAAAATTGCTAAAATCAAAATTTGCTTGCTGAGGCATGCTGGGCGCCTGGTATTTTGCTAACATTTTTGTATTGACATGATTTTCAAAATTACGCCCACTAGAATGAAGGTGAACTTGCGCAGCCCATAACTTGGGAACTACTGCTCCGATTTTGATGAAATTTTTTGCAAAAAATAGGAAATTTTTCCAGCTTTTTAAGGATATCTAATTAATGGGCGTGGCATTGCCCATTTAATTGGGAAATGTGCATTTGAAAATAGTTGTTTTTCAACCAAACTGTTGATGCCACGCCCATATGTTATGTTTTAACTGAAAGCTAGTGTAATTTGCTATCTTTTACAAAAAGTTTGAACAAAATCCGTGCAGCCGTTCAAAAGTTATACGACTTTAAAAAATACCTAAAATCAAAATTTGCTTGCTGAGGCATGCTGGGCGCCTGGTATTTTGCTAAAATTTTTGTATTGACATAACTTTCAAAATTACGCCCACTAGAATGAAGGTGAACTTGCGCAGCCCATAACTTGGGAACTACTGCTCCGATTTTGATGAAATTTTTTGCAAAAAATAGGAAATTTCTCTAGCTTTTCGAATATATCCAATTAATGGGCGTGGCATTGCCCGTTTAATTAGGAAATATGCATTTAAAAATACTTGTTTTTCAACTAAACTGTTGATGCCACGACCACATGTTATATTTTATCTGAAAGCTGGCGTAATTTACTATCTTTCACAAAAAATTTGAACAAAATCCGTGCAGCCGTTCAAAAGTTATACGACTTTGAAAAATTGCTAAAATCAAAATTTGCTTGCTGAGGCATGCTGGGCGCCTGGTATTTTGCTAACATTTTTGTATTGACATGATTTTCAAAATTACGCCCACTAGAATGAAGGTGAACTTGCGCAGCCCATAACTTGGGAACTACTGCTCCGATTTTGATGAAATTTTTTGCAAAAAATAGGAAATTTCTCTAGCTTTTCGAATATATCCAATTAATGGGCGTGGCATTGCTCATTTAATTAGGAAATGTGCATTTGAAAATAGTTGTTTTTCAACAAGTTATTGACATAACTTTCAAAATTACGCCCACTAGAATGAAGGTGAACTTGCGCAGCCCATAATTAGGAAATATGCATTTAAAAATGTTTGTTTTTCAACTAAACTGTTGATGCCACGCCCACATGTTATATTTTATCTGAAAGCTGGCGTAATTTACTATCTTTCACAAAAAATTTGAACAAAATCCGTGCAGCCGTTCAAAAGTTATACGACTTTGAAAAATTGCTAAAATCAAAATTCGCTTGCTGAGGCATGCTGGGCGCCTGGTATTTTGGTAAAATTTTTGTATTGACATAACTTTCAAAATTACGCCCACTATAATGAAGGTGAACTTGCGCAGCCCATAACTTGGGAACTACTGCTCCGATTTTGATGAAATTTTTTGCAAAAAATAGGAAATTTCTCTAGCTTTTCGAATATATCCAATTAATGGGCGTGGCATTGCCCGTTTAATTAGGAAATATGCATTTAAAAATGTTTGTTTTTCAACTAAACTGTTGATGCCACGCCCACATGTTATATTTTATCTGAAAGCTGGCGTAATTTACTATCTTTCACAAAAAATTTGAACAAAATCCGTGCAGCCGTTCAAAAGTTATACGACTTTGAAAAATTGCTAAAATCAAAATTTGCTTGCTGAGGCATGCTGGGCGCCTGGTATTTTGCTAAAATTTTTGTATTGACATAACTTTCAAAATTACGCCCACTAGAATGAAGGTGAACTTGCGCAGCCCATAACTTGGGAACTACTGCTCCGATTTTGATGAAATTTTTTGCAAAAAATAGGAAATTTCTCTAGCTTTTCGAATATATCCAATTAATGGGCGTGGCATTGTCCGTTTAATTAGGAAATATGCATTTAAAAATGTTTGTTTTTCAACTAAACTGTTGATGCCACGCCCACATGTTATATTTTATCTGAAAGCTGGCGTAATTTACTATCTTTCACAAAAAATTTGAACAAAATCCGTGCAGCCGTTCAAAAGTTATACGACTTTGAAAAATTGCTAAAATCAAAATTTGCTTGCTGAGGCATGCTGGGCGCCTGGTATTTTGCTAACATTTTTGTATTGACATGATTTTCAAAATTACGCCCACTAGAATGAAGGTGAACTTGCGCAGCCCATAACTTGGGAACTACTGCTCCGATTTTGATGAAATTTTTTGCAAAAAATAGGAAATTTCTCTAGCTTTTCGAATATATCCAATTAATGGGCGTGGCATTGCCCGTTTAATTAGGAAATATGCATTTAAAAATACTTGTTTTTCAACTAAACTGTTGATGCCACGCCCACATGTTGTATTTTATCTGAAAGCTGGCGTAATTTACTATCTTTCACAAAAAATTTGAACAAAATCCGTGCAGCCGTTCAAAAGTTATACGACTTCGAAAAATTGCTAAAATCAAAATTTGCTTGCTGAGGCATGCTGGGCGCCTGGTATTTTGCTAAAATTTTTGTATTGACATAACTTTCAAAATTACGCCCACTAGAATGAAGGTGAACTTGCGCAGCCCATAACTTGGGAACTACTGCTCCGATTTTGATGAAATTTTTTGCAAAAAATAGGAAATTTCTCTAGCTTTTCGAATATATCCAATTAATGGGCGTGGCATTGCCCGTTTAATTAGGAAATATGCATTTAAAAATGTTTGTTTTTCAACTAAACTGTTGATGCCACGCCCACATGTTATATTTTATCTGAAAGCTGGCGTAATTTACTATCTTTCACAAAAAATTTGAACAAAATCCGTGCAGCCGTTCAAAAGTTATACGACTTTGAAAAATTGCTAAAATCAAAATTTGCTTGCTGAGGCATGCTGGGCGCCTGGTATTTTGCTAACATTTTTGTATTGACATGATTTTCAAAATTACGCCCACTAGAATGAAGGTGAACTTGCGCAGCCCATAACTTGGGAACTACTGCTCCGATTTTGATGAAATTTTTTGCAAAAAATAGGAAATTTCTCCAGCTTTTTAAGGATATCTAATTAATGGGCGTGGCATTGCCCATTTAATTGGGAAATGTGCATTTGAAAATAGTTGTTTTTCAACCAAACTGTTGATGCCACGCCCATATGTTATGTTTTATCTGAAAGCTAGTGTAATTTGCTATCTTTTACAAAAAGTTTGAACAAAATCCGTGCAGCCGTTCAAAAGTTATACGACTTTAAAAAATACCTAAAATCAAAATTTGCTTGCTGAGGCATGCTGGGCGCCTGGTATTTTGCTAAAATTTTTGTATTGACATAACTTTCAAAATTACGCCCACTAGAATGAAGGTGAACTTGCGCAGCCCATAACTTGGGAACTACTGCTCCGATTTTGATGAAATTTTTTGCAAAAAATAGGAAATTTCTCTAGCTTTTCGAATATATCCAATTAATGGGCGTGGCATTGCCCGTTTAATTAGGAAATATGCATTTAAAAATACTTGTTTTTCAACTAAACTGTTGATGCCACGCCCACATGTTGTATTTTATCTGAAAGCTGGCGTAATTTACTATCTTTCACAAAAAATTTGAACAAAATCCGTGCAGCCGTTCAAAAGTTATACGACTTTGAAAAATTGCTAAAATCAAAATTTGCTTGCTGAGGCATGCTGGGCGCCTGGTATTTTGCTAAAATTTTTGTATTGACATAACTTTCAAAATTACGCCCACTAGAATGAAGGTGAACTTGCGCAGCCCATAACTTGGGAACTACTGCTCCGATTTTGATGAAATTTTTTGCAAAAAATAGGAAATTTCTCTAGCTTTTCGAATATATCCAATTAATGGGCGTGGCATTGCCCGTTTAATTAGGAAATATGCATTTAAAAATACTTGTTTTTCAACTAAACTGTTGATGCCACGCCCACATGTTGTATTTTATCTGAAAGCTGGCGTAATTTACTATCTTTCACAAAAAATTTGAACAAAATCCGTGCAGCCGTTCAAAAATTATACGACTTTGAAAAATTGCTAAAATCAAAATTTGCTTGCTGAGGCATGCTGGGCGCCTGGTATTTTGCTAAAATTTTTGTATTGACATAACTTTCAAAATTACGCCCACTAGAATGAAGGTGAACTTGCGCAGCCCATAACTTGGGAACTACTGCTCCGATTTTGATGAAATTTTTTGCAAAAAATAGGAAATTTCTCTAGCTTTTCGAATATATCCAATTAATGGGCGTGGCATTGCCCGTTTAATTAGGAAATATGCATTTAAAAATGTTTGTTTTTCAACTAAACTGTTGATGCCACGCCCACATGTTATATTTTATCTGAAAGCTGGCGTAATTTACTATCTTTCACAAAAAATTTGAACAAAATCCGTGCAGCCGTTCAAAAGTTATACGACTTTGAAAAATTGCTAAAATCAAAATTTGCTTGCTGAGGCATGCTGGGCGCCTGGTATTTTGCTAAAATTTTTGTATTGACATAACTTTCAAAATTACGCCCACTAGAATGAAGGTGAACTTGCGCAGCCCATAACTTGGGAACTACTGCTCCGATTTTGATGAAATTTTTTGCAAAAAATAGGAAATTTCTCTAGCTTTTCGAATATATCCAATTAATGGGCGTGGCATTGCCCGTTTAATTAGGAAATATGCATTTAAAAATACTTGTTTTTCAACTAAACTGTTGATGCCACGCCCACATGTTGTATTTTATCTGAAAGCTGGCGTAATTTACTATCTTTCACAAAAAATTTGAACAAAATCCGTGCAGCCGTTCAAAAGTTATACGACTTTGAAAAATTGCTAAAATCAAAATTCGCTTGCTGAGGCATGCTGGGCGCCTGGTATTTTGGTAAAATTTTTGTATTGACATAACTTTCAAAATTACGCCCACTATAATGAAGGTGAACTTGCGCAGCCCATAACTTGGGAACTACTGCTCCGATTTTGATGAAATTTTTTGCAAAAAATAGGAAATTTCTCTAGCTTTTCGAATATATCCAATTAATGGGCGTGGCATTGCCCGTTTAATTAGGAAATATGCATTTAAAAGTGTTTGTTTTTCAACTAAACTGTTGATGCCACGCCCACATGTTATATTTTATCTGAAAGCTGGCGTAATTTACTATCTTTCACAAAAAATTTGAACAAAATCCGTGCAGCCGTTCAAAAGTTATACGACTTTGAAAAATTGCTAAAATCAAAATTTGCTTGCTGAGGCATGCTGGGCGCCTGGTATTTTGCTAACATTTTTGTATTGACATGATTTTCAAAATTACGCCCACTAGAATGAAGGTGAACTTGCGCAGCCCATAACTTGGGAACTACTGCTCCGATTTTGATGAAATTTTTTGCAAAAAATAGGAAATTTCTCTAGCTTTTCGAATATATCCAATTAATGGGCGTGGCATTGCCCGTTTAATTAGGAAATATGCATTTAAAAATACTTGTTTTTCAACTAAACTGTTGATGCCACGCCCACATGTTGTATTTTATCTGAAAGCTGGCGTAATTTACTATCTTTCACAAAAAATTTGAACAAAATCCGTGCAGCCGTTCAAAAGTTATACGACTTTGAAAAATTGCTAAAATCAAAATTCGCTTGCTGAGGCATGCTGGGCGCCTGGTATTTTGGTAAAATTTTTGTATTGACATAATTTTCAAAATTACGCCCACTATAATGAAGGTGAACTTGCGCAGCCCATAACTTGGGAACTACTGCTCCGATTTTGATGAAATTTTTTGCAAAAAATAGGAAATTTCTCTAGCTTTTCGAATATATCCAATTAATGGGCGTGGCATTGTCCGTTTAATTAGGAAATATGCATTTAAAAATGTTTGTTTTTCAACTAAACTGTTGATGCCACGCCCACATGTTATATTTTATCTGAAAGCTGGCGTAATTTACTATCTTTCACAAAAAATTTGAACAAAATCCGTGCAGCCGTTCAAAAGTTATACGACTTTGAAAAATTGCTAAAATCAAAATTCGCTTGCTGAGGCATGCTGGGCGCCTGGTATTTTGGTAAAATTTTTGTATTGACATAACTTTCAAAATTACGCCCACTATAATGAAGGTGAACTTGCGCAGCCCATAACTTGGGAACTACTGCTCCGATTTTGATGAATTTTTTTGCAAAAAATAGGAAATTTCTCTAGCTTTTCGAATATATCCAATTAATGGGCGTGGCATTGCCCTTTTAATTAGGAAATATGCATTTAAAAATGTTTGTTTGTCAACTAAACTGTTGATGCCACGCCCACATGTTATATTTTATCTGAAAGCTGGCGTAATTTACTATCTTTCACAAAAAATTTGAACAAAATCCGTGCAGCCGTTCAAAAGTTATACGACTTTGAAAAATTGCTAAAATCAAAATTCGCTTGCTGAGGCATGCTGGGCGCCTGGTATTTTGGTAAAATTTTTGTATTGACATAACTTTCAAAATTACGCCCACTATAATGAAGGTGAACTTGCGCAGCCCATAACTTGGGAACTACTGCTCCGATTTTGATGAAATTTTTTGCAAAAAATAGGAAATTTCTCTAGCTTTTCGAATATATCCAATTAATGGGCGTGGCATTGCCCGTTTAATTAGGAAATATGCATTTAAAAATGTTTGTTTTTCAACTAAACTGTTGATGCCACGCCCACATGTTATATTTTATCTGAAAGCTGGCGTAATTTACTATCTTTCACAAAAAATTTGAACAAAATCCGTGCAGCCGTTCAAAAGTTATACGACTTTGAAAAATTGCTAAAATCAAAATTTGCTTGCTGAGGCATGCTGGGCGCCTGGTATTTTGCTAAAATTTTTGTATTGACATAACTTTCAAAATTACGCCCACTAGAATGAAGGTGAACTTGCGCAGCCCATAACTTGGGAACTACTGCTCCGATTTTGATGAAATTTTTTGCAAAAAATAGGAAATTTCTCTAGCTTTTCGAATATATCCAATTAATGGGCGTGGCATTGTCCGTTTAATTAGGAAATATGCATTTAAAAATGTTTGTTTTTCAACTAAACTGTTGATGCCACGCCCACATGTTATATTTTATCTGAAAGCTGGCGTAATTTACTATCTTTCACAAAAAATTTGAACAAAATCCGTGCAGCCGTTCAAAAGTTATACGACTTTGAAAAATTGCTAAAATCAAAATTTGCTTGCTGAGGCATGCTGGGCGCCTGGTATTTTGCTAACATTTTTGTATTGACATGATTTTCAAAATTACGCCCACTAGAATGAAGGTGAACTTGCGCAGCCCATAACTTGGGAACTACTGCTCCGATTTTGATGAAATTTTTTGCAAAAAATAGGAAATTTCTCCAGCTTTTTAAGGATATCTAATTAATGGGCGTGGCATTGCCCATTTAATTGGGAAATGTGCATTTGAAAATAGTTGTTTTTCAACCAAACTGTTGATGCCACGCCCATATGTTATGTTTTAACTGAAAGCTAGTGTAATTTACTATCTTTCACAAAAAATTTGAACAAAATCCGTGCAGCCGTTCAAAAGTTATACGACTTTGAAAAATTGCTAAAATCAAAATTCGCTTGCTGAGGCATGCTGGGCGCCTGGTATTTTGGTAAAATTTTTGTATTGACATAACTTTCAAAATTACGCCCACTATAATGAAGGTGAACTTGCGCAGCCCATAACTTGGGAACTACTGCTCCGATTTTGATGAAATTTTTTGCAAAAAATAGGAAATTTCTCTAGCTTTTCGAATATATCCAATTAATGGGCGTGGCATTGCCCGTTTAATTAGGAAATATGCATTTAAAAATGTTTGTTTTTCAACTAAACTGTTGATGCCACGCCCACATGTTATATTTTATCTGAAAGCTGGCGTAATTTACTATCTTTCACAAAAAATTTGAACAAAATCCGTGCAGCCGTTCAAAAGTTATACGACTTTGAAAAATTGCTAAAATCAAAATTTGCTTGCTGAGGCATGCTGGGCGCCTGGTATTTTGCTAAAATTTTTGTATTGACATAACTTTCAAAATTACGCCCACTAGAATGAAGGTGAACTTGCGCAGCCCATAACTTGGGAACTACTGCTCCGATTTTGATGAAATTTTTTGCAAAAAATAGGAAATTTCTCTAGCTTTTTGAATATATCCAATTAATGGGCGTGGCATTGCCCGTTTAATTAGGAAATATGCATTTAAAAATACTTGTTTTTCAACTAAACTGTTGATGCCACGCCCACATGTTATATTTTATCTGAAAGCTGGCGTAATTTACTATCTTTCACAAAAAATTTGAACAAAATCCGTGCAGCCGTTCAAAAGTTATACGACTTTGAAAAATTGCTAAAATCAAAATTTGCTTGCTGAGGCATGCTGGGCGCCTGGTATTTTGCTAACATTTTTGTATTGACATGATTTTCAAAATTACGCCCACTAGAATGAAGGTGAACTTGCGCAGCCCATAACTTGGGAACTACTGCTCCGATTTTGATGAAATTTTTTGCAAAAAATAGGAAATTTCTCCAGCTTTTTAAGGATATCTAATTAATGGGCGTGGCATTGCCCATTTAATTGGGAAATGTGCATTTGAAAATAGTTGTTTTTCAACCAAACTGTTGATGCCACGCCCATATGTTATGTTTTAACTGAAAGCTAGTGTAATTTGCTATCTTTTACAAAAAGTTTGAACAAAATCCGTGCAGCCGTTCAAAAGTTATACGACTTTAAAAAATACCTAAAATCAAAATTTGCTTGCTGAGGCATGCTGGGCGCCTGGTATTTTGCTAAAATTTTTGTATTGACATAACTTTCAAAATTACGCCCACTAGAATGAAGGTGAACTTGCGCAGCCCATAACTTGGGAACTACTGCTCCGATTTTGATGAAATTTTTTGCAAAAAATAGGAAATTTCTCTAGCTTTTCGAATATATCCAATTAATGGGCGTGGCATTGCCCGTTTAATTAGGAAATATGCATTTAAAAATGTTTGTTTTTCAACTAAACTGTTGATGCCACGCCCACATGTTATATTTTATCTGAAAGCTGGCGTAATTTACTATCTTTCACAAAAAATTTGAACAAAATCCGTGCAGCCGTTCAAAAGTTATACGACTTTGAAAAATTGCTAAAATCAAAATTTGCTTGCTGAGGCATGCTGGGCGCCTGGTATTTTGCTAAAATTTTTGTATTGACATAACTTTCAAAATTACGCCCACTAGAATGAAGGTGAACTTGCGCAGCCCATAACTTGGGAACTACTGCTCCGATTTTGATGAAATTTTTTGCAAAAAATAGGAAATTTCTCTAGCTTTTCGAATATATCCAATTAATGGGCGTGGCATTGCCCGTTTAATTAGGAAATATGCATTTAAAAATACTTGTTTTTCAACTAAACTGTTGATGCCACGCCCACATGTTGTATTTTATCTGAAAGCTGGCGTAATTTACTATCTTTCACAAAAAATTTGAACAAAATCCGTGCAGCCGTTCAAAAGTTATACGACTTTGAAAAATTGCTAAAATCAAAATTTGCTTGCTGAGGCATGCTGGGCGCCTGGTATTTTGCTAAAATTTTTGTATTGACATAACTTTCAAAATTACGCCCACTAGAATGAAGGTGAACTTGCGCAGCCCATAACTTGGGAACTACTGCTCCGATTTTGATGAAATTTTTTGCAAAAAATAGGAAATTTCTCTAGCTTTTCGAATATATCCAATTAATGGGCGTGGCATTGCCCGTTTAATTAGGAAATATGCATTTAAAAATACTTGTTTTTCAACTAAACTGTTGATGCCACGCCCACATGTTGTATTTTATCTGAAAGCTGGCGTAATTTACTATCTTTCACAAAAAATTTGAACAAAATCCGTGCAGCCGTTCAAAAGTTATACGACTTTGAAAAATTGCTAAAATCAAAATTTGCTTGCTGAGGCATGCTGGGCGCCTGGTATTTTGCTAAAATTTTTGTATTGACATAACTTTCAAAATTACGCCCACTAGAATGAAGGTGAACTTGCGCAGCCCATAACTTGGGAACTACTGCTCCGATTTTGATGAAATTTTTTGCAAAAAATAGGAAATTTCTCTAGCTTTTCGAATATATCCAATTAATGGGCGTGGCATTGCCCGTTTAATTAGGAAATATGCATTTAAAAATACTTATTTTTCAACTAAACTGTTGATGCCACGCCCACATGTTATATTTTATCTGAAAGCTGGCGTAATTTACTATCTTTCACAAAAAATTTGAACAAAATCCGTGCAGCCGTTCAAAAGTTATACGACTTTGAAAAATTGCTAAAATCAAAATTTGCTTGCTGAGGCATGCTGGGCGCCTGGTATTTTGCTAAAATTTTTGTATTGACATAACTTTCAAAATTACGCCCACTAGAATGAAGGTGAACTTGCGCAGTCCATAACTTGGGAACTACTGCTCCGATTTTGATGAAATTTTTTGCAAAAAATAGGAAATTTCTCTAGCTTTTCGAATATATCCAATTAATGGGCGTGGCATTGCTCATTTAATTAGGAAATGTGCATTTGAAAATAGTTGTTTTTCAACCAAACTGTTGATGCCACGCCCATATGTTATGTTTTATCTGAAAGCTAGTGTAATTTGCTATCTTTTACAAAAAGTTTGAACAAAATCCGTGCAGCCGTTCAAAAGTTATACGACTTTAAAAAATACCTAAAATCAAAATTTGCTTGCTGAGGCATGCTGGGCGCCTGGTATTTTGCTAAAATTTTTGTATTGACATAACTTTCAAAATTACGCCCACTAGAATGAAGGTGAACTTGCGCAGCCCATAACTTGGGAACTACTGCTCCGATTTTGATGAAATTTTTTGCAAAAAATAGGAAATTTCTCTAGCTTTTCGAATATATCCAATTAATGGGCGTGGCATTGCCCGTTTAATTAGGAAATATGCATTTAAAAATACTTATTTTTCAACTAAACTGTTGATGCCACGCCCACATGTTATATTTTATCTGAAAGCTGGCGTAATTTACTATCTTTCACAAAAAATTTGAACAAAATCCGTGCAGCCGTTCAAAAGTTATACGACTTTGAAAAATTGCTAAAATCAAAATTTGCTTGCTGAGGCATGCTGGGCGCCTGGTATTTTGCTAAAATTTTTGTATTGACATAACTTTCAAAATTACGCCCACTAGAATGAAGGTGAACTTGCGCAGCCCATAACTTGGGAACTACTGCTCCGATTTTGATGAAATTTTTTGCAAAAAATAGGAAATTTCTCTAGCTTTTCGAATATATCCAATTAATGGGCGTGGCATTGCCCGTTTAATTAGGAAATATGCATTTAAAAATACTTGTTTTTCAACTAAACTGTTGATGCCACGCCCACATGTTGTATTTTATCTGAAAGCTGGCGTAATTTACTATCTTTCACAAAAAATTTGAACAAAATCCGTGCAGCCGTTCAAAAGTTATACGACTTTGAAAAATTGCTAAAATCAAAATTTGCTTGCTGAGGCATGCTGGGCGCCTGGTATTTTGCTAAAATTTTTGTATTGACATAACTTTCAAAATTACGCCCACTAGAATGAAGGTGAACTTGCGCAGCCCATAACTTGGGAACTACTGCTCCGATTTTGATGAAATTTTTTGCAAAAAATAGGAAATTTCTCTAGCTTTTCGAATATATCCAATTAATGGGCGTGGCATTGCCCGTTTAATTAGGAAATATGCATTTAAAAATACTTGTTTTTCAACTAAACTGTTGATGCCACGCCCACATGTTGTATTTTATCTGAAAGCTGGCGTAATTTACTATCTTTCACAAAAAATTTGAACAAAATCCGTGCAGCCGTTCAAAAGTTATACGACTTTGAAAAATTGCTAAAATCAAAATTCGTTTGCTGAGGCATGCTGGGCGCCTGGTATTTTGGTAAAATTTTTGTATTGACATAACTTTCAAAATTACGCCCACTAGAATGAAGGTGAACTTGCGCAGCCCATAACTTGGGAACTACTGCTCCGATTTTGATGAAATTTTTTGCAAAAAATAGGAAATTTCTCTAGCTTTTCGAATATATCCAATTAATGGGCGTGGCATTGCCCGTTTAATTAGGAAATATGCATTTAAAAATGTTTGTTTTTCAACTAAACTGTTGATGCCACGCCCACATGTTATATTTTATCTGAAAGCTGGCGTAATTTACTATCTTTCACAAAAAATTTGAACAAAATCCGTGCAGCCGTTCAAAAGTTATACGACTTTGAAAAATTGCTAAAATCAAAATTTGCTTGCTGAGGCATGCTGGGCGCCTGGTATTTTGCTAACATTTTTGTATTGACATGATTTTCAAAATTACGCCCACTAGAATGAAGGTGAACTTGCGCAGCCCATAACTTGGGAACTACTGCTCCGATTTTGATGAAATTTTTTGCAAAAAATAGGAAATTTTTCCAGCTTTTTAAGGATATCTAATTAATGGGCGTGGCATTGCCCATTTAATTGGGAAATGTGCATTTGAAAATAGTTGTTTTTCAACCAAACTGTTGATGCCACGCCCATATGTTATGTTTTAACTGAAAGCTAGTGTAATTTGCTATCTTTTACAAAAAGTTTGAACAAAATCCGTGCAGCCGTTCAAAAGTTATACGACTTTAAAAAATACCTAAAATCAAAATTTGCTTGCTGAGGCATGCTGGGCGCCTGGTATTTTGCTAAAATTTTTGTATTGACATAACTTTCAAAATTACGCCCACTAGAATGAAGGTGAACTTGCGCAGCCCATAACTTGGGAACTACTTCTCCGATTTTGATGAAATTTTTTGCAAAAAATAGGAAATTTCTCTAGCTTTTCGAATATATCCAATTAATGGGCGTGGCATTGCCCGTTTAATTAGGAAATATGCATTTAAAAATACTTGTTTTTCAACTAAACTGTTGATGCCACGCCCACATGTTATATTTTATCTGAAAGCTGGCGTAATTTACTATCTTTCACAAAAAATTTGAACAAAATCCGTGCAGCCGTTCAAAAGTTATACGACTTTGAAAAATTGCTAAAATCAAAATTTGCTTGCTGAGGCATGCTGGGCGCCTGGTATTTTGCTAAAATTTTTGTATTGACATAACTTTCAAAATTACGCCCACTAGAATGAAGGTGAACTTGCGCAGCCCATAACTTGGGAACTACTTCTCCGATTTTGATGAAATTTTTTGCAAAAAATAGGAAATTTCTCTAGCTTTTCGAATATATCCAATTAATGGGCGTGGCATTGCCCGTTTAATTAGGAAATATGCATTTAAAAATACTTGTTTTTCAACTAAACTGTTGATGCCACGCCCACATGTTATATTTTATCTGAAAGCTGGCGTAATTTACTATCTTTCACAAAAAATTTGAACAAAATCCGTGCAGCCGTTCAAAAGTTATACGACTTTGAAAAATTGCTAAAATCAAAATTTGCTTGCTGAGGCATGCTGGGCGCCTGGTATTTTGCTAAAATTTTTGTATTGACATAACTTTCAAAATTACGCCCACTAGAATGAAGGTGAACTTGCGCAGCCCATAACTTGGGAACTACTGCTCCGATTTTGATGAAATTTTTTGCAAAAAATAGGAAATTTCTCTAGCTTTTCGAATATATCCAATTAATGGGCGTGGCATTGCCCGTTTAATTAGGAAATATGCATTTAAAAATACTTGTTTTTCAACTAAACTGTTGATGCCACGCCCACATGTTGTATTTTATCTGAAAGCTGGCGTAATTTACTATCTTTCACAAAAAATTTGAACAAAATCCGTGCAGCCGTTCAAAAGTTATACGACTTTGAAAAATTGCTAAAATCAAAATTCGTTTGCTGAGGCATGCTGGGCGCCTGGTATTTTGGTAAAATTTTTGTATTGACATAACTTTCAAAATTACGCCCACTATAATGAAGGTGAACTTGCGCAGCCCATAACTTGGGAACTACTGCTCCGATTTTGATGAAATTTTTTGCAAAAAATAGGAAATTTCTCTAGCTTTTCGAATATATCCAATTAATGGGCGTGGCATTGCCCGTTTAATTAGGAAATATGCATTTAAAAATGTTTGTTTTTCAACTAAACTGTTGATGCCACGCCCACATGTTATATTTTATCTGAAAGCTGGCGTAATTTACTATCTTTCACAAAAAATTTGAACAAAATCCGTGCAGCCGTTCAAAAGTTATACGACTTTGAAAAATTGCTAAAATCAAAATTTGCTTGCTGAGGCATGCTGGGCGCCTGGTATTTTGCTAACATTTTTGTATTGACATGATTTTCAAAATTACGCCCACTAGAATGAAGGTGAACTTGCGCAGCCCATAACTTGGGAACTACTGCTCCGATTTTGATGAAATTTTTTGCAAAAAATAGGAAATTTTTCCAGCTTTTTAAGGATATCTAATTAATGGGCGTGGCATTGCCCATTTAATTGGGAAATGTGCATTTGAAAATAGTTGTTTTTCAACCAAACTGTTGATGCCACGCCCATATGTTATGTTTTAACTGAAAGCTAGTGTAATTTGCTATCTTTTACAAAAAGTTTGAACAAAATCCGTGCAGCCGTTCAAAAGTTATACGACTTTAAAAAATACCTAAAATCAAAATTTGCTTGCTGAGGCATGCTGGGCGCCTGGTATTTTGCTAAAATTTTTGTATTGACATAACTTTCAAAATTACGCCCACTAGAATGAAGGTGAACTTGCGCAGCCCATAACTTGGGAACTACTGCTCCGATTTTGATGAAATTTTTTGCAAAAAATAGGAAATTTCTCTAGCTTTTCGAATATATCCAATTAATGGGCGTGGCATTGCCCGTTTAATTAGGAAATATGCATTTAAAAATACTTGTTTTTCAACTAAACTGTTGATGCCACGACCACATGTTATATTTTATCTGAAAGCTGGCGTAATTTACTATCTTTCACAAAAAATTTGAACAAAATCCGTGCAGCCGTTCAAAAGTTATACGACTTTGAAAAATTGCTAAAATCAAAATTTGCTTGCTGAGGCATGCTGGGCGCCTGGTATTTTGCTAACATTTTTGTATTGACATGATTTTCAAAATTACGCCCACTAGAATGAAGGTGAACTTGCGCAGCCCATAACTTGGGAACTACTGCTCCGATTTTGATGAAATTTTTTGCAAAAAATAGGAAATTTCTCTAGCTTTTCGAATATATCCAATTAATGGGCGTGGCATTGCTCATTTAATTAGGAAATGTGCATTTGAAAATAGTTGTTTTTCAACAAGTTATTGACATAACTTTCAAAATTACGCCCACTAGAATGAAGGTGAACTTGCGCAGCCCATAATTAGGAAATATGCATTTAAAAATGTTTGTTTTTCAACTAAACTGTTGATGCCACGCCCACATGTTATATTTTATCTGAAAGCTGGCGTAATTTACTATCTTTCACAAAAAATTTGAACAAAATCCGTGCAGCCGTTCAAAAGTTATACGACTTTGAAAAATTGCTAAAATCAAAATTCGCTTGCTGAGGCATGCTGGGCGCCTGGTATTTTGGTAAAATTTTTGTATTGACATAACTTTCAAAATTACGCCCACTATAATGAAGGTGAACTTGCGCAGCCCATAACTTGGGAACTACTGCTCCGATTTTGATGAAATTTTTTGCAAAAAATAGGAAATTTCTCTAGCTTTTCGAATATATCCAATTAATGGGCGTGGCATTGCCCGTTTAATTAGGAAATATGCATTTAAAAATGTTTGTTTTTCAACTAAACTGTTGATGCCACGCCCACATGTTATATTTTATCTGAAAGCTGGCGTAATTTACTATCTTTCACAAAAAATTTGAACAAAATCCGTGCAGCCGTTCAAAAGTTATACGACTTTGAAAAATTGCTAAAATCAAAATTCGCTTGCTGAGGCATGCTGGGCGCCTGGTATTTTGGTAAAATTTTTGTATTGACATAACTTTCAAAATTACGCCCACTAGAATGAAGGTGAACTTGCGCAGCCCATAACTTGGGAACTACTGCTCCGATTTTGATGAAATTTTTTGCAAAAAATAGGAAATTTCTCTAGCTTTTCGAATATATCCAATTAATGGGCGTGGCATTGTCCGTTTAATTAGGAAATATGCATTTAAAAATGTTTGTTTTTCAACTAAACTGTTGATGCCACGCCCACATGTTATATTTTATCTGAAAGCTGGCGTAATTTACTATCTTTCACAAAAAATTTGAACAAAATCCGTGCAGCCGTTCAAAAGTTATACGACTTTGAAAAATTGCTAAAATCAAAATTTGCTTGCTGAGGCATGCTGGGCGCCTGGTATTTTGCTAACATTTTTGTATTGACATGATTTTCAAAATTACGCCCACTAGAATGAAGGTGAACTTGCGCAGCCCATAACTTGGGAACTACTGCTCCGATTTTGATGAAATTTTTTGCAAAAAATAGGAAATTTCTCTAGCTTTTCGAATATATCCAATTAATGGGCGTGGCATTGCCCGTTTAATTAGGAAATATGCATTTAAAAATGTTTGTTTTTCAACTAAACTGTTGATGCCACGCCCACATGTTATATTTTATCTGAAAGCTGGCGTAATTTACTATCTTTCACAAAAAATTTGAACAAAATCCGTGCAGCCGTTCAAAAGTTATACGACTTTGAAAAATTGCTAAAATCAAAATTTGCTTGCTGAGGCATGCTGGGCGCCTGGTATTTTGCTAACATTTTTGTATTGACATGATTTTCAAAATTACGCCCACTAGAATGAAGGTGAACTTGCGCAGCCCATAACTTGGGAACTACTGCTCCGATTTTGATGAAATTTTTTGCAAAAAATAGGAAATTTCTCCAGCTTTTTAAGGATATCTAATTAATGGGCGTGGCATTGCCCATTTAATTGGGAAATGTGCATTTGAAAATAGTTGTTTTTCAACCAAACTGTTGATGCCACGCCCATATGTTATGTTTTATCTGAAAGCTAGTGTAATTTGCTATCTTTTACAAAAAGTTTGAACAAAATCCGTGCAGCCGTTCAAAAGTTATACGACTTTAAAAAATACCTAAAATCAAAATTTGCTTGCTGAGGCATGCTGGGCGCCTGGTATTTTGCTAAAATTTTTGTATTGACATAACTTTCAAAATTACGCCCACTAGAATGAAGGTGAACTTGCGCAGCCCATAACTTGGGAACTACTGCTCCGATTTTGATGAAATTTTTTGCAAAAAATAGGAAATTTCTCTAGCTTTTCGAATATATCCAATTAATGGGCGTGGCATTGCCCGTTTAATTAGGAAATATGCATTTAAAAATACTTGTTTTTCAACTAAACTGTTGATGCCACGCCCACATGTTGTATTTTATCTGAAAGCTGGCGTAATTTACTATCTTTCACAAAAAATTTGAACAAAATCCGTGCAGCCGTTCAAAAGTTATACGACTTTGAAAAATTGCTAAAATCAAAATTTGCTTGCTGAGGCATGCTGGGCGCCTGGTATTTTGCTAAAATTTTTGTATTGACATAACTTTCAAAATTACGCCCACTAGAATGAAGGTGAACTTGCGCAGCCCATAACTTGGGAACTACTGCTCCGATTTTGATGAAATTTTTTGCAAAAAATAGGAAATTTCTCTAGCTTTTCGAATATATCCAATTAATGGGCGTGGCATTGCCCGTTTAATTAGGAAATATGCATTTAAAAATACTTGTTTTTCAACTAAACTGTTGATGCCACGCCCACATGTTGTATTTTATCTGAAAGCTGGCGTAATTTACTATCTTTCACAAAAAATTTGAACAAAATCCGTGCAGCCGTTCAAAAATTATACGACTTTGAAAAATTGCTAAAATCAAAATTTGCTTGCTGAGGCATGCTGGGCGCCTGGTATTTTGCTAAAATTTTTGTATTGACATAACTTTCAAAATTACGCCCACTAGAATGAAGGTGAACTTGCGCAGCCCATAACTTGGGAACTACTGCTCCGATTTTGATGAAATTTTTTGCAAAAAATAGGAAATTTCTCTAGCTTTTCGAATATATCCAATTAATGGGCGTGGCATTGCCCGTTTAATTAGGAAATATGCATTTAAAAATGTTTGTTTTTCAACTAAACTGTTGATGCCACGCCCACATGTTATATTTTATCTGAAAGCTGGCGTAATTTACTATCTTTCACAAAAAATTTGAACAAAATCCGTGCAGCCGTTCAAAAGTTATACGACTTTGAAAAATTGCTAAAATCAAAATTTGCTTGCTGAGGCATGCTGGGCGCCTGGTATTTTGCTAAAATTTTTGTATTGACATAACTTTCAAAATTACGCCCACTAGAATGAAGGTGAACTTGCGCAGCCCATAACTTGGGAACTACTGCTCCGATTTTGATGAAATTTTTTGCAAAAAATAGGAAATTTCTCTAGCTTTTCGAATATATCCAATTAATGGGCGTGGCATTGCCCGTTTAATTAGGAAATATGCATTTAAAAATACTTGTTTTTCAACTAAACTGTTGATGCCACGCCCACATGTTGTATTTTATCTGAAAGCTGGCGTAATTTACTATCTTTCACAAAAAATTTGAACAAAATCCGTGCAGCCGTTCAAAAGTTATACGACTTTGAAAAATTGCTAAAATCAAAATTCGCTTGCTGAGGCATGCTGGGCGCCTGGTATTTTGGTAAAATTTTTGTATTGACATAACTTTCAAAATTACGCCCACTATAATGAAGGTGAACTTGCGCAGCCCATAACTTGGGAACTACTGCTCCGATTTTGATGAAATTTTTTGCAAAAAATAGGAAATTTCTCTAGCTTTTCGAATATATCCAATTAATGGGCGTGGCATTGCCCGTTTAATTAGGAAATATGCATTTAAAAGTGTTTGTTTTTCAACTAAACTGTTGATGCCACGCCCACATGTTATATTTTATCTGAAAGCTGGCGTAATTTACTATCTTTCACAAAAAATTTGAACAAAATCCGTGCAGCCGTTCAAAAGTTATACGACTTTGAAAAATTGCTAAAATCAAAATTTGCTTGCTGAGGCATGCTGGGCGCCTGGTATTTTGCTAACATTTTTGTATTGACATGATTTTCAAAATTACGCCCACTAGAATGAAGGTGAACTTGCGCAGCCCATAACTTGGGAACTACTGCTCCGATTTTGATGAAATTTTTTGCAAAAAATAGGAAATTTCTCTAGCTTTTCGAATATATCCAATTAATGGGCGTGGCATTGCCCGTTTAATTAGGAAATATGCATTTAAAAATACTTGTTTTTCAACTAAACTGTTGATGCCACGCCCACATGTTGTATTTTATCTGAAAGCTGGCGTAATTTACTATCTTTCACAAAAAATTTGAACAAAATCCGTGCAGCCGTTCAAAAGTTATACGACTTTGAAAAATTGCTAAAATCAAAATTCGCTTGCTGAGGCATGCTGGGCGCCTGGTATTTTGGTAAAATTTTTGTATTGACATAACTTTCAAAATTACGCCCACTATAATGAAGGTGAACTTGCGCAGCCCATAACTTGGGAACTACTGCTCCGATTTTGATGAAATTTTTTGCAAAAAATAGGAAATTTCTCTAGCTTTTCGAATATATCCAATTAATGGGCGTGGCATTGTCCGTTTAATTAGGAAATATGCATTTAAAAATGTTTGTTTTTCAACTAAACTGTTGATGCCACGCCCACATGTTATATTTTATCTGAAAGCTGGCGTAATTTACTATCTTTCACAAAAAATTTGAACAAAATCCGTGCAGCCGTTCAAAAGTTATACGACTTTGAAAAATTGCTAAAATCAAAATTCGCTTGCTGAGGCATGCTGGGCGCCTGGTATTTTGGTAAAATTTTTGTATTGACATAACTTTCAAAATTACGCCCACTATAATGAAGGTGAACTTGCGCAGCCCATAACTTGGGAACTACTGCTCCGATTTTGATGAATTTTTTTGCAAAAAATAGGAAATTTCTCTAGCTTTTCGAATATATCCAATTAATGGGCGTGGCATTGCCCTTTTAATTAGGAAATATGCATTTAAAAATGTTTGTTTGTCAACTAAACTGTTGATGCCACGCCCACATGTTATATTTTATCTGAAAGCTGGCGTAATTTACTATCTTTCACAAAAAATTTGAACAAAATCCGTGCAGCCGTTCAAAAGTTATACGACTTTGAAAAATTGCTAAAATCAAAATTCGCTTGCTGAGGCATGCTGGGCGCCTGGTATTTTGGTAAAATTTTTGTATTGACATAACTTTCAAAATTACGCCCACTATAATGAAGGTGAACTTGCGCAGCCCATAACTTGGGAACTACTGCTCCGATTTTGATGAAATTTTTTGCAAAAAATAGGAAATTTCTCTAGCTTTTCGAATATATCCAATTAATGGGCGTGGCATTGCCCGTTTAATTAGGAAATATGCATTTAAAAATGTTTGTTTTTCAACTAAACTGTTGATGCCACGCCCACATGTTATATTTTATCTGAAAGCTGGCGTAATTTACTATCTTTCACAAAAAATTTGAACAAAATCCGTGCAGCCGTTCAAAAGTTATACGACTTTGAAAAATTGCTAAAATCAAAATTTGCTTGCTGAGGCATGCTGGGCGCCTGGTATTTTGCTAAAATTTTTGTATTGACATAACTTTCAAAATTACGCCCACTAGAATGAAGGTGAACTTGCGCAGCCCATAACTTGGGAACTACTGCTCCGATTTTGATGAAATTTTTTGCAAAAAATAGGAAATTTCTCTAGCTTTTCGAATATATCCAATTAATGGGCGTGGCATTGTCCGTTTAATTAGGAAATATGCATTTAAAAATGTTTGTTTTTCAACTAAACTGTTGATGCCACGCCCACATGTTATATTTTATCTGAAAGCTGGCGTAATTTACTATCTTTCACAAAAAATTTGAACAAAATCCGTGCAGCCGTTCAAAAGTTATACGACTTTGAAAAATTGCTAAAATCAAAATTTGCTTGCTGAGGCATGCTGGGCGCCTGGTATTTTGCTAACATTTTTGTATTGACATGATTTTCAAAATTACGCCCACTAGAATGAAGGTGAACTTGCGCAGCCCATAACTTGGGAACTACTGCTCCGATTTTGATGAAATTTTTTGCAAAAAATAGGAAATTTCTCCAGCTTTTTAAGGATATCTAATTAATGGGCGTGGCATTGCCCATTTAATTGGGAAATGTGCATTTGAAAATAGTTGTTTTTCAACCAAACTGTTGATGCCACGCCCATATGTTATGTTTTAACTGAAAGCTAGTGTAATTTACTATCTTTCACAAAAAATTTGAACAAAATCCGTGCAGCCGTTCAAAAGTTATACGACTTTGAAAAATTGCTAAAATCAAAATTCGCTTGCTGAGGCATGCTGGGCGCCTGGTATTTTGGTAAAATTTTTGTATTGACATAACTTTCAAAATTACGCCCACTATAATGAAGGTGAACTTGCGCAGCCCATAACTTGGGAACTACTGCTCCGATTTTGATGAAATTTTTTGCAAAAAATAGGAAATTTCTCTAGCTTTTCGAATATATCCAATTAATGGGCGTGGCATTGCCCGTTTAATTAGGAAATATGCATTTAAAAATGTTTGTTTTTCAACTAAACTGTTGATGCCACGCCCACATGTTATATTTTATCTGAAAGCTGGCGTAATTTACTATCTTTCACAAAAAATTTGAACAAAATCCGTGCAGCCGTTCAAAAGTTATACGACTTTGAAAAATTGCTAAAATCAAAATTTGCTTGCTGAGGCATGCTGGGCGCCTGGTATTTTGCTAAAATTTTTGTATTGACATAACTTTCAAAATTACGCCCACTAGAATGAAGGTGAACTTGCGCAGCCCATAACTTGGGAACTACTGCTCCGATTTTGATGAAATTTTTTGCAAAAAATAGGAAATTTCTCTAGCTTTTTGAATATATCCAATTAATGGGCGTGGCATTGCCCGTTTAATTAGGAAATATGCATTTAAAAATACTTGTTTTTCAACTAAACTGTTGATGCCACGCCCACATGTTATATTTTATCTGAAAGCTGGCGTAATTTACTATCTTTCACAAAAAATTTGAACAAAATCCGTGCAGCCGTTCAAAAGTTATACGACTTTGAAAAATTGCTAAAATCAAAATTTGCTTGCTGAGGCATGCTGGGCGCCTGGTATTTTGCTAACATTTTTGTATTGACATGATTTTCAAAATTACGCCCACTAGAATGAAGGTGAACTTGCGCAGCCCATAACTTGGGAACTACTGCTCCGATTTTGATGAAATTTTTTGCAAAAAATAGGAAATTTCTCCAGCTTTTTAAGGATATCTAATTAATGGGCGTGGCATTGCCCATTTAATTGGGAAATGTGCATTTGAAAATAGTTGTTTTTCAACCAAACTGTTGATGCCACGCCCATATGTTATGTTTTAACTGAAAGCTAGTGTAATTTGCTATCTTTTACAAAAAGTTTGAACAAAATCCGTGCAGCCGTTCAAAAGTTATACGACTTTAAAAAATACCTAAAATCAAAATTTGCTTGCTGAGGCATGCTGGGCGCCTGGTATTTTGCTAAAATTTTTGTATTGACATAACTTTCAAAATTACGCCCACTAGAATGAAGGTGAACTTGCGCAGCCCATAACTTGGGAACTACTGCTCCGATTTTGATGAAATTTTTTGCAAAAAATAGGAAATTTCTCTAGCTTTTCGAATATATCCAATTAATGGGCGTGGCATTGCCCGTTTAATTAGGAAATATGCATTTAAAAATGTTTGTTTTTCAACTAAACTGTTGATGCCACGCCCACATGTTATATTTTATCTGAAAGCTGGCGTAATTTACTATCTTTCACAAAAAATTTGAACAAAATCCGTGCAGCCGTTCAAAAGTTATACGACTTTGAAAAATTGCTAAAATCAAAATTTGCTTGCTGAGGCATGCTGGGCGCCTGGTATTTTGCTAAAATTTTTGTATTGACATAACTTTCAAAATTACGCCCACTAGAATGAAGGTGAACTTGCGCAGCCCATAACTTGGGAACTACTGCTCCGATTTTGATGAAATTTTTTGCAAAAAATAGGAAATTTCTCTAGCTTTTCGAATATATCCAATTAATGGGCGTGGCATTGCCCGTTTAATTAGGAAATATGCATTTAAAAATACTTGTTTTTCAACTAAACTGTTGATGCCACGCCCACATGTTGTATTTTATCTGAAAGCTGGCGTAATTTACTATCTTTCACAAAAAATTTGAACAAAATCCGTGCAGCCGTTCAAAAGTTATACGACTTTGAAAAATTGCTAAAATCAAAATTTGCTTGCTGAGGCATGCTGGGCGCCTGGTATTTTGCTAAAATTTTTGTATTGACATAACTTTCAAAATTACGCCCACTAGAATGAAGGTGAACTTGCGCAGCCCATAACTTGGGAACTACTGCTCCGATTTTGATGAAATTTTTTGCAAAAAATAGGAAATTTCTCTAGCTTTTCGAATATATCCAATTAATGGGCGTGGCATTGCCCGTTTAATTAGGAAATATGCATTTAAAAATACTTGTTTTTCAACTAAACTGTTGATGCCACGCCCACATGTTGTATTTTATCTGAAAGCTGGCGTAATTTACTATCTTTCACAAAAAATTTGAACAAAATCCGTGCAGCCGTTCAAAAGTTATACGACTTTGAAAAATTGCTAAAATCAAAATTTGCTTGCTGAGGCATGCTGGGCGCCTGGTATTTTGCTAAAATTTTTGTATTGACATAACTTTCAAAATTACGCCCACTAGAATGAAGGTGAACTTGCGCAGCCCATAACTTGGGAACTACTGCTCCGATTTTGATGAAATTTTTTGCAAAAAATAGGAAATTTCTCTAGCTTTTCGAATATATCCAATTAATGGGCGTGGCATTGCCCGTTTAATTAGGAAATATGCATTTAAAAATACTTATTTTTCAACTAAACTGTTGATGCCACGCCCACATGTTATATTTTATCTGAAAGCTGGCGTAATTTACTATCTTTCACAAAAAATTTGAACAAAATCCGTGCAGCCGTTCAAAAGTTATACGACTTTGAAAAATTGCTAAAATCAAAATTTGCTTGCTGAGGCATGCTGGGCGCCTGGTATTTTGCTAAAATTTTTGTATTGACATAACTTTCAAAATTACGCCCACTAGAATGAAGGTGAACTTGCGCAGTCCATAACTTGGGAACTACTGCTCCGATTTTGATGAAATTTTTTGCAAAAAATAGGAAATTTCTCTAGCTTTTCGAATATATCCAATTAATGGGCGTGGCATTGCTCATTTAATTAGGAAATGTGCATTTGAAAATAGTTGTTTTTCAACCAAACTGTTGATGCCACGCCCATATGTTATGTTTTATCTGAAAGCTAGTGTAATTTGCTATCTTTTACAAAAAGTTTGAACAAAATCCGTGCAGCCGTTCAAAAGTTATACGACTTTAAAAAATACCTAAAATCAAAATTTGCTTGCTGAGGCATGCTGGGCGCCTGGTATTTTGCTAAAATTTTTGTATTGACATAACTTTCAAAATTACGCCCACTAGAATGAAGGTGAACTTGCGCAGCCCATAACTTGGGAACTACTGCTCCGATTTTGATGAAATTTTTTGCAAAAAATAGGAAATTTCTCTAGCTTTTCGAATATATCCAATTAATGGGCGTGGCATTGCCCGTTTAATTAGGAAATATGCATTTAAAAATACTTATTTTTCAACTAAACTGTTGATGCCACGCCCACATGTTATATTTTATCTGAAAGCTGGCGTAATTTACTATCTTTCACAAAAAATTTGAACAAAATCCGTGCAGCCGTTCAAAAGTTATACGACTTTGAAAAATTGCTAAAATCAAAATTTGCTTGCTGAGGCATGCTGGGCGCCTGGTATTTTGCTAAAATTTTTGTATTGACATAACTTTCAAAATTACGCCCACTAGAATGAAGGTGAACTTGCGCAGCCCATAACTTGGGAACTACTGCTCCGATTTTGATGAAATTTTTTGCAAAAAATAGGAAATTTCTCTAGCTTTTCGAATATATCCAATTAATGGGCGTGGCATTGCCCGTTTAATTAGGAAATATGCATTTAAAAATACTTGTTTTTCAACTAAACTGTTGATGCCACGCCCACATGTTGTATTTTATCTGAAAGCTGGCGTAATTTACTATCTTTCACAAAAAATTTGAACAAAATCCGTGCAGCCGTTCAAAAGTTATACGACTTTGAAAAATTGCTAAAATCAAAATTTGCTTGCTGAGGCATGCTGGGCGCCTGGTATTTTGCTAAAATTTTTGTATTGACATAACTTTCAAAATTACGCCCACTAGAATGAAGGTGAACTTGCGCAGCCCATAACTTGGGAACTACTGCTCCGATTTTGATGAAATTTTTTGCAAAAAATAGGAAATTTCTCTAGCTTTTCGAATATATCCAATTAATGGGCGTGGCATTGCCCGTTTAATTAGGAAATATGCATTTAAAAATACTTGTTTTTCAACTAAACTGTTGATGCCACGCCCACATGTTGTATTTTATCTGAAAGCTGGCGTAATTTACTATCTTTCACAAAAAATTTGAACAAAATCCGTGCAGCCGTTCAAAAGTTATACGACTTTGAAAAATTGCTAAAATCAAAATTTGCTTGCTGAGGCATGCTGGGCGCCTGGTATTTTGCTAAAATTTTTGTATTGACATAACTTTCAAAATTACGCCCACTAGAATGAAGGTGAACTTGCGCAGCCCATAACTTGGGAACTACTGCTCCGATTTTGATGAAATTTTTTGCAAAAAATAGGAAATTTCTCTAGCTTTTCGAATATATCCAATTAATGGGCGTGGCATTGCCCGTTTAATTAGGAAATATGCATTTAAAAATACTTATTTTTCAACTAAACTGTTGATGCCACGCCCACATGTTGTATTTTATCTGAAAGCTGGCGTAATTTACTATCTTTCACAAAAAATTTGAACAAAATCCGTGCAGCCGTTCAAAAGTTATACGACTTTGAAAAATTGCTAAAATCAAAATTTGCTTGCTGAGGCATGCTGGGCGCCTGGTATTTTGCTAAAATTTTTGTATTGACATAACTTTCAAAATTACGCCCACTAGAATGAAGGTGAACTTGCGCAGCCCATAACTTGGGAACTACTGCTCCGATTTTGATGAAATTTTTTGCAAAAAATAGGAAATTTCTCTAGCTTTTCGAATATATCCAATTAATGGGCGTGGCATTGCCCGTTTAATTAGGAAATATGCATTTAAAAATACTTGTTTTTCAACTAAACTGTTGATGCCACGCCCACATGTTGTATTTTATCTGAAAGCTGGCGTAATTTACTATCTTTCACAAAAAATTTGAACAAAATCCGTGCAGCCGTTCAAAAGTTATACGACTTTGAAAAATTGCTAAAATCAAAATTTGCTTGCTGAGGCATGCTGGGCGCCTGGTATTTTGCTAAAATTTTTGTATTGACATAACTTTCAAAATTACGCCCACTAGAATGAAGGTGAACTTGCGCAGCCCATAACTTGGGAACTACTGCTCCGATTTTGATGAAATTTTTTGCAAAAAATAGGAAATTTCTCTAGCTTTTCGAATATATCCAATTAATGGGCGTGGCATTGCCCGTTTAATTAGGAAATATGCATTTAAAAATACTTGTTTTTCAACTAAACTGTTGATGCCACGCCCACATGTTGTATTTTATCTGAAAGCTGGCGTAATTTACTATCTTTCACAAAAAATTTGAACAAAATCCGTGCAGCCGTTCAAAAGTTATACGACTTTGAAAAATTGCTAAAATCAAAATTTGCTTGCTGAGGCATGCTGGGCGCCTGGTATTTTGCTAAAATTTTTGTATTGACATAACTTTCAAAATTACGCCCACTAGAATGAAGGTGAACTTGCGCAGCCCATAACTTGGGAACTACTGCTCCGATTTTGATGAAATTTTTTGCAAAAAATAGGAAATTTCTCTAGCTTTTCGAATATATCCAATTAATGGGCGTGGCATTGCCCGTTTAATTAGGAAATATGCATTTAAAAATACTTATTTTTCAACTAAACTGTTGATGCCACGCCCACATGTTATATTTTATCTGAAAGCTGGCGTAATTTACTATCTTTCACAAAAAATTTGAACAAAATCCGTGCAGCCGTTCAAAAGTTATACGACTTTGAAAAATTGCTAAAATCAAAATTTGCTTGCTGAGGCATGCTGGGCGCCTGGTATTTTGCTAAAATTTTTGTATTGACATAACTTTCAAAATTACGCCCACTAGAATGAAGGTGAACTTGCGCAGCCCATAACTTGGGAACTACTGCTCCGATTTTGATGAAATTTTTTGCAAAAAATAGGAAATTTCTCTAGCTTTTCGAATATATCCAATTAATGGGCGTGGCATTGCTCATTTAATTAGGAAATGTGCATTTGAAAATAGTTGTTTTTCAACCAAACTGTTGATGCCACGCCCATATGTTATGTTTTATCTGAAAGCTAGTGTAATTTGCTATCTTTTACAAAAAGTTTGAACAAAATCCGTGCAGCCGTTCAAAAGTTATACGACTTTAAAAAATACCTAAAATCAAAATTTGCTTGCTGAGGCATGCTGGGCGCCTGGTATTTTGCTAAAATTTTTGTATTGACATAACTTTCAAAATTACGCCCACTAGAATGAAGGTGAACTTGCGCAGCCCATAACTTGGGAACTACTGCTCCGATTTTGGTGAAATTTTTTGCAAAAAATAGGAAATTTCTCTAGCTTTTCGAATATATCCAATTAATGGGCGTGGCATTGCCCGTTTAATTAGGAAATATGCATTTAAAAATACTTATTTTTCAACTAAACTGTTGATGCCACGCCCACATGTTATATTTTATCTGAAAGCTGGCGTAATTTACTATCTTTCACAAAAAATTTGAACAAAATCCGTGCAGCCGTTCAAAAGTTATACGACTTTGAAAAATTGCTAAAATCAAAATTTGCTTGCTGAGGCATGCTGGGCGCCTGGTATTTTGCTAAAATTTTTGTATTGACATAACTTTCAAAATTACGCCCACTAGAATGAAGGTGAACTTGCGCAGCCCATAACTTGGGAACTACTGCTCCGATTTTGATGAAATTTTTTGCAAAAAATAGGAAATTTCTCTAGCTTTTCGAATATATCCAATTAATGGGCGTGGCATTGCCCGTTTAATTAGGAAATATGCATTTAAAAATACTTGTTTTTCAACTAAACTGTTGATGCCACGCCCACATGTTGTATTTTATCTGAAAGCTGGCGTAATTTACTATCTTTCACAAAAAATTTGAACAAAATCCGTGCAGCCGTTCAAAAGTTATACGACTTTGAAAAATTGCTAAAATCAAAATTTGCTTGCTGAGGCATGCTGGGCGCCTGGTATTTTGCTAAAATTTTTGTATTGACATAACTTTCAAAATTACGCCCACTAGAATGAAGGTGAACTTGCGCAGCCCATAACTTGGGAACTACTGCTCCGATTTTGATGAAATTTTTTGCAAAAAATAGGAAATTTCTCTAGCTTTTCGAATATATCCAATTAATGGGCGTGGCATTGCCCGTTTAATTAGGAAATATGCATTTAAAAATACTTGTTTTTCAACTAAACTGTTGATGCCACGCCCACATGTTGTATTTTATCTGAAAGCTGGCGTAATTTACTATCTTTCACAAAAAATTTGAACAAAATCCGTGCAGCCGTTCAAAAGTTATACGACTTTGAAAAATTGCTAAAATCAAAATTTGCTTGCTGAGGCATGCTGGGCGCCTGGTATTTTGCTAAAATTTTTGTATTGACATAACTTTCAAAATTACGCCCACTAGAATGAAGGTGAACTTGCGCAGCCCATAACTTGGGAACTACTGCTCCGATTTTGATGAAATTTTTTGCAAAAAATAGGAAATTTCTCTAGCTTTTCGAATATATCCAATTAATGGGCGTGGCATTGCCCGTTTAATTAGGAAATATGCATTTAAAAATACTTGTTTTTCAACTAAACTGTTGATGCCACGCCCACATGTTGTATTTTATCTGAAAGCTGGCGTAATTTACTATCTTTCACAAAAAATTTGAACAAAATCCGTGCAGCCGTTCAAAAGTTATACGACTTTGAAAAATTGCTAAAATCAAAATTCGCTTGCTGAGGCATGCTGGGCGCCTGGTATTTTGGTAAAATTTTTGTATTGACATAACTTTCAAAATTACGCCCACTATAATGAAGGTGAACTTGCGCAGCCCATAACTTGGGAACTACTGCTCCGATTTTGATGAAATTTTTTGCAAAAAATAGGAAATTTCTCTAGCTTTTCGAATATATCCAATTAATGGGCGTGGCATTGCCCGTTTAATTAGGAAATATGTATTTAAAAATGTTTGTTTTTCAACTAAACTGTTGATGCCACGCCCACATGTTATATTTTATCTGAAAGCTGGCGTAATTTACTATCTTTCACAAAAAATTTGAACAAAATCCGTGCAGCCGTTCAAAAGTTATACGACTTTGAAAAATTGCTAAAATCAAAATTCGCTTGCTGAGGCATGCTGGGCGCCTGGTATTTTGGTAAAATTTTTGTATTGACATAACTTTCAAAATTACGCCCACTATAATGAAGGTGAACTTGCGCAGCCCATAACTTGGGAACTACTGCTCCGATTTTGATGAAATTTTTTGCAAAAAATAGGAAATTTCTCTAGCTTTTCGAATATATCCAATTAATGGGCGTGGCATTGCCCGTTTAATTAGGAAATATGCATTTAAAAATGTTTGTTTTTCAACTAAACTGTTGATGCCACGCCCACATGTTATATTTTATCTGAAAGCTGGCGTAATTTACTATCTTTCACAAAAAATTTGAACAAAATCCGTGCAGCCGTTCAAAAGTTATACGACTTTGAAAAATTGCTAAAATCAAAATTTGCTTGCTGAGGCATGCTGGGCGCCTGGTATTTTGCTAAAATTTTTGTATTGACATAACTTTCAAAATTACGCCCACTAGAATGAAGGTGAACTTGCGCAGCCCATAACTTGGGAACTACTGCTCCGATTTTGATGAAATTTTTTGCAAAAAATAGGAAATTTCTCTAGCTTTTCGAATATATCCAATTAATGGGCGTGGCATTGCCCGTTTAATTAGGAAATATGCATTTAAAAATGTTTGTTTTTCAACTAAACTGTTGATGCCACGCCCACATGTTATATTTTATCTGAAAGCTGGCGTAATTTACTATCTTTCACAAAAAATTTGAACAAAATCCGTGCAGCCGTTCAAAAGTTATACGACTTTGAAAAATTGCTAAAATCAAAATTTGCTTGCTGAGGCATGCTGGGCGCCTGGTATTTTGCTAAAATTTTTGTATTGACATGATTTTCAAAATTACGCCCACTAGAATGAAGGTGAACTTGCGCAGCCCATAACTTGGGAACTACTGCTCCGATTTTGATGAAATTTTTTGCAAAAAATAGGAAATTTCTCCAGCTTTTTAAGGATATCTAATTAATGGGCGTGGCATTGCCCATTTAATTGGGAAATGTGCATTTGAAAATAGTTGTTTTTCAACCAAACTGTTGATGCCACGCCCATATGTTATGTTTTAACTGAAAGCTAGTGTAATTTGCTATCTTTTACAAAAAGTTTGAACAAAATCCGTGCAGCCGTTCAAAAGTTATACGACTTTAAAAAATACCTAAAATCAAAATTTGCTTGCTGAGGCATGCTGGGCGCCTGGTATTTTGCTAAAATTTTTGTATTGACATAACTTTCAAAATTACGCCCACTAGAATGAAGGTGAACTTGCGCAGCCCATAACTTGGGAACTACTGCTCCGATTTTGATGAAATTTTTTGCAAAAAATAGGAAATTTCTCTAGCTTTTCGAATATATCCAATTAATGGGCGTGGCATTGCTCATTTAATTAGGAAATGTGCATTTGAAAATAGTTGTTTTTCAACCAAACTGTTGATGCCACGCCCATATGTTATGTTTTATCTGAAAGCTAGTGTAATTTGCTATCTTTTACAAAAAGTTTGAACAAAATCCGTGCAGCCGTTCAAAAGTTATACGACTTTAAAAAATACCTAAAATCAAAATTTGCTTGCTGAGGCATGCTGGGCGCCTGGTATTTTGCTAAAATTTTTGTATTGACATAACTTTCAAAATTACGCCCACTAGAATGAAGGTGAACTTGCGCAGCCCATAACTTGGGAACTACTGCTCCGATTTTGATGAAATTTTTTGCAAAAAATAGGAAATTTCTCTAGCTTTTCGAATATGTCCAATTAATGGGCGTGGCATTGCCCGTTTAATTAGGAAATATGCATTTAAAAATACTTGTTTTTCAACTAAACTGTTGATGCCACGCCCACATGTTGTATTTTATCTGAAAGCTGGCGTAATTTACTATCTTTCACAAAAAATTTGAACAAAATCCGTGCAGCCGTTCAAAAGTTATACGACTTTGAAAAATTGCTAAAATCAAAATTTGCTTGCTGAGGCATGCTGGGCGCCTGGTATTTTGCTAAAATTTTTGTATTGACATAACTTTCAAAATTACGCCCACTAGAATGAAGGTGAACTTGCGCAGCCCATAACTTGGGAACTACTGCTCCGATTTTGATGAAATTTTTTGCAAAAAATAGGAAATTTCTCTAGCTTTTCGAATATATCCAATTAATGGGCGTGGCATTGCCCGTTTAATTAGGAAATATGCATTTAAAAATGTTTGTTTTTCAACTAAACTGTTGATGCCACGCCCACATGTTATATTTTATCTGAAAGCTGGCGTAATTTACTATCTTTCACAAAAAATTTGAACAAAATCCGTGCAGCCGTTCAAAAGTTATACGACTTTGAAAAATTGCTAAAATCAAAATTTGCTTGCTGAGGCATGCTGGGCGCCTGGTATTTTGCTAAAATTTTTGTATTGACATAACTTTCAAAATTACGCCCACTAGAATGAAGGTGAACTTGCGCAGCCCATAACTTGGGAACTACTGCTCCGATTTTGATGAAATTTTTTGCAAAAAATAGGAAATTTCTCTAGCTTTTCGAATATATCCAATTAATGGGCGTGGCATTGCCCGTTTAATTAGGAAATATGCATTTAAAAATACTTGTTTTTCAACTAAACTGTTGATGCCACGCCCACATGTTGTATTTTATCTGAAAGCTGGCGTAATTTACTATCTTTCACAAAAAATTTGAACAAAATCCGTGCAGCCGTTCAAAAGTTATACGACTTTGAAAAATTGCTAAAATCAAAATTTGCTTGCTGAGGCATGCTGGGCGCCTGGTATTTTGCTAAAATTTTTGTATTGACATAACTTTCAAAATTACGCCCACTAGAATGAAGGTGAACTTGCGCAGCCCATAACTTGGGAACTACTGCTCCGATTTTGATGAAATTTTTTGCAAAAAATAGGAAATTTCTCTAGCTTTTCGAATATATCCAATTAATGGGCGTGGCATTGCCCGTTTAATTAGGAAATATGCATTTAAAAATACTTGTTTTTCAACTAAACTGTTGATGCCACGCCCACATGTTGTATTTTATCTGAAAGCTGGCGTAATTTACTATCTTTCACAAAAAATTTGAACAAAATCCGTGCAGCCGTTCAAAAGTTATACGACTTTGAAAAATTGCTAAAATCAAAATTTGCTTGCTGAGGCATGCTGGGCGCCTGGTATTTTGCTAAAATTTTTGTATTGACATAACTTTCAAAATTACGCCCACTAGAATGAAGGTGAACTTGCGCAGCCCATAACTTGGGAACTACTGCTCCGATTTTGATGAAATTTTTTGCAAAAAATAGGAAATTTCTCTAGCTTTTCGAATATATCCAATTAATGGGCGTGGCATTGCCCGTTTAATTAGGAAATATGCATTTAAAAATGTTTGTTTTTCAACTAAACTGTTGATGCCACGCCCACATGTTATATTTTATCTGAAAGCTGGCGTAATTTACTATCTTTCACAAAAAATTTGAACAAAATCCGTGCAGCCGTTCAAAAGTTATACGACTTTGAAAAATTGCTAAAATCAAAATTTGCTTGCTGAGGCATGCTGGGCGCCTGGTATTTTGCTAAAATTTTTGTATTGACATGATTTTCAAAATTACGCCCACTAGAATGAAGGTGAACTTGCGCAGCCCATAACTTGGGAACTACTGCTCCGATTTTGATGAAATTTTTTGCAAAAAATAGGAAATTTCTCCAGCTTTTTAAGGATATCTAATTAATGGGCGTGGCATTGCCCATTTAATTGGGAAATGTGCATTTGAAAATAGTTGTTTTTCAACCAAACTGTTGATGCCACGCCCATATGTTATGTTTTAACTGAAAGCTAGTGTAATTTGCTATCTTTTACAAAAAGTTTGAACAAAATCCGTGCAGCCGTTCAAAAGTTATACGACTTTAAAAAATACCTAAAATCAAAATTTGCTTGCTGAGGCATGCTGGGCGCCTGGTATTTTGCTAAAATTTTTGTATTGACATAACTTTCAAAATTACGCCCACTAGAATGAAGGTGAACTTGCGCAGCCCATAACTTGGGAACTACTGCTCCGATTTTGATGAAATTTTTTGCAAAAAATAGGAAATTTCTCTAGCTTTTCGAATATATCCAATTAATGGGCGTGGCATTGCTCATTTAATTAGGAAATGTGCATTTGAAAATAGTTGTTTTTCAACCAAACTGTTGATGCCACGCCCATATGTTATGTTTTATCTGAAAGCTAGTGTAATTTGCTATCTTTTACAAAAAGTTTGAACAAAATCCGTGCAGCCGTTCAAAAGTTATACGACTTTAAAAAATACCTAAAATCAAAATTTGCTTGCTGAGGCATGCTGGGCGCCTGGTATTTTGCTAAAATTTTTGTATTGACATAACTTTCAAAATTACGCCCACTAGAATGAAGGTGAACTTGCGCAGCCCATAACTTGGGAACTACTGCTCCGATTTTGATGAAATTTTTTGCAAAAAATAGGAAATTTCTCTAGCTTTTCGAATATGTCCAATTAATGGGCGTGGCATTGCCCGTTTAATTAGGAAATATGCATTTAAAAATACTTGTTTTTCAACTAAACTGTTGATGCCACGCCCACATGTTGTATTTTATCTGAAAGCTGGCGTAATTTACTATCTTTCACAAAAAATTTGAACAAAATCCGTGCAGCCGTTCAAAAGTTATACGACTTTGAAAAATTGCTAAAATCAAAATTTGCTTGCTGAGGCATGCTGGGCGCCTGGTATTTTGCTAAAATTTTTGTATTGACATAACTTTCAAAATTACGCCCACTAGAATGAAGGTGAACTTGCGCAGCCCATAACTTGGGAACTACTGCTCCGATTTTGATGAAATTTTTTGCAAAAAATAGGAAATTTCTCTAGCTTTTCGAATATGTCCAATTAATGGGCGTGGCATTGCCCGTTTAATTAGGAAATATGCATTTAAAAATACTTGTTTTTCAACTAAACTGTTGATGCCACGCCCACATGTTGTATTTTATCTGAAAGCTGGCGTAATTTACTATCTTTCACAAAAAATTTGAACAAAATCCGTGCAGCCGTTCAAAAGTTATACGACTTTGAAAAATTGCTAAAATCAAAATTTGCTTGCTGAGGCATGCTGGGCGCCTGGTATTTTGCTAAAATTTTTGTATTGACATAACTTTCAAAATTACGCCCACTAGAATGAAGGTGAACTTGCGCAGCCCATAACTTGGGAACTACTGCTCCGATTTTGATGAAATTTTTTGCAAAAAATAGGAAATTTCTCTAGCTTTTCGAATATATCCAATTAATGGGCGTGGCATTGCCCGTTTAATTAGGAAATATGCATTTAAAAATGTTTGTTTTTCAACTAAACTGTTGATGCCACGCCCACATGTTATATTTTATCTGAAAGCTGGCGTAATTTACTATCTTTCACAAAAAATTTGAACAAAATCCGTGCAGCCGTTCAAAAGTTATACGACTTTGAAAAATTGCTAAAATCAAAATTTGCTTGCTGAGGCATGCTGGGCGCCTGGTATTTTGCTAAAATTTTTGTATTGACATAACTTTCAAAATTACGCCCACTAGAATGAAGGTGAACTTGCGCAGCCCATAACTTGGGAACTACTGCTCCGATTTTGATGAAATTTTTTGCAAAAAATAGGAAATTTCTCTAGCTTTTCGAATATATCCAATTAATGGGCGTGGCATTGCCCGTTTAATTAGGAAATATGCATTTAAAAATACTTGTTTTTCAACTAAACTGTTGATGCCACGCCCACATGTTGTATTTTATCTGAAAGCTGGCGTAATTTACTATCTTTCACAAAAAATTTGAACAAAATCCGTGCAGCCGTTCAAAAGTTATACGACTTTGAAAAATTGCTAAAATCAAAATTTGCTTGCTGAGGCATGCTGGGCGCCTGGTATTTTGCTAAAATTTTTGTATTGACATAACTTTCAAAATTACGCCCACTAGAATGAAGGTGAACTTGCGCAGCCCATAACTTGGGAACTACTGCTCCGATTTTGATGAAATTTTTTGCAAAAAATAGGAAATTTCTCTAGCTTTTCGAATATATCCAATTAATGGGCGTGGCATTGCCCGTTTAATTAGGAAATATGCATTTAAAAATACTTGTTTTTCAACTAAACTGTTGATGCCACGCCCACATGTTGTATTTTATCTGAAAGCTGGCGTAATTTACTATCTTTCACAAAAAATTTGAACAAAATCCGTGCAGCCGTTCAAAAGTTATACGACTTTGAAAAATTGCTAAAATCAAAATTCGCTTGCTGAGGCATGCTGGGCGCCTGGTATTTTGCTAAAATTTTTGTATTGACATAACTTTCAAAATTACGCCCACTATAATGAAGGTGAACTTGCGCAGCCCATAACTTGGGAACTACTGCTCCGATTTTGATGAAATTTTTTGCAAAAAATAGGAAATTTCTCTAGCTTTTCGAATATATCCAATTAATGGGCGTGGCATTGCCCGTTTAATTAGGAAATATGCATTTAAAAATGTTTGTTTTTCAACTAAACTGTTGATGCCACGCCCACATGTTATATTTTATCTGAAAGCTGGCGTAATTTACTATCTTTCACAAAAAATTTGAACAAAATCCGTGCAGCCGTTCAAAAGTTATACGACTTTGAAAAATTGCTAAAATCAAAATTCGCTTGCTGAGGCATGCTGGGCGCCTGGTATTTTGGTAAAATTTTTGTATTGACATAACTTTCAAAATTACGCCCACTATAATGAAGGTGAACTTGCGCAGCCCATAACTTGGGAACTACTGCTCCGATTTTGATGAAATTTTTTGCAAAAAATAGGAAATTTCTCTAGCTTTTCGAATATATCCAATTAATGGGCGTGGCATTGCCCGTTTAATTAGGAAATATGCATTTAAAAATACTTGTTTTTCAACTAAACTGTTGATGCCACGCCCACATGTTATATTTTATCTGAAAGCTGGCGTAATTTACTATCTTTCACAAAAAATTTGAACAAAATCCGTGCAGCCGTTCAAAAGTTATACGACTTTGAAAAATTGCTAAAATCAAAATTCGCTTGCTGAGGCATGCTGGGCGCCTGGTATTTTGGTAAAATTTTTGTATTGACATAACTTTCAAAATTACGCCCACTATAATGAAGGTGAACTTGCGCAGCCCATAACTTGGGAACTACTGCTCCGATTTTGATGAAATTTTTTGCAAAAAATAGGAAATTTCTCTAGCTTTTCGAATATATCCAATTAATGGACGTGGCATTGCCCGTTTAATTAGGAAATATGCATTTAAAAATACTTGTTTTTCAACTAAACTGTTGATGCCACGCCCACATGTTATATTTTATCTGAAAGCTGGCGTAATTTACTATCTTTCACAAAAAATTTGAACAAAATCCGTGCAGCCGTTCAAAAGTTATACGACTTTGAAAAATTGCTAAAATCAAAATTCGCTTGCTGAGGCATGCTGGGCGCCTGGTATTTTGGTAAAATTTTTGTATTGACATAACTTTCAAAATTACGCCCACTATAATGAAGGTGAACTTGCGCAGCCCATAACTTGGGAACTACTGCTCCGATTTTGATGAAATTTTTTGCAAAAAATAGGAAATTTCTCTAGCTTTTCGAATATATCCAATTAATGGGCGTGGCATTGCCCGTTTAATTAGGAAATATGCATTTAAAAATACTTGTTTTTCAACTAAACTGTTGATGCCACGCCCACATGTTGTATTTTATCTGAAAGCTGGCGTAATTTACTATCTTTCACAAAAAATTTGAACAAAATCCGTGCAGCCGTTCAAAAGTTATACGACTTTGAAAAATTGCTAAAATCAAAATTTGCTTGCTGAGGCATGCTGGGCGCCTGGTATTTTGCTAAAATTTTTGTATTGACATAACTTTCAAAATTACGCCCACTATAATGAAGGTGAACTTGCGCAGCCCATAACTTGGGAACTACTGCTCCGATTTTGATGAAATTTTTTGCAAAAAATAGGAAATTTCTCTAGCTTTTCGAATATATCCAATTAATGGACGTGGCATTGCCCGTTTAATTAGGAAATATGCATTTAAAAATGTTTGTTTTTCAACTAAACTGTTGATGAAAGCTGGCGTAATTTACTATCTTTCACAAAAAATTTGAACAAAATCCGTGCAGCCGTTCAAAAGTTATACGACTTTGAAAAATTGCTAAAATCAAAATTCGCTTGCTGAGGCATGCTGGGCGCCTGGTATTTTGGTAAAATTTTTGTATTGACATAACTTTCAAAATTACGCCCACTATAATGAAGGTGAACTTGCGCAGCCCATAACTTGGGAACTACTGCTCCGATTTTGATGAAATTTTTTGCAAAAAATAGGAAATTTCTCTAGCTTTTCGAATATATCCAATTAATGGGCGTGGCATTGCCCGTTTAATTAGGAAATATGCATTTAAAAATACTTGTTTTTCAACTAAACTGTTGATGCCACGCCCACATGTTGTATTTTATCTGAAAGCTGGCGTAATTTACTATCTTTCACAAAAAATTTGAACAAAATCCGTGCAGCCGTTCAAAAGTTATACGACTTTGAAAAATTGCTAAAATCAAAATTCGCTTGCTGAGGCATGCTGGGCGCCTGGTATTTTGGTAAAATTTTTGTATTGACATAACTTTCAAAATTACGCCCACTATAATGAAGGTGAACTTGCGCAGCCCATAACTTGGGAACTACTGCTCCGATTTTGATGAAATTTTTTGCAAAAAATAGGAAATTTCTCTAGCTTTTCGAATATATCCAATTAATGGGCGTGGCATTGCCCGTTTAATTAGGAAATATGCATTTAAAAATACTTGTTTTTCAACTAAACTGTTGATGCCACGCCCACATGTTGTATTTTATCTGAAAGCTGGCGTAATTTACTATCTTTCACAAAAAATTTGAACAAAATCCGTGCAGCCGTTCAAAAGTTATACGACTTTGAAAAATTGCTAAAATCAAAATTTGCTTGCTGAGGCATGCTGGGCGCCTGGTATTTTGCTAAAATTTTTGTATTGACATAACTTTCAAAATTACGCCCACTAGAATGAAGGTGAACTTGCGCAGCCCATAACTTGGGAACTACTGCTCCGATTTTGATGAAATTTTTTGCAAAAAATAGGAAATTTCTCTAGCTTTTCGAATATATCCAATTAATGGGCGTGGCATTGCCCGTTTAATTAGGAAATATGCATTTAAAAATACTTGTTTTTCAACTAAACTGTTGATGCCACGCCCACATGTTATATTTTATCTGAAAGCTGGCGTAATTTACTATCTTTCACAAAAAATTTGAACAAAATCCGTGCAGCCGTTCAAAAGTTATACGACTTTGAAAAATTGCTAAAATCAAAATTCGCTTGCTGAGGCATGCTGGGCGCCTGGTATTTTGGTAAAATTTTTGTATTGACATAACTTTCAAAATTACGCCCACTATAATGAAGGTGAACTTGCGCAGCCCATAACTTGGGAACTACTGCTCCGATTTTGATGAAATTTTTTGCAAAAAATAGGAAATTTCTCTAGCTTTTCGAATATATCCAATTAATGGGCGTGGCATTGCCCGTTTAATTAGGAAATATGCATTTAAAAATACTTGTTTTTCAACTAAACTGTTGATGCCACGCCCACATGTTATATTTTATCTGAAAGCTGGCGTAATTTACTATCTTTCACAAAAAATTTGAACAAAATCCGTGCAGCCGTTCAAAAGTTATACGACTTTGAAAAATTGCTAAAATCAAAATTTGCTTGCTGAGGCATGCTGGGCGCCTGGTATTTTGGTAAAATTTTTGTATTGACATAACTTTCAAAATTACGCCCACTATAATGAAGGTGAACTTGCGCAGCCCATAACTTGGGAACTACTGCTCCGATTTTGATGAAATTTTTTGCAAAAAATAGGAAATTTCTCTAGCTTTTCGAATATATCCAATTAATGGGCGTGGCATTGCCCGTTTAATTAGGAAATATGCATTTAAAAATACTTGTTTTTCAACTAAACTGTTGATGCCACGCCCACATGTTATATTTTATCTGAAAGCTGGCGTAATTTACTATCTTTCACAAAAAATTTGAACAAAATCCGTGCAGCCGTTCAAAAGTTATACGACTTTGAAAAATTGCTAAAATCAAAATTCGCTTGCTGAGGCATGCTGGGCGCCTGGTATTTTGCTAAAATTTTTGTATTGACATAACTTTCAAAATTACGCCCACTATAATGAAGGTGAACTTGCGCAGCCCATAACTTGGGAACTACTGCTCCGATTTTGATGAAATTTTTTGCAAAAAATAGGAAATTTCTCTAGCTTTTCGAATATATCCAATTAATGGACGTGGCATTGCCCGTTTAATTAGGAAATATGCATTTAAAAATACTTGTTTTTCAACTAAACTGTTGATGCCACGCCCACATGTTGTATTTTATCTGAAAGCTGGCGTAATTTACTATCTTTCACAAAAAATTTGAACAAAATCCGTGCAGCCGTTCAAAAGTTATACGACTTTGAAAAATTGCTAAAATCAAAATTTGCTTGCTGAGGCATGCTGGGCGCCTGGTATTTTGCTAAAATTTTTGTATTGACATAACTTTCAAAATTACGCCCACTATAATGAAGGTGAACTTGCGCAGCCCATAACTTGGGAACTACTGCTCCGATTTTGATGAAATTTTTTGCAAAAAATAGGAAATTTCTCTAGCTTTTCGAATATATCCAATTAATGGACGTGGCATTGCCCGTTTAATTAGGAAATATGCATTTAAAAATGTTTGTTTTTCAACTAAACTGTTGATGCCACGCCCACATGTTATATTTTATCTGAAAGCTGGCGTAATTTACTATCTTTCACAAAAAATTTGAACAAAATCCGTGCAGCCGTTCAAAAGTTATACGACTTTGAAAAATTGCTAAAATCAAAATTCGCTTGCTGAGGCATGCTGGGCGCCTGGTATTTTGGTAAAATTTTTGTATTGACATAACTTTCAAAATTACGCCCACTATAATGAAGGTGAACTTGCGCAGCCCATAACTTGGGAACTACTGCTCCGATTTTGATGAAATTTTTTGCAAAAAATAGGAAATTTCTCTAGCTTTTCGAATATATCCAATTAATGGACGTGGCATTGCCCGTTTAATTAGGAAATATGCATTTAATAATACTTGTTTTTCAACTAAACTGTTGATGCCACGCCCACATGTTGTATTTTATCTGAAAGCTGGCGTAATTTACTATCTTTCACAAAAAATTTGAACAAAATCCGTGCAGCCGTTCAAAAGTTATACGACTTTGAAAAATTGCTAAAATCAAAATTCGCTTGCTGAGGCATGCTGGGCGCCTGGTATTTTGGTAAAATTTTTGTATTGACATAACTTTCAAAATTACGCCCACTATAATGAAGGTGAACTTGCGCAGCCCATAACTTGGGAACTACTGCTCCGATTTTGATGAAATTTTTTGCAAAAAATAGGAAATTTCTCTAGCTTTTCGAATATATCCAATTAATGGGCGTGGCATTGCCCGTTTAATTAGGAAATATGCATTTAAAAATACTTGTTTTTCAACTAAACTGTTGATGCCACGCCCACATGTTGTATTTTATCTGAAAGCTGGCGTAATTTACTATCTTTCACAAAAAATTTGAACAAAATCCGTGCAGCCGTTCAAAAGTTATACGACTTTGAAAAATTGCTAAAATCAAAATTCGCTTGCTGAGGCATGCTGGGCGCCTGGTATTTTGGTAAAATTTTTGTATTGACATAACTTTCAAAATTACGCCCACTATAATGAAGGTGAACTTGCGCAGCCCATAACTTGGGAACTACTGCTCCGATTTTGATGAAATTTTTTGCAAAAAATAGGAAATTTCTCTAGCTTTTCGAATATATCCAATTAATGGGCGTGGCATTGCCCGTTTAATTAGGAAATATGCATTTAATAATACTTGTTTTTCAACTAAACTGTTGATGCCACGCCCACATGTTGTATTTTATCTGAAAGCTGGCGTAATTTACTATCTTTCACAAAAAATTTGAACAAAATCCGTGCAGCCGTTCAAAAGTTATACGACTTTGAAAAATTGCTAAAATCAAAATTTGCTTGCTGAGGCATGCTGGGCGCCTGGTATTTTGCTAAAATTTTTGTATTGACATAACTTTCAAAATTACGCCCACTAGAATGAAGGTGAACTTGCGCAGCCCATAACTTGGGAACTACTGCTCCGATTTTGATGAAATTTTTTGCAAAAAATAGGAAATTTCTCTAGCTTTTCGAATATATCCAATTAATGGGCGTGGCATTGCCCGTTTAATTAGGAAATATGCATTTAAAAATACTTGTTTTTCAACTAAACTGTTGATGCCACGCCCACATGTTATATTTTATCTGAAAGCTGGCGTAATTTACTATCTTTCACAAAAAATTTGAACAAAATCCGTGCAGCCGTTCAAAAGTTATACGACTTTGAAAAATTGCTAAAATCAAAATTCGCTTGCTGAGGCATGCTGGGCGCCTGGTATTTTGGTAAAATTTTTGTATTGACATAACTTTCAAAATTACGCCCACTATAATGAAGGTGAACTTGCGCAGCCCATAACTTGGGAACTACTGCTCCGATTTTGATGAAATTTTTTGCAAAAAATAGGAAATTTCTCTAGCTTTTCGAATATATCCAATTAATGGGCGTGGCATTGCCCGTTTAATTAGGAAATATGCATTTAAAAATACTTGTTTTTCAACTAAACTGTTGATGCCACGCCCACATGTTGTATTTTATCTGAAAGCTGGCGTAATTTACTATCTTTCACAAAAAATTTGAACAAAATCCGTGCAGCCGTTCAAAAGTTATACGACTTTGAAAAATTGCTAAAATCAAAATTTGCTTGCTGAGGCATGCTGGGCGCCTGGTATTTTGCTAAAATTTTTGTATTGACATAACTTTCAAAATTACGCCCACTAGAATGAAGGTGAACTTGCGCAGCCCATAACTTGGGAACTACTGCTCCGATTTTGATGAAATTTTTTGCATAAAATAGGAAATTTCTCTAGCTTTTCGAATATATCCAATTATTGGGCGTGGCATTGCCCGTTTAATTAGGAAATATGCATTTAAAAATACTTATTTTTCAACTAAACTGTTGATGCCACGCCCACATGTTATATTTTATCTGAAAGCTGGCGTAATTTACTATCTTTCACAAAAAATTTGAACAAAATCCGTGCAGCCGTTCAAAAGTTATACGACTTTGAAAAATTGCTAAAATCAAAATTTGCTTGCTGAGGCATGCTGGGCGCCTGGTATTTTGCTAAAATTTTTGTATTGACATAACTTTCAAAATTACGCCCACTAGAATGAAGGTGAACTTGCGCAGCCCATAACTTGGGAACTACTGCTCCGATTTTGATGAAATTTTTTGCATAAAATAGGAAATTTCTCTAGCTTTTCGAATATATCCAATTATTGGGCGTGGCATTGCCCGTTTAATTAGGAAATATGCATTTAAAAATACTTATTTTTCAACTAAACTGTTGATGCCACGCCCACATGTTATATTTTATCTGAAAGCTGGCGTAATTTACTATCTTTCACAAAAAATTTGAACAAAATCCGTGCAGCCGTTCAAAAGTTATACGACTTTGAAAAATTGCTAAAATCAAAATTTGCTTGCTGAGGCATGCTGGGCGCCTGGTATTTTGCTAAAATTTTTGTATTGACATAACTTTCAAAATTACGCCCACTAGAATGAAGGTGAACTTGCGCAGCCCATAACTTGGGAACTACTGCTCCGATTTTGATGAAATTTTTTGCAAAAAATAGGAAATTTCTCTAGCTTTTCGAATATATCCAATTAATGGGCGTGGCATTGCCCGTTTAATTAGGAAATATGCATTTAAAAATACTTATTTTTCAACTAAACTGTTGATGCCACGCCCACATGTTATATTTTATCTGAAAGCTGGCGTAATTTACTATCTTTCACAAAAAATTTGAACAAAATCCGTGCAGCCGTTCAAAAGTTATACGACTTTGAAAAATTGCTAAAATCAAAATTTGCTTGCTGAGGCATGCTGGGCGCCTGGTATTTTGCTAAAATTTTTGTATTGACATAACTTTCAAAATTACGCCCACTAGAATGAAGGTGAACTTGCGCAGCCCATAACTTGGGAACTACTGCTCCGATTTTGATGAAATTTTTTGCAAAAAATAGGAAATTTCTCTAGCTTTTCGAATATATCCAATTAATGGGCGTGGCATTGCCCGTTTAATTAGGAAATATGCATTTAAAAATACTTGTTTTTCAACTAAACTGTTGATGCCACGCCCACATGTTATATTTTATCTGAAAGCTGGCGTAATTTACTATCTTTCACAAAAAATTTGAACAAAATCCGTGCAGCCGTTCAAAAGTTATACGACTTTGAAAAATTGCTAAAATCAAAATTCGCTTGCTGAGGCATGCTGGGCGCCTGGTATTTTGGTAAAATTTTTGTATTGACATAACTTTCAAAATTACGCCCACTATAATGAAGGTGAACTTGCGCAGCCCATAACTTGGGAACTACTGCTCCGATTTTGATGAAATTTTTTGCAAAAAATAGGAAATTTCTCTAGCTTTTCGAATATATCCAATTAATGGGCGTGGCATTGCCCGTTTAATTAGGAAATATGCATTTAAAAATACTTGTTTTTCAACTAAACTGTTGATGCCACGCCCACATGTTGTATTTTATCTGAAAGCTAGTGTAATTTGCTATCTTTTACAAAAAGTTTGAACAAAATCCGTGCAGCCGTTCAAAAGTTATACGACTTTAAAAAATACCTAAAATCAAAATTTGCTTGCTGAGGCATGCTGGGCGCCTGGTATTTTGCTAACATTTTTGTATTGACATGATTTTCAAAATTACGCCCACTAGAATGAAGGTGAACTTGCGCAGCCCATAACTTGGGAACTACTGCTCCGATTTTGATGAAATTTTTTGCAAAAAATAGGAAATTTCTCTAGCTTTTCGAATATATCTAATTAATGGGCGTGGCATTGCCCATTTAATTGGGAAATGTGCATTTGAAAATAGTTGTTTTTCAACCAAACTGTTGATGCCACGCCCATATGTTATGTTTTAACTGAAAGCTAGTGTAATTTGCTATCTTTTACAAAAAGTTTGAACAAAATCCGTGCAGCCGTTCAAAAGTTATACGACTTTAAAAAATACCTAAAATCAAAATTTGCTTGCTGAGGCATGCTGGGCGCCTGGTATTTTGCTAAAATTTTTGTATTGACATAACTTTCAAAATTACGCCCACTAGAATGAAGGTGAACTTGCGCAGCCCATAACTTGGGAACTACTGCTCCGATTTTGATGAAATTTTTTGCAAAAAATAGGAAATTTCTCTAGCTTTTCGAATATATCCAATTAATGGGCGTGGCATTGCCCGTTTAATTAGGAAATATGCATTTAAAAATACTTGTTTTTCAACTAAACTGTTGATGCCACGCCCACATGTTATATTTTATCTGAAAGCTGGCGTAATTTACTATCTTTCACAAAAAATTTGAACAAAATCCGTGCAGCCGTTCAAAAGTTATACGACTTTGAAAAATTGCTAAAATCAAAATTCGCTTGCTGAGGCATGCTGGGCGCCTGGTATTTTGGTAAAATTTTTGTATTGACATAACTTTCAAAATTACGCCCACTATAATGAAGGTGAACTTGCGCAGCCCATAACTTGGGAACTACTGCTCCGATTTTGATGAAATTTTTTGCAAAAAATAGGAAATTTCTCTAGCTTTTCGAATATATCCAATTAATGGGCGTGGCATTGCCCGTTTAATTAGGAAATATGCATTTAAAAATACTTGTTTTTCAACTAAACTGTTGATGCCACGCCCACATGTTGTATTTTATCTGAAAGCTAGTGTAATTTGCTATCTTTTACAAAAAGTTTGAACAAAATCCGTGCAGCCGTTCAAAAGTTATACGACTTTAAAAAATACCTAAAATCAAAATTTGCTTGCTGAGGCATGCTGGGCGCCTGGTATTTTGCTAATATCTTTGTATTGACATGATTTTCAAAAATTACGACCACGAAAATGAAGGTGAAATTGCGCGGCTCATAACTTCGGAACTATTGCTCCGATTTTGATGAAATCTTTTGCAGAAAATAGGAAATTTCTCCAGCTTTTTAAGGATATCTAATTAATGGGCGTGGCATTGCCCATTTAATTGGGAAATGTGCATTTGAAAATAGTTGTTTTTCAACCAAACTGTTGATGCCACGCCCATATGTTATGTTTTAACTGAAAGCTAGTGTAATTTGCTATCTTTTACAAAAAGTTTGAACAAAATCCGTGCAGCCGTTCAAAAGTTATACGACTTTAAAAAATACCTAAAATCAAAATTTGCTTGCTGAGGCATGCTGGGCGCCTGGTATTTTGCTAAAATTTTTGTATTGACATAACTTTCAAAATTACGCCCACTAGAATGAAGGTGAACTTGCGCAGCCCATAACTTGGGAACTACTGCTCCGATTTTGATGAAATTTTTTGCAAAAAATAGGAAATTTCTCTAGCTTTTCGAATATATCCAATTAATGGGCGTGGCATTGCCCGTTTAATTAGGAAATATGCATTTAAAAATACTTGTTTTTCAACTAAACTGTTGATGCCACGCCCACATGTTATATTTTATCTGAAAGCTGGCGTAATTTACTATCTTTCACAAAAAATTTGAACAAAATCCGTGCAGCCGTTCAAAAGTTATACGACTTTGAAAAATTGCTAAAATCAAAATTCGCTTGCTGAGGCATGCTGGGCGCCTGGTATTTTGGTAAAATTTTTGTATTGACATAACTTTCAAAATTACGCCCACTATAATGAAGGTGAACTTGCGCAGCCCATAACTTGGGAACTACTGCTCCGATTTTGATGAAATTTTTTGCAAAAAATAGGAAATTTCTCTAGCTTTTCGAATATATCCAATTAATGGGCGTGGCATTGCCCGTTTAATTAGGAAATATGCATTTAAAAATACTTGTTTTTCAACTAAACTGTTGATGCCACGCCCACATGTTGTATTTTATCTGAAAGCTGGCGTGATTTACTATCTTTCACAAAAAATTTGAACAAAATCCGTGTAGCCGTTCAAAAGTTATACGACTTTGAAAAATTGCTAAAATCAAAATTTGCTTGCTGAGGCATGCTGGGCGCCTGGTATTTTGCTAAAATTTTTGTATTGACATAACTTTCAAAATTACGCCCACTAGAATGAAGGTGAACTTGCGCAGCCCATAACTTGGGAACTACTGCTCCGATTTTGATGAAATTTTTTGCAAAAAATAGGAAATTTCTCTAGCTTTTCGAATATATCCAATTAATGGGCGTGGCATTGCCCGTTTAATTAGGAAATATGCATTTAAAAATACTTGTTTTTCAACTAAACTGTTGATGCCACGCCCACATGTTGTATTTTATCTGAAAGCTAGTGTAATTTGCTATCTTTTACAAAAAGTTTGAACAAAATCCGTGCAGCCGTTCAAAAGTTATACGACTTTAAAAAATACCTAAAATCAAAATTTGCTTGCTGAGGCATGCTGGGCGCCTGGTATTTTGCTAATATCTTTGTATTGACATGATTTTCAAAAATTACGACCACGAAAATGAAGGTGAAATTGCGCGGCTCATAACTTCGGAACTATTGCTCCGATTTTGATGAAATCTTTTGCAGAAAATAGGAAATTTCTCCAGCTTTTTAAGGATATCTAATTAATGGGCGTGGCATTGCCCATTTAATTGGGAAATGTGCATTTGAAAATAGTTGTTTTTCAACCAAACTGTTGATGCCACGCCCATATGTTATGTTTTAACTGAAAGCTAGTGTAATTTGCTATCTTTTACAAAAAGTTTGAACAAAATCCGTGCAGCCGTTCAAAAGTTATACGACTTTAAAAAATACCTAAAATCAAAATTTGCTTGCTGAGGCATGCTGGGCGCCTGGTATTTTGGTAAAATTTTTGTATTGACATAACTTTCAAAATTACGCCCACTAGAATGAAGGTGAACTTGCGCAGCCCATAACTTGGGAACTACTGCTCCGATTTTGATGAAATTTTTTGCAAAAAATAGGAAATTTCTCTAGCTTTTCGAATATATCCAATTAATGGGCGTGGCATTGCCCGTTTAATTAGGAAATATGCATTTAAAAATACTTGTTTTTCAACTAAACTGTTGATGCCACGCCCACATGTTGTATTTTATCTGAAAGCTAGTGTAATTTGCTATCTTTTACAAAAAGTTTGAACAAAATCCGTGCAGCCGTTCAAAAGTTATACGACTTTAAAAAATACCTAAAATCAAAATTTGCTTGCTGAGGCATGCTGGGCGCCTGGTATTTTGCTAATATCTTTGTATTGACATGATTTTCAAAAATTACGACCACGAAAATGAAGGTGAAATTGCGCGGCTCATAACTTCGGAACTATTGCTCCGATTTTGATGAAATCTTTTGCAGAAAATAGGAAATTTCTCCAGCTTTTTAAGGATATCTAATTAATGGGCGTGGCATTGCCCATTTAATTGGGAAATGTGCATTTGAAAATAGTTGTTTTTCAACCAAACTGTTGATGCCACGCCCATATGTTATGTTTTAACTGAAAGCTAGTGTAATTTGCTATCTTTTACAAAAAGTTTGAACAAAATCCGTGCAGCCGTTCAAAAGTTATACGACTTTAAAAAATACCTAAAATCAAAATTTGCTTGCTGAGGCATGCTGGGCGCCTGGTATTTTGCTAATATCTTTGTATTGACATGATTTTCAAAAATTACGACCACGAAAATGAAGGTGAAATTGCGCGGCTCATAACTTCGGAACTATTGCTCCGATTTTGATGAAATCTTTTGCAGAAAATAGGAAATTTCTCCAGCTTTTTAAGGATATCTAATTAATGGGCGTGGCATTGCCCATTTAATTGGGAAATGTGCATTTGAAAATAGTTGTTTTTCAACCAAACTGTTGATGCCACGCCCATATGTTATGTTTTAACTGAAAGCTAGTGTAATTTGCTATCTTTTACAAAAAGTTTGAACAAAATCCGTGCAGCCGTTCAAAAGTTATACGACTTTAAAAAATACCTAAAATCAAAATTTGCTTGCTGAGGCATGCTGGGCGCCTGGTATTTTGCTAAAATTTTTGTATTGACATAACTTTCAAAATTACGCCCACTAGAATGAAGGTGAACTTGCGCAGCCCATAACTTGGGAACTACTGCTCCGATTTTGATGAAATTTTTTGCAAAAAATAGGAAATTTCTCTAGCTTTTCGAATATATCCAATTAATGGGCGTGGCATTGCCCGTTTAATTAGGAAATATGCATTTAAAAATACTTGTTTTTCAACTAAACTGTTGATGCCACGCCCACATGTTATATTTTATCTGAAAGCTGGCGTAATTTACTATCTTTCACAAAAAATTTGAACAAAATCCGTGCAGCCGTTCAAAAGTTATACGACTTTGAAAAATTGCTAAAATCAAAATTCGCTTGCTGAGGCATGCTGGGCGCCTGGTATTTTGGTAAAATTTTTGTATTGACATAACTTTCAAAATTACGCCCACTATAATGAAGGTGAACTTGCGCAGCCCATAACTTGGGAACTACTCCTCCGATTTTGATGAAATTTTTTGCAAAAAATAGGAAATTTCTCTAGCTTTTCGAATATATCCAATTAATGGGCGTGGCATTGCCCGTTTAATTAGGAAATATGCATTTAAAAATACTTGTTTTTCAACTAAACTGTTGATGCCACGCCCACATGTTGTATTTTATCTGAAAGCTGGCGTAATTTACTATCTTTCACAAAAAATTTGAACAAAATCCGTGCAGCCGTTCAAAAGTTATACGACTTTGAAAAATTGCTAAAATCAAAATTTGCTTGCTGAGGCATGCTGGGCGCCTGGTATTTTGCTAAAATTTTTGTATTGACATAACTTTCAAAATTACGCCCACTAGAATGAAGGTGAACTTGCGCAGCCCATAACTTGGGAACTACTGCTCCGATTTTGATGAAATTTTTTGCAAAAAATAGGAAATTTCTCTAGCTTTTCGAATATATCCAATTAATGGGCGTGGCATTGCCCGTTTAATTAGGAAATATGCATTTAAAAATACTTATTTTTCAACTAAACTGTTGATGCCACGCCCACATGTTATATTTTATCTGAAAGCTGGCGTAATTTACTATCTTTCACAAAAAATTTGAACAAAATCCGTGCAGCCGTTCAAAAGTTATACGACTTTGAAAAATTGCTAAAATCAAAATTCGCTTGCTGAGGCATGCTGGGCGCCTGGTATTTTGGTAAAATTTTTGTATTGACATAACTTTCAAAATTACGCCCACTATAATGAAGGTGAACTTGCGCAGCCCATAACTTGGGAACTACTGCTCCGATTTTGATGAAATTTTTTGCAAAAAATAGGAAATTTCTCTAGCTTTTCGAATATATCCAATTAATGGGCGTGGCATTGCCCATTTAATTGGGAAATGTGCATTTGAAAATAGTTGTTTTTCAACCAAACTGTTGATGCCACGCCCATATGTTATGTTTTATCTGAAAGCTAGTGTAATTTGCTATCTTTTACAAAAAGTTTGAACAAAATCCGTGTAGCCGTTCAAAAGTTATACGACTTTAAAAAATACCTAAAATCAAAATTTGCTTGCTGAGGCATGCTGGGCGCCTGGTATTTTGCTAATATCTTTATATTGACATGATTTTCAAAAATTACGACCACGAAAATGAAGGTGAAATTGCGCGGCTCATAACTTCGGAACTATTGCTCCGATTTTGATGAAATCTTTTGCAGAAAATAGGAAATTTCTCCAGCTTTTTAAGGATATCTAATTAATGGGCGTGGCATTGCCCATTTAATTGGGAAATGTGCATTTGAAAATAGTTGTTTTTCAACCAAACTGTTGATGCCACGCCCATATGTTATGTTTTATCTGAAAGCTGGCGTAATTTACTATCTTTTACAAAAAGTTTGAACAAAATCCGTGCAGCCGTTCAAAAGTTATACGACTTTAAAAAATACCTAAAATCAAAATTTGCTTGCTGAGGCATGCTGGGCGCCTGGTATTTTGCTAAGATCTTTGTATTGACATGATTTTCAAAAATTACGACCACGAAAATGAAGGTGAAATTGCGCGGCTCATAACTTCGGAACTATTGCTCCGATTTTGATGAAATCTTTTGCAGAAAATAGGAAATTTCTCCAGCTTTTTAAGGATATCTAATTAATGGGCGTGGCATTGCCCATTTAATTGGGAAATGTGCATTTGAAAATAGTTGTTTTTCAACCAAACTGTTGATGCCACGCCCATATGTTATGTTTTAACTGAAAGCTAGTGTAATTTGCTATCTTTTACAAAAAGTTTGAACAAAATCCGTGCAGCCGTTCAAAAGTTATACGACTTTAAAAAATACCTAAAATCAAAATTTGCTTGCTGAGGCATGCTGGGCGCCTGGTATTTTGGTAAAATTTTTGTATTGACATAACTTTCAAAATTACGCCCACTAGAATGAAGGTGAACTTGCGCAGCCCATAACTTGGGAACTACTGCTCCGATTTTGATGAAATTTTTGCAAAAAATAGGAAATTTCTCTAGCTTTTCGAATATATCCAATTAATGGGCGTGGCATTGCCCGTTTAATTAGGAAATATGCATTTAAAAATGTTTGTTTTTCAACTAAACTGTTGATGCCACGCCCACATGTTATATTTTATCTGAAAGCTGGCGTAATTTACTATCTTTCACAAAAAATTTGAACAAAATCCGTGCAGCCGTTCAAAAGTTATACGACTTTGAAAAATTGCTAAAATCAAAATTTGCTTTCTGAGGCATGCTGGGCGCCTGGTATTTTGCTAAAATTTTTCTATTGACATAACTTTCAAAATTACGCCCACTAGAATGAAGGTGAACTTGCGCAGCCCATAACTTGGGAACTACTGCTCCGATTTTTATGAAATTTTTTGCAAAAATTAGGAAATTTCTCTAGCTTTTCGAATATATCCAATTAATGGGCGTGGCATTTCCCGTTTAATTAGGAAATATGCATTTAAAAATACTTGTTTTTCAACTAAACTGTTGATGCCACGCCCACATGTTATATTTTATCTGAAAGCTGGCGTAATTTACTATCTTTAAAAAAAAATTTGAACAAAATCCGTGCAGCCGTTCAAAAGTTATACGACTTTGAAAACTTGCTAAAATCAAAATTTGCTTGTTGAGGCATGCTGGGCGCCTGGTATTTTGCTAAAATTTTTGTATTGACATAACTTTCAAAATTACGCCCACTAGAATGAAGGTGAACTTGCGCAGCCCATAACTTGGGAACTACTGCTCCGATTTTGATGAAATTTTTTGCAAAAAATAGGAAATTTCTCTAGTTTTTCGAATATATCCAATTAATGGGCGTGGCATTGACCGTTTAATTAGGAAATATGCATTTAAAAATACTTGTTTTTCAACTAAACTGTTGATACCACGCCCACATGTTATATTTTATCTGAAAGCTGGCGTAATTTACTATCTTTCACAAAAATTTGAACAAAATCCGTGCAGCCGTTCAAAAGTTATACGACTTTGAAAAATTGCTAAAATCAAAATTTGCTTGCTGAGGCATGCTGGGCGCCTGGTATTTTGCTAAAATTTTTGTATTGACATAACTTTCAAAATTACGCCCACTAGAATGAAGGTGAACTTGCGCAGCCCATAACTTGGGAACTACTGCTCCGATTTTGATGAAATTTTTTGCAAAAAATAGGAAATTTCTCTAGCTTTTCGAATATATCCAATTAATGGGCGTGGCATTGCCCGTTTAATTAGGAAATATGCATTTAAAAATACTTGTTTTTCAACTAAACTGTTGATGCCACGCCCACATGTTGTATTTTATCTGAAAGCTGGCGTAATTTACTATCTTTCACAAAAAATTTGAACAAAATCCGTGCAGCCGTTCAAAAGTTATACGACTTTGAAAAATTGCTAAAATCAAAATTTGCTTGCTGAGGCATGCTGGGCGCCTGGTATTTTGCTAAAATTTTTGTATTGACATAACTTTCAAAATTACGCCCACTAGAATGAAGGTGAACTTGCGCAGCCCATAACTTGGGAACTACTGCTCCGATTTTGATGAAATTTTTTGCAAGAAATAGGAAATTTCTCTAGCTTTTCGAATATATCCAATTAATGGGCGTGGCATTGCCCGTTTAATTAGGAAATATGCATTTAAAAATGTTTGTTTTTCAACTAAACTGTTGATGCCACGCCCACATGTTATATTTTATCTGAAAGCTGGCGTAATTTACTATCTTTCACAAATAGTTTGAACAAAATCCGTGCAGCCGTTCAAAAGTTATACGACTTTGAAAAATTGCTAAAATCAAAATTTGCTTCCTGAGGCATGCTGGGCGCCTGGTATTTTGCTAAAATTTTTGTATTGACATAACTTTCAAAATTACGCCCACTAGAATGAAGGTGAACTTGCGCAGCCCATAACTTGGGAACTACTGTTCCGATTTTGATGACATTTTTTGCAAAAAATAGGAAATTTCTCTAGCTTTTCGAATATATCCAATTAATGGGCGTGGCATTTCCCGTTTAATTAGGAAATATGCATTTAAAAATACTTGTTTTTCAACTAAACTGTTGATGCCACGCCCACATGTTATATTTTATCTGAAAGCTGGCGTAATTTACTATCTTTCACAAAAATTTGAACAAAATCCGTGCAGCCGTTCAAAAGTTATACGACTTTGAGAAATTGCTAAAATCAAAATTTGCTTCCTGAGGCATGCTGGGCGCCTGGTATTTTGCTAAAATTTTTGTATTGACATAACTTTCAAAATTACGCCCACTAGAATGAAGGTGAACTTGCGCAGCCCATAACTTGGGAACTACTGCTCCGATTTTGATGAAATTTTTTGCAAAAATTAGGAAATTTCTCTAGCTTTTCGAATATATCCAATTAATGGGCGTGGCATTTCCCGTTTAATTAGGAAATATGCATTTAAAAATACTTGTTTTTCAACTAAACTGTTGATGCCACGCCCACATGTTATATTTTATCTGAAAGCTGGCGTAATTTACTATCTTTCACAAAAATTTGAACAAAATCCGTGCAGCCGTTCAAAAGTTATACGACTTTGAAAAATTGCTAAAATCAAAATTTGCTTGCTGAGGCATGCTGGGCGCCTGGTATTTTGCTAAAATTTTTGTATTGACATAACTTTCAAAATTACGCCCACTAGAATGAAGGTGAACTTGCGCAGCCCATAACTTGGGAACTACTGCTCCGATTTTGATGAAATTTTTTGCAAAAAATAGGAAATTTCTCTAGCTTTTCGAATATATCCAATTAATGGGCGTGGCATTGCCCGTTTAATTAGGAAATATGCATTTAAAAATACTTATTTTTCAACTAAACTGTTGATGCCACGCCCACATGTTATATTTTATCTGAAAGCTGGCGTAATTTACTATCTTTCACAAAAAATTTGAACAAAATCCGTGCAGCCGTTCAAAAGTTATACGACTTTGAAAAATTGCTAAAATCAAAATTTGCTTGCTGAGGCATGCTGGGCGCCTGGTATTTTGCTAAAATTTTTGTATTGACATAACTTTCAAAATTACGCCCACTAGAATGAAGGTGAACTTGCGCAGCCCATAACTTGGGAACTACTGCTCCGATTTTGATGAAATTTTTTGCAAAAATTAGGAAATTTCTCTAGCTTTTCGAATATATCCAATTAATGGGCGTGGCATTGCCCGTTTAATTAGGAAATATGCATTTAAAAATACTTATTTTTCAACTAAACTGTTGATGCCACGCCCACATGTTATATTTTATCTGAAAGCTGGCGTAATTTACTATCTTTCACAAAAAATTTGAACAAAATCCGTGCAGCCGTTCAAAAGTTATACGACTTTGAAAAATTGCTAAAATCAAAATTTTCTTGCTGAGGCATGCTGGGCGCCTGGTATTTTGCTAACATTTTTGTATTGACATGATTTTCAAAATTACGCCCACTAGAATGAAGGTGAACTTGCGCAGCCCATAACTTGGGAACTACTGCTCCGATTTTGATGAAATTTTTTGCTAAAAATAGGAAATTTCTCTAGCTTTTCGAATATATCCAATTAATGGGCGTGGCATTGCCCGTTTAATTAGGAAATATGCATTTAAAAATACTTGTTTTTCAACTAAACTGTTGATGCCACGCCCACATGTTGTATTTTATCTGAAAGCTGGCGTAATTTACTATCTTTCACAAAAAATTTGAACAAAATCCGTGCAGCCGTTCAAAAGTTATACGACTTTGAAAAATTGCTAAAATCAAAATTTGCTTGCTGAGGCATGCTGGGCGCCTGGTATTTTGCTAATATCTTTGTATTGACATGATTTTCAAAAATTACGACCACGAAAATGAAGGTAAAATTGCGCGGCTCATAACTTCGGAACTATTGCTCCGATTTTGATGAAATCTTTTGCAGAAAATAGGAAATTTCTCCAGCTTTTTAAGGATATCTAATTAATGGGCGTGGCATTGCCCATTTAATTGGGAAATGTGCATTTGAAAATAGTTGTTTTTCAACCAAACTGTTGATGCCACGCCCATATTTTATGTTTTAACTGAAAGCTAGTGTAATTTGCTATCTTTTACAAAAAGTTTGAACAAAATCCGTGCAGCCGTTCAAAAGGTATACGACTTTAAAAAATACCTAAAATCAAAATTTGCTTGCTGAGGCATGCTGGGCGCCTGGTATTTTGCTAATATCTTTGTATTGACATGATTTTCAAAAATTACGACCACGAAAATGAAGGTAAAATTGCGCGGCTCATAACTTCGGAACTATTGCTCCGATTTTGATGAAATCTTTTGCAGAAAATAGGAAATTTCTCCAGCTTTTTAATGATATCTAATTAATGGGCGTGGCATTGCTCATTTAATTAGGAAATGTGCATTTGAAAATAGTTGTTTTTCAACCAAACTGTTGATGCCACGCCGACATGTTATATTTTATCTGAAAGCTGGCGTAATTTACTATCTTTCACAAAAATTTGAACAAAATCCGTGCAGCCGTTCAAAAGTTATACGACTTTGAAAAATTGCTAAAATCAAAATTTGCTTGCTGAGGCATGCTGGGCGCCTGGTATTTTGCTAATATCTTTGTATTGACATGATTTTCAAAAATTACGACCACGAAAATGAAGGTAAAATTGCGCGGCTCATAACTTCGGAACTATTGCTCCGATTTTGATGAAATCTTTTGCAGAAAATAGGAAATTTCTCCAGCTTTTTAAGGATATCTAATTAATGGGCGTGGCATTGCCCATTTAATTGGGAAATGTGCATTTGAAAATAGTTGTTTTTCAACCAAACTGTTGATGCCACGCCCATATTTTATGTTTTAACTGAAAGCTAGTGTAATTTGCTATCTTTTACAAAAAGTTTGAACAAAATCCGTGCAGCCGTTCAAAAGGTATACGACTTTAAAAAATACCTAAAATCAAAATTTGCTTGCTGAGGCATGCTGGGCGCCTGGTATTTTGCTAATATCTTTGTATTGACATGATTTTCAAAAATTACGACCACGAAAATGAAGGTAAAATTGCGCGGCTCATAACTTCGGAACTATTGCTCCGATTTTGATGAAATCTTTTGCAGAAAATAGGAAATTTCTCCAGCTTTTTAATGATATCTAATTAATGGGCGTGGCATTGCTCATTTAATTAGGAAATGTGCATTTGAAAATAGTTGTTTTTCAACCAAACTGTTGATGCCACGCCGACATGTTATATTTTATCTGAAAGCTGGCGTAATTTACTATCTTTCACAAAAATTTGAACAAAATCCGTGCAGCCGTTCAAAAGTTATACGACTTTGAAAAATTGCTAAAATCAAAATTTGCTTGCTGAGGCATGCTGGGCGCCTGGTATTTTGCTAAAATTTTTGTATTGACATAACTTTCAAAATTACGCCCACTAGAATGAAGGTGAACTTGCGCAGCCCATAACTTGGGAACTACTGCTCCGATTTTGATGAAATTTTTTGCAAAAAATAGGAAATTTCTCTAGCTTTTCGAATATATCCAATTAATGGGCGTGGCATTGCCCGTTTAATTAGGAAATATGCATTTAAAAATACTTATTTTTCAACTAAACTGTTGATGCCACGCCCACATGTTATATTTTATCTGAAAGCTGGCGTAATTTACTATCTTTCACAAAAAATTTGAACAAAATCCGTGCAGCCGTTCAAAAGTTATACGACTTTGAAAAATTGCTAAAATCAAAATTTGCTTGCTGAGGCATGCTGGGCGCCTGGTATTTTGCTAAAATTTTTGTATTGACATAACTTTCAAAATTACGCCCACTAGAATGAAGGTGAACTTGCGCAGCCCATAACTTGGGAACTACTGCTCCGATTTTGATGAAATTTTTTGCAAAAATTAGGAAATTTCTCTAGCTTTTCGAATATATCCAATTAATGGGCGTGGCATTGCCCGTTTAATTAGGAAATATGCATTTAAAAATACTTATTTTTCAACTAAACTGTTGATGCCACGCCCACATGTTATATTTTATCTGAAAGCTGGCGTAATTTACTATCTTTCACAAAAAATTTGAACAAAATCCGTGCAGCCGTTCAAAAGTTATACGACTTTGAAAAATTGCTAAAATCAAAATTTTCTTGCTGAGGCATGCTGGGCGCCTGGTATTTTGCTAACATTTTTGTATTGACATGATTTTCAAAATTACGCCCACTAGAATGAAGGTGAACTTGCGCAGCCCATAACTTGGGAACTACTGCTCCGATTTTGATGAAATTTTTTGCTAAAAATAGGAAATTTCTCTAGCTTTTCGAATATATCCAATTAATGGGCGTGGCATTGCCCGTTTAATTAGGAAATATGCATTTAAAAATACTTGTTTTTCAACTAAACTGTTGATGCCACGCCCACATGTTGTATTTTATCTGAAAGCTGGCGTAATTTACTATCTTTCACAAAAAATTTGAACAAAATCCGTGCAGCCGTTCAAAAGTTATACGACTTTGAAAAATTGCTAAAATCAAAATTTGCTTGCTGAGGCATGCTGGGCGCCTGGTATTTTGCTAATATCTTTGTATTGACATGATTTTCAAAAATTACGACCACGAAAATGAAGGTAAAATTGCGCGGCTCATAACTTCGGAACTATTGCTCCGATTTTGATGAAATCTTTTGCAGAAAATAGGAAATTTCTCCAGCTTTTTAAGGATATCTAATTAATGGGCGTGGCATTGCCCATTTAATTGGGAAATGTGCATTTGAAAATAGTTGTTTTTCAACCAAACTGTTGATGCCACGCCCATATTTTATGTTTTAACTGAAAGCTAGTGTAATTTGCTATCTTTTACAAAAAGTTTGAACAAAATCCGTGCAGCCGTTCAAAAGGTATACGACTTTAAAAAATACCTAAAATCAAAATTTGCTTGCTGAGGCATGCTGGGCGCCTGGTATTTTGCTAATATCTTTGTATTGACATGATTTTCAAAAATTACGACCACGAAAATGAAGGTAAAATTGCGCGGCTCATAACTTCGGAACTATTGCTCCGATTTTGATGAAATCTTTTGCAGAAAATAGGAAATTTCTCCAGCTTTTTAAGGATATCTAATTAATGGGCGTGGCATTGCCCATTTAATTGGGAAATGTGCATTTGAAAATAGTTGTTTTTCAACCAAACTGTTGATGCCACGCCCATATGTTATGTTTTAACTGAAAGCTAGTGTAATTTGCTATCTTTTACAAAAAGTTTGAACAAAATCCGTGCAGCCGTTCAAAAGTTATACGACTTTGAAAAATTGCTAAAATCAAAATTTTCTTGCTGAGGCATGCTGGGCGCCTGGTATTTTGCTAAAATTTTTGTATTGACATAACTTTCAAAATTACGCCCACTAGAATGAAGGTGAACTTGCGCAGCCCATAACTTCGGAACTATTGCTCCGATTTTGATGAAATCTTTTGCAGAAAATAGGAAATTTCTCCAGCTTTTTAAGGATATCTAATTAATGGGCGTGGCATTGCCCATTTAATTGGGAAATGTGCATTTGAAAATAGTTGTTTTTCAACCAAACTGTTGATGCCACGCCCATATGTTATGTTTTATCTGAAAGCTAGTGTAATTTGCTATCTTTTACAAAAAGTTTGAACAAAATCCGTGCAGCCGTTCAAAAGTTATACGACTTTGAAAAATTGCTAAAATCAAAATTTTCTTGCTGAGGCATGCTGGGCGCCTGGTATTTTGCTAAAATTTTTGTATTGACATAACTTTCAAAATTACGCCCACTAGAATGAAGGTGAACTTGCGCAGCCCATAACTTCGGAACTATTGCTCCGATTTTGATGAAATCTTTTGCAGAAAATAGGAAATTTCTCCAGCTTTTTAAGGATATCTAATTAATGGGCGTGGCATTGCCCATTTAATTGGGAAATGTGCATTTGAAAATAGTTGTTTTTCAACCAAACTGTTGATGCCACGCCCATATGTTATGTTTTATCTGAAAGCTAGTGTAATTTGCTATCTTTTACAAAAAGTTTGAACAAAATCCGTGCAGCCGTTCAAAAGTTATACGACTTTGAAAAATTGCTAAAATCAAAATTTTCTTGCTGAGGCATGCTGGGCGCCTGGTATTTTGCTAAAATTTTTGTATTGACATAACTTTCAAAATTACGCCCACTAGAATGAAGGTGAACTTGCGCAGCCCATAACTTGGGAACTACTGCTCCGATTTTGATGAAATTTTTTGCAAAAAATAGGAAATTTCTCTAGTTTTTCGAATATATCCAATTAATGGGCGTGGCATTGACCGTTTAATTAGGAAATATGCATTTAAAAATACTTGTTTTTCAACTAAACTGTTGATACCACGCCCACATGTTATATTTTATCTGAAAGCTGGCGTAATTTACTATCTTTCACAAAAATTTGAACAAAATCCGTGCAGCCGTTCAAAAGTTATACGACTTTGAAAAATTGCTAAAATCAAAATTTGCTTGCTGAGGCATGCTGGGCGCCTGGTATTTTGCTAAAATTTTTGTATTGACATAACTTTCAAAATTACGCCCACTAGAATGAAGGTGAACTTGCGCAGCCCATAACTTGGGAACTACTGCTCCGATTTTGATGAAATTGGGAACTTGGGAAACTACTGCTCCGATTTTGATGAAATTTTTTGCAAAAAATAGGAAATTTCTCTAGTTTTTCGAATATATCCAATTAATGGGCGTGGCATTGACCGTTTAATTAGGAAATATGCATTTAAAAATACTTGTTTTTCAACTAAACTGTTGATACCACGCCCACATGTTATATTTTATCTGAAAGCTGGCGTAATTTACTATCTTTCACAAAAATTTGAACAAAATCCGTGCAGCCGTTCAAAAGTTATACGACTTTGAAAAATTGCTAAAATCAAAATTTGCTTGCTGAGGCATGCTGGGCGCCTGGTATTTTGCTAAAATTTTTGTATTGACATAACTTTCAAAATTACGCCCACTAGAATGAAGGTGAACTTGCGCAGCCCATAACTTGGGAACTACTGCTCCGATTTTGATGAAATTTTTTGCAAAAAATAGGAAATTTCTCTAGCTTTTCGAATATATCCAATTAATGGGCGTGGCATTGCCCGTTTAATTAGGAAATATGCATTTAAAAATACTTGTTTTTCAACTAAACTGTTGATGCCACGCCCACATGTTGTATTTTATCTGAAAGCTGGCGTAATTTACTATCTTTCACAAAAAATTTGAACAAAATCCGTGCAGCCGTTCAAAAGTTATACGACTTTGAAAAATTGCTAAAATCAAAATTTTCTTGCTGAGGCATGCTGGGCGCCTGGTATTTTGCTAACATTTTTGTATTGACATGATTTTCAAAATTACGCCCACTAGAATGAAGGTGAACTTGCGCAGCCCATAACTTGGGAACTACTGCTCCGATTTTGATGAAATTTTTTGCAAAAAATAGGAAATTTCTCTAGCTTTTCGAATATATCCAATTAATGGGCGTGGCATTGCCCGTTTAATTAGGAAATATGCATTTAAAAATACTTGTTTTTCAACTAAACTGTTGATGCCACGCCCACATGTTGTATTTTATCTGAAAGCTGGCGTAATTTACTATCTTTCATAAAAAATTTGAACAAAATCCGTGCAGCCGTTCAAAAGTTATACGACTTTGAAAAATTGCTAAAATCAAAATTTGCTTGCTGAGGCATGCTGGGCGCCTGGTATTTTGCTAATATCTTTGTATTGACATGATTTTCAAAAATTACGACCACGAAAATGAAGGTAAAATTGCGCGGCTCATAACTTCGGAACTATTGCTCCGATTTTGATGAAATCTTTTGCAGAAAATAGGAAATTTCTCCAGCTTTTTAAGGATATCTAATTAATGGGCGTGGCATTGCCCATTTAATTGGGAAATGTGCATTTGAAAATAGTTGTTTTTCAACCAAACTGTTGATGCCACGCCCATATGTTATGTTTTAACTGAAAGCTAGTGTAATTTGCTATCTTTTACAAAAAGTTTGAACAAAATCCGTGCAGCCGTTCAAAAGTTATACGACTTTGAAAAATTGCTAAAATCAAAATTTTCTTGCTGAGGCATGCTGGGCGCCTGGTATTTTGCTAAAATTTTTGTATTGACATAACTTTCAAAATTACGCCCACTAGAATGAAGGTGAACTTGCGCAGCCCATAACTTCGGAACTATTGCTCCGATTTTGATGAAATCTTTTGCAGAAAATAGGAAATTTCTCCAGCTTTTTAAGGATATCTAATTAATGGGCGTGGCATTGCCCATTTAATTGGGAAATGTGCATTTGAAAATAGTTGTTTTTCAACCAAACTGTTGATGCCACGCCCATATGTTATGTTTTATCTGAAAGCTAGTGTAATTTGCTATCTTTTACAAAAAGTTTGAACAAAATCCGTGCAGCCGTTCAAAAGTTATACGACTTTAAAAAATACCTAAAATCAAAATTTGCTTGCTGAGGCATGCTGGGCGCCTGGTATTTTGCTAAAATTTTTGTATTGACATAACTTTCAAAATTACGCCCACTAGAATGAAGGTGAACTTGCGCAGCCCATAACTTGGGAACTACTGCTCCGATTTTGATGAAATTTTTTGCAAAAAATAGGAAATTTCTCTAGTTTTTCGAATATATCCAATTAATGGGCGTGGCATTGACCGTTTAATTAGGAAATATGCATTTAAAAATACTTGTTTTTCAACTAAACTGTTGATACCACGCCCACATGTTATATTTTATCTGAAAGCTGGCGTAATTTACTATCTTTCACAAAAATTTGAACAAAATCCGTGCAGCCGTTCAAAAGTTATACGACTTTGAAAAATTGCTAAAATCAAAATTTGCTTGCTGAGGCATGCTGGGCGCCTGGTATTTTGCTAAAATTTTTGTATTGACATAACTTTCAAAATTACGCCCACTAGAATGAAGGTGAACTTGCGCAGCCCATAACTTGGGAACTACTGCTCCGATTTTGATGAAATTGGGAACTTGGGAAACTACTGCTCCGATTTTGATGAAATTTTTTGCAAAAAATAGGAAATTTCTCTAGTTTTTCGAATATATCCAATTAATGGGCGTGGCATTGACCGTTTAATTAGGAAATATGCATTTAAAAATACTTGTTTTTCAACTAAACTGTTGATACCACGCCCACATGTTATATTTTATCTGAAAGCTGGCGTAATTTACTATCTTTCACAAAAATTTGAACAAAATCCGTGCAGCCGTTCAAAAGTTATACGACTTTGAAAAATTGCTAAAATCAAAATTTGCTTGCTGAGGCATGCTGGGCGCCTGGTATTTTGCTAAAATTTTTGTATTGACATAACTTTCAAAATTACGCCCACTAGAATGAAGGTGAACTTGCGCAGCCCATAACTTGGGAACTACTGCTCCGATTTTGATGAAATTTTTTGCAAAAAATAGGAAATTTCTCTAGCTTTTCGAATATATCCAATTAATGGGCGTGGCATTGCCCGTTTAATTAGGAAATATGCATTTAAAAATACTTGTTTTTCAACTAAACTGTTGATGCCACGCCCACATGTTGTATTTTATCTGAAAGCTGGCGTAATTTACTATCTTTCACAAAAAATTTGAACAAAATCCGTGCAGCCGTTCAAAAGTTATACGACTTTGAAAAATTGCTAAAATCAAAATTTTCTTGCTGAGGCATGCTGGGCGCCTGGTATTTTGCTAAAATTTTTGTATTGACATAACTTTCAAAATTACGCCCACTAGAATGAAGGTGAACTTGCGCAGCCCATAACTTGAGAACTACTGCTCCGATTTTGATGAAATTTTTTGCAAAAAATAGGAAATTTCTCTAGCTTTTCGAATATATCCAATTAATGGGCGTGGCATTGCCCGTTTAATTAGGAAATATGCATTTAAAAATACTTGTTTTTCAACTAAACTGTTGATACCACGCCCACATGTTATATTTTATCTGAAAGCTGGCGTAATTTACTATCTTTCACAAAAATTTGAACAAAATCCGTGCAGCCGTTCAAAAGTTATACGACTTTGAAAAATTGCTAAAATCAAAATTTTCTTGCTGAGGCATGCTGGGCGCCTGGTATTTTGCTAAAATTTTTGTATTGACATAACTTTCAAAATTACGCCCACTAGAATGAAGGTGAACTTGCGCAGCCCATAACTTGGGAACTACTGCTCCGATTTTGATGAAATTTTTTGCAAAAAATAGGAAATTTCTCTAGCTTTTCGAATATATCCAATTAATTAATTAATCTTTGTATTGACATGATTTTCAAAAATTATGACCACGAAAATGAAGGTAAAATTGCGCGGCTCATAACTTCGGAACTATTGCTCCGATTTTGATGAAATCTTTTGCAGAAAATAGGAAATTTCTCCAGCTTTTTAAGGATATCTAATTAATGGGCGTGGCATTGCCCATTTAATTGGGAAATGTGCATTTGAAAATAGTTGTTTTTCAACCAAACTGTTGATGCCACGCCCATATGTTATGTTTTAACTGAAAGCTAGTGTAATTTGCTATCTTTTACAAAAAGTTTGAACAAAATCCGTGCAGCCGTTCAAAAGGTATACGACTTTAAAAAATACCTAAAATCAAAATTTGCTTGCTGAGGCATGCTGGGCGCCTGGTATTTTGCTAATATCTTTGTATTGACATGATTTTCAAAAATTACGACCACGAAAATGAAGGTAAAATTGCACGGCTCATAACTTCGGAACTATTGCTCCGATTTTGATGAAATCTTTTGCAGAAAATAGGAAATTTCTCCAGCTTTTTAAGGATATCTAATTAATGGGCGTGGCATTGCTCATTTAATTAGGAAATGTGCATTTGAAAATAGCTGTTTTTCAACCAAACTGTTGATGCCACGCCCACATCTTATATTTTATCTGAAAGCTGGCGTAATTTACTATCTTTCACAAAAATTTGAACAAAATCCGTGCAGCCGTTCAAAAGTTATACGACTTTGAAAAATTGCTAAAATCAAAATTTTCTTGCTGAGGCATGCTGGGCGCCTGGTATTTTGCTAAAATTTTTGTATTGACATAACTTTCAAAATTACGCCCACTAGAATGAAGGTGAACTTGCGCAGCCCATAACTTGGGAACTACTGCTCCGATTTTGATGAAATTTTTTGGAAAAAATAGGAAATTTCTCTAGTTTTTCGAATATATCCAATTAATGGGCGTGGCATTGACCGTTTAATTAGGAAATATGCATTTAAAAATACTTGTTTTTCAACTAAATTGTTGATACCACGCCCACATGTTATATTTTATCTGAAAGCTGGCGTAATTTACTATCTTTCACAAAAAATTTGAACAAAATCCGTGCAGCCGTTCAAAAGTTATACGACTTTGAAAAATTGCTAAAATCAAAATTTGCTTGCTGAGGCATGCTGGGCGCCTGGTATTTTGCTAAAATTTTTGTATTGACATAACTTTCAAAATTACGCCCACTAGAATGAAGGTGAACTTGCGCAGCCCATAACTTGGGAACTACTGCTCCGATTTTGATGAAATTTTTTGCAAAAAATAGGAAATTTCTCTAGCTTTTCGAATATATCCAATTAATGGGCGTGGCATTTCCCGTTTAATTAGGAAATATGCATTTAAAAATACTTGTTTTTCAACTAAACTGTTGATGCCACGCCCACATGTTGTATTTTATCTGAAAGCTGGCGTAATTTACTATCTTTCACAAAAAATTTGAACAAAATCCGTGCAGCCGTTCAAAAGTTATACGACTTTGAAAAATTGCTAAAATCAAAATTTTCTTGCTGAGGCATGCTGGGCGCCTGGTATTTTGCTAACATTTTTGTATTGACATAACTTTCAAAATTACGCCCACTAGAATGAAGGTGAACTTGCGCAGCCCATAACTTGAGAACTACTGCTCCGATTTTGATGAAATTTTTTGCAAAAAATAGGAAATTTCTCTAGCTTTTCGAATATATCCAATTAATGGGCGTGGCATTGCCCGTTTAATTAGGAAATATGCATTTAAAAATACTTGTTTTTCAACTAAACTGTTGATGCCACGCCCACATGTTATATTTTATCTGAAAGCTGGCGTAATTTACTATCTTTCACAAAAAATTTGAACAAAATCCGTGCAGCCGTTCAAAAGTTATACGACTTTGAAAAATTGCTAAAATCAAAATTTGCTTGCTGAGGCATGCTGGGCGCCTGGTATTTTGCTAAAATTTTTGTATTGACATAACTTTCAAAATTACGCCCACTAGAATGAAGGTGAACTTGCGCAGCCCATAACTTGGGAACTACTGCTCCGATTTTGATGAAATTTTTTGCAAAAAATAGGAAATTTCTCTAGCTTTTCGAATATATCCAATTAATGGGCGTGGCATTGCCCGTTTAATTAGGAAATATGCATTTAAAAATACTTGTTTTTCAACTAAACTGTTGATGCCACGCCCACATGTTGTATTTTATCTGAAAGCTGGCGTAATTTACTATCTTTCACAAAAAATTTGAACAAAATCCGTGCAGCCGTTCAAAAGTTATACGACTTTGAAAAATTGCTAAAATCAAAATTTGCTTGCTGAGGCATGCTGGGCGCCTGGTATTTTGCTAAAATTTTTGTATTGACATAACTTTCAAAATTACGCCCACTAGAATGAAGGTGAACTTGCGCAGCCCATAACTTGGGAACTACTGCTCCGATTTTGATGAAATTTTTTGCAAAAAATAGGAAATTTCTCTAGCTTTTCGAATATATCCAATTAATGGGCGTGGCATTGCCCGTTTAATTAGGAAATATGCATTTAAAAATACTTGTTTTTCAACTAAACTGTTGATGCCACGCCCACATGTTATATTTTATCTGAAAGCTGGCGTAATTTACTATCTTTCACAAAAAATTTGAACAAAATCCGTGCAGCCGTTCAAAAGTTATACGACTTTGAAAAATTGCTAAAATCAAAATTTGCTTGCTGAGGCATGCTGGGCGCCTGGTATTTTGCTAAAATTTTTGTATTGACATAACTTTCAAAATTACGCCCACTAGAATGAAGGTGAACTTGCGCAGCCCATAACTTGGGAACTACTGCTCCGATTTTGATGAAATTTTTTGCAAAAAATAGGAAATTTCTCTAGCTTTTCGAATATATCCAATTAATTAATTAATCTTTGTATTGACATGATTTTCAAAAATTATGACCACGAAAATGAAGGTAAAATTGCGCGGCTCATAACTTCGGAACTATTGCTCCGATTTTGATGAAATCTTTTGCAGAAAATAGGAAATTTCTCCAGCTTTTTAAGGATATCTAATTAATGGGCGTGGCATTGCCCATTTAATTGGGAAATGTGCATTTGAAAATAGTTGTTTTTCAACCAAACTGTTGATGCCACGCCCATATGTTATGTTTTAACTGAAAGCTAGTGTAATTTGCTATCTTTTACAAAAAGTTTGAACAAAATCCGTGCAGCCGTTCAAAAGGTATACGACTTTAAAAAATACCTAAAATCAAAATTTGCTTGCTGAGGCATGCTGGGCGCCTGGTATTTTGCTAATATCTTTGTATTGACATGATTTTCAAAAATTACGACCACGAAAATGAAGGTAAAATTGCACGGCTCATAACTTCGGAACTATTGCTCCGATTTTGATGAAATCTTTTGCAGAAAATAGGAAATTTCTCCAGCTTTTTAAGGATATCTAATTAATGGGCGTGGCATTGCTCATTTAATTAGGAAATGTGCATTTGAAAATAGCTGTTTTTCAACCAAACTGTTGATGCCACGCCCACATGTTATATTTTATCTGAAAGCTGGCGTAATTTACTATCTTTCACAAAAATTTGAACAAAATCCGTGCAGCCGTTCAAAAGTTATACGACTTTGAAAAATTGCTAAAATCAAAATTTTCTTGCTGAGGCATGCTGGGCGCCTGGTATTTTGCTAAAATTTTTGTATTGACATAACTTTCAAAATTACGCCCACTAGAATGAAGGTGAACTTGCGCAGCCCATAACTTGGGAACTACTGCTCCGATTTTGATGAAATTTTTTGGAAAAAATAGGAAATTTCTCTAGTTTTTCGAATATATCCAATTAATGGGCGTGGCATTGACCGTTTAATTAGGAAATATGCATTTAAAAATACTTGTTTTTCAACTAAACTGTTGATACCACGCCCACATGTTATATTTTATCTGAAAGCTGGCGTAATTTACTATCTTTCACAAAAAATTTGAACAAAATCCGTGCAGCCGTTCAAAAGTTATACGACTTTGAAAAATTGCTAAAATCAAAATTTGCTTGCTGAGGCATGCTGGGCGCCTGGTATTTTGCTAAAATTTTTGTATTGACATAACTTTCAAAATTACGCCCACTAGAATGAAGGTGAACTTGCGCAGCCCATAACTTGGGAACTACTGCTCCGATTTTGATGAAATTTTTTGCAAAAAATAGGAAATTTCTCTAGCTTTTCGAATATATCCAATTAATGGGCGTGGCATTTCCCGTTTAATTAGGAAATATGCATTTAAAAATACTTGTTTTTCAACTAAACTGTTGATGCCACGCCCACATGTTGTATTTTATCTGAAAGCTGGCGTAATTTACTATCTTTCACAAAAAATTTGAACAAAATCCGTGCAGCCGTTCAAAAGTTATACGACTTTGAAAAATTGCTAAAATCAAAATTTGCTTGCTGAGGCATGCTGGGCGCCTGGTATTTTGCTAACATTTTTGTATTGACATAACTTTCAAAATTACGCCCACTAGAATGAAGGTGAACTTGCGCAGCCCATAACTTCGGAACTATTGCTCCGATTTTGATGAAATCTTTTGCAGAAAATAGGAAATTTCTCCAGCTTTTTAAGGATATCTAATTAATGGGCGTGGCATTGCCCATTTAATTGGGAAATGTGCATTTGAAAATAGTTGTTTTTCAACCAAACTGTTGATGCCACGCCCATATGTTATGTTTTATCTGAAAGCTAGTGTAATTTGCTATCTTTTACAAAAAGTTTGAACAAAATCCGTGCAGCCGTTCAAAAGTTATACGACTTTGAAAAATTGCTAAAATCAAAATTTTCTTGCTGAGGCATGCTGGGCGCCTGGTATTTTGCTAACATTTTTGTATTGACATAACTTTCAAAATTACGCCCACTAGAATGAAGGTGAACTTGCGCAGCCCATAACTTGAGAACTACTGCTCCGATTTTGATGAAATTTTTTGCAAAAAATAGGAAATTTCTCTAGCTTTTCGAATATATCCAATTAATGGGCGTGGCATTGCCCGTTTAATTAGGAAATATGCATTTAAAAATACTTGTTTTTCAACTAAACTGTTGATGCCACGCCCACATGTTGTATTTTATCTGAAAGCTGGCGTAATTTACTATCTTTCACAAAAAATTTGAACAAAATCCGTGCAGCCGTTCAAAAGTTATACGACTTTGAAAAATTGCTAAAATCAAAATTTGCTTGCTGAGGCATGCTGGGCGCCTGGTATTTTGCTAACATTTTTGTATTGACATAACTTTCAAAATTACGCCCACTAGAATGAAGGTGAACTTGCGCAGCCCATAACTTGGGAACTACTGCTCCGATTTTGATGAAATTTTTTGCAAAAATTAGGAAATTTCTCTAGCTTTTCGAATATATCCAATTAATGGGCGTGGCATTTCCCGTTTAATTAGGAAATATGCATTTAAAAATACTTGTTTTTCAACTAAACTGTTGATGCCACGCCCACATGTTGTATTTTATCTGAAAGCTGGCGTAATTTACTATCTTTCGCAAAAAATTTGAACAAAATCCGTGCAGCCGTTCAAAAGTTATACGACTTTGAAAAATTGCTAAAATCAAAATTTTCTTGCTGAGGCATGCTGGGCGCCTGGTATTTTGCTAACATTTTTGTATTGACATGATTTTCAAAATTACGCCCACTAGAATGAAGGTGAACTTGCGCAGCCCATAACTTGGGAACTACTGCTCCGATTTTGATGAAATTTTTTGCAAAAAATAGGAAATTTCTCTAGCTTTTCGAATATATCCAATTAATGGGCGTGGCATTTCCCGTTTAATTAGGAAATATGCATTTAAAAATACTTGTTTTTCAACTAAACTGTTGATGCCACGCCCACATGTTGTATTTTATCTGAAAGCTGGCGTAATTTACTATCTTTCACAAAAAATTTGAACAAAATCCGTGCAGCCGTTCAAAAGTTATACGACTTTGAAAAATTGCTAAAATCAAAATTTGCTTGCTGAGGCATGCTGGGCGCCTGGTATTTTGCTAAAATTTTTGTATTGACATAACTTTCAAAATTACGCCCACTAGAATGAAGGTGAACTTGCGCAGCCCATAACTTGGGAACTACTGCTCCGATTTTGATGAAATTTTTTGCAAAAATTAGGAAATTTCTCTAGCTTTTCGAATATATCCAATTAATGGGCGTGGCATTTCCCGTTTAATTAGGAAATATGCATTTAAAAATACTTGTTTTTCAACTAAACTGTTGATGCCACGCCCACATGTTGTATTTTATCTGAAAGCTGGCGTAATTTACTATCTTTCGCAAAAAATTTGAACAAAATCCGTGCAGCCGTTCAAAAGTTATACGACTTTGAAAAATTGCTAAAATCAAAATTTTCTTGCTGAGGCATGCTGGGCGCCTGGTATTTTGCTAACATTTTTGTATTGACATAACTTTCAAAATTACGCCCACTAGAATGAAGGTGAACTTGCGCAGCCCATAACTTGGGAACTACTGCTCCGATTTTGATGAAATTTTTTGCAAAAATTAGGAAATTTCTCTAGCTTTTCGAATATATCCAATTAATGGGCGTGGCATTTCCCGTTTAATTAGGAAATATGCATTTAAAAATACTTGTTTTTCAACTAAACTGTTGATGCCACGCCCACATGTTGTATTTTATCTGAAAGCTGGCGTAATTTACTATCTTTCGCAAAAAATTTGAACAAAATCCGTGCAGCCGTTCAAAAGTTATACGACTTTGAAAAATTGCTAAAATCAAAATTTGCTTGCTGAGGCATGCTGGGCGCCTGGTATTTTGCTAAAATTTTTGTATTGACATAACTTTCAAAATTACGCCCACTAGAATGAAGGTGAACTTGCGCAGCCCATAACTTGGGAACTACTGCTCCGATTTTGATGAAATTTTTTGCAAAAATTAGGAAATTTCTCTAGCTTTTCGAATATATCCAATTAATGGGCGTGGCATTTCCCGTTTAATTAGGAAATATGCATTTAAAAATACTTGTTTTTCAACTAAACTGTTGATGCCACGCCCACATGTTGTATTTTATCTGAAAGCTGGCGTAATTTACTATCTTTCGAAAAAAATTTGAACAAAATCCGTGCAGCCGTTCAAAAGTTATACGACTTTGAAAAATTGCTAAAATCAAAATTTTCTTGCTGAGGCATGCTGGGCGCCTGGTATTTTGCTAACATTTTTGTATTGACATGATTTTCAAAATTACGCCCACTAGAATGAAGGTGAACTTGCGCAGCCCATAACTTGGGAACTACTGCTCCGATTTTGATGAAATTTTTTGCAAAAAATAGGAAATTTCTCTAGCTTTTCGAATATATCCAATTAATGGGCGTGGCATTTCCCGTTTAATTAGGAAATATGCATTTAAAAATACTTGTTTTTCAACTAAACTGTTGATGCCACGCCCACATGTTGTATTTTATCTGAAAGCTGGCGTAATTTACTATCTTTCACAAAAAATTTGAACAAAATCCGTGCAGCCGTTCAAAAGTTATACGACTTTGAAAAATTGCTAAAATCAAAATTTGCTTCCTGAGGCATGCTGGGCGCCTGGTATTTTGCTAAAATTTTTGTATTGACATGATTTTCAAAATTACGCCCACTAGAATGAAGGTGAACTTGCGCAGCCCATAACTTGGGAACTACTGCTCCGATTTTGATGAAATTTTTTGCAAAAAATAGGAAATTTCTCTAGCTTTGCGAGGATATCCAATTAATGGGCGTGGCATTGCCCGTTTAATTAGGAAATATGCATTTAAAAATACTTGTTTTTCAACTAAACTGTTGATGCCACGCCCACATGTTATATTTTATCTGAAAGCTGGCGTAATTTACTATCTTTCACAAAAAATTTGAACAAAATCCGTGCAGCCGTTCAAAAGTTATACGACTTTGAAAAATTGCTAAAATCAAAATTTGCTTGCTGAGGCATGCTGGGCGCCTGGTATTTTGCTAACATTTTTGTATTGACATAACTTTCAAAATTACGCCCACTAGAATGAAGGTGAACTTGCGCAGCCCATAACTTGAGAACTACTGCTCCGATTTTGATGAAATTTTTTGCAAAAAATAGGAAATTTCTCTAGCTTTGCGAGGATATCCAATTAATGGGCGTGGCATTGCCCGTTTAATTAGGAAATATGCATTTAAAAATACTTGTTTTTCAACTAAACTGTTGATGCCACGCCCACATGTTATATTTTATCTGAAAGCTGGCGTAATTTACTATCTTTCACAAAAAATTTGAACAAAATCCGTGCAGCCGTTCAAAAGTTATACGACTTTGAAAAATTGCTAAAATCAAAATTTTCTTGCTGAGGCATGCTGGGCGCCTGGTATTTTGCTAACATTTTTGTATTGACATAACTTTCAAAATTACGCCCACTAGAATGAAGGTGAACTTGCGCAGCCCATAACTTGGGAACTACTGCTCCGATTTTGATGAAATTTTTTGCAAAAATTAGGAAATTTCTCTAGCTTTTCGAATATATCCAATTAATGGGCGTGGCATTTCCCGTTTAATTAGGAAATATGCATTTAAAAATACTTGTTTTTCAACTAAACTGTTGATGCCACGCCCACATGTTGTATTTTATCTGAAAGCTGGCGTAATTTACTATCTTTCGCAAAAAATTTGAACAAAATCCGTGCAGCCGTTCAAAAGTTATACGACTTTGAAAAATTGCTAAAATCAAAATTTGCTTGCTGAGGCATGCTGGGCGCCTGGTATTTTGCTAAAATTTTTGTATTGACATAACTTTCAAAATTACGCCCACTAGAATGAAGGTGAACTTGCGCAGCCCATAACTTGGGAACTACTGCTCCGATTTTGATGAAATTTTTTGCAAAAATTAGGAAATTTCTCTAGCTTTTCGAATATATCCAATTAATGGGCGTGGCATTTCCCGTTTAATTAGGAAATATGCATTTAAAAATACTTGTTTTTCAACTAAACTGTTGATGCCACGCCCACATGTTGTATTTTATCTGAAAGCTGGCGTAATTTACTATCTTTCGCAAAAAATTTGAACAAAATCCGTGCAGCCGTTCAAAAGTTATACGACTTTGAAAAATTGCTAAAATCAAAATTTTCTTGCTGAGGCATGCTGGGCGCCTGGTATTTTGCTAACATTTTTGTATTGACATGATTTTCAAAATTACGCCCACTAGAATGAAGGTGAACTTGCGCAGCCCATAACTTGGGAACTACTGCTCCGATTTTGATGAAATTTTTTGCAAAAAATAGGAAATTTCTCTAGCTTTTCGAATATATCCAATTAATGGGCGTGGCATTTCCCGTTTAATTAGGAAATATGCATTTAAAAATACTTGTTTTTCAACTAAACTGTTGATGCCACGCCCACATGTTGTATTTTATCTGAAAGCTGGCGTAATTTACTATCTTTCACAAAAAATTTGAACAAAATCCGTGCAGCCGTTCAAAAGTTATACGACTTTGAAAAATTGCTAAAATCAAAATTTGCTTCCTGAGGCATGCTGGGCGCCTGGTATTTTGCTAAAATTTTTGTATTGACATGATTTTCAAAATTACGCCCACTAGAATGAAGGTGAACTTGCGCAGCCCATAACTTGGGAACTACTGCTCCGATTTTGATGAAATTTTTTGCAAAAAATAGGAAATTTCTCTAGCTTTGCGAGGATATCCAATTAATGGGCGTGGCATTGCCCGTTTAATTAGGAAATATGCATTTAAAAATACTTGTTTTTCAACTAAACTGTTGATGCCACGCCCACATGTTATATTTTATCTGAAAGCTGGCGTAATTTACTATCTTTCACAAAAAATTTGAACAAAATCCGTGCAGCCGTTCAAAAGTTATACGACTTTGAAAAATTGCTAAAATCAAAATTTGCTTGCTGAGGCATGCTGGGCGCCTGGTATTTTGCTAACATTTTTGTATTGACATAACTTTCAAAATTACGCCCACTAGAATGAAGGTGAACTTGCGCAGCCCATAACTTGAGAACTACTGCTCCGATTTTGATGAAATTTTTTGCAAAAAATAGGAAATTTCTCTAGCTTTGCGAGGATATCCAATTAATGGGCGTGGCATTGCCCGTTTAATTAGGAAATATGCATTTAAAAATACTTGTTTTTCAACTAAACTGTTGATGCCACGCCCACATGTTATATTTTATCTGAAAGCTGGCGTAATTTACTATCTTTCACAAAAAATTTGAACAAAATCCGTGCAGCCGTTCAAAAGTTATACGACTTTGAAAAATTGCTAAAATCAAAATTTGCTTGCTGAGGCATGCTGGGCGCCTGGTATTTTGCTAAAATTTTTGTATTGACATAACTTTCAAAATTACGCCCACTAGAATGAAGGTGAAATTGCGCAGCCCATAACTTGGGAACTACTGCTCCGATTTTGATGAAATTTTTTGTAAAAAATAGGAAATTTCTCTAGCTTTTCGAATATATCCAATTAATGGGCGTGGCATTGCCCGTTTAATTAGGAAATATGCATTTAAAAATGTTTGTTTTTCAACTAAACTGTTGATGCCACGCCCACATGTTATATTTTATCTGAAAGCTGGCGTAATTTACTATCTTTCACAAAAAATTTGAACAAAATCCGTGCAGCCGTTCAAAAGTTATACGACTTTGAAAAATTGCTAAAATCAAAATTTGCTTGCTGAGGCATGCTGGGCGCCTGGTATTTTGCTAAAATTTTTGTATTGACATAACTTTCAAAATTACGCCCACTAGAATGAAGGTGAACTTGCGCAGCCCATAACTTGGGAACTACTGCTCCGATTTTGATGAAATTTTTTGCAAAAAATAGGAAATTTCTCTAGCTTTTCGAATATATCCAATTAATGGGCGTGGCATTGCCCGTTTAATTAGGAAATATGCATTTAAAAATACTTGTTTTTCAACTAAACTGTTGATGCCACGCCCACATGTTATATTTTATCTGAAAGCTGGCGTAATTTACTATCTTTCACAAAAAATTTGAACAAAATCCGTGCAGCCGTTCAAAAGTTATACGACTTTGAAAAATTGCTAAAATCAAAATTTGCTTGCTGAGGCATGCTGGGCGCCTGGTATTTTGCTAACATTTTTGTATTGACATAACTTTCAAAATTACGCCCACTAGAATGAAGGTGAACTTGCGCAGCCCATAACTTGAGAACTACTGCTCCGATTTTGATGAAATTTTTTGCAAAAAATAGGCAATTTCTGTAGCTTTGCGAGGATATCCAATTAATGGGCGTGGCATTGCCCGTTTAATTAGGAAATATGCATTTAAAAATACTTGTTTTTCAACTAAACTGTTGATGCCACGCCCACATGTATTTTATCTGAAAGCTGGCGTAATTTACTATCTTTCACAAAAAATTTGAACAAAATCCGTGCAGCCGTTCAAAAGTTATACGACTTTGAAAAATTGCTAAAATCAAAATTTGCTTGCTGAGGCATGCTGGGCGCCTGGTATTTTGCTAACATTTTTGTATTGACATAACTTTCAAAATTACGCCCACTAGAATGAAGGTGAACTTGCGCAGCCCATAACTTGAGAACTACTGCTCCGATTTTGATGAAATTTTTTGCAAAAAATAGGCAATTTCTCTAGCTTTGCGAGGATATCCAATTAATGGGCGTGGCATTGCCCGTTTAATTAGGAAATATGCATTTAAAAATACTTGTTTTTCAACTAAACTGTTGATGCCACGCCCACATGTTATATTTTATCTGAAAGCTGGCGTAATTTACTATCTTTCACAAAAAATTTGAACAAAATCCGTGCAGCCGTTCAAAAGTTATACGACTTTGAAAAATTGCTAAAATCAAAATTTGCTTGCTGAGGCATGCTGGGCGCCTGGTATTTTGCTAAAATTTTTGTATTGACATAACTTTCAAAATTACGCCCACTAGAATGAAGGTGAAATTGCGCAGCCCATAACTTGGGAACTACTGCTCCGATTTTGATGAAATTTTTTGTAAAAAATAGGAAATTTCTCTAGCTTTTCGAATATATCCAATTAATGGGCGTGGCATTGCCCGTTTAATTAGGAAATATGCATTTAAAAATACTTGTTTTTCAACTAAACTGTTGATGCCACGCCCACATGTTGTATTTTATCTGAAAGCTGACGTAATTTACTATCTTTCACAAAAAATTTGAACAAAATCCGTGCAGCCGTTCAAAAGTTATACGACTTTGAAAAATTGCTAAAATCAAAATTTGCTTGCTGAGGCATGCTGGGCGCCTGGTATTTTGCTAACATTTTTGTATTGACATAACTTTCAAAATTACGCCCACTAGAATGAAGGTGAACTTGCGCAGCCCATAACTTGAGAACTACTGCTCCGATTTTGATGAAATTTTTTGCAAAAAATAGGAAATTTCTCTAGCTTTTCGAATATATCCAATTAATGGGCGTGGCATTGCCCGTTTAATTAGGAAATATGCATTTAAAAATACTTGTTTTTCAACTAAACTGTTGATGCCACGCCCACATGTTGTATTTTATCTGAAAGCTGGCGTAATTTACTATCTTTCACAAAAAATTTGAACAAAATCCGTGCAGCCGTTCAAAAGTTATACGACTTTGAAAAATTGCTAAAATCAAAATTTGCTTGCTGAGGCATGCTGGGCGCCTGGTATTTTGCTAACATTTTTGTATTGACATAACTTTCAAAATTACGCCCACTAGAATGAAGGTGAACTTGCGCAGCCCATAACTTGAGAACTACTGCTCCGATTTTGATGAAATTTTTTGCAAAAAATAGGAAATTTCTCTAGCTTTTCGAATATATCCAATTAATGGGCGTGGCATTGCCCGTTTAATTAGGAAATATGCATTTAAAAATGCTTGTTTTTCAACTAAACTGTTGATGCCACGCCCACATGTTGTATTTTATCTGAAAGCTGGCGTAATTTACTATCTTTCACAAAAAATTTGAACAAAATCCGTGCAGCCGTTCAAAAGTTATACGACTTTGAAAAATTGCTAAAATCAAAATTTGCTTGCTGAGGCATGCTGGGCGCCTGGTATTTTGCTAACATTTTTGTATTGACATAACTTTCAAAATTACGCCCACGAGAATGAAGGTGAACTTGTGCGGCTCATAACTTGGGAACTACTGCTCCGATTTTGATGAAATTTTTTCTAGCTTTCTACCAGAAGTAGGCGTCAGAGATGCTAGTGAGTGAATTTAACGAAGTTCTTGTTCTTAGAAACAGTCGTTATAGCAATAATTAAGATGTTGACGCGAAATTTAGTATATGAAGATATTCTTTAGCCATGTAGGTAATTTCCTATTTAAAATGTTAAGATAGATTATAAGGCACGCCTACAATCTAATTTATAGCCGATTGAATTGAATTATAAAATTGCAATTTGCTGCTCGTGCTCAATACAACCTTTTTGACGTAGAGTCGCATTTTCAAATTTAAATACACTATAAATCTTTTGCTCGCTTATTATGTGAAAGACATTTAAGATTTGCCAAATAACTATTTATTGCTTCCAAATAATTCCATTTAAGATAATTTTGAATCTTTACATTAAATGATTTATGCAAATGAAAATAAACAATAATTTCTTTTTCTATACATGTTTACTTAAAACTGGTTGATGCCCATAAAAGAGAAGAGTAAAGATGTAAAATTCTTTTACAAAAAATCTATTTTAATCAAATTTTTCATTTATAGAAAAACTTTTGTTATTATTTACAATTGTTACTCTGCGTTATATTGTAATATTTATGAAAGATTGAATTAATTATTCATCAAATTATATTTTCAATATTTCAAAAGTCAACAAATTGTTGTTTTAGTTATATTTGTGTACACTTCTGGCAGAGATATTCAGAGATTAATATGCCGAATATTTGTTAATGTAATGTTCAACAACATTTTTATTCTATTGTAGTGTAGAAGAAAAATCTTTCCAGTCAGCAGAGTTGTACATAAAAAGAAAATGTTTATATGTGTATAAATAAATGTGTAGTAAAAAGATAAGAAATGCCACAATGCTTGTAAATAACTTGTATGCTAGCATAGATTATTAAGAAACCTTAGGTTTTGCTTGCAGTTACTAAGAAAGAGGTAGAGACGAAGAGAACTGAATTTTTCAAATTTAATACATAGTTAAGTTTTAGTTTGCTTGTACCTACCTACTATCTTATATACCTACCAGTTGGATAAAATAAAATTAAGCAAAATCACGATCTTAGGGGACTTTTTAAGCTAAATTATTGACTCTTCCTTTTATCCTTTTTTAGCAAAAGTATTAGCCCTTTAAAATTAGTTCTGTGGAACCTGCCAAAATGACTTGATTAAGCTCAAACTTGCCTTTTGAGTTTGTTCGATAAATATTTATCAAATGACTTCAAAATTTCAATATAAAAAATGTTCACGTATATACCATTTTTGCTAGAGCAAGGTAAACCATTGCAAAAAAAATGAACAAAAAAGAAAAAATTTACTCAAACGAGGAAACAATTAAGCTTTCTAACAAAAATCAAAAAATTGTCAATTCAATACAAAGTTTAAACTGTTTTTTTAATTCTTTTCGTGTGTGATTCATATTCATATCTACTTTTTTTCCCACTTCATAGATCATATTACACACGACGAAAATTTCGTCCTATTTATGCCAAAGTAATGAACAGTTACGCCAATGCTCATCGTAAATCATCGACCTATCAGCGTTATTCGGGAGCAAATAGTTTAAGTCTGGTTACCGGTTTAATGCCATTCACGACAGAAATGGCTCTCTTTGAATTCCCCTTCAATGAATTATTGGTAAATATATATTCGGATAAATGTGTAAAACTTGGACATGTAAGAAAACTTCATTTAGATTTGGTCTGTGCTGACAAAACGCCAACATATGGCACTGTTGATGTGGACACATGGTGAAGAAGCGTTAGCCAAGTCTTTGGTGGCCTGCAAATTGTATAAAGCAATGGCTCATGAAGCGGCCGAAGATGATTTGGATACAGAAATCTATGAAGAGTTGCGCTCTTATGCCAAAGAATTTGAGAGTAAAGGTAAATTGTTGACCCATATAAAAATATAAAAAATATATTAATTCAAACAACAATGTTTAGGTTTGAAATTGTTAGACTTTAGTTATCGCACCGATGCGGAGAAAGCTCAACGTTTATTAACCTGTGAGTTGCATTCTTGGTCGAATCAGAGTTGTTTGTCATTGGCGGTAGCTGCCAATCATCGGGCGCTATTGGCCCATCCCTGCAGTCAAGTTATATTGGCCGATTTATGGATGGGTGGTTTACGTACCCGCAAGAATACTAATTTCAAGGTCTTTTTTTTTTTTTTTTGTTATAATTTGAAAAAAAAAAATAATTTTTTTTGTGACAATTTTAGGTGATTTTGGGTTTGGTGCTACCCTATTATATAAAACATTTAGATTTTAAATCGAAAGAGGAATTACAACAAATGCCACAAACGGAAGAGGAGCATTTGGAAAATCAAAATCTTGACAATGACGATTCCGATCGTTCTCATCCCGATGCAGAGGTGCGTACTAATGTTATTATTATCATTTAATTAATTTTTAATAATAATTGTTGGGGGAGTTTTTATTTTGGTTAATTCGTTTTGTATTTGTACTGTTAGACGTAGAAAAGAAAATTATTGTTTTTAGAATATTTTTATTAAGTAGAATTTATCATTTACTTGTCCTTCCTTAACTGTTATTACTATTACATATATAGAGATTTGTAGCCAAGTGATGAATCAGATTTGTATGAGTTATTGGATAATTCTTATTAATGAAATGTACAGTTAATCAATTATTCATTGAATCGATTGTTATTTGATTTATGTGTTTTGTTCTGATTTTTTCCGTTTCCTGCTTTATTGCTTGTTGTTGTCGTTCTTCTTCTTCTTCTTCTTCTTCTTCTTCTTCTTCTTCTTCTTCTTCTTCTTCTTCTTCTTCTTCTTTGTTTTTCTTTTTCTTTTTTTTTTTCTTTATTCGTTTCTAGAATCCACTTGCGAAAGCGAAAAGATCCTTATCTTTGAAATATAGGATGGCCAACAATACAAATAACAATCCGGACAAGGTAGTAGATCTTGCTTTTAGTCACACAAACACAAACACAAACACACATATATGTGTATGTATGTAAGAAAAGCTTTCATGTTTTTGTTTTTTGTTTTTTTTTTTTTTTTATACCTGTAATATTTTATATAATATGTATTTTGTGTTGTTGTTGTAATTACTTAATGGCAACATTTGTAAAAGTTGTTTATTCAATGTTTATATTTATATCGATGCTATGTGTAGAGTCATTAGGATTGAAAGAAATGTTAAGTCTTACAAGTCCGTTTATGTGGTTTTTAAAGTTTGATTTTGAAATTAATCAACATTAAAGAAATCAATTAGTTTTTATTATTAACGTTTATGAACTGGTTTTTTTACACCTTCATAAAAAGGCTTCTCTAATAAAACCAAGTTATTCATTCAATGTTCTTGGTGAAATTTTATAATTTCGCCTTTAGGAGGTCATAGATAAAGGAAAATTGATTATATCAGTTGAATTTTGAACATATTCGTCTCAAATGGAACAGATTTAAAACAATGTAGTATTCACATAAAAGGGAAAATATAAGTCCGTCAGCTATAAATAGGCGTCAGAGACAACACACAAAGTCTATATTACTCTTAATCAGTATTAAAATCTCGATCCAGGTGTCTGTCTGCTTTGAAATGTTAAACTACAACTGTTATCAATCCCTTTTTTCCGCAAATAAGAAGAAATTTTAAGTTTTTCTTTTAACCTAGCAAGTTTTTTTGTTCTCATTATTGTCTCTGTTTAATACTAGAGAAAAAGTTATATTCGTTTCTCATATTAGATGATGTTACCGGCTGGCTCTCCGTAACAATAAATATTATATCGGTAATGAACTTTTATCAACTTAAGTATTAAATTATGACTTTGTGCTCGTTTTATAATAATTAAATTGATAAAAGATCATTACCGGTATAATATTTATTAGAATTGTTACCGACATTTTAAATTTTATAAAAAAAATTTCATATACAAAGGCCACATCCAAAATATTTCTCTTAGCTACAGAAATTAGTCTACAAAAACTTAATCGGCACTTATATGCATTCATCGTTATAGAGAAAAATTATCGGACACGTCTACAAATTATAAAAAAAAAAAAAATGATTGTGACTCAGGATTAGTTTATGTGCATTAAATACACTTTTAATCTATAATCAGACATCTGCCACGCCTACATGTGTATGCCTATATATGTGGAGGGTATTTAAGTTAAAACTCAATCGTTTTACTTGTGTTTATATATATGCTCGAGTAGTTATTTCCCCCAGTAAGCAGCATTACCTTTAACCCATATAAAGTGACCTCGTCTGTCAAGTTCAACATTTCTCAAATAATTAAAAACTGTAATGAATGTTTATTATAATTCACGTATGTTTCTGTTAATATATGTCATTCATTGCTAATTAACATTTATTATAAATGTAATTTTTCTCCATTTGTCTTCTTCCCTCAATTTCTGTTTGTTTTTTTTGATTCGTTACCATCTTTATTCGTCATTTGTTTGAGTTGTAATTTTCATTTCCAAAAAAAAAAAAAAAATTATAATTAAATTGCATCCTCAACCCTATGATTGAAAGTGCAAGCTATTGCAAGTTGAAAAATCTCCACCCTCACCCAGCAATAGTTATGCTAACTCCAATAATGTAAGTTATCTTATTATCATTAACAATAATCATTTTTGTTTTATTAATTGTAAAAATAATAAATTTTTATTTATTTATATAAGCGGAATATTTACTATACATAGTTGAATATCGTACGTCCCTCAAAAGTTGTCATTATTCTGAATTGTGTTCGAAAGTAAATGCAAAGATAATTAGTTCTAACAGTTATGTTTGTTGTGTGTTTTATTAAGAGTAGTTTTTCCTAAGCTTTTCTACATAAATTAAAAATTTTTAATCAATTTTCAGTTAATTCAATTTTTGAGAGTGAGTGTTTCAACAATAGACGGACGTACGTACACCTTGGCTCAAATTTTCATATTGATTGGGAATTTATATAATATAATGCAACTTCTGCATCCTATTTATAACCCATAGTATAACAAACTTAGTATACCTTAGTATAGGAGGAAGGTTTAAATTCATTAGAAATTTACCTAGAACAGCAGAACTGTTTAGATTATTTTCAGTATGGTAGGAAATATTTTTATTGCTCCTTTGCTCCTCTGTCTCTCTCTTTGTATTTATAATAATTTTAAGTTTTCTTTATAATTAGTCGCTCTGTTGCCTTCCTAGCGATTATTCTTAATAAATAGCAATTTTTTTTTTTTTTTTTTTTCTTTATATTTGGGTTCATTCTGAATTAACTGTTTTGTAATAAAACAAAATAAAAAAAATCACCATTATCACCTCAACCCAACCACCTGAATACCTCATTGCAACCATTGCAGGCTTTATTGGCGGATACGTATTCACTGCGTGATACCAAAGTTCACGAAAATGGCAAAGTGAGTAAAACTTTATATGTGTGTGTGTATATTCAAATGAAATTTAGCATTTTGTTCTAAATTCTATTCAGTTTGATGCCGATTTAATTTGAATTTCAAATTTTATAATTTTAGTTATAAGTACTCTCTCTTAAAAGCAAAATACAAGCACAAACACACACATACCCATATAAACATATATATCTATGCAATGTAATAGTACCTAGTAATAGTAACAACAACAACAACAACAATAACAACAACATTGCAAAATATAAAAACAATTCAACAGATGTATAAACAATCAAATCATTGCCACCGTCATCATCATCAGCATTTTCATTCCCAATCATAGAAAAAATTGAATGTATACTAGTCCACACACACACACACACCCATACGTACATATGTACACGCTAACATTTTTAGCATATTTAGATGGCATTGGACCACTTCAATTACTTTTGGAACAGGTCAATCGTTATGTAAATATTTTTCCAAATGTATGCACATCAGTAATACCACCTCACTCATCACTTTGAAGGTTGTGGTGAAAGAAACAATTGGTGGTAGTAACGAAATCATTTAGTTACTAAAGCTTTTAATGGGAAACAAGTTAATTAAAGTTAAAATTTCCAAATAAGTAAAAAAAAAAAGAAGAAAAAGATTTAATTCAATTTAATTTAGGCTGTTAAAGCTGAATTTTTAGTTTAAATAGATAGATAGTCAAGTACACGGGTAGTCTATATCTATAACTTGGAAACGGCTGCCCCCAATTTATTCAAAGTTTTTGTGAAAGCTTGTAAATTAATTCAGCTTTCAAACAAAGTATATTATGTGGGCGTGGCACCAACCATTCAGTTAATAAACAGGTATTTTTAAAAGGTCCCTACCTAAGCAAAGAATATAATTAAAATCGTAAGCTGTTCAAGACGCAATAAAAGTTCTCTACTTATTAGGAAATTAATTCACTTTTTCAACATCACCAAATACCATCACAAACACTCTGCAATTTCTATACCACTTGCTACGTAAGAGATTAACAAATACTTTACACTTTTTGTACACACCGCCACGGTATTGAAAATTATACAACTGTGCGTTTGCAGCGAAGGAGGAGTAAAGAAAAATCATGTTCGTATCGTATAAGGAAAATGCTTCCATATGTAGCCAAGGCGATGTGTACTTAAATTTCGCCTTAAATCGTTTACTTGTTTAATCTTGACTTAGTTTTTGTCATCTAGTCTCTTTTTTCGTGCTTCCTCCTATTAACCAACCCGTTTCTGTTTTTGCATTTTTGTCACAACGTAATGATTCATTCCAGGTCAACCTCACCGCAGGAGCGGAAGAACTCCCTTTCAAAGTTAGTTTTTCTTCTTTTGTACATAAATCTAATAACAGCATCGTCCCTGTGTTTCGTTTTTTTGTCACATGTCGTTTTAATATGTTTTTTAGTGATTTCATTTTCACACTTTGTTTTGTTATTGTTAACAGTTTTTTCTGCACTTAATATTTAATGTAATATGGTTTCTAGCTGTAGGTGAGTAGTTAATAATGCACGTAGAAAAAAAAAACGTATAACATTTATATAAACAGTGCAACGTTAATGGGAGTACAGTTTTTTTATCCTCACCGACAAATGCATGCGGGAATGTATCCGTCAAAACGCCCTGAAAGAGGCGAGTCAGTCCCCGCAAAGTATTATGTCTGTCCATCTGTCTGTCCGAGTGTGTGTGTTCTGAGGTAATCACTTTCCTGGACGCAAAATTCTAGGTATTAATGCCAAATTGGGCTGAAGTAGTTGCCAAACGGAGGTTAGTATGGAAATTAGGCAAAAGCGGTCGAACGATAGGTTCAATGCCATAATTTAGAGAGTAAAAAAAAGGTCGAAAAAGCAGCAAATCTTCACGTGAAGCTTTGGTGGTGGGTACTTGAGATTTGACTTTAGCCAAATATGAATTTTTTTTTGTTATTTCTATTAAAAAAGGAAGCTTTTTTTTTAATGTACTTAATATGAAAATTATAATAAATTTTATCCAATTAAATTGAAAATTATGACAGTTGTTTGGACAATACTGGAACACACAAATATGTGTAAAAAAAATCAATAAAATTTCATGAAAATAATTAAAGTGTTGAAAGTGGATTTGAATACCTGGAGACAAAATTTAAAACTTACAAACTTATAGGAGATAGACAAACACCTGACATTTTATTTATATTTATTTATTAATAAGATGTTGTGCCACCATTTGGTTCTAGAACAGTTGCAATTATTTGCGGAATATATTCGTAGAGTTTCTGAGTAGTTCTGCTGTCACTTTTGTTGCGGTATTTTTATGTTGTCTGGCCACAATTCTTTTTAATGTTCATCGGTCTGTACGTTTGAGTTTTGCTCACTATTCGTCACCACCGATAAAGTTTTACCATATTTTGCGTATGCTCTCATTACCGTAGATTTTGTCGTTCGCAAAACAGTTAACAATTCAGCCGTTTTCGTCAAAGAAGTTTCCGCTAACCGAGCACCAACGATCCCACTGAAAGATCACACATTTCAACGATCGCTTGTTTTAACCATCGCAAACTAGAAGAGTATAATACACTGAAATATAACCTAGAAGGCTTGGCAACCTAACCTAACCTCATCTGATTTAACCCAAGTTAACTTAACCTTAAAGTAACCCATGCTAACCTAACGCAACCTGTCCTGATTTAACCTTCCTTACTGTGAGCCAACCTAATCTAACTTAAGTTAAACTAACTTAACCTAAACCATTGTAAACTAACCTACCCTAACCTTAAACTGTGATCTACTCTGACCTAATCTTAACAAAATTTATTTAATATTTTTACAAATTCTAATGAAATTTGAATCCGTATGCGTCGCAACTAACTTTCACAATTTTTTTTTTTTTTTTTCTGTTTTTTTTAAGAGTTTTTTTTATAAATTGCTCCATAGAAACCAAGCGGGCAGGAGATTATTAGGTGACTTAAAAATTTCACGCGTGAGGTGTTCAGTGGTTTACCCACAAATTTTTGGAGTAGAACAGAGTTTACAAGTTTCCTAGGATAGAATTTAAAATAAATATTTCAGTAAATTATGATTTACTACGATTACGTTTTACATCACAAAAGAACGTAAGGACTCTCATTACCATAGAGAGTCAATGAAAAAAATGCATAATTTTTTATACACCATTTATTATTATTAACGTTACTCGTAAACTTGGAATATATTTAAAATTCATGTAATATTGTTTTCACATTTTTTTTACAACTGTTATAATATTATACGGTATTCGGTGTTGCATGCGGCTAACTAATGATTTGATTCCAATTTAAATATGTACATATAGAAGGTGTCGTTGTAAATAACCATTTGTTGGAATATGAAATAAATGTAATTTATCTTTTTTATCTTTTTTAAAGTTAAAATAAACATAACTGTGTAGCCTTGCATTTTAACATTTAAATAATAAAAATATTCCGGGTAGAGTGTAAATTTTTTCAAATATTACTTCCTCTTAATCATCAGGTATCATTAACCGATTCAGATCCATCACAATTTCGTGACTTTTTTCAAATGAGCGAATATGAAGTGAAACAACATCAGCCGTTACGTTTGAAAAAGAAATTTTATGAATTTTATACAGCACCGATTACAAAATTTTGGGCCGATTCTGTAAGTTATACAAAATTATTTATAAAAATATGTACATAAATATATTTCATTATATGATTTTATTATTATTATAATTTATTTTTTAAATAGATAGCTTACATGTTTTTTCTGGTTATGTTCACGTTTACGGTGCTGGTGAAAATGGAAGCCAAGCCTCGATGGCAAGAAATTTATTCGATTGCTTATATAGCAACGTTGGGTTTTGAAAAAATACGTGAAATTATCTCTTCTGAGCCGGTCGCTATCACGTAAATACATTTTTCTATATATATTTATATAATGAAATAGTTAAAAGCTGATTACAAATAGTGGGCGTGCCAGTTACATGTTCACGCTCTCTATAATTTATAAATTTCTTATCAGCTGACAAGTTGTATACTGCGCCAAATAAAATCTTTTGTAAATTGTGGCCATATTTTGCCCATTTCAACATCGATCTGTCAGAAAATTTATGGATGACATTCCAAAGAAAACAGTTTCTCCTTTAAGTTAAACCATTCATTGAATCATTTTTTAAACTTTGTGGTTCAATTTATGTAATTGAAAAACAGTTTGTTATAGTTTGTAGGCGTGGCCCTTAACCAATTTTGTCAAGTTTAGATAGAAACTCATGTAAACAAATTAAAAATGTTTGCATTCCAACAAGAAACGGAAACCCTGGCGGACATAACCGCCATTTTTACTTAATTTATATTATTGTAAACATAAATTTAATATATTTTTTATTATTTATTCAACATTATATTTCCATCAAGGCATAAATTTTCGGTATGGACTTGGAATATGTGGAATCCTTGTGATGGTGCTGCCATAATATTATTCTTTATTGGCTTATCTTTACGTTTTCGCCCCAATACTATGGACATTGGTCGTGTCATTTATTGTGTGGATAGTATTTATTGGTATTTGCGCATATTAAATATACTGGGCGTTAACAAGTATTTGGGTAATTAATTAGAAAATTGTAAAAAATTCAATTTGATCATTTTTTTACATGCCCAGGTCCTTTGGTAACAATGATGGGCAAAATGGTTAAAAATATGATATATTTTGTGGTTTTATTGGCGGTTGTCTTAATGAGTTTTGGGGTTAGCCGTCAGGCTATACTTTATCCAAATATGGAGCCAACATGGCGCTTAATACGAGAGGTGAGTAGCGAACCTTAACATTCTTCTATTTATTATATAAACACTTAAGTTGAGTAGAAAAATAGGATAGGATTTGAATGAATTTGTAACGTTTTCAGTTCTATTGCTTTAATGCTCTAATTATGTATCCAAATAGTTTCATTAAAGTTTTTGAAGGTGATGGTTAAGAGTTAATTAAATTGATAGGATTGGAATTCTTTGAACAAGATGTTAATATTTTATTGTCCTTCGTTTAACTTCTTTGCCGTGATAAAGACGATGAGTTTAGTTTTGAAAATCTTTTAATTTATATATATAAATAACATTTAATTAATTCAAAGACTAAATTTATGATATCAACTGCATAGATAATCTTGTGTGTTGCTCATTTATCGGTTTTAATAATTTCATAATAAATTGTGTACACTGTTTGTAAGATTAAGAAAATCTGTTGAAATATTTTATAAATTATTAGCTTTGTGTAGTTAAGGGAAAAATTAATGATTTAATGCTCGAATTAGTGCTTCTTTCTTTTACAAACTTTAAGGACGACAGTATATTCGGAAACCCATAAAGAAAAACTATAAATTATATATAACCTAAACTTGCCGTATATGTCCGTCTGCTTTCAATATTTTAATTATAGAAATATCATAAATTTTTGTGTGATATTCGCAGTAAGTAAAAGAAAATGGGAAAAATTTCATATACGCACAGAGTCTTTCATCTAAGCTTTTATTATATTTTATATTAAACATACACACATACACATATTAAGGTGTTTGTCAAATCTAGGATAACCCCCGATAGTTAATATTTTCCAAATGGAACTCCACTAATAAAGAAATGATATCTGACATATATTTGAACAAACGTGCCATTTTGAGCATTCACTTACTCATTAAGGGCCTTTTTAATTAGATTAGTTAAATAAACTCTCAGTTCATTTCTTTTTTTTGATTAAATTTTTATGAAAACCTCACAATATTTGCTCTGAGAATTCAAACATTAAAGATAAATTAAAGCGCCGACAGCCATTTTATACCATTCACCCTTAAGCAGCAATTGTACAAAAAAAAAAAAGGTACATTTTATAGATCGTCTTCTTACAACAAAGCACATTTGTTGCTCTATGCTTTGCAATACCCAAAAAGCGGTATCAGATACCCACAGAGTATACGTATCTATGTTGAGTCACAGATGATACATATTAGGAAGCGTAATCAGGTACCTGCCACATCCATGGCTTGTATATGTATGTGGTATATATTGTGAAGGGTATTTAAGATTTAGCTTAAATTAAATTTAGTTCTTTACTTGTTCTCTTTCCCTTTTTGTTGTTTAAATTGTTTCCTTTTTATACCCTCCACATAAGATGGGAGTATACTAAGTGTGTTAATCTGCTTGCAACACTTAGAAAAAGGCATCAAAGATCTTATGAAGGATATATATTCTTGAACAGGATCAAAAATTTAGTCGAACTAGACATGTATGTCCGTGTGTCCGTATATTGTTGGCATTCTCACGGTCGTAAATTTTGAAATATTGAAATTTCGTACAAAAACTTTTAGTCTTTGGAAGAAGATTGCTTTTTAAAATAAGCAAAATCGATCAAAAGCCACGCCCACAATCAACAAAAATCTTTATATGTGCCACAAAAATTGAGCTATAAATTTGAAATTTGGTATGCCTATCAACAATTATCCCATGCATTGATGTACCAAAAATGGGCGTGGTTACATAACAGACATGCGCACAATTTACAAAAAACCATATTTAACTTTCAAGCTGTGATGTAACAAATACACTATTAAAGGGCGTAATCATATACCTGCTATGTAGGGTATTCACAATTTGGCCTAAGCCAAATTTAGTTTTCTGTCTTGTTTTTTTGTTTTGTTTTATTTGTTTTGTGTTTTGTTTAATTTCTGCATCAAATAAATCCTCGGAATTTGTCTAAAATAAAAATAAAAATAAAAAAAAATTTTGTAAAACTTTTATTCTTGTACTTAATGACATACATGCACACACATACACAATTACGCACGATACGTTATGTTTGTTGTGGCCACATCCATCCAACTATCCGTCCATCCACCTGCCGGCCTTGTGTTCATGGCCATTTGCTCAATGAGAAAATCAGGTTATTGCGGGTTCAATATTAGCGCCTGGATTTCTTGGAGTTTTAAGTCATAGCAGCCGTTCACATAATACACGTGCTGGTGCTGGGAGCGGAGTCAAAGGTGGTCTACTGCTGCGCGGCTCTAATTTACATCATTCCACCACTACTTATGGCCATATATTGCAAAAATATCAACTGCTCAGCAATTTAAGTGGCAACCATACTGGCAATGTAATGGATTTAAAAAAAAAAAAAACTTAAACAAAACTTTTCTAAACTATAAACCACAATAGAAATGCAAGAGTTTTCTGTGCCTGCCTGTGCCAAATTAATGTTGTATGAAGCGATGTATGAGTTAAAAAGCAAAAAAAAAAAAAATATAAAAATCCTGTGTGTGTTCTATAATTTCTTATCTATGCCCTCTACATGCTCTGTGTGTATGCCGCTGTCCACCCTTCTCCTCCTCTACACTAACTTAATACTCAAACTCAACTCTATCTACTGCAGTGTGGATCTTTTGATTGTGTACTCTTATTGCGTATTGTGTTTTATTGGGTGTTTGTAAGTTATCCAATTTGTATTGTTGTTATTATTGTTGTTGTTCTTGAAGAAATATTGCATAAATTCCAACCTGCTTTAACCTCTCTTTCAATCTCTTCTACACAATACATATTTGATGTGATTGGCTCTTGACGTTTATTTGATGCATGAAATATAACAAAGCAATTATTTGCCCTAATGTGTATATAAATATAAAATATATATATATGTATGTGTGTTTTTAAGAGCATCTTTATGCGTGTATGTACTCTACTGTTGAATGTGTTTGTAAATAAAGCAAACTTGCCATTTTTATTTTTATGCATAACATAACATAGCATTCCCAATTATTAGGCACTTACATGTATATATACGTACATCAGAGAGCAATAATAGTAAAAGTGCTCGTTATAGTTTCAACAAGTATTATACATGTGTATGAGTATATGAATATTGAGAACTGTACTTAAAAAAAGTGCTTTGTGCAAAAATTGATAACTGTTCCTTTATCATCTCTCACTCTCAGTGTTTAACATAAAGCGGTAGACAAAGGGGAAATGTTATAGTAAAATAAATTCGGCTATTTAATACCCTACACTATCCCACGGAACATCCCAAATGCAAATGAAACTCTCTAAAAATTTTGAAAACACTCTCCAAGAGAGTGTTATAGGGAGAGAAGTTTTAAAAATAATTTCAGTTACTATTACTTATGGGCCAAAACATATCCTGATCTGCAATCTATAGCTTGAACACAAACTTGGACCGACAAACGTTTAGACAAACTAAAGCCATTTTTATACTCTTCACCTAATAGTGGGTATATACTAAATTTGTTATTCTGTTTGCAACTAGCAAGGCTTTGCATAGGTAGCATAAAGTTTGTGAAATACTTCTGTACGCTTGTTTTTGAAACGTTTGCAAAAATTATTATATCACGCTGTGGCTTTTTTTAGTTCAGTTCCGTATAAAAGTAGGTTAAAAAACAAAAATCCACGTCTCCAAGTTAGCAAAATGTCTCAGAATCCCAAAAACAAAGTTTATTTATTATTGTGGCAAAAAAAAAAAAAAAACACCAATCACGGTCCCAAATATTTTTTTACCTAAATTTTTTTTTCAAGAAGCCACATCTTAAATACCTTTTACCTATATTCACAAACAGTCAACGTGGCATGTACCTGATTACGTAATAAATAAACTATTTGTTTGGCAACTATATGATTGCGCATTTTTTCGACACATGGATTTTACACTTTGTTTTGTGCTCAAAGTATCTAACCTGTCCCTTTTTCTTATTGTTTAAACTTGTATTTGTCATTTAGTAAAAAAAATTTTAATATTAAGTTACTTTTTATTCTTTTCGTGCATTGGCCAATACTTCGCCCTTATATAAAGGGCATCTTCAGGACCTGAAAAATTTTTTTGCCATTGAATATATACATATGTATAAAAAGAACACCCGTCCTCACTTGGAAAAGTTATTGGATGCCGAAATACAGAAACTGGAACAAAAGCCACACATGGTGATAAAGTATGTGAATGACTTATTGATAATTGGAGAAAACAACATCATTGCACAACTCTTTGATATGGTCAACAAGTTCCATAGATATGTCAAATTTACAAAAGAGGATGAAATTGACAATAAGCTTCCATACCTAGACTCCTTACTGATCAGAATGAAAAATAAAATAAAAATTGATTGGTATCAAAAACCAATGGCGTCGGGAAGATTGATTAATTTTTATTCTAATACACCTAAATATATTATAAAAAAACACAGCCACTAATTTCGTCAAGAAAGTACTAAACATCAGCGACACTGAATTTCATAAAGACAACATCTAAAAAATTAAGAATATTCTAGGGAGTAACGATTTTCCAGATTACTACATCAATAGACTCATTAGATACACAATAAAAAACAACAACAAAAATATATACGAGTATACCAATAACCTACCACAACAATACAAGACCACGATGTATGTTCCGACACTTTCAGAACGGCTAAAAAACGGCATTACAAACAACGGAAATATAACCATAGCTTACACTATGAAAAATACACTGGAAAACGCTTATTCCAATACCAAAAGTAAAATAGACAGGATGGACCAGTCCAATGTGGTATACAAAATTGGGTGTAATGGCAATGAAAAGGAAGAGTGTAACATGACGTACATCGGAACAACCAAAAACAAATTAAAAACAAGGCTGGCAGGACACAGGTCAGACATCGAATGTAGAGACAAAAACGCGACCCCTAAGACAGACTTATCTGAGCATTGCAAAAACAGGAACCATGGCCCTGACTTGGAGAATGTTAAAATAATTAATAGAGAGAAGAACTACAACAAACGTCTGCTATTAGAGATGCTGCACATTGTTAGGCAGCCTACCAACACACGAATTAATTACAAAGCGGACACGGACAATTGTGCTCAAGTATATAGAAGTCTAATTAAAAAGGAGAATATACAAGCTAGGCTACCTTAGTTGTTATAGACAAGTCATCTGGTGCATACCAGAAGTATGTATTTAATTATTGTTAAATAAAAGTGATGTACCTTTAGAAAAAGTGAGAACGGTGTTCTTTTTATACATATGTACGAGTATATATTCAATGTCAAAAAAATGTTTGAGGCCCTGAAGATGCCCTTTTATATAAGGGCGAAATATTGGCCAATGCACGAAAAGAATAAAAAGTAACTTAATATTAAAAAACATGGCCTTGAGCTAGAAGAAAGATGGATATCATTATTTAAAATAATAGGTCGAAAAAAATACATCTGAAGAAAAAAAATTATATCGATTTGTTTTGATTTTAATTTTCAACTTTGATTTTTTTTAAAGGAAATTTAAGTCATTAATAGTTATTAATAAAGAGCCCAATTATATACGTAACGAGTCCTTAGTACAAGTGTCTACTTTATGATTATGAAAAAACATGCATTAAGAACTTTAAAAAAATAGAAAATCTATTTTTAAAGGTTAATTTCTTTGCGCTTCTTTAGATTTTTTATAAGAAAAAAAAAATATAATAAATTTACGCAACTGTGCTGTCCTTTGCTCGTGCTTTTATTTCTCGCCGATATTATTCAATTGATGTTTAATGTTAACTCAAGAAAAGCACAATTTGAATTAAATGAATTTTTAATAAAATTTTTTTTTTTTATTTATAATTTACAGGTTTATTATCAGCCCTATTTTATGTTGTACGGGGAAGTGTTTGCCGACGATATTGATCCACCATGTGGTGAGAATCCCAGTCAGCCAGCTTGTGTAACAGGCAAGTGGATTTCGTTTTTTCAAATTAAATTGAATTCAGTTTACAATTTTATATAATATTTAAAACATTCCTCACAGGTCACTGGGTAACGCCGATAACCATGTCCATGTATTTATTAATTGCCAACATACTGCTTATCAATTTATTAATAGCTGTCTTTAATAATATATTCAATGAAGTGAATTCTGTGTCCCATCAGGTAGGGTAGTAGAGAATGTATAATAATTGGCATCATAATCTGTTGTTGTTTCTGTTTTCTGTTTTCTGTTTTCGGTTTTTTTTTTTTGAAGGTTTGGATGTTTCAGCGCTTTACCGTGGTAATGGAATATCAACAGAAACCTGTATTGCCGCCACCATTTATTGCATTTTGTCACTTCTATTCGCTGCTTAAGTATTGTATTCGTAAAGCGAAAGGTGAGAGAGGGATGAGAAAATTAAGTTTTATTCCCTGTGAGTTATCAATTAAAATGCTCGTAATTAACTTTAACCGTTATCATATTTTCCTCTTCTTTTTCCACATACAACAACAATAACAATAATAATAATCAACAACAACAACAACAATAATAAAAAACAATTCTATAATTTTTGGAGGTTATTTTGAAAACAAACAAGTTTTTTTTTTTTTTAAGGCACAAATACGTTATTAATGAATTTAGTTTCAAACGAAACAAGTGAAAATATTATAGACCGATCCACTCGACCTTTTCAGTAGTTAATTAACTAATTTATAATTAGTTTAGTTTTTTTTTTTAGAAAACACGGTTCATTGTCATATAACAGTCAAAAGTAAAAGTGATCCGATTGTTTCAAAATTGTTAAAAATAACATATTAAGCAAAATATATTATTCTGCTGTAAATTTTATTAGGTAGACTTTATAAAAAATATGACGTTATGGGTGCCTGAGGTTCTGCAAATGGGTATTCAGGTTCCAAACCCAAAAAACAAATTTCATTAATATCAAAAATTGATATTCAAGCAAATAGTCTTTGTGGTGTAGGGTATAAAAATTTCATTTATTTTCATTTAATTAAATTTTTTTCTATTTATTTACTTAGTACATAGATAGTGCTGCGTATGTATAATATTATATAAATATTTTTTGATATTATTTTTGCTTTCCGTGCATGCAGACATAATTATTGAAAACTGCATCAGATTTAACAAAACTAACAACAACACTCACTAACATTTTACATACTCATCCCAGCAATCAACATACATGTCCTTGTGAAACCTTTAACTTATAATGAAATTCTATTTACATTGTATATATATTCCTGTGTATGTGTGCGTTTGTTTAAAATGACAAAAACCGAAAAACGGAAAAACCTTTGCTAACACGTACATTGTGGCCAAATATGTTAGGATTGGAGATTCAACGTGACAATGGATTGAAATTGTTTTTGGAGAAAGATGATCTTGAACGTTTGTACGATTTTGAGGAAGAGTGCGTTGAGGGTTTCTTTCATGAACAGGAAATCATTTTAAATCAATCCACGGAAGAGCGTGTAAAAAATACTACCGAACGTGTTGAGATTATGTCTCAGAAGATTGAGGACATTAATCAAAAGGAAAATTTACAAACAGCTACCGTTCAGGTAAAATGATTAATGACCGTTGGATGAAGGTGAGGAAACTTCATAAATCATTTTTCTATATTTTGTTTAGAACATTGAGTTTCGTTTGCGTAAAATGGAGGAATCATCGGAACAGATATTATCCCATTTGGCTGTCATACATCGTTTCATGTCAATGCATATCATTGGCCAGGACGAAATAGAAGCATCTAATGTCAACTTACCAAGTGATTTGCCACGTATTCGCACCATTTCAATGTCGGATAATGAAGGTGGTGGCGCTGGTGGTGGAGCTACTAATTTACAAGTATGTATAAAACGCTATCTAACAACAACAACACCAGTTTTCAAATCTTTCAAAATTCCTAGATAAGTAAAAGACGCGTTAATCGTTCTTTAACCGAAGTTCGACCAGATGCTTATATATTTGATGAGGGTACACACTATGAAGTTGTACCGGTACCAGAGGAACGCGATGATGATTTAGTAAAATCTAAAGAAAGTATAAATGAAGCAGCTCTGCGTAAAATATCAATACAATCGGGTTCCGAATCGGATGTTTATGTACCGTTGTCGCAACGACCCTCCACCTGTGATACGATAAAACGAACACCATATGTGACAGTGCGACAAGATACAGGTGCCAGTACAGAAAGTAAAGATACTTTAACACCATTGGGTCATGATGATGATCAAACATTAGTTGGTGGAGAGAATTCAGATGAAACGGGACCAGAAATCAATTTCGAAGGTAAAAAATTTGATTCAAATTAATTACACTTGACGTTAAGCAAAACTACTAACGTGGGAAGTACACTCAGAAAGGGGCAGAAACACAAGAGAAAAAGGGAATATTAATTCTAAAACTACTTAGCCATGCTATCGTACTATCTGTCCATATGTCCATCCTTTCTTAGACACTCTTCACCCACAATTGAAAATTAATTCAATCGCAATACATTTCAATTACAGCTGCCAGACATCGTGCTATTCGACAACGTACGGTATCATTGTGTCGTCGCAATTCCGAGACTCATTCTATATTAGGTGAGATTAGCCATTCGCACATAAGTCTGAATCAATTGCATTTAGCGCGTCGTCAAATGAGTCTCACTCATTCCGAACCCGACAGCGACAAGGACAACACTACCACCGGTAAGTTTCCAATCTAATCTTTACAACCATGTGATTGTGTTGGTTTTTAATGCTTTAAATTGAATTAAAATTTATTTACTTAAATATTTATGTAGTTGCGTTTCAGTTTTTATCCATTCTCGCATACATATTATTGTAAAACTTTGATATTTAGACTATAGCTGAACTGTTGATTATCCTTTTTTTTTTTTCCATTTTCTGTTTCTTTGTTTTATTTTCATCGATTCGTAATCATCATCAATGATTTTAATAATAAAGGCTTAACCGTACTGCATGCCAAGCCATCCAGAAATATTCTGTTAAAATTGCACAGTGAATACACGTCCATTACCGATGAATTAGAGAGTGTTTGCCATATGATTGCCTCGCCTACCGTATCACTGCAAAGTCATAAAGGTAAAATCAAATAAAAAATAAAAAAAAAAATATACGAGTAGAACGCTTTATAGTTTGAATTAAGCAAATTAGCGTAGAGAAGACCATTCTTGGACATTAGTTCATTACAAATATAGAAAAATGATTTAAATTGAGAATAAATGAAAAATTATTTTCATTTCTATTATTAGCGTCGTTAGATCGACCGATAGCGGAAATGAGTAAAGCGGAAGTTGCCGCCATGATGGAGAAACAACATTTGAAGGAGTGTGAGGAGAACGACTATATGATGCTGGAAGATTTATTTCAAGCCCGCACCTCTGTAGAGGATACGGATGATTCGTATGAGGTAATCAAAATATGTCCATGCGTCCGTTTTTTTTTTTTTTTTTTTTTTTTTTTTTTTCTTTATGAGGGAAAGTAAAAAAAGGTATTTTAATAAAATTAGATGGATCAATAAAAGAAGACTTAAATATAATAAAATGAAATGTGAAAAAAAGTTGTAATTAAAACGGACGGATAGACAAATATCTTGATTTTGAAAGAAGCAAAAACCAAATTGAAAATTCTTTCCATTCCTAATAAAATAAAAACAAATATTTAAGAATTAGTTGTTTATTTAATGTTGTTGTTTTTGTAAACTATTCTATCAATTTGTTTCATTTACCAGGCGGGTGCTTCCATAGATTACAGTCATCGTTACCCATTACGTCGTGAGACTGCTATTGAGCTGTCACCCTCCAAGCCATCGGTGACTGGTGCCGCTTTAGGTGGTGATAGTAGTGATACTAGTGGTTGTGCTGCTGCTGGAGCAGCTTCCACTTCGGGCATTTTCCAATTAAAACATGAACGTTCGTGGCAACGTAACTCCTCGATGGAACAGCATCAAACATATCCAACACCTGGCATTCCGCAAAGGGCTACAAGTGAATTTTTAAATCCACCGTATAAAGGTGTCGGTCGACTGTTTAAAAAATCTAGCGAAAGTTTGCAAAAGAACTCCAGTACGGATACAGATTACTCAGCCCATCCTTATCGTTTCATTAAGCAGAGTTCCAATGAAACGACCACTTCTATGACTGGTTCTTATAATGTGGATACACCATCATTAACTGCCGAGCCATCATTGGAGGTGCCTGATAATCAGTCACAAACACCGCCCACCGCACTGGAAAGCAGTAGCATTGGAGCAGTGGCGGGACAGCGTTCAGCACGTTATCAACCATTACGCACTTCATCAGCCGGAGCTGCTGATGCAAAACGTCTTCGGGGAGATGCTTCTGCATCACTAGATTATACAAAAACGCCTTTCTTACCGCTTCTGCCACCACTACCACGTACTGTGCAACTGAAGAAACAGTTTAGCTTGGACCATGGTAAACAGCAGCAACTTCCACCCATACCACCCACTTCCCGTTTACCACCAACCCAACATTTAGAACCATCCACAACAGCAGCCGCCGAAACTTCTACAACAGCAATCGGAATTGTACCGGAGGAGAGTACTAAAGTTGCCTTGTCTGCCAACGTTCCAGCTAAATTGATTTCTTCTCTTAAACCACCACCAGCCCAACCACTTGTCAGCAGTAAACTAGGCATGAATATACTCAAGGAAAGTAGCTCCAGCACTGAAGAGTCTAAGGATGGTGATCAAGCAACATCAGCTGCTGTCAACATACCACAAATCACTACACATTTAGTGCAAGACGAAATAGCTAAATTGTCGTCGAATATTAAGAGTAGCACTGATTCGGAAAAGGATCTACCCTACAATGAAACAATGTGCTGATTTTCGTTGACAATTTTACCAATATTATGGACCCGGCAAAATGATATTTACAAAACAAAATCGCAGCTTAATCAAACTTAATTATGAAAAACGATTACATATAAATTTTTTTTTATATTTATCATTTTTACGTTTTCACATTTTTGTACCAAATACGCGTTTGCCAGACAATATTTACAAAAAAAAAAAAAAAAAACCGGCATATATATTGGGTTACCGTCCATTCAAATATAAAGCGAAGCTTTAATTTGTAATTTTTATTGCCAACCAGAAGCCATTAAGTGTTGAAGACCATGATGAGTATGATGATGTTTTTTCGCAGTGTATAACTTTATTTATCCGTATCGGATTAAATCAAATGCCATTTAATGATGAACAGTTTGTAAATTTGCATTTTAATTATATTATTATTGCATGGTAAATATTTTATTGTTATGATCAAAATTTCACTTACTTTAACTTGCTTTAATTTTATGCTACAAATTGTGATCACAATGCATACATGTTTGTATATAATTGCTTACATCCCTCGTTTTACGCGGTACTTGTTTTGCACGTTTTCGATCTTACACGGTTTTTAACGGTTTAACTAATTTTGACTGCACGCTAATTTATTTCTACTTAATTATAAATCTGGGAACACTTCAGACGTATATTGTCATAAACTTGTACTTTGATAAAAAAAAAAAAAAAATATGGGAGTTATTTAAATGAAGTACAATATTTTTTTTCTATGAAATTTATTTGAAATTTTTTTTTTTTGTTTTACAAATAAATTTGACTATTTTTATGTTTTCTATGATTTAAATGATATTTTTATATTTAATTAAGTGTATTAGTTACATATTGTGTTTCATAAATGTCAGTAAAATTTATTATGTCGTGCTTTTCAATAGCAGAAGTGAATAAAACAAAAACAACAAGAAATACAAACGATAATGAAATTTTTTGACAATACAAATTGCACTCATAATCGAACACACACACACACACACACATCCAAAACTCACACAACACTAAAACTAATGCCGCAGACATATTTTTATATGTTTATATATATGTATTGTTTTTACATGGAAATTTTTTTAATACATTATTGTTGTTGTCATTAAGCGATACATGTTGTTCAGAAAATCAAAAAAGAAGACAAAAATAAAAACAATAACAACACAGAGCAAAATGAAAATTTAATATTTTTTAAATATAATGAATAAGATTATATAAAAATGTGTTGTTGTAAAAATCTATGTAACATGTAAATAATGAGAATATCATTTAGGAAAGTAGATATTGTTGTATTTAAATGTATAAAATTTTTGTAATCGTTTGATGCTTGCTGTTAATGTTTACTGTTGTTATGTGCTTGATAGCTTAATGTTTTAAAAATTATATATAAAAAAAACAAAAAAGAAAACATTTCCTTGATTTTGAACAACATATCTAAAACATTAACCGCTCAATAGGTAGTAAATACAAGTCTTTGGTGAATGTCACTCTTAACTGTACACACTTGTAAATCAATGTAAATCTTACAAATATGTGTGTAGATGAGCGTGTCATTGTGGAATCATTTTGTTGTACTATAAATATATATAAATAGAATTTAAGTTTTAACTCAATAAGAAGTATTTAAACTAAAAAAAAATAGTTTCCTAACACTTCCAAAAACCATTTAACTCATAGATGCAATTTTTCTTTTTCTAAATTATATAAATTTTATTTCAATATAACACATAACATAGTTGGTTGGTATGCGTACCAAATTTCAAGTTTAAAGGTAAACTTTTATGGCATTTCTGTTATCCGACCACGCCCATTTTCAATAAAAAATCAGCTCAACATATCAAAATTTACGCCCTTAAGAATGCTAACAACAGATAAACATGGATATATGGACACACGTGCATACATGTCTAAATCGACCTAGTTTTTGATGCTGATCAAAAAGATATATATTTTGTAGGACCTTTGACGCCTCCTTCTAGTTGTTGCAAACGAAATGACTAACTTAATATACCATCCATCTTATGTGAAGAGTATAAACAATACATTAATTCAAGTTGACTTAAAAATAAATCATTTTTGTAGCTAATTGTGGACGCAACTCTCAATCGATTCCACTCACATTAATTGTAAATGTCTGTAAGAAATCTTTTGTTAATATATAAAAATTAATTGATTAAAACAACAACAAAGAGCGCACTAAAATATGTCAACATTTACCGTTATGTTGGATCAATTTAAATTTAGACACTGATCTGGTTGCCCTTTTTATGTGAAGAATATTTCAAAAATGTTTGGATTATTTCTGTACTCTTCACCTATTGTTGAGAGCCAATGTACAATAAAATGAAATCTTTCATGAAAAATGAAACTTTACTTAAAACTTTACACAAAGAGGATCGAAAATATTTCTTAAATATAAAAATTCCAAAAATAATTATAAATTACAAGAAATCATTGACGGTGTAGGGTGTTTGAAATTCGGCTTAGACGAATTGTAAATCACTCAATTATTAAATGTGCTTAAATAGTGTTAAGGATTAAACTTCACAGTTTATATTAGAAAATATATTAAAAATGCGTTTTAATGTACTCTAAAACCAATAACAACAAAGGAAACTGCATTTGTAAGAAACAAAACAAATAATAATAGACCAATAAAAGCATATATTTATTCAATCAACACAAAATTTGAGTTTTAATGGTAACGCTTGTTAAATCATTACGGTTACGCCCCCTTAAAAAGTTTTTCAATTGTAGGAAACATACAATATATGGGCGTGACGCCGCCTATTTAGTTAATAAACAAGAAATTATAAAAAAAAAAATTAGGCAAATGGGCAGTGCCACGCCCATCTTCAAAAAGCTACAGACATTTCCAAATGTTTGCAACAAATTTGATCAAAATCGCACCAGTAGTTCCCAAGTTATGAGCCAAGCAAGTTCACCTTCATTTTCGTTGTAATTTAAAAAAACATGCAAATGTAAAAAATGTTAGCGAAATATCAGGCGCCCAGAATCGCTCAGTAAGCGAATCTTGATTTAACAAATACTTTAAACTCTTATAACTTTTAAACGGCTGCACGGATTTTGTTCAAACTTTTTTTGTAAGCTTGTAAATTAATTCAGCTTTCAGATGAAGTATATTATTTGGGCGTGGCACCGCCCATTTAGTTAAGAAACGAGAAATAAATATAAAAAAGGATTTTTTTAAGCAAATGGGCAGTGCCACGCCCACTAATTAGATATTCCCAAAAAGCTGGAGAAATTTCCAAATGTTTGCAACAAATTTAATCAAAATCGCAGCGGTAGTTCCCAAGTTATGAGCCAAGCAAGTTCACCTTCATTTTTGTTGTTGTAATTTTAAAAAACATGCAAATGTAAAAAATGTTAGCGAAATACCAGGCGCCCAGAATCGCTCAGTAAGCGAATCTTGATTTAACAAATACTTTAAACTCTTATAACTTTTAAACGGCTGCACGGATTTTGTTCAAACTTTTTTTGTAAGCTTGTAAATTAATTCAGCTTTCAGATGAAGTATATTATTTGGGCGTGGCACCGCCCATTTAGTTAAGAAACGAGAAATAAATATAAAAAAGGAATTTTTTAAGCAAATGGGCAGTGCCACGCCCACTAATTAGATATCCCCAAAAAGCTGGAGAAATTTCCAAATGTTTGCAACAAATTTGATCAAAATCGCACCAGTAGTTCCCAAGTTATGAGCCAAGCAAGTTCACCTTAATTTTTGTTGTTGTAATTTTAAAAAACATGCAAATGTAAAAAATGTTAGCGAAATACCAGGCGCCCAGAATCGCTCAGTAAGCGAATCTTGATTTAACAAATACTTTAAACTCTTATAACTTTTAAACGGCTGCACGGATTCTGTTCAAACTTTTTGTGGGAGCTTGTAAATTAATTCAGCTTTCAAATGAAGTATATTATTTGGGCGTGGCACCGCCCATTTAGTTAAGAAACGAGAAATAAATATAAAAAAGTAATTTTTTAAGCAAATGGGCAGTGCCACGCCCACTAATTAGATATCCCCAAAAAGCTGGAGAAATTTCCAAATGTTTGCAACAAATTTGATCAAAATCGCACCAGTAGTTCCCAAGTTATGAGCCAAGCAAGTTCACCTTAATTTTTGTTGTTGTAATTTAAAAAAACATGCAAATGTAAAAAATGTTAGCGAAATACCAGGCGCCCAGAATCGCTCAGTAAGCGAATCTTGATTTAACAAATACTTTAAACTCTTATAACTTTTAAACGGCTGCACGGATTCTGTTCAAACTTTTTGTGGGAGCTTGTAAATTAATTCAGCTTTCAAATGAAGTATATTATTTGGGCGTGGCACCGCCCATTTAGTTAAGAAACGAGAAATAAATATAAAAAAGGAATTTTTTAAGCAAATGGGCAGTGCCACGCCCACTAATTAGATATCCCCAAAAAGCTGGAGAAATTTCCAAATGTTTGCAACAAATTTGATCAAAATCGCACCAGTAGTTCCCAAGTTATGAGCCAAGCAAGTTCACCTTAATTTTTGTTGTTGTAATTTAAAAAAACATGCAAATGTAAAAAATGTTAGCGAAATACCAGGCGCCCAGAATCGCTCAGTAAGCGAATCTTGATTTAACAAATACTTTAAACTCTTATAACTTTTAAACGGCTGCACGGATTTTGTTCAAATTTTTTTTGTAAGCTTGTAAATTAATTCAGCTTTCAAATGAAGTATATTATTTGGGCGTGGCACCGCCCATTTAGTTAAGAAACGAGAAATAAATATAAAAAAGGAATTTTTTAAGCAAATGGGCAGTGCCACGCCCACTAATTAGATATCCCCAAAAAGCTGGAGAAATTTCCAAATGTTTGCAACAAATTTGATCAAAATCGCACCAGTAGTTCCCAAGTTATGAGCCAAGCAAGTTCACCTTAATTTTTGTTGTTGTAATTTAAAAAAACATGCAAATGTAAAAAATGTTAGCGAAATACCAGGCGCCCAGAATCGCTCAGTAAGCGAATCTTGATTTAACAAATACTTTAAACTCTTATAACTTTTAAACGGCTGCACGGATTCTGTTCAAACTTTTTGTGGGAGCTTGTAAATTAATTCAGCTTTCAAATGAAGTATATTATTTGGGCGTGGCACCGCCCATTTAGTTAAGAAACGAGAAATAAATATAAAAAAGTAATTTTTTAAGCAAATGGGCAGTGCCACGCTTGCTAATAATTCAGCTTTCAGATGAAGTATATTATATGGGCGTGGCAGCAACCGTTTGGTTTTACCATTAGTTTTCCATACAACTGTTGTACTGATAAGAGAGTAATTATCGGTGTCATTCAAAAACAATATTTATTTGATATTTTTTTTTTTTATATTTTTTTATTTTAAAAAATGTTTCATTTTCCTATTAAATGCTTTAATACTTAGACAACTTATAATATTAACTTACTTCAACATTGTTATATATTTCGTATTCATATATATATATAAAATATTATTCTAGGTCACGTAAAATGCAATGAAAAATGCCTAAATTTTATTGTCGTTAATGCAGTTTGAAAAAAAAATATATATATATATATATATATCAGTCAGTCCGTCAGTCTATAGGTCTACATAACTAACTGTCAAAAAACTGTGCTAAAAATTTGTGTATATACAGTTAGAGAGAGAGAGTTAGAACGAGAGAGAGCTAAAAACAGAATGAAGCATATTTACAGCATAATATTCAACACTGCTCCTATCACAGTGAAACACTTACAAAACAAACAAAAACTATTCCTTGACTAAAAATATAAATAAATTAAATAAACAACAAATAATTGTTAAACGTTTGGTATGGCTTCGTAATTTTTCCAAATATTACATTATTACTGCAATTTGCTGTTGTTATTGTTGTTGTTATTGTTGTTGTTGTTTAGGAAGGCACATTATTTAGTATAACAAAGTGATGCTTTTGTTGCGGCTTTTCTAACCCGATAGGTACTCTTTAGTATTTACAGAGAAATGATTGAAAAGTAGGCGACTTTTTTAATTGCTTTCCGCATTTAAATTAGAAGCTTCGGTTACACCATCATTCGACACTTGATCTTGATGCACCAATTTATCCAATTCCTCTTTGGTGGCACGTTTAAAGAAGCCCGCCTTTATAAAAAAAATTTTTGTAAATTTTTAAACACAAAAGCGAACAAAAACAATCCTAAAGCTTACTTTATACATGCCGTACGTTATTAAGGCCAACGCCAAAAGGCCTCCCAGTATGGCCAATATAATTACCCAAATCGGGGTACCATACAATTGATGTTTCGATATGATATTGTATTCAATACGTTTCGTTATGGCCAAAGATTTGCCTAATGGATCATTGGTTTTAATGATATCCACACCTATCAGTATAACAAAGAATTCCCACGGCTCTATAAGAATTTGATTGACTTCTTTCAAGTCCACTTTATACTGCATATTTATGGTTATCGGCTTGTCCGGCTTAAAGTTATATACATGCATCACAGCACGCACACAAATGGTCATTTCGGAATCGTGACAATTGAAAACAATGGTACGATTTACCGGCAATGTACCCTTCAGATCATCACCGATTAAATCAAATGCTTTCGTTTGTGCTATACGAGCATATTGCTCTTTACTGGCTGTTAAAGCAGCCGCTTCGTGGCGTTTATGACGACTTGCAGTTATGGTGGGCATTACGATAGAATCTGATTGGTGATAAAAAAAAATCATAATTTTTTATAAATTTTTGCTAAATTATCACATATTACCTCCTAAACTGTGATCTTTTGAATTAACTTCTGCATTATAATCATTGACTTTCACATCATTAAAGTCCAGAGAGTTCATGCTGTTTAATATATTGCTACCGCTTGCTGTTTTTAACATCGCCACATATGTACCTGCACCGCTTGAAAAACTCTCAACACTATTCATAAGTAGTTGGGTTGTGTTCTGATAGTAATCAATGCCAACTAATTGCGAATCATATACCGCTTGCATTGAAATATTATTGGCATCTATTATTGGTATAATGGCTGTGGATCCGGGTATTTTGTAAGCCACTGGTATGTTAAATGTTAATTCCATGGCACCCACATTACTGGGACCGTTACTTTTGATCTAAAAGATTAGAATTTCATAAAATATTTTACATGTAGAATAATGCAACAGCGTTCACACACTTACCTCATAATTGTTAATAATATATGAGGTATCGAAAATCTTCTCCAAATTGATGTGACCAGTTTTCGGTGATCTAGATTTAATAAATTGTTTCATGCGTTTTGTCTTTTTATTGATTTCTGTTCTACTTACCCCGTAGCCTCGATTTCTGTGAACTCTGTCAATGTAATGACGTCCTTGAGTTTATTATTGTTGGGTGTCAACTCTTTGCCGGTACTGAAAACCTCAGCAGTTAAAATCATGGCAGTACCAGTAATGCTGCTAACATCATAAATTACACGTAATGTGTCCTTGGCTCCTTTGGCCATGGGTTGGCCACGATTGAGATCGCACAGCAGTACATCATTCGAAGTTTTACAATTGGAGGGTACTTTGGCGAAAGGCATACGATTGGAGGAGGTAACATTAATTTGTGGCAAATAAGCGGTTTCTCCATTATTAGTAATCTTGTAAGTAACCGTTAAAGAGCGACTACTGCCCAAGATATATTCACCCCTAAAAAGAATTTGTTTTTTTTTTTATAATCATAGAATAAAATAAAGTAGAAATTAGTCCTTACTCCAGATCTGTACTGGTCACTTGCATATCAGCCACACATATCTCTGTGGCACAGCCAGTACTGAAAATGATTTTTTCCGTAAAAACTTTCGGTTCGGCAGGATCCACTGCAGCACAAGTCTCACAAAATACTATAAAAATATTTATAGAATTATTACACGTTGACATTTTTAAATGATATTCGCTTCACCTTCAGAATCTGGAACACCATTAATGAGATCATAATGAATTTCCAATTCAATGGGTTTGAAAATATCTGCCACACTAAAGCGTACCTCGCAATCAACTACGCGACATTGTTTTTGTAAACCAGCTGAAGCATTAAAGGACATAACTGATAGGCCTGTTGGCAATATTTTGACACGTTTTACGGTTGGATCCACTACCAGGCGCATTGCCAAATCTTGCGTTTCTATACGATCAGAAGTGGTGGAAATTTCATAACATATGGTCACAGGAAACCTGGTCTGTTCGGGTTTAATTTCACGTGTTTCTGATTGTACGGTGGCATATATTTGTATAACTGGATAGGCGCGATAAAGAAACACAACTTCGGCATTGGGTGCCCCAATGGCCAAATCATTAAAACCATTACCATCGATATCCGCTCCCTTGGATAAGCCATGACCGAACATGTGCATGCTATATTTACTCTCCTCGGCCTTCAAGGGTGAGTTTAAACGTTGGCTGGGCTGGTTGCGTAAACCCCTTTCACTACCCAGATATATGAATACTGCGCCGTTACCAGCAAATGGAGCACCGATGGCTACATCTTTATAACCATCATGATTGAGATCACCCAGTCGGGTGAGAGTGGTGCCAAAGCGTATTCTGCCACGCACAGGTGAGGTTAGTATTCTACGTTCGAAATTAAGCTGAAAAATACATAAAAAGAAGACAATTTTATTCGACTCACAAATGAGTCATTAAAAAAAAATTAAACACAAGAACTGTTCGTATTACTCACTCTGCCCTGATTGATAAAAACATAAATAGCACCATCATCAAATAAACCGTTATGACTGTGTTGCGGAGCTGATATTATAACATCGGTAAGTCCGTCACCATTCAAATCTTCCGCTAAGGCAGCATAACCGAAATATTCACCAAATTGTTGACCACGAAATACATAACTTTTCGTAATCGTACCTCCACCGCCTATATCGAATATATACGCCTATATAAATGCATAATTTTGAATAATGAACGATTTTTCTTTTTCTAAATCTTTTCAATACCTCTCCAGACTGTTCATTGGCTTGGGGTGCTGTACCCACATACATTAGTTTTGTGGGATCGGAACTGTCAAAATAGCCCGAAGTGACCGAATAGCCGAAATATGAATCGTTCGGTTGATCAAATTTATCTGGATTCGGAATATCTGATTCATAGTAAACTTGAGGCACCTCTTCCGCTTGTCGTATCTGACGACTTAAAATGCTTTCCGTATCACGACGACTTAACGAGGGATCGTCGTTTATGGTGCGTCGACGATAACGTATTACCGAACCTTTCCATGTATGTATACCAGGAGCTCCTATTAAAAATTCTTCATTATTATCTGTGATATGAGCGCTCAAGCCCTGTTCCGCTAGCATATAATAATAAAAACGTTGACCGTTCTCTTCTTTAATTTGATCTTGCTTCAAACGTAACGGTGATATTTTACGAACATTTTTCGGTGTACTAGTCAATGTATCATTAATCCAATAACATAAGCCATGCATGAGATAATCATTGGGCGCAGGTGCAACGAATCGCGGTGCACACACTAATAATTTATCAGTATCACTGGTCCCGCCATCCATGGCAGCACCCAACCATTGAAAATCACGTTTTTCCGAGTCATACGTGTACTCACTGTACTCAATGTTGCGATTGCCCTGATTATCAAACACATACGGTGCGCAGGTGGAGTCTTTTATGTCACAACGATATATGGCACCAGTTTCATTGATGTAACGCTGCAATGGCAATGTTGATTGAGCACGTGGTGCTCCAACTATGACGCTATAAATATAATCGAAAGTTTAAAACAATTAGTTGAAGTATTATGTGCTTAAAATATTAATAATAAATCGTTTTTTTTTTAATTGCAGAACAATTCAGTACATGAATAAAAAGTTGGACGTACAGACATTTTTCACTCGATGTAGAAAATGACTCCGTTTAGATGGATGTAATAAAAGGTGGCATGTATTTATTAAAAGCTTTTCAAATAAATGTATTTATATACTATATATGCATCGAACTGAATCACTTTGGCATTATATGGTACATGCCAGTTTATCATCTAAAGCACGCATGAGCAACCTTAAGCCCGCGAATATACTCATGATCAAGCACTTACGTTTTACTCGATATTGTCATGATCAGTAATTGTTTACTTAAATGTAAATATATTGCTATGATTGGGATGGGGACCAAAATAATAATCCCTACGAATAGATGGACATACCGACATGATTAGATCAACTCGGTAGAATAATATATACTTTAAAGGCTTTAACCTTCTTCTGGGTATTTTGCATGTTTTTACACCGTTGGATATAAAAATAATTGTTTTTTTTTGGCTCCACACACTAATCTTGTGTTCTTTAATGAATAATCTTATCAGCTTAGGTCAGAAACATATAGATAAGTTAACCCTTTCTAGACACATTCAATACCTTTAAAATAGTTACTTTTCACTGCATGCCTAGATATATTTGTTTTTGACAATAACAATAACAATAACAACAATAACAATTTGTTGGTGTTAAAAGTATTTGTTATCATTAAAAATACAAATAACACTGAGTGGCCTTAAAGCAACCACAATGACTTCACTTCAATTTCCAAATTGTTAAAACACCTTTTTTTTTCTGTTCACCACCACCACAACAACAACAACAACAACAACAGAAGAAAATAAATAAAATTTATTTACCTACTTAATAAGTGAATCACTAATTTACTCGCTCACTCACTTACCCCGATGGTCTTAAATTCAAGGTGAAACCGAAATAAGAGGATTCATACTTCTCCATTGAGGTGGTCAACTGAGGATCTTTCATTACAACATTCGGTTTTGGTGATAAATTGTAAGCATAACTCAAGTCTTTTAGACACAAGTAAAAAATAAATAATAAACTTGTTAATTTTATAATTATTTGTAACATTTTTTAATGTTTTTTTTTTGTTTTGTTTTGTTTTATTTGTTATTATATACAATAAAATATTCGATTTTATTTTTATTTTTAGTTTTGTTTAGTTTGTGGTTAACGGTTAATTTTTTGTTTTTATTATCGCAACTCAACCCATGTGAAGTTAAAAGTGAACTAAACTTTTAAGTTTGCTGCTCAAACCAGCCGAGTATGACAATTTTATTTATTTATTGTATATTGTGCCTGAATATCGATGAGTTCTCTGTAGAAAATTGAAAAATGAATGTGGAAATACAACAAAAATTGATTACTTGTTTTGCAATTTGTTTGGAGAGTAGACAATAACACTAATAATAATAACAATAACAACAAAAGCTACACAAACGCATGAGTAATGTTTAACGGAGATTGTAAGTTGAACATTTTACAATAATAACAAACCGGTAATTCGCGCCCATTATTGAATGTGTATGATTTGCCCTTAACCTGTGTTTATACCAAACAATATGCTCTCAATTTACGCGTTTGCTCTTTTAGTCTCACATTAAAATTCTGTTACAGTTTAAAAAAAAAAAATTATCTATGGTTTAAGATAGCTCTTCTTTACGTGCAAAAATTAACTGTTTAATATCGTTCATATTTCTCACTCTTTCTCTCTCTCTCTTTACTTTATAGCTCACAACACAAGTGTTTTATTTTAAATAATTCTCAAACTCAAGCTACTTGAAACATCTTGATGATTCATACAGTTTTTTAAGATTTATATACAGTGCGCCATATAGTCTATATTTAGGGCAGACATTTGATAAATAGATATTGGTAACTAGTAACTGGCAAATGCCACACCTACCTTTAATTATACCGATCAGCTTAAAAACAAAATCTATTTGTCTGTCCATCATTTAAATTCCGTCTGTCGGTCGATGTATATTTGTAAGCAAGCTACAGGTCACATTTTTCGGAATATTTTGATGAAATTTGGTACAAGGACATGAATTGGTCCAAAGAGGAACTCTATTGAAAATTTACCGGATTTTTAGAACCCTTTTGCACCTAAGCTTATATTAAAATGAAAGTCTTTATGTAGGAAAAAATTGCAATTTTTAATATTTTTTGACAATATTTGGTGAAGAATAGTTAATTAATTTCATATTTGGCTGGGAAAAATTTGGACCCAATCAGACCACTTGAGAACATCTTTTAAGAAGTGTAATACCCTACTAAATAGTCGAGCTTGACTTACTATAATATTTTTACTTCTTTTTTATTTATTCCTTAGCATCTTAAACATAAAAACCTACATTTATCCTACATACAAGCATAGTAATTAGATTTTGTTTATTTTCTCATAAATTCTCATTTTTATTAATGACTATTACAACTCTATAGAAAATGCTCTGGAGAGAAAAGTGAATTGATTGCTTGAGAGACAATTTCAAGGCATTTATTATTTAATTGTCTAACATTTAAACAAAGACTTGAGATTGATGAAATATTTGATGATTAATGCGATATCAACTGTAACGAATGCGCTCAAATGCGTACATACATACATATATGACAAAGAAAGAGCATTAAAAAAAAAAAAAAAACTTTAAGTAAATAAACAAATTACTGGCTTTCTGGAGCGCTTATTGGGATTATCAGTGAATGAATTATATCGTAGGTTGTAAAGAATAGCACCACAACAAAACCCTTTTTATTTACAATCAAACAATAAAATATTAACAAATAAATAAATTCCATTTAATAATGATTTCATAATGAAAAACTCTCTCAATATTTTTCAATTTTAATTATATTTAAGTATTATGTGTACGATTTTTTAATAAATGAAAAATTGGCTTAATATAATTCCTTAAACATGACACTCATCGGTTTTTACAGCGTTTGATCGAAATAAATTTTTTGCAAAAACAAAACCAAAAAATTAATTAATTCAAGTGAAATTTTAAATGCCGTTCACTTTTGCGCACATATTTTGGCCGTGACAGGTATTTGATTACCTTCTCTACGTACCGTGTAAAAGCTTACAAGTCGTTTTCTACACTAAATAAGATTTTTTGTAAATTGCTTATAGCCACGCCCATTTTTGCATATTGACGTATTGGCTTATCATTAATTTTTACTACATATAGTTCTGTTTTTATTGCTTAGAATTTTTTTTCGATTGTGGGCGTGGATTTTAACCTACTTTGTCTACTTCATATAATACGTGCGTTCAAAAATTAAACCTCTTTAAGAAAACTTAATAATTTGTGTCAAGTTCTAACAATAAACTTACAGACAGACGGACATACATTTTATAACTGTATAATATTTTGTGAGGAATGTGAAGCCTTTTATTTTGGTAGGGAATAATAAAAGCAAAGGCACTCACAACCTACTGCTCTGTGAAGAAAAAAGATTTACCCCCTAAATTCAAAATTCAACAGGTCTCCAGAAAAGAGATTACTTTAGAGAATAATGATACGTTTTCTCAACTTTTTCGGGCCGTTACTTTTGGAACTGCCCTCGTATTATTATCAAAATATTAAACAAACAAAAAAAAAAAAAACTAAACAAAAAATGAAATCCTCTACGTATGATGCTTATATTATGTAATTTATTTAATATTTATTATATTAATCTTAAAAATCTTTATTACATCAAGCGTTTATTGAATGAAGAAAAGTCTATTAGTCAACAATTGGACAATAACGGTCAAATCCTGTAGAAATATGAGATATTTCTGAATATATAATTAGTTCACATGACTTTTGAAACTTTTTCAAATATTACGAATAAATTTTAAACTTTCAATTTTAAAGGTTAGTGAATATTAACAAAATTTATTGTAGCTTAACATTTACATTTATTGTACACAACAGTTTAACCAATAAAAGCACAAATAGAACAAAATAATACACGATTTATTATTATAAATTTATATGATAAACAATGAATCAGTTTCTCTATCATTTATTAGAAACTGTCAAAAAGCAACTTAACAAATATCAGCTGCTTGGATAAGGCTCTGATAGTTATCTTTGTATACAAAAACTTCATATCAAGCTTGACAAGTAAAAAATAAACTTGGCTTGAATCAAATCTTAAATACCCTTCGCCTGTTTTTATAAACGGTGGGCGTGGCAGGTATATGTTTCTGCTCTCTAATCGAGTTTGTGTTACGTATCATCTTGACAGTTGAGTTTTCATTGGATATGGTTTTTTTGTAAAATGTGGGCGTGTCTGTTACTTATTGGCACAGTAGTGGATGGGCTATGAATATGTGTACCAAACTCCAACTTCATAGTTCAATTTTTGTAGCAGATATATATATATTTTTGTCGATTTTGGGCGTGGCTTTTTAACCAATTTCGCCCATTTTAAATATCTGTACTAAATTTCATCTTATAATGTTACCAACAGCACAAACATATAAACATATATGTCTAAATCGGTTCAGTTTTTGATACTGATCAGGAATATATATACTTTATAGGGTGTTGCAAACGGAATGACAAACTTAATATACCGCCTATCTTAAATGTAGGGTATACAAATACTCAATATAAAGTTTGGTTATAGGGTGTGTGTGTAAAATATTGAATCAATTTAAAACCAGTTAATGAAACAACAAATACAAGTTTTTGTTTATAAAAATATCTAAACATCGATGCTGTTTTAACTAACCGTACATTTATATTTATTTGTTGTAATTGGTATATATTTACTGTACACGGTAAAATTTGTTGTTTAACGACTAAGAAAAAAAGGAAAAAATCAACTGATGAACTTTCTACGAAATACATTCACGGCAACACATACACACAAACGTTTAAATAAAAAAAATGTAAACTTAATTAATGCTATGCCATGACAAATTATGAAAATTTAAATAATAAATTAATCCACAGTCTTTTAAAGAGTCTAAGTGACTGTTGCGTCTGACGTTTAATAACTATAATCTACGTATTGACCCAGTTGGGTCTCCACCATAATTTAGATGCATATAGAGATTGTGATGCCATTGATAATAACTAAGATGGGAAGGGTAGTTGTTTGGCTAATTTTGCCTTGTGTACATAAAGTTTAATAGAAGATTAACTGCGTACCATGAAACAAAATATATTAGTGTGGTTTATATCCGACTTTTTATAACGCAACCCCAAATACCTTGGCTTAAGCCAAATATGGAACACCCTCTCCACTTAGAGAGACCAGTTACTTGAACTTATCAATATTTCTTGAATAGCTTTAAAATTTGACAATGCCATCTGAGCTTCCGGAAAAGTTTTGTATAAAAACGGTTTACAGCCACGCCCACAATGCATAAAAATCCCTCACAATCACTAAGAACTCAAAGATTTTATGGAGTTTTGTTAATTGACGCGCCCCCTTTTATGACACCTTGATACCAAAATTTCGATTTTAACTTTATAGCTAAATTTTATCGATTGTTCTTAATCGATTTTTCCCAATTTAAAGAAGTGAATAAACAAAAATTTCACTCTGGAATCTTTTTCTGGATGCTGCAAACGGAATAACAAACTTTTTATACCGCCCATTTTAGGTGGTAGGTTTAAAAATATCATGCTAAACGGTAAAGTAAGAAATTCAAATGGTAACTGCATATATGTGTAAGTATGGATGTGTGTGTATACACTTTAAATCTTCTCTCGCTCATTCATTCATTTTAAACTTTTGCCAAATTGTTTTTTATGTAAATTATTCATAAGCTGATGTCATAACTTTCAAAATATATATATTTTTTTCAATTATATGCGAATAGAAGTGGTTCTGGTTGTTAAAAGTGTAAAAAGAAATGAAACTAAAGTAATAAACACAAACCGACTTTATATCTGCAGTACTTTTAAGGAAGCTGACTTCTCGTTTAAAAGGTCAATTACCCGACACAATAAGATTAACATCGCAATACATAAAAATATTCATAAAAAAAAAAAAAAAAAAGAAGAAATAACTTCTTCAACTACATTTTTTCCTGAAAGACAACTGACTTGTGTGCCTAGCACACACTTATTATTGATAATAAAATTTACATCACATATGCATAAAAATGTTTCGGTTTTGATGGCATTTACTCTAAATGTATTGTAGCAATAATAATAAATTTAAATGATTTTTAATTAACACACATTTTGAGATGACAAAAATACTCTACAAATGCACTCTAGTGCACACACATACATACGTTTTATAAACTCTCTCTTTCTCTTTACGAATGGTAATGTTACCATATCCACTTAGCATACACATGCTACCCTGTAGTAAAAGTTTTTTTTTTTTTTTTTTTTGGAAATTTCCAAATCACTACAGCATCAATATTCATTCAATCACTCACTTATACATACTCTCTACAATACAAACATATTTGCTCTTTGACATAAACAAGCAGATACAACTGTATTTTTAATAGCAATTTCATTTAGTACTCTTTCTGCTCAACAATCGAGACTTTAATAATTAAAACTTTGTTCGCTGGCGAATCTGCATAAAATTTTGTATATATATTAAAATTTCACCAAAACTTTTTTATATCATCCATCAGTACATGTTGATATACACACGGTGCGATATTTTGAGTTTAGAAATTTCATTTTTATTTTATGACTGTTAATTTATTTCACTGTTATCTCAATGAGATAATAAAAGATTAGAGTTGGTTTTAGGGTTAGGGTGAAATGAATCTCTGCTTAAATTGAGGAGAGTTTTAAAGTGTATTTACAGCGAAATGTGTTAAACTAATTAAAGAGTTGTAAAGTTATTATTAGGCAGCTATAATTTGATAGAAAATTTACAGCTTTTACATATGTTTCGTAGTTTGTCAATACAGATAGACATTAATGCCTGAACAGACAAACAGACAAACTATAAAGAAAAGTAATTATATATAAATAGACGGACAGACAGATAGGACTGGTTCGACTTAATATTCAATTCGAGATATATATACCTGATCTCCGACACTCCCTTATGGGCGTTGTAAACATTTTGACAAAGTGCTGTGTGCCTACGCTGTGACGGTGGGTATAATAAAAGGGTTTTAACAATATGCGAATAATTTTTTAAAATCATGAACATGTTCAAAGAAGACGGCAGGCGCAGATTTTGTCAATAATTCGTTGCAAACTGAATAAAGAAACTAAATATAGATTTTACTATAAAAAAAAGTTTTAAAATAATTTGAATACGACTGCCCTACACCAATCACTCTGACTCATACTCGAATATAACATTTTGATACCATAAATCTGCATAAAATTTATGTAAATGTCAATAAAAGCAGCACGTACTAAAATGCATTAAATGCAAAAACAAAATAACAATTATGTAAATTATTGTTTGGTATAAATCTTGATGGAGTTATTTTGTCCATAAAAACATATTAACTCTTTCGTTTACAAGCTCTTGTTACGTATTATTTTACAACGAAGGTGTGACCAGACCATAATAAAAACGTATGGAATAAACGTGGGAATAATCCTTTGAAATCGTAGTAAAGAAATTTAATACATTTCGTTACAGAGCTACAATTATATATATAATCAAAATCTGAATCAATTGAACCATTTCTGTCTGTACGTCCGTCCTTTTGTTTGTTTATTTTTTGAGATATTCTAATGAAATTTGATACAAAAACATGTATTGGCTCAAAATGGAACTCTATTGAGAATGGATCGAATTGGTTCATTTTTAGAACCCCTCTTCATATAAGGTTCTATTATAATAAAAGTCTTTATATGGCAAAAAATTGCTATTTTTAATATATTTTCGTAAAATATTGTTAAAAAAAAAGTTAATTGACTTCATATTTAGTTGGGCCAATTTTGGACCCGATCGGACTATTTTTAGAACCCCTTCTCATACAATTATGATTCACGAAGTAAATTAAATGGCAGTGTATCCAGATACAATTCAACTAATTGTAGCATAATTTAAGGAGCCAAATGGTGTGGAGTATTAAATGCTCGCATTTGACCATAACCTAACATTTTTTCCTTTATTATATAGAATCGTCAACGATATGCTGTCAAATAGATGCTGTAGGAAAAATATTGCGGCTTTAAGTGAAAGTATGGCTGAAGAACCAAATTCATCAATTCCCCGATATTCTCAGCAAACGGGCCGATCTTAACAACTGTTTTTGGCCTACGATTGAAAAATTTTGACTTGAGTGACTATATGGCGCCACAAGCCATACAATTATATTACAGTAAAAATCTTTCCTTGTAGGAACAGATTCTTTGTATTTATAAAGTAATTACATAACGGTAAAAAAAATTAAATAAAATCGATGTGGAACCCTTTTAGAAGACTTTAGTCAAAATGCGTTTTTATAAAAGTGTCTGAATGAAAAAATAATATTATTTTAAAAATAATTGCCTCCAATGCATCTTCTTTAATTATATCTTAACAAATTATTGTTTTTGTACACGGAATTTTTTGACACCGTAAACCAAATATTTTCCTTTGCCTGTCAAAACTTTTGTCTTATTTGCCTTTATGCGTATATATTATAATAACTTTTACATCACATACCCAACTTTTCAAAGTCTTGGAAAAATACATTCAGAATTTCATTGAATTCTTTTTCCTCGCTGTTAGGCATATGCGTGCCTGAAGTGTTCGGGTACGTGTGCCATCAAGTCATCATTATGTATGCGGAATAATTCAAGGAATCAACTGTCGACACTAGCTGCCATTTAAACTTGTAAAGCACATATTTCAGACCAAAAATACGACACAAAGAAAGAAAGAAAAGAAAAAAAAAAAGAAACAAGATGTTTGCTGGGCCTTTCAATGGATTACTAAATACTTTGACTGAATATACGTTTATGTACGTAAATCACTGAATTTATAATTTTTGTGTTAACCAGATATGGAGAATAAGAGCAAAAAGAAAAAAAAAATTGTATTTCTCGGCAATAATTTATAAATTTAACGGAACTTTAGTTTTTATCTGAATCACAGAAACATTAACATTCATCCACGTATTATTATAATACATGTGTAAACGCAACGTATATGTATTGATGCATGATGTAGCTCGCTCACCATAATGACTATTCCATACCAAAGCATATAAAACTGTATGTACGACTCTTTACTACATCTATTGTGTTTATTTTTACATGAGCATTCCCTAAATTATTTGTTTAATATAAAAAACTTGCACAATTATGAAAAGTAAAGGAAATGTGTGTGTGTTTTTTTAATTTTTTTTTTTTTTACTTGAACAAAAATAACAAACAAACCAAACAAAACCGAACGAAAACTAATGTTTCGTTATGTTGCAAACTTTTAACAGGGAAATGAACCATTTACAGTAAATGGGAAATAGAAACAAGTCGGTCTAGCCTGAACATTTAATACCCTAATTAGTTCTGTGGTATCAGTAAGCGAAAGTTATTGTCATAGAAAAGTCACTTTAAGAAATATTTCTATATGGTACAGAGTTCTAGAAATGGTCCAATCGGCTCCAAATTAAACTAATTAACTATTCTTTGCCAAATTTTGTCAAAAAGTATTAAAAATAGAACATTTTCGTCTTCTAAAAAACCTCATATGTGGAACTTTTCTAAAAACGGTCCAGTACGATTTATTTTCAATAGCGAACTTCATTAAAATATATGAAAAAAGCGTCCTGTAGCTTGTAGCACAAATATACATGGACAGACAGACTGACTTGGTTTAATCCATACAGAAACTGATTACAAATTATTCGGAATAACTAAAGATGGCTAAAGCATTTACCTTTTAAAAGTTACAAACACCCGCACCAACTTAATGTACCCTTTGCTATAAATGGTGCAGAGTATAAAGAAAACGAAACAGTAAAAATTTTTTTTGGAATATTGCATCCAAAAATTCTGTAGGAAGTTACAAAGAATAACAAAACTATAAAAAATTGTTTGCATTTTTTGCAGAGAGTCATTTAAAGCAACTGGCAAAAAATGATGATGTTTTCAAAGTTGAAATCTTTATATCTTTATAAACTTAAAACAAAATCAAATATTAAATAAACAAACCCTGAATGCTTTTCAACTTTACTTGCCCACAATCAATCTAATGCAAACTGACCTGACCTAAGTTGAATTAAACTAACCTAATCTAACTTAACCCATATGCTTACAAATAAACAAAAATTTTGTACTTAAACAAATCCAGAATTAAGTACATTTCTATATATAATAAATAAACAACAAATTTATTCAGCTTTACTGATAAATAAATTTTAAAAAGAAAACGAGTAGAGTGGGCTTAAGTCAAATTTTAGGGCATTATAAAATACTGATCATCGGGATCTTAATGCAATTTTTTAGTATAAAACCACTTAAAAATCTCAAATTTGATCTTTTTCAGTTTAGCCTGTGGGCCTGTCCCTTTCAACCCCTTCTTCTCTTTCTCAATATCAAGCATTTTGTTAAATTCGTCAAACAGAACAACAAACTTAACATACGTTCTATCTTATATGGAGGATATAAAAGTAATTATTACTTAAATGAAAGAAATTCACTTAAGGCAATTAAATTTATTCTCACTAAAGTTGAAATGTTAAATGTTAACTCAAAGAATGCATGAAAACTGCATATGAATGGATTGAATTCTTGATTTTTTATCTCAAACTTTTAAATATTGCGTAGCTTTAAAAAAAATTCATTATTGAATGGATCTTTGACCTTAAAAATAGGGAAATTACTTGTTCACCGCAAATGTTTTCCGCGCATATAAAACTATGGTTCAATATGTCAGAACAAGGCTTAGAAGAAAGTGTCAGAGATCTTACAAAGTATATTCTTGATCAACATTAAAATCTTGGTCGATTTAATAATGTCCGTGCGTCCGTGTGTCTGTTTCTCTCCTCTGATATGTTCACAGTTATAAAAATCATTATATTAGGTTAAAATTGAGATATTCTTGGACAATGTCGTAAAGCTACTATTTAAAATGGGCCAAATCGGTCAAGTGTCGCGCCCAAAATTGAAAAGAATGAAACTATGAATATGATGGACAATGTCGTATGGCTACTATTGATAAAAATGAAGCTTTAAAAATGTAATTTTTAAAACCTAAAAAACAAAAAACATTATTTGGTGAAGTTGGCTGAAGTTGAAGCCAAATTTAAATGGATAGCTTTTTAACCGATGTACTCTGGAAGTATATTAAAAAACAAATGCCTTCCTTATATAAATGCCACGCCTATAAATAAAATGTAAATTTTTAAATTTAAATCATCTTTTAACACCTTTAAATATTAAGCAGATTTATCAATGTCTGTATGTCCGTCTTCGTGAAGAAATCATTCTAATTTTTGCTTACTCAACTTAAATTAAAATTGAATAAAATTGTTGTAACGATACGTTAATGCCCACTGTGCAGTAATAACTTAAAGGAGTTTTAGGAATTTTTAAGCGAGAACTATCCTTCCTGTCCTTGATTTTAAATCTGTTTAGCCTTGACTTTGATTTGTAATCAACGTAAATGTTTTTCTTCGGCTGTTTTTTGTGTAAGGGTAACTTATTGTGCACATCGTGTAAAAATCGATTTAACTGTTTTTAACTATCATAAGAAACGAAAAATATTTCATGTTCAAACTGTCAACAAACTCTTGGCAACGCACCAAATGCACGAAAACAAAACTATCAAAAGTAAACGACCAAACAGTGCCAAAGTTATCTAATATGTATTCTAATGCATGAGGGTTTCTTTACTTAAAATTGTGGACAATCATTTTTTGTAGTATATTCGATAGCAGCAGACATTTGTAGGTTTTTTTCAAATGGGGCTAAAAACGTGAAAATATTCTTTAATTAAGACGGTGTGCGTTGAAGTTTTAATCAACTGTTTTTTTTTTTTTTTGAATGACAAATGCAGTGTCAGAGTAGTTTGGCTTGGGAAAAGTTAATGCACTTATATGCGTTAGATATGTAAAAGCCTTGAATTGAATGGAAATCTTCTTGTTCTTCTATAAATTGTCACGGCTAAATTGAATTTAACATATGGCAGACATACTCCTCAAATAAATGTGTACACAGTGGTATTTCCTTTTGAATATTTCAGTTTGTGAGAAAAGAAAAGGAAAAAGATGAGGTTATACGTTAACATACCTGGTGGGTCTCATCACTAGTGTGTAACCGAAATAGGAACTTCTGACTGGAGTTTTGTAGAATTTCAATTGGGGTGCTTTTATCACCAACTGTGGTCGGGGTGCATAACAAAACGTGTACGTTAGTGTCAAAACACTGAGGAAAAGGCTGCCAACTAGCAGACATTGAACTTGAAATTGATCAGACATTGCTCTCTCTCTCGCTCTCTCTTTCTTTATCACACACTCTATTTTTTTTTTTTTTTTTTATTTGTATTTTTTCACTTTTTTTTTCTTACACTTGGCAAACATACGCTGTGTACACAAATATTTATGCTTTACTTATTTTAACATCTTATCTTATCTTTCTTTCCTTACATGCACGAGTTTTGCGTCTCTTGCTAATCGCCTTGATTGCACTTAATTAAAATGTTCTCATTCGTAGAGTAAAGAGTTTCGTGTGTGTTTGTGCTAGTGCCTGAATTAAACTATAAACAAATTCCGCCATAATTTCTTCTTCTTTTTATATTATTAACAGAAATTTGTCTCTCTTGATTTTTTTTCAATTTTGGTGAACTTTAGCGTTGAAGCGTACATCACCCAAAAAAGCACTTATACTGCATGGACGACAATTTGTTATAAGTTAAGTTGTGGCAATGTATTCCTATGCCTATGCTTGTGAAGCCAACTACCTACACACACATACACCTTTACATGTACTCAATGTACACAAAATAATATGCTTCACTCTGTTACAAACACTTAGGGACAATTTTTTGTTGATTATATTGTTTTTGTTGTTGTTTTTATATTCACATGCTTATACGTGTTGTAAAAAAAAAAAAAAAAAACACTTCTTTACTAAATGCATGCCTCTAAGAAGAGTACCATCACAAATTGTAGGAGTACACTTTTTACTCTTCTTCTCTTCTTGTTATTTTCCACTCTGTCGCGTATGCGTGTACAAATTCTTTTTACAACTTTATACGCCGGCAACCAAAATCAAAATAAATATCAATTGTTTTGCCAGCAAGACCCTAAGCTACGCTTATGTTTTGAGAGTTGGTCGGTGTGGTTGATTGGTTTGGTTGGTTGGTCGTTCGCTCGCTGAGTATGCATGGTGTTGTATGCCTGTATCACATGTATACGCACATAACAATGTGAACGTAATATATGATACGTTATGTACATAATTATAAATAGTTATATCAAGCATTTTTATTTATGTTTTGTGTGTGTTGTGCTCTGGTATGGACTGAGTGTGTGCGTATACATGTATTCGCGTGTGTTTGTTATTATTTCTTACATATGGTCGTAGTTAAAAAAAAAAAGTCACAAATGTCGCTCTGGCTGGCTGCCCGGCTGTGATTGTATGCATTTGTGGCCATACATTCAATTTACATATGGGCCATTCCATACTTTCATAAGAAAAATATTGAAAAAATATAAATAAAGGAATCGTTATATATTACTTAGGTGCTTCTAAAGCACGACTTTATATGGATCTAAATATAAGCTTACTAGGCCAAAATGCAAGAATTTCTATTGATATAAATTTTAAATTTGCTATAGTCCAAAAGACTTTTGTAAACAGAAAGATGGGCTGTATACCATATTTTAAGTTGCGAATGTAAAGGGTAAAGTGTAGTAGCCCATATGTTAAGAGTCGCGACGGCGCCCAATATTGCAGGATAAATATGTACGCTTACATGTATGTAGATAAATAATCATTAGCGTCATAGACACACCTATAGCAACTACATATTAATACCCTATAACAATTTTTACACCGAGTATAATATTGTAATATTACAAGCTTGCTTGATAATAATGTCCTTCCGTCCTTCACTTAATGAATACAGTAAAAATTTCAATTGGAAATGGAATTTTGCCAAATTCAATTAAAAATCTCTACTAATTTGTACAAAAAAGTAAAATAAAAAGATTCCACTGATTGCTATATAAGATACTGTGTGACCCGGTCGGACCGGGTCCAAATCTCATGCAGCCAATTATTAACTATTCTTCACCAAATTTTATCAAAAATATATAAGAATTACAATTGTTTGCCATATAAAGATTTCTATTATAAGAGGGGTTCCAAAAATGGTCCAATTCGATTTATTTTCAATATCAAATTTCAACGAAATATCTTTAAAAAATGCGAGCTGTAGCTGAAGCATTCAATTTTAGTGGACAGACAGACAGACGGACTGATGTGGATTCTGTATCAATCGGTACAATTGAAGGTGGGTGTGACATATGCTGTTAAGGAGCTACAAACTTGGTGTAGGGTATATATATATATATAGTGCATGAAATATGTATTTAATCGACCAACCTCTCGCAATAAAACACTTTAAATTGTGTTTAATTGTCGAACGTTTTAAACACAAGATTATTTGTTGTAAGATATTAAATGATTGCTCTTGACTGACTTATCATTTTCATTTAATTTTTTTATTGTTATTGTTATTGTTATTGTTTGTAATTAAACATTTATAGAGAAATTCATTGAAATGCATGAATCGTTGTCTATTGATTCAAATCGAACAAACATTTATTTTCTGTAACAAAATTTTAATAAAAAAAAATTTTTTTTTTTTTGTTTTATTACAAACCATTAAAATAATTTTTCACTTGAATGAAAATAAAATTAAAAATTCGAACCATATATAAATTACAAATGAAAATTCTGTGAACAACAAATTATTGTTATGAATAATATGAATGAATGACTGATAATTGTTGAACACACACATATATGGAAATATTCTTTTTTTTTTTTTTTCTGTTTTTGATAGGGTAGCCAGCCACAGCACACAGTTACAGTAATTAAAACCATAATGATGACTAAGTGTGAGGCTCGTTTTCAAACCATGACCTACCTTACAAACCGTTGTACAAACTTTCATGTAGGCACACATGCATGCCTAAGCATGTGTGTATATGCAATTATGAAAGAAAATACATGTGAATAATTGAATAATAAATGATCATTATTATCATTTTTCACTTTCTTTATATACCATACGGTGCTCTATGTGTTCATAACACTTTCTGGATAATACGATTCATTAGCTAATTTATCACATAAAACATAATTACGGTTGACTATAATACATTCCTGCGGTCGCATTGCCTGCTAACCATACTATTGCGTTTAATGATGTAAATACGTGATGCTGCTGTTCTTACAAATGTACTTCGTACATGTTCATAGCAGCGATCTAAAAATATCATTATATTTACTCCTACAACTGTTCTTGTTGCATATATTCCATGCCGTACAGCTGTATGCTGTTAGTTAAACATTATTATTGTATATAAGAAAGAAAAACAGAGAGGGGCATTCGTAAACTTACAATAAGAACAATAACGGAATAATCAGTACAAGAAAAATACATGATGATGTGTTCAATTATGATAAATTATGTTCAGGCACTTACCCCAACAGTAATAGATATCGAAAGCGAAAGTGACAGAACAGTGAAATCTACGTTTAATGTTTAGAAAATTTACAAAAATTATATCAAGTTAATATAATGTAAGATTTTTATATAATACGACACCCTAATTATGGTAAAGAGTATAGAAAGTTTAAGCAGAAGTTTGTAACTCTTAAAGGGCAAATGCTATCCTCACCTTTAATTACATTGATCGATTGAAAATCAATCTCTGAAACGATTTAACCATGTCCGTCTGTACGTCCGTCCGAACATGTAAATTTGTACTCAAGCTACAGGTCACATTTTTTTAAATATTTCAATAAAATTTGGTACAAAAACACAGATTAACTTAGTGAAGAACTCTATTGAAAATAAATCGAATTGGATTATTTTTAGAGATTCTTCCCATACATTGGTTTTTTATAATGGAATTTTTTATATGGCAAAAATCGTAATTCTTAATACTTTTTCACAAAATTTGGTAAAGATTAGTTAATTAGGTCAATAATTCACTATACCAAATTTAAATCCAATCATATAAAGTTTAGAACCTTTTTCTATATAATGTTCTTTCACGAAGTGATTTTTTTGTGAAAATGCTTCGCGTTTACTAAACCATTTAAACAAATTACAGCGTCATATATAACATTTTCATTTGTATGTTTTTAAATTTGTTATTAAACGTGTCATGTCCCGTTTTATTTTGTAGGTTTCACTGTTATATTCAATTGAATTAACATCTCATCTTGTGGAATGATTTTTTGTTTTTTTTTTTCAACTGGTCATTATCAATAATAGTTACACGAATGCATACATACATAGTTTTATATGTATATATTTATAAATTATATAAACTAACACTAACATAAACTGCCAATAAGTATCCGTATCCATATGGTGTGTTGACTACGCATGCAGTCAAGTGTATTGGTTCAATGGTGTAATCAGAGTAAATTGGCCTCATTTGCATATAAGAGGCAATCTTTCTCTATACATTTAATCACTCTCACATTTAATGATAATATATGCAAATAAGTAATTGCCAATTACAATAATTACAACAATAAATACTGCCTTTATTTATATATATTTATTGAAGTAAGTATGAAGTTTGCTGCGTCCGTTAATGAAATGCTGTTGATAAGCTTAAAATTATATCACATAGAATAAATTAATGCAAACTTTTTGCAGTGTATGAAGAAGAAGAAGAAGAAGGCAATCTGTTAAGTCATCATGTTGTATTTGTTATTGAATTATTGGTCGGGGACTAAATATCCTTTTTAAGATTTTGCTTTTTCAGTCCTCGACCCATCTTGAAAAATGTGACACTTTTTGCCAAAATAAACATTCATTTTAGTGGGGTTTTATAGACCAAAACAAGGCGTTGGAGACTACAAACATGTCTGTCAGTCCGCCTATCCGTATGTGTGTGCGTCCTGTGATAATCCCTCTACTGGTCGCAAATATTGAGATTCCAAACTTGTCAGAAGTGTTCGTGCTTCCCGAGAAGACTATATGGAAGATTTACCGTTAGCCAAATATAAATTTTTTTCTCTGTATTATATTTAACTACTTAAAGTACTTCTCTCCCTCTTTCTCTCTCTCTCTCTCTCCCTCCCCTTCTTCTCATTTTTTTATATCTGAGAACAAAGGAAAGAAGGTTTTCTCAAATGGTGCATTTTTATTGATAATATTTATACGTGCAAGCATGCATGGGCAATAAAATTAATTAAAGATTAACTTCAAATCAATAAATCCCATAAATATATACAAATTCTATTCAAAGCAATAAACTTTTACATTAAAGTGTAAGTCAAGCCGAAATGAAAATATTTTGAAAGTAATGTAATAAGAAATGAAAAGGACGTTGACCTCCCCGGTAATGAAATTTTAAATAATTTTGTTGGTGTGTGCGTGTGGTAAAAATAAAATTCTAGATATATACTCATAATGAGCCGTTAGAATTTGTCTTAACAGTATATTTGTATGTATTTCCTCTCAATAACAATTTATGCCGTTGTTGCTATATAACACAATCAACAATAACAACAACAACAACTAACATACTAACTGTGATGCTAATCATAAGTAAACAGAACAACAACACCAACAAATAACGAAATTATTGATATGTTGAGGTTTTTTGTATTTGTTGTAATTAGTTTGTATCGCACACCTGCCTTAGGTGCCTAATATGTCGATAAGTTATGATGGCTTCAAGTTTATCATACGTGACACATATTGATTAAATGTAAATAAATGTGAATTTATATATGTGTGTATACAAAACACCAACCTGCATACCGTGATATTATTCGGATATATAGAAAACATAATTATTTATGAATATATGTGCTTGTGTGCGGAAGTATTTAGGTTCATATTGAACGTATGCAGAATCGCGTTTGCTAAGAAAGAATTTTTAATTAATTAACTAATTTGCATAGAAAAGCCTTTTATAATAAATGTTAATGTATAATTAATTAAAAAATAAAAATTATAATTCTATATATATATATATATATACACCAATAAATAATAATCAGCCTGAAAACAGTAAAAGTTCAAACAACACAATCACAATTATCTACCACCACCACCACCACTACCACCATCCACCACGTGTGTCTGTACTAATCAGTAATCATTGCTAACAAAGAAATCATAAAGCGACTGAGTGGCAATATCAATAATCAAACAAACGACAGCAACAACAATAAGCTTCGCCATCTTAAACAAGTAACCCCCCGTCAATAAGTTTTTATATAAATATAAGAAAAGTAATCATTAAATTATTATCATTAAACAATAATAATAATAAAAAATAAATGAAGATGCACTTAAAACTGCACTTATTGCACATAGGCGCTAATAAAAACAAACTCTCCGCATAAGATGGCGAGAATACTAAGTTTGTCAATTCCATTTGCAACACTCAGTAGGAGGCGTCAGAGACCCCACAAAGTATATATATTCTTGATCAGCTTGATCTAAAACAGTGTCGATCTAGACATATGTGTCCGTGTGTCCATCTGTTGTTGGCATTGTTGAAATATGAAGACTGTTCTAGATTTTGCAATAGCCACGCCCATAATCGATGAAAATCTATTTATTTGCCACAACAATTTAGCTATTAAATTGGTATACTTATTTATAATTATCCCATTCATCGATTTGCCAAAAATGGGCGTTGTCGGATAACAGACTCGCATACAATTTACAAAAATCCATTCTCAGCGTAAAACTAGACATGCAAGCTGATATGTAATACACCCATTATAAAAGGGCGTAATCATATACCTGCCACGCCCACCTTTGATATGTATATAAGATTTGGCCTAAGCCAAATTTTAGTACTTCTCTCTTGTTATTGAAAATATCCATACTCTACAATATTTAGATGATATTCCCATATAAACTGTACGCATTTAGGATTTATGTAAGTGGGTGCATATTTTCGTAATAATCTATCATGTAAAATATCATATTTTTTAAAATGTGCTTAAAAAGATTTGCACCCATTTTCTACAAAAAGTGCTAAAACCTTTTTTGTCATTTCATACAAAATACTACACAAATAAATATTAAATTATTGAAAAATTTGAATGAAATTTTAGTGCCTGAGTGATGACGATCAACAACACACCATACCATTTATGGAATTTACATTAATATTTTGTGGTTGAACAGCGAAAGACTTGAACTTGAATGCATACTCGTATGTTGTTAGCATTAACTTTCTATAATCTTCTCCATACGCGAGTGAATCATGTTTCTTTATTGTAAGTGATTCATGGCAATTGTAAAAGAAGACAACACATACGAGAGGGTGAGCATACACTGTTCTATGAATGAAATGCGATACTTAATTGACATTGACCCTTTTTAACGTGTGCTAAGCCTTAAACGTTAAACATTGTTAAGCGTCTCTTATGCACTATCGGACTTAATAACTTGTAAATACATATTTTAGAGGCAAACAATATTTTTGATTAGTTTGCAAATGTGTGATATTATAATTTTTAATGCTTTTTTTTTCAATAAAGACAGACTGACAGAAACGCTGAAAAATATATGTGTACGGGTAGGTTTTTAAGACTTTTTTCACTGTTATATTTATTTTATTTAATCTAACGTTTATGATGACTAGCTTATGTCAGTCGTACGGATGAAAATGCTACAGCCCGATGCTTGAGCGGTCACTAAATTGGCAACAGTTCAGAAAAATAGATTGTAATCAGTCAGCGGGCATGTTCTACAATATTAACAAAAATGTGCCTTAGGCCAAATTTTACATGTTTGTACAAATAGTGGGCGTGGTTGATAATTTATTTGGTCCCCTAATAGTATAATATAAGTATAATAATACGTATCAACTTCCGCGTAAGATTCTGCACAAGAGTTTTTTTTATAAATTGTGGGCGTGTCTGTTTTCCGATCACACCCACTTTTAGTACAACAAAGGGCTCTATATAAATACATCGTTAGCATTAAATTCCAATAATTTGTCTTTAATTTTATTTTTTACTGATTGATAAATTTTAAATGGGCATGGCTCTCAATAGATCTTGGTCTATTTTAAAGGGAACTTGTAGGATTTCTCTGAATTTTTATTCTATTTTCAAACAAAATGGTAAGTATTAGGAGGCAGGTGATCAGCTTGATTTAATTAAAAAAATTTCCATCTCCAAAAACTATTATAAGTTTGAGGAATTTTTTCAGTGTAAAACAATCATTCACAATTGCTTATACAGCCTAGACATTCACCGTTATTCTTAGCTTCACAAAAAAGCTTTCATGGTTAGTGCAGGCACAAACGTGCACCTTTTAAAAGCAGAGACTGAAAATCAAACTGGAAGATTATAAAATCGATAATTATTATTTGTAATAAAAAAATTTTAAATATTGATAAAATCTATATTATCAAGAGACACTGCATTGTAAGGCATTAAATTAATGACCACTAGACTCTATATAAGAAAGAAAATTTCTCATTTTTCAATTTTCAATTTTCAATGACAGATATATGACAAAAAAATAGTATTTTGTACATTTACATATTAAAGAATAACTTTTGTCTGTACGTCCATCCAAACAATATTTTGTTAATAACAAGCCAGACGTTTCTCTGTACGAAATTTAATTACTTTCAATTGATTAATTATACATTTTTTAAAATTATTTAAGATGTCTGCCTGTCTGTCCACACATATTATGTTGTATTTATACATATAATAAAATAAAATAAAAGAAAAGAAAACATCAAACAGATGGATTATTACGTTCAACCATTACTTTATAAATACATATAAATGGTCCTTCACGTAACTATACAATATTGTTAAAAAAAAAAAAAAAATGAAAAAGCAAAAAAGGAAGATAAAACGAATGAAAAGCATTCTTTGAGGTGGATTAAAGCAATTTTTAAAGACGGATTTAGCTGTCTAGCCAAACCAGTAATTGATCTCCTTCACTCTGCACTAACAAATCGACAAAGCAAGGAAACAAACAAACCAACAATTTGCGAATGCATACATATATGAAGGCGCACTCTCAAACATACACACACACACACACACACACAAACTTGTGCGACAAACTATTGCCAAAAAGAAAATGCAATCGATAGCTTTGTTGACTAATTGTGTCACCAAATACGATTGATGTGTGTAATACATAACCTACCCATGTATGTGGATAGAAGAAAATATTATATCCTATTGTAGCAGATAATGAAGTAAGTAAGTGCATCACATGTATATATAAAGAAAATATTAAAAGCTTCAGAAGAAGAATTTTCTAAAGCCTTTAATTACCATCATGTATCCAAGTGTTAACAAATGAATGAGTACTAAATGCGTACATACATACACATACACATACACATACACATACAAAAGCACTCATTCATTGATAAAGTAAAGTAAATCTTACTGAAAAAGAAGCAAATGTTATAAGTAGACAGACAGACGGACTGTTATCGCTTTGATGTTTTAGCTTTAGTTATCGTTAGTATTGTTTGGTCATTCATTTTATTTGTGATATTTGATATAGGCCACCTTTATACTCACGCACAGGCATACACACAGTACACACAATCATTAGTAAGTATTGTTTGCATAGAGCATAGTCGGCACGACTTTGTTACTTTTTCCATCTATGTTTGTTAATAAACTTTTAATAAGCACATAAATAACGCTGTTTCTATGTACGTAGACCAAGAAGACGAAGAAGAAAAAGTTAGAGCAAAATACAAAGTGATGGAAATATGTGTGGAAGGGGATAAGTGAGCCATTTCCTTAGATGACATATCAAATGATTGATGCCCACAAATGACTGATTGCTGCCGTATAACTATATAGTACAACATGAACTAATAATGGACTAACAATTCTTCTTCTTCTTCTTCTTCTTTGTATTGCTCATAATAATAATAAGAATTGTGAATAATGTACCAAATAATTTAAAATTTTTGAAAGAAATCAAAAAATTAACACATTTTCTAGGGTTTTTCTGGGTGTTGCCAAAACAATGATAATCAAGAGATTATCAACAAAATCTGAATTCTACTCAACATGTCTGCCCGTGTGTTGACACTCTCACAAACGAAAATATACAAATATTAAAATTGAATTTCGTACAAACATTTTCAATTTCTGCATGTGGAGGTAAATTTAAATTTGGTCAAAACCGGAAAACATACACGCCCATAATCCAAAAACTCTCACAGCCATAAAAGAAACTTACAAAGAATCAATTTAGTACAGTCAAGCCCATTTATGTTTGATCTTTTTTTATGCGATCTTACATTATACGATTTATTTTGGGCGGTTTTTAAACGGTCCCTATCAATGGCAGGAAATAGGTATAAATATAAAAAATGGGCGGGGCATATGGCATATACACCCACTATTAGGCAAAAACCTTATTTACTGTAGATTATAATCTCTTCTGCATTCTGTTAGATTAAATGTACGAGTTAAATGTTAACCAACCGCTCCCACTAGACCGATACACTAATTGTCAAAATGTGCACTTAATTGTCAATTTTTGTAACTTCAAGCGATTAAAGGTCAATTAAATTTAAATGATTTTAAAAATGGCCTTAAAATGAAGCTGATCCTAACTGAGCAATATTTTAACTTAGTAAGCAGCGTTTTGCTTTAGTAAGGAAGTCAGTGTAGTGCAAGTTAAATCCGCGTTTCTCTTTTACAAATCATGCCATAGCCTCATACTTTAACTCATTACGAAATAATGATAATTTTTGCTCTACTTTTATCTCGTTCTTAATTATTTGCTTTTTCTATTTTATTCGTTATTATTGTCATTATTATTATTGTTTACATTTGAAATTTGTGCAAATCGTTTATTTCACTAATGTTTAGTATGCAGTTGAGAAAAAAAAAAAAAAAAAGATTCGTTTAGAATTATTGTATTCTTGTTATTGTTGTTGGTTGAATTGTACGGAGAGAAGCTCAACTCAACAGAGTTTCGTTTCTCATTGTAGTGTAGGCTATACCAAGAAAGCAATTTGATGATCGCATACAATGAAATCAAAAATCAAGCCAGCCGTTCACCAAAATAACTGACTTTTCATAACATACCATACTTTACTCTATAATGCGCAAAATAAAATTTAAAAAAAAAACACAAACGAGAGAAACACTTAAAATAATCTCATGTACCCAACGTCTCTACTAACTGTCAGGCCAAATATAAACATAAAATATGAAACTCTGACGAGAGTACAGTCAATGGTTGTGTTGCTGTTGCATTTTTTTTTTCTTTTTCTCTTTTCTTCAAAATATTATATTATTGTGAAAAAATATCAATTTTGTTATTGTTTTTTCTTTTTTTCCTTTCTCAGTTTATTTAATAATTAGCAAATAAAACAAACAAATCAACGAAAGGCTGGCTACACAACAACTGTAGAGTTTCTGTTGACTGGATTGATCAATCAACTGACTCTACACAATAACAATGAATGTGTGCTACTTGATATACAAACATTTATGCACGTATTATATGTATACGCTAACATTTAAGTAGACAACTTGTCGCCATTAATAACATTCATTCTTATTATAGTCCATTCTCTGGCTTAGCAAATGTGTTAAGAAAAGTATATTAGAATCTTTGTCACATGCATAAATATGTGTAGCTTTCACTGCTTTTAGCTAATAAGGAAAGTGAATAATGTAAACTTTTTGTTCCCTTCACATAAGAGCAGGAGTAAATTAAATTTATTGTTTCGTTTACAAAACATAGAAGGAGGCGCCAAAGACTCCAAAAACTATAAATATTCTTGCTTAACATCAACAGAGCTATGACCGTCCATGTACGGTCAGCAGTTGTAAATTTTGCGACATTGAATTAAAATTTTGTGCACACATTTCTCGTTTCTCGAATCCTATTTAAAATGGCCAAAAACCTTTCAATGCCACGCCCACAATCGACAAAAACCTATCACAAAAATTTATCTAAAAAGTTTATATTTACGCTCTTCTATTAATGGATCAAAAATGGATGAAAAAATATATTTATGGAATTCGGTCTACGTAAAAATTGATATATATTAAATTAGTTAATTAGATACCGGCCATGCCCCTATTTTATAGAAAAATGTAAGCAAATATTTTCAAAGTGGAGTATTTTTACTTGTTTTTCATGCGAGTTCATCGAACATGAGCCCGTTAATTACTGATTATTATAAACATTTCAACATATTGTTACACAACGCTTCCTATTGCTCTACATCTGGAGTATAATTAACTGAATGTAATCTATCAAAAAATCAATTATAACGTTAATTACAATTCACCAACTGCTATTAAAATTTTTATATAATTATTGTGAGTTGGGTTTAATACGCTCGGAGAGGTTGTTGTATAAGTATTGTATACAGTTGTTGCATTACTTTGTTTACTTGAGAGTTTGTTTGTGTCTGTGGTCTGAGTTATTCGAGCTATATTTATCCGTTGTTTATTTTTTTTTTTTCATTTTAAACAAATAATTAGACAAAATACATGAACATTCCATTCTTAAGCTTGGCCCTTATTACAGCTACTAAATCAAATCATTCATTATTGTTATTGATATAAACCTTAAGATGAGGAATTTTAGTGACTTTTAGAATACTTTTATCATTTGAGACAAAAATGCGTTTCATTTATAGAAAATTAATGATTTTCTTAGTTCTTTATGACCCCTTATCATTTTCTTTAATCGCTATTTGTTATATATTTTCAGCTAATAGGGTTTGCTTTATTAATTAGTTAAAAAAGGTCAAGATTTTTTTGAAGGGACTTCTAAAGTTTAGAGATTTTTAGTTTCTGTACGTAACGAAAAAAAACTTGGAGGTCAACATTTTATAATTCGCTGGTTCAAGTAGCAGATGCGTTCACAATTGACAAAAAAAAAAAAAATTTTAAATGCGGAATCTGTTTCGTTATATTCATACTTTTAGAGGGTATAATCAGATAACTGCCACGCCTTCCGATTTGGATGTCAGGTTAATATTTGGAAATCGAATTTATTTTTTATTAAGTTTGTCAACCCATTTGTAAGACACAGGCAGGAGGCACCACAAATTTTTCAGCATCAAAAACTGTTCTATGTCCGTAAGTCTGTCTATTGTTGGTACTCTTACGATCATTAATTTTTATATGAATTTGAAATTGTATACACATTTAATTATTTATAATTAATCCAACCATTGATCAGCTAAAAATGGACTTAGTGAGATAACAGACACGACCATAATTTACAAAAAATCATACTCAGCGCAAAAATCGACTTGCAAGCTGATACGTATTAATAAAAAGGGCGTAATCATGTACCTGGCACTCTCTGCAGTCTATATATAAATATGAAAAATTATAAAATTTGGCTTAATCCATCAATATCCATTGAGTTATATGTCGAGTTTCACCTATATTCATAAGCTTTCAGTAATGTGAATAATATCATGATGCCGTACATTACATAATCTCAGGTTAACCCATAATAAGTGCATGCATGCGGACTGGCATATAGAGACACTTACACATACTAACAACAGTTGCTAAAAGAGATTTGTTGCTATTACGTAGCAACTGTTATCATGCTACAAATTCCTTCAATGAAAGCACTCGCTCTTGTTATTGTTTTTTCTATATATTATATATAAACTATTATGCATTGACTAGCAAAACAATACTTCATTAAAATTTAAATCAATTGAATAAGTTTGCTGTTGTTGTGTTAATCATAAACGTTGATTGTAAATTGAGGTGTTGACTGAATTTACCCAAAATAGTTAAACGCAGTTATTAATATAAATGAATAACAACAGAGAGAAATGTAAAATGAAAGAGGGAGAATTAGGCAGAGAGAGAGAGAGAGAGAGAGAGAGAGAATTTTTCAAGTACTTTTTTTGTAATAAGTAAAAGAGAACATAACAGTTGATCAGCATCATTTGAGCTTTTTGAACAATGCGTCAAACACACTCACGTCTCGTAAAAATGTAGAAATTCCAAGTTCATGTCAACAATCACGTCCACAATCGTTAAAAATCTTTCATCAGCAACAAGAAAGAATCTTCATTATCAAAAAATATTTCTATTAAAGCACTTATATGCATGTGTACGCACATGCATATAATATACTCGTATGTGATTTTTTTAAGATATTAATTCAGGCTTAGTACCCATGATAGCCATCCAGTGGAATACTTTCTAGATACATTTTTTCCAAACACTGACATAAAATTCTTTGTAAATATTTTCAACCAAGATTTATAAATTATGTTACAATGACCACAGATGTTGTCTTTCACATACCACTGCATTACAAACCGTTAAATAGGAGTTTCCAGTAATTTGTTATATGCTGGCATGTTGGCGATTGTATGCCATCCATGCACACATCTACCTAAATGATTTTCGCCTTCACCAAATGGTAATCATCATCAATGGCAAGAAACATTTTGTTGCAATTTTGTTACATTTAATGAAATGACGTTCATAAAACCCACTAAACCAAAACCAACCAAAACAAAACAAAACAAAACAAAAATTAAATAAAAATAAAGAAAGAAAAAAAAAAAAAAACGATTAAGACTGACAGATATGTACACATTTGCAACAATTACTCACTATAAGACTCAAATTGAAGCGATATCCAACAACCAACACATACATGCGCTGATGGTGCTGTTGTTAGTTGCTTGCTGGCAATCAGCAGACAGGCATGAATGCATGAATTCTAAAATTTTTGCTACACATTTTAGTCAATTACAAGCATGCAACAGCATTTATTTGATTCTTAAATATCATGAGAATACACACATACGCACATATCCACATATCGTATATTCGGGTATTTCCATTAAAATGCTACTGCATACGTGCAGCAGCAACGATAAATGCAATATGTTACCTACAGTGGTGGTCACTTGAATATGTTGTAAGGCGCAAAGTCATTACATTTCGTTTTTGCGCCACACATTCTGTTCTAACGTACATATATTACAGATAATCAAACATACCAATTATTTTCTGCTTTGATACAATTAAGAACTATTGTTGTATTTCATACTCCGTTTGTTTATTTAAAACTAGAAATGTAAATGAAATCCCGTTATTTATTTTATTACTTAGTAAGCACATATGAATTCTTTCTTTTGTTGTTGCTGCTTCTATTTTAAGAAAAAAACATAATACCGTTGATCGTTTCATGAATATTAGGTAAATTTAATAGGACTGTGAGCCCTGCCACACTATAAAAGGCGAAGAAAATTTCATGAAATTATGCAGTGTGGCTGGAGCCGTCAAGCCCTGCAATATTTTTATATTGTATGCGCCTAGGTCGCGCCGCCGTTGTGGTCTCAATAACCACTGCCGTTCTTGTATCCTGTAACCACCAACGCTCTGTACGCTGTACCACTTGCTGTTTGTATTTAGTAACGCGCATCATCCTGCAACGCCGCTGCTCGTGCATCCTGCAACATTCACCACTCTGCTCTGTATCTTGTACCGCTCATCCATCAGAACCGCACGTCGCTCCTGTACCATTCAGCGCACTTGCTCCGCCCACACATCGATTTGCAGTAACGCCGTGCCCCGCACCACAAACGTCAAATAAATGAAGGCAAGTCTAAGGATTAGAGACAAATAACATCCCGTCTTACAAGATTTCTTTGCGAGGAACCTTAGACTCGCTGAGTTATACCCCAGCTACCTTCAAAAACTTCTTTACAAAATCATAACTTCTTCAGCCGGACTTTTTGTTTCCTCTCTTTAAGTTTAGAAACACACTAATGATGCAGATGAATGAAATCACCTCTTGGCTCTAATGGCAAATATTTTCTTTGAAATTTCTAAAATTTTTCTATTTTGGCCCAATTTTTTACACTAACACTATAAAAAAAGTAAGTAAGAATGTTGTAGTCGGTTACGCCCGCATACCCTACACCACGTAGCTTCTTAAATTATGCTACAATTAGTTTAGTTACGTCTGAATATGCGAAACTTTAATTCGTAATATATAAATATATGGGAAGGATTTCTAAAAATGGTCCGACCCGGTCCAATTTCAATAGGGTTTCTCTTTGGTCCTTGCACCAAATTTCATAGAAATATCGCAAAAAATGTAACCCGCAGCTTGCTCACAAATGTTCAAGCACAGACAGACGTACAGACGGACCTGCATAAATCGATTCAGTTTGCGATTCTGACTATCCTTACAATTATGCGTTCATTTTTAGCACGTTTTTGAACCATTTATAAATATTTATACTTATGGCAGCTTAGGGTCCCGAGAGATTTCAATTCATTGATGGGATGGCATCACAATTTGAAACAACCGACTTTCGAGGGTACACGGGCAGTCTGACTGTCGTAAAATGTGAAATATTATGGCGAAATTTCCTGTGTCTGCTCATCTAGTCCATCTCTCAATTTTCTTAATTTATATATGAAATCTCTAAAAAAAATTATCAACCACCTTAAGTTGTATGCATTTGTCGCTACTGTTGCTCATTCCGATACACGTGCTCTTTCTATTATTGTAAATCAATTCACCATTGCATACATACACATACACAGTTGAAATATGTCATTAGTGTGGTGGTGCTCAATAAATTTAGTGAATAGTGGCAGATTCATTCATTAGTTTCGTGTTGGCAGTATCATTAGTTGTATGTCCTCCGTCATACGTAAATACAATACATACATACTATCGCAAGCACATATAAAATGTATGTATGTATCAGAGCTAAGCAGCAAATGCTACACGAGCCATAAACTTAAACTCAACCAACCAAGTCGCACACCCAGCCAGCCAGGTAAACCAACTAGCACGCAAGCGAACACTAACATCATTAACAACAACAACAATAAAATTAAAAAAAAAATAAAAACAGCGTTCATCGGTTGTCGAGTATCTCGAATTTGTCTGCTGGTAATCATTGTTAAAAGACAAGTGGTTGGTTGGTGGTGTTGGTGGTGTTTGGATGATCGTTTCGTTTTTTTCTTTTCTTTCTTTTCATATCATAATTGTCTAAATATGCACTTTACATATACATATATACAAAATGCAAGCATATATGTGGACAATATGAAGAAGAAATCCTATCAACAAAAACCAAAAACCTCTGCTCTGCAACTTAATATGCAACAAACACGCAAACACTCAATAAAAGCTAACGAATAATTGACAAAACTTTAAATTGTGTGCGATTGTATGCTTTCTTTCCATTTGCTTGTATGTATGTGCGCATGATGTGTGTTTGCCTCGTGCTTAATCATGGTGATGTTGTGATATCTCAGAGTATGTTAGCATTCACTACAGCGTCCCGTCATCGTAATTAGTGACGCGCGTGGAGGAGCAGAAAGGAGTTGCAACGATTACGTTTCCATATTTGTCTGTTAATCCAACTGTTTGGCCTATTATGGTTGGACGTTGGTCTGTTTGGAATTTGTCGTCACATTTGTTTTTCTTTCTTCTTTTTTTTTTAGTGGTTAACGATCGTGCTCTGTCTGTATGTTGGCTTTGAATTTCTTCATTTCATTTTAATTTAACCGTGAAACTCTTAAACGCTTTTTTCTTGCAATTGCTGCTAATGTTGATATTGTTGGTCGAAATTTTTTGGTGAACTGTTGCTGCTGCTGCTGCAACGTTACGTTGTGCACCTTGCAGTCTCATCATACTGCTGGGATAGTACCGTCAGCTAAGTGTGTGTATGTGTACATTTCTGCACCGCATTGTTTATACGTTTGCTTAGTTGCTGCACAACACACATTTTCTGAAATGCGCTTCTCAGATTTTATTTTTATTTTATTCGTTTTTTTTTTTTTTTTTTTTACTTTTGGTAAATATCTTGCAATTAGATCTGAATTATGATGTTGTTGGTGCCATAAAGAAATCGTTGATTTTCTTGTTTTGCATTAAGTTCCTCTGATTAATGCTATTACGGATGCAGCTGTTTCAGTTGACTGCTAATTCTGCCGCTGTCGCTGCCTTATATGAGACAGACAGTCATTCCATTCCATTTATCGTTGCACTTATCCATTAACAAAAAAAAACACGATACTCGTGCTGATAGAAATCATTAGAAGCGTGGTGAGTAGGAAAAAAAAAACAAAAAATAAAAACAAATAAAGAAAACAATAGACACATTATGTGAAAATTTACGGTATTATCGTAACATGACTTTCAAGTTGTACAAAAAACGGAAAATTCCCATTTAAAATACATTTGTGAGCTGGTAATAATGGTAATGATGCTGTAAATTTCCATCACTTTATATGTGTATGAGATAAATATTTTTACATATTTTATTAAATTGTATGAACACCTGAATGGCTCCCATGGCTAACAAAGTACAGGCAAATCGAACTCATGAATGTATGTTTATCATTCGCCTTGTCCCACCTTGTACGAGAGTACTCAAAAATCCATCGGACTCGAAGAGGTGCTAAGGTATAGAGGTGGCCCAGCACAATTATTTATTAGTTCAACTTTTATTAAAAGCAATTATTATTGATAATCATTGAAATGGGGCAATAAAGGAAATTATTTGGAACTTGCTTTAGAATTAATTCTAAAAGCTAAACATAGAAGGTTTGCGTAAATTTTGCAGTGACTGTTCTGGTACAAAAATTGTATCGAATTGGACGCGCCCACTGTAAAAACTTACAGTCAGTTGACGTTACAAGTATTTGAGGCTCTAAGCGGAAAACTTTAGCTCTTTTTTTCTCAAGAAAACATTTTGTGCAATATAGTTTTTGCTTCTCTGAGATGCCTAAATCCCCCACGAACGAGTGATTTAAGGAAAGTTCAAGATTACTGTTCAGTTCACCACTTTTAATCCAACAAATTTTGCATTAAAATTTTTTTTTAAAAAATTCGATTCTATAACCTCCTGAGTTTCCATTTTCATTTGAAAATACAAAAAAAAAAAAAACTTTTTTTTAAAGAATTCCATTAAAAAACAAGTAAAAAAGTTATAGTCCGTAAGTCCGATCATAGATAATCCTTCACCATTTCGTCCTTCAAATTGTGCCACAATTCCACTTTAGTTGTATTAATAAATGCGAGAAGTTGCCACATAAGGAAAAATATAGAAATCCAGATTTTCAAAAATGGTCCGATTGGGTCCACATTTGGAGAACGAATTAAAAGTGGTCCAATTCAGTGCATTTTCAATAGGGTTCCGCTACATATCCTTGTACCATATTTCATCAAAATATCTTAAAAGATGCGCTTTGAAGCTTGCGTACAAATTTACATGGACAGAAAGACGGACATAGTTCAATCGTTTCGTATTAATATCCTTACAAACTTAATATACCAAGCTTCTTTCATAATCAATTTTATGAGTAAAACTTGAAAAATCTTCAAAAATTTCTTTTTTTTTTTTATTTTATCTAAACTGTAGATGTGAGGCTTTCGAAGCAATATTTTCCTTGTTTCAAATGAGAAGCTGTTTGTAGGACACTATATATAGTAGAGCTTTAATGTAACATTAATTAAGATAATTAATAAATTTATTAAGCCAACTTCATCATCATTCCAAAACTCCGTATAAAGTGCATTTGCAATTAGGTAAAATAAATGTTAAAAAATTAGCAGACAGCCGAATCAAAATGAATATTTTCATGTATTATATGAAACCGGACGAATTGCACAAAAATTTGAAGCGCCTGGCGTTACCTTTTCACATAAATTAAATAACTACACCAGCAAAATATAATGATAATTATATTTTTTGTTAAAAAAGCAATTATTTACGTTTTTTTTTTTTTTTTTCTTTATATCTCATAAAGGTGTGCTCGTATTTCTTTTTCTCTTTCCATATAACAAATACATACATTACAAACGGTAAAAAATTCTCAAATGCTCACAAGTTTGAACACATATGTAAATATGTGAAAATAGGAAACGTTAGCAACAATAAAACACGTGCTTTTTTAGCAACATGTGGCTACAGAATAAAAGTAAAAAGTGTATAAAAGAAATGTTGCTTTGTGGCAGGAAGTTTACTTCCCGCTATAACATACATATGAACTTTTGCATACAGCAACAAATCGCATGAATTTTGTTTATGACTTTTGTTGCTTCAATTTTGTTTGTTGTTAAAAGTAATCGAATATTGTTAATGAGTTAGTTATTTAAATGTTTTAAAATTGTTTAATAGTAATTATAATTAGTATAATTCTATAAAAAGTATTTTGGACATTTTTAAACCCCTCACATACGTTAGAAATTCCACAAAATAGGCCTCAAAGTATCTCCAAAGTATATATCAATATTCACGATCAACATAAAAATCAGTGTCACGTCCGTCTTCAGGTCCGTTTGCTCATGTCGCGCTTGCGGTTGTAAATTTTGAAATATTAAGGAATTTTATACAGATTTGTCCAATTTTTCCAGATAGGTTGCTATTTGAATTGAGAAAAAATCTGTTGAGAGGCACACCTACAATCTACAAAATTTGTTCTACAAAGTTGAACTTGGCTGCAGACACTTTAATATTGAGTTTTTCCATGGTTGTGCTAAAAAAAGGCGGCATAGGTGGACATTGACACTGGATAGATCTTAATCAGATATCTGCCATGCCCACATTTATGTGGATTTGGTTCAATTCAAATTTTATATTATTTTTTTTTTTTTTGTTATGCATTAAATTACATTAAAAGTAATTGTAAATAAATAATAATAATAACTGCAACAACAACATTGTTACTGTATTACAGTCACAGCTATCAACACAAAATCAAAACTTTGTTAACAACGTACAGAAACAACTTTAACAAATCCTATCAACATGTATCTACTAGCTGGCTGAGCTGGTTGTTTGGTTAGTTTCTTATACAGATGTATGTATGTGTGTGTGTGTGGAAATTTGCTCTTTTCTTACGTAAATAAGAATTTTGGTTTTATGAAAATTCAGTTTGTATCCGACTATCAAATGCAACGAACGGCTTTTCTGGAGAAACCAACCACTATATTAACAACGTTGGCAAAAATTACAAAAAAAAAAAAATAAAGTGTGAACTAAAGTGATATTGAATAGGGGAAAAAAAAAAAAAATAAATAAATAAAAAAAATAAGATAAAACAAAATAACAAATTAACACAAGTTCACCTACCACACGCATTAGGCGGGGTTGACTAAAGGTGCTAAAAACAACAGACAGCAATGAAATAAATGTTCATAAATTCATCAAAACGTGATTTATTTTATGTTGTGCTTATTAAATGTCACAATTAATTTGAATTATTTGACTGGTGTGCGCTGGTCTGGCTGGTTGATTGGATGGCTGGCTGGCAAAACTCAAAAGAAAACAAATTTCAGTTAAAGAAAAACGTTTGCATGGGTATGTGTGTGTGTTTAGAATATGAAATTTATTTAATTGTTTTTTTTTTTTTTTTGTTTTCTCAAATTCTATTCTACTATAAAATGGGGCGTGTGTGCCGAAGGTGCAAATTTATGCATTTTGTACAGAGAAGAGAACAACAAAGTGTAAATAAAAATTAAAAACATTAAAAAACAAAAACAAAACTAAACCGTAAATGACATATCCGATGATATGAACATTTTCTAAACACAGTTCTGGTGGGTGTTGTTGCTAATTCCCTGCACACAAAATACACGTTCCTCAAATTATTATTATGTTGATGTTTTATTTGTTTTATTTGTTTTTTTTGTTTTTTTTTTTTCCACTTTAACCAATTATATACTCGTTTGTGTAAGTGTGTATGATGTGTTTTTGATTTGTTAGCTATTTGACTGCTCATAAATTGTTTCGCTTTGATGTAATGCAAAGGAAAACAAACAGCAACAACAACAAAAGAAACACCCAGAGGTACAAAAATAACAAAATTAATCCACAGAGTCAAGCGTTAATTGGAAATATTAGCATATTTATAAATAATTATTGTTTATTGTAAATATTGTAAAAAAATACACACACACACATACACACACATGATAATAATGACCCAAATAAGTGTTATGTGTGGATTTAAAAAAATCAACTTTTTTATAAGAATAATAATGAATGCGCACAAAACTCAGCAACCGTCGGTTAAAATTTTTAATTATGATTTTCATTAGTTTGTATTTGAATGTATGTGTATATTTTCCAGTTTGATGATGAATGTCACCAACCTTTGTCACAATCAAAAAAGAAGGAGTCAGGAACTATATAAAGTTTATATTCTTGACGGTTAGCCTCAAAATACAAACCGATTTAATAATGTCCCTACGTCATCAGAAATGCTCAGTTTATGCAACATCAAGAATGGGCAACATCGATTAACCGCTGCGACCATAATTAACAAAAATACATCCGTTGTAGAAAAAGATGCGAAAATTGATTTAAAATAAAAGAAGTAAAAAAAAGTAAATTTGGCTTAAACCAAATCTTAAATACCCTTCATATCTATACTAGTGGGCATGGCAGGTATATTATTACGCCCATTACGTATCAGCTTGAAAATCGAGTTTTATGGTGAATATGATTTTTTTAAATTATATGAAGCGTCTGTTATCCGATCACGCCCTTTTAAGCCACATCGATTAAGGGAATATTTATAGATAGACACACCAAATGTCATCCTCGATTGTGGGCGTGTCTTTTGAACGATTCTTACCATTTTAAATAGTGATCTGCATGCAAAAACTAAAAGTGTCTGCACAAAATTTCATTTCAATGTTGCAAAAATTTACGTCTGTGAGAATATTTTTTTACTGATCAAGAATATAGACACTTTGTAGGGTATAATTATAATTATAAGCAGCGATCTACGAAGATTAAGCGAGATTCATAATTTATCAAAAATGCAAAGTTCCTTAAATGATAAGACAAACTGAAATCTAATATATTTTTGTATTTGGTACAAGGGAGCATTAGTGAAATCTTGCCACGCCCACAATTTACATATAAAATGAATGAGAAAGGTTCACAAGATTTGGTCCAAGCTTTACTTTAAGAAACTAAAGGCCAACGTATTAAACCATTGATTGTAAAATATCTCAAGTCCTACATACACATAAAATACTTACAAACAATCTCTCGACTACTATTAGAAAAACTTAAAAGAAAAACAAAACCAAAAACGTAATTGTTTTGCTCTACATACGTGTTTTTATGTCAGGCCAAGAAAATCGATATTTTTTTAAATATTTAGCAAACGACGTGAATGAACAACACCAAGAAAAACTTAATATCGTTTTTTTTTTTTTGTTTTTGTGTTTTTCACTCATTCCTGTGTGATAGTGAGCGTGTGTGTGTGTGGGTTTTATGCATTTCATTCAGTATCTTAATCGCCTTACGGTTAGCCGTCCCTGAGCACGTGAACCTTAAATAGTTTATACGTATAAATATAAGAGTTAAGTGAATTTATTTTATGGGTCAATAATGAATAAAAAAACAAAAGCTTTTATGTTGGTCAGCATTTCTCAAAGTGTGTTCTGTGGAACCCTAGGGTTCCGTGAGCCCATTTAAAGGGCTCTTCGCGAATCTCTTTGGTGTCAATTGGCACATGCATACAATTAGTCGTTACTGACCCAGTGGGGTTCCGTGTAAATAATTATGCCTTTGGAAGGCTTCGCAGCTCAAAACCGCTGCTGTAGGTAATACGATTGGCAATAAAAAAAAGGTAATCCCATAAACAATCAATACCTTCTAATGAATGCATGGCGTGCAAAGTAAATTTTATGAAAATCGGAACAGTATTAGGTGCGATAACATTCCTCAAATTCTATAAAACTAAAAATAATATCAAAATATTTTTTATAAGCTATTATTTTTCACAGCATTTTCTGACGCATGATGCATTCTATTTATTCAAAATTATTTTATTCCACCTTGATAATGATATGGGGGTATATTGTTTATGTTCAGACATTTGTAAATATCAGAACCGAGAGAGCCACACCCTCAAAAAAAAGTATATATATTTTTGATCAGCATCAATAGAAAAGTCGATCTAGCTCACTTGTCAGTCTGGGTGTCCGTGTCGCAAACATTTAGGTATCATATAAAAATTTGGTACATGCAATCTTCTACGGTTCCTATGGCAATTGACATTCTAACGGTATATGAATAATGGAAATTGAACCTATCGTTCGGAAAATGCATTGAAAAGAAGAAGAAGAGAAGAAGAAGAAGAGTTATATTAAACCAAGAGGTTCTAAAAATAGTCGAATTCAGTCCAATTAGGGGACCTTTACAGGTCCCTGTACCAAATTTAATCAAAATATCAAAAAAAATTGTGACCTGTAGAATGCATTACAACATTACGTCTACAGGAGCACGGATCGACGGACATGGTTAAATCGATTCATATTTTGATTTTGAATACAAATCGTAATTCTTATTATTTTTTGATAAAATTTCTTTGAATTAATTAATTAATTAGCTTAATAATAGATTGTGTGCCAAATTTTGGAAACCCCATCAATGTAATCATCTTTGCACGAAGGGACTTAGGTAGCAATGCCTCCCTCAAGTTTACTGATATCACAGAACTAATTGTAGCATAATTTATGAAACTACGTAATGTAGGATATTACTGTAAATGTTTCTCTCTTCTTTTCACACATTCTATAATGATTGCTTTGTACAAATTGAACAGAACGTATGAGAATGATTTTAAGTAATGATGGAAAGTCTGCTAGATGTGGCGTACGCCTAATCTATCCCTCTTGCACTTGTTTGTTTCCTGTTTTGTTTTGTAAATTTTATTAGCATCAAAACTTTTGATTATTTTTCTTGAATATACGCAAGTAAACAATCGTCTGTTGATTATTTACCATTTTCGAAATGATTTTTTATTTATTTTGTCTTACGGTTTATATGGTGTGGCGAAAATTTTTCAAAATAAAATATGACACCACGTTGTTGACACGAATTTTACAAAATTTCAATTGATGTGATTTTCTAATAAATTCTGTTTATACAATAGTTTATGATAATATTTGTTAGAGGAGAGCATTTGAAAACTGTTTCCGTTTGAATTTTCATTATTTTCACTTTGACAATGGACATGCTTTCATGTCTCACATAGTGAAATTTTCAATATGACACAAAGTCAAAATACGATTTCACCTATTTATTTAGCATAAGTTTAAAGGAAAACATAATGCGCGACACCCGGAAAATGTTGTAAAGAAGGCAAAGTATTGCAAAATAAACTTCATTTACACATGAAAGTGTACATTTTTCCAAACAATCAACAGACATTAATACGAAAAGGACATTCTGTCACAATAATCTTACTTAAACTCACCCATTCACCAAAGACGAATTCTGACGGGCTCTCCATAAATAAAGAAAAGCAACAGTTTAGTTAGATTATAAATAATAATAAACTTTGTATTAAATGTCAAATCAAATCAAAACTGACTTTAACTGCTATTACATTTAGCAGACTGCGTCTGTCCTTGCAGCTGTCTGTTCACATTTACAATATTCGGTTGAAAGCATTGTGTTTGCTAAGCTAACTAAACAACAATAAATTTTAAGCAGTCTTTACAAAATAAACAGTGTAAACAGCGTTGTGTGTGTTTATGAATATATTAGAAGTTCAGTTCGCGTCTCACGTCTCATACTGTGAGACATAAAAAAAATTAGACGATTTTATATTTATTTACCAATTGTCGGCAACAACACCTCCGCCTCCGCACACATAATTATCATTGAAACGTTTAAAATGTTCATTCCATTGGCATGAGAGGAAGGTAGGAAACATATAATTACGGTTACACATACATAAATATGTGTGTGTACAGACTTTATCTATTAGTTGGAGATAAAAAAAATGCAATTGTAAAGAATTTTTTGTCAACTTTATCATTTACCTATGTTACCTATGTGTGCATTTAATGTTCAATTATACATACATGAAAACATATTTAAACATAATCCTTAACATAAACTATTTTGTGGCCCACAGTTGAGATATTTTTGTTTATAGGCAATGAACGTGAATATTGTTAATAAAAAACAAGAGAAAACAATTTACCGCCAAAACGATAATTATACCCTACATTACATATAAAGTTTATGCTGATGTTTGTAACTCCTAAACGGCAATTGCCACACCCACCTAGAATTATATAAAACGATTTAGAATCAAAATTTGAATCGATTTTATGTTCGTCTATCTCTCCATCTGTCTGTTTATGTTAGTTTGTACGCAAGCTACAGGTTATTATTGTTGAGATATTTTGATAAAATTTCATACATAGATATTTTTTAACGAATTTTATCCAAAAATATTAAGAATTTCAACTTTATTGCCATTTAAAGACTTTTATTATAATAGGACCTTATATGGTGAGGGGTTCTAAACATGGTCCGATTCGGTCCATTTTCAATAAACTTCCTCTCTGAGCCAAATTTCATAAAAAATTTGGTACAAATGCAACCTTTAGCTTGCGTACAACATTACTTGGTGAGACAGACGTACAGACAATCATGATAAAATCGATTCAGACATAATTAAATCAACTAAAAAAGAGATTCTTAAGTATATAAAAACCGAGTCTTTTCCTCTTTCCTCACAGAACACACATTTAATAATACAATAATATATCGAACACAACTGGTTGCAAATAAAACACAGTCCATTATTATGGCAATAGTGCCATCAAACTATAAACTATACGCCATAAAATGTGGAATTTATAATGGCAATCCATTTCAATATATCTACAACAACAAATCATCGATTTTATTTGTTAAACAAGACAGAGAACAAATGATTATTGCTTCAACCACAAAGGGATACGGTAACCGAATGACAAAACATAACATCAGGGATATGTTTGCCCATAATTTACATATAGAAAGAATATGATGTACGTAATGATTTGAATTTAATGGAGTGGAGCCATGTGTGAAGTGTGCTTTTTGATATTGGTGGGGTAAACATTTCAAGGACGTTGTTGTGCTACAAGTTGTGAAACGTTGCAACAGCCCGAGTATAGAAGAGGAAACGTAAGACAATAAAGTTATTACAGTGGGTTAAAATAATTGAAAATTCATTTAAAAAAGCTTTATATGTATAGGTTTAGTAAAAGATTCCACCGATTCGAAATTGAAAATGACAATTTTTCATTGTAAACTGAATACCTTTCTTTATGGGGTACATATGTTTTTGTGAAAAAGTTTGCAAAGAAGCAGGCGACCCTACAAAGTCTGTCTGTGTATCTTTACATATGCATATATTCTGTAATAATCACGCACTTGTTCTCAAATATTGAGATATCGTTTTCAAACTGGGCAAGAAAGTTGGCCTACAATGCAACTGAAAAAGCTAAAAAATTTTCATAAGTAAATTTTCGGAATTATGCCATCTTCCACCTCCAATTATATCGATCGAATCAAAATCGATTTAATTATGTCCGAGATATTTCGATGAAATTTTTGTATCGATCCAAACGGGTATGTCACAAAAATGTCCCGCCTGTTCAATGCCTACACATCTTAATACTATTAATAAAGAATTATTTAAAACTGAAACTTTTTCAAACCCACTGTTTCGTTGAAAAAATGAACATTTGAACTTCTGTATTGAAACTTATACACATGCATGTATGTGCTTGGGTGTGTGTGTGTGTGTGTGTGTACGTATCAACAAGTTTGCTTGTAAAGTGTAGGTGTATGTGTGTATGTGTATTTAAACATCAAGCGCAACTTGAGTCACGTTCGCTTTTAATGCCATGTGCCATGAAATGTTTGGTTATGCAGTGGCGGGCCCACTTGAATACAAAACAACATTTCTAACAATTGTTGCATGCAAGCTTGTCTGGCATATTGTCTGCCTATTATCAATATAGCGATTCGTTGTCGTTATTGTTGCTGGATTTGTTTTTTGTTTCGTTTTTTTTTTTGTTTTTTTTTGTTTTTTTTTGATTTTTTGTAAATATTGTAAAAAGAAGACAGAGAAGCCAACAAGCAAGTCTGAATTGTGTCTCATATTTCTTACGTGTAGAAAAAAAGTCGTAATTAGAACTTTTTTGCTTGTCGTTGTTGTGCTTATCTCAAGCTGTTTAGTTATATATGTGTGCCTTCTTCATATACTGGTTTTCTGCTATCATCTGCATAATATATTAAATATAAAACACAGCCGGAGAGCAGAAACAGTAAATCTTTCATTTTGTAATCGAGCTAAGAGAGGATCGATCGTATCTGTAGCCATAATATTACAAAATATCAACCATTTAAAATCAACAGTCGCTCGCTGACAGTTTTTGTCTGCTTCTTCTTTTTCAATTTATGGAAAAATTCCGTTGTAAGATGTAAAGAAATTGTTGTCACTTTTTCGATTTTCTTTTTTGCTTCTGTTTTCATTTTAATTTCTTACTTAATAATGTTTTAACCAAAAAAGTAAAACAAAAAAAACAAAAAAACAACAACAACAACAACAAAACAAGAACTTTATCACGTCTCACATCTCAGCAACAGGTTTCTGTTCTTCTAATCTTTATTCTATTCTGTTGATGTCTATTTTTAGATACACACATGCACACACACATACACACACACACACATCCAAGCCCAAAACAAACATCTCCAAGAAGAATGTGGCAGATGATTTTCCAACTAATAAATACATGACTTTATGCAATAGAAACAAGAATATGCAGCAATAGTACACTCATACAGGCCCGTACAAACATACATATATACATACACATGAGTAGTAAGATATCATACATGCAACAATTGATTCTGTTATATTCAAGTGTGGCGAAAAGTACGATTCCTTGTTGATGGAATAGAGAATTAAATCATTTAAATTTTTAATAAAATTCAAAACATAACGGAATCATTTATTTTCATACTAATTCTCTTTTTGTGTGATAACAGTTAGAAAGAAGAAGATTCACGGGTCAATCTTAAATATAATGCTTTACTATATAGAAAATGTGGGCGTGACAGTTTACGCCCTTCTAACAGCTTTTATGTCAGATTGTGCACGAAATTGGTTTTTAATTAATTGCAAGCACGTCTTCTATGTGATGGAAAAGGTGGCATAGGTGGCATGGAAGGGCTCCATATAAATATTTGCATCGGAATTCAATTTAAATATAAATCAATTTGACCATGTCCGTCCATGTTTTTCTCGCAAGTTTACTCACTTTCTTTCAGTTTACTTTCACTATTAAACATTTTGAATTTTTAAAAAATTTTTTTTTAAATTTTTTTTTTTTAATTTTTTTTTTTTAATTTTTTTTTTAATTTTTTAAAATTTTTTCATTTTCTAGAAAAAAAGAAAATTTGGATTTCGTAAAAAAAAAATTTATTAAAACATGATTGTTTAGCTTAATAATTAACTGAACCAAAATTGTACCTGATCGAACCATTTTTGGAACCCCTACCCATATAACGCTTTTTTTATGCAATGATTTTTAGTTGACAAGAACTCTCGTTTACTGATGCAACTCAACTCATTTAGCATAAATTGTAGAATTAAGTAGTTGTACGGGATTAAAAGGTCGTTTAGAACCTACAATAATATTTCACTTCTTAAATATTCTTCAGAAACATTATTTATTACTGACTTAAACAAAAATCTATTTCTTTACAGATCTCCATCCAAAGTGAATCACTAGCATGATATCTTAAATATCTTGAATTAAATTGTTGATGCATTGCTCTGTTTATGAGACTGTCAGCAATAGAACCGTTATTCGTCCTAAAATGAATACAGTGATCGGCTTAACGTCAAATTTTAAATATAAACGAAGATGGACATTTTTCAGTAATGAAATATTTTCCGAAAATCATAGCTTCATGGTCATTACGATCAGATCAAGTAATGAAGTTGTTGTCCTTGGATATTGTGGACGAGAATTTACTACACTTTGCAAAATATTTATATTAATTGTAAAGCATTGGATAATATGGCAGCAGAAGGGAGCAAACATTTATCATTTTATGGGGAATCGTACAGTTGTTGTTGTTGTTATTATTATTATTATTATGACTGCAGCTGTGGTAAATGATGTGAACGATAATGATAACATTAGACCGGTATTATGTGGAAAGAATATGTTGTTGCAACATCGCCATCAGCATCTACTGCATGTCTTATTGCAGGTGTATGCGGCGGACTGTCATGGTAATAGTGATGAAATGATATATTATCAACACAATTATGACAAAGTGTCAACATTCATATTAACAACGATATTAAAGTGCCAAAGACAACAACAACAACAACAACAACAATATTACGAAATATTAGCAAAACATATAGAAAAAGTTAGACCAACAACTGCAACAAGCAACACATTGATGGATGGTATATTGACCAAGCGCCACCGGTTACCCATAATATGTGATAATATTCAAAATGATGCGGCTGCTGGTGTTGCTGCATTTGAGAGACAAATCGGCTCATATTCGTCCATCGTAACCGGGCATACAAGCTATCAAACTAACAATCAATATGTCAATCCAGCAGCTATTAGCGACAGCATTGCCTTAGGCTCCCATTTTACTGATGATGATGGTGGCCACGTTGGCAGCAGCGTTTATAATAGAAATAATAATATCAATAATAACAACAATAGTAGTCACCAACACACTTGGCCATCAATTCTGTTAATATTTATCATTTTTGCAATCAGTATACACCGGACAGTAGGTAAGCAAGTAAAATAAACGGATGCTCGGCTTAAGTCCATCAAACTGTTATTGTCTTCTACTACAACAAAGTTATGCTGTGTAATACTAACAATTTGTTTTACGTAACTGTAAGTTGTTAAGGGCGGGCATGCATTTAAAGGCACTGCAACGCGTGGGGTTAGGGAGACGTTGGGTGTTTATCTTCATTTTCGTATAACAACCAGTCCGTATATTAGTTGTATGAATAAGGAGTTACGGAATTATTCGCCTTTTATCAAAATTATCGCTTCAAAATCACTTTTTTTTTTTTAACATATTATTTGTTTTAGCTGGAGCTTGTTGGCAGAGGGTACTCGACAATGGTAAATGTAATGAAATATTTTCGCTGAATATCAACAAAAGCGAATGCTGCGGCGCCAATCAAGAGTTCTCCTACACGGATGGCGAAATCAACAGCGTTGAGTATTTTTTTGCAACCGCCATTGGAGGCGGCATGCAGTGTGCACCATGTTTAGGTAGTTAACTTAGCATTTCATTTACCATTCATACATATTCTAATTGACATTTAATTATTGTTTGTGTTGATAATTATTCAACACTTGTATGAATTTGATTTACAATCTATTTTGCATTGATTACATCATTTGTGCGGTGGGCAGAGAATTGCAAAAATGTGTCGTGTGGTTTAAATAAGAAATGTGTTAAACGTAAGGGAAGACCCAAGTGTATATGTGCCCCAGAATGTGGGGCCAGTAAACGAAAGCAACGGATACGCATTCATCATAAACACTCGCAGAAATATCACAACAAGTTAACAGCAACAACCGCAATGCCGATGAAAGAAGTGCAAAATGAAGATGTTGGTGTGCTGAGAGAGATTGGTGGTGGCTCACCATGGAAGCCAATCAAGTTTGGCAACAGAATGGGTTTAAGTTTTGGCATGGGTTTGGGTCTGGGATTAACTGGCAAAATGCAACGCGATATTCGTAGTCTAAGTAGTGAAATGATTAACAATAATTTAAGATTAGCAGATGATGATGATGATGACACATCGAAAAACGACACCAATTCTGGCATCATAGCCAACACCAGCAGCAGTCCAAACCAAAGAAAATTACTTCATATACATCACACGAGTCAAGGGAAACATCCACGTTCCTCTACATGGCAAACAACTGAAACACAACCGTTCACCAGCGATACGCAATCATATTACAAACGACGCATATTGCAAATAGCAAACAGTCAAGATGAACCGTTACCAACACAAAAGCCCACCACAAGACGTTTACAAATATTCAGTAATGTAAGACGAAATCAACAACAACAGCGTCGTCATCAACATCAACATAAAAATAGTCATCGACGTGATCATCAGCAGAAGCAGCAGCAACGGCAGCAGCACCGTGAAAAGTCAGGTCATAGACATAGCAATAACAACAACAACAACAATAATAATAATAATAATAATACTGAAATAACAAAATATGGGGACAGTGATCTCAGCTTTAGAGATGGTAACCAAAACAACAGTCACAACAACAACAGCAAAATAAACCCTAATGCCGACAAACATAGCAACAGCAACAGACACAATGATGACGCAAGCAGATCACCCGTGTCTAGACATCATCTAAAAACTAACAGCAATAATAACAACAACAAACACTCTATAAAAATGAATGATAATAACAACAATGGCCGCCTCAGACAATCTTCTTCTCATTATCAGATGGAACGGCCAAGGTTGAATAATAAAACGCACATTAATGATCATTCGAAGCAACAACAACAACATACACATAAACATCATCATCAGCATCATAATATTTTAAATAGAAAACATAAACAACAACAGCGACGGTTATCCCCTTCAAGTCTAGCGACCAATATTAACCACCATCAATACAAACAAAATACCAAAAATGACAGCCACCAAATGGTTGATGGTGTCAGGACAGTGAAAACAACCGTATGGAAATTATCCACCACATCCACATTCACATCAATGCCAACAATTGTTGTAACCACTCCCGCAAATATGACAACGTCGCCCGAAGTCAACGCCAGTTCTTTGTTGCCAGATCACGGAAGTAAAATAACTACGTCATCATCATCATCATCATCATCATTATCAGCAACATCTTTATCAATGTTTGAATCTAAAGCAAAACAATTGCCAGAAGCGGAAGATGTATCCGTAATAGCACCAGACACTGACTCCAAACCTGTACGAATCTCAATTCCAACCTATAACGAAGCACAGCTAGCCCGGAATGAAAATGATGGCGATAATGGTGATGGCGTTTTAAAACAAGAACAGACCGTGTCTGTAATATATGACAAGCAATTTCTTGATCATGGATTACCTGCAACCGATACAAATACAATCATGGTGAGCAGATGATTATGAATAAATTTCTTTGATTAAGACAGAGAATGAAAGGAACCTTTAAGCAGAAGAAGAAGTAGAAAAACTTTTGATTTGTCTTTTCTTTGCTTCATTTCTTCTTCTTTTTGTAATACAGAATGATTTAGATGCTCGACCAGTTCATCCTGTATGTGGTACCGATGGACGCACTTACAAAACGGAATGTCAACTGAAGAAGCGTGCCTGCCGTACCAACAATTCTATTCTAAAAGTAGCTTATCGTGGTCACTGTAAAAGTAAGTTGGTTGTACCGAAAAATGGGTGTGGCCATTTTTAAAGTAAATAGCGAAAGTTTATCAAATTTGAACTCGATCGATATCTTGGCATTCGGGCCTTCAGGCACCCGTACTCTTGGCACTGTTACGGGTGCCTGAAGACCCGATTCCTTCGGGTACTTTTAAAGTTTAGTTAGTTATTGCTGGACCCGAGAAATGTCATAAATTATCGTTGGCCACTAGCTTTACAAGCACAAAAAAAAAGTAATCAAAACTTTTCTTCAACTCTCATGGTTATTATTGTTGTTTTTGCAATTGTAAATTGCCTGACGCCTAACGCCTGGTTGTTATTGTTGCAGTCCGTTTCAGTCAGTTTCAGTTCATTGCAAACTCGTTAGTTTACAACTTTATTAACCAAACCAAGTATGTACGCACTCGTGACTCGTGACATCATCATCGAGGATGAAAATTACAACTAAAGAGAATAACCTTGAATGCTCGGATACAAACCCTGCCCACAGAATTAAAATATTTCTTTTTTTAATTGCAGCAACGTGTAACGGTGTAAAGTGTTTGAATGGTTTAACTTGTGTTGAAGATGAAAACCTGACACCGCATTGTATTGTATGCGACGTACACTGCCCTCCATTGGTACACGATCTGGATAGTAATGGTATTGCCGATATTGGACGTAGTCGAGCGGTATGCGGTATGGATGGTCGAACTTATAAAAGTACCTGCGATATAAATCGTATGATTTGTAAAGTGGGACGAGCCATCGGTGTAGCCTATCCAGGACCATGTCATGGTATGTGGATTAAAAGAAATCTATTTATTTTTATAATACCACATATCTACATACGTACATATATATATATATATATATATGTGTGTGTGTGTGAGTGTTCGAACAAGAACAAGAAATACAGTTAATTTCGTAAATTACAGTTGTTCATAGTAAATAGGAAGAGAGAGGTTAGTTATCATACTCTCGGACATACAGCATAATTTCCTAGCACACCTAAAAGAAGAAAAGAAACAAAACGTACGAACCAACGGGACAAAATACACAGTACATACACATACACACAACATGTATACCATGAAAACCGCTAGTGGCTATAAGCCAACAAACATTTAACGCAATTTAAGTTTAGCTCAGGACTCCTTGAACAAGAAAATAAGCATAACAACAACAACAGCAGCAGCAGCAGCAACCACTAACCAAACAGACAGACAAACAGACAGATAAAGTGAGACAGGCAAGCAAGCGCACATTGCTAGAAAAACAATAATCATGTTTTGGAATTCATTGAAATTTGCATTTGTTGTATCGTGGTGGTGGTGGTGGTGGTGGTGGCATGTGGTGGTCATCGTTGTTCATGCTCCATGGTAATGGTATGATCAAGTATGCAGTTAGTTAGTGTAGATATGTGCAGCACGTTTCGCAGCGATTCTTGCTTTTATTCTTACTTTTTTTTTTTTTTGTTTTTGTAATCATTTTATATAATTTTCTACATCTTGTAATAATTACAGATATTATGCATACGTATGCAAATATAAAACAAAACAAAAAAGAAAACAAGTAAGAAAACTAGATTTGGCTTAGACCAAATTTTAAATAACCTTCGGTGGGCGTGGCAAATATATATATATATATATTGCACCCTCTAATACTTTATGCGTTGGGTCGAGTTTTACGTTGAGTATAGTTTTTTTGTAAATTGTGGGCGTGTTTGTTAATCGACCATGCCCATTTTTAGCACATCGTTGGATGCGATAACCATAAATATGTGCACCAAAAATTTCAAGTTCATAGGTCAATTTTTGTATCAGATATAAAGGTCTATTTTGGTCTATTGTGGGCGCATTTATTAACTGACCATGCCTATTTTTGGCAAAAAGGTGAATGGGATAACTATAGATAAGCATGCTAAATTTCAAGGTCATAGGTTTATTTTTGTGGCAGATATACAGATTTTTGTCAATTATAGACGTGTCTGTTATACGATCACGCCCATTTTCGACACATCGCTGAATGGTATAATTACACATAAGTGTACCAAATTTCAATTTTATAGCTTTATTTATGTGTCAGATATATAGATTTTTGTTGATTACGGGCGTGGCACTTGATCGATTTTGCTTAATTTAAATAGAAAACCAGGTGCTCAAAGTAGAAGTGTCTGTACAAAATTTCAGCTTAATATCTCAAAATTTAAGATTATTAACAACAGTGCTAACAACAGCTATCTGTTGCGCGGACATACGGACTAGATCTATATGTACATTCTGTGGCATCTCTAATGTCTTATTCAGAGTGTTGCAAATGGAATGATATACTCAGTGTACCCCCCTTCTTATGTGAATTGTCAAAACATTTTTTTTTTCTATTGCAACAACACTGCAGTCCAAGCGTATTAAAGATTCGTATATGCATTGTGTAAAACTATAAATATGTGTGTAGGCATATGTATGTAAATTTTGTTTGAGACATTGATGTTATATGATATGCAACCACATTTTTGCATATGATTGACTTGGGTGTACGCTTGATTTTGCAATTTTGTTGTCGTCAATTTGAATTGAATTACCCGACAATACACACAATAACACACATACACACACACACACACATACATTAGATAGCATCCCAATAGATAGAAAAGTAAGGGAATGAGAGAGAGAGTGAGAGCGGGGGGCAAAGAGTTGGAGAGTGAGAAATAGAAAACAATGCGATGACTGTTAACCATGCGGTATAAATTAAATTACTCGTCAAGTTTAACTAACACAACACAACAAACAGCAAACCACCATAAGAACAGTATTAGCACTGAACAGTTGAAGAAAACGAATGTTGTAAATATTTATTGTAATAGCTGCACAAAATCCATTTGAATGGCATCTGTTTGCTGAATCAAATGCATTCAGTTGTTGTTTGCAAACTAACCAACCCACCAACCAACCAATGAAAAAAAAGGTAACAGTAACAACAACAATGACAAGAGAGATGAACTAAAACAAAAACCTTGAATCACAACATCAGAGAAAGAGATACACACCTCCCCTCCCCCCTCTCTCTTAATAGATATACGGTCCGAGTAATTGCATGATGAGATTGATGATTGCATGGCGATGATGATGAATGAACGTTTCCATTTGCTATGCAATGCATCATTTCAATAGTGATGACAGTGCTGCTATTGCCAAAGTTCTGGTTCTTGTTGTTGTTGTTGTTGTTGTTGTTGTTGTTTTAGAAAACTGTACTGTCGAAATGGAACTTTACAGTTAGATGAAAACCACTTTCACAATGAGGTCAACTGGATAAAAATAAAAGAAAAAAAAGGTGGAAATTGGAATGTCTTCCTTAGGTTTCCAATTAATGGAAACTTATCAGCGCTCCCTTGCTTATGCCCCTCTCAGCACGATTCAATTATCTTCTTATCTGAGGCCACCATATATACGTGCAGGGATGAAAGCGGACGACGTTTTAATTAAATCAATGTTGCGCACAAAGTTTGAAAGAAAACTTAAATGTTGTCAATGGGAGATAGTAAACGCCCGCCCGAATTAGAGAATTTCTTCTCTTCTTCTTTTAAGAATAATTATGAACAAACTGATTTGATTGATTTTAGATTTACAAAAACTTCCTATATTGGGCGTGGCATTACAATTATTAAAATACGTGACTCACCGGTTGAATGCGGCATCAAAGAGAGCGCCTAGTTTTGACTAATTCAATAACGGTGAAAGCTATTTTACGATTACAAGCGTGACTGTTAACCGTTTTCGTTTATTTGAAATTCGACCTTTGTGAACTGAAAATTTTATATTTAGCTATAGCGGAGATAATTTTTATGGACGAACCGCCTCTTAACTATTCAGATTTTAATTTTTTATTTCTGAAGCTTTCTTTTGATATTTGTGTGATCGATAACTTGACTTTTGAAAACAAGAGAATATTTACCACAGACGGAGTGACGGAGGGACGGACCTAATGAAATATTGTTATATGGGTGAACAAGGTGTGGTATACCCTTAAGCTTAAGTTGGTGGTCACAAAAACATAAAGATTCGATAGGCGTAAGTAGAATTTTCAAAAAAATCAAAAAATTTCCCGCAAAATGTGAAGAAATTATTACCGTCTGTGCAGTTCCATCACCATTTCTCCACTCACGTTCTTACTTCTCAACTATATTCATTCAACGGACTCATCCTTTTTAAGGTAAAAAGAAAAAAAAAAACTTAAAAATCCAGACGCATTCATTTATTTTTGTCCTTCCTGTCTACAACATCACAATTCTTCACAGCTACCGTGTTCCGCATGCGCATGTTCAATGCGCATATATTATGTATGGCTTAATACCTTACCCACATATATATATATATGTATGTATGTGTATGTATAACACACAGCACGAGACAACAACAACAACAACAACAACAACAACTGGCTACTAACTTGATAAACGATTGAACCACAAAAAACACTCCGACTCCACACAGCAATGGTACGAAATATACAATATAAGGCAATGGCTTGGAAATGTTAACGCATGACTCGACAGGTAATTCTTTATGTGACGCTGGCCGTTCTCGACTGAGCTGTTATATACACGTTATACACACGCACACAAATGCTAAAGCATAAAAGCGTAGGCAGACAGAGCTTCTAAAAAAGTATCAAACAAGACAACGAACAATACGAAGAGTGCATGAACAAGGCAAGATCATGCCATGGGGGGATACAGCAAAACCCAGTCAAATTATTTACAGAAAATTAAAACAAAACAAAACAAAAACAATAAAGTCCGACCATTGAATACCCTATTTATTCTACATATAATTTTTCAGTACTTTCAATGCAACCTATTTAGAAATCTCATAATTTTTGGTTTTTTTTTCTTTAGAGAAAAATTCAATCTACCTCAAAATCATTTTTATTACAATTGTTAAAAATGAAAAGTTCTTGTTTTTAAATTTGGAAAAAAGAAAGCGGTTATTTAAGAGAGGGCTTCAAAGTGAGAAGGCGGAGAGGAGTTGAAAAAAAAGTTCCAATTCGGTTCATTTTATATACATATATGTACGAGTATAAATCATCTTAGGGCAGACATAGCGGAACATGTTTAACTCCATTCAAAAAAAAAAAAAAAAAATGTTACAAACATCTGTACAAACTTAATACACTCTGTAACTACAGATGGTTTAGGGTATAAGAAGAACGATTATGTAATGAGGAAATGTAGCAAGTCTACCTTCAGGCACACACACACACACATAATTACATTTTAACTTGGTCATGACGAAGAGTAATCCTATCATTAATATATAGTATTTTGCATTTTGTTGCTTTTTATCAACATTTACATGCAGCGACTGCAGTTTCCTTTAAAAGAATAATTTAGCCAATGTACGTAGGTTTGTTTTACGGGCATGTTAACTGCCAGCCCCCATACACTAATGCGTCTGCGTACACACAATACAAGGTACCGTACAAAAAACACTTGATAAATACAATTGACATACAATACATATAAACTAAACGTAGCCATATGCATGTGCAGGCATACTGTATGTTAATGGGCTCTCGTGATCAAAACACGTTCTTATTTGTTTTTGGTTTTTTTTTTTTTTTTGTAAGGTCGATCTGCGTGTTGAATGGTCAAGCAACAGTAAGCTGGTACTTAAACAGCTGCTGCTGTTGCTGCTACTACTGCCAGACATTACATCGATAACGATGCTTGGCAGTCAAAAAGACCTTAAGCGTCCAGACGTCTAAAGTATTTTATCTACAAATACCAATGCACGATGCTAATTTATAATAATAACAATATCGTAACATTGTAATGTTGCAGGTGTTGCCAATTTAAAACAAAATACCAACATTTAGCGTTTAGTCCGCACTGCTAAATTCCTAGTTAACTGGTACTGGGGAATATCGAGAATAAAATTTCTGTAATATAATCCGATCTATACAAGCCGATCTTTTACACTATATACGGCTTAAGCCGAGAAATGAAATAATTTGTTTAGATTATCAGTTCAATATACATTTTTATATAAGATGCACAAACTTACCGGCCGGGTATGCATTCAAATAATAAAAGTTGGAAGATTATTCTAAACTGGTTTCCACTTTTATCGGATCTTGTTTGTTGGTTTTATTTCCTTTTTCTTTTTTAACTACAATAACAAAGTTCGTCCACTTTCTGAAACCCGATAAAAATTAGTTGCAGATATAAATGGCTGGAAAATTTATTGGTGTACGCCCACAGATTACGAATTGTTTTTTTTTCCAATATAATTTATGTTGTTTATTTAGTTAAATATTATATAGTTCTTATAGAACCAAACAGTAGTTATTAAGTTTTTTTCGTTCTTAGTAGTTTTAATAAATTATTGTGCAGAGAGTTATCTTCGTTAACTTGCAAATGGCCGCCGTTTGCAAAAGCAAAACATCAAGTGTATGAAAAAAAAAAAAAACAAAAATTTCATATTTTACGATGTATATAATTATTGTGGCAGAGTTTTTCCTTTTAATTAAATATAATTTTAATGTTTTATTTAACTGCCGGAAACTATTAAATACACACAACTACTCGTGCTACCCGTTTTACACAAAAATATTAAATAATTTCACGTTTATGAACAACTCACAGAAATCTTTTATGTTGTAGACCATAAATCCATATATTTACAAAAGGAAATGCAAGAAAACATTATTGCTTTTTCCTAAATTAAATTCTTATTGAAATGTTTGTAATTTCAACGATTACATCAAATATTTTACACATTCGAACTGTATAGAAACGTTTGCTATAAAACTTTGTCAAATAAATTTCGAGCAACTTTTTCTTAAGCAGAGCTGACACATTACCAATTATTTGCATTTATCGATTGTGAGTTGTTATGAAATATTTCAGTTTCTTTCTATACAATTGTGTTATTGCACAAACAGCCGCTTGATTATAGCATTTTAAATGTAATTTAGTTGATTTGGTTAATAGTGGGTCGAAAAGTTTGTTTGTGTTGTTTTGTTATCAAAATTCACTCACATTTTGCTTTTATTCTAAATGAATTTTATTAAACCACTTAAAACTAATATAAAACTAAAAAGTTTGTTTGAAAAAATTGTCCAAGTGAAGTCAAACTCTACAAAATGAATAGCGTTCCGCAGAGAATTATGGATACGGTGATCATGTGCAAGCTAATATTAATAAGTTAACAAACTCTGTTAGTTTTTGCCGGAATCTTTCAATATGTGTGTAGTCTTGCATTTTCATGAAGGAAAAGTGACGTCTTTTGTTCGAGCTAATTTTGAGAAAGTGTAATTTATTCCAATTCTACCAAACACAAGGCATTATTTTATTTAATTTGTGTCAATTGAAGACTTGCCGACCAGTGTCTAAATGCATTTATTGTGAACCTACTTTTCATAGATCAGTAATAAATTCTTTTTAAAAATAATTAGATATCGTTTTGCTTCAACGCCGTTATTAATAAAAAGGTAACATTTAAACGGTCGTACAGATGTAACGAAGTGTTAAATCGGGGATGTTGCTAACCCTGTTCTAGTACTAACAAACGTTTAAATAAAACCGATAATACCCCCTTAATCATTTTGATGGTGGATATAAAGATTAATAATATTTTAATTCATATTTTTATTTTATTGGCTGCACTTGTAATATTAGAAATTGATCAGAGGAGAGGAGTGTAAACTATAATTAAATTAAAAGCATAAAAACGCACGCGTTCACTTGCATTTCCCAACCAAACCGGTTTTCCTTTCTCTTTTAATGGCGGGTGATTAAGCAGCCGTACTTTTTTTTTGAAATTTTTACAAACTTTCATAGTTTTTTGTTGTTCATTTGTTTGTGTGTGTATTTTGTTTTGGGGAGGGTCACATCTATAAGTCTGTTCACCTGTTCAATTGTATTGCTTTTGTTAATGCTGCCTAGTCAGACGGTCAAGTAGACATAACATACTAACCAGCAGCTTTGCCGGCCAGAGCTGCACATACATACTCGTAAATAATAAAGCGGTGGCAAATATTGTCTGCTTAAGATCGTAAATGCAGGCGTAAGCGTAACTCTTCACTACAATACCACCGACCACTTGCAGTGGCAGGAATAGCTTTTTAATGTGAAAATATTTATGGTCAGTCTGAAGTCATAAAATTCTGTTACACAAGTACAATAAAAAGTCCATGGAATGGCATTAAGGAAATTCCATTGCAATTGTTGTTGTTGTTTTTTTAAATTTAACTTTTTTTTTGTTTTGTTTTTGTGTCTTCTGTTTACTTTGCAGACGATACGATTACTTGTGATGATATTAACTGTGGGCCAAAACAAGTTTGTCTTACCGATTTGCTAACACACAAACCCAGATGCACCACCTGCCGTTACAAGTGCTCACGCAAACGTCATTCACCATCGTACGTAAGTGTATAGTTTCACGTTGAAGAAGTTTTCAAGGAATTTTTTTAAAATATTTTTCGTTTTCATTGTCTTTGAAAAATTTCCTGTTGTGATTATTGTATATGTGTGTAGATGCGTCATATTGAGGAAAGCAAGATATGTGGAGTTAACAATCGTACTTATTATTCTTGGTGTGAGATGCACAAAGATTCCTGCTCCACTGGCTATTACATAAAGGTCAAAAATTTCGGAGAATGCCATTGAAAGTGAAGAACGGTGGTGATGGCAAATGGTGCAGATGCTGAAGAAATCAATTATTTTTTTTTTTTTAGAATGTTTGCCAACATTCGCACACTTGTTGCATAAGTCATAGAATTATAATTATGAAGCAATAATTAATACAACAACAAGTCATATTATTAAAGTTATGTAAGTAAAAAAAAAAAAAAATTTAGAAAAAAAAAACTAAGCAATCCTTGGATAGCCTTAACATTTATGTTAAAGTCAAATTCTCTCGATTGTGAGCGTAGCAAGTTCCGCTCTCTTATTAATGATCATTAATCAATGTAGGAATAAATTACCGTTTGGAATGAATATCGAATATCTACCATCTCTAGAATTTTTTTTAAAATTATTTCCGCCGGAAAAAAGTTTATTAATACAAATGGAAAGTTATTGCTCTATAATGGCATTAATAAATATTTCACCATATGGTGATTATGGTGATTATGAAACATTTAAAATCATTGTATCCTCCATTTAGATAAAGTCTTAACATAATATTTTGTTACATATCAATTGACTAGACATTGTTATTACACTTACCCGCCACTGTCTTTCCCATCTTAAATCATGTTTACAATATTTATTTATGCATATTTATGATAAATGGTAATTAGCACCAAAACCACAATAACAACGACGTTAGACATGTTAACTCCATGTTATTTTATAGTGTTCAATTCCATGCAGTAGCATTGTATCGTAATTAGTTTATTTAACGACTGATAGAGTTAATATATATAAATGTACGTTTCTAGCCTAATATTGTAGTTATTATTTGTTAATAGTGTGTCTTAATTAATAATGAATATTATAAATTATAAAAATCTTCTTAAATAAATTATAGTTGGATGTGAAATTAAACAAATTTTGTATTAATGTTGGACTCAAGCATAGAAATGATTTGTAAAACATGTAAGAAAACTAAATTTGGCTTAGACCAAAACTTAAATACCCTCCACATTCACATCAATGGGCGTGGCATATATATATATATTGTGCCCTCTAATAGTTTATGCGTTGGGTCGAGTTTTACGTTGAATATAGTTTTTTGTAAATTGTGGACGCATCCGTTATCCGATCATGCCCATTTTTGACACATCCATGGATGGAATAACCATAAATATGTACATCAAAATTCAAGTTCATAGGTCAATTTTTGTGGCAGATATATAGATTTTTGTCGATTGTGGGCGCTCTTATTAGCCGACCACGCCTATTTTTAACATTTCAGTGCATGGGATAACTATGGATACGCATACCAAATTTCAAGTTCATAGGTCAGATATATAGTTTTTTGTCGATTGTGGGCGCTCTTATTAGCCGACCACGCCCATTTTTTGCATATCGGTGGATGATATAACTATGGTTATGAATACCAAATTTCAAGTTCATGGGTCAACTTGTTTGGCAGATATATAGATGTTTGTAAATTGCATGTTTGTTATCCATCAACACGCTCTAATATCGTATGTATTACGTAGCGGCTTGAAAGTCTAATTTATGATGAATATGGTTTTTTGTCTATTGTGGGCGCATCTTTTATCTGATCACGCCCATTTTTTGCATATCAATGGATGGTATAATTATGGTTATGCATATCAAATTTCAAGTTCATAGGTCAATTTTTATGGCTGACAGATAGATTTTTGTCGATTGTGGGCGCGTATGTAATCCGACCATGCCCATTTTCGGACATATCGAATAATGGGATAACACTTGATATGTGTACCAAATTTCAAGTTCATAGCTCAATTTTTGTGGCAGATAAATAAATTTTGGTCGAATGTGGGCGTGGCTCTTAAAAGATTTTGCCCATCTGCATGCAAAAACTAAATGTCTGTACAAAATTTTAGTTTAATATCTTGAAATTTACGCCCGTGAGAATACCAAACAACAGACAGACGCACGGACACACATGTCTAAATCGACTTAGTTTTTGACTCTGATCAAAAATATATATATTTTGCAGGCCCTCAGACGCTTCTTTTGGGTATTGCAAACGGAGGAACAAACTTAGTATACCCCCATCACCAAGTTATAGAAGCCCACTAACTGCAAATCGGTAGAAACGGTAAATATTACAGATTTCAATTTTGAAAAATTGCTAATTATGGGCGTGCTTCTCTACCGATTTTACCCCCTTTTAAAAACTGCATATCAATCAATTTCAATTTAAAAAACACCTGCATACCAAACCTTTAAAATGTTTGTAGAAAATGCTAGCTTAATAACACGGTGAACGTTACAACAAAAGCAAGACCTTCCATGTTTGTGTATGACACGAAAATTTCTCTTACGATAAATATCATTTTATTATATTCAATGTATAGCAAATTTCATTGGAAAGGGAAATTTTAGAAATTTCTGAATTTTTATTGCAATTTAAATATTCTCAACATTCACAATATTGGCATTTAAGTATCGTTGTTTTGTTTTTTTCATTAATTCCATTTTCCTCTTATCCGATCCCATTGAACCGGCAGCAGCATTAGAATTTTGACAACCCAATCCTTTAGTGCCTGGATTCGATTCAACGTTAATCTAAATTATATGACAAGAAATTATTTCTTTCCATTAGAGCATGATGGTATGAATCTACTCACCGGTTCTAATAAACCGCTACCTTGAGTGGATTTGCCTAAAGTTTCACCTTTGTTCCAACCCAGCTTCGACAACATTTTAAATCCTTTATTATGGCTGGGAATCTCACTAAAAACACACACACAAAGAAATAACGTTTTAGGGTTTGTAGAAGAAACAGAATAGAAGGTCAATACATACGTATCCACGGAGGCTGTTTGTGTTTTCTCTTTATCACTACTGCTGCCCACTTTTAAACGTCGCGTAGCTGCTCGGTCGCTGTATAAACCAGCAGTTGGTTGTTTTATGTTGTCCACAAATTCTATAAAGCATAAAGAAAAAGACGTTATTATATAAAAACTTTTACAAAGATTTGTTTTTGTGGTTTTTGTAGCCGCCATCCTAAAGATATGGGTCAAGAGCCACGCCCACAATCGACAAAAGTTTATTTATCTGCCACAAAAATTGACCTATGAACTTGAAATTTGGTAGGCATATCCATAGTTATACCATCTATCGATATACAAAAAATGGGCGTGGTCGTCTTATACACGCGCCCACAATCGACAAAAATCTATATATCTGTCACAAAAATTGACCTATGAACTTGAAATTTCTTGTACATATTTATGGTTATTCAGTCCATCAATGTGCCAAAAATGGGCAGGGTCGGATAACAGACACGCCCACAATTTACAAAAAACTATACTCAACGTAAAACTCGACCCAACGCAAAAAGTATTAGAGGGCGCAATATATTTTTATATATATTTGCCATGCCCACTGGTGGTGGGTTTTTAAGATTTGGCCAAATTTAAGCCAAATTTAGTTTTCTTACTTGTTTCACTTACTCTCATTTTCTAGACCGTATTTCTTTTGTAATTTCTTTAATTGCTCTTTATGGGACAGAACCACACAGCCACCGGCCGAGATATCACGTGTGGCTTCAATCAATAAACCCGGTTCACATAAACCGCATGTACTGTTGCCCTCATGAATGTGACATAATAGCTTTGTCTGAGCTATTTGCAAAGTACTGCCATGAACTAGATCGTAAGCATTACTTTCTTTCTTCGCTGCCGACATACGCTGACCATTTAGTAGCGTACCATTACGTGAACCCAAATCTACACATTTGTAGATAAATTTCTGGTTATCATAGATGAACTTTAAATGGTACTAAATAACAAAAAAAAAAAAAAAAAAAAAAAGAAAAAGAAAAAACAGAACATCTTGAGTAAAATATACAGAATTTATGTAGAAAGCTTAAGTAAATCTCACTTTTGAGACATTCACATCCGGCACAATAACATCGTGATTACCTTCGCGTCCCAAACTACCACCTTTGTAAGTGATTAAGCTAAGGCTGCCAACCTTAAGCTCTTCCAGATTAGTTTCCTGCACAATAATGCGCAACGAGGGCGGATACTTTTTAGCTATATCTAAATAGAAAAAAACATGTCCCGTTCAAGTGAAAAGGTGCATTTCTTTGTTCTTTGTTAGAGTAGATTACCTTGAAAACGGCTGCCTCTTTTAAACACAGGAACTTTGCGCTTCTCTTCATCATTGTTAGAATCACTGACCATGTTGCTGCTGCTGCTGTCACTGCTGGAACTTGATTTAGATAGTTCACCATCTTCCATGTCAGGTTTCATCAATTTTTCTATCCTTTCATTTTCCGTTCGTGTATGTTTATTTCTTTTATGTTGTTTACTTTTCGATTTTGATCTTCCCTCTACATCCTTATCCTTATCGCGACTGGATTTCTTATTCTTCGAATGGCGGTGTTTTTGCTGTTGATCACGCTCCAAGCGTAAACGTTTCAGTTTCTCACTATCGGTCACTACACCAAATTCATCGAATATTACTTCCGCATCCAAGGCATCAAGAGTCGTGTCATCCTGCAACTGTAGAAAAGAAATCCGCGTTTTCATCGTATATATTTTTCTCTTTTCTTACCCAATGCATTTGTAAGCATTCGGTCAATAGAAAGTTTGGAAAAACGTTTTAAAAGTAAATTATTTACGTATTGGACACTGCTGCTTTCCTGTAAATGTTAATAGTTTAGTGTCGTATAATTTTTATATATTTTATTTGGATCTTACCTTTGTTGCGGTGGAGGTTGGTTGGACTTGAACTTGTGAGTGAAATTCATAGGTTTGCTTCGTCTCATTATAACGATAGTAACAACCGGTATTGCCATCATAATATAGACCATATTCCTAAAAATACATTATTTTACGTGACAATTAAGTTTATTAGTTCGATTGGAATACATACCGCATTATAATAATAGCCAGACTTTTGGTCGTAATATAAACCTGACGTTGGCTCATATATAAAATTACTAACGTTTTGAGCCTGTTGGGCTGCTTGACGCATTTCATGTACAAAGCTAAAAGCTGCACTTTCGGAAACTACATAAAAATTTAGTTATATATAAAAACAATAAAACTTTCTTTATATACTTTCGTTTTCCTCATTAGAAGGCACTTCATCATCGCCATTATGGCTAACGATTTCCTTTTTTGTTGTTGTCACAGTACACTCAACTGCACTCTTTGTGGAATTTGCTTCCTTCAATGCCTCAACCTATTTATACTAGACTTTAATGCCACCTAATCCTTCCAACATAATTGAACTTACCATTTTTTTTATTTTATCCTTGTATTTCAACAATTTTTTATCATTTTTCTTTTTCAAATGATGCAAATCATCAATGTATTGAAGCAATTTTTCTTTGCTATATTCGGACAATTCTTTTGTACTTTTTAAAACAAATTTGTTAGATTTTTTAGAATCCTCCGATTCCATATCATTGGATGACATTGTATTTAAGAATCAAATCAAAATTATTTTTCTAACTTCTATTAATTAATATTTTTTCAATCAAATTTCTTTTACAACTTAGAGTTACCAAGTCTACATCATATAAGTCAAGAAAGGAACTATATTTTAAACAATGTGGCATCTCTTACACATTATAGAACGGATTAAATGCTTGTTTTAAATTCAGATTGTTTTCTATACTTTTTGTTATATATTTTCAAGTAAAATAAAAGTTTATATTATATCTAGAATGTTTAATTATATATATATATATAAGTTAATGTAAAAAGAATAAAATTTACAAATTTTTACAATTCATAACATAACACATTAATAACACATCAAATTTGTACATTTTTTAATGCGTATTATTGAAAATTTGTGAAAATTAAAAATGCAAACAAATTATGACTAATTTAAGATAAAACAAGTAAAAAATATTATAGTCGGGCAAGCCAATTAGTACAAAATTGAAATTTAAATCAAATTTTGACTATTTTAAGGAAAAACAATTAATATTTCAGGGTTTTGCTTATAAAATATATATTAATGTGGAACAAATTCCTCCCCTAAACCGGAGATGTCATAAAGTATGAAATTTGAAATCAATTCCAATATAAACGTCGATTATTGAAAATGAATTACATATAATATATATTTTTTATTTATACACAATTTCCTTAAATATATACGCTTTCTAGGAAATTATATATAAAATAAATATTGGCACAAGAGAACATAGCAATTATATGCCATATTTATGTGGCAACATTTAACGAGAAGCAGTAATCGTTAAGTAATATGGTACTTAAAAAAGAAACATTCTAGTTCTAAAACGTGAGTTGAGGAGATTGATTATTGTGTTTGACAAGTTCTTATAGATTATTACACAGAACTTTTCATTGTGAAGTAAAATATTAAATTTTACCGGAAGCCATGAATAAAACGAATAATAATAATTCCGATGACAGTGAAAGTGATGAAGATTACCGTTTGGAAGATGAGGAAAGTGCATGTGCATCTGAGTGTAGCACTGAAGAGAGTGAATCTAGCAATAATGAAAATGAAGACCAAGAATGCGAAAGCGGTCGTACAAAGCGAACAAAAGTAAATTCTAAAGGAAGAAAGAAAAAATCTCTAAATTCGCACACAAACAATGAAAATGGAAAGGTTACCAAAAATAAACGCATTTGTACCAGACAAAGAGAAGAGAACAGTAATGAAGAAAGCACCAAACAAAATGAAGAAAAAGATGTATTGGAATCGGATGATGAGGATAAAAGTAGGAAAGAAGCATTATGGGCGGATTTTCTTAAAGATGTTAAACCAGCAGCAGCATGTAAAACTTCAACTGTTCAAACAAAAAATGGTGAACAAATGAAAACATCAGAAAAAAAAATAAATGGTAATAAAAACGCATCTAAAGAACAATTCAGCGGCACGGTAGGAAGAAGCTCTAAAGATGCAAAAATCATTGTAACCGAAATCAAAGAGTTTGCCGGTGAAGAAGTGATCATAGAAAAAGAAATAGATGCTAAAAATGCAAAGCAAAACAATGCAACTGCGTTGGCGAGAGGTGAATTATATGCTAAAACTGTATCTACAGCTGGTGTAAAAAGATTGGCATCTTCTCACGGTAGCAGTTCCTCAGGCGGTTTAGGTTCCATACTCAATCAAATTGGTAAAAAGAAAAAATTATCAGTTTTGGAGAAAACCAAATTGGATTGGAATACATTTAAGAATAATGAGGGTATCGAAGAAGAATTACAGAACTTTAATAAAGGCAAAGATGGGTGAGTAGTTTGTAGATCATCGAATATTAGTTGCAATCAAAGTGTATTTTCAATTTTGTTTTTGATTTTTATAGTTATCTGGAACGACAGGACTTTTTGCAGCGTACCGATTTACGCCAGTTTGAAATTGAGAAGAATTTACGTCATTCACGACGTAACCACTAAAATATTTGAATCGTCATTATTAGAGACGCTTTTTTTATATTTAGTTTTATACATTTTATTAATTTTATTTAAGGAAATACTTTTTTTTTGGCATATTTATACATTTCGTTTTGTATTCATTTTATTCATATTAATTATTAAGTATTTTATATTGCTATGTAATCATATATAAATTATTGACTATTGTAAACTAAAAAAAAAAATTAAATCTAATAATATAATCTACCAACTGACTTCTCGAAGATTTTGGAAGATTAACTCGCACATAATGTTTTTGCATTTTACTATAAATGGTCTCAAGATCTTCTAAAGGAATTTCATTTCAAAGTTGCTGGTAATCGGCAAGTAAAAAATCTGGCAATATTGTTTATAGGGGTGAAAATCTATAGATTTGAGAAAGGGTTCTGAAGGTGTTTATATCAATATTCAGCATAGACAGTATACATGTGGTTGGCTGCGGTATTAATAAATCATTTCATTAAATTCTACAAGGAGCTGGACGTTTTGTTGATCCAATTAATTTAAGATAAAAATTGCTCCATGTATGACCTTTTTTATTATTTAAAATTCTAATCTGTTTTTTTATTTTACACATAATATACAAGCTACAGCTAAATTGTCTGCCAAAGGAAAAGTAAAATAAAGATCTAAAATAGGGACCGTATGGGTCTAAATTATAGATTTCAAAACTCTTTAAGAAATTTAAAATAAAAGGAGTTACTCAGTATGTATATATATATACAATTGTTATATCACTACATCTGTATAATGAGTTTGCCTTGTACAAGTTTGTGCCTTAAGTTTTTTGTTTTTTTTTATACATTTACTCTCTTTTATGTACTTTTTAATGAATTTATTTTTATGTCATTATATGTTTATTTATTTAATATTGTTTTTATTTTTTAAGCTCTTGATAGGATATGAAGCTTATTTTATCGCATGGTATAAAATTATGAGACGATTTATCATATAATTTTACTTTACAATGTTAGTGTTCGTTTTTCTCTTTATGATTTGTAACATTAACTGTTATATGTATGATGAGTAAATTTTTTGACATAAATACACACACACATATATAGAGATTTGATTACCGAACAAGCCGGGCAAGCTAAACAGGGCCATAAGGCCTGAATAATAATAATAATAACAACAACAACAACAACCATATAAGCTCTATATTTTAGTTTAAAATCACTGTGGTCACAACGACGTACCCGTCAGCTTAAAAGATTCAGTTGGATTTTGTCTTAGCCTCGCTAAAGTACTATTACCGGAAAAATTACTTTAAAAAAAAAAAAATCGAAATATAAGTAAAATTTAAAAATAAAATAAAATAATGTTATAACAACAATAGTTTATTAAGATTTTATTATTAATTTTAAATTGGATAAAAGGAAACAAAATCAAGTTGTTTACTTAACAACAACAAAAACAACAACAACTTCTTGTTTTATGTTACATTTGTTTTATCAATTTCATTTTCTATAAAAGAAGCATTTCTTTCATATGTAAAAAAAAAATATATTTGTGTGTATTGTGCTTGCGTGTGAGTGTGTGTGAGCACGTTTAAATTATTATTTTCAACTATTTAGTAAGGTTGATGGTGAAAGTTGGATAACTTGGTTTCCCAAACCCTCATATTTATAGTAAAAAATAAATAATAAAAAAAAAAAATAAAAGCAACAACAACACAATAAACATTAAACACAACAACAACAACAAATAACTAAAACTAAAAATCAAGTGTTGGTGCCGTGCAAATATAACTGTTTTTGTTTTATTTTGAAGAAGAAAAGAAAGAGAAGAAAATATTTCACACATATATGCAACGACTACTTAATGAATATAACGGTGCCCATATATAAACATTTTAACACATATATGCAAGTGTGAGTAGTAATACTACAATAACTACTAAAGCTGTTGTGGCTGCTCAAACAGCTACTTCTTCTTCTTATTCATCTTCTGCAATCGATTTCCGTTTGTCTCTCGCAACCTAACACAAACATTTTAGTTTTTTATTTGTGTTATTATTATTATTTGATCGATTATTGCTAAAATCACATAAACACACATATATATATATATGGTGCATCACATATGCATATATGTATGTGTGCATGTATCGAGACATATTATATCTATCAACGTAGTAGACACAAATCAATTAAACAAGGTTTGTTATTGTTATTGTTATTGTTATTGTAACTATTGCTGCATGTTTAATTATTGAGTATTTTTTTAAACATATGTCAGTACATTTTCGTAATTCCACCATACTCGTCTATTATTAATGGAATTATTTGCTCATAGTTGTACTTAAGTGACTGACGAAAACATTATTTACTGCGTCTGCAGAGTCTTTAGTCGTTCATTTTCGTTTGTAAGTCTAACCAACAACATGACGAGTTAATAACTTTTGACCCACTTATCAACGTAACACTATTTGGTTGGTACCCATTTCAATTAATCATTATTGGTTACATACTGTTAAGATATACTGCACCCAGTATTTATCGCATGTCTTTATAGGTGTATGCAATATGTTGTCACGCACGTGTATTATTTTAAGTTTTAATTGAATAGAAAAATTCATGTTTTACATTTTTTTTTAAAATAAAAAATACAATAAATGATCTTGTGATGTTAATAAAGCTAAAACCACAAATTCTGACCGCGAAAAGTATGCAGAATACTAATACCATACACTTGACTCTCCATTTAATCGAATTTACCAGTTGAACGAATGAACTGAATTGAATTTTGCAGGAAAATATAGTTTCACCTGATCGAAAATTAAAGCATATAATATTTAAAAATGTACAAGTGACAGCCATCTCATCAAATAATGTGTAAATGCGGTAAGAGGCGCTATATGGAAGAGGTCTTGAGATTCAAATTCCGCAGAGAGTTGACAATTTTTGCCATATAAAGAGTTTCTTTAAAATAAAATGTTATATGGAGATGGCTGTTACAACAAAATAGTTCCTCTTTAAGTGAAAATATGTTTTTGTATCAAATTTCATCAAAATATCTACAAAAATTTATCTTAAACACTAATTTACATGGACGGATAGACGGACATGATTAAATCGTTTCAAAAAGTCATTCAATGAATCATTTGTTATAGTAAAGTGATTCAATATATAGTAGTTACATACAGAAGTAAAGTAGATAAGTGAAAAATTTAAATTTGTAAGCCATGGATGGAAACGTAAACTGAAACTGGTATAATTTTTGTAGCAGATAGATAGATTTTAATCAATTAAGTGCATGATCGGTTTTTTTTCCAAATCAAAATTGTTATGCCAACAGGCAGACTAAGGGACGGGTATATCTAAATACAGAATGTATGTACTTTGTAAAGTCTCCAATCTTTCGTTCTGGAAATGGCAAACTTAGTATAACCCTTCCCACTTAATTGGGGGGTAAAAAATCTTTGACTCTTCCATTACGCTTTAAGTTGCACTTAAGTACTTAAATTACTTCATTTCAGTTGTTGGATTTGGTAACATTGTAACGGTACTAGAAGCTATTTTTATTATTCTTACCTTTTTTTTTTCAGTGTAATAAATTATACACAAGTGACATAACAACAGTAACAAACACAACACACAAAAAAAAAAAAAAAGAACCATAAAAATAAATAATAGTAGTAAACATTTTATCAAATTAATATTTACAGTAGGAAAAAAGTGTTTCGCAAATATGTCGCGTTTTGTGGCTGAATGTAAAATCAAGCATGCGTAGCTAACGCAATGTAAATAATTTCAGTGCAATTGTCAATACAATCAAAGTCCGCGTAAACTTTCAAATTCATAAAGAAATGTCATTATTGAAATTGTTAATTGTTGTCAATTGACTTGGACAACTTTTATGGTTTTAAGCACAAACAATTTTGTAACAAGAAACTGGGAAAATTTATTATAACTTTTGAAGAAAACCATTGCCAGGCCGTAATGATGTATATAATCTCTACATAAAAAAGGGGATATAATAAGTTTGTCATTCCATTTGCAACATTTAGAAGAAGACATTAAAGACCCTACAAAGTATAAATGTTCTTGATCAGTATAAAAAACTGAGTCGATTTAGACACGCATGTCCGTGCGTCCATTTCTTGTTGGCAATCGCACATTTATATTTATATTTATATTTATTATATTATTTAATTTCAATTTTTATACGCGCTCAACTTTTCTTTCAAGCTTTTGTGTTAGATTTGTTTCATAAATTTCACTTTAATCGCTTAATGCCGACAGACGCTTGCATAATACCCTCTCCAACACAAACATACATTACACACACACACACACACATACGCATATAGTTGTTAAAATATTTACCAACAGTTGTAAAAATGTAATTTACTAGCACGCACACTGTATACCAGGAGTATCCACCTGTAATGCAATGTTTTTTTTTTCTTTAAACGTACACAAGAAAAACTGAAATCCATCATGTTGCTTTTTGTTTCAATCATTACCACTAAATATTGCACAAATGAAATGTAAGAAAAAGCAGCAAGGCATACAAGAAAGAGCTTTCTGTGGAATAATCAAGGAAGTGTATAAACATCTGAACAAATGAAACGAGTTGTAATAGTAGGTAGGGGAAGCTTGGGCTAGCAATACTTGAATACTTTAATAAGGATAAGATTTATAGATATTTTAAATACATAGAGATAAATAGACGGACATGTTGTATGTGAAAGAAAGTGTGATTTGAGTAGATTAGGAACATTTTTTGTTCTCTACGAGCGTAAGGACCCAATAGTTAAACAAAATGTGAATAATTAACGTTTGTGTGTGTGATTGTGGAGAGTTTTTAAGATTTGGTCTTAGCTTAAGCTTTCTTATCTCTTACGGTTTGTCTGTTAGAAAAGAAAAGCACCAAAAAAACTGAATGTTTTGTAAAATTGTGAGAAGAATTGTATCAAGATTTATGTCAAATTTCAGGAATACAACTCTTATGGTTCAAGATTGTATTAGTAAAGGGTACTAAGATGAGCAGTTCTGTCAAATTTCAGAACATTCGACTTCAGGATTAAAAGTTTAGTATATTCAATAAAACGGCGCTCGGGAGAAAACTTCGATAAGACTCTGCCGATTACAGCTAGAATTTCATTTGCGCAAACTCCACTACCGCACTTTTGCGCAATGCAAGAATCAAAGCTAAAATCTGGTACATTAGAAATGCGAGTATTTTGTGTTTGGTAAACGCAATAGGAAGTTATTCGCACGCAAGATTTTGAGCTATTCACTCTTAAATATTAAAATACAGCAAAAACTTCATGTGCAGTGAGTTTGAAATAATCCGAAAATGAAGCGGTATTATTTTGCAAGGAAAATGATGGCAGCATAAGCATACAATTTTATTAAATATTTTATGGTAGGTACGGTAATCTCAAGGTTACAGGTAACAGGGCTTTCCAAAAGTTTATTACCCCTATAGCTGGTTTTCCTTTGTTTTTTTTTTGTTGTTGATTACACGTCTCATCTCATAACTAAGTACAATGTAAAGATGATGCTTTACGACTCGTTCAGGTGATTGATGTTTACATATGTTAACTTTAATTAAGGCTCTCTACCTTCAAGTTCATTGGTGATGACTTGGACGATGTGTGAAATGCAATTTCGTTTCTACAAGTATTGTATAAAGCAGTAGATGTGAGTCATTGAAGTTAGTTTTTCCCAATTTTCAATTCAATTACAAGTGGATTGAATGAAATCATCTTCCAAATTACTCTTACAAAGCGATTCGTCTGCTGCAGTGGCTGTTACAATATCATGTTGTGCAGAATCTCAACCAAGCAGGCGAGATTTTTTTCCACAACATAAAACAAGTATTTTTTTTTTTTTTATAAATTCATAAATCGATTATATGAAATATATATTGCATGATAGTATAGTGTAAGCACTTGTTTGTTAAATTAACTTGTGCTTGCTTATGCTGAATGTTACCAACGATCTGCACGTCTTTGAACTGCCTTGAACTGGCCACAAATGTTCGCCTAGTAGTTTTGTTGTTTTGCCAAGTCTTGCACCATGTTTTTCAGTTGATTTTTCTCCAATTGTTGTATTACAGAGAGTTTTTTCTTCTATTTAGTTAATATACCAGTGCTTACACTTGTTATGGCCAATTATAAAAATAGGCACTAAAGCAGTTTGATAGTCTACAACTACAATATATGCGGTCAGGGTCGATTAATTCATTTGCCAAAGGAATAATTCTTTTTTTTAAATGCTAATCGTTAAAATTTAAATCATTTATAATTTATTTACATTACATACAAGTTGTTGTTAATATAATTAATGTTGTTGTTCTTGTTCATTATCATTGTTTACAGAATGAAGCGAACATATGTGATAATATTATGGTTGGCAATTATGCGAAATTGCTTTAGCGCCGATATCCTAATGGTAACAATGGGTGGTACTAAATCGCACAAAATACCGTTTTGGGAATTAGCCAGAGGTTTAATCAATAGGTAAATATAATCATTTTAATGTATTTAACTCCACTTAGTTTGTTCTTCCGTTTGCAACACCCAGAAGAAGGCATCAGAGACCCTACAAAGTATATTTATTCTTGATCAGCATCAAAAACTGATTGGATTTTGGCATGTATGTCCGTGTGTCCGTCTGTTGTTGTCATTCTCACACACGTAAATTTTGATATTGAGCTGAATTTTTATACAGACACCTATTTTTTTTAACGAAGATTGCTTTTTAAAATGGGCGAAATCGCTCAAGAGCCACGCCCCCGATATACAACAATATTAATATCTGCCATAAAACTTGAGCTAGTTGAAATTTAATATGAATATTCACCATTAACTTATTCAACGATATGCTAAAAATGGGCGTGGTCGAATAACAGAAATGCCTACAATTTACAAAAGAAAAAAAAAAACAATATTCACCATAAAACTAGACTTGCATGCTGATACGTAAGGCTTACACTATACATATTAGTTTAGTTTTTTCTTACTTGTTTTAAATTTTTTATTATTACATAAGCTTGTGCAACTAATAACATTTAATCCTGTTGTTTTATTAATTATTTAGACACCATAATATAACATTTCTGAATGGCTTCCCATCTGATTTTCATTTGAATGGTTTACATGAAGTAACGCCAGCTGGTTTAGTTGATTATATACAAAATTATACCAATTGGGATTTATTGGGTGCACGTATGTCTGGAAGAATGCCCATCAGTGTATGGGATGCAATACGTTATACGTTTCAGGTAAATAATATTATATATATTATTACTAAACCCTACTATGTAAGTAGCTACTTGGGGTTCTTTATAATATTCTTTATTTTCTTATGGTTAGAGTTGTGCCGCCATTTTAGATGATGCCGAAACACAAGCGTTATTAAATCGTAAATTTGATTTGGCCATTTTGGATGGCGCTTTCCCCGAATGTGCTCTCGGTTTAATCCATCAACTGAAAGCACCCTTCATGTATATGAATACGGTAGGATTTTATACGGGCAGTTTAGCAAAAGCCGGCAATCCAGGTTCATATGCCATAACACCCAGTTTTTATACCCACTTTACAGACAATATGAATTTGTGGCAGCGTGTTGCGAATACGGCCACACAAATATTTGGTGATGTAATACATAAGGTGACTACATTTATTTATTTGTTTCGTTTATAATTTTAAGAGATTGTTGAACTTTTGAATGCTTTCTTTTCGACAACAACAGTTTGTTACAGCGGTGGTGCATCGTGTTGTTAGACAACATTTAGGCAAACATGTACCACATCCTTATGACATTGCCAAGAATGTCAGTTTTATATTACAAAACGGTCATGCTGTGGTGTCATATACACGGGCTTTGTTACCCAATGTTGCCGAGGTGGCGTGTATACATTGTCATCCAGCCAAAATGTTGCCGAAAATGTTGGAAGAGTTTATCGCTTCGGCGGGAGATTCAGGTTTTATATATGTATCGATGGGTTCTTCTGTTAAAGCAGCCAATATGCCATCAACTCTCCGGCAATTGTTTGTACAAACTTTTGCCCGCCTGCCCTATCATGTACTGTGGAAATATGAAGGTAGTGCCTCCGAAGTAATGGGCCTAACCCCTAATGTAATGCTTAGCAGATGGCTACCGCAACAGGATATTTTGGGCCATCCTAAACTAAGAGCCTTTGTCACACACGGTGGTCTGCTGAGTATGTACGAATCGGTGTATCATGGCGTACCGGTTGTAACAATGCCAGTTTTTTGTGATCATGATGTAAATTCTGCTAAAGCCCAGTTGGATGGTTATGCTGTGAAATTGGATTTGCAAACTTTGACGGCATCGCAACTGTACAAAGCGGTTATGAAAGTTATACACGATCCTCAGTTTAGAAAAGCTGCCCGGTTAGTGAGCAACTTTGACTTGTTCACAAATTTTATTATTTTAACAATTGTTAATAAATAGATTGCGTCAAACGTTGTTGTTGGATCAACGTGCCAGTCCTTTGGATACCTCAATATATTGGACAGAGTATGTGTTGCGGCATAAAGGTGCTTATCATTTACAGTCTCCCGCTCGTAATATGAGGTAATCACTACTCAGCTTGAGTTGCGCTAATGTTTTATTTTTTCTTCTTTTCTTTACTTAACGCTTTTGTTTTTGTTTTGCAGTTGGTGGCAGTATTATCTGATAGATGTAGCAGTCGTGTATATAATAACGTTTTATGTTTTATTACATCTACTGAAACGATTACTGTGGCGTTTGGATGTGATACGTTTATTTTTGCATAGTCCCTTAAAAGCCAAGAAATTGTAAAGTAAAGTAAAGTTTTATTGTTTTCGTATGTTTTCTTCATTATTTTGAACTTAGCGGTGATTTTATTTAATAATGTTTAAAGAAAAATAGAAAACCATATCATGGTATGATGATGGTAGGGTTGGTGTGTGTTAAGTTATTGTAACAGTAACAAGTGGGATTCATTTGTTGTTGTTGTTGTGTATATTTATATTTTTTCCATTAAAATTGTTAATGTTTGGTACTCTCCAAATAAGATAAGCGTTACATTAAGTTTGACATTTCGAACGAAAACCCAGAGACCTTTCAGAGTATACGAATATTAGTCCATCTAGGCATGTCGGTCCGTTGTTGGCCCTTTCACTAGAAGGTTGCTATTTAAATCGAATGAAATCGCATAAATCTATTTATCATCTATAAAATTGTTTAATAAAATTTGTTCCATTAATTAGTCCCTAAAACGGGACCCGTTCACAATTTACCAAAAAAAATATATCTGACATAGAATTCGACATATTTAATGTACATTAAATACCACAGGGCGTAATCAAATACTTGCCACGCCCCTAGTGGGTTTATGGACGTGGAGGATATTAAAGATTTTGGTCAAATATACTTCTTTTAATTGTTCTAAATTAAATGTAAACGTTATTATAAATATTATATTGTAAATATATCTCATGTTATATTTTCTATATTAATTTATTTTGTCAAAGTCCGTAAATGATTTTTTTTACTAAAAAAGGTCTCAATTAAAGGCTTATTAAAGGCTATTAATTATTTGTATCTCCTTTTGCCAAAAAGGAGCTGAAAAGACTCTCATAGGAAATATTTACTTTACTCTTAATCAGTATAAATTCAAAATCTTAAACGATTTATTTTTCTTCGTCCGGGTTCTGTGTTTGGTTGAAAGTCTTATGGTCGCAAATTCTAAGGTATTGAGCTTGTTTTTCTTGTTTAAATCTTATTGTTTACTGAAAGTTATCGCATGATATATATATTTTATTTCATATATGATATAATTAAACTTCATTAAAAAAAAAAAAGGATGAGAATAAACATAAAGATAATAAGAAATAAGTTTTTTGTTTTTAAATAAATAAACGGTTTCTACATATTCTATAATGACTTCAGTAAACAGCAGTAAGTAAAATTTATGTTTGAATTATTTTGTTACTACAGTGCTTACCTAATTCTTAACAATCAAAAGATTTCATTTTTGCATATTCCAAAATTGTTGAAATTATTTCTTACATGCGAGAGAATTTATGAAATTCAAAAAGCTTACTTGCAAAATATTACTAAAAAATATATTTTAAAGTTTTACAGCAGAGTTAGGCTTGTAAATAAAGTTTTATAATCTACAATTTTTTATATATATAAAGTATATACTTTATAATGTAATTGAACACTGCGCTTAACTTTAATATGGAAACGTATAGAAATAACTATTGTACATATATTCAACTTTTGCTTTAGACGGTTAGTTGCTGAGATTATGAGTTAAAATTTTGTAAATTTTAATAAATAACTTTAAGTTCTTGTTAAAAAGTGTGGCCATGGAGAGTTAAGCATCGAAACATATCGACGAAAGTTGATATACGGACGACTTTTAAAACAAAGTTTTGCAGCTTTTCTTATTCAATATTGTCCTTTTTCCTACTGATGATTTTTAACGTTTAAATGATGCCATTAGTGGGTATAAAATTCTTACGCTTTTCTAAATATCGTTTATTATGTGTTTTTGGTTAAATTTTTACTTAAATTATTTTAATAAATCATCTAAATCTAGAACCTAAATTTCGAATAATTTTTTCTCTATTAACAAAAAAACTTCATTTAATCAGTCTATACTTGGTTGGGCTAAATCTAAATCCTGAACATCCTTTTTTACTTCTGATAATTGTGTAAACTCGGAATTTATAGCTATAACATTTTCATTTTGATTCGTGTCCAAAACATTAAGCAAAGTATTCGTATTTGTATTAATTTCAGAATCCATCAAATTATTATGATCCATGTCAGGGTTAGAAGAATTTGTAATTCTAGAATTAAAAAAAAATATATATTTATTTATAAAATACAACATTATAGAGTAGATACCTTAAGGAATTTGTTGATTGATATACTGGTGGTGGTGTATTTACACCAATTCCCGTGGATTGTAGTACGAAATTTATACCGTTTGTAGTGCATCCATAAAGCGATGTCATATAGGATGGTGGGGGTGCACGATGTTGAAATTCAGGATATATGTAACCAGTTGTTAGTATACGATTCTCACAGAATGGACTACTACATGTCCTACACATTTCCATACGTTGATAACAACGGCACTCGTTAACGTCGGGCAAACTTAAACGCCAAATAGCTCCTGCTATCACCAATAAAGACACTCCAATACCGATTAGTAATAAAGCGGCACTTAAATATTGAGTGGAGTGGCCTATTAGGCCGGTAGAACCTAAGACAATGCCCACCAATGTACAAGCTACCCCACCTAAAGCCAATAAACCAATAATGAATGGTAAGGACGGTTGTGTACACCATTTACGTAAATTCCAATTTAGGGGAGTAGTAGATGAGGTGGGTAGAGGTAAGGGCGTGGCGTGAAAATTCGTTGATTCTGTTAAAATGTTACCACTTACACTGCTCCTGTAGCAGGAGGATCTTTAAGAAAGATAGATAATTATACATGAAACTAAATATATTGCATTTAGAAAATAAAATCTAAGTGTAAATATTATAGTTTAGAGTTCATTCAATACCCTACACCACTTATATGTCAATTCTGAACGTGTACTATTAGTCGATAGAACACAAAACATTGATGAACGATAAGTCAACTTTGTAGCTCAAAAGAAACAAAAATGTACAAAATTTTACTCTAATTATTGAAACCATGCAAAGCAACTAAAGATGGACGCAGGGACAGACATGGCTAGATCATTATCTCCAGAGGTTCCTTGTATTGTCAAGAGTATAAAAGAAGTCATTTTTTTGTATTTTTTTGTTTTATGTTATATTAAAGCTTGAGAGGAAATTTTACCCAATAATTAGCAACATAAAGATAACACAATATTTAGTAAAAACAGTGGTAATTAGATATATATTGGGTACTGCGTACATTACAAACAAAACGGTAACGAATATACACACACGTACATACAATTAAATGAATTCATTCATATTGATTTGTTTCGTTTATATTTATCCCTAGACAGGCGGACATTTATAAAAATTCCTTTTCAACAATTGACAAGAAACAGTCGTAAGACACATAGGTTATAAAGAAGATCTACAAACAAGAATATGATCATAATGTGTTAAGTAAAAATTCCAACCCGAAATATTTTACCTTCTTCTGTATTCAGTTATATTGTTATATGTTGATCTGCACCTGCCCTTCGTTGAAATGCAGTTTCGGCACAACACAAATATAACACAAAAGAGAAAGAGAAAGAATTTCGTTGAATTTGTCTTTATAAACAAACATACAATGTATACAATATAAGCACCAAAAAGACAGAGGGACAGACAGACAAACGAAATAAGTATGTAGTGTGGTGTAGATTTACCATAGATTTGTTAATTTACAGAAATTTATAGATGGCACATAAAGAAAAGAACAGATGTTTTTTCTTCATTTCTTGTAGTTTTGTTTGGGTTATGGTATCCCTCCACCAATAATACGAGTACCAAACAAGAATTCTATTCATGACAGATTTTCAAAAATTTTCTATATCAAAAAAGAAATATCAAAAATAGAAACAAAAGGAATATGTATCATTTATGTATTTCCTTGTATTGTCGTTTGAATGATTACAAAAACATACAGAACAAACAACAAAAGATTGGAAATGTTCTATAAATTATTTTTAATAATAGAAAAGTGTTATGTCTGTAGACTGTGTTTATGATATAATGGATTTTTTTTTTTTTTTGGATAGATCAGAATTTTACTGAATAATCGAATGCAATAAACGGAACGAATCTTTTGTAGGAAATTGAAATTGAGGAAATGCGAGAAAATTAGTAAAATTTTATCAACAATAAAACTTTTCCAAGCCATTCATTTTTATGCACTTTTTATGAACAAATGTTCAGTTTTAATTATTTTTATATCCACCATCCTATGTAATGGTTGATACACTAACATTTTGTCAAAACGTAAGCAATCCACCAAAGGAGGCGTCGCAGACCGCACAAAGTTGATTTAACTACGCAGCTACATATCCGTCCGTCTGTCCATGAGTGTTGATTTTTTCTTATTTTTGGTTTTACAAGCATCTATCTTATGTTAAAATTTTAAATATTTTTAGTTATTAATTTGTTCATCAAATAAAACGGACCAAATTGGTAGATATGCACGCCCACAATTGAAAAATTGAACTAGTGAAATTTACTATAGTACACTTATTTCTATATGCACTCTTTTCATCAATGTGTTTAAAGTGTAATTTTTTGCCGCATTCGAACCTTAAAGTGAACTTGTACTAAAATCAAAACCCACAGTCTCTTCCAAATAAAAGTAAATTTAGCCCTCTCACTTGTTTCTACTGAATGTAAAAAATATTATAAAAAACCATTTATTTACCAAATGTCAACGTTATCTGTGACGGTCAAATATGTAAAAATATTTTATTTACGGTATAAAATATTGTTACAAACGTCGTTACATTTATTTAAATACATTTTATTTAAAGGAGTGTAGCAATAAAGAAAAAAACTATTTTTAATGACGTAATGGCTTTAAAAAGTGTTTCATTAAACTTTTTAATGTCTTCTGCCTTCTGTGTCATTATTGATTGCTAATAAAATGTATAAAAAATTCTGACGTATAAACTAATTTATGTTTTTAGACAATGTGTGATAATATGAGAATTTATTCTTGCAGTATGCAATCAGTAACATTGTCTATGTAGCTACTTAAACATCATTATATTCAGACATATAAAAATGACACCTCACTTGGTATGCTGTTGAGTGTTAAATGATGCGTATGGACGTGTAGCAGTAGCATCTTTGTCCTATTTTTATGAACATATGAACCCTACATATGTATGTACAAATTGAATTAAGTTTTCCAAATACATTATAAACAAACTTTTATGTTGCCTTTGGTGTAGTCAAGCACAAGTGCTTAAACCTAATGACAAAACCAATAAAACTGAATCATAAATATTTTATGTATGCTGTACGTTTGGGAATGTTCGAAGGGTACAAAGAAATAATAAACAAGTGGGTTAAGCCAAATCTTAACTACCCTTCATATCTACATAGGAAAGGTGGGCGTGACAGGTATATGATTATTCCCTCGAATCACATATCAGTTTTTAAATCGAGTTTCACGCTGAATATTTTATTTTGTAAATTGTGGGCGTATCTGTTATCTGACCATGCCCACTTTTGCTACATCAATGGAAGGTATAATTAAAAATATTTATATTAAATTTCAACCTAGTAGCTAAATTTTTATGGCTTATCTTTGTTGATTGTGGGCGTGGATTTTGACTGATTTTACTTTTTTTTAAATAGTGATCTACGTGCATAAACTAAAAGTATCTGCATAAAATTTCAGCTTAATATTTCTAAATTTACGACAGTGAGAATGCCAACAACAGACGGATATACAGATACACATATTTAGATCGACTAAGTTTTTGATGCCGATCAAAAACTTTATAAGGTCTCTAACGCGCCTTTCTGGGGTGTTGGAATGACAAACTTAGAATACCCTCCATCGTATAAGGAGGGTATAAAAATCGGTATTTGTTTTAAATTAAACCTTAAATACCCTGCCCATACCTAAAACGTGGGCCTAGCATTTCTCTTAATTGAGTTTCAACTTAGAAGTATCAAAAATAGACCAAATATGATTTGTTTTGTAAATCATCTACCGAGACAGGCACAATTGGATTGACGACCCTGATTTTGTACTGATTCGAAAGTTATATCCTTCTGGTTATTCTGGTTAAATTATGATCCTTCTTAAAATTTAATTCATATACACTGAAAGTTTTGTTTAAACATCAATCGTTGCTTTAAACGCGCCTAAGGTTTTTAATTTTTCATTCCAAATGAAATTTATTTTTCTTTTCTTTAATCTTTTGTGTCTCTCTCCTCTTTCTATAAACTCTAAGTAATTTATAGGTATAGCATTTCGTTTTTGTTTTCTATGTAATGCTATCACATTATAAATTCTCCATTTTTATTTGAAAATTTTCCTCTACCCTGTGCTAAATATACTTTATTTATACCATTACAGAAGAAACCTTGATTCAATTCAATAAAAATCAGTTTTGTTGTTGCATCAAATTACAAAAAACAAAACGCGAATCTAGTGATTTTTTAAAATTACTTTAACACTTGGGGATTATATGGGAAGAGGCGAAACCAGACAAGCAAACAATAACTTTTGGGATATCATTTTTATGTCCTACATTTTTTGTAGGTAAAGGATGTATTAAGTTTTCTGTGAAATGATTAATATGGACTCACCCGTTATGATACCAATTGAGATAGAATTACTTTTTAAATCATTGTCTTTCAAGTACAGGAGGTTACTTTGGCAATATTTCGATTAAATGTAACGTTTATGTTGGAAAAATGACTCCTCTTCTAAAAGGACTAAATCAGAACATATTTAGACCAAATTGAGTTAAATAAATTTAAAGGTTTATTAAAAGTACTTTTTATCTTTTCAAACCCCAACAACCTTACTTTTCATGTTGTAAATAATACCATAAAAGAAATAGATCTTCATTATAATGTACGGGATATTTATGAAATTATCCTTAAAAAAATATGTTTAAGGGTTGTTTTTAAAGTATTCCTACTGCATCTAATATTTATACATGAATCACAAAATACTTTAATACATCCTGAATATAATAGCGAGGGTATACTAAGTTTGTCTTCAACATTTGCCACATCTATAGAGAAGCTACAGTATCACTACCATTAAGTAAATAGCTTTAAAATGTGAAATAAATCCGGTACAGTTTTATTTCAGTTGTACGCGTAGCTTCTTTTTTTGTAACTGGAAAAAATTGATTGGTGGTTACGAACACCAATTTTTAATTTTAACAAAAAAAAAAAACTTAAAAAAAGTGAAATCTTTTATAAAGGACATGCTAAAAATTGGCGGATTTCTTTCCAAAGGCACACCCATAATATAAGAATATTTCTTTTTGGGATAAAATTTTTCCAAAAAAGGTTCACAATCTACAAATTTGGATGCTTTTATATATGAGCGTGTTAAAAGTGGGCGTTATTTTGTAATAGACACACCCATTACATATAGAAATCACTGCTTGCGGCAAAAGTTTTCCATAAAGTTAAAAAAAATTTACAAATTTGAAATCAATTATAAATGAACGTGGTAAAAATGGGCGGTATGTTTATATATTATAATGAACACGCCCATAATTTACATAAATATAATGAAATTTTTTTCATAAAGGTAAATGTAACACACACCTCAATAGATGAAAAAAGAGAGTAATATTATATAAACGCCATAATCACAATTTACTTATGAAAAGTGCAGGGTATTCTAGATTTCATCTAAGCCAAACATAAGTAACTTTTTACTGGTGTTCCTTTTGGAAATGTAGAAAGATTTTTTTTTTTTTCACAAAAATCGTATAATTTACCTTTCGCTGAAAGCCAAACATTTACGTTGAATATAATTACCTTTGTTGCTGATGACGTGCCCTTGTTGGTGATGCTGTTAACGCAGTGTACATAGGTCTATGCAGGTAAGTTGTTGTATTAGCGGCAACAGGTTGATTTGCTAGTAATGGTGAATGAGCGGCAACATTAACAATTTGTTGTAGAGTTGGATCATATTGATGGTCGAGGGTTGAAGCTACATAAATGGTAGTGTAACGTGGCGGGTGGCATACATTTGATGAATCCCTTTGAGCTCTTATTAAAGCTGCCGCAGTAGCGTTACATTTTGATTTACTTCTATGTTTACGTTTTGTTCGCTTCACGGAACGATTGGTGGTCATGCTCTGTAATGATGTGAAACCATCATTAAGGCTACCACCAACACCGCCAATGTCTGGTGTGTTGTTATCTGATGAGGGTGGAAAATGTAATTCACTATAAATGCTAGATTCTAAAAAATCACTGTCCTGTTCATACAATTTATAATCCTCTTGGCTTTCGCTGGTCTGTTGGTCAGCCTTTAATATACAATCAACAACATTTGTTGTTGTTGTTGTTGTTGTTGTTGTTGTTGTTGTTGTTGTTGTATTATCTAACAATGTAGTACTTTCTACAGCCAGCTCTAGCTCTAAGCTATCAATATTACTTATTTCACGGTTATTATTACAATTATTGTTATTGTTATTGTGAAGAGATATCGTTACATTTTTATTATTATTATTACTATGATTACTTTGAGTATGTATGATGCTGTTGTTGTGGCGGTTGCTTTCTTTATTAGCATTAATTACCATTTCCGGTGTAGTCCGTTCCATTATGTTCACATTGTTGTTATTTTTGTTTGCTTTCATAAGGGAACCAAGTACGGTACCATTTTCAAACACAAATATGGTGTTGGCATCATCATTAACCGTTAAATTGGGGGATGAATGTGAACGTTGATTTTCAGTTTTATTATATTTATTACTAGCCATTGCGTACAGGTTGTATGATTGCATAAATATCCGCTTCTTTGTTTATTTCAAAGAATGATGAGCTTGTAAACGATTTTTAAAATTTGCCATAAAACATTGTACACATCACAATTCCATTAAATGATTTTCTATTATTTAGTTTTTGTCTCACTATCACCATAATAATACACAAAAAAATATCAAAATCATTAAGCAGTTTTATTAATCGACTTGTAATACGCGAGTCATCCGTACATTAAACCATTGCGTCCCGTATAGCGCCAAAAACTGATTTTAGTTTTTCCAAAAAATTCATTTATTACCTCTGCCATCCACTATGAAACGTCAAATATTGTATCGCACACAATTTGTGCTGTCTACAAAAAGTCACCACCATTTAAAATCATAAGGAAAATATCTCTCATTTATGTTGTCAAACATACCACGTACGAGTGGTCCCAAGGCACTCTTTATGCTCTCTTTACTCCTGTACACAATAACAGGTTTTTACGTTACTATCACATTGATTTGAAAATTCTAATCATGAAAAAATCTTGCCTTTGGAGATTATATGTGTATGTTTCATGATCAAAGGATAATAATATCATCAATCAATTGATTTAAATAAGAGTGAATTGTCTCTTCGATCTTTTGAATCGGTTTTAAAAGCAAAAATTTCCATTCTGGCGAATCGTTAATTATTGAGTTTTAAGAATTCTTTTCTAAATTTTTGTCGGTATCCCTACATATATGGCTACCTGAATTAGGTTTAGACTTGAAAAATTCGACTTAAATGATAGTGTTTGTGATGTTAAGAATCCAATCTCTTTAGAAAGTAAATATAAACCAGGGAGGAGAATCGAAAACAATCCCTTTGGACTTTCTTATGACTCTGTGTCGATTATTCTTCATAGAAATGTGAACATTAAAGCGTATAAAATTTAGTGAGCTCAAGAACTTAGACCAAATTTGCTGTGTGGCCTAGAGGCACGCTCACTATCGTCACAAATCTATATAGCTACCACAAAAAATGATCCAAAAACTTTAAATTTGGTATACTTATTTATAATAAACCCGTCCATTCATGAGCCAAAAATGGGCGTAATCGGATAAGAGTCGCGGCCAAAATTCACCAAAAAACCATACTCCACGTTAAACTTGACTTTCAAGCTCATACGTAATACATACACTATTAGAGGGCGTAATCATATACCTGCCACACCCACCGTTGGTATATAGATGTGGAGGGTATTTAAGATTTGGCCAAAGCCAATTTTAGTTTTCTTATTTGTTTTTAAATTACTTTACAGCTCGTTATGCTTTAATATGCACAGAGGTCGACACATGTAAGTTTTGTTGTCTACAAATAAATGCATTTAAGAATGAATTGGTGGCGCGGCAAACGTCGTCGTAATGATGATAATAATATTTATTTAGGTTTTTTTGTTTACTCGAGGGTTCTACAATGTCCATCCAATCTTTTCATTTTAGGGTGCTTACAGTTGCCTCAGAGTTATTCTCCTATTGGTGTTGTTGCTGTTTCGTTGATGTTGTTTTAAGTGATGGCGATTAAAGTGGCTTTAGTTAAATAAAGAAGATATATAAAAAGTTAATTTAGATTTCGCTTAACCAACCAACATGTTATGTGTATTTTGTGTGATAAGGCGGAGGAAAAATGAAGATTCGGGTGTAGGTACAAACAAAAGCAAACAACAACAGGTAATCAAAAAGATTTGTTTCTTTATATAAACACGTAATAAAACTATATTTGAAATTTGGCATATTTGGTATACCCTGCACAGGCGTTACCTTTGGGGTACTCTTATAATATTCTACTGAAATAAGTTGTACAGCTCTTCTCAAAAGTGTATTTGTCGGTATTTTTTTCAGTGGGCGTGTAGTTTATTTGATTTTGAATCATTTTAAGCACATTGATGTATACAGTAAACATAAGTGGATGTGAAGTATGAGAAATTGTGGGCATGCTTGTCAAACCATCATCATTTTTAATAGAATCTGAAAATGTTTGCACCAAATTTCGGATGGCCATATCTAGATGGTTTCACATTTAGACACTGTTTTCGAATAACAAGCAAAATTATTTAACAACTCTTTGGAACAATTTTCTTATTATCTCTTGCAAATGCAATGACAAACTTATTATACTTCCATAATAATGTGTAAAGTATAAAAAAGGAATTATGAGTATGTATGTGTTAACAGGCAGTTACATCACTTTGTTTTGTGTAAATTGGACAAGTGCTAATAAAAAAATCTTTGGTTCTCTTTTAAAAGCTTCTTTAAAATTAAGTTGTAACATATGGTTGGTTTTTTTATAATGATCAGCATTCTAAATAAATTCAAATATGTTTATGTGCGTAAATAATATGCCTTTGTGTACTTTTTTAAGAATTATAAAAGGAGAAGTCCTTTAGTATGCGTCACTGCTGTACTTCAATCTCGTTTAATTATGAGAGAGAAAAAACATGAAATCACATCATTCTTAACTTAATTATATCCTCCACATAAGATGGGAGGTATACTAGGGTCGTCAGAGACTCTACAAAATGTATTTTCTTGATCACTATCAAAAACTGAATTGATCTAGACGTGTATGTGTATGTATGTCGGCTTGTTCTTTGCATTCTCACCATAAATTTTGAGATATTGAGCTGAAATTTTCACATACACCTTTGTCTGTACACGCCTACTATAGACCAAAATCTTTTTATCTGCCATAAAAGTTGAGCCATGAAGTTGATTTCTTATATAAATATGTTTAAATTAAAATCCCTAAAATATTGAACATAAATCCAAGTTGTTCCACGTCATTGAAAAGAAAAAAGAAGAATTGATGAATGATTAACATAACTAAACATTGACGATTACAATGTACATTAAACTCCCGCTTGTTGAACAAATCAATCATTAAAATCTTATGGTGTGGCTGGTAAGACTGATTTGATACCACACCAGGAAGTGTGTTCAATTTCATGTGCATAATACCGTTCATATTGACATATTGTTCGCGTGGTAAACGCACGACACAACCTCAAAAGCCAGATTTAATATTTTACTTTTAAGGAAAAGAAGATGTCTACGAAAAGATGTTTTCTCACGAATATGAAAACAGAAACAGATGGTTGCTGATGATACCACCACAACTGTTTCAGTAACTTTCTGTTTTTTTTTTTTAAATAAATATTATTTTGCACCTTTTTTTTCATAAGAATAGAACCCTTAAGAGATTTTTTGTGACATAGTTCAGTTCAATTAAGAAATTTTCAATTCAGTATAAAATAAACCCTCAAAGTTATTGTTTCTACTCTAACAATACACATCACAAACACTTGCTATATACATTTAGAACAATAAAATACATATGTGTAGAGTATGAATGACGTAGATTTACATAAATCCCTTTGCGGATAATGTCTGTAAATTCTTTTACACAATGTATAAGTAGGTGTACAAACTGATTTTGTTTATTATATTTTCTATTCATTACGAATGTTAGAAGTTTAGGTTACTTCTCCGAAGATATCCCAGTCTAATTGTATGTACAACATTGATTGAAAAGGGGATGTAATATATTGTGATACTTTTGATGTCTTCTTAGAACATATATGTTTCTTGTTTCGTGTTTCATTACCTAAGAATAATTGGCAATATCTGTATTACAGGGCTTTAGAAGGTGACCAAAGAATATGTATTTAGTGCAGATACAATGCAAAGAAATTAAAATTGTCCTTACGATGTGAATGATAAATGTTTCAGCATTGAAATTTCGCTCACAACCATATGTATAGCGATAGATTGATCAAAATGAATTGGTTAGTAAGTCCTATTGTTATACTCTATAAATCGTTATAAATATCATCCGTATCTTAACAAATTTATCAATATATGTTAACCATTATTGTGATTTTACTTTAAAGTTAATTGAATGTAATCCAGAGTACAGTCCCGTTCACAGTTATTGAGAATTTATATCGAAATTAATTCAGATACAATCATTCTTACATTATTTCGAATGTACGCCTACTTGTAACATTTTAAACTTATACCAGATGCTACCATATAGTACATGGGTACTTAATAAAATAGTTGGGAGTGTTAGGGCAAAGGGGCCAAGTAATGTCGAAAAAGCAAACAAGACAGTTAGACAGATGGATAGACAAAGAAAGAAGTGGAGTAATATAAGTTTGCTAGGACACGTAATGTAAGTAATATAATAAAAAAAAAATTACACAGAATAACACATTTTTAACAATCGGAGGGACTAACTCATATACGGTCACTCAAAAAGAAATTTCTTAGATTGGTTTTTTGATTTAGATAATAATAGATAAACATACGAAATGACAAATGCTCCAGGAATGTAAAGATTTTCTAGAGCAGTCAAGATATTTACATTACAATTTCAAAATTATTAAATAATTAACAACAATTGTCAAATGTCAGCCTTAATATTAAAAGGTTTCATTCTGACGTTCAATGATATTTTATTCGTATGTCTATCTGTTTAGATATGCATTAAAAGAAAAGTAATTAAAATTGTTCTTCACATTCTCATTCCTTTTAATTTTTATAGAAAAAAATATTTTGTGAAGAATTTTCTTTCATGCTTCAGTTGTACCATCTAAATGCAATTTAACACTCAAATGTATAGTAATCAAAAATCAATTAAGCTCAAAATAATGTTTATAAAAAATTTCAATAACAAAAAAAAAAAAAATGCTCTAATTAAGCGGGATTAGAAGAAACAAAAGAAATATTCTCAACTAATTGTTTTGAGGTTTCAAAAGTTATCAAATTAAATGAAAAGTATGAATGGATGTGAGTAAGGAAGTTATTCAAGTGGTTTACAATTAAAATTTCATTTCACTTGAAGCTGTCGCGCTGATAAGTGAGTTTCGATTTTAATAGAAAAGAAAAACAATGCATTACGCTTTCATTAGTTTTAGGATAAAATATTAAAAAATTTATATAAATTCATACGTAAAATACATATATGGATAAATATTCTTACATATCTTTCTACAACGCTATAAGAGAAGTGTTCTAATAGTGTGACAAAATGTTTGGAAAAATTTTGGAAAATTGTAAAACACTTCATATAATTATAATCTTTTAAATTCTATATAAGTCACGTCCATAAGCTTAGCAGGGGGTACACTTATGTACAAATCGCTTATAAGGATCATTCATATGTTGTTCTTTTGATATACAATATAAATAATTAAAAAATTTGGCTTAAGCCAATTCTTAAATACCCTCCATTTCTACATATAAACAGTGGGCGTGGACGGTACACCATAGCGTTTTCTAATGGTGTATGTATTACATATCAGCTTGAAAGTCGAATTTCACACTGAGTGTTGTTTTTCTAAATTACTGCCGCATCTGTTATTTGACCATGCCCATTTTTATCATATCGATGGATAGGATAATTTACTTACTTACTTTTTCTGTCAGATAAATAGATTTTTGTTGATTATGGGCATGGATCTTGACCAACTTTGCCTATTTTAAATATTGATATGCGCGCATAAACTATGAATGCCTATACAAAATTTTGTCGCCCGTGAGAATGCCAACAACAGACGCACACAGGGACACACGGACACATGGACATACATGTCTAAATCGACTCAGTTTTTGATGCTGATTAAGAATGTATATACTTTGTAGGGTCCCTGACGCTTTCTTCTAGATGTTGCAAATGCAATGACAAACTAAGCATACCCCCACATCTTATAAAACATTCAATGTTTACGAAATAGTTAAAAACTTAGTTAATTCTTAAAAGACATTTCATTATAAACAAATGCGTTTTTCATTTCTATACAAACTTATGCGCTATGAAGTCAGAATTCATATACATTATCGCTCTGTGGAATTTTCTTTTCTTAAAATTATATTTCTATATTAATATCACATCAAATCAGCAAAAGCAATATTAAGGTATGCTAAGATTTTATATCAATATTAAATCTATATTTATTACCCGAAAGCCGCAAAAAGAGAAGAGAATAAAAAAAGTTATTTATTGAAGAATAATAGCATATGTGTTCAGAGCAGATATTGATCAACTGTGGCACCAATATCACATTCATCCAAAAGATCTAAAAAAAAAAAAAGACACAGACAATTTCCTAAATTTCCATAAGCTCTGCCCTTGTCTTTTTATCATTTTTTTGCTTACGAAAGATTCCTGTTTCAATTGTAAAGTTTAATAAAGGTTGGCCCGTGACTTTTCAAAGATTGTTAACAACTTATTCAAGTACGTTATATATCAGAGGGTGAAATTTAATTAATTGTGAGATAGAAAAGGAAAGTTTTATTTTTACTTTACCCCTATTTTCTTGAAATCTCTATTGTTGCGGATATTATTTTTATTAAAGTCTTTCACAAATGTTATCTAAATTATCCATTATTAGCTTAAAATACTCTATATCTATAAACATCCTAACGTGACATGTAGTGACACATGGTTTTCTACGTCAAGTTGAAAGCTTTTCTTATGAACTAACATTTGTGGACATTTGATTTATACCTGCTAGAATGAAGAAGTCTATTTTTTTTTTTGTAAAAATATCACAATTTGAAAAAGCATTAAAAAGCTGTAACAATATGTTTGAAAAATGCTCTTACGCTAGTTAAAAAACTAAACCATTAAAATATTGTATTCGATCAATACTACAACTAAGCTACATTTGGATTTAGGCTAAGACTGTGATAGGTGTTGTATGTATCTAGATAAGCGAGTATAAAAATATGTCCTTTAAATCTTCCTCAAGGTAGAATTTTGCCATAAAAACTGTTGAAATAAATTGTGGTCGTGTTTGTCGTTTTACTTGTTGTAAGTAAATATTAAAAAAGCAGTTTCACAAAGTACCGTTACTAGAACGATGTAAATAGAAAAATGTAAAATTTAAATAATTTTTTAGAAAATGTAAAATTTTATATCCTAAGCAGTCACTTTGTTCCTTCGACTAATGTATGTAGTTGTAGAGCAGGACATTAGAATTCATTTGAAACTACAGACCCACAGACATTTCTCTGCTATTTTTGTGTTTATGGTTGTCTCCAATAGGAAACATAATCTCCTTCTGTGGCTTTGTCTAAACACAAAACTTGTATACACAAGAATGTGTATGTTTTTAACCATAAAAATTGAAAACATAAGCTGTAAGCTGAGTCACACTTTTGGGATCAATTGTAAGAATTTTAAATTACACATTTACATTAAAATTTTTCCAAACCACTTACACATGCATGTGTGTAGAGTCCTTTATTGGATGGTATACAATTTTTTTGAATTCGGTTTTTACTGTTGCACTGGTGTCGTAGTTGTTGAAACATAGAAACAACAATATAACGATAGAGCAGACATCAGTCTTTCTTATTTCCTTTCAAATTTAATTTAAGTGTACTTTGTACTTATTCTACAATGTGTCTCTTCGCATTACGTATGCCCAGATAAATAACTTGTTGTTTATGAATGACTTGAGTTGAGTGTGTACGAGTAAAAGGTTATGTAATTTAATACATTGACATCCTTTATAGCTCTTAGGCCAACTTTTATTAAGAATTTGTAATGTGTGTAAATGTAGATGTTCTAAAACAGGAAAAAATATTTACTTGGATAAGGTAAAACCTTAAATAAAGAGAACTTGCGAGTAGAGTAAAGAAATATTTTTATTATCCATACTTCCCTCTTTTGTTTGGGGTTTCTGCTATCTTTTATCTTTTGCCATTAACAGACATGAATAGATCAATTCAAAATTTGATTTGACAATATCTGACTATTACAAACATCTCAACATATAAAAGTAGAAGTGAATGTGTAAATTCTAAACGTTATATCGACCATTGTAATTATACTAGAAATTAATTATAATAAGGATAAGAATTAAACTTAATTTATTGTTTCCTTTTCAACACTCAGAGACTCTACAAAATATTCTTAATCAGCATCAAAATCTAAGTCGTTCTATACACCTCCAAATCATATTTTGAGATATTGAGCTGTAGTAATTCAGTTAAAGCATGTCTAGTATCTGTACGTGTGTTCTTCTTTATATTGAGAGAAATCTACCAATTGTAGGCGTGGAACTTTAAAGAACTCTACTCCATTCGATTTGTAAGCTGATTCGTGCACTATTTGAGGGCGTAATTATATACCTGCCACGCTCACTCTTGTACGTGTGTAGGGTATTAAAGATTTGCTCTAAGTCATCTTTAGTTTTCTTACTTGCTATACTTGTTTTGAAAAAAAAAAAACCAAAAACCCTACATCATCCATTAAAACCTATTTCACAGTAAAAGTGTCCTGATTGATTAATTTTATATTCTTTTTATATATTTCTATGTATAATTATATACAGAAGAATTTCTTTTATTTTATTTTATTATCTTTTAACCCTCCCCCTATTTAATCAGTAGACAGAATTGTTAATAACTTTAAAAAAAAAAAAAAATTTTCAAAATCCAATCGACACCATGTGCACTCCACACGACTTTTTCTTTTTCATAATGAAAACAAAAAAGAACAAAAACACATCACAAACAACTACCTGAGTCATTCTTCCACAAGTGCGTGTGTAGATTTGTGACCCATGTGGCCAAATTCAGATAAATTACTAAACTAATGTGTAACACAGCCAGTGATAGATAGATGATAATAGTAGCAGAACTAATTGAAAAAGAAAGCAAAAAGGCATCCCGAAAAGTAGAAACGAAAAGGACAATGTGTAGTAAATTCGTAGCCATTAAAAAAAGAAAAAAAAAAAAAAGAAAGAAACGAACGGAATCCAAGCAATAAATTAAAAAAAAAAAGAAATTAAAGGACCCTTAAAACAAGAACAATCCATGTGTAGAATATTTCTTTTACTTTTTGTATACAATCCACTAAAGCGACCGTTTTTATAAGTACGTCTCGTCTGTTTTTTTTTTTCGTGATATTAATGTAAGGCTATCTAAGAGTCTGCATTTTTATGACAGTTTAAACTTTGTGTTGCTTTATTACATACGTCATATATCCCGTTAATGAGTTAGGATACAAAAAAGAAAATCATTAAAAAAATTGCCTTTAAATGCGATTTATTTTAAGAAAAAGGATGTACGCTTTATTGACATTTTATTTATTTTTATACCCTCCACAGATGGGGATATAAATTTGTCATTCCATGTGTTACTTCTGGTGTAAGAAAGCGTCGTAGACCCTAGAAAGTATGTATATTCTTGATCAGCGATCATCATCGATCCAAACATGTATGTGTTCATGTCCGTCTATTGATGGCATTCTCTTGGGCCTAAATTTTGAGATATTGAGTCGAAAGTTTGTACAAACACTTTTAGTTTTTGCACGCAGATCGCTATTTAAAATATGAAGCAGGGCCGTTAAGGCGTGTTCGTGAGAAAAATTCTCCGAAAAGTCTTTGGTCCTGTACGCGTTGGAGATGAGTTCTGAATTGGAATGAAACTTCGAAACAGAAACTCCGGTAGAGGAACCAAGTGTTTGATGCCCTACAAGTACTTCATGTACAAAACTGAAGAAGGCAGGTCCAAGACCGAATCGCGTAGCGTTCTATTTTGCAACCTGCCTAAGACTTACATAGGTTGTAATCAGCCAGTGATGATGATATTGATGTAGATAAAAAATTTATTATATTTTGTTCACTATGTACAATTATATGAGATAAGGGTAAAATGTAAATACATTTTCTCGCATGTGACATTTTGTACAATTCTGTTCAAGAAAGTAGTTTTATTATTTAATTCCTGTGTTCATAATCTATAAAACTCATTACCCATTGTTTATTGAATGATATTTTAACTGTGATAAGCATAAATTACACACATACATATATTCTACATACACAAGAATTTCAATAAAAATTTTACCTGAGTTACACTACAAGCTATTTATTTAAAAATATTTTGAGGGTATGCTCTTTATTTTTGTTTAAATCTATAGAATCATAATAAAGTAGAAATGATTGAAAACATACAATAACAATTTCAGTTGATTGGTTTTCTTTGCAATAATATATAATAGATTAAATTGATGCGAGATGTTTGTCTATGTCAATCACAATATTTTAAGACTTTTCCAATTTTAATTGTGTTGTATATAAGCGGATTGTGCTCTGATTTATCAAAAATGAAGCAAAACAACAACAACAAAAGTTTGGTTGAAATATTGAATTTATTTCTTTTTATAAATAATTTAATTTAATAATGTTCATAAATTGCTTTTGCCAAGCACGTATTAAATACATTTTTAATTACAATAATTCTGCACTCTTTACGACTACACTGTTAGTATATAACTCTTTTAAATAAAAATTTGTCTCGAAATATGCAATAAATACATTTCGTAACAATATTAATTTGTTCCTTTGCATAATAATAAAAATATATATCTTATATAGTAGCGATTGACTATACTCGTATTTCATGCTATAGTATCGAACAGGACGAATCTTTACGGCATCTACCACTTAAACATGTCCGAAAACTTAAGTTACGCGACAAATCTGGATTACTCGGATATTGTTGACTGAGAGCAAGACAACTTTGTAAGCTGTTATTACTTAATACCCCGTACAGTGGTGACAAGCCCAACTGTGATTGTTGATGATGCATGTAAAGTGGTAAAATGCTGCTCTCTGAATGAAACTGTAATTGTTGTTGTTGTTGGGCTAATAGAGGACTCAGAGCTGAATTGGGCAACAATATTGTGTTAATGCTGCTTTGGCCTCACATACCTTGCAGGAATCTTCGCAACTCTTCTTCAGTATCAAAGATCATAACGGGGAATGGTGAACCGGGTACAAATTCTCCAGCCCATTTCACTTCAACACGATAATCTCCAGGTTCAGTAGGATCATACTGTTCAAGAATTTGCAAATGCGTCACTGAAATGATCAATTTCCATTTGTCATACATACCTTACACAAAATGGTGCGATCTTTCTGAGATTCTCGTTGCATTTCAACTCGAAAAGCTCCCTTGGGGCCACGTACTCGTACTGTTAGTTGGCCGGCTCCAGCGCCACGTGTATCACATATAAAACGTGATTGAAAAGTAGCCAAAACTCCATGCTCTATACCCGGACCATAAACGCGAACCTAAGATTTACAAAAAGTTTATTTTTCTTCAGGTCTGTAAGTGGTAATCATTAAACGTAACTAACTTTACTAGCATCGGGTGCACCCGCAACTTTCAGCGAAAAAGGTGAACCTGGAACATTTTGACCACCATACTTAATGGTTAACAAATGTCGTCCAGGTTCTTGAGGTTTAATATTCAATGTAAATGTAGCGTCTCCATGATCATAGAGTTCACAGTAAGCCACTTTTCTCGGTCCAGCACAATGCGCAGTTAATTCACCAGGGCCTGCTTTGCGTGTATCAATCCAAGATTTGATGTCTTTACCAACAATACCATGCCTAAGTCCCTCACCCGAACAAATGACCTTTGAAGCGTCCATGGAAGAACCCACAGCCACTGTCAGAGGACAACCTTTAATTAAACGTCCATTCCATTTGACTGATAAAGTTAAAGGTCCTAAAGCCGATTTTTGTGGAGTATAAGAAGCTAACCATATTGCTTCTGTGGGTCGGGGCTGAGCTAAACTAACTGGCACTGCAGTATCATCTGGATACATCAAAATAACTTCAGGTCTGCCAGCCGGTGCTTCTGAAGCATCAATTGTAAAATGAGCTGCTTCACCAGCCTGTGCTGCTGCTAACCCTCTACCGGTAAGCATTACTCTATCAGCAGCTTGTTGTCCAGTCACGAAAGCACTACGTGGGCAGTGTACCAGTAATAAACCGCTCCATGTCAAATCCAAGTCATGTTCACCAGGGCTAAGGTTATCACCAGTTATATATAAACGTAATTTACCATCAGGTAAGGATTCCACAGGTATTTCAGTACCATCAATTGTACAATTGAGTTCACCAGGGCCGGCATTTTCGACATCGAACACTATGCGGGCTGGCAAAATTAAACGGCCTTCGTGATCTAATAATGTACCCCAACCACCAACTGGGGTAATCTTTGAAGATTCAACACACGATATATGCCAAGGTGAACCCGGCAGATTTCCTCTGTTCGGGCAACTGGCTCTGATTTCATATCGCCCCACGGTTAATATAGTATAAGAAATGCGCCATTCGTTATTACCCATAGATTTAATTTTCGGTTCAATTCGTTCACCAAATTCATCTGTTCTTTCGATTTGCACATTTGGCGGTACAGGACAATAAACAATAAAGGAAGCCTCTTTATTGCGGTGACATACCTCTAAACCATTACCCACGGCACGACTATCATTTCTAGCACCAGATGTGGAAACAGTAAAATTAAAGGGCGAACCCTGCACGGTCTCACCACCATACATTAAGGTCAATTTATAATTTCCAGGCTGAGTTGGAATGAATTCCACACTATAAATGCCTTCAGATTGCTCCGTAATGTGAACGGGGACATTTTGATTGGTGGGCGAAATAGTAAATGCTTCCATTTCAGCCAAACCGGCATTTTCAGTGCGTACCATAAATAAAATTGGGCTATGCAAAGCCATTGGTCCTTTGGGAACGCCGTGTACCACAACTTTACTAGGATCAAAAGCTTCGCATGTAAACGGACTCCCTGGTAAAGGCTTCGAATGGTGAAGAACCTCTGCAAAGAAATAAACAAATCAGTTTTTTATTGAGAACTGCTAAAATAAAATATATAAAATATTACCTATAATACATTGTCCCGGCTTGGGAATCATGAATTCAGTTTGCAAATGACCACTTTTGGTTTGATAACACCTTACTGGTAATGCTTGACCACCTGGTCCGGATACAACCACATCAAACTCTCGTGCTGCACGCTTTATAGTGTCAATAGAAAACGACGTAGTTTTTCCTACCCTGGATTGATATAAACCTAATCCACTAACGCTAATTTCCTTACCCGTTCCAGCAGGCAACACATTGATTTCCAAAGGTTTCAATGATATGGGTACATCGTTAAACAAAATTGTGATTTTATGTGGGGCAACTCGAGAAGGATGGTAAACAATTTCATAAATTCCGTGCTTGGATGGACCGCGTATAGTGTGAGCTACTTCGGAAGCACCACATTTTACAATTGCTGAAAGCTCACCTTGTCCAGCTTCATTTAAAGATACCGAAAGGCTTGCTGGACGGTGACAAAATGCTTCTCCTACTTCAGTAATTTTAACCAAAGATGGATCAAATACAGATAATGTGCGAGAACCAATATGTTGCCTGGTATCGCGATCTATAAAACGTATTAAATAATTGCCCGTCATATGTGTACGAAATTCGGCCGTTTGCCTATTGATGGTATAAGGCACTGGCTTATGATCGGGACCAATTATTTCTGCTATTTGATCATCAGATGGAAAATCAATCATAGCTAAACTACCAATTTGGATGGTTTGTGCAGTTTGTTGAATGTCCACGCGAAATGGACTGCCATCAACTGGCATTTCGTTGAATGTAATATTTACATAATGGCTTTCAATGGTTTGTGGAATAAACGTGACATCGTAAAGACCACGTGCGCAAGCCACAACTTCAGCTTTAACAGTGCTGCTATCTGTAGAAACCACCAACTCTAAGGTACCCTCTCCGGCTCCAGCTGCATCAACACTAAATGTTACTGGTACACCTAATGCAGCCGGACCGTATTGCTGATCCAATCCACTTATAGAAACACGGGAAGCATCGAAAACATTACAAGAGAAAGGTGAACCGCTGATGTGCTGATCTGCAGCTGTAACACTAATCAAATGTCTGCCTACCGTAAGAGGGCGAAAAGTAGCTGTAAATATATCGCCATGACTTTGAATATGACATGGCACGTTTTCACCTGATGGTGATGTAACAAATACTTGTGGTTCCGTACCCTCAAAACCATCTAAATCAATTGTGTTATCTATTCGGATTGCTGCTTGCTTTAGGGCTTCACCTGATGCCACAGCAAGTGGCAAACTTATGGGTGCTGCTGAAATATTACATGTAAATGGTGATCCGGGAACGGGGTGTCCATTAAAACGTACAGACAAGGAATGTGGGGCTGCTTCGGTTGGTTTAAAATTTACCTTAAAACGAGCATTACCCTCGGATTGTACAAAATTCGGTACATTTTTTCCATTAACTGCCACTATAATCTCCAGATTGCCAGCACCCGCTTGGCTGGCATTAATACCGAAACTGACACTTTTACCCACCAATCCGGGACGAATATCAGTTACAATTACTTTTTCAGCAGAATAAGCTTTCAATAAAAAGGGACTGCCCTCTACATGACCACCTCCTGGCAAGCGAACTTCTACGGAATGATCTCCCACTTCTACAGGTTCAAATTTAATATTATAACCAATTGGTATGGAATCAATTTTGACGGGGACACTGCGTCGAGCTGGTCCCAAAACTTCAACTGTAGGTTTTGTATCGGATTCGACCACAAATTCGAACATACGACCCACACTAACCTTGTCCATGGTTTCGGGCGATTGTATACGAGCGGCAGCCGATATGCGACAAGTAAATGGAGAACCGGGCACATCTTGCCCATTGAATCTTAGCTCAACAGTGTGGTTATGGGCCTCACGCGGTGTAAAACTAATGGCATATGTATGCTGACCTTGAGCTTGAGCTGAAGTTGGTACTCGACCACCATTTACAGTAACCTCCAGATTACCGGGACCAGCTTGAGAAGTTTCCACCAAAAAAGTAACCGGCTTTCCCACCGTACCATTGTTAACATTTTTCACTTTAATGGCATTAACATCATAAACCTTAATTGTAAGAATAAATAATGCTATGTACAATATATGCACCATCTCTAAAATATGCAATTCATTAAAATTAAGATATGATTACCTTGGCGGCATAGGGGCTGCCAGCTGTAGCTAAACCACAGACGGTTACATGTACACGATGTTCGCCGACTATGCGCGGCACAAACTCGGCTTTAAAAAGTCCGTCAGCCGATTGATGAACCTGTGCCGGCACAGATTGTCCAGCGGGTCCTTGTTTTGGCAAAGTTTTATTGTCAGTTTTATATTATTTATTTATATATATCATGGATTATTCCGTGATTTTTTTAAAGTTCATTTTTGTGTTCATTAAGTTTTTTATTATAAAATTTGTTTTTGTTGAAGTTTAAATTTAAATAAATTATTAAAAATATTGTTTGTTCAATTTTTGTGTATTTTTGTTAGAATTAAAATAATTAAAAGTTTCCAATGTAGTGAAAATATGTGGAAAGGAGATTTCGATTAGTTACGGTTTCATTTTGTTTGTGTCAGACAGAAATAATTTAAGATGAACTTATGTACACTTAAAAAATATACAACCAACACCATGAAAGGACAATATGTATATAGCTTCAAAATTTTTTTTTTATTCGAAAACTTTTATTTCACATCCTCAGTACTTTGACTTTAAAAGAATATATAATTATAATTTGAAAATCATATGTTCATCAAGTAATTGAGATTGATTTGAGTAAAAATTAGTGCAGTGTACGATTTATTTAGAAAACTTATGAAACATGTTTTAAAAAGGGTTTATTAGTAATTTTTGTTCTTCTTCTATTTATATAGCAAACAAATGTAAAAGTTTCTTAGCCTAGAGGAGTTACAGTTGCAGTGTTAATTACAATCGACATGGAAAAATATTTCTGCAAATATTTTCATTAAAGTAAGTTGAAAGACATTTAAAAAAAACAAAATAATAATATCTAATACAATAGTCTTCGTCGTCCTGAAATATAATACAAAAAACACATAGAAAGAGAAAAATAAAAAGTTTATAACGTTGTGAGGAATGTACTTATTTATATATAGTATTTACATGTTATTTATATACAATGGAAACTAGAATAATCTTGAAAGGTCAACTGAATGTATCAATCTCGTTTAGAATGTAAAAAGTTTAGAATTAGGTAGAAAGGAGAGGTCGGTGATCGGATATATAAAACTCCAGAGTTTCAGAATGTATTATTTGGCAGCTTGAATTTTTTTTTAATTTTTACTATCGTACATCTTTGATGTCCTGAAACATTTAAATTTGCATGACTTCGAAATCGAAAGGGCTCTTCACTTATATTGCCCATTTTAATCAAGAATGTATATATTTTGTAGGACCTCTGAAGTCTTCGTCTAGGTGTTGCAAAGAAAATGACAAACTTAGTATACCCTCATTCAATGTTGATGGTATAAATGTGTAGAAAAAAGTGCTGACATATGGCTTAGGGTAAAAAAGGTTCCAAGATTTCATCCTAATAAAAATTTTACACATTTTGAAATCGAAATAATTTCATTATCATTCAATTAAAATATTTACATCCTACAACTTGAACTTAAACATAAATCTTTCGTAGATGTGATTACACGTTCAAGTTCAATATATTTAAACATACACAAGATATATGTATAACTAATGGTAGGTACATATATTTTTAGTTACGAATAATGATTTCATGCAACTTTTCATCAAGTGTTGTTTTATAAGTCACATGTAAATGAAAATATATTTTTATTAATTTTTCTACAATATGTGCATTGGAGTGTGTGAATTAAAAAAATTATAATAATAAGAAAAAAATATATTGTAAAATATTACTAAATTGCATGTAAAAATGTTTTAAACTGAGAAAAGAAAATAATGCTGATAATGTGAAAAAACATCATTTAAGAAAGTGAGTAATGGAGCACACTTCAAACTGAATTTTTCCCATTTTTATACAGCACACAAGATTTCTGAATGAAAAGAAATTCTTGGTTAGTACGTTATACATTACCTTCAACGTTGACCTCAATATCCTCTAAACGGCCGCCGTTGTGGTTGATGACAAAAGAATTCGATTGATGTACTGGACCAGGGCCTCCCAACGACACTTGAGGACCCGACATGCCACCACTTATATTGACCGTTATTGGACAACCGGGTACAGGCATTTTATTGAATGAAACATTTATTGTATGTTCACAGGCTTCCGTTGGTACAAATGAGACCGAAAATCTATTTTAAGAAAGAAAATTTAATACTTAGTGGAGGAAAAATAGCGTTGTTTCAATATATTTACCTAGCGCTGCCTTGCGGATGTACTTGGGTGGGTATATTTTGACCTTTGGCCGATATAGTTATCTCCAAATTACCCTCACCAGCATCGCCAGCATCCACCGTAAATTGCACTGAACGACCAACTGTACCACGGGACACACTGCCCACTACCACTTTTGTAGCATCATATGATTTTGCCATGAATGGTGTGCCCTGTACGGCGAAGCCATTGTATTCAACGTTAATGGAATGACCACCCACGGTAGTAGGCGTAAATTCAGCAGTAAAACCAGCGTATATATCACCAGTAACGCGCACTGGTAACTCACCATACGGTCCGCGTACACTCACTGCCAATTCGGCGGCCCCACCACCACTTACTGTGATATGAAAAGTAGCCGGTCTATTAACCGGTATCAATTCCAAATTTGTCAAGTTTAGCATGACACGTGAGGTGTCGGCCACTTGGCACACAAAAGGGCAGCCACGTACTGTTTCTCCATTAAATTTGATATCAATCAAATGAGGTTTAGCTTGTTCCGGTGTGAAGGAGACCAAACAACGGCCACCGCCTACCACTTGCACATGGTTTGGTACTTCGCCTTCATTAATCGATATCTCCAATTGACCCTCACCGGCCGCACTAGCATCTACACGAAATTGGCACGCTTGACCAACTACACCGCCATTAACATCTGTGACTTGTATTAAACTGGAATCGTATACCTTTGCAATAAGTGGCCCGCCGGATATTTTTGTGCCATTTATAGAGGCCTCAATAATATGCGTACCTACCTCGGTGGGTACAAATTCTATGCGTGCAGCACCATTTGCCGCCTCATGGGTGACTCTAGCGTTCAGTTTGGTCTTGTTTGGACCCAACACTGTAGCCACACACTCGCCTTTTGCAAGCGTTTGTCCAGGAGGCGGCAGTATATCAAAAACCGCCGGTGTATTGGCCGGTACTAAACGGGTCGATTCGCCCAATGCTGTCAAACCCGGTGTAGACATTATTTCAACGTGCCAGGGTGAACCTGAAAATATAAAAAAACACACACATACAAATTATATTAAATACAATAACTTATGAAAAGAGGTGAGATAAAGATCGTGAGAATAAAAAAAATTATATTACATATGTATGTTGTGTGTCTCATTTTCAATGAAGAAGAAGAAGAAAAAGAAATGAAAAACCTCATTTTGCTAGCACTTGACTTTTACAATTATCTACCATCGGATAGCATCTTTGGCAGAACACATTTTTCTTCACATACTCGTACTCGTACTCGTACTCTTACAAAAGAAATTACCACCAAAGTCAATGTTAAACAAAGTTTCTTTTAGAGGAAAGGTTCAGCAGAAGCCAACCGACTATCTTCTCATTGTACTCGTATACATCATTCACATGATATGCAAATTGTGAGCACCTATAACTACAACAACACCAAGAATAATGCCAAAGAAAGAAATCCCAATTATCATATTACAATACGTACTAGTTTCAGGCTGGTTGCCGATACTGATGATAGCTACACGCTAAGAACATGCCAAGCTAACGACATTGCAACATCCTCAAAAGTGCGCAGATTCATTTTTTATTCTATATACTCGTATGTGATAAATTTTATTCAACTGTATGGTAGGGATACGTATCAGCCAAAAGTTTTCGTAAATGTTGTGAACTTTAGTAAGGGGAACTGTGACAGAACACAATATTTCTAAAGTGATTGTTCAAGGCCTGTTCTTTCCTTCATTATACGTCATAATAACCATTGTGCATTAAAGTTAACATTACTATTAAAATGACATTAAAAATAATGGCACTCTCTCAGTCAAGCGAAGTTTAAAGTAATTACGTGAGGTTCTTAAGAAAAACAAAAGATAAATAGATAAATAGCCGCACTTAGTTCAAGTATATCAGGCCAACCAGAACAGATTCAAAAGGAATCCTACAGCAAAAAGCTAAAAATGGGCAATGAATAGTATTGCATGTATATCCACCCTTTTTTTATTTGGCATACACAACATTATAATATGTATGAAAATAACCTTAACACATACATGTATTCAAATAATTTGCTTTTGGGTACTTTTTATTAAGAACGTTACGTTAGTTAAGAAAATTTCTGTTGTTTTTAAATCATGCAGTTAAGATGGCGGTATATTAAGTTTGAAATTGTGTAAGCAACAACAACTGAAGAAGAAGTCAGAAACCCTAATTTGATAAACAACAAAATACAAGTCAAGTTTAGATATGCCTGTCCGTACGTCCGTTAAAACTTTAACTTTGGATCTTAACTTGAATTTCTGCACTCATGGATCTGGTAAAATAGTCAAGTACCTGCCACGCCCACTGTTTATAAATAAAGTATTTAGTTTTCTTTTCTATCAAGTAAGTCAGTTTTGCTTATATAATGACTGATGAATGTATTTGCTATTACTTAAACAAAAAACTATACATTTGTATAAATATTCATTGTAGTAAATGCAAAAAACAACAATTTATCTTATTCATTATCTAACAATTGTTTGATTAACACAAACATTAGTTGTTATATTACTTTATAACAATGAGCGGAAGGTGAAGTTATACAAAACCGCTTCAATTTCGTTTACGTTTTTCATATTAAAAGTATGCCGAACATACAGCCATACATATAATTTATATATTTCTTTTTTCTTATATAATAATAAATACTAGTTACACTTGAATTATTTTTAAAAATCTGTTTTCTGTCGGTTTTGCTCACTAGTAATTGCTTCTGTGAACTGTGCCGGTTTGAAAAAAAAAACATATTAACGCATAAAATTGAACTGATCTGAATTAAAAGGAAAAGAAAAACTGTTACAAAAATTAAAAAATGGTTACAATCGATTGGAAACGTCAGCAGTCCAGGTCAAACAAGACGCAATTTGGAAAAATTTATTTATAGGTTAATAATTAAATCATTTTTAATTAGTAGAAAAGCTGTATGAAGAATAGAGAGAGAGAAGAGAATTTTCTTTAATAAGATCGATATTGGAAGATATTGGTCTAGGTCAATATCGGAGTACAGCTTATATAGCTTATACTTCATTCTAAGTGGATCTTATGGAGAACTTCTCTATCAACGACTTCCGATCTAATATTAGAGTTAAACAAATGATATTTACTTAGTTTTATACTCTCCACATAAAATTTACAAAATTCTCGATTTGCAAGTTGACCTTTTGACCTGTCATGCCCACCCTTACTTATTATTTAAAGAAATGTTTCGTTTGCAATTTTATGAATCAATTTGGAAGGCGATTACATAAATTGCCCAGTAGCCATAATTAATTATTCTACTGAATAAGATTTATTTCAAATATTAAGAAGCATAAAACTCGTCCTTAGTAAAAAATATTGTATAAATAATTTGAACCTTTACACATGGACATACGGAGCTACTTGGTTAAATCGTTATAAGGTAAGGTGACTTTTTATCCTTTTAAGAGTGTTTTAAAATCTACCTAAACTTACCACAAGTGCTTTAAAGTGAATGTAATGAGAGAAAGGTGTTTGATTGCTTGCACATGTTATTAAATTTTGCAATTAGCGTAATACTTAATAGGCGAACAAAAATTTACAGAAATTTTTCTTCTTTTATTTTATGGTGAAACGGTTCATTAATTTTCTCTGGAGTTGAATGCACAGCATATGTAAAGCATATGTGTACCACAAATACATGTAAAGGTACGCTAGACAGGTGCGCTGTCAGCAACAAATTAAATAGTTAATAAAGTACTTAATTGCCTCACTTCAACATTTAATCGTTTAATTAAGTAAGTAACTACATTTTATATTATGGATGAAAAGAAAAATTGATTGCCTAATAAAAGTGATGATTAATGATGAACGGTAAAGAAATTTTTCAGACCATAAGTACTCGTATACCATTTAAATTGGGTATTTACAGTTTTACATACATTCTCAAAGTACTTAAAACAAGCGAACAATCCTTTGTCTCATTCATTCATTGCAAGGTTTGTTGAACAGTTTATTATTATTGGTTAATATTTAAAAATATTGTGCGGTATGGTTTCAAAAAACAAAAAAAAAATGTTGAATAAATATCTTCCACTTATTTCATAGTGAAAACCTTTACATATTATATTATAATAAGCATGTATTTATGTGAATATTGTAAGAGTGTTAGCGGAATGAAAGGAATTTGGTTTGAAAATGCTGATGATTTTGTTTTTATCCTAATTAAATAGTTGACTTAATGATGTGAGAATGCTTTTAAAGTATGGACACAACACAGCATTTTCTATCATATAATTCTATTAAACTTGAACAATAAGAGTCAATTTGTGGCCTTTTGTTAATAACTTTCTGGCAGCTGTGTTTTTGATGAGTTGTTTAAGTGAACGACTTAAACATGACCAAAGTGAAAGCATTTTAATTATATGGTATGTTATATAAAATTTTGTCTATTATTCTTAATATGTCTTTCAACACAAAATATTTATTAGGTTAGCATTTAGTGTCAATACGTCAAGTGATAGTAAAAGCATTTAAAAATTTCAAGTTTGCTAAGAACCAATTTTAAATACTCTCTGTATCAAAATAGAAAAAAGTGGGCGTGATAAATATCCGATTAGATCCTTAAATGGATTCCAATCCAAAATCATGAATTATTTACATATTGTGGGCGTATTCGCTATGCTATCCCGCCCACATTTAGCACATTGATGTAAAAACTAATTCTAAATGGTCTGTCCGAATTTCAATTGATTGTTTCTGAATTTAAACGGACGATGGTGTAGAGCAATTTCATATTTGAATGCTTGAGTGACTTTTTTTTTAACCTTCAAGGGTTCAGTTGTATACGAAATTTAGTACAAATTAGCTACTAATCGCCATATGCCAGATATTTTATTATACTAATTGACTCAGAGTGTAAATGTTAATCAATTTAATCATTTCCGTCTTTCAGTTCATGCAGAAGTTAATAAAATTTGGCAGAGGTACCTTATTTAAGCCAAGCATGATCAGTATATTTTTAGGAACTTTCTCTTTATGAACTTACGGAATAACCTCCCTATAAATACAATGAGTTGGCCAGGCTCTTGGTGTAAGAAATAATTTTCATTTAGTGTTATAAACATAAAGGTTTACACCTTTAACTTATAACAAATTTTGTATTAAAGTAAACCTGACGCTAATGTGTGTACTTCTTGAAAAAACTAAGTTAGCCTAGTTCTGCTTTACGAAAGGTAAGAACTAAGAAATACGTATGGTCGAATTGTCGCCTCTGTTTGCAATAATTTGTCAAGACTTTAAGAACAGAAATATCAAAACAACATGTCCGTCACATACCTGTTAAATGGCAACGATGTTACTTTTAAGAATAATTTATTTAATTTATGTATTATACACAGTCATGTGCTTGGACTACCGCAACACAAATTATGACAACAACAATGCAATACAAAAAAAAAAACTGAAAATACCTTAAACGTGAACAATACCATAAAACACACACATGACAAAAATACACACCTTTACTGTGTTGCTTCGTTGTAAAATTTAAAAAACGAAATCTGCTTGTTCAGAGAACAGCTGAGGAATACAGGAGAGAGGATCACTACGGGTTTGCAAGAAGCAAAATATAATTTTTGTTTTGTTTTTTGATTAAATACCAGTCGAACTGGTTTTAGCATTTAACAAATGAATGCTCTTTTATATGGTTTTATATTGTGCTGGACTGTTGTTGCCGTTGTTGCGGATGAAGGTGGTGGTGGTGGTATTAGTAGCTATGATGATAATAGCTGAGTGAACGTGAACGTGTGTTTGGTGGCTCTGGTTGGCTTTTCAAGTGCAATATTATTACGATGACGTTTAATGGCAGGCTTGCTACTACTATCTGGATCTGGTTGTGTATGTGCGCGACTACAAACAACAAACCAATAAATGATTTTAGCAAATTGTCGACGAAACGTGCACTGTGCTGTTTTTCTCAGTGGTTTACAATTGTACGGGCCAGCACAGTACAGAACATACACAGAAAACGAAGAAATTGTTGAAATTCTTTTGTATCATCAACCACAAACAACAGCGACACGATTTAGCAGGTGTGTTTGCAGTGTTAGCATTTCTTTTGTGACCTCTACTTTAATTTGTATTATAACGAAAATTAAAAATATGTAAATTATAGAAAAAAAAAAAAACCGTGTTTTGTATGAAACTTCAACAAGAACAAATTTATGTTTAAATAAATGATATTATTTATATTAAACAAAAAAACAAAAAAAAATGAAGATTTTTGTGATTATATTTTTTATATTCTTTTCATATTTTGTTAATTTTTTATATATACTTTTAAAAATATTTTTAAACTTTTTTTAATATTTTAATAAATTGTATTATTATTAAAAATACAATATATTGTGTATATATTTTATATATATTATTTCGAATATTTCGATTTTTAAATTTTAAACGTTGATATATATTTTAAGGTTATTTATAACATTTAATTTAATCTTATTTTATTGATCTCTTCGGTATGTTTGTTTGTCAGCATCCATAATTAATAAAACTTTCTTTGCCATAATCATCGTATATCAGATAAAATTTATTTGGTTTTACGGATATAGTTACTAATAACAAAAACAACAACAACCTGTTCCTCATCATTAACAATGTACAATAAAATAAAATAATACTAGTTAACAATGTTCATAAGTACACGTACTACTTTTATATTTATATGTATGTATACACCTGTACAACAATAAACACATGAATGATTACATGGAATTCCATCTGATTTAGTTTCATGCTTATGTTATGTTTGCACTAGTGTGTGTGTGTGCGTTTAAGTATAAAATATCTTCCTATAACATTACAACCACAACCACAACAAATAGCCATTATTTTCTTTTCATTTGCACACAATTGCCGTTAACCAAAGTTCGTATAAAAAAAGTTGTGAAAGAAGACACTCTACCGTTAAACGTAGTTAAAGTTATTATTTCCATTTCTAGTATATATAATATATATAACTAGATAATAAAAGCGGTCGAAGCCACTAAAAAAAAAAAAAAAAATTAAAAATCTTAATTATTTGTCGAGTTGGGATTGGTAAAGTCAATAGATGGAGATAACAACCAGTCATAACGTTGTGGTGAAGAGTTGTGCAAATTCAAAAAATGAAAATAATATTCACTAGAAATTAGATTAATAAGATGTTTAGATACTTTGGTAAGTTTACTTATCCATCTGTTATGTAATTTATGTACAACAAGAACGTCTAGCTAAACCTCGTCCGTCGTATAAGTTACTTCGTAAAATATAATTATATGTGGAGGGGTTCTAAAAATGTTTTGTTTTGGTCCATTTTCAATACAGTCCTTCTATGGGCAAATATATGTTGTTGTATTAAATTTCATCAAAATATGTCAAAAAATGTAACCTGAAGCTTGCTCACAAATTTATATGGATAGGCAGACGGACAGATGGACATGGTTGTATATCGATGTACATCATTAAAGTTGTGTGTAGCATTTGCCCTTTGGGAGTTACAAACATTTGCACAAACTGGTGTACAATAAAAAACTACCTAATTACGTCTTTTATTGGGTACGTGTCACCTTTTACAGCGCATTCTCTAATAAGACTTTTTTGAAAATTTTTTTGTCCTTTATTCGATCCCGCTCAGTTTCAAATTAATGTACCGAATTTCATTTTCGTAGTTTAGGAACGGACGTAGGTAGATATGTCTTAACACACTTGATTGTTTCAAATCTTTTTATCAACTTAATGTATCCCTTTTTATATAGCGCATATATTCTTAACTTTTATTGGTAACAAGTATCAACACAAATTTAATATACCGGATATATTTATAAAAGGACAAGTTTTTTTTCAAACAATCGAGTTATGTCAATAAACTTGTGTTATTTTTATAAAACGGTAAACATAACATTTATGGCGGTTAAGTAGACAAACACGCAAACACAAATATTATAAATGTTTGCCTAATTTTGTTGTATCTACCTACTCTAGCTCTATAAGTAAACATTTAAAGCCAAGCCTAATCAATTGAAATAAAAATTGGTAGAAAAAAAAATAAAAAACGCACACACACACATTTATACATATTTGAACAAAAATACGGTCAATAATAAATAAACCGGTTTCCTTTAAAAAAGAAAAAAAAAAAATAAGTAAAAATGTTTTCCTTTCTTTTTATAAAAAACATTTAGCTAGATTGTTGTTGCTTTGTTTGCTGTTTGTCGGGATAAACTGCTGCATAACATTTGGCATAAGAGTAAAAACAATTACAACAAAAACTCAACAGTGTTATGCAGTCATGATCAAAGAATACTTTTTCCGATACTAGGTATTTATTTTATATTGATTTTTATTTTTGTGCAATTTAAATTTTATTTCGATTATTTCCATAATGATTATGCATTTATTTTTTTACATATATTGTTGATATATGAATTGTAAATAAACTTTCACAGCATTTCAAACTGTATAAATCATTATAATGCTTGTTTACTTAAAACAACAACACCAACAATACTACTCAATTAACAGTACACGTAAGTTTCTAAAAAAACTTTTTTATTTAGCGTTTAATTAATGATCTCATTTAATCTACATGTGTCACTTTTTCTATCGTTAATCGCTTTGAATGGTAACTATTTTATTGTTGTTGTTGAATTTTCTTAATATAATTCGAGGAATTTTTCATTTCTTTATATTTTTTTTGCTTTGGAAAAATTGTTGTCTAAGTTTTATTTCGTTGATTTTATCCGTTGACGTGTCAATCAGGTTGAAAACGTGTACTCAGACTGAAATCTCCCTCCGTTTAAGCCGTGATTAATAAACTAACTTATCAACCAACCATCTACTTTAACAAGCACAGTTAAATGATCTCCGTCATGTGCTCTTTTATTTAATATAATTTTGTTGTTTCACCCGGTTTCTCCTTCTCCTTTTCTGTTTCTTAAACTCTCAAGCTGCACTTTTTTTGTGGTTGTTGGCTTTAATCTCCGCTTTTCTCGAATCTCTTGTTCATTTACTCAATTTATTTACCTGTTAAATAATCAACAAACTAACCACTTGTTCATTTTAAGCCATTTTCGCATTTTACTGTACTGAATAACAGTTTGATAACTACAGCGTGTCTACAGCGACATCTAGCAATTACAGCGACATCTAGCAGATAATTATTTTACGAAACCTCACAAGGAATAACCGGTTATACAGGGTATAAGAAAAAGTTGTAACTCTACAGTAATGCCGTAGGATAAGATATATCTATAAACTTCAGGGACGTCAAAAGTATCATATACTAACCCGAATGTTTTGATATCCCCTTTATTTATTGACCACGCCTCTTTTCTTCTAATTGTCAGATATTTGTCCTTTCTTTTCACGTTTAATACGCAATTCTGAAACTATATAATATAAGATCTAAAGGGGGTAGGTGCTGCGATGTATGTGTTATCTAAGTAAAAACTTTTGCAAAATGATTGGATAAGAATTCTCTATTTGGGTAAATAATAATTATATTGTCACGCCCAAAATTGAATTATATTGTAGGTATATGTATTCTAATAAATTCGAGGTCTTTTTTTTCTCATTTGGAGATGTTCTATTTCGAATTAATAATAATTGAATAATTCTTGTAACTTGTTTTTCTTCACTCTGTATTACATATTTTTACTTATTGCTTCAATCAATCTAAATGAAAATATTGAGATGAATACTTATACATTAATAATTAATATCAATAATATGAAACTAAATTACCAACGTCCTCGATAGTATAGTGGTTAGTATCCCCGCCTGTCACGCGGGAGACCGGGGTTCAATTCCCCGTCGGGGAGAGAGTTGCTCAAAATCTTTTTGTTTTTTATTTGGTTTGTAAATTCTTATGTAGACTTCATTTTAATTTTGGTGGCATGGACCGACCATGCGCAATATATTTATACGTAACTTTTGAATATTTCTTTGAGAAAGGTTCGTGCCACGCTCTTAATGAAAATAAAATCTCTCGCAATATAAAAAAATATTTAAAAAAATTGTATTTGTAATCAATGTGCTAAAAAAGGGCGACGTCAGATAATATACATTCCTACAATTTACAAAATTTTCAAAAACTTTAGTGGCCGTCAAAGAGAAGAGAACTTCGTAGCAAATAATAATAGTATAATCTTGCTATGGCTTGTATGTACTCTCCATATATGAACTACGATCAAATTTGTTTTCAATATTTTGTTTATAATTATCGGAAATTTGGGAAGCATTAGAATAAATTTTAAACAATACACATTAAAGCGTTTTTTTACAAAACAAATCTCACAGTTAGTGAAAATATCTAAATTTTTTCTAGGCAAGATTTATAAGACATTTTGTTAAATTTCATATGTTTGTTTTTCTAAATATTTAAAATTTAACAAACGTGTCCAATATAATGAGAATTTTTCATATCATATATGTATCGCTTTACCCACCTGGTACAGTTTCGCCATTAAAAGTAATCTGCACCGTATGATTGCCGGGTTCATGGGGCGTAAAACTTGCTATAAAACGTTGACTACCTAATGAACGTACAGATGATGTAACCCGTCCACCATTAACCAATATTTCTAAATTGCCTGAACCAGCTTTAGAACCATCAATTTCAAATTCTACTGGGCGACCAATTGTCCCATTGGGTATATCTTGAACGCGTATAGCGCGGGCCCCATTTATAGTGCTGCTGATACTATTTTCAGTAATGGGGCGAAAACGTGATAAGGAACCATAACCATAAATACTGCTGGGACTGTCATTAACAGCCGATGAAGTACTCTCAGTTATAACCTGTTGACTGGATTCCTTGACTGTACGTGTATAACTGCCTGATTTATCAGTATAAGTATTGTTCGATTGTGATTTCACTGTAATAGCACCAGGTCTACAATAAGCAGTATTTCGAATTGAAAATAAATTTATATATTTTATAATTTATGTAATTTTCTTACTTGTAACGTTCAAAATTATCTATAGAATCTCTAGAACCCGGGCGATGTTTAATGGATTGTTCATTCAATGATAATTTATTAAATTGGGTATTACGATGCGTTTCATTATCCAAATCTGGCCGTTTATAGCTAAGATTTGTATTTAATTGAGTTTCGCTCATATTTGCCAGCGACTCCAGTGAATTGTGCGATAATAAATGTTTGGTTTTATTAATGACGTCCCAACTATCGCGGCGTGCAGAAGCAGGTTTGGTTGATGAGACGCGCACATTGGATGAATGATCGATACGCGGCTCTGGAGATACCGTTCTTCGTAAACGTTCAGTGGTGCTGTAAAGGGAAGGACTTGCTCGTATATTCGAATCGGATACATAATTTGAGGTCGTTTTGTAAGTTGATGATTTTTCAATTGTACGCGACTCGTAGCCATTCTATTTTCATAAAAGGGGATGTCGTTAGAGGGCATAAATGAGTTATATTGATTTTTTACCTTATTGAGTGGCGTACTGGGACTATTCAATCGATGTGTACTTGCTGTGATGTAAGCATTACTTGGTGAATAACGTGGCACTGGTGAGGCCGACATATGTCGGGGACTTGCTGTTAAATGTCGCCCAACCGTAGTGGTAGTGTCATAGGGCATCGTTATTGTTTTTATAGTTAATGGACTATGTATACGCTTCTCACTCGATCTAATCTGTTGTAATGATTTAAAAATTTTACACGTCAATTATATTTTGAATTAATTAAGAAAGATTTTATAAAGTAAAAAAAAAAAAAACGTAACATAACACGCAAATCATCGTTGTTGAAACAAAGTGTTAAAACGGAGATAAAGCCCACATTGCTTTACTATTTAGTAGTTGGCGTTGTTGTGTAAAGTTCTTGATTGGTTTCTGTGTTTGGTGGTTTGTTTTTTCAAGCTTTCGTTCATAGTCAAATGTTAGTTCTGCTGCTCCTCCATAATAATTTGAACACGTTCTTCACACGATGGCGCCAATTTTCAATCACGTTCTTCATATATCTCCCACTGCTATAGGATAGTTCATTTTCTTTGTGACAATTGTAATTTTTTTCAGTCGTTCATGTTTTGACATGGGTGTTAGAGACGGTTTACCCATCACGTCTCACCGTTGAAAGAGTACGTATGCACTATAAATCTCAATGGATCAAATATGTAATTGTCGGTGGTTAGTTATGGTAGAGTGTAGCAAAGGTACTTCTTATTCTGTTTGAGGTTTTTCTCATGCACTACGCAACACAAGTGTTTAGAGGAATTTTAATTAATGTAGTGTGCGTACTTGTGCGTGTTAAAGGAATTGTAAGTTTTGTTAGATTTATCTAGCATGACTTATTGTGCTTTTCTACGTATTCTGTTATTGTTCGTAAATATTTAGTCTGTACTGGGTTTTATTCCTATCCTTTTGGTGTGTATTTGCAAAAACTTCATTTTTCGCTAATCCCTCTGTTATTGTGATGGTGGGCTATATGGAGCGTGGGATGTGTATACAACCAGCTCGTGAATGTCAAGTTTTGTGTGTTTGCAAGTGTTTACTTACCTCACTCTCTTTTTTGTAAAAACTAGTAGAGCTGGTGCGATAATCTGTGGTGTCCTGTTTCGGTGAATATTGCGGTGAATACGAACGTTGCCGTTCAGACAAACCAATGTTTGTATTACTGACATTGACACCACCACCACCTCCACCACCACTGCTGCTGCTAGTGTTATGTTGATTGAGTAAATCCCTACGAGTTGTGGCCGCATTGCGGTAGTCATTGTGACGTGCAGTAGTCGTGGATGTGTAGTGCATGGAGGGGCTGTCCGAACGATATTTGTTATCATGTAGTGGACTGCTGCGAGTTTTGCCCGATCTTCCCTTAGTGCCCACACGCATTATAAATGGTGAACCCTTTACATCGTAACCATTGAAATACACATAAACCCGATATTTGCCATTTTGTCGCGGCATAAATGTAACACGAAATTTATTGTCAACAATTTTTTCCACCGAACATACCAGGGACCTCTTATCATGAACAATGTCCACGTGTAATTCACCGGTAACGCCCACTCCACGAGCATCCACTTCGAAAGAATGAGCTCTCAAAGGCATGGCTCCATCTAAACCGTGCACCGAAACACCGCATGCATCGAACACGGAACATGTAAAAGGGCCACCTTGTATATGCCGAGCCTGATACGTAATAGCGATTTCCCATATTCCCGCTTCGTCTGGCTTAAAAATGGCACTGTGACCTTCGTCTACTTTTTTCAAAGGACAATTGTGGGATATGCCAGTAGGTGAGACGGCCGTTACCAGAATATCTTCCGTTTTTGGTGCACCAGTAGCATTAACTAAAACTTCCACTAGGCTGCCTAAAGCACAAGGTGCCATGCCGGGCGGTGCTACTTGTACGAAACGTGGTAGTACACGGAAAAAATGTCCGCCTAAGCTGTCATCGCCAATCTCCACCACGATTTCGTGCATACCATACTTTTCCGGAACATAAACACCTTCACCATGAGCATTCAAACGCACCGGATAGGCTTGACCAGAAGGTGGCACTACGTACGCTTTCACATTGCTAAGGCTTAACTCACGTGACAGTAAGTCTATACGAAAATGGGTCTGGCACAATGATACAAGGAAAAAGATAATTATTTAAGTGATCATAAACGAGAAAGCCTCAACAACTTACCGGTTCACCTACACGACCAGAAGTACTTTCCATTAAAACGTTGATTAAATCAGATAAAGGTGGTCGAGGTGTTACCCATTGTAAGTGGGCAGCGTAAGCCATTATACCCAAATGTTCGACATCAGGATTAGCCATATTTTTAGCAGGTAAGACTGGTTGTACACCTAATTTGGTGCCAGCATCTAAAGCTTTACGTATATTGTTCTCATAATGAAAGGGATCAGAGCTTAGCTTTGTCGGGGCAGGTGTTGGTCCACCTAAGCCTTTTATAATCTCACACAAAACACGACCATCATTCCAATCCGTCTATCATTAGGAAAATGAAAAATTCTGAAAATCATTTTTTAAGCCCCTGCGATCAACTTACCGTAAAATTTTTAACCGGTTCTCGTATTTGCGAGTTAACCCATTTCATGGTAGCATTATAACCAGGTCCACCTGGTTTCATAAAATACGACAAATAAGTCATCCCCGATAATTCATCTAACCAGGGCGAAGCCAAGTATTCGGGTTCTAAAACTTTCGGTACTCCAAACTCACTTTGTGCCAAATTCATGGCATTAGTACAATTACGTACACTTTGACTAGGATCCAAGGAACGCCAATGAGGATATAAACCCGGTTTACAGTAATCTAACAGAGCACCCAAATATATACCAGAATTCCAATCTGTAGTGAGATTGGTGATTCGACATTCGGGCAGAGCTGCTTGCAGCCACGCTAACATTAGTTTACGTGGGGGAAATTTACTGCGACCGATTTGGTAGCGTACAATCAAGGACCATATTAAACCCAAAATCAGTTTCACATTGCCGTTAACTATATCCACGTTGCCAATATTGACCAGTTTTATGTGATCGCCTTCTATAGCATTTAGAGCGGTTGTAGCATTTTCCAAATAATGATGTTGATTGGCAGGTCGACGGTTCCATGATGGTTTCAAGGGTCGCGTTTGCAAATTTTCCACTAGAGCACATAAGCAAGTACCATCACAAAAGTCTGTGGACCAGTCATGCACCTGAAAACAACGCAAAACGCAAATGATAAGCAAGGGATATATAAAACAAAACCAATAACAGCAACAAATTGGCATCTAAATTATTCTATCATGTACTTAAGCAGTTCTTTAAGGTTTGCCAATTAGATGGTACAACTCAACGCATCCTCTTCAATCTAGTGAAAGCGTATGGTGAGTGCTTTTTTCAATTCAAAATAATTCAAATAAAAACATTTTTGTCCACTAAAAAATTTGCAATCGAAAAATTGTTTTTATTATTATTATGTTTATAGGTGATGAGATGAGATATCTCATAAAAACAACTAATTACATACAGGATGGGTAGGACAGTGAGAGTGAAACATAAAGATCGTAATTAAATAACTCAACAAAACCGAACTGTGTCAAATGAACAGTGTTGCCTCTTAGTTGGTATCACCAATCCATAAATTTAATATTACTCCAAAATTGTACGAATAAACAAATAAACACTTGTTCATACATACGAGTACACCTAAATATTTGTTTATGGAATTCGTAACGTACTGTATATGCCCGTTCCATGTTTTTCTTTCGTGTACACGTATTCCGTTCACAGAGTTAAAAAAAATATATGCAAGAATTTTCTGCTATATAATAACTTTCATTGTTTATTGCTAGTAGTTGTTTATTTCATACAAGATTATATTGTTATTATCCTATGTGTATGGATAAATAAATGAATAGACACGTTAATGAGTGCAGGGGTCATAAGTTTACTCTGATGAGAAGAATAAACATAAAAAAGAAAAACTAATTGAACCAGAAATTAAAATTCAGCACAAGTTGTTCTTATTTTGCGTGCGTACATGTGAGAATTATCATTTATTAATATTCGCATTTTAAACGTTAATGATAATTATTATAGATTTTATGGGGCCACAACGCATGACGTCTTCGTTTATATTATTATTGAATATTTTTATACCGTCTACACCTTAGTGAAGAGGGTAAATATACTTACTTTTCTCTTCTGTTTGCAATATCGAGAAGAATCCTATACATTCTGTTGTATATAGCAAAAATTTAAGTTGATCTAGGTTGAGATATTAAGGTGACAGTTCCTGCATAAAAACCCATATTTGTATTAAATAAAATCGGCCAAGAGCCATGCCCAAATTCATAATTTTAAGTACCCCCATCATACATGTGCCAAATGTAGGCATAGTCGGATAACCGATACGCCCACAAATTTATAAAAAACTATATTCAACGTAAAACTCGTCTTGGAGATTGATACATAATATATACAGGACAGTGGGGGGAAGTACCTGCACCAAGTCCACGGTTGGCGGGGGATGTGTCTAAATTATACACATTCTCGACATATACATATGGACCCACGTATTAACCTAATAGCATACTCTACTTACTTAACTTTGGAGAGTTGTACAATTATTTTTAAAATTACTAAAAAAATCATCAAAACATATAACACTGGTATATTTTTTTAAGACTATGTATAGTAAAATACGTAAGCTTTACATTTAAGGTGTGGCCGTTGTTTATGTGTGAGTCATACCCATTTCTACTGTTACTCACGCATATCTATATCCAGACAGAGTGCTTTCTATACACGTTTAAATAAATGTACAGGCACTTCACTATTGTGTTATGTACATATATATATATATAGACTGCACCGAAATAAAGTTAACTTGCCTAATATGGCTAAATGAATGCCAAGGTCAAGTTTATACACAAACTATACAAAAAAAAAAAATACAAAAAAAATCAACAACTTTATACATTGCCTTGCAGTATACACAATATATAACAAAACAGCAATAACACAACATTAATCATACAAATCATACAGAACTATATTAGTGTGACATACTCTTGATTGCTTTAAAAACATATGATGATAATGATAATGATGATGATGATGATGATGTTAATTTAAAGGCTAATGATGTAATATGTGGCAAAAATGGGTCAGTACGGTATGAAACTATTTAGCAAAAAATAAAACTAAAAAAATGTTTTTCAAATATTTGCAAAAAGTTATAGAATATATATAACTTTTTCTTTTGTGCAAATAATTTAGTTTATTGTTGTTGTTGGTGATGTTTTCTGCCTAAGGGTTTTAGTTTTAGAATCTTCTATAAGTAGAATGCCAGGAAAATTTCTTCTTCATGTTACTATACCCTGCACCACTAGTGACAAAAGCTGCTCTTAGTTTGTGAGGATGCTTGTAACTCCTAAACATCAAATGCCACACCCACCTTCAGTTGTAGCAATCGTTTTAGAATCAATTTAACCATGTCCGTCTATCCATCTGTCTGCACATGCAAATTTATGCGTTAGCTAGAGATCGCATTTCTTGATGAAATTTGGTACAAGATCATATGTTGGTGCGGAATCGGATTGGACCATTTTAAGAACCCCTTTTCTTATAATGATATTTCACGAAGTGACTTATATGGCAATGCCGTACGTTTACTGACATAACCAAACAAATTGTAGCATAATTTAAGGAGGTATAGGGTTTTAAATGGTCGGACTTGGCCGACTATACCATTTTGAATTGGTTTTATCTATAAGGAAAAAAATATGTAGACCAAGAAAAAAATTCTTGATTTTTAAAACAACAACGAAGAGAGTTCACATATATGTTGTTGCATTCTTAGAGTTGAGTTCATATATAGAAATTTGAAAGTGTGTGTATAATATTCTGAAACGAGAGTGAAATGAATTTTAATTGAGGCCAACGCACCAATAGCAGACCCACAGACACTAACTCACGTAAATCAAACCAAACTAAAACGAAAAGTGCAGCTAAAGTTGAACTAAACAAACAAAACAAGAACTTGTCACAACAACAACAATAAAAGAGGAAGAATAAAAGCAACAACAATAACAATAAGTTCTTTTTTATAAAAAGAAAACTGCATCTGCAGTTCGACAGTAGTGAGTTGTAGAAGGATAAACATAGAAACATTCTCTGTGTGTGTGTGTGTTTTTTTTTTTTAAAGCCTTCGATTTAGACTCTAACCATCTGTATTAGCGTATAGAGATAAACTTGTTTTTGAGTTTTGCCAACTTTTTCTCTTTGCGCTATGTTTTCATATTTTTCCATATCGTAACACGTTAAACTAATAACGTGCCAACAACACACCACGCCAGACATATATATAGCAGCAACATGAATGAATTAACAAGTAAAACAAATAACAAGGAAAAAATAAATTTGTCTTAAGCCAAATCGATGAATTCGCTTCACATCTATAAACAAACTGTGGGCGGGGCAGGTATTTGATTACGCCGTCTAATATATAATAATGAAATTTTTTAGTAAACTGTGAACGTGTGTTCCTCTCACTTATGACACCTCTCCCTAATTATAAATTTAGATGCCAAATACTTTGTAGATCAATTTTTGAGTCTGTTACATGGATCTTGATTTTGATCACAAAAGGACCTACAAAATATGTCTACAAAATTTCAGCTCAATGCTTCAAAATTTAGAATTTAGTAGGCGTACTATAACAAAGAAACACACTGATGTGCGGACGGACATGTCTATGTTGATTAAGATTTTGATGCTGATTAAAAATGCACTCAGACGCTTTCTTTTGAATGCTTCAAATGGAATAACAAAGCACACACCCATCTAAAAAGACTTTATTGGACTTAAGAGGATTAACTAGCTGCTCTTCTTTCCAAATTTTCTGATACACATACGAGTATAGCTTCGGTTTCACTTTTATTTATACCACAGAAGTATGAACAGAATAAGAAGTGAACAGAAGTGTAAGTTTCTATGTGTAGGGTATATATGAAAAAACACAAGGAAATTAGTCAAAACTGAAAGAGGAACAATGACTAAAACACACACACACACATAAATAAGAAACTTTTCAATATTCAAGTAAACCAGCGAACAACAAAGCATTAATGAAGAGTTAGAGTGTGCGTGTTAATAAAATTGTTTAACACCTTATATGTATATATTTAGGCAATGTAAAAACGACCGCAACAGATTGGTCATATGCACGCTTCAATTAACACAAAAGCCTACAATTGGAAATTTTCATTTGTGCTTACCAAAATCGGACAACGAGGAAATGCCTGTTAACCGGGTTTTTGCTTTAAATGCATTTCATGTTAAACAATATAATTACGGAATGTTAAGCAAACATGTACAAAACGGAACGCTTATAGAAAAGACTTTATAGACGAAAAAGAAACAATTGTTAAAATAAGGTCAGAGGCGAAGTGTTTTAACTGAGATTATGGTTGAGGCCACACAAGTTGCCATCATTTTTAATAAACTATTCAAAATAGATCGAATGATCATTACCGATAAATTTACCAAGTTTTTCTTTTTTTTGTTTTCACTTTTCCGCTTTACAGCTTTTACTGTTGTTAGTGTTATAGTTCATGCATTGTTTTTGTCCATTATTATGTGAGCATTTGTATGTATTTGGTTTTGTGTGTACACAAATTTGCGCAGTTTTAGTTAAATAAAAACCAGAAAGAATCTGGTTTTTTGTTAAGCAAAACAAATGGAAAATAATCCACATGAAATTACACGCTTCACTATGCACGTGGTATGTAAGGCATATATATATATATATATATATATATGGCACTCATGTAGTTATGTAAGAGATCGAATACACAAATGAAAATTGTATGCAATCGTACGATTCTAATGGCTGACAAATGCCGCTCATTAGTGCATTAGATACTATTGATACGCCAGCGTAATTTTATCATGCATAACTATGATTAGGAATTCAATGAAGCATTTCTTAAAATCGTATCAGGTTTCAATTATTTGAAATTCTAATTTTGCTTAATTTAATAATTAGTTTTATAAACCATTTGACCAAACGATTGGATTACAAATACAGATGGAGAAGATCCTATAAAGTATATATATATGATCAGAATCGATCATAAAGATGCCCGTCCGGGGTTGTCCGTACCTACATTTTGAGATATTGACCTGAAATTCAATTTATAATATTTCTAGTATTTGTGGGTTCCTTTTTAAATTGGGTTAAACCGGTAATGTGCCACGCCCACAATCGTTCAAAATGTACCAATAAAGGTAAAATTTGGTTTATAAAATGCAATTAAAAAATTTGCTAAGAAATGGTCGGCGTGGTGGAATTACAGACACGATTACAATTATAAAAAAATAGTAAGTTTGAACATAACATATATACTATTAGAGTTTCTTAGTGTAATTTGGTCTCTGCCGCGCCTCTAATTTGGATGGTATTTAAGATTGAATCTAAGCCAAATTTTTGTTTTTTTTTTTTACGGCTTTTCATACATTTGCAGTGAAGTTTTTTCTTCTACACCTCCACCAATCACTATTTTCCCCATTTGTGACACCTCTTCTATAACCGTACTAAAGATATCTATCATTATTGTTATATCAACCATAGAGAAATTCCGAATTATATCCGAGCATTCAAAGCGATCTTTTTATTCACTATTTTGTCCGTGCGTCCATGATGAAAATTCGTTGCGCAATTTTCGAACGTAATAAAATTTTATTATTTATTATTTATGTTCATATTAATAAAGTTAGTCTCTCTACTTATGCCCGCACGTACATTAATCGCAAATTTTTAATTTATGTCCGTACGTCCACAGTAAACTTTTACAACTTAGGACTGCGTTCACATTATTGTAAATGTAAATAAATGATGTTGCTCTGATTTTATGATTTTGAATTATTTCTCCCGAATACTAAATAATTTGGCAAAGTCCTTAAAATTTATTTCTATATATTTTTCATGAATCACACTTAAAGTTCCTATACATGTGAATAATTATAAAAAAGTTGATCTTAAATGCGAAATGCCCATTTGCAACAATTGCTTTAGGCTGATCAGTCGTGCTTCCCCTTATATGTCCTTTCATATTTACTTCCGTCGATTATAAAGGAAATGCTTTATGAACTTTTTACAATATTATTATGTCCACAACAAAATTAAATGTTAACAAATCTCCTTCTCTCTCTCGCTCTCACTCTCCCTCTCATTTATATGCATGCATTTGTATTGTTTATTTACAAGGCGGGGTGATATCCATATATAGTACGTATACGTTTGTATAGCTATGTAGAAAAATCTATAATTACCTGCATACCAGTGCCGCGTAAATGCTCATTAACCCAATTACGGAATGTGTTGGCTTGTATTTCTACCCATAAATCCTCGTTACCGCGTATATTCATACCTTTGGCGGCAGTGCCCTCAGGGCTGCGTGCCACCAAACCGGCATGTGTGATCTTTTGTGTCCCTGTAGAGCCATCGGTGTTGTGTTTCAGCAGTCCGGCATGCGTAATTTTAGCGCCTTTTATATCTTTGATATCCATGGTGGTCGGGGTGGTGATGGTAGTGGTGCCGACCATATTATCGCACACTTTTACATAAAACACTTTTATTTATATTGTATAATACATAACACACGCTCGAACGCAAATTTCCTCTCTCTCTCTCTCTCTCTCTCGCTGCCTCTCTTTTATTCGGTTTTTTTGTGTTTTTGCTTATATAAATTGCCGCTTGTTCAACATGTTTATGTTTATTGTATAAATACAATATAGAATATTTTTATTCACTAAAAATTCTGTTGAAGAAAATTAACACGAAATAATTAATTTTTAATATTTGTTATAATTTTTTAATATTAAATTTGAAATTTTCACTTTCTAGTGATTCGTGTTCAAAATGTAATGTTTTAGTCTTTCAGTGTACGTTACGTGTTTATTGGTTGAGTGCTTTTTTTAAACTGCTGTAAGTCTCCATTTTTAAGCTTAGTAAACAACAAATTATACTCACACACTTTTTACATTTTACAATATTGTTCACACTGACAAGAATACTACAGCCCACGAATAAATGTGTTTTTTCCCCAAACTCTCCGTGTATGTATGAATATTGGCGAGTTTGATGCATAAACTAAAAACTAAACTCAAGCTTGAGTTGTTGTTGTTGATTTTATTTTATTTTATTTTATGAGTATAACATAGAAACAAAGAAACCTGTATTTTTGCTAACAATGACGTCAGTTTTGGTGCAAATTTTTTAAATTATTTAATTATTATTTTTTTATTATTAATGAACTTTGTGCCATAACTTGGTTAGGATGTGTTGCTCTTTCTTTTATTTTGAAATCAACAAAAATGTTTAATTTTGTAGTTAGATTAAGTTCAAAAACGTGATGTGTTCTTTTCGAGATAAGGAAATAATCGTGCTACATGTGATTAGTGTAGTGTAGCGTAGAGTAGGGCGTTTACTTATAATTGAAACTACTCTGTATTGTATACTTTATATAATAATAATTGTTGTTGTTGTTATTATCATAATTCCTTTGAAGCCCTTTACTTGAGTGAAAAAGTATTGTGATCAATTTTTAGTTTTTTTTTTTTTTGTTTCTTTGGTGTTTCTCGAGATTTTCTTCTCTATTATTGTAAATTTCTTTGCATGTATTTCTCTTACCTGGACTAACTTCTCAAGTTTTACTTTTTCTTGTTTTGTTTTTTTGCTATTAAAATGCATTAAAAAAAGTTCACAAATTGTTTTAATACGCACACAAACACACACATACACACAATAGGTAGGAAGTTGTTGTGCCATTTAAAGCAGAAGGTTGTTTCCATTGTTGTTACGATTTCAATGAAAAAGTCGCATGAACAAAAAACAAAATAACATACATGTAAATAATTATTGTTTATACATACACGTACAATCCGACGCATGATTTTATAAAGAAATGTAAGTGATTTTTAATTATTGATGCAAAAGTTTTTCAAAAGAAACAGAAAAGCTGCATAATAGTTATTAAGCACTCAATTAACTCAAAGAAGGTACAAAGGGAATTCTGCAATATATTAAAAGACATAATAGTCTGACTATCTTATGGTCAATTAAGTTTTCCTTACACGATTAAGTCTTCTACCAATGCAATGTTTTCATACAAGAAGAGCTTCTAAATTAATAATAATTAAATAATTTTCTGTTCTGTAGTCTGACGTTACAAAAGTCCTTCTGTGTTTGTAGTACAGAGAGAAGTAGGAATTTGAGGCGAAATTACCTTTCAATGAAGATTATTTAAATGCATATAGAATATATTTTTCATTTGGGAAGTGATCCCTTGAAGGAATCAAAATAGAGATATCTTAATAAAAGGGCCGTTTCTAGGGAATCAAAGCTTCCATCAGGAAGCTCTAAATTTTCTCCAAGCAGTATATTTCCAAAAATTTTTATCTGCAAAAATATGCATGGCCAACTAGAAAAACCTATACTGGACTTGGGTTAAATCTTATGCTCTATATGTACATAAATTGTTGACGCGGCTTGTATACTAAAATACTTGTTCCATTTTATCTCAACGATTGAAAATAAGTTTTTTGAGGGCATGTCTGTTATTCCACACGGCCCGTTTTTAACCAACTTTTAGGATAAATCAGTTAGAGAGTTTTCTCAATTGTAGGCATAGCTTTTTTAAACGATTTCCCCAAGATTTGTACAAGACTTTGACTCAAAGAATTGAAGTCTTCGAACAGATCTTAATATTAAGTAAGAAAATGAATGCTTTGTGTAGGGGACATAAAAATATATAAAATAAATACCTATGCGTAGAAAAATAATGTCATGTAATAAATCAAAGAAAGGTGTACATGTGAACAGACATTTAATGAAACTGATTGGCAGAGAAACAGGCCGCCACATAGGTAATAGAACTATGAACCTTGAGATATTAGATTAATACATAGACTGATAGAAAAATTGACAATAAGCAGATTGATAGGCTTACCATACAAACCCGGATTATTATTTTAGTCGGTTCTACTTTCATTTCAATACTCTACACTACCTCTATACATAATTTATGCTTTAATTAGTTGAGTAAACATATAAAAGTTACTTCGTGAGCAAGCTTTGTATGGAAAGGGGACATTAGGCACAGTGAACTGATGAGATCGTGACCGTTCTTGTTTTTGAAAACATTCCTGTTTTAAATTTTATTCCTATATAATAAAAATTACCACATATACGGTTTATTACATGGAAATACAATGAAGTGCTAAATATGAGCTCACCCTAATAACATACACGCCCACAATTAACAAAATTTCTTTATAAAAGTAAACTGCAACCGTTGAAATGAAATGTTATGCGTACATTAATGGTTAGTAAGAAAAGGCGCTATTGTACGCGCCTACAATGTCTATATAAATCCAAGACTTGGCCTAGGTTTTTAGTTGATGTAATTATTTTTTATGTTTTTTATGCTGAATGAGGCAAAAGTGAAGTAGATTATAATAACTACGAGCGTAAACTTATTTATATATTCTGTTAGAAAAATGCCGCCACTAATTGCACCTTCATAGATATATATGCATATAAACAATTCAATGTCAATGTCAATATCAAACACTAAACTAAACACTCGTTTTCACTTTATCTCACTTTCTCACTCAAATGATGTCATTTATGTGTACAAGTAAAAATATTTAGAATTTCCCTTAAATACTAATTTGTAAAATGTTTTCAACAGATTTGCAATTAATTATGAAATCATTATTATACACAAAATCCACTTAAGTAAATTGACACAGAGTGGCAAAGTGGTTGGTACATAAACGACAAGCAGCGTTTTATAATTAAAATTTAAAAAAAAAATTATGTAATTACGAAAGAATTTTTGTTGTTGTTGTTGTTTCCAAATTTAATCTAATTGTTGTTGTCAAAATGCATTTAAATTGGCCGAACTAAACAAGGCCGTACTAAGCAACAGTTTTGCTTGCATTTCTTATTACAATTTATTTTGAACCGAAAGCGAAAGATTTGAGCAACAAACTTGTTCATATGTGAGTACATACGTATACGAATAATAAGTGCAAATATGGCATGAATGGAATTGAATGTTAAGATATTATTATTGTACTGTGTGTGGGTTGCGGTAAAATCAATGTTGTGAAGTTCTTTTTTTACACTCACACATCCATACATATATATTTATTTAAACATTTAGCCAACACAAGCCTGCTGCTGTTGATATGGACAAAAATTGAATTGAAATTACTAAATAAATTAACGTACGATTGAATGAATGCAAGGCCTGACAGCCATTTGTATTCTCTGGTTTATACAATATAAAATATTTCATTTTAAAAAGGAGTTGTTTTTGTTGTTGTTGTTGTTGTCATTAAACATGTGAGACCAGAATGACACATAAAAATGTGGGCGTATTGACGCTTGTTTACAAATTTCAAAAACATTAGAAGCTTTTATTCATGAGAGTGTGGGTGTATGGTAAGATCATTGATTTACTTTTAGTACATTCGTACACAAGATATTTGTAATGCCATGTGATGTGTTTTAATTTAATATGATTTACAACTGGTGTTATGTAAGCATTCACCCACGCACTCACATTAATTTTAATTGAACATTTTTCTTTTTTTTTAATTGAACAACTAATTATAATTATTTTGGAACGTATATTATATGTCGAAGTGAATTTCCGGTCAACAGTAAAGGAATAGTTGATGTTTCTGATTTAACTTATGCTGACGTCATTGATTATAATTGAAGGATAAGCTTTATTACCCTAAATGGTATGTATTCTGATATATAGTCTGTCTGGACTCCAAATATAAACAGAAAATATATAAACAACTCCCTTAACCTTTACATAAATAAATCACATACATAGTGAGTCCGAGTAAATAATTTTTTTAAAGGAAGGGTCTTATACATTCTTGATCAGCATCAGTCGGGACATATCCGTTCGTATGTTCAAAATTTCTAGTTTCAGATACAGCCTCATAATTAAATTGATTGAAATTATTGGTAAATACAAAAATGAAGCAATAAAGTCAATCTAGAAATCTGTGTCCGTATGTCCGTCTGTTGTTGGCATTCTCAGTAAATTTTGAGATATTAAGCTGAAACTTTGTACAAACATATTCATTCCATGTGGCAGGTTTTACGGCTGTTTAAAAGGGTTAAGCTCGATTATTAATTACACCCACAATCTCATGGATTAATGTACCATATTAATTATTTTCGTTGTCTGTATTAAACACATACTTTTCTTATACCTTCTCACGTTACTCGTTGTGTTTTAGTTTTTGTATCAAAAACAATTGTAATTATTCGTTTTTTTAAAATAAAGTTAATTAGTGTGGATAAAATAATTGCCTCAACCATTAAGTGATATTACGTCGTACTCGGAGTGGGTATATGATGAGAATTTTCTTTTCAATTTTTTGTTTTCTTTTTTCTTAAAAACTTTTCAACATGTTAAGCGAGCAAATAACTAAACCGCTATGAATACATTAAAGTGAAGGAAGAATGCATTAAATGGCATAATTGTGGTAACAAAAAACAATAACAACAACAGCCATAAATTATTACCAATTGTTTAAATATTACTGAGAAAATATAAAAAATTCTCAATTGATGACAACAGCAAGTACAGTGCGGTAAAAATATGTGACATGAAATACTTTTTGGGTAATTTTTATTATTTTTTAAAAAACATTAAAGCGTGTAAAAAATGCCAGTTAAGGTATAAAAACCGGTACATATGTATATAAATACTTGAATTGAATTTTTTATATACAACAACTGATGGTGACCTTGCTGGAAGATCTGTTTAATTTTTGATCATTTCGCAACGAATACGTTTTAAGTATAAAATTAATTTGTGTGTAAAGTTCGTATGTAGTTTACGAATTTTGTTGTTGTTGTTTTTGTTCTAAATAAATGTAAATGAAAACAACAGGAACAGCGATTAACCACTAAATACACGACAAATGTAAAAAAGGCAACAACTATAAACTGCTATAAAATATTAATGAATAACAAACAAACAAACAAACAAACAACATACACGGACACATCCAGTGTCGCTTTATTTATTGTATTGTAGTTAACTGGCAAAATAAAATGAAAAAAAAAAAAAAAGATAAACACGCACACACATCTACATTTACAAACAACTCACACTTGCACACATGTATTCAAACAGTCACTTCTACAGTACACACATATTTACTGAGATTATTAAATAATGATACAAATTGTTTAATGCAGCTTTGTTAATATTGGAGACACTTCATTTTATTATAATTGATTTTGTTTAATTAATTTTTTCAAGTATTTAAGAAATTATATGAACAGTTTTTGTTGTAATTATCTTATATACATATAGAGAGTACATATAAACAATACTACAGCATGAATCCTCTGTAAACACAATTTTTACCTCAAAACACGTCTTAAACGCTTGAAACACGATCGTTAACTAAACTTAAACTCATTCGGTATAGCTTAGCTTAGCTTACTACTCACAAACGTTGTTTAGAGCTGTATACTATGATAATTTTTATAAAGCGCATACCTACCATTCCACACACACTCAATTCAGAGTTATTGTTGGGCTGCTCTTATATATGATGTCATAGCCAGAATGTTAATGCATTTTGTAACTTTTTCGTTTTGGTCAATTTTTAAAGTTATTCTCTCTCACGTTTTCAGTTATTTGTACGTACACTCAATAAAATATTATCGGATAAACTTGTAATTTCACTCATAGGATAAATGAAATAAAGGTATTTTAAGCTTTTGCGGAACGATTTTTATATCCTTCACCTTAGTGATGAGGGTATATTATTAAGTTTGTTGTTCCGTTTGTAACACTCAGAAGGAGGCATCAGAGATCCTATAAAGTACATATATTCTTGATTAGCATCAAAAACTGACTCGATTAAGACATGCGTCTGAGTGCCCTACGTCTGCTTAACTTATAACATAAAACTACTGCTTTTCGGGGGTATCTATTAAATAGGCATGACACTGCCCGATTATTTAAAAAAATAATTTTTAAAAATATTTTTAGTTTATTAACTAAATGGATGGTGCCACGCCCATATAATATTCTTCATTTGAAAGCTGAATTAATTTACAAGCCTCCACAAAAAGTTTAAACAAAATCCGTGCAGTCGTTTAAAAGTTATAAGAGTTTAAAAAATTTCTTAAATCAAGATTCGCTTACTGAGCCATTCTGGGCGCCTGGTATTTTGCTAACATGTTCATATTTGCATGATTTTCAAAATTACGACCACAAAAATGAAAGTGAACTTGCTTGGCTTATAACTAGAAAACTACTGCTCTGATTTTGGTCAAATTTTTTGCAAACGTTTGAATATTTCTGTAGTTTTTCGGTGATATTAATGGGCAGGGACGGAGTGACATAACATTTTAGGACATCTCTGAGGTTTCCTTCTGATAGTTAAAAAATATAATTAAATCAGATTTAAATAAGATTTCTATATAAAGTAAATTATTCGCCATTTCTAACCGCCACTTAGTCCAAGACATAAAACGTTTTTTATTTGCATAAGCTACTTACCTCAACGAAAGGAAAATAAAAATACAATTTTTTACTCTTTTGTACATTTTTATGAATAGTTTTTTTTTATTATATGAATTATCGTAATTTTTTATTTTGTGTCATAATTATACATGTGTAATGTTTTTCGAGTTGTCTGTCCCTTGGAACATATTTCATAGAAATTTCACATGTTTTCATTTTTTTAGATAACGTTAAAAGTACAATTGAAACTATTTAGTTTAGAAGGACATATTAACACAACTACTTAGCGGGTTAACAAAGTTGAGGCGACTTTATACGATAAGGTTTGAGGAAGAGTTTTCTTTTTGAAATTACAACGATCACTGAAACTTAGAGAAGAAAGCTTTTTAAGCTGCCACCTTTTTATAATATAAGCTAACTTAATTAATAAACTTAAGCTTGCGTTAGTGGTTCTCTCTGTTGGCATAAGCTGTATTGAAAGTGGTTTCATTTTCTGCTTACAATGCACAACCAAATCGATGTGACTTTTATAACATTTTCGAGTTTTTAGCAATAAATGTTTATTTTGAAATTTTAAAGTAGTTTTATGCTTTATTTTGATTTATTTATTAATATTTTTTTTTGGAAAAAATATATAAAAAATTTTGTGTTGAGACCTTCAGATGGCAGAGCACTATTACATTTTTTTGCACATTCTAACATATGATAATCTGTATTTGAAACAAGAATTTTTTACTTCCACAGGCTCTACAAGGAAGCATATTAGGGCGTTCTGAAGCAGTTCGATGAAGATATAAAAGTTTCATATTTATGTCTCTAAACTAATTTTTAAGAAAACACATTTAATTTAGGACTGCAGCAGCCACCATTTGTAATTAAGAACCCACACTTCCCGCAACTATAGACGTCATTTGATAATATATAGTTTGTTCTTAAATGAAAAATTGCAAAAGTTTTTAGAAATTCTTAAAAGCATAAAATTTTATTGTATACGGACAGATGTACTGATATGCCTCAAAAAATAGTAATCTGCACAAAATGAGAAAGTAAATAAGCTGAATTTGGCTCAGGCCAAACTTTAAATAACTTCCACAAACTTATGTAATCTGTGGACGGGACGAATATCTGCATTACGTATACACCAACAAGTCCAATTCTGAACGAAATGTTTTTTAAAAAATTGTGGACATGTCTGTTAGCTGACCACGCCTACTTTTAGTAAATCGATTGCTACGTAGAAAATTTAATCATCATCATAAGCTAATTTTTGTTTAGCTGATTTATACATATGTCCATTGTGGACATGGCAATACCTCGATTTCCAACGATTTAAAAGGGATCTGCGCGTACAGTGCTTGTACAAAATTTAAGATAAATATTTCAAAATTGACGATTTGTGAGAGCGCCAACAACAGATAAAACCACGGACAAACCTGGTAGCTGGATTAAGATTTTGATGCCGTAAAAGAATTAAATTTTTATTACTTTCCTGAAACTTTCTTCGGAATGACAAACTTTTTTGAATTTTGTAGTTGCCTTCGTTTTGTCAAAAATTCGGCATGCATACGGAATTTTTCCGATTTACGTAATATTGTAACAAAATTTTGGTCGGAACGAGGCTAAAGATAGCGAACTGGTGCAGAAATTAAACAATACGGCTTACGTAATAAGGTGGAATGTAAAAGTTATAAAAAGGAGGCAATGGCCTTCATTTAAGTGACCTGTACTTATTCTATATATGAAATTATTTATATGCGCTATATATGCGTGAAAGGTAAGTTATACGAAGTAAATTTTTATTTAAAAAAAAGAAACATTTATTAATATCGATTTGTTTGACTAACTAATATGATTTATTGCTGGAAAATTATAATACAAAAGTGATTCTAGTCGTTTTGAATAAATCAACTATATTTTTATTATTTTGTATTTAATTATTCTGTACATTGAAACCCCTTTTCGTTATTTTTGTTTTTTTTTTTATCATTAAAGTAATTTTGTTTTCATTTTTGATTGAATTAAACTAATGAAATGCTGGTATGTTTCCACATAAAGAAGAAAACATTTTTTTGTTAAAAGAAAAAGTTCAGGTAGAAATGATATATCTCGGTTTGAAAGAAAATAATTTAAGCAAAAGGCAATGGCCTTTGTGCAACGACGATGGGTATTCAATCCATTATACCGCTCGATACAGAATCGCGTAAAATGTAAATGGATTTAACAAAGTCTGTCTGTGTATCTATGCACTGCCTACAGGTCGCAATTTTTGGGATATTTTAAAAGACAGTTTATTAAGATATAGTTTTTAAAATATAGTTTATAAGAACCCTTTTCAGTTGGACCGAATCGGACCATTTTTAGAACCTCTTTTTATAAAAGGTGCTCCTTTAAAGAGAGACGATAGTTTGCAATTCATAATATTTTTTGACAGAATTTGGTAAAATAGAGTGTGACGGATTTGGACCAGTTTTGGAACGCTTTATTACACGAAGTAACTTATATAGCAGGGCCTTGCATTTACAATTTAATTTTATTAATTATTAACAATTAAATGGTTGGCTATAACCGTAACATTTACACTTGATTTTATTGTTTAGAAATTATTTAAGACAATTGGCTTTAGCAGATATAACATCTTATTTTATATTGGTGTAAATTGCAATTTGGAGAATTTGAAATTGTGCATTTCAGTGCAGTAAATGATTAAGTTGTTATACAATTCAAAGATATTCAGACATGAAATAACAATCGCGCATATATGAGGAAATATTGTATTTTGTGCAAAGCTGGAACGCAAGAAATTTTTTTAAGTTTTTACATGTAAAAATTGTCGCGGAATTGAAAAAAAATTTTAAAAAATATTAAAATTTTTTACCAAAATTTTAAAAAATATTAAAATTTTTTACCAATTAATTTGTATTTAGTGAATATGGTCTCTTGGATTATTGAAAGGGGGAAAGATTACTTTTTACTTGCATTATATAATATTTGAATTTTCTTGTCTTATTTTTATGATGAAATTTATTTATTATTACTATTCAGTTTAATTAGTTGCTAGATTTTAATCTACTTTAGTTGTTTTGGATTTAGTTAAATAGTTGGTCATTTGGATGTCTGTCCCTTCTCAACAAAAGCCTTCTAGAAGAATGTACACAACGCATTTTCATTAGTTTATTAGGATTAGTAGTTGTTAGTGGGTTACATGATGACATAATTTGCAGTTTGTGTTGCTTCAATGATTTAAATATTTTCTTCAAGACATTTTGCTTACGTTAAAATTTCGAAATTTTCCAATATTAATTGTTTATTTTTTTATATATATTTTCGGTTGTCCTCTACTTTAGTTGGCAGTTTTGTTATTTTTTCCTCTCTAGTGAAGTTTTGATTTCTCAATTTTCTTTTTTTTTTTTATGGAATGATAAATTTGAATAATTTTCTTGTTTTATTTATATGCGAATAAACGTTCCAAGTGATAATGTGTGCTGTTATGTTGTTGTTGTTTGCCAGTATTTTACTATTTTTACATTTACATTTTTCTAGTTCACTTAGTTTCTCTTTTTAGTAGTTTTTCATTCATTTTATTTGTAATTTAAAGTAAATCGTTTCCAATATACACAATGATTAATATTCATAAATTTGTTCAATATTTTTAATTTTCTGATTTGTTAGGCAAAGGATGTATTTTTAAAGGGATAACGAAAAGTAATACAATAATAGCGGAAGTGCAGACTTGGTCAGAAGTATATGTTGTAAGTATGTACAAAATCACTTTTAATTATTTGTAAAATTTTTTAATTGATGCATAAGGATATGAATCTTTCAAGAATATAAAAAAATTCAGAGAAAGTTTAAATATTTATTTAAATGAAAATTTTCATGAATTCGCACATTATACCCTGCACCACTTGTAGCAAAGGGTTTATTAAGTTTGTGTGGATGTTTGTAATTTGTAAACGCCAAATGCCATACCCAACTTCATATGTAACGATAGATTCAGTATCAAAATCTAAAACGGTTTATTGTAAACATGTCTGTCTGTCTGTCTTTTCATGTAAATTTGTGCACAAGCTACAGGTTAAAATTTATTTGCAATATTTCGATGAAATTTAATACAAGGATATGTATTATACCAAAGAGGAACCTCATTGAAAAATGTCCAGATTGAGACATTTTTAGAACGCTTCCCCATATAAGGGCTTTTTATAATGGAAATCTTGATATGAAAAAAAAATCGCAATTCTTGACAAAATTTAGAAAATAATCGTTAAATAACTTGATATTTGGAAGACTCTAATTTGGACCCAATAGGACCATTTTTAGAACTTCTTTCCATATAATTATATATTACGAAGTATCTCACATAAACTAATTATAGCATAATTTAAGGAACTAAGTGGTGTAGGGTATTAAATGGTCGGACTTGACCGACTATACACTTTTACTTGTTGTTATTTGTTTTTGTTTTTCAGTTATATTATATATACTCAATTAAAAATTCTTTATATAATATTTTCCCCCAAAAAAAAAAATATTGAGGCAGTCATTATTTAAATTTACAAATAAATAATGTTTAATAACCGCTATGAATTGTAGATAAAATACTATATTTATCTATTAAAGTTGGTAATTACCGCTGGTATATATTTAGAACAATTTTTTTAAAAATCTTTAACCCGCTTTTTCCTGTTTACATTAAATTTCTTAAACGATTATTTACGTTATGTTTTAATATCCACCACCTGAGGTTGTAAAATATGAATTAGTTTTGTCTAAATGTGTGTAATATGTTACCTATGTGAATAAGAAGGCCTGGGAGGTATATATTCCGTATCAACATAGAATACAAAGTAGTTCTAGTCAAGCCTGTCTGTCTTATCTTTTAGAATTACTTTGGTGGTCGCAAAACTTTAGAAACCTTCTTCTATTCTATTTTAAATAAAATTCTTCTTTGGGCTAATGCATGTCCTTCATTGTATATATTTACAAAGACAGACAGATTTTCATTCTGAATTAACCGGTAACATCTGGCGTTTGCGAGCCATACTCTTCATATGTTATTACCATCACAAGTGGTGCAGTTTATACTCCGCATTAATATTCTCACGCAGTGGGCTGGTATTGAATTGAAAATGACCAAAATTAATCAAATGACACGCCCACAGTACAATAAACTGAAACAAAAGCAACTTTTTTGAGTGTTTTATCATTTCACTCCCAATCTGTAAAAGGCATATACACAAATTATTACTAAAGAGTCCTAGATGGAGGACATTCAACATTTGGCTTAAACCGAATTTACCTTTTTTTACTCGTGTCATTTTTTTTTGTGAACAATATTTACAAATATTTTCGGTGAAAGTTTTAAATAATATACTTCGTAGTACACTTACTAATTGGCAGTGAAAAATGAAAGAAGAAAACTTTGTGGATAAACACAATAATTCAATAATTTTAACCTTGAATGAATATCACATGAATATTATATAAGACTGAACTTTGCACATATGTAATTGTGCATGTGGGCTTGTAACTATACAGAATATTAAATTATCTATTTACAAAAACGTTATTGTGTGTATGTATATACATGTAAACAATGCCTGATTATATTGTTTTTCGACAATCGAACCGCCTCTAGTGGTTAATTGTAATTTTAAATAGAAGAATACTTAGCTGCCAGATTGATGTGCCGATCACTAGTTGAACTTGTTGTTGTTGTTCTGGTTACAAGTGATTTAACCGCTTTACGAGGCTGCTTACTAATTATTACGGGTGCTGCTGTTGTTGTTGTTACCCTAAGGGGTTTAAGTTGAGTTTGATGTTTATTGCTGTTTGGGTATGGTGGTGGGGTTGATGGTTCATGATCATATTGCAACATTATTGGCGGTGTTGGTGATGGTGATGACACAAGGGTGGCCACATGCGCACTACGACGATACGCCGACACTGGGTCACTGTCTTGTTTTATTTGGCTGACGCTGCCAGTATTTATTGTTGTAGCTGCGGTTAAACGACCACTACTGCTACTATCATTATTATTATTGTTATTGGTATTGCTGTTTTTAGTTGTGCTGGTGTTGGTCATGGTCATGGTAGTAGTAATAGTGGTGATGGTTGTATGGCTGATGGCTGCTCCTGTTGTGTTGGCATAATTGTTTATGATATTGTATTTTCACGAGTATAGAACAAGTTAACAATCATACACGATAATAATAATAACAATAAACACTGTTGGACGAATGATAACAAAAACAAAAAGAGAGGTTATGTTAAGCTGAATTTTGGTGAACCGTCCCTTTCAATATAATTTATGATTAAAATGAATGTTGTTTTAGTTGTGAACTTGAACTGTTTTAATTATTTTATTATGCGTTTGTTCTCTATTAACACAAAGGATCAAATTTTGATACATCGATTAAATGTTGTAATTATTTTCCATTTTCCTCAAATCGGACAGACTCTTTTTTTTACAACATTTTAGCTCAAGCTTATTAATACGAAATGGATGTAAAGATAACTGTCAAATCAAGTTTATTGTTTCACTTGTGGGCGTGGCAATTGCACTAATTATCCTTTGTCCTTCTAGGTTTTGTTCTCAATCAACACAAACTTTTGATAAATTGTAGGTGTATTTATCTCATTTTTCTTTAAAGCAGATAGAAATTAAAAACGTTTTCATATAATATTATAGCTTAATAACTCAATAAGCTTCTTATCAACAGACGGACGTAAGGATAACATAACTAAGATATTGGCGCTATTCAATTTTATTGTTATCTCTAGATTTTCCTTCTCATTAAACGAAATGAAATGAAGATTATAGTATGCGTTGTAGAGGCACAGAGTTACAGAGCAGTTCGAAAATAAAAATGATTTTATGGAACAAATATTTTATACTTTCCTTTAATTTTTTTGTTTCTTTGTCCTTTTTAACATATATTGGTATTTGTGTTTGTTTGTGTTTGTTCTCGCATATACATAAAAAGGAAAACAATCACATTTAATTTACATATTTACATACGCATCCAATGAAAGACTTTTTTTATATCTATTTTAAATTGTATCGTACGATATAAAAAGAGTTTTGTGAGAGATAAAAAACAAACAAAAAAAGTTTTACAAGTATTTTCTTTCTTCTTTTTAATCATTTAAAAGTTTTCATTTTTTTTGCTTTGTTTTTTTTGGTTTTTTTTTCGTAACTGTATATTTTTCAAATTGGTTTTCCTCAATTCTATACATGTGTATATAATGCACATAAACGTTCATAGAGAGTAAGAGCGAGAGAAAAGGAGATTGTGTGTATAAGCATGGCTGAAGTAAATAAGACCTTTTTATAATAGAAACATACATACATACAAATCCATCGACTACATGTGTACATGTAGGGAATGAAACAATAGACAAATTTTACACACATATACATATACAAATAACACATGAATTGAATGCAACACTTGTTTGCATTGCATTCGTTAGGTTTCTTGGTAAGATTTGTTATTGATCCCAGGTTAAATTTTGTGTATTTGTGTAGGTGTGTGGGAAAACCCTTTAGTTCAACTAAACACATACACATCTACGTTCATGATAATGATGATAGTGTGATGATGATGTTGGTTGGTAGTGATCACTAGAATCACTGATGATGTGTATAGCGCGTACGATGGGCAACAATAACAACAACAACAATATTCTATGATGGTATAGGAGTTGTACATGACTCATGAGATGCATGATATGTACATCATCATCATACCGATCGGCTGATGGGGCAGCTCGCTTCCGTGTTAAATGATGCTCTCACGATTCCGTTCCATTTCTTCAGTTTCATGTTCCGGATCCATACTGGAGGTGGATGATGCCCGACATATTTGCATTTCAATTTCAGCTAAACGGTTCTCCAAGTCCCATTGCTGTTGCGACAATTTCGTATTTAATGCTTGATTTTCCGACTCAACCGTATGCAATCGTTCACGCAATCGCTTAATTTCATCCTCTAAAGCTTCATGTGAACCTAATAAAGGTGTGCCGCTAGTCGCTGAGGCTCCAAAACATTCTAATTGTATGCTAGAATCACAAGTGTGACCTAATTAGAAAAAAATAAAAAGAATAAAAAGAATAATTGTAGAAAAGAACTAAAATTGACTGCAGATCTACACACAAAGTATTGGCATAGAGTGTATGTTTTACTTAAAATTGAACTTAAACGTTAAATTTTGTGTCTAGAGACTCTTTTATACAATTTGAACTTCAACGCAACAGTTTCGTATTTAATAGAACTCTCAATAGAATTTAAAAATGTCTGCACAAAATTTTGGCTTCATATCTGAAAATTTACAACCTTAAATGTACTAAGAACAGACGGATACCATGGCGTAAAAGGCTGGTTCGTTTCAGAGTTTAAGGTTGCTCAGAAGTAGAAGCCTTCTGTCGTCTACTTTTTAGAGTTGCAAACAAAACAACAAACTTAGTATACCACAATAACTAAAGTGTGTAGTGAAAAAGGACATAAGATGTAAAAAGAAAGCAGATGTTCGCTGCATAATTGGTTTCTGCCTTAGATATTATACAGTGTGTGTGCATGTGCGTTTTTATGCATAGCATAACAAATGAGAGAAAAGGTGTTTTTAATATAATATTAAAATTTTGTACCGACCTGTTCGGGTATGTTGTGAAAGCAGGCGTGTAGAAGGATGTGATGTGGCTCGACTACGCGGTCTATCATCGGAACTATGTACACTGGGACTCACAGAGCCCGGAGATTCAACTGTACGTGATATGCGTTCAGTATAAATTTGTGATGGCCGCGGACTAGGAGCTCGACTAATAGCAAAAAAAGAGAAAACAAAAAACAAAAAACACAATCCGTTACATGGCGAAATGCTATTTAAGTTCTTGTACGCTGCGAACTGTGCAAGTACCTAAAGGCCAAGCTTTGTAATGTTTGTTGTTGCTGCTGCTGATGGTGTTGCTGTTGGTGTGAATGCTGTGCTTGCAATAAATGCGGCAGTAATGGTGTCACTGTGGTTGGTAAATACATATCTTCTAAAGTGGTGCGACCACAACTCTCCACCAGGCCGGGCGTCGATTGGCAACGTCCCATGGCAACTGTATTAAAGTATTGTACTGTACATACATATTATGCAAATTAAATTCACAACCAATAACACAGAGTGTATGTTAACAAAAGCTTTTCAAAAATGGAAATTTTCATTTTTTCTTTTAATTTCTTGTTTCGTATTTGTTTAAGGCTGAAATGAGTTTACCTTTCTCCAAAGGTGCTTTCTTATATTTCTCTAAACGTTTAACAGCAATGGCTTCTAAACGCACCCGAGCAGCTGGATACTCTTTTAAAACATCCCACATGTCCTTTTTGCTCAACACAAAGAGATCACTATAACCCACTGAGCGCACCGAAGCTGTGCGACGATTACCTAGTAGTTTAATGTAGTTGTGTGTGTGTGTATGTTTATGTATGTATATAGACAAGAATAAATAAATGTTTATTTAAACAAAATGTTATCTTCTGCTTCTTCTCCTCATTCTTCTTCATTTACTATCCTCTTTGGTGCTTAATATGAGGTTTCGATTTTAGAATCGTGCAAAGGGTTACATACACGCCTACATTGGTGCAATTTCTATATTGTCTGGACTGTAGAGTATTTTAAAAGTATTATGTTATTATGCATGTTTAACAAATTTTACATGCTGTTGGTATTAAAAAGTAAAAGTTTTGTAAAACATTCATAAACTACAAATTCTACGAGAGTTTGTAAATCTGTAAAAGTAGTCGTGCTCTTCATTTGTAAGGGTATTCCGTAAAATGAAAATTGTGAAAACAAATAAAACTGAGATTTTATTGCAACATTTTATAAAACAAAAAATATATGTAGAAAAATTAGTAGAAATTTAAAAAGTTAAAATTTTATTTATTTAGCGATTTAGCCCTTCTATCTGTTCAACTATCTGTGTGTGTGTGTAAATTTCGCCCGCATTCGCAAAAGTTGAGATATTGAGCTGAAATTTAGACAATGGACAATTTTAAACCAGTAAAATCAGCGCAAAGACACGCTTCTAATACTAATAGAGTACAAAGCAATTTGCTTTGCTAGCCTACTTGGTCTTGCAGACCACAAAAAAATTTGTTATAGATAATTATACCCTGCACCACTTGTGGTGCAGTGTCACAGTTATCTTCAATTATACCGATCTATTCATAATCAAAATCTTAATCGATTTAATCATGTCCGTCTCGATCTCTTCAGATTTCACTTTAGTGTTACAAACGTTTTGACATAAACGCTATACCCACTCAAGTGATGTGAAGTTTTAAAAAAATATACTATACACACACACATTAAATGTTTTAATTTGCTAGAATTTTTAGTATACTTTCATTTATTTAGTTTTCAAGCAAATATAATTTGAGTATAAAACATTTTAATTAAAGAATGTGATGGAGATCAAACTTTTGTAGCAAGAAAAGGGACATGATATGGTGCATATTATGCTTGTGCATTAGTTATTTTGCTAATTAATATAAAAATTTTCAAAAATTGTTTACAAATGAATTTATAATGAAAGCAAACATTGGTCATAAGCAGTACGACAAGCAAACAATTTATATTAATAACATATTTATTGTATATATTGGCCATGGTCAAGCAAATCAGTACACACCACATAACACAACAAAAGCAGTTCAAATAAAGATTGAAACTGTGAATTGCAGGTTGTACAATACTCCGACGAGAAGAAGACCAAGTCACGTATATGCGTACGTACGAGTAAAATATCTCTGCAATGCCCCAATTTGAATGATATGTTTGCTTAAATATGATCAGATATGACTTGGAAGTATCAACATCAATTTCATAATAACAACAACAAATCAATTTTGTACATAACGAGCACTTTACTGATGATGATGAAATGAGTAGAAAACTCAATAAAAGTTTCTTTCATAGTAAAAATAGAACATGGCCACTCAACGTTACACTAAACAATTCTTGTTTTTTCCTCTTTTTTTTTTTTTTTTGTATAATAAACAATGTCATTTATATACAATAAAATATAAATAAAATACACAAACAACATAAAATCAAATACATCAGATTTGCAATGAAAACCGAATCCTATAATAAAATAAAAAGTACAATACTTACCCTATAAAGTTGGTCCTAACCATTGAATTTGTTAATCCTTACATTATATAAAAATTCAAGTTTTTCATCTCTCTCTCACTTTCCTGTTTGATTTATCAAATTGTTAGTTGCGTTAGAAAAGAAGAACTAGCAAACGTTAAAATAAATTTGCTTCAGTGAAGGAGTGTTTGGTACATTAGTAGTTCTTTTAATTCAATAGCAGGCAGACTGAAACACAGATAGGGAGGCGGTCAGACATACTATTATGCAATTAGTTTATTTTAGCGCAGCCATGAGCATCATTTTAACAGCTTCATTGTGCTGTCCGTTACATTAGCTTTTACATCAAACATTTATGCCCAACGTTTCTTTTTAGGGGTTTCTAACTGTTTTTCTTTTTTAACAAAGCACATAAGAATTGCAAAAATAGAATTTTCTCAGATTATTAACGAAATTTTCTACAAATATAGACAATGTGCCACGCCCACCTGAACAGATTTGGAATATTAGTATGTTTTAGAAATTTATTGCGACTATTCGATGTTTGTTTTGTGTCCGGAATAAGCTTGTGAAAATAAGCACAAAGTGTTACTTGCCTTGTTATAGGATTGTTCCTATGAAGCAGGTTTGAATTTAAATGGACGTGTCTTATACACAATATATTAGTATTGCCACACCCAAAATGGCGTCTTGGTTCAAATAAATTTAAGCAGTTATAGAATGCTGATGCTAATGGGCACCCTAGATTTGGCATACGCTTAATACTAAATTAATTTTCTGTATTCCGTTCTTCGGGTTATTCTTTTCATTTTTTGTATGTAATTGAATAGTTTAGCTGTGAAGGGCAGCATCATTGAGTGGTTTGCGATTTATGAATTCATAAAGTTTTTTTCCCTTTTTTTGGTTAAGTAAAATGTAATAATATACATAATTTTTTTTTATATTTTTATTACAAATACTAAAAATAAGGATTAATAGAAGAAACCAAAATTAAATTTTTAATAAAATATCGATCAAAAATGCCAATCTATCTGTTCAACCATATTTTTATTCAACTATGTTTAAATTCAAAATTACTTATGGGCTTTATATGAGAAAAGAGTGGTTCCATTTATTTAATCAATTAAAGCCATCCTTTAATAAAACAAATATAATCGAACAACTGAAAAATCTAAAGCCGTAGATAAAAAAATAGATTTTAAAACAAATCAGCAATACCACGCCATTAATTAGATATCACCGCGCAAGTTTAGTTGAAAAACAAGTATTTTTAAATGCACATTTCCTAATTAAATGGGCAATGCCACGCCCATTAATTAGATATCACCGAAAAGCCGAAGAAATTTCCTAATTTTTGCAAAAAATTTCATCAAAATCGGAGCAGTAGTTCCCAAGTTATGAGCCGCACAAGTTCACCTTCATTCTCGTGGGCGTAATTTTGAAAATCATGTCAATACAAAAATGTTAGCAAAATACCAGGCGCCCAGCATGCCTCAGCAAGCAAATTTTGATTTTAGCAATTTTTTAAAGTCGTATAACTTTTGATAGTAAATTACGTCATCTTTCAGATAAAGTATAATATATGGGCGTGGCATCAACAGTTTAGTTGAAAAACAAGTATTTTTAAATGCACATTTCCTAATTAAATGGGCAATGCCACGCCCATTAATTAGATATCACCGAAAAGCTGAAGAAATTTCCTAATTTTTGCAAAACATTTCATCAAAATCGGAGCAGTAGTTCCCAAGTTATGAGCCGCACAAGTTCACCTTCATTCTCGTGGGCGTAATTTTGAAAATCATGTCAATACAAAAATGTTAGCAAAATACCAGGCGCCCAGCATGCCTCAGCAAGCAAATTTTGATTTTAGCAATTTTTTAAAGTCGTATAACTTTTGAACGGCTGCACGGATTTTGTTCAAATTTTTTGTGAAAGATAGTAAATTACGTCATCTTTCTGATAAAATACAATATATGGGCGTGGCATCAACAGTTTAGTTGTAAAACAAGTATTTTTAAATGCACATTTCCTAATTAAATGGGCAATGCCACTCCCATTAATTAGATATTTCAGAAAAGCTGAAGAAATTTCCTAATTTTTGCAAAAAATTTCATCAAAATCGGAGCAGTAGTTCCCAAGTTACGAGCCGCACAAGTTCACCTTCATTCTCATAGGCGTAATTTTGAAAATCATGTCAATACAAAAATGTTAGCAAAATACCAGGCGCCCAGCATGCCTCAGCAAGCAAATTTTGATTTTAGCAATTTTTTAAAGTCGTATAACTTTTGAACGGCTGCACGGATTTTGTTCAAATTTTTTGTGAAAGATAGTAAATTACGTCAGCTTTCAGATAAAATATAATATATGGGCGTGGCATCAACAGTTTAGTTGAAAAACAAGTATTTTTAAATGCACATTTCCTAATTAAATGGGCAATGCCACGCCCATTAATTAGATATCACCGAAAAGCTGAAGAAATTTCCTAATATTTGCAAAAAATTTCATCAAAATCGGAGCAGTAGTTCCCAAGTTATGAGCCGCACAAGTTCACCTTCATTCTCATAGGCGTAATTTTGAAAATCATGTCAATACAAAAATGTTAGCAAAATACCAGGCGCCCAGCATGCCTCAGCAAGCAAATTTTGATTTTAGCAATTTTTTAAAGTCGTATAACTTTTGAACGGCTGCACGGATTTTGTTCAAATTTTTTGTGAAAGATAGTAAATTACGTCAGCTTTCAGATAAAATATAATATATGGGCGTGGCATCAACAGTTTAGTTGAAAAACAAGTATTTTTAAATGCACATTTCCTAATTAAATGGGCAATGCCACGCCCATTAATTAGATATCACCGAAAAGCTGAAGAAATTTCCTAATATTTGCAAAAAATTTCATCAAAATCGGAGCAGTAGTTCCCAAGTTATGAGCCGCACAAGTTCACCTTCATTCTCATAGGCGTAATTTTGAAAATCATGTCAATACAAAAATGTTAGCAAAATACCAGGCGCCCAGCATGCCTCAGCAAGCAAATTTTGATTTTAGCAATTTTTTAAAGTCGTATAACTTTTGAACGGCTGCACGGATTTTGTTCAAATTTTTTGTGAAAGATAGTAAATTACGTCAGCTTTCAGATAAAATATAATATATGGGCGTGGCATCAACAGTTTAGTTGAAAAACAAGTATTTTTAAATGCACATTTCCTAATTAAATGGGCAATGCCACGCCCATTAATTAGATATCACCGAAAAGCTGAAGAAATTTCCTAATATTTGCAAAAAATTTCATCAAAATCGGAGCAGTAGTTCCCAAGTTATGAGCCGCACAAGTTCACCTTCATTCTCATAGGCGTAATTTTGAAAATCATGTCAATACAAAAATGTTAGCAAAATACCAGGCGCCCAGCATGCCTCAGCAAGCAAATTTTGATTTTAGCAATTTTTTAAAGTCGTATAACTTTTGAACGGCTGCACGGATTTTGTTCAAATTTTTTGTGAAAGATAGTAAATTACGTCAGCTTTCAGATAAAATATAATATATGGGCGTGGCATCAACAGTTTAGTTGAAAAACAAGTATTTTTAAATGCACATTTCCTAATTAAATGGGCAATGCCACGCCCATTAATTAGATATTACCGAAAAGCTGAAGAAATTTCCTAATATTTGCAAAAAATTTCATCAAAATCGGAGCAGTAGTTCCCAAGTTATGAGCCGCACAAGTTCACCTTCATTCTCATAGGCGTAATTTTGAAAATCATATCAATACAAAAATGTTAGCAAAATACCAGGCGCCCAGCATGCCTCAGCAAGCAAATTTTGATTTTAGCAATTTTTTAAAGTCGATAACTTTTGAACGGCTGCACGGATTTTGTTCAAATTTTTTGTGAAAGATAGTAAATTACGTCAGCTTTCAGATAAAATATAATATATGGGCGTGGCATCAACAGTTTAGTTGAAAAACAAGTATTTTTAAATGCACATTTCCTAATTAAATGGGCAATGCCACGCCCATTAATTAGATATCACCGAAAAGCTGAAGAAATTTCCTAATATTTGCAAAAAATTTCATCAAAATCGGAGCAGTAGTTCCCAAGTTATGAGCCGCACAAGTTCACCTTCATTCTCATAGGCGTAATTTTGAAAATCATGTCAATACAAAAATGTTAGCAAAATACCAGGCGCCCAGCATGCCTCAGCAAGCAAATTTTGATTTTAGCAATTTTTTAAAGTCGTATAACTTTTGAACGGCTGCACGGATTTTGTTCAAATTTTTTGTGAAAGATAGTAAATTACGTCAGCTTTCAGATAAAATATAATATATGGGCGTGGCATCAACAGTTTAGTTGAAAAATAAGTATTTTTAAATGCACATTTCCTAATTAAATGGGCAATGCCACGCCCATTAATTAGATATCACCGAAAAGCTGAAGAAATTTCCTAATATTTGCAAAAAATTTCATCAAAATCGGAGCAGTAGTTCCCAAGTTATGAGCCGCACAAGTTCACCTTCATTCTCATAGGCGTAATTTTGAAAATCATGTCAATACAAAAATGTTAGCAAAATACCAGGCGCCCAGCATGCCTCAGCAAGCAAATTTTGATTTTAGCAATTTTTTAAAGTCGTATAACTTTTGAACGGCTGCACGGATTTTGTTCAAATTTTTTGTGAAAGATAGTAAATTACGTCAGCTTTCAGATAAAATATAATATATGGGCGTGGCATCAACAGTTTAGTTGAAAAACAAGTATTTTTAAATGCACATTTCCTAATTAAATGGGCAATGCCACGCCCATTAATTAGATATTACCGAAAAGCTGAAGAAATTTCCTAATATTTGCAAAAAATTTCATCAAAATCGGAGCAGTAGTTCCCAAGTTATGAGCCGCACAAGTTCACCTTCATTCTCATAGGCGTAATTTTGAAAATCATATCAATACAAAAATGTTAGCAAAATACCAGGCGCCCAGCATGCCTCAGCAAGCAAATTTTGATTTTAGCAATTTTTTAAAGTCGTATAACTTTTGAACGGCTGCACGGATTTTGTTCAAATTTTTTGTGAAAGATAGTAAATTACGTCAGCTTTCAGATAAAATATAATATATGGGCGTGGCATCAACAGTTTAGTTGAAAAACAAGTATTTTTAAATGCACATTTCCTAATTAAATGGGCAATGCCACGCCCATTAATTAGATATCACCGAAAAGCTGAAGAAATTTCCTAATATTTGCAAAAAATTTCATCAAAATCGGAGCAGTAGTTCCCAAGTTATGAGCCGCACAAGTTCACCTTCATTCTCATAGGCGTAATTTTGAAAATCATGTCAATACAAAAATGTTAGCAAAATACCAGGCGCCCAGCATGCCTCAGCAAGCAAATTTTGATTTTAGCAATTTTTTAAAGTCGTATAACTTTTGAACGGCTGCACGGATTTTGTTCAAATTTTTTGTGAAAGATAGTAAATTACGTCAGCTTTCAGATAAAATATAATATATGGGCGTGGCATCAACAGTTTAGTTGAAAAACAAGTATTTTTAAATGCACATTTCCTAATTAAATGGGCAATGCCACGCCCATTAATTAGATATCACCGAAAAGCTGAAGAAATTTCCTAATATTTGCAAAAAATTTCATCAAAATCGGAGCAGTAGTTCCCAAGTTATGAGCCGCACAAGTTCACCTTCATTCTCATAGGCGTAATTTTGAAAATCATGTCAATACAAAAATGTTAGCAAAATACCAGGCGCCCAGCATGCCTCAGCAAGCAAATTTTGATTTTAGCAATTTTTTAAAGTCGTATAACTTTTGAACGGCTGCACGGATTTTGTTCAAATTTTTTGTGAAAGATAGTAAATTACGTCAGCTTTCAGATAAAATATAATATATGGGCGTGGCATCAACAGTTTAGTTGAAAAACAAGTATTTTTAAATGCACATTTCCTAATTAAATGGGCAATGCCACGCCCATTAATTAGATATCACCGAAAAGCTGAAGAAATTTCCTAATTTTTGCAAAAAATTTCATCAAAATCGGAACAGTAGTTCCCAAGTTATGAGCCGCACAAGTTCACCTTCATTCTCATAGGCGTAATTTTGAAAATCATGTCAATACAAAAATGTTAGCAAAATACCAGGCGCCCAGCATGCCTCAGCAAGCAAATTTTGATTTTAGCAATTTTTTAAAGTCGTATAACTTTTGAACGGCTGCACGGATTTTGTTCAAATTTTTTGTGAAAGATAGTAAATTACGTCAGCTTTCAGATAAAATATAATATATGGGCGTGGCATCAACAGTTTAGTTGAAAAATAAGTATTTTTAAATGCACATTTCCTAATTAAATGGGCAATGCCACGCCCATTAATTAGATATCACCGAAAAGCTGAAGAAATTTCCTAATATTTGCAAAAAATTTCATCAAAATCGGAGCAGTAGTTCCCAAGTTATGAGCCGCACAAGTTCACCTTCATTCTCATAGGCGTAATTTTGAAAATCATGTCAATACAAAAATGTTAGCAAAATACCAGGCGCCCAGCATGCCTCAGCAAGCAAATTTTGATTTTAGCAATTTTTTAAAGTCGTATAACTTTTGAACGGCTGCACGGATTTTGTTCAAATTTTTTGTGAAAGATAGTAAATTACGTCAGCTTTCAGATAAAATATAATATATGGGCGTGGCATCAACAGTTTAGTTGAAAAATAAGTATTTTTAAATGCACATTTCCTAATTAAATGGGCAATGCCACGCCCATTAATTAGATATCACCGAAAAGCTGAAGAAATTTCCTAATATTTGCAAAAAATTTCATCAAAATCGGAGCAGTAGTTCCCAAGTTATGAGCCGCACAAATTCACCTTCATTCTCATAGGCGTAATTTTGAAAATCATGTCAATACAAAAATGTTAGCAAAATACCAGGCGCCCAGCATGCCTCAGCAAGCAAATTTTGATTTTAGCAATTTTTTAAAGTCGTATAACTTTTGAACGGCTGCACGGATTTTGTTCAAATTTTTTGTGAAAGATAGTAAATTACGTCAGCTTTCAGATAAAATATAATATATGGGCGTGGCATCAACAGTTTAGTTGAAAAACAAGTATTTTTAAATGCACATTTCCTAATTAAATGGGCAATGCCACGCCCATTAATTAGATATTACCGAAAAGCTGAAGAAATTTCCTAATATTTGCAAAAAATTTCATCAAAATCGGAGCAGTAGTTCCCAAGTTATGAGCCGCACAAGTTCACCTTCATTCTCATAGGCGTAATTTTGAAAATCATATCAATACAAAAATGTTAGCAAAATACCAGGCGCCCAGCATGCCTCAGCAAGCAAATTTTGATTTTAGCAATTTTTTAAAGTCGTATAACTTTTGAACGGCTGCACGGATTTTGTTCAAATTTTTTGTGAAAGATAGTAAATTACGTCAGCTTTCAGATAAAATATAATATATGGGCGTGGCATCAACAGTTTAGTTGAAAAACAAGTATTTTTAAATGCACATTTCCTAATTAAATGGGCAATGCCACGCCCATTAATTAGATATCACCGAAAAGCTGAAGAAATTTCCTAATATTTGCAAAAAATTTCATCAAAATCGGAGCAGTAGTTCCCAAGTTATGAGCCGCACAAGTTCACCTTCATTCTCATAGGCGTAATTTTGAAAATCATGTCAATACAAAAATGTTAGCAAAATACCAGGCGCCCAGCATGCCTCAGCAAGCAAATTTTGATTTTAGCAATTTTTTAAAGTCGTATAACTTTTGAACGGCTGCACGGATTTTGTTCAAATTTTTTGTGAAAGATAGTAAATTACGTCAGCTTTCAGATAAAATATAATATATGGGCGTGGCATCAACAGTTTAGTTGAAAAACAAGTATTTTTAAATGCACATTTCCTAATTAAATGGGCAATGCCACGCCCATTAATTAGATATCACCGAAAAGCTGAAGAAATTTCCTAATTTTTGCAAAAAATTTCATCAAAATCGGAACAGTAGTTCCCAAGTTATGAGCCGCACAAGTTCACCTTCATTCTCATAGGCGTAATTTTGAAAATCATGTCAATACAAAAATGTTAGCAAAATACCAGGCGCCCAGCATGCCTCAGCAAGCAAATTTTGATTTTAGCAATTTTTTAAAGTCGTATAACTTTTGAACGGCTGCACGGATTTTGTTCAAATTTTTTGTGAAAGATAGTAAATTACGTCAGCTTTCAGATAAAATATAATATATGGGCGTGGCATCAACAGTTTAGTTGAAAAATAAGTATTTTTAAATGCACATTTCCTAATTAAATGGGCAATGCCACGCCCATTAATTAGATATCACCGAAAAGCTGAAGAAATTTCCTAATATTTGCAAAAAATTTCATCAAAATCGGAGCAGTAGTTCCCAAGTTATGAGCCGCACAAGTTCACCTTCATTCTCATAGGCGTAATTTTGAAAATCATGTCAATACAAAAATGTTAGCAAAATACCAGGCGCCCAGCATGCCTCAGCAAGCAAATTTTGATTTTAGCAATTTTTTAAAGTCGTATAACTTTTGAACGGCTGCACGGATTTTGTTCAAATTTTTTGTGAAAGATAGTAAATTACGTCAGCTTTCAGATAAAATATAATATATGGGCGTGGCATCAACAGTTTAGTTGAAAAATAAGTATTTTTAAATGCACATTTCCTAATTAAATGGGCAATGCCACGCCCATTAATTAGATATCACCGAAAAGCTGAAGAAATTTCCTAATATTTGCAAAAAATTTCATCAAAATCGGAGCAGTAGTTCCCAAGTTATGAGCCGCACAAATTCACCTTCATTCTCATAGGCGTAATTTTGAAAATCATGTCAATACAAAAATGTTAGCAAAATACCAGGCGCCCAGCATGCCTCAGCAAGCAAATTTTGATTTTAGCAATTTTTTAAAGTCGTATAACTTTTGAACGGCTGCACGGATTTTGTTCAAATTTTTTGTGAAAGATAGTAAATTACGTCAGCTTTCAGATAAAATATAATATATGGGCGTGGCATCAACAGTTTAGTTGAAAAACAAGTATTTTTAAATGCACATTTCCTAATTAAATGGGCAATGCCACGCCCATTAATTAGATATCACCGAAAAGCTGAAGAAATTTCCTAATTTTTGCAAAAAATTTCATCAAAATCGGAACAGTAGTTCCCAAGTTATGAGCCGCACAAGTTCACCTTCATTCTCATAGGCGTAATTTTGAAAATCATGTCAATACAAAAATGTTAGCAAAATACCAGGCGCCCAGCATGCCTCAGCAAGCAAATTTTGATTTTAGCAATTTTTTAAAGTCGTATAACTTTTGAACGGCTGCACGGATTTTGTTCAAATTTTTTGTGAAAGATAGTAAATTATGTCAGCTTTCAGATAAAATATAATATATGGGCGTGGCATCAACAGTTTAGTTGAAAAATAAGTATTTTTAAATGCACATTTCCTAATTAAATGGGCAATGCCACGCCCATTAATTAGATATCACCGAAAAGCTGAAGAAATTTCCTAATATTTGCAAAAAATTTCATCAAAATCGGAGCAGTAGTTCCCAAGTTATGAGCCGCACAAGTTCACCTTCATTCTCATAGGCGTAATTTTGAAAATCATGTCAATACAAAAATGTTAGCAAAATACCAGGCGCCCAGCATGCCTCAGCAAGCAAATTTTGATTTTAGCAATTTTTTAAAGTCGTATAACTTTTGAACGGCTGCACGGATTTTGTTCAAATTTTTTGTGAAAGATAGTAAATTACGTCAGCTTTCAGATAAAATATAATATATGGGCGTGGCATCAACAGTTTAGTTGAAAAATAAGTATTTTTAAATGCACATTTCCTAATTAAATGGGCAATGCCACGCCCATTAATTAGATATCACCGAAAAGCTGAAGAAATTTCCTAATATTTGCAAAAAATTTCATCAAAATCGGAGCAGTAGTTCCCAAGTTATGAGCCGCACAAGTTCACCTTCATTCTCATAGGCGTAATTTTGAAAATCATGTCAATACAAAAATGTTAGCAAAATACCAGGCGCCCAGCATGCCTCAGCAAGCAAATTTTGATTTTAGCAATTTTTTAAAGTCATATAACTTTTGAACGGCTGCACGGATTTTGTTCAAATTTTTTGTGAAAGATAGTAAATTACGTCAGCTTTCAGATAAAATATAATATATGGGCGTGGCATCAACAGTTTAGTTGAAAAATAAGTATTTTTAAATGCACATTTCCTAATTAAATGGGCAATGCCACGCCCATTAATTAGATATCACCGAAAAGCTGAAGAAATTTCCTAATATTTGCAAAAAATTTCATCAAAATCGGAGCAGTAGTTCCCAAGTTATGAGCCGCACAAGTTCACCTTCATTCTCATAGGCGTAATTTTGAAAATCATGTCAATACAAAAATGTTAGCAAAATACCAGGCGCCCAGCATGCCTCAGCAAGCAAATTTTGATTTTAGCAATTTTTTAAAGTCGTATAACTTTTGAACGGCTGCACGGATTTTGTTCAAATTTTTTGTGAAAGATAGTAAATTACGTCAGCTTTCAGATAAAATATAATATATGGGCGTGGCATCAACAGTTTAGTTGAAAAATAAGTATTTTTAAATGCACATTTCCTAATTAAATGGGCAATGCCACGCCCATTAATTAGATATCACCGAAAAGCTGAAGAAATTTCCTAATATTTGCAAAAAATTTCATCAAAATCGGAGCAGTAGTTCCCAAGTTATGAGCCGCACAAGTTCACCTTCATTCTCATAGGCGTAATTTTGAAAATCATGTCAATACAAAAATGTTAGCAAAATACCAGGCGCCCAGCATGCCTCAGCAAGCAAATTTTGATTTTAGCAATTTTTTAAAGTCGTATAACTTTTGAACGGCTGCACGGATTTTGTTCAAATTTTTTGTGAAAGATAGTAAATTACGTCAGCTTTCAGATAAAATATAATATATGGGCGTGGCATCAACAGTTTAGTTGAAAAATAAGTATTTTTAAATGCACATTTCCTAATTAAATGGGCAATGCCACGCCCATTAATTAGATATCACCGAAAAGCTGAAGAAATTTCCTAATATTTGCAAAAAATTTCATCAAAATCGGAGCAGTAGTTCCCAAGTTATGAGCCGCACAAGTTCACCTTCATTCTCATAGGCGTAATTTTGAAAATCATGTCAATACAAAAATGTTAGCAAAATACCAGGCGCCCAGCATGCCTCAGCAAGCAAATTTTGATTTTAGCAATTTTTTAAAGTCGTATAACTTTTGAACGGCTGCACGGATTTTGTTCAAATTTTTTGTGAAAGATAGTAAATTACGTCAGCTTTCAGATAAAATATAATATATGGGCGTGGCATCAACAGTTTAGTTGAAAAATAAGTATTTTTAAATGCACATTTCCTAATTAAATGGGCAATGCCACGCCCATTAATTAGATATCACCGAAAAGCTGAAGAAATTTCCTAATATTTGCAAAAAATTTCATCAAAATCGGAGCAGTAGTTCCCAAGTTATGAGCCGCACAAGTTCACCTTCATTCTCATAGGCGTAATTTTGAAAATCATGTCAATACAAAAATGTTAGCAAAATACCAGGCGCCCAGCATGCCTCAGCAAGCAAATTTTGATTTTAGCAATTTTTTAAAGTCGTATAACTTTTGAACGGCTGCACGGATTTTGTTCAAATTTTTTGTGAAAGATAGTAAATTACGTCAGCTTTCAGATAAAATATAATATATGGGCGTGGCATCAACAGTTTAGTTGAAAAATAAGTATTTTTAAATGCACATTTCCTAATTAAATGGGCAATGCCACGCCCATTAATTAGATATCACCGAAAAGCTGAAGAAATTTCCTAATATTTGCAAAAAATTTCATCAAAATCGGAGCAGTAGTTCCCAAGTTATGAGCCGCACAAGTTCACCTTCATTCTCATAGGCGTAATTTTGAAAATCATGTCAATACAAAAATGTTAGCAAAATACCAGGCGCCCAGCATGCCTCAGCAAGCAAATTTTGATTTTAGCAATTTTTTAAAGTCGTATAACTTTTGAACGGCTGCACGGATTTTGTTCAAATTTTTTGTGAAAGATAGTAAATTACGTCAGCTTTCAGATAAAATATAATATATGGGCGTGGCATCAACAGTTTAGTTGAAAAACAAGTATTTTTAAATGCACATTTCCTAATTAAATGGGCAATGCCACGCCCATTAATTAGATATCACCGAAAAGCTGAAGAAATTTCCTAATTTTTGCAAAAAATTTCATCAAAATCGGAACAGTAGTTCCCAAGTTATGAGCCGCACAAGTTCACCTTCATTCTCATAGGCGTAATTTTGAAAATCATGTCAATACAAAAATGTTAGCAAAATACCAGGCGCCCAGCATGCCTCAGCAAGCAAATTTTGATTTTAGCAATTTTTTAAAGTCGTATAACTTTTGAACGGCTGCACGGATTTTGTTCAAATTTTTTGTGAAAGATAGTAAATTATGTCAGCTTTCAGATAAAATATAATATATGGGCGTGGCATCAACAGTTTAGTTGAAAAATAAGTATTTTTAAATGCACATTTCCTAATTAAATGGGCAATGCCACGCCCATTAATTAGATATCACCGAAAAGCTGAAGAAATTTCCTAATATTTGCAAAAAATTTCATCAAAATCGGAGCAGTAGTTCCCAAGTTATGAGCCGCACAAGTTCACCTTCATTCTCATAGGCGTAATTTTGAAAATCATGTCAATACAAAAATGTTAGCAAAATACCAGGCGCCCAGCATGCCTCAGCAAGCAAATTTTGATTTTAGCAATTTTTTAAAGTCGTATAACTTTTGAACGGCTGCACGGATTTTGTTCAAATTTTTTGTGAAAGATAGTAAATTACGTCAGCTTTCAGATAAAATATAATATATGGGCGTGGCATCAACAGTTTAGTTGAAAAATAAGTATTTTTAAATGCACATTTCCTAATTAAATGGGCAATGCCACGCCCATTAATTAGATATCACCGAAAAGCTGAAGAAATTTCCTAATATTTGCAAAAAATTTCATCAAAATCGGAGCAGTAGTTCCCAAGTTATGAGCCGCACAAGTTCACCTTCATTCTCATAGGCGTAATTTTGAAAATCATGTCAATACAAAAATGTTAGCAAAATACCAGGCGCCCAGCATGCCTCAGCAAGCAAATTTTGATTTTAGCAATTTTTTAAAGTCATATAACTTTTGAACGGCTGCACGGATTTTGTTCAAATTTTTTGTGAAAGATAGTAAATTACGTCAGCTTTCAGATAAAATATAATATATGGGCGTGGCATCAACAGTTTAGTTGAAAAACAAGTATTTTTAAATGCACATTTCCTAATTAAATGGGCAATGCCACGCCCATTAATTAGATATCACCGAAAAGCTGAAGAAATTTCCTAATTTTTGCAAAAAATTTCATCAAAATCGGAACAGTAGTTCCCAAGTTATGAGCCGCACAAGTTCACCTTCATTCTCATAGGCGTAATTTTGAAAATCATGTCAATACAAAAATGTTAGCAAAATACCAGGCGCCCAGCATGCCTCAGCAAGCAAATTTTGATTTTAGCAATTTTTTAAAGTCGTATAACTTTTGAACGGCTGCACGGATTTTGTTCAAATTTTTTGTGAAAGATAGTAAATTATGTCAGCTTTCAGATAAAATATAATATATGGGCGTGGCATCAACAGTTTAGTTGAAAAATAAGTATTTTTAAATGCACATTTCCTAATTAAATGGGCAATGCCACGCCCATTAATTAGATATCACCGAAAAGCTGAAGAAATTTCCTAATATTTGCAAAAAATTTCATCAAAATCGGAGCAGTAGTTCCCAAGTTATGAGCCGCACAAGTTCACCTTCATTCTCATAGGCGTAATTTTGAAAATCATGTCAATACAAAAATGTTAGCAAAATACCAGGCGCCCAGCATGCCTCAGCAAGCAAATTTTGATTTTAGCAATTTTTTAAAGTCATATAACTTTTGAACGGCTGCACGGATTTTGTTCAAATTTTTTGTGAAAGATAGTAAATTACGTCAGCTTTCAGATAAAATATAATATATGGGCGTGGCATCAACAGTTTAGTTGAAAAACAAGTATTTTTAAATGCACATTTCCTAATTAAATGGGCAATGCCACGCCCATTAATTAGATATCACCGAAAAGCTGAAGAAATTTCCTAATTTTTGCAAAAAATTTCATCAAAATCGGAACAGTAGTTCCCAAGTTATGAGCCGCACAAGTTCACCTTCATTCTCATAGGCGTAATTTTGAAAATCATGTCAATACAAAAATGTTAGCAAAATACCAGGCGCCCAGCATGCCTCAGCAAGCAAATTTTGATTTTAGCAATTTTTTAAAGTCGTATAACTTTTGAACGGCTGCACGGATTTTGTTCAAATTTTTTGTGAAAGATAGTAAATTATGTCAGCTTTCAGATAAAATATAATATATGGGCGTGGCATCAACAGTTTAGTTGAAAAATAAGTATTTTTAAATGCACATTTCCTAATTAAATGGGCAATGCCACGCCCATTAATTAGATATCACCGAAAAGCTGAAGAAATTTCCTAATATTTGCAAAAAATTTCATCAAAATCGGAGCAGTAGTTCCCAAGTTATGAGCCGCACAAGTTCACCTTCATTCTCATAGGCGTAATTTTGAAAATCATGTCAATACAAAAATGTTAGCAAAATACCAGGCGCCCAGCATGCCTCAGCAAGCAAATTTTGATTTTAGCAATTTTTTAAAGTCGTATAACTTTTGAACGGCTGCACGGATTTTGTTCAAATTTTTTGTGAAAGATAGTAAATTACGTCAGCTTTCAGATAAAATATAATATATGGGCGTGGCATCAACAGTTTAGTTGAAAAATAAGTATTTTTAAATGCACATTTCCTAATTAAATGGGCAATGCCACGCCCATTAATTAGATATCACCGAAAAGCTGAAGAAATTTCCTAATATTTGCAAAAAATTTCATCAAAATCGGAGCAGTAGTTCCCAAGTTATGAGCCGCACAAGTTCACCTTCATTCTCATAGGCGTAATTTTGAAAATCATGTCAATACAAAAATGTTAGCAAAATACCAGGCGCCCAGCATGCCTCAGCAAGCAAATTTTGATTTTAGCAATTTTTTAAAGTCATATAACTTTTGAACGGCTGCACGGATTTTGTTCAAATTTTTTGTGAAAGATAGTAAATTACGTCAGCTTTCAGATAAAATATAATATATGGGCGTGGCATCAACAGTTTAGTTGAAAAACAAGTATTTTTAAATGCACATTTCCTAATTAAATGGGCAATGCCACGCCCATTAATTAGATATCACCGAAAAGCTGAAGAAATTTCCTAATTTTTGCAAAAAATTTCATCAAAATCGGAACAGTAGTTCCCAAGTTATGAGCCGCACAAGTTCACCTTCATTCTCATAGGCGTAATTTTGAAAATCATGTCAATACAAAAATGTTAGCAAAATACCAGGCGCCCAGCATGCCTCAGCAAGCAAATTTTGATTTTAGCAATTTTTTAAAGTCGTATAACTTTTGAACGGCTGCACGGATTTTGTTCAAATTTTTTGTGAAAGATAGTAAATTATGTCAGCTTTCAGATAAAATATAATATATGGGCGTGGCATCAACAGTTTAGTTGAAAAATAAGTATTTTTAAATGCACATTTCCTAATTAAATGGGCAATGCCACGCCCATTAATTAGATATCACCGAAAAGCTGAAGAAATTTCCTAATATTTGCAAAAAATTTCATCAAAATCGGAGCAGTAGTTCCCAAGTTATGAGCCGCACAAGTTCACCTTCATTCTCATAGGCGTAATTTTGAAAATCATGTCAATACAAAAATGTTAGCAAAATACCAGGCGCCCAGCATGCCTCAGCAAGCAAATTTTGATTTTAGCAATTTTTTAAAGTCGTATAACTTTTGAACGGCTGCACGGATTTTGTTCAAATTTTTTGTGAAAGATAGTAAATTACGTCAGCTTTCAGATAAAATATAATATATGGGCGTGGCATCAACAGTTTAGTTGAAAAATAAGTATTTTTAAATGCACATTTCCTAATTAAATGGGCAATGCCACGCCCATTAATTAGATATCACCGAAAAGCTGAAGAAATTTCCTAATATTTGCAAAAAATTTCATCAAAATCGGAGCAGTAGTTCCCAAGTTATGAGCCGCACAAGTTCACCTTCATTCTCATAGGCGTAATTTTGAAAATCATGTCAATACAAAAATGTTAGCAAAATACCAGGCGCCCAGCATGCCTCAGCAAGCAAATTTTGATTTTAGCAATTTTTTAAAGTCATATAACTTTTGAACGGCTGCACGGATTTTGTTCAAATTTTTTGTGAAAGATAGTAAATTACGTCAGCTTTCAGATAAAATATAATATATGGGCGTGGCATCAACAGTTTAGTTGAAAAATAAGTATTTTTAAATGCACATTTCCTAATTAAATGGGCAATGCCACGCCCATTAATTAGATATCACCGAAAAGCTGAAGAAATTTCCTAATATTTGCAAAAAATTTCATCAAAATCGGAGCAGTAGTTCCCAAGTTATGAGCCGCACAAGTTCACCTTCATTCTCATAGGCGTAATTTTGAAAATCATGTCAATACAAAAATGTTAGCAAAATACCAGGCGCCCAGCATGCCTCAGCAAGCAAATTTTGATTTTAGCAATTTTTTAAAGTCGTATAACTTTTGAACGGCTGCACGGATTTTGTTCAAATTTTTTGTGAAAGATAGTAAATTACGTCAGCTTTCAGATAAAATATAATATATGGGCGTGGCATCAACAGTTTAGTTGAAAAATAAGTATTTTTAAATGCACATTTCCTAATTAAATGGGCAATGCCACGCCCATTAATTAGATATCACCGAAAAGCTGAAGAAATTTCCTAATATTTGCAAAAAATTTCATCAAAATCGGAGCAGTAGTTCCCAAGTTATGAGCCGCACAAGTTCACCTTCATTCTCATAGGCGTAATTTTGAAAATCATGTCAATACAAAAATGTTAGCAAAATACCAGGCGCCCAGCATGCCTCAGCAAGCAAATTTTGATTTTAGCAATTTTTTAAAGTCGTATAACTTTTGAACGGCTGCACGGATTTTGTTCAAATTTTTTGTGAAAGATAGTAAATTATGTCAGCTTTCAGATAAAATATAATATATGGGCGTGGCATCAACAGTTTAGTTGAAAAATAAGTATTTTTAAATGCACATTTCCTAATTAAATGGGCAATGCCACGCCCATTAATTAGATATCACCGAAAAGCTGAAGAAATTTCCTAATATTTGCAAAAAATTTCATCAAAATCGGAGCAGTAGTTCCCAAGTTATGAGCCGCACAAGTTCACCTTCATTCTCATAGGCGTAATTTTGAAAATCATGTCAATACAAAAATGTTAGCAAAATACCAGGCGCCCAGCATGCCTCAGCAAGCAAATTTTGATTTTAGCAATTTTTTAAAGTCGTATAACTTTTGAACGGCTGCACGGATTTTGTTCAAATTTTTTGTGAAAGATAGTAAATTACGTCAGCTTTCAGATAAAATATAATATATGGGCGTGGCATCAACAGTTTAGTTGAAAAATAAGTATTTTTAAATGCACATTTCCTAATTAAATGGGCAATGCCACGCCCATTAATTAGATATCACCGAAAAGCTGAAGAAATTTCCTAATATTTGCAAAAAATTTCATCAAAATCGGAGCAGTAGTTCCCAAGTTATGAGCCGCACAAGTTCACCTTCATTCTCATAGGCGTAATTTTGAAAATCATGTCAATACAAAAATGTTAGCAAAATACCAGGCGCCCAGCATGCCTCAGCAAGCAAATTTTGATTTTAGCAATTTTTTAAAGTCATATAACTTTTGAACGGCTGCACGGATTTTGTTCAAATTTTTTGTGAAAGATAGTAAATTACGTCAGCTTTCAGATAAAATATAATATATGGGCGTGGCATCAACAGTTTAGTTGAAAAACAAGTATTTTTAAATGCACATTTCCTAATTAAATGGGCAATGCCACGCCCATTAATTAGATATCACCGAAAAGCTGAAGAAATTTCCTAATATTTGCAAAAAATTTCATCAAAATCGGAGCAGTAGTTCCCAAGTTATGAGCCGCACAAGTTCACCTTCATTCTCATAGGCGTAATTTTGAAAATCATGTCAATACAAAAATGTTAGCAAAATACCAGGCGCCCAGCATGCCTCAGCAAGCAAATTTTGATTTTAGCAATTTTTTAAAGTCGTATAACTTTTGAACGGCTGCACGGATTTTGTTCAAATTTTTTGTGAAAGATAGTAAATTACGTCAGCTTTCAGATAAAATATAATATATGGGCGTGGCATCAACAGTTTAGTTGAAAAATAAGTATTTTTAAATGCACATTTCCTAATTAAATGGGCAATGCCACGCCCATTAATTAGATATCACCGAAAAGCTGAAGAAATTTCCTAATATTTGCAAAAAATTTCATCAAAATCGGAGCAGTAGTTCCCAAGTTATGAGCCGCACAAGTTCACCTTCATTCTCATAGGCGTAATTTTGAAAATCATGTCAATACAAAAATGTTAGCAAAATACCAGGCGCCCAGCATGCCTCAGCAAGCAAATTTTGATTTTAGCAATTTTTTAAAGTCGTATAACTTTTGAACGGCTGCACGGATTTTGTTCAAATTTTTTGTGAAAGATAGTAAATTACGTCAGCTTTCAGATAAAATATAATATATGGGCGTGGCATCAACAGTTTAGTTGAAAAATAAGTATTTTTAAATGCACATTTCCTAATTAAATGGGCAATGCCACGCCCATTAATTAGATATCACCGAAAAGCTGAAGAAATTTCCTAATATTTGCAAAAAATTTCATCAAAATCGGAGCAGTAGTTCCCAAGTTATGAGCCGCACAAGTTCACCTTCATTCTCATAGGCGTAATTTTGAAAATCATGTCAATACAAAAATGTTAGCAAAATACCAGGCGCCCAGCATGCCTCAGCAAGCAAATTTTGATTTTAGCAATTTTTTAAAGTCGTATAACTTTTGAACGGCTGCACGGATTTTGTTCAAATTTTTTGTGAAAGATAGTAAATTACGTCAGCTTTCAGATAAAATATAATATATGGGCGTGGCATCAACAGTTTAGTTGAAAAACAAGTATTTTTAAATGCACATTTCCTAATTAAATGGGCAATGCCACGCCCATTAATTAGATATCACCGAAAAGCTGAAGAAATTTCCTAATATTTGCAAAAAATTTCATCAAAATCGGAGCAGTAGTTCCCAAGTTATGAGCCGCACAAGTTCACCTTCATTCTCATAGGCGTAATTTTGAAAATCATGTCAATACAAAAATGTTAGCAAAATACCAGGCGCCCAGCATGCCTCAGCAAGCAAATTTTGATTTTAGCAATTTTTTAAAGTCGTATAACTTTTGAACGGCTGCACGGATTTTGTTCAAATTTTTTGTGAAAGATAGTAAATTATGTCAGCTTTCAGATAAAATATAATATATGGGCGTGGCATCAACAGTTTAGTTGAAAAATAAGTATTTTTAAATGCACATTTCCTAATTAAATGGGCAATGCCACGCCCATTAATTAGATATCACCGAAAAGCTGAAGAAATTTCCTAATATTTGCAAAAAATTTCATCAAAATCGGAGCAGTAGTTCCCAAGTTATGAGCCGCACAAGTTCACCTTCATTCTCATAGGCGTAATTTTGAAAATCATGTCAATACAAAAATGTTAGCAAAATACCAGGCGCCCAGCATGCCTCAGCAAGCAAATTTTGATTTTAGCAATTTTTTAAAGTCGTATAACTTTTGAACGGCTGCACGGATTTTGTTCAAATTTTTTGTGAAAGATAGTAAATTACGTCAGCTTTCAGATAAAATATAATATATGGGCGTGGCATCAACAGTTTAGTTGAAAAACAAGTATTTTTAAATGCACATTTCCTAATTAAATGGGCAATGCCACGCCCATTAATTAGATATCACCGAAAAGCTGAAGAAATTTCCTAATATTTGCAAAAAATTTCATCAAAATCGGAGCAGTAGTTCCCAAGTTATGAGCCGCACAAGTTCACCTTCATTCTCATAGGCGTAATTTTGAAAATCATGTCAATACAAAAATGTTAGCAAAATACCAGGCGCCCAGCATGCCTCAGCAAGCAAATTTTGATTTTAGCAATTTTTTAAAGTCGTATAACTTTTGAACGGCTGCACGGATTTTGTTCAAATTTTTTGTGAAAGATAGTAAATTACGTCAGCTTTCAGATAAAATATAATATATGGGCGTGGCATCAACAGTTCAGTTGAAAAATAAGTATTTTTAAATGCACATTTCCTAATTAAATGGGCAATGCCACGCCCATTAATTAGATATCACCGAAAAGCTGAAGAAATTTCCTAATATTTGCAAAAAATTTCATCAAAATCGGAGCAGTAGTTCCCAAGTTATGAGCTGCACAAGTTCACCTTCATTCTCATAGGCGTAATTTTGAAAATCATGTCAATACAAAAATGTTAGCAAAATACCAGGCGCCCAGCATGCCTCAGCAAGCAAATTTTGATTTTAGCAATTTTTTAAAGTCGTATAACTTTTGAACGGCTGCACGGATTTTGTTCAAATTTTTTGTGAAAGATAGTAAATTACGTCAGCTTTCAGATAAAATATAATATATGGGCGTGGCATCAACAGTTTAGTTGAAAAACAAGTATTTTTAAATGCACATTTCCTAATTAAATGGGCAATGCCACGCCCATTAATTAGATATTACCGAAAAGCTGAAGAAATTTCCTAATATTTGCAAAAAATTTCATCAAAATCGGAGCAGTAGTTCCCAAGTTATGAGCCGCACAAGTTCACCTTCATTCTCATAGGCGTAATTTTGAAAATCATGTCAATACAAAAATGTTAGCAAAATACCAGGCGCCCAGCATGCCTCAGCAAGCAAATTTTGATTTTAGCAATTTTTTAAAGTCGTATAACTTTTGAACGGCTGCACGGATTTTGTTCAAATTTTTTGTGAAAGATAGTAAATTACGTCAGCTTTCAGATAAAATATAATATATGGGCGTGGCATCAACAGTTTAGTTGAAAAATAAGTATTTTTAAATGCACATTTCCTAATTAAATGGGCAATGCCACGCCCATTAATTAGATATCACCGAAAAGCTGAAGAAATTTCCTAATATTTGCAAAAAATTTCATCAAAATCGGAGCAGTAGTTCCCAAGTTATGAGCCGCACAAGTTCACCTTCATTCTCATAGGCGTAATTTTGAAAATCATGTCAATACAAAAATGTTAGCAAAATACCAGGCGCCCAGCATGCCTCAGCAAGCAAATTTTGATTTTAGCAATTTTTTAAAGTCGTATAACTTTTGAACGGCTGCACGGATTTTGTTCAAATTTTTTGTGAAAGATAGTAAATTACGTCAGCTTTCAGATAAAATATAATATATGGGCGTGGCATCAACAGTTTAGTTGAAAAACAAGTATTTTTAAATGCACATTTCCTAATTAAATGGGCAATGCCACGCCCATTAATTAGATATTACCGAAAAGCTGAAGAAATTTCCTAATATTTGCAAAAAATTTCATCAAAATCGGAGCAGTAGTTCCCAAGTTATGAGCCGCACAAGTTCACCTTCATTCTCATAGGCGTAATTTTGAAAATCATGTCAATACAAAAATGTTAGCAAAATACCAGGCGCCCAGCATGCCTCAGCAAGCAAATTTTGATTTTAGCAATTTTTTAAAGTCGTATAACTTTTGAACGGCTGCACGGATTTTGTTCAAATTTTTTGTGAAAGATAGTAAATTACGTCAGCTTTCAGATAAAATATAATATATGGGCGTGGCATCAACAGTTTAGTTGAAAAATAAGTATTTTTAAATGCACATTTCCTAATTAAATGGGCAATGCCACGCCCATTAATTAGATATCACCGAAAAGCTGAAGAAATTTCCTAATATTTGCAAAAAATTTCATTAAAATCGGAGCAGTAGTTCCCAAGTTATGAGCCGCACAAGTTCACCTTCATTCTCATAGGCGTAATTTTGAAAATCATGTCAATACAAAAATGTTAGCAAAATACCAGGCGCCCAGCATGCCTCAGCAAGCAAATTTTGATTTTAGCAATTTTTTAAAGTCGTATAACTTTTGAACGGCTGCACGGATTTTGTTCAAATTTTTTGTGAAAGATAGTAAATTACGTCAGCTTTCAGATAAAATATAATATATGGGCGTGGCATCAACAGTTTAGTTGAAAAACAAGTATTTTTAAATGCACATTTCCTAATTAAATGGGCAATGCCACGCCCATTAATTAGATATCACCGAAAAGCTGAAGAAATTTCCTAATATTTGCAAAAAATTTCATCAAAATCGGAGCAGTAGTTCCCAAGTTATGAGCCGCACAAGTTCACCTTCATTCTCATAGGCGTAATTTTGAAAATCATGTCAATACAAAAATGTTAGCAAAATACCAGGCGCCCAGCATGCCTCAGCAAGCAAATTTTGATTTTAGCAATTTTTTAAAGTCGTATAACTTTTGAACGGCTGCACGGATTTTGTTCAAATTTTTTGTGAAAGATAGTAAATTACGTCAGCTTTCAGATAAAATATAATATATGGGCGTGGCATCAACAGTTTAGTTGAAAAACAAGTATTTTTAAATGCACATTTCCTAATTAAATGGGCAATGCCACGCCCATTAATTAGATATCACCGAAAAGCTGAAGAAATTTCCTAATATTTGCAAAAAATTTCATCAAAATCGGAGCAGTAGTTCCCAAGTTATGAGCCGCACAAGTTCACCTTCATTCTCATAGGCGTAATTTTGAAAATCATGTCAATACAAAAATGTTAGCAAAATACCAGGCGCCCAGCATGCCTCAGCAAGCAAATTTTGATTTTAGCAATTTTTTAAAGTCGTATAACTTTTGAACGGCTGCACGGATTTTGTTCAAATTTTTTGTGAAAGATAGTAAATTACGTCAGCTTTCAGATAAAATATAATATATGGGCGTGGCATCAACAGTTTAGTTGAAAAACAAGTATTTTTAAATGCACATTTCCTAATTAAATGGGCAATGCCACGCCCATTAATTAGATATCACCGAAAAGCTGAAGAAATTTCCTAATATTTGCAAAAAATTTCATCAAAATCGGAGCAGTAGTTCCCAAGTTATGAGCCGCACAAGTTCACCTTCATTCTCATAGGCGTAATTTTGAAAATCATGTCAATACAAAAATGTTAGCAAAATACCAGGCGCCCAGCATGCCTCAGCAAGCAAATTTTGATTTTAGCAATTTTTTAAAGTCGTATAACTTTTGAACGGCTGCAGGGATTTTGTTCAAATTTTTTGTCAAAGATAGTAAATTACGTCAGCTTTCAGATAAAATATAATATATGGGCGTGGCATCAACAGTTTAGTTGAAAAACAAGTATTTTTAAATGCACATTTCCTAATTAAATGGGCAATGCCACGCCCATTAATTAGATATCACCGAAAAGCTGAAGAAATTTCCTAATATTTGCAAAAAATTTCATCAAAATCGGAGCAGTAGTTCCCAAGTTATGAGCCGCACAAGTTCACCTTCATTCTCATAGGCGTAATTTTGAAAATCATGTCAATACAAAAATGTTAGCAAAATACCAGGCGCCCAGCATGCCTCAGCAAGCAAATTTTGATTTTAGCAATTTTTTAAAGTCGTATAACTTTTGAACGGCTGCACGGATTTTGTTCAAATTTTTTGTGAAAGATAGTAAATTACGTCAGCTTTCAGATAAAATATAATATATGGGCGTGGCATCAACAGTTTAGTTGAAAAACAAGTATTTTTAAATGCACATTTCCTAATTAAATGGGCAATGCCACGCCCATTAATTAGATATCACCGAAAAGCTGAAGAAATTTCCTAATATTTGCAAAAAATTTCATCAAAATCGGAGCAGTAGTTCCCAAGTTATGAGCTGCACAAGTTCACCTTCATTCTCATAGGCGTAATTTTGAAAATCATGTCAATACAAAAATGTTAGCAAAATACCAGGCGCCCAGCATGCCTCAGCAAGCAAATTTTGATTTTAGCAATTTTTTAAAGTCGTATAACTTTTGAACGGCTGCACGGATTTTGTTCAAATTTTTTGTGAAAGATAGTAAATTACGTCAGCTTTCAGATAAAATATAATATATGGGCGTGGCATCAACAGTTCAGTTGAAAAATAAGTATTTTTAAATGCACATTTCCTAATTAAATGGGCAATGCCACGCCCATTAATTAGATATCACCGAAAAGCTGAAGAAATTTCCTAATATTTGCAAAAAATTTCATCAAAATCGGAGCAGTAGTTCCCAAGTTATGAGCTGCACAAGTTCACCTTCATTCTCATAGGCGTAATTTTGAAAATCATGTCAATACAAAAATGTTAGCAAAATACCAGGCGCCCAGCATGCCTCAGCAAGCAAATTTTGATTTTAGCAATTTTTTAAAGTCGTATAACTTTTGAACGGCTGCACGGATTTTGTTCAAATTTTTTGTGAAAGATAGTAAATTACGTCAGCTTTCAGATAAAATATAATATATGGGCGTGGCATCAACAGTTTAGTTGAAAAACAAGTATTTTTAAATGCACATTTCCTAATTAAATGGGCAATGCCACGCCCATTAATTAGATATTACCGAAAAGCTGAAGAAATTTCCTAATATTTGCAAAAAATTTCATTAAAATCGGAGCAGTAGTTCCCAAGTTATGAGCCGCACAAGTTCACCTTCATTCTCATAGGCGTAATTTTGAAAATCATGTCAATACAAAAATGTTAGCAAAATACCAGGCGCCCAGCATGCCTCAGCAAGCAAATTTTGATTTTAGCAATTTTTTAAAGTCGTATAACTTTTGAACGGCTGCACGGATTTTGTTCAAATTTTTTGTGAAAGATAGTAAATTACGTCAGCTTTCAGATAAAATATAATATATGGGCGTGGCATCAACAGTTTAGTTGAAAAACAAGTATTTTTAAATGCACATTTCCTAATTAAATGGGCAATGCCACGCCCATTAATTAGATATCACCGAAAAGCTGAAGAAATTTCCTAATATTTGCAAAAAATTTCATCAAAATCGGAGCAGTAGTTCCCAAGTTATGAGCCGCACAAGTTCACCTTCATTCTCATAGGCGTAATTTTGAAAATCATGTCAATACAAAAATGTTAGCAAAATACCAGGCGCCCAGCATGCCTCAGCAAGCAAATTTTGATTTTAGCAATTTTTTAAAGTCGTATAACTTTTGAACGGCTGCACGGATTTTGTTCAAATTTTTTGTGAAAGATAGTAAATTACGTCAGCTTTCAGATAAAATATAATATATGGGCGTGGCATCAACAGTTTAGTTGAAAAACAAGTATTTTTAAATGCACATTTCCTAATTAAATGGGCAATGCCACGCCCATTAATTAGATATCACCGAAAAGCTGAAGAAATTTCCTAATATTTGCAAAAAATTTCATCAAAATCGGAGCAGTAGTTCCCAAGTTATGAGCCGCACAAGTTCACCTTCATTCTCATAGGCGTAATTTTGAAAATCATGTCAATACAAAAATGTTAGCAAAATACCAGGCGCCCAGCATGCCTCAGCAAGCAAATTTTGATTTTAGCAATTTTTTAAAGTCGTATAACTTTTGAACGGCTGCACGGATTTTGTTCAAATTTTTTGTGAAAGATAGTAAATTACGTCAGCTTTCAGATAAAATATAATATATGGGCGTGGCATCAACAGTTTAGTTGAAAAACAAGTATTTTTAAATGCACATTTCCTAATTAAATGGGCAATGCCACGCCCATTAATTAGATATCACCGAAAAGCTGAAGAAATTTCCTAATATTTGCAAAAAATTTCATCAAAATCGGAGCAGTAGTTCCCAAGTTATGAGCCGCACAAGTTCACCTTCATTCTCATAGGCGTAATTTTGAAAATCATGTCAATACAAAAATGTTAGCAAAATACCAGGCGCCCAGCATGCCTCAGCAAGCAAATTTTGATTTTAGCAATTTTTTAAAGTCGTATAACTTTTGAACGGCTGCAGGGATTTTGTTCAAATTTTTTGTCAAAGATAGTAAATTACGTCAGCTTTCAGATAAAATATAATATATGGGCGTGGCATCAACAGTTTAGTTGAAAAACAAGTATTTTTAAATGCACATTTCCTAATTAAATGGGCAATGCCACGCCCATTAATTAGATATCACCGAAAAGCTGAAGAAATTTCCTAATATTTGCAAAAAATTTCATCAAAATCGGAGCAGTAGTTCCCAAGTTATGAGCCGCACAAGTTCACCTTCATTCTCATAGGCGTAATTTTGAAAATCATGTCAATACAAAAATGTTAGCAAAATACCAGGCGCCCAGCATGCCTCAGCAAGCAAATTTTGATTTTAGCAATTTTTTAAAGTCGTATAACTTTTGAACGGCTGCACGGATTTTGTTCAAATTTTTTGTGAAAGATAGTAAATTACGTCAGCTTTCAGATAAAATATAATATATGGGCGTGGCATCAACAGTTTAGTTGAAAAACAAGTATTTTTAAATGCACATTTCCTAATTAAATGGGCAATGCCACGCCCATTAATTAGATATCACCGAAAAGCTGAAGAAATTTCCTAATATTTGCAAAAAATTTCATCAAAATCGGAGCAGTAGTTCCCAAGTTATGAGCTGCACAAGTTCACCTTCATTCTCATAGGCGTAATTTTGAAAATCATGTCAATACAAAAATGTTAGCAAAATACCAGGCGCCCAGCATGCCTCAGCAAGCAAATTTTGATTTTAGCAATTTTTTAAAGTCGTATAACTTTTGAACGGCTGCACGGATTTTGTTCAAATTTTTTGTGAAAGATAGTAAATTACGTCAGCTTTCAGATAAAATATAATATATGGGCGTGGCATCAACAGTTCAGTTGAAAAATAAGTATTTTTAAATGCACATTTCCTAATTAAATGGGCAATGCCACGCCCATTAATTAGATATCACCGAAAAGCTGAAGAAATTTCCTAATATTTGCAAAAAATTTCATCAAAATCGGAGCAGTAGTTCCCAAGTTATGAGCTGCACAAGTTCACCTTCATTCTCATAGGCGTAATTTTGAAAATCATGTCAATACAAAAATGTTAGCAAAATACCAGGCGCCCAGCATGCCTCAGCAAGCAAATTTTGATTTTAGCAATTTTTTAAAGTCGTATAACTTTTGAACGGCTGCACGGATTTTGTTCAAATTTTTTGTGAAAGATAGTAAATTACGTCAGCTTTCAGATAAAATATAATATATGGGCGTGGCATCAACAGTTTAGTTGAAAAACAAGTATTTTTAAATGCACATTTCCTAATTAAATGGGCAATGCCACGCCCATTAATTAGATATCACCGAAAAGCTGAAGAAATTTCCTAATATTTGCAAAAAATTTCATCAAAATCGGAGCAGTAGTTCCCAAGTTATGAGCCGCACAAGTTCACCTTCATTCTCATAGGCGTAATTTTGAAAATCATGTCAATACAAAAATGTTAGCAAAATACCAGGCGCCCAGCATGCCTCAGCAAGCAAATTTTGATTTTAGCAATTTTTTAAAGTCGTATAACTTTTGAACGGCTGCACGGATTTTGTTCAAATTTTTTGTGAAAGATAGTAAATTACGTCAGCTTTCAGATAAAATATAATATATGGGCGTGGCATCAACAGTTTAGTTGAAAAATAAGTATTTTTAAATGCACATTTCCTAATTAAATGGGCAATGCCACGCCCATTAATTAGATATCACCGAAAAGCTGAAGAAATTTCCTAATATTTGCAAAAAATTTCATCAAAATCGGAGCAGTAGTTCCCAAGTTATGAGCCGCACAAGTTCACCTTCATTCTCATAGGCGTAATTTTGAAAATCATGTCAATACAAAAATGTTAGCAAAATACCAGGCGCCCAGCATGCCTCAGCAAGCAAATTTTGATTTTAGCAATTTTTTAAAGTCGTATAACTTTTGAACGGCTGCACGGATTTTGTTCAAATTTTTTGTGAAAGATAGTAAATTACGTCAGCTTTCAGATAAAATATAATATATGGGCGTGGCATCAACAGTTTAGTTGAAAAACAAGTATTTTTAAATGCACATTTCCTAATTAAATGGGCAATGCCACGCCCATTAATTAGATATTACCGAAAAGCTGAAGAAATTTCCTAATATTTGCAAAAAATTTCATCAAAATCGGAGCAGTAGTTCCCAAGTTATGAGCCGCACAAGTTCACCTTCATTCTCATAGGCGTAATTTTGAAAATCATGTCAATACAAAAATGTTAGCAAAATACCAGGCGCCCAGCATGCCTCAGCAAGCAAATTTTGATTTTAGCAATTTTTTAAAGTCGTATAACTTTTGAACGGCTGCACGGATTTTGTTCAAATTTTTTGTGAAAGATAGTAAATTACGTCAGCTTTCAGATAAAATATAATATATGGGCGTGGCATCAACAGTTTAGTTGAAAAATAAGTATTTTTAAATGCACATTTCCTAATTAAATGGGCAATGCCACGCCCATTAATTAGATATCACCGAAAAGCTGAAGAAATTTCCTAATATTTGCAAAAAATTTCATTAAAATCGGAGCAGTAGTTCCCAAGTTATGAGCCGCACAAGTTCACCTTCATTCTCATAGGCGTAATTTTGAAAATCATGTCAATACAAAAATGTTAGCAAAATACCAGGCGCCCAGCATGCCTCAGCAAGCAAATTTTGATTTTAGCAATTTTTTAAAGTCGTATAACTTTTGAACGGCTGCACGGATTTTGTTCAAATTTTTTGTGAAAGATAGTAAATTATGTCAGCTTTCAGATAAAATATAATATATGGGCGTGGCATCAACAGTTTAGTTGAAAAACAAGTATTTTTAAATGCACATTTCCTAATTAAATGGGCAATGCCACGCCCATTAATTAGATATCACCGAAAAGCTGAAGAAATTTCCTAATATTTGCAAAAAATTTCATCAAAATCGGAGCAGTAGTTCCCAAGTTATGAGCCGCACAAGTTCACCTTCATTCTCATAGGCGTAATTTTGAAAATCATGTCAATACAAAAATGTTAGCAAAATACCAGGCGCCCAGCATGCCTCAGCAAGCAAATTTTGATTTTAGCAATTTTTTAAAGTCGTATAACTTTTGAACGGCTGCACGGATTTTGTTCAAATTTTTTGTGAAAGATAGTAAATTACGTCAGCTTTCAGATAAAATATAATATATGGGCGTGGCATCAACAGTTTAGTTGAAAAACAAGTATTTTTAAATGCACATTTCCTAATTAAATGGGCAATGCCACGCCCATTAATTAGATATCACCGAAAAGCTGAAGAAATTTCCTAATATTTGCAAAAAATTTCATCAAAATCGGAGCAGTAGTTCCCAAGTTATGAGCCGCACAAGTTCACCTTCATTCTCATAGGCGTAATTTTGAAAATCATGTCAATACAAAAATGTTAGCAAAATACCAGGCGCCCAGCATGCCTCAGCAAGCAAATTTTGATTTTAGCAATTTTTTAAAGTCGTATAACTTTTGAACGGCTGCACGGATTTTGTTCAAATTTTTTGTGAAAGATAGTAAATTACGTCAGCTTTCAGATAAAATATAATATATGGGCGTGGCATCAACAGTTTAGTTGAAAAACAAGTATTTTTAAATGCACATTTCCTAATTAAATGGGCAATGCCACGCCCATTAATTAGATATCACCGAAAAGCTGAAGAAATTTCCTAATATTTGCAAAAAATTTCATCAAAATCGGAGCAGTAGTTCCCAAGTTATGAGCCGCACAAGTTCACCTTCATTCTCATAGGCGTAATTTTGAAAATCATGTCAATACAAAAATGTTAGCAAAATACCAGGCGCCCAGCATGCCTCAGCAAGCAAATTTTGATTTTAGCAATTTTTTAAAGTCGTATAACTTTTGAACGGCTGCAGGGATTTTGTTCAAATTTTTTGTCAAAGATAGTAAATTACGTCAGCTTTCAGATAAAATATAATATATGGGCGTGGCATCAACAGTTTAGTTGAAAAACAAGTATTTTTAAATGCACATTTCCTAATTAAATGGGCAATGCCACGCCCATTAATTAGATATCACCGAAAAGCTGAAGAAATTTCCTAATATTTGCAAAAAATTTCATCAAAATCGGAGCAGTAGTTCCCAAGTTATGAGCCGCACAAGTTCACCTTCATTCTCATAGGCGTAATTTTGAAAATCATGTCAATACAAAAATGTTAGCAAAATACCAGGCGCCCAGCATGCCTCAGCAAGCAAATTTTGATTTTAGCAATTTTTTAAAGTCGTATAACTTTTGAACGGCTGCACGGATTTTGTTCAAATTTTTTGTGAAAGATAGTAAATTATGTCAGCTTTCAGATAAAATATAATATATGGGCGTGGCATCAACAGTTTAGTTGAAAAACAAGTATTTTTAAATGCACATTTCCTAATTAAATGGGCAATGCCACGCCCATTAATTAGATATCACCGAAAAGCTGAAGAAATTTCCTAATATTTGCAAAAAATTTCATCAAAATCGGAGCAGTAGTTCCCAAGTTATGAGCCGCACAAGTTCACCTTCATTCTCATAGGCGTAATTTTGAAAATCATGTCAATACAAAAATGTTAGCAAAATACCAGGCGCCCAGCATGCCTCAGCAAGCAAATTTTGATTTTAGCAATTTTTTAAAGTCGTATAACTTTTGAACGGCTGCACGGATTTTGTTCAAATTTTTTGTGAAAGATAGTAAATTACGTCAGCTTTCAGATAAAATATAATATATGGGCGTGGCATCAACAGTTTAGTTGAAAAACAAGTATTTTTAAATGCACATTTCCTAATTAAATGGGCAATGCCACGCCCATTAATTAGATATCACCGAAAAGCTGAAGAAATTTCCTAATATTTGCAAAAAATTTCATCAAAATCGGAGCAGTAGTTCCCAAGTTATGAGCCGCACAAGTTCACCTTCATTCTCATAGGCGTAATTTTGAAAATCATGTCAATACAAAAATGTTAGCAAAATACCAGGCGCCCAGCATGCCTCAGCAAGCAAATTTTGATTTTAGCAATTTTTTAAAGTCGTATAACTTTTGAACGGCTGCACGGATTTTGTTCAAATTTTTTGTGAAAGATAGTAAATTACGTCAGCTTTCAGATAAAATATAATATATGGGCGTGGCATCAACAGTTTAGTTGAAAAACAAGTATTTTTAAATGCACATTTCCTAATTAAATGGGCAATGCCACGCCCATTAATTAGATATCACCGAAAAGCTGAAGAAATTTCCTAATATTTGCAAAAAATTTCATCAAAATCGGAGCAGTAGTTCCCAAGTTATGAGCCGCACAAGTTCACCTTCATTCTCATAGGCGTAATTTTGAAAATCATGTCAATACAAAAATGTTAGCAAAATACCAGGCGCCCAGCATGCCTCAGCAAGCAAATTTTGATTTTAGCAATTTTTTAAAGTCGTATAACTTTTGAACGGCTGCAGGGATTTTGTTCAAATTTTTTGTCAAAGATAGTAAATTACGTCAGCTTTCAGATAAAATATAATATATGGGCGTGGCATCAACAGTTTAGTTGAAAAACAAGTATTTTTAAATGCACATTTCCTAATTAAATGGGCAATGCCACGCCCATTAATTAGATATCACCGAAAAGCTGAAGAAATTTCCTAATATTTGCAAAAAATTTCATCAAAATCGGAGCAGTAGTTCCCAAGTTATGAGCCGCACAAGTTCACCTTCATTCTCATAGGCGTAATTTTGAAAATCATGTCAATACAAAAATGTTAGCAAAATACCAGGCGCCCAGCATGCCTCAGCAAGCAAATTTTGATTTTAGCAATTTTTTAAAGTCGTATAACTTTTGAACGGCTGCACGGATTTTGTTCAAATTTTTTGTGAAAGATAGTAAATTACGTCAGCTTTCAGATAAAATATAATATATGGGCGTGGCATCAACAGTTTAGTTGAAAAACAAGTATTTTTAAATGCACATTTCCTAATTAAATGGGCAATGCCACGCCCATTAATTAGATATCACCGAAAAGCTGAAGAAATTTCCTAATATTTGCAAAAAATTTCATCAAAATCGGAGCAGTAGTTCCCAAGTTATGAGCCGCACAAGTTCACCTTCATTCTCATAGGCGTAATTTTGAAAATCATGTCAATACAAAAATGTTAGCAAAATACCAGGCGCCCAGCATGCCTCAGCAAGCAAATTTTGATTTTAGCAATTTTTTAAAGTCGTATAACTTTTGAACGGCTGCACGGATTTTGTTCAAATTTTTTGTGAAAGATAGTAAATTACGTCAGCTTTCAGATAAAATATAATATATGGGCGTGGCATCAACAGTTTAGTTGAAAAACAAGTATTTTTAAATGCACATTTCCTAATTAAATGGGCAATGCCACGCCCATTAATTAGATATCACCGAAAAGCTGAAGAAATTTCCTAATATTTGCAAAAAATTTCATCAAAATCGGAGCAGTAGTTCCCAAGTTATGAGCCGCACAAGTTCACCTTCATTCTCATAGGCGTAATTTTGAAAATCATGTCAATACAAAAATGTTAGCAAAATACCAGGCGCCCAGCATGCCTCAGCAAGCAAATTTTGATTTTAGCAATTTTTTAAAGTCGTATAACTTTTGAACGGCTGCACGGATTTTGTTCAAATTTTTTGTCAAAGATAGTAAATTACGTCAGCTTTCAGATAAAATATAATATATGGGCGTGGCATCAACAGTTTAGTTGAAAAACAAGTATTTTTAAATGCACATTTCCTAATTAAATGGGCAATGCCACGCCCATTAATTAGATATCACCGAAAAGCTGAAGAAATTTCCTAATATTTGCAAAAAATTTCATCAAAATCGGAGCAGTAGTTCCCAAGTTATGAGCCGCACAAGTTCACCTTCATTCTCATAGGCGTAATTTTGAAAATCATGTCAATACAAAAATGTTAGCAAAATACCAGGCGCCCAGCATGCCTCAGCAAGCAAATTTTGATTTTAGCAATTTTTTAAAGTCGTATAACTTTTGAACGGCTGCACGGATTTTGTTCAAATTTTTTGTCAAAGATAGTAAATTACGTCAGCTTTAAGATAAAATATAATATATGGGCGTGGCATCAACAGTTTAGTTGAAAAACAAGTATTTTTAAATGCACATTTCCTAATTAAATGGGCAATGCCACGCCCATTAATTAGATATCACCGAAAAGCTGAAGAAATTTCCTAATATTTGCAAAAAATTTCATCAAAATCGGAGCAGTAGTTCCCAAGTTATGAGCCGCACAAGTTCACCTTCATTCTCATAGGCGTAATTTTGAAAATCATGTCAATACAAAAATGTTAGCAAAATACCAGGCGCCCAGCATGCCTCAGCAAGCAAATTTTGATTTTAGCAATTTTTTAAAGTCGTATAACTTTTGAACGGCTGCACGGATTTTGTTCAAATTTTTTTTGAAAGATAGTAAATTACGTCAGCTTTCAGATAAAATATAATATATGGGCGTGGCATCAACAGTTTAGTTGAAAAACAAGTATTTTTAAATGCACATTTCCTAATTAAATGGGCAATGCCACGCCCATTAATTAGATATCACCGAAAAGCTGAAGAAATTTCCTAATATTTGCAAAAAATTTCATCAAAATCGGAGCAGTAGTTCCCAAGTTATGAGCCGCACAAGTTCACCTTCATTCTCATAGGCGTAATTTTGAAAATCATGTCAATACAAAAATGTTAGCAAAATACCAGGCGCCCAGCATGCCTCAGCAAGCAAATTTTGATTTTAGCAATTTTTTAAAGTCGTATAACTTTTGAACGGCTGCAGGGATTTTGTTCAAATTTTTTGTCAAAGATAGTAAATTACGTCAGCTTTCAGATAAAATATAATATATGGGCGTGGCATCAACAGTTTAGTTGAAAAACAAGTATTTTTAAATGCACATTTCCTAATTAAATGGGCAATGCCACGCCCATTAATTAGATATCACCGAAAAGCTGAAGAAATTTCCTAATATTTGCAAAAAATTTCATCAAAATCGGAGCAGTAGTTCCCAAGTTATGAGCCGCACAAGTTCACCTTCATTCTCATAGGCGTAATTTTGAAAATCATGTCAATACAAAAATGTTAGCAAAATACCAGGCGCCCAGCATGCCTCAGCAAGCAAATTTTGATTTTAGCAATTTTTTAAAGTCGTATAACTTTTGAACGGCTGCACGGATTTTGTACAAATTTTTTGTGAAAGATAGTAAATTACGTCAGCTTTCAGATAAAATATAATATATGGGCGTGGCATCAACAGTTTAGTTGAAAAACAAGTATTTTTAAATGCACATTTCCTAATTAAATGGGCAATGCCACGCCCATTAATTAGATATCACCGAAAAGCTGAAGAAATTTCCTAATATTTGCAAAAAATTTCATCAAAATCGGAGCAGTAGTTCCCAAGTTATGAGCCGCACAAGTTCACCTTCATTCTCATAGGCGTAATTTTGAAAATCATGTCAATACAAAAATGTTAGCAAAATACCAGGCGCCCAGCATGCCTCAGCAAGCAAATTTTGATTTTAGCAATTTTTTAAAGTCGTATAACTTTTGAACGGCTGCACGGATTTTGTTCAAATTTTTTGTGAAAGATAGTAAATTACGTCAGCTTTCAGATAAAATATAATATATGGGCGTGGCATCAACAGTTTAGTTGAAAAACAAGTATTTTTAAATGCACATTTCCTAATTAAATGGGCAATGCCACGCCCATTAATTAGATATCACCGAAAAGCTGAAGAAATTTCCTAATATTTGCAAAAAATTTCATCAAAATCGGAGCAGTAGTTCCCAAGTTATGAGCCGCACAAGTTCACCTTCATTCTCATAGGCGTAATTTTGAAAATCATGTCAATACAAAAATGTTAGCAAAATACCAGGCGCCCAGCATGCCTCAGCAAGCAAATTTTGATTTTAGCAATTTTTTAAAGTCGTATAACTTTTGAACGGCTGCACGGATTTTGTTCAAATTTTTTGTGAAAGATAGTAAATTACGTCAGCTTTCAGATAAAATATAATATATGGGCGTGGCATCAACAGTTTAGTTGAAAAACAAGTATTTTTAAATGCACATTTCCTAATTAAATGGGCAATGCCACGCCCATTAATTAGATATCACCGAAAAGCTGAAGAAATTTCCTAATATTTGCAAAAAATTTCATCAAAATCGGAGCAGTAGTTCCCAAGTTATGAGCCGCACAAGTTCACCTTCATTCTCATAGGCGTAATTTTGAAAATCATGTCAATACAAAAATGTTAGCAAAATACCAGGCGCCCAGCATGCCTCAGCAAGCAAATTTTGATTTTAGCAATTTTTTAAAGTCGTATAACTTTTGAACGGCTGCACGGATTTTGTTCAAATTTTTTGTCAAAGATAGTAAATTACGTCAGCTTTCAGATAAAATATAATATATGGGCGTGGCATCAACAGTTTAGTTGAAAAACAAGTATTTTTAAATGCACATTTCCTAATTAAATGGGCAATGCCACGCCCATTAATTAGATATCACCGAAAAGCTGAAGAAATTTCCTAATATTTGCAAAAAATTTCATCAAAATCGGAGCAGTAGTTCCCAAGTTATGAGCCGCACAAGTTCACCTTCATTCTCATAGGCGTAATTTTGAAAATCATGTCAATACAAATATGTTAGCAAAATACCAGGCGCCCAGCATGCCTCAGCAAGCAAATTTTGATTTTAGCAATTTTTTAAAGTCGTATAACTTTTGAACGGCTGCAGGGATTTTGTTCAAATTTTTTGTCAAAGATAGTAAATTACGTCAGCTTTCAGATAAAATATAATATATGGGCGTGGCATCAACAGTTTAGTTGAAAAACAAGTATTTTTAAATGCACATTTCCTAATTAAATGGGCAATGCCACGCCCATTAATTAGATATCACCGAAAAGCTGAAGAAATTTCCTAATATTTGCAAAAAATTTCATCAAAATCGGAGCAGTAGTTCCCAAGTTATGAGCCGCACAAGTTCACCTTCATTCTCATAGGCGTAATTTTGAAAATCATGTCAATACAAAAATGTTAGCAAAATACCAGGCGCCCAGCATGCCTCAGCAAGCAAATTTTGATTTTAGCAATTTTTTAAAGTCGTATAACTTTTGAACGGCTGCACGGATTTTGTTCAAATTTTTTGTCAAAGATAGTAAATTACGTCAGCTTTCAGATAAAATATAATATATGGGCGTGGCATCAACAGTTTAGTTGAAAAATAAGTATTTTTAAATGCACATTTCCTAATTAAATGGGCAATGCCACGCCCATTAATTAGATATCACCGAAAAGCTGAAGAAATTTCCTAATATTTGCAAAAAATTTCATCAAAATCGGAGCAGTAGTTCCCAAGTTATGAGCCGCACAAGTTCACCTTCATTCTCATAGGCGTAATTTTGAAAATCATGTCAATACAAAAATGTTAGCAAAATACCAGGCGCCCAGCATGCCTCAGCAAGCAAATTTTGATTTTAGCAATTTTTTAAAGTCGTATAACTTTTGAACGGCTGCACGGATTTTGTTCAAATTTTTTGTCAAAGATAGTAAATTACGTCAGCTTTCAGATAAAATATAATATATGGGCGTGGCATCAACAGTTTAGTTGAAAAATAAGTATTTTTAAATGCACATTTCCTAATTAAATGGGCAATGCCACGCCCATTAATTAGATATCACCGAAAAGCTGAAGAAATTTCCTAATATTTGCAAAAAATTTCATCAAAATCGGAGCAGTAGTTCCCAAGTTATGAGCCGCACAAGTTCACCTTCATTCTCATAGGCGTAATTTTGAAAATCATGTCAATACAAAAATGTTAGCAAAATACCAGGCGCCCAGCATGCCTCAGCAAGCAAATTTTGATTTTAGCAATTTTTTAAAGTCGTATAACTTTTGAACGGCTGCACGAATTTTGTTCAAATTTTTTGTGAAAGATAGTAAATTACGTCAGCTTTCAGATAAAATATAATATATGGGCGTGGCATCAACAGTTTAGTTGAAAAACAAGTATTTTTAAATGCACATTTCCTAATTAAATGGGCAATGCCACGCCCATTAATTAGATATCACCGAAAAACTGAAGAAATTTCCTAATTTTTGCAAAAAATTTCATCAAAATCGGAGCAGTAGTTCCCAAGTTATGAGCCGCACAAATTCACCTTCATTCTCATAGGCGTAATTTTGAAAATCATGTCAATACAAAAATGTTAGCAAAATACCAGGCGCCCAGCATACCTCAGCAAGCAAATTTTGATTTTAGCAATTTTTTAAAGTCGTATAACTTTTGAACGGCTGCACGGATTTTGTTCAAATTATTTGTGGAAGGTAGTAAATTACGTCAGCTTTCAGATAAAATATAATATATGGGCGTGGCATCAACAGTTTAGTTGAAAAACAACTATTTTCAAATGCACATTTCCTAATTAAGTGGGCAATGCCACGCCCATTAATTAGATATCACCGAAAAGCTGAAGAAATTTCCTAATTTTTGCAAAAAATTTCATCAAAATCGGAACAGTAGTTCCCAAGTTATGAGCCGCACAAGTTCACCTTCATTCTCATAGGCGTAATTTTGAAAATCATGTCAATACAAAAATGTTAGCAAAATACCAGGCGCCCAGCATGCCTCAGCAAGCAAATTTTGATTTTAGCAATTTTTTAAAGTCGTATAACTTTTGAACGGCTGCACGGATTTTGTTCAAATTTTTTGTGAAAGATAGTAAATTACGTCAGCTTTCAGATAAAATATAATATATGGGCGTGGGTTCAACAGTTTAGTTGAAAAACAAGTATTTTTAAATGCACATTTCCTAATTAAATGGGCAATGCCACGCCCATTAATTAGATATCACCGAAAAGCTGAAGAAATTTCCTAATTTTTGCAAAAAATTTCATCAAAATCGGAACAGTAGTTCCCAAGTTATGAGCCGCACAAGTTCACCTTCATTCTCATAGGCGTAATTTTGAAAATCATGTCAATACAAAAATGTTAGCAAAATACCAGGCGCCCAGCATGCCTCAGCAAGCAAATTTTGATTTTAGCAATTTTTTAAAGTCGTATAACTTTTGAACGGCTGCACGGATTTTGTTCAAATTTTTTGTGAAAGATAGTAAATTACGTCAGCTTTCAGATAAAATATAATATATGGGCGTGGCATCAACAGTTTAGTTGAAAAACAAGTATTTTTAAATGCACATTTCCTAATTAAATGGGCAATGCCACGCCCATTAATTAGATATCACCGAAAAACTGAAGAAATTTCCTAATTTTTGCAAAAAATTTCATCAAAATCGGAGCAGTAGTTCCCAAGTTATGAGCCGCACAAATTCACCTTCATTCTCATAGGCGTAATTTTGAAAATCATGTCAATACAAAAATGTTAGCAAAATACCAGGCGCCCAGCATACCTCAGCAAGCAAATTTTGATTTTAGCAATTTTTTAAAGTCGTATAACTTTTGAACGGCTGCACGGATTTTGTTCAAATTATTTGTGGAAGGTAGTAAATTACGTCAGCTTTCAGATAAAATATAATATATGGGCGTGGCATCAACAGTTTAGTTGAAAAACAACTATTTTCAAATGCACATTTCCTAATTAAGTGGGCAATGCCACGCCCATTAATTAGATATCACCGAAAAGCTGAAGAAATTTCCTAATTTTTGCAAAAAATTTCATCAAAATCGGAACAGTAGTTCCCAAGTTATGAGCCGCACAAGTTCACCTTCATTCTCATAGGCGTAATTTTGAAAATCATGTCAATACAAAAATGTTAGCAAAATACCAGGCGCCCAGCATGCCTCAGCAAGCAAATTTTGATTTTAGCAATTTTTTAAAGTCGTATAACTTTTGAACGGCTGCACGGATTTTGTTCAAATTTTTTGTGAAAGATAGTAAATTACGTCAGCTTTCAGATAAAATATAATATATGGGCGTGGGTTCAACAGTTTAGTTGAAAAACAAGTATTTTTAAATGCACATTTCCTAATTAAATGGGCAATGCCACGCCCATTAATTAGATATCACCGAAAAGCTGAAGAAATTTCCTAATTTTTGCAAAAAATTTCATCAAAATCGGAACAGTAGTTCCCAAGTTATGAGCCGCACAAGTTCACCTTCATTCTCATAGGCGTAATTTTGAAAATCATGTCAATACAAAAATGTTAGCAAAATACCAGGCGCCCAGCATGCCTCAGCAAGCAAATTTTGATTTTAGCAATTTTTTAAAGTCGTATAACTTTTGAACGGCTGCACGGATTTTGTTCAAATTTTTTGTGAAAGATAGTAAATTACGTCAGCTTTCAGATAAAATATAATATATGGGCGTGGCATCAACAGTTTGGTTGAAAAACAACTATTTTCAAATGCACATTTCCTAATTAAGTGGGCAATGCCACGCCCATTAATTAGATATCACCGAAAAGCTGAAGAAATTTCCTAATTTTTGCAAAAAATTTCATCAAAATCGGAACAGTAGTTCCCAAGTTATGAGCCGCACAAGTTCACCTTTATTCTCATAGGCGTAATTTTGAAAATCATGTCAATACAAAAATGTTAGCAAAATACCAGGCGCCCAGCATGCCTCAGCAAGCAAATTTTGATTTTAGCAATTTTTTAAAGTCGTATAACTTTTGAACGGCTGCACGGATTTTGTTCAAATTATTTGTGGAAGGTAGTAAATTACGTCAGCTTTCAGATAAAATATAATATATGGGCGTGGCATCAACAGTTTAGTTGAAAAACAACTATTTTCAAATGCACATTTCCTAATTAAGTGGGCAATGCCACGCCCATTAATTAGATATCACCGAAAAGCTGAAGAAATTTCCTAATTTTTGCAAAAAATTTCATCAAAATCGGAACAGTAGTTCCCAAGTTATGAGCCGCACAAGTTCACCTTCATTCTCATAGGCGTAATTTTGAAAATCATGTCAATACAAAAATGTTAGCAAAATACCAGGCGCCCAGCATGCCTCAGCAAGCAAATTTTGATTTTAGCAATTTTTTAAAGTCGTATAACTTTTGAACGGCTGCACGAATTTTGTTCAAATTTTTTGTGAAAGATAGTAAATTACGTCAGCTTTCAGATAAAATATAATATATGGGCGTGGCATCAACAGTTTAGTTGAAAAACAAGTATTTTTAAATGCACATTTCCTAATTAAATGGGCAATGCCACGCCCATTAATTAGATATCACCGAAAAACTGAAGAAATTTCCTAATTTTTGCAAAAAATTTCATCAAAATCGGAGCAGTAGTTCCCAAGTTATGAGCCGCACAAATTCACCTTCATTCTCATAGGCGTAATTTTGAAAATCATGTCAATACAAAAATGTTAGCAAAATACCAGGCGCCCAGCATACCTCAGCAAGCAAATTTTGATTTTAGCAATTTTTTAAAGTCGTATAACTTTTGAACGGCTGCACGGATTTTGTTCAAATTATTTGTGGAAGGTAGTAAATTACGTCAGCTTTCAGATAAAATATAATATATGGGCGTGGCATCAACAGTTTAGTTGAAAAACAACTATTTTCAAATGCACATTTCCTAATTAAGTGGGCAATGCCACGCCCATTAATTAGATATCACCGAAAAGCTGAAGAAATTTCCTAATTTTTGCAAAAAATTTCATCAAAATCGGAACAGTAGTTCCCAAGTTATGAGCCGCACAAGTTCACCTTCATTCTCATAGGCGTAATTTTGAAAATCATGTCAATACAAAAATGTTAGCAAAATACCAGGCGCCCAGCATGCCTCAGCAAGCAAATTTTGATTTTAGCAATTTTTTAAAGTCGTATAACTTTTGAACGGCTGCACGGATTTTGTTCAAATTTTTTGTGAAAGATAGTAAATTACGTCAGCTTTCAGATAAAATATAATATATGGGCGTGGGTTCAACAGTTTAGTTGAAAAACAAGTATTTTTAAATGCACATTTCCTAATTAAATGGGCAATGCCACGCCCATTAATTAGATATCACCGAAAAGCTGAAGAAATTTCCTAATTTTTGCAAAAAATTTCATCAAAATCGGAACAGTAGTTCCCAAGTTATGAGCCGCACAAGTTCACCTTCATTCTCATAGGCGTAATTTTGAAAATCATGTCAATACAAAAATGTTAGCAAAATACCAGGCGCCCAGCATGCCTCAGCAAGCAAATTTTGATTTTAGCAATTTTTTAAAGTCGTATAACTTTTGAACGGCTGCACGGATTTTGTTCAAATTTTTTGTGAAAGATAGTAAATTACGTCAGCTTTCAGATAAAATATAATATATGGGCGTGGCATCAACAGTTTGGTTGAAAAACAACTATTTTCAAATGCACATTTCCTAATTAAGTGGGCAATGCCACGCCCATTAATTAGATATCACCGAAAAGCTGAAGAAATTTCCTAATTTTTGCAAAAAATTTCATCAAAATCGGAACAGTAGTTCCCAAGTTATGAGCCGCACAAGTTCACCTTCATTCTCATAGGCGTAATTTTGAAAATCATGTCAATACAAAAATGTTAGCAAAATACCAGGCGCCCAGCATGCCTCAGCAAGCAAATTTTGATTTTAGCAATTTTTTAAAGTCGTATAACTTTTGAACGGCTGCACGGATTTTGTTCAAATTTTTTGTGAAAGATAGTAAATTACGTCAGCTTTCAGATAAAATATAATATATGGGCGTGGCATCAACAGTTTGGTTGAAAAACAACTATTTTCAAATGCACATTTCCTAATTAAGTGGGCAATGCCACGCCCATTAATTAGATATCACCGAAAAGCTGAAGAAATTTCCTAATTTTTGCAAAAAATTTCATCAAAATCGGAACAGTAGTTCCCAAGTTATGAGCCGCACAAGTTCACCTTCATTCTCATAGGCGTAATTTTGAAAATCATGTCAATACAAAAATGTTAGCAAAATACCAGGCGCCCAGCATGCCTCAGCAAGCAAATTTTGATTTTAGCAATTTTTTAAAGTCGTATAACTTTTGAACGGCTGCACGGATTTTGTTCAAATTTTTTGTGAAAGATAGTAAATTACGTCAGCTTTCAGATAAAATATAATATATGGGCGTGGCATCAACAGTTTGGTTGAAAAACAACTATTTTCAAATGCACATTTCCTAATTAAGTGGGCAATGCCACGCCCATTAATTAGATATCACCGAAAAGCTGAAGAAATTTCCTAATATTTGCAAAAAATTTCATCAAAATCGGAACAGCAGTTCCCAAGTTATGAGCCGCACAAGTTCACCTTCATTCTCATAGGCGTAATTTTGAAAATCATGTCAATACAAAAATGTTAGCAAAATACCAGGCGCCCAGCATGCCTCAGCAAGCAAATTTTGATTTTAGCAATTTTTTAAAGTCGTATAACTTTTGAACGGCTGCACGGATTTTGTTCAAATTTTTTGTGAAAGATAGTAAATTACGTCAGCTTTCAGATAAAATATAATATATGGGCGTGGGTTCAACAGTTTAGTTGAAAAACAAGTATTTTTAAATGCACATTTCCTAATTAAATGGGCAATGCCACGCCCATTAATTAGATATCACCGAAAAGCTGAAGAAATTTCCTAATTTTTGCAAAAAATTTCATCAAAATCGGAACAGTAGTTCCCAAGTTATGAGCCGCACAAGTTCACCTTCATTCTCATAGGCGTAATTTTGAAAATCATGTCAATACAAAAATGTTAGCAAAATACCAGGCGCCCAGCATGCCTCAGCAAGCAAATTTTGATTTTAGCAATTTTTTAAAGTCGTATAACTTTTGAACGGCTGCACGGATTTTGTTCAAATTTTTTGTGAAAGATAGTAAATTACGTCAGCTTTCAGATAAAATATAATATATGGGCGTGGCATCAACAGTTTGGTTGAAAAACAACTATTTTCAAATGCACATTTCCTAATTAAGTGGGCAATGCCACGCCCATTAATTAGATATCACCGAAAAGCTGAAGAAATTTCCTAATTTTTGCAAAAAATTTCATCAAAATCGGAACAGTAGTTCCCAAGTTATGAGCCGCACAAGTTCACCTTCATTCTCATAGGCGTAATTTTGAAAATCATGTCAATACAAAAATGTTAGCAAAATACCAGGCGCCCAGCATGCCTCAGCAAGCAAATTTTGATTTTAGCAATTTTTTAAAGTCGTATAACTTTTGAACGGCTGCACGGATTTTGTTCAAATTTTTTGTGAAAGATAGTAAATTACGTCAGCTTTCAGATAAAATATAATATATGGGCGTGGCATCAACAGTTTGGTTGAAAAACAACTATTTTCAAATGCACATTTCCTAATTAAGTGGGCAATGCCACGCCCATTAATTAGATATCACCGAAAAGCTGAAGAAATTTCCTAATTTTTGCAAAAAATTTCATCAAAATCGGAACAGCAGTTCCCAAGTTATGAGCCGCACAAGTTCACCTTCATTCTCATAGGCGTAATTTTGAAAATCATGTCAATACAAAAATGTTAGCAAAATACCAGGCGCCCAGCATGCCTCAGCAAGCAAATTTTGATTTTAGCAATTTTTTAAAGTCGTATAACTTTTGAACGGCTGCACGGATTTTGTTCAAATTTTTTGTGAAAGATAGTAAATTACGTCAGCTTTCAGATAAAATATAATATATGGGCGTGGGTTCAACAGTTTAGTTGAAAAACAAGTATTTTTAAATGCACATTTCCTAATTAAATGGGCAATGCCACGCCCATTAATTAGATATCACCGAAAAGCTGAAGAAATTTCCTAATTTTTGCAAAAAATTTCATCAAAATCGGAACAGTAGTTCCCAAGTTATGAGCCGCACAAGTTCACCTTCATTCTCATAGGCGTAATTTTGAAAATCATGTCAATACAAAAATGTTAGCAAAATACCAGGCGCCCAGCATGCCTCAGCAAGCAAATTTTGATTTTAGCAATTTTTTAAAGTCGTATAACTTTTGAACGGCTGCACGGATTTTGTTCAAATTTTTTGTGAAAGATAGTAAATTACGTCAGCTTTCAGATAAAATATAATATATGGGCGTGGCATCAACAGTTTGGTTGAAAAACAACTATTTTCAAATGCACATTTCCTAATTAAGTGGGCAATGCCACGCCCATTAATTAGATATCACCGAAAAGCTGAAGAAATTTCCTAATTTTTGCAAAAAATTTCATCAAAATCGGAACAGTAGTTCCCAAGTTATGAGCCGCACAAGTTCACCTTCATTCTCATAGGCGTAATTTTGAAAATCATGTCAATACAAAAATGTTAGCAAAATACCAGGCGCCCAGCATGCCTCAGCAAGCAAATTTTGATTTTAGCAATTTTTTAAAGTCGTATAACTTTTGAACGGCTGCACGGATTTTGTTCAAATTTTTTGTGAAAGATAGTAAATTACGTCAGCTTTCAGATAAAATATAATATATGGGCGTGGCATCAACAGTTTGGTTGAAAAACAACTATTTTCAAATGCACATTTCCTAATTAAGTGGGCAATGCCACGCCCATTAATTAGATATCACCGAAAAGCTGAAGAAATTTCCTAATTTTTGCAAAAAATTTCATCAAAATCGGAACAGCAGTTCCCAAGTTATGAGCCGCACAAGTTCACCTTCATTCTCATAGGCGTAATTTTGAAAATCATGTCAATACAAAAATGTTAGCAAAATACCAGGCGCCCAGCATGCCTCAGCAAGCAAATTTTGATTTTAGCAATTTTTTAAAGTCGTATAACTTTTGAACGGCTGCACGGATTTTGTTCAAATTTTTTGTGAAAGATAGTAAATTACGTCAGCTTTCAGATAAAATATAATATATGGGCGTGGGTTCAACAGTTTAGTTGAAAAACAAGTATTTTCAAATGCACATTTCCTAATTAAGTGGGCAATGCCACGCCCATTAATTAGATATCACCGAAAAGCTGAAGAAATTTCCTAATTTTTGCAAAAAATTTCATCAAAATCGGAACAGTAGTTCCCAAGTTATGAGCCGCACAAGTTCACCTTCATTCTCATAGGCGTAATTTTGAAAATCATGTCAATACAAAAATGTTAGCAAAATACCAGGCGCCCAGCATGCCTCAGCAAGCAAATTTTGATTTTAGCAATTTTTTAAAGTCGTATAACTTTTGAACGGCTGCACGGATTTTGTTCAAATTTTTTGTGAAAGATAGTAAATTACGTCAGCTTTCAGATAAAATATAATATATGGGCGTGGCATCAACAGTTTGGTTGAAAAACAACTATTTTCAAATGCACATTTCCTAATTAAGTGGGCAATGCCACGCCCATTAATTAGATATCACCGAAAAGCTGAAGAAATTTCCTAATTTTTGCAAAAAATTTCATCAAAATCGGAACAGTAGTTCCCAAGTTATGAGCCGCACAAGTTCACCTTCATTCTCATAGGCGTAATTTTGAAAATCATGTCAATACAAAAATGTTAGCAAAATACCAGGCGCCCAGCATGCCTCAGCAAGCAAATTTTGATTTTAGCAATTTTTTAAAGTCGTATAACTTTTGAACGGCTGCACGGATTTTGTTCAAATTTTTTGTGAAAGATAGTAAATTACGTCAGCTTTCAGATAAAATATAATATATGGGCGTGGCATCAACAGTTTGGTTGAAAAACAACTATTTTCAAATGCACATTTCCTAATTAAGTGGGCAATGCCACGCCCATTAATTAGATATCACCGAAAAGCTGAAGAAATTTCCTAATTTTTGCAAAAAATTTCATCAAAATCGGAACAGTAGTTCCCAAGTTATGAGCCGCACAAGTTCACCTTCATTCTCATAGGCGTAATTTTGAAAATCATGTCAATACAAAAATGTTAGCAAAATACCAGGCGCCCAGCATGCCTCAGCAAGCAAATTTTGATTTTAGCAATTTTTTAAAGTCGTATAACTTTTGAACGGCTGCACGGATTTTGTTCAAATTTTTTGTGAAAGATAGTAAATTACGTCAGCTTTCAGATAAAATATAATATATGGGCGTGGCATCAACAGTTTGGTTGAAAAACAACTATTTTCAAATGCACATTTCCTAATTAAGTGGGCAATGCCACGCCCATTAATTAGATATCACCGAAAAGCTGAAGAAATTTCCTAATTTTTGCAAAAAATTTCATCAAAATCGGAACAGCAGTTCCCAAGTTATGAGCCGCACAAGTTCACCTTCATTCTCATAGGCGTAATTTTGAAAATCATGTCAATACAAAAATGTTAGCAAAATACCAGGCGCCCAGCATGCCTCAGCAAGCAAATTTTGATTTTAGCAATTTTTTAAAGTCGTATAACTTTTGAACGGCTGCACGGATTTTGTTCAAATTTTTTGTGAAAGATAGTAAATTACGTCAGCTTTCAGATAAAATATAATATATGGGCGTGGGTTCAACAGTTTAGTTGAAAAACAAGTATTTTTAAATGCACATTTCCTAATTAAATGGGCAATGCCACGCCCATTAATTAGATATCACCGAAAAGCTGAAGAAATTTCCTAATTTTTGCAAAAAATTTCATCAAAATCGGAACAGTAGTTCCCAAGTTATGAGCCGCACAAGTTCACCTTCATTCTCATAGGCGTAATTTTGAAAATCATGTCAATACAAAAATGTTAGCAAAATACCAGGCGCCCAGCATGCCTCAGCAAGCAAATTTTGATTTTAGCAATTTTTTAAAGTCGTATAACTTTTGAACGGCTGCACGGATTTTGTTCAAATTTTTTGTGAAAGATAGTAAATTACGTCAGCTTTCAGATAAAATATAATATATGGGCGTGGCATCAACAGTTTGGTTGAAAAACAACTATTTTCAAATGCACATTTCCTAATTAAGTGGGCAATGCCACGCCCATTAATTAGATATCACCGAAAAGCTGAAGAAATTTCCTAATTTTTGCAAAAAATTTCATCAAAATCGGAACAGTAGTTCCCAAGTTATGAGCCGCACAAGTTCACCTTCATTCTCATAGGCGTAATTTTGAAAATCATGTCAATACAAAAATGTTAGCAAAATACCAGGCGCCCAGCATGCCTCAGCAAGCAAATTTTGATTTTAGCAATTTTTTAAAGTCGTATAACTTTTGAACGGCTGCACGGATTTTGTTCAAATTTTTTGTGAAAGATAGTAAATTACGTCAGCTTTCAGATAAAATATAATATATGGGCGTGGCATCAACAGTTTGGTTGAAAAACAACTATTTTCAAATGCACATTTCCTAATTAAGTGGGCAATGCCACGCCCATTAATTAGATATCACCGAAAAGCTGAAGAAATTTCCTAATTTTTGCAAAAAATTTCATCAAAATCGGAACAGCAGTTCCCAAGTTATGAGCCGCACAAGTTCACCTTCATTCTCATAGGCGTAATTTTGAAAATCATGTCAATACAAAAATGTTAGCAAAATACCAGGCGCCCAGCATGCCTCAGCAAGCAAATTTTGATTTTAGCAATTTTTTAAAGTCGTATAACTTTTGAACGGCTGCACGGATTTTGTTCAAATTTTTTGTGAAAGATAGTAAATTACGTCAGCTTTCAGATAAAATATAATATATGGGCGTGGGTTCAACAGTTTAGTTGAAAAACAAGTATTTTCAAATGCACATTTCCTAATTAAGTGGGCAATGCCACGCCCATTAATTAGATATCACCGAAAAGCTGAAGAAATTTCCTAATTTTTGCAAAAAATTTCATCAAAATCGGAACAGTAGTTCCCAAGTTATGAGCCGCACAAGTTCACCTTCATTCTCATAGGCGTAATTTTGAAAATCATGTCAATACAAAAATGTTAGCAAAATACCAGGCGCCCAGCATGCCTCAGCAAGCAAATTTTGATTTTAGCAATTTTTTAAAGTCGTATAACTTTTGAACGGCTGCACGGATTTTGTTCAAATTTTTTGTGAAAGATAGTAAATTACGTCAGCTTTCAGATAAAATATAATATATGGGCGTGGCATCAACAGTTTGGTTGAAAAACAACTATTTTCAAATGCACATTTCCTAATTAAGTGGGCAATGCCACGCCCATTAATTAGATATCACCGAAAAGCTGAAGAAATTTCCTAATTTTTGCAAAAAATTTCATCAAAATCGGAACAGCAGTTCCCAAGTTATGAGCCGCACAAGTTCACCTTCATTCTCATAGGCGTAATTTTGAAAATCATGTCAATACAAAAATGTTAGCAAAATACCAGGCGCCCAGCATGCCTCAGCAAGCAAATTTTGATTTTAGCAATTTTTTAAAGTCGTATAACTTTTGAACGGCTGCACGGATTTTGTTCAAATTTTTTGTGAAAGATAGTAAATTACGTCAGCTTTCAGATAAAATATAATATATGGGCGTGGCATCAACAGTTTGGTTGAAAAACAACTATTTTCAAATGCACATTTCCTAATTAAGTGGGCAATGCCACGCCCATTAATTAGATATCACCGAAAAGCTGAAGAAATTTCCTAATTTTTGCAAAAAATTTCATCAAAATCGGAACAGTAGTTCCCAAGTTATGAGCCGCACAAGTTCACCTTCATTCTCATAGGCGTAATTTTGAAAATCATGTCAATACAAAAATGTTAGCAAAATACCAGGCGCCCAGCATGCCTCAGCAAGCAAATTTTGATTTTAGCAATTTTTTAAAGTCGTATAACTTTTGAACGGCTGCACGGATTTTGTTCAAATTTTTTGTGAAAGATAGTAAATTACGTCAGCTTTCAGATAAAATATAATATATGGGCGTGGCATCAACAGTTTGGTTGAAAAACAACTATTTTCAAATGCACATTTCCTAATTAAGTGGGCAATGCCACGCCCATTAATTAGATATCACCGAAAAGCTGAAGAAATTTCCTAATTTTTGCAAAAAATTTCATCAAAATCGGAACAGTAGTTCCCAAGTTATGAGCCGCACAAGTTCACCTTCATTCTCATAGGCGTAATTTTGAAAATCATGTCAATACAAAAATGTTAGCAAAATACCAGGCGCCCAGCATGCCTCAGCAAGCAAATTTTGATTTTAGCAATTTTTTAAAGTCGTATAACTTTTGAACGGCTGCACGGATTTTGTTCAAATTTTTTGTGAAAGATAGTAAATTACGTCAGCTTTCAGATAAAATATAATATATGGGCGTGGCATCAACAGTTTGGTTGAAAAACAACTATTTTCAAATGCACATTTCCTAATTAAGTGGGCAATGCCACGCCCATTAATTAGATATCACCGAAAAGCTGAAGAAATTTCCTAATTTTTGCAAAAAATTTCATCAAAATCGGAACAGTAGTTCCCAAGTTATGAGCCGCACAAGTTCACCTTCATTCTCATAGGCGTAATTTTGAAAATCATGTCAATACAAAAATGTTAGCAAAATACCAGGCGCCCAGCATGCCTCAGCAAGCAAATTTTGATTTTAGCAATTTTTTAAAGTCGTATAACTTTTGAACGGCTGCACGGATTTTGTTCAAATTTTTTGTGAAAGATAGTAAATTACGTCAGCTTTCAGATAAAATATAATATATGGGCGTGGGTTCAACAGTTTAGTTGAAAAACAAGTATTTTTAAATGCACATTTCCTAATTAAATGGGCAATGCCACGCCCATTAATTAGATATCACCGAAAAGCTGAAGAAATTTCCTAATTTTTGCAAAAAATTTCATCAAAATCGGAACAGTAGTTCCCAAGTTATGAGCCGCACAAGTTCACCTTCATTCTCATAGGCGTAATTTTGAAAATCATGTCAATACAAAAATGTTAGCAAAATACCAGGCGCCCAGCATGCCTCAGCAAGCAAATTTTGATTTTAGCAATTTTTTAAAGTCGTATAACTTTTGAACGGCTGCACGGATTTTGTTCAAATTTTTTGTGAAAGATAGTAAATTACGTCAGCTTTCAGATAAAATATAATATATGGGCGTGGCATCAACAGTTTGGTTGAAAAACAACTATTTTCAAATGCACATTTCCTAATTAAGTGGGCAATGCCACGCCCATTAATTAGATATCACCGAAAAGCTGAAGAAATTTCCTAATTTTTGCAAAAAATTTCATCAAAATCGGAACAGTAGTTCCCAAGTTATGAGCCGCACAAGTTCACCTTCATTCTCATAGGCGTAATTTTGAAAATCATGTCAATACAAAAATGTTAGCAAAATACCAGGCGCCCAGCATGCCTCAGCAAGCAAATTTTGATTTTAGCAATTTTTTAAAGTCGTATAACTTTTGAACGGCTGCACGGATTTTGTTCAAATTTTTTGTGAAAGATAGTAAATTACGTCAGCTTTCAGATAAAATATAATATATGGGCGTGGCATCAACAGTTTGGTTGAAAAACAACTATTTTCAAATGCACATTTCCTAATTAAGTGGGCAATGCCACGCCCATTAATTAGATATCACCGAAAAGCTGAAGAAATTTCCTAATTTTTGCAAAAAATTTCATCAAAATCGGAACAGCAGTTCCCAAGTTATGAGCCGCACAAGTTCACCTTCATTCTCATAGGCGTAATTTTGAAAATCATGTCAATACAAAAATGTTAGCAAAATACCAGGCGCCCAGCATGCCTCAGCAAGCAAATTTTGATTTTAGCAATTTTTTAAAGTCGTATAACTTTTGAACGGCTGCACGGATTTTGTTCAAATTTTTTGTGAAAGATAGTAAATTACGTCAGCTTTCAGATAAAATATAATATATGGGCGTGGGTTCAACAGTTTAGTTGAAAAACAAGTATTTTCAAATGCACATTTCCTAATTAAGTGGGCAATGCCACGCCCATTAATTAGATATCACCGAAAAGCTGAAGAAATTTCCTAATTTTTGCAAAAAATTTCATCAAAATCGGAACAGTAGTTCCCAAGTTATGAGCCGCACAAGTTCACCTTCATTCTCATAGGCGTAATTTTGAAAATCATGTCAATACAAAAATGTTAGCAAAATACCAGGCGCCCAGCATGCCTCAGCAAGCAAATTTTGATTTTAGCAATTTTTTAAAGTCGTATAACTTTTGAACGGCTGCACGGATTTTGTTCAAATTTTTTGTGAAAGATAGTAAATTACGTCAGCTTTCAGATAAAATATAATATATGGGCGTGGCATCAACAGTTTGGTTGAAAAACAACTATTTTCAAATGCACATTTCCTAATTAAGTGGGCAATGCCACGCCCATTAATTAGATATCACCGAAAAGCTGAAGAAATTTCCTAATTTTTGCAAAAAATTTCATCAAAATCGGAACAGCAGTTCCCAAGTTATGAGCCGCACAAGTTCACCTTCATTCTCATAGGCGTAATTTTGAAAATCATGTCAATACAAAAATGTTAGCAAAATACCAGGCGCCCAGCATGCCTCAGCAAGCAAATTTTGATTTTAGCAATTTTTTAAAGTCGTATAACTTTTGAACGGCTGCACGGATTTTGTTCAAATTTTTTGTGAAAGATAGTAAATTACGTCAGCTTTCAGATAAAATATAATATATGGGCGTGGCATCAACAGTTTGGTTGAAAAACAACTATTTTCAAATGCACATTTCCTAATTAAGTGGGCAATGCCACGCCCATTAATTAGATATCACCGAAAAGCTGAAGAAATTTCCTAATTTTTGCAAAAAATTTCATCAAAATCGGAACAGTAGTTCCCAAGTTATGAGCCGCACAAGTTCACCTTCATTCTCATAGGCGTAATTTTGAAAATCATGTCAATACAAAAATGTTAGCAAAATACCAGGCGCCCAGCATGCCTCAGCAAGCAAATTTTGATTTTAGCAATTTTTTAAAGTCGTATAACTTTTGAACGGCTGCACGGATTTTGTTCAAATTTTTTGTGAAAGATAGTAAATTACGTCAGCTTTCAGATAAAATATAATATATGGGCGTGGCATCAACAGTTTGGTTGAAAAACAACTATTTTCAAATGCACATTTCCTAATTAAGTGGGCAATGCCACGCCCATTAATTAGATATCACCGAAAAGCTGAAGAAATTTCCTAATTTTTGCAAAAAATTTCATCAAAATCGGAACAGTAGTTCCCAAGTTATGAGCCGCACAAGTTCACCTTCATTCTCATAGGCGTAATTTTGAAAATCATGTCAATACAAAAATGTTAGCAAAATACCAGGCGCCCAGCATGCCTCAGCAAGCAAATTTTGATTTTAGCAATTTTTTAAAGTCGTATAACTTTTGAACGGCTGCACGGATTTTGTTCAAATTTTTTGTGAAAGATAGTAAATTACGTCAGCTTTCAGATAAAATATAATATATGGGCGTGGCATCAACAGTTTGGTTGAAAAACAACTATTTTCAAATGCACATTTCCTAATTAAGTGGGCAATGCCACGCCCATTAATTAGATATCACCGAAAAGCTGAAGAAATTTCCTAATTTTTGCAAAAAATTTCATCAAAATCGGAACAGTAGTTCCCAAGTTATGAGCCGCACAAGTTCACCTTCATTCTCATAGGCGTAATTTTGAAAATCATGTCAATACAAAAATGTTAGCAAAATACCAGGCGCCCAGCATGCCTCAGCAAGCAAATTTTGATTTTAGCAATTTTTTAAAGTCGTATAACTTTTGAACGGCTGCACGGATTTTGTTCAAATTTTTTGTGAAAGATAGTAAATTACGTCAGCTTTCAGATAAAATATAATATATGGGCGTGGGTTCAACAGTTTAGTTGAAAAACAAGTATTTTTAAATGCACATTTCCTAATTAAATGGGCAATGCCACGCCCATTAATTAGATATCACCGAAAAGCTGAAGAAATTTCCTAATTTTTGCAAAAAATTTCATCAAAATCGGAACAGTAGTTCCCAAGTTATGAGCCGCACAAGTTCACCTTCATTCTCATAGGCGTAATTTTGAAAATCATGTCAATACAAAAATGTTAGCAAAATACCAGGCGCCCAGCATGCCTCAGCAAGCAAATTTTGATTTTAGCAATTTTTTAAAGTCGTATAACTTTTGAACGGCTGCACGGATTTTGTTCAAATTTTTTGTGAAAGATAGTAAATTACGTCAGCTTTCAGATAAAATATAATATATGGGCGTGGCATCAACAGTTTGGTTGAAAAACAACTATTTTCAAATGCACATTTCCTAATTAAGTGGGCAATGCCACGCCCATTAATTAGATATCACCGAAAAGCTGAAGAAATTTCCTAATTTTTGCAAAAAATTTCATCAAAATCGGAACAGCAGTTCCCAAGTTATGAGCCGCACAAGTTCACCTTCATTCTCATAGGCGTAATTTTGAAAATCATGTCAATACAAAAATGTTAGCAAAATACCAGGCGCCCAGCATGCCTCAGCAAGCAAATTTTGATTTTAGCAATTTTTTAAAGTCGTATAACTTTTGAACGGCTGCACGGATTTTGTTCAAATTTTTTGTGAAAGATAGTAAATTACGTCAGCTTTCAGATAAAATATAATATATGGGCGTGGCATCAACAGTTTGGTTGAAAAACAACTATTTTCAAATGCACATTTCCTAATTAAGTGGGCAATGCCACGCCCATTAATTAGATATCACCGAAAAGCTGAAGAAATTTCCTAATTTTTGCAAAAAATTTCATCAAAATCGGAACAGTAGTTCCCAAGTTATGAGCCGCACAAGTTCACCTTCATTCTCATAGGCGTAATTTTGAAAATCATGTCAATACAAAAATGTTAGCAAAATACCAGGCGCCCAGCATGCCTCAGCAAGCAAATTTTGATTTTAGCAATTTTTTAAAGTCGTATAACTTTTGAACGGCTGCACGGATTTTGTTCAAATTTTTTGTGAAAGATAGTAAATTACGTCAGCTTTCAGATAAAATATAATATATGGGCGTGGGTTCAACAGTTTAGTTGAAAAACAAGTATTTTTAAATGCACATTTCCTAATTAAATGGGCAATGCCACGCCCATTAATTAGATATCACCGAAAAGCTGAAGAAATTTCCTAATTTTTGCAAAAAATTTCATCAAAATCGGAACAGTAGTTCCCAAGTTATGAGCCGCACAAGTTCACCTTCATTCTCATAGGCGTAATTTTGAAAATCATGTCAATACAAAAATGTTAGCAAAATACCAGGCGCCCAGCATGCCTCAGCAAGCAAATTTTGATTTTAGCAATTTTTTAAAGTCGTATAACTTTTGAACGGCTGCACGGATTTTGTTCAAATTTTTTGTGAAAGATAGTAAATTACGTCAGCTTTCAGATAAAATATAATATATGGGCGTGGCATCAACAGTTTGGTTGAAAAACAACTATTTTCAAATGCACATTTCCTAATTAAGTGGGCAATGCCACGCCCATTAATTAGATATCACCGAAAAGCTGAAGAAATTTCCTAATTTTTGCAAAAAATTTCATCAAAATCGGAACAGTAGTTCCCAAGTTATGAGCCGCACAAGTTCACCTTCATTCTCATAGGCGTAATTTTGAAAATCATGTCAATACAAAAATGTTAGCAAAATACCAGGCGCCCAGCATGCCTCAGCAAGCAAATTTTGATTTTAGCAATTTTTTAAAGTCGTATAACTTTTGAACGGCTGCACGGATTTTGTTCAAATTTTTTGTGAAAGATAGTAAATTACGTCAGCTTTCAGATAAAATATAATATATGGGCGTGGCATCAACAGTTTGGTTGAAAAACAACTATTTTCAAATGCACATTTCCTAATTAAGTGGGCAATGCCACGCCCATTAATTAGATATCACCGAAAAGCTGAAGAAATTTCCTAATTTTTGCAAAAAATTTCATCAAAATCGGAACAGCAGTTCCCAAGTTATGAGCCGCACAAGTTCACCTTCATTCTCATAGGCGTAATTTTGAAAATCATGTCAATACAAAAATGTTAGCAAAATACCAGGCGCCCAGCATGCCTCAGCAAGCAAATTTTGATTTTAGCAATTTTTTAAAGTCGTATAACTTTTGAACGGCTGCACGGATTTTGTTCAAATTTTTTGTGAAAGATAGTAAATTACGTCAGCTTTCAGATAAAATATAATATATGGGCGTGGGTTCAACAGTTTAGTTGAAAAACAAGTATTTTCAAATGCACATTTCCTAATTAAGTGGGCAATGCCACGCCCATTAATTAGATATCACCGAAAAGCTGAAGAAATTTCCTAATTTTTGCAAAAAATTTCATCAAAATCGGAACAGTAGTTCCCAAGTTATGAGCCGCACAAGTTCACCTTCATTCTCATAGGCGTAATTTTGAAAATCATGTCAATACAAAAATGTTAGCAAAATACCAGGCGCCCAGCATGCCTCAGCAAGCAAATTTTGATTTTAGCAATTTTTTAAAGTCGTATAACTTTTGAACGGCTGCACGAATTTTGTTCAAATTTTTTGTGAAAGATAGTAAATTACGTCAGCTTTCAGATAAAATATAATATATGGGCGTGGCATCAACAGTTTGGTTGAAAAACAACTATTTTCAAATGCACATTTCCTAATTAAGTGGGCAATGCCACGCCCATTAATTAGATATCACCGAAAAGCTGAAGAAATTTCCTAATTTTTGCAAAAAATTTCATCAAAATCGGAACAGCAGTTCCCAAGTTATGAGCCGCACAAGTTCACCTTCATTCTCATAGGCGTAATTTTGAAAATCATGTCAATACAAAAATGTTAGCAAAATACCAGGCGCCCAGCATGCCTCAGCAAGCAAATTTTGATTTTAGCAATTTTTTAAAGTCGTATAACTTTTGAACGGCTGCACGGATTTTGTTCAAATTTTTTGTGAAAGATAGTAAATTACGTCAGCTTTCAGATAAAATATAATATATGGGCGTGGCATCAACAGTTTGGTTGAAAAACAACTATTTTCAAATGCACATTTCCTAATTAAGTGGGCAATGCCACGCCCATTAATTAGATATCACCGAAAAGCTGAAGAAATTTCCTAATTTTTGCAAAAAATTTCATCAAAATCGGAACAGTAGTTCCCAAGTTATGAGCCGCACAAGTTCACCTTCATTCTCATAGGCGTAATTTTGAAAATCATGTCAATACAAAAATGTTAGCAAAATACCAGGCGCCCAGCATGCCTCAGCAAGCAAATTTTGATTTTAGCAATTTTTTAAAGTCGTATAACTTTTGAACGGCTGCACGGATTTTGTTCAAATTTTTTGTGAAAGATAGTAAATTACGTCAGCTTTCAGATAAAATATAATATATGGGCGTGGGTTTAACAGTTTAGTTGAAAAACAAGTATTTTTAAATGCACATTTCCTAATTAAATGGGCAATGCCACGCCCATTAATTAGATATCACCGAAAAGCTGAAGAAATTTCCTAATTTTTGCAAAAAATTTCATCAAAATCGGAACAGTAGTTCCCAAGTTATGAGCCGCACAAGTTCACCTTCATTCTCATAGGCGTAATTTTGAAAATCATGTCAATACAAAAATGTTAGCAAAATACCAGGCGCCCAGCATGCCTCAGCAAGCAAATTTTGATTTTAGCAATTTTTTAAAGTCGTATAACTTTTGAACGGCTGCACGGATTTTGTTCAAATTTTTTGTGAAAGATAGTAAATTACGTCAGCTTTCAGATAAAATATAATATATGGGCGTGGCATCAACAGTTTGGTTGAAAAACAACTATTTTCAAATGCACATTTCCTAATTAAGTGGGCAATGCCACGCCCATTAATTAGATATCACCGAAAAGCTGAAGAAATTTCCTAATTTTTGCAAAAAATTTCATCAAAATCGGAACAGTAGTTCCCAAGTTATGAGCCGCACAAGTTCACCTTCATTCTCATAGGCGTAATTTTGAAAATCATGTCAATACAAAAATGTTAGCAAAATACCAGGCGCCCAGCATGCCTCAGCAAGCAAATTTTGATTTTAGCAATTTTTTAAAGTCGTATAACTTTTGAACGGCTGCACGGATTTTGTTCAAATTTTTTGTGAAAGATAGTAAATTACGTCAGCTTTCAGATAAAATATAATATATGGGCGTGGCATCAACAGTTTGGTTGAAAAACAACTATTTTCAAATGCACATTTCCTAATTAAGTGGGCAATGCCACGCCCATTAATTAGATATCACCGAAAAGCTGAAGAAATTTCCTAATTTTTGCAAAAAATTTCATCAAAATCGGAACAGCAGTTCCCAAGTTATGAGCCGCACAAGTTCACCTTCATTCTCATAGGCGTAATTTTGAAAATCATGTCAATACAAAAATGTTAGCAAAATACCAGGCGCCCAGCATGCCTCAGCAAGCAAATTTTGATTTTAGCAATTTTTTAAAGTCGTATAACTTTTGAACGGCTGCACGGATTTTGTTCAAATTTTTTGTGAAAGATAGTAAATTACGTCTGCTTTCAGATAAAATATAATATATGGGCGTGGGTTCAACAGTTTAGTTGAAAAACAAGTATTTTCAAATGCACATTTCCTAATTAAGTGGGCAATGCCACGCCCATTAATTAGATATCACCGAAAAGCTGAAGAAATTTCCTAATTTTTGCAAAAAATTTCATCAAAATCGGAACAGTAGTTCCCAAGTTATGAGCCGCACAAGTTCACCTTCATTCTCATAGGCGTAATTTTGAAAATCATGTCAATACAAAAATGTTAGCAAAATACCAGGCGCCCAGCATGCCTCAGCAAGCAAATTTTGATTTTAGCAATTTTTTAAAGTCGTATAACTTTTGAACGGCTGCACGGATTTTGTTCAAATTTTTTGTGAAAGATAGTAAATTACGTCAGCTTTCAGATAAAATATAATATATGGGCGTGGCATCAACAGTTTGGTTGAAAAACAACTATTTTCAAATGCACATTTCCTAATTAAGTGGGCAATGCCACGCCCATTAATTAGATATCACCGAAAAGCTGAAGAAATTTCCTAATTTTTGCAAAAAATTTCATCAAAATCGGAACAGCAGTTCCCAAGTTATGAGCCGCACAAGTTCACCTTCATTCTCATAGGCGTAATTTTGAAAATCATGTCAATACAAAAATGTTAGCAAAATACCAGGCGCCCAGCATGCCTCAGCAAGCAAATTTTGATTTTAGCAATTTTTTAAAGTCGTATAACTTTTGAACGGCTGCACGGATTTTGTTCAAATTTTTTGTGAAAGATAGTAAATTACGTCAGCTTTCAGATAAAATATAATATATGGGCGTGGCATCAACAGTTTGGTTGAAAAACAACTATTTTCAAATGCACATTTCCTAATTAAGTGGGCAATGCCACGCCCATTAATTAGATATCACCGAAAAGCTGAAGAAATTTCCTAATTTTTGCAAAAAATTTCATCAAAATCGGAACAGTAGTTCCCAAGTTATGAGCCGCACAAGTTCACCTTCATTCTCATAGGCGTAATTTTGAAAATCATGTCAATACAAAAATGTTAGCAAAATACCAGGCGCCCAGCATGCCTCAGCAAGCAAATTTTGATTTTAGCAATTTTTTAAAGTCGTATAACTTTTGAACGGCTGCACGGATTTTGTTCAAATTTTTTGTGAAAGATAGTAAATTACGTCAGCTTTCAGATAAAATATAATATATGGGCGTGGCATCAACAGTTTGGTTGAAAAACAACTATTTTCAAATGCACATTTCCTAATTAAGTGGGCAATGCCACGCCCATTAATTAGATATCACCGAAAAGCTGAAGAAATTTCCTAATTTTTGCAAAAAATTTCATCAAAATCGGAACAGTAGTTCCCAAGTTATGAGCCGCACAAGTTCACCTTCATTCTCATAGGCGTAATTTTGAAAATCATGTCAATACAAAAATGTTAGCAAAATACCAGGCGCCCAGCATGCCTCAGCAAGCAAATTTTGATTTTAGCAATTTTTTAAAGTCGTATAACTTTTGAACGGCTGCACGGATTTTGTTCAAATTTTTTGTGAAAGATAGTAAATTACGTCAGCTTTCAGATAAAATATAATATATGGGCGTGGCATCAACAGTTTGGTTGAAAAACAACTATTTTCAAATGCACATTTCCTAATTAAGTGGGCAATGCCACGCCCATTAATTAGATATCACCGAAAAGCTGAAGAAATTTCCTAATTTTTGCAAAAAATTTCATCAAAATCGGAACAGTAGTTCCCAAGTTATGAGCCGCACAAGTTCACCTTCATTCTCATAGGCGTAATTTTGAAAATCATGTCAATACAAAAATGTTAGCAAAATACCAGGCGCCCAGCATGCCTCAGCAAGCAAATTTTGATTTTAGCAATTTTTTAAAGTCGTATAACTTTTGAACGGCTGCACGGATTTTGTTCAAATTTTTTGTGAAAGATAGTAAATTACGTCAGCTTTCAGATAAAATATAATATATGGGCGTGGGTTCAACAGTTTAGTTGAAAAACAAGTATTTTTAAATGCACATTTCCTAATTAAATGGGCAATGCCACGCCCATTAATTAGATATCACCGAAAAGCTGAAGAAATTTCCTAATTTTTGCAAAAAATTTCATCAAAATCGGAACAGTAGTTCCCAAGTTATGAGCCGCACAAGTTCACCTTCATTCTCATAGGCGTAATTTTGAAAATCATGTCAATACAAAAATGTTAGCAAAATACCAGGCGCCCAGCATGCCTCAGCAAGCAAATTTTGATTTTAGCAATTTTTTAAAGTCGTATAACTTTTGAACGGCTGCACGGATTTTGTTCAAATTTTTTGTGAAAGATAGTAAATTACGTCAGCTTTCAGATAAAATATAATATATGGGCGTGGCATCAACAGTTTGGTTGAAAAACAACTATTTTCAAATGCACATTTCCTAATTAAGTGGGCAATGCCACGCCCATTAATTAGATATCACCGAAAAGCTGAAGAAATTTCCTAATTTTTGCAAAAAATTTCATCAAAATCGGAACAGTAGTTCCCAAGTTATGAGCCGCACAAGTTCACCTTCATTCTCATAGGCGTAATTTTGAAAATCATGTCAATACAAAAATGTTAGCAAAATACCAGGCGCCCAGCATGCCTCAGCAAGCAAATTTTGATTTTAGCAATTTTTTAAAGTCGTATAACTTTTGAACGGCTGCACGGATTTTGTTCAAATTTTTTGTGAAAGATAGTAAATTACGTCAGCTTTCAGATAAAATATAATATATGGGCGTGGCATCAACAGTTTGGTTGAAAAACAACTATTTTCAAATGCACATTTCCTAATTAAGTGGGCAATGCCACGCCCATTAATTAGATATCACCGAAAAGCTGAAGAAATTTCCTAATTTTTGCAAAAAATTTCATCAAAATCGGAACAGCAGTTCCCAAGTTATGAGCCGCACAAGTTCACCTTCATTCTCATAGGCGTAATTTTGAAAATCATGTCAATACAAAAATGTTAGCAAAATACCAGGCGCCCAGCATGCCTCAGCAAGCAAATTTTGATTTTAGCAATTTTTTAAAGTCGTATAACTTTTGAACGGCTGCACGGATTTTGTTCAAATTTTTTGTGAAAGATAGTAAATTACGTCTGCTTTCAGATAAAATATAATATATGGGCGTGGGTTCAACAGTTTAGTTGAAAAACAAGTATTTTCAAATGCACATTTCCTAATTAAGTGGGCAATGCCACGCCCATTAATTAGATATCACCGAAAAGCTGAAGAAATTTCCTAATTTTTGCAAAAAATTTCATCAAAATCGGAACAGTAGTTCCCAAGTTATGAGCCGCACAAGTTCACCTTCATTCTCATAGGCGTAATTTTGAAAATCATGTCAATACAAAAATGTTAGCAAAATACCAGGCGCCCAGCATGCCTCAGCAAGCAAATTTTGATTTTAGCAATTTTTTAAAGTCGTATAACTTTTGAACGGCTGCACGGATTTTGTTCAAATTTTTTGTGAAAGATAGTAAATTACGTCAGCTTTCAGATAAAATATAATATATGGGCGTGGCATCAACAGTTTGGTTGAAAAACAACTATTTTCAAATGCACATTTCCTAATTAAGTGGGCAATGCCACGCCCATTAATTAGATATCACCGAAAAGCTGAAGAAATTTCCTAATTTTTGCAAAAAATTTCATCAAAATCGGAACAGCAGTTCCCAAGTTATGAGCCGCACAAGTTCACCTTCATTCTCATAGGCGTAATTTTGAAAATCATGTCAATACAAAAATGTTAGCAAAATACCAGGCGCCCAGCATGCCTCAGCAAGCAAATTTTGATTTTAGCAATTTTTTAAAGTCGTATAACTTTTGAACGGCTGCACGGATTTTGTTCAAATTTTTTGTGAAAGATAGTAAATTACGTCAGCTTTCAGATAAAATATAATATATGGGCGTGGCATCAACAGTTTGGTTGAAAAACAACTATTTTCAAATGCACATTTCCTAATTAAGTGGGCAATGCCACGCCCATTAATTAGATATCACCGAAAAGCTGAAGAAATTTCCTAATTTTTGCAAAAAATTTCATCAAAATCGGAACAGTAGTTCCCAAGTTATGAGCCGCACAAGTTCACCTTCATTCTCATAGGCGTAATTTTGAAAATCATGTCAATACAAAAATGTTAGCAAAATACCAGGCGCCCAGCATGCCTCAGCAAGCAAATTTTGATTTTAGCAATTTTTTAAAGTCGTATAACTTTTGAACGGCTGCACGGATTTTGTTCAAATTTTTTGTGAAAGATAGTAAATTACGTCAGCTTTCAGATAAAATATAATATATGGGCGTGGGTTCAACAGTTTAGTTGAAAAACAAGTATTTTTAAATGCACATTTCCTAATTAAATGGGCAATGCTACGCCCATTAATTAGATATCACCGAAAAGCTGAAGAAATTTCCTAATTTTTGCAAAAAATTTCATCAAAATCGGAACAGTAGTTCCCAAGTTATGAGCCGCACAAGTTCACCTTCATTCTCATAGGCGTAATTTTGAAAATCATGTCAATACAAAAATGTTAGCAAAATACCAGGCGCCCAGCATGCCTCAGCAAGCAAATTTTGATTTTAGCAATTTTTTAAAGTCGTATAACTTTTGAACGGCTGCACGGATTTTGTTCAAATTTTTTGTGAAAGATAGTAAATTACGTCAGCTTTCAGATAAAATATAATATATGGGCGTGGCATCAACAGTTTGGTTGAAAAACAACTATTTTCAAATGCACATTTCCTAATTAAGTGGGCAATGCCACGCCCATTAATTAGATATCACCGAAAAGCTGAAGAAATTTCCTAATTTTTGCAAAAAATTTCATCAAAATCGGAACAGTAGTTCCCAAGTTATGAGCCGCACAAGTTCACCTTCATTCTCATAGGCGTAATTTTGAAAATCATGTCAATACAAAAATGTTAGCAAAATACCAGGCGCCCAGCATGCCTCAGCAAGCAAATTTTGATTTTAGCAATTTTTTAAAGTCGTATAACTTTTGAACGGCTGCACGGATTTTGTTCAAATTTTTTGTGAAAGATAGTAAATTACGTCAGCTTTCAGATAAAATATAATATATGGGCGTGGCATCAACAGTTTGGTTGAAAAACAACTATTTTCAAATGCACATTTCCTAATTAAGTGGGCAATGCCACGCCCATTAATTAGATATCACCGAAAAGCTGAAGAAATTTCCTAATTTTTGCAAAAAATTTCATCAAAATCGGAACAGCAGTTCCCAAGTTATGAGCCGCACAAGTTCACCTTCATTCTCATAGGCGTAATTTTGAAAATCATGTCAATACAAAAATGTTAGCAAAATACCAGGCGCCCAGCATGCCTCAGCAAGCAAATTTTGATTTTAGCAATTTTTTAAAGTCGTATAACTTTTGAACGGCTGCACGGATTTTGTTCAAATTTTTTGTGAAAGATAGTAAATTACGTCAGCTTTCAGATAAAATATAATATATGGGCGTGGGTTCAACAGTTTAGTTGAAAAACAAGTATTTTCAAATGCACATTTCCTAATTAAGTGGGCAATGCCACGCCCATTAATTAGATATCACCGAAAAGCTGAAGAAATTTCCTAATTTTTGCAAAAAATTTCATCAAAATCGGAACAGTAGTTCCCAAGTTATGAGCCGCACAAGTTCACCTTCATTCTCATAGGCGTAATTTTGAAAATCATGTCAATACAAAAATGTTAGCAAAATACCAGGCGCCCAGCATGCCTCAGCAAGCAAATTTTGATTTTAGCAATTTTTTAAAGTCGTATAACTTTTGAACGGCTGCACGGATTTTGTTCAAATTTTTTGTGAAAGATAGTAAATTACGTCAGCTTTCAGATAAAATATAATATATGGGCGTGGCATCAACAGTTTGGTTGAAAAACAACTATTTTCAAATGCACATTTCCTAATTAAGTGGGCAATGCCACGCCCATTAATTAGATATCACCGAAAAGCTGAAGAAATTTCCTAATTTTTGCAAAAAATTTCATCAAAATCGGAACAGCAGTTCCCAAGTTATGAGCCGCACAAGTTCACCTTCATTCTCATAGGCGTAATTTTGAAAATCATGTCAATACAAAAATGTTAGCAAAATACCAGGCGCCCAGCATGCCTCAGCAAGCAAATTTTGATTTTAGCAATTTTTTAAAGTCGTATAACTTTTGAACGGCTGCACGGATTTTGTTCAAATTTTTTGTGAAAGATAGTAAATTACGTCAGCTTTCAGATAAAATATAATATATGGGCGTGGCATCAACAGTTTGGTTGAAAAACAACTATTTTCAAATGCACATTTCCTAATTAAGTGGGCAATGCCACGCCCATTAATTAGATATCACCGAAAAGCTGAAGAAATTTCCTAATTTTTGCAAAAAATTTCATCAAAATCGGAACAGTAGTTCCCAAGTTATGAGCCGCACAAGTTCACCTTCATTCTCATAGGCGTAATTTTGAAAATCATGTCAATACAAAAATGTTAGCAAAATACCAGGCGCCCAGCATGCCTCAGCAAGCAAATTTTGATTTTAGCAATTTTTTAAAGTCGTATAACTTTTGAACGGCTGCACGGATTTTGTTCAAATTTTTTGTGAAAGATAGTAAATTACGTCAGCTTTCAGATAAAATATAATATATGGGCGTGGCATCAACAGTTTGGTTGAAAAACAACTATTTTCAAATGCACATTTCCTAATTAAATGGGCAATGCCACTCCCATTAATTAGATATCACCGAAAAGCTGAAGAAATTTCCTAATATTTGCAAAAAATTTCATCAAAATCGGAGCAGTAGTTCCCAAGTTATGAGCCGCACAAGTTCACCTTCATTCTCATAGGCGTAATTTTGAAAATCATGTCAATACAAAAATGTTAGCAAAATACCAGGCGCCCAGCATGCCTCAGCAAGCAAATTTTGATTTTAGCAATTTTTTAAAGTCGTATAACTTTTGAACGGCTGCACGGATTTTGTTCAAATTTTTTGTGAAAGATAGTAAATTACGTCAGCTTTCAGATAAAATATAATATATGGGCGTGGGTTCAACAGTTTAGTTGAAAAACAAGTATTTTTAAATGCACATTTTCTAATTAAATGGGCAATGCCACGCCCATTAATTAGATATCACCGAAAAGCTGAAGAAATTTCCTAATTTTTGCAAAAAATTTCATCAAAATCGGAGCAGTAGTTCCCAAGTTATGAGCCGCACAAGTTCACCTTCATTCTCATAGGCGTAATTTTAAAAATCATGTCAATACAAAAATGTTAGCAAAATACCAGGCGCCCAGCATGCCTCAGCAAGCAAATTTTGATTTTAGCAATTTTTTAAAGTCGTATAACTTTTGAACGGCTGCACGGATTTTGTTCAAATTTTTTGTGGAAGGTAGTAAATTACGTCAGCTTTCAGATAAAATATAATATATGGGCGTGGCATCAACAGTTTAGTTGAAAAACAACTATTTTCAAATGCACATTTCCTAATTAAATGGGCAATGCCACGCCCATTAATTAGATATCACCGAAAAGCTGAAGAAATTTCCTAATTTTTGCAAAAAATTTCATCAAAATCGGAGCAGTAGTTCCCAAGTTATGAGCCGCACAAGTTCACCTTCATTCTCATAGGCGTAATTTTGAAAATCATGTCAATACAAAAATGTTAGCAAAATACCAGGCGCCCAGCATGCCTCAGCAAGCAAATTTTGATTTTAGCAATTTTTTAAAGTCGTATAACTTTTGAACGGCTGCACGGATTTTGTTCAAATTTTTTGTGAAAGATAGTAAATTACGTCAGCTTTCAGATAAAATATAATATATGGGCGTGGCATCAACAGTTTGGTTGAAAAACAACTATTTTCAAATGCACATTTCCTAATTAAGTGGGCAATGCCACGCCCATTAATTAGATATCACCGAAAAGCTGAAGAAATTTCCTAATTTTTGCAAAAAATTTCATCAAAATCGGAACAGTAGTTCCCAAGTTATGAGCCGCACAAGTTCACCTTCATTCTCATAGGCGTAATTTTGAAAATCATGTCAATACAAAAATGTTAGCAAAATACCAGGCGCCCAGCATGCCTCAGCAAGCAAATTTTGATTTTAGCAATTTTTTAAAGTCGTATAACTTTTGAACGGCTGCACGGATTTTGTTCAAATTTTTTGTGAAAGATAGTAAATTACGTCAGCTTTCAGATAAAATATAATATATGGGCGTGGCATCAACAGTTTGGTTGAAAAACAACTATTTTCAAATGCACATTTCCTAATTAAGTGGGCAATGCCACGCCCATTAATTAGATATCACCGAAAAGCTGAAGAAATTTCCTAATTTTTGCAAAAAATTTCATCAAAATCGGAACAGCAGTTCCCAAGTTATGAGCCGCACAAGTTCACCTTCATTCTCATAGGCGTAATTTTGAAAATCATGTCAATACAAAAATGTTAGCAAAATACCAGGCGCCCAGCATGCCTCAGCAAGCAAATTTTGATTTTAGCAATTTTTTAAAGTCGTATAACTTTTGAACGGCTGCACGGATTTTGTTCAAATTTTTTGTGAAAGATAGTAAATTACGTCAGCTTTCAGATAAAATATAATATATGGGCGTGGCATCAACAGTTTGGTTGAAAAACAACTATTTTCAAATGCACATTTCCTAATTAAGTGGGCAATGCCACGCCCATTAATTAGATATCACCGAAAAGCTGAAGAAATTTCCTAATTTTTGCAAAAAATTTCATCAAAATCGGAGCAGTAGTTCCCAAGTTATGAGCCGCACAAGTTCACCTTCATTCTCATAGGCGTAATTTTAAAAATCATGTCAATACAAAAATGTTAGCAAAATACCAGGCGCCCAGCATGCCTCAGCAAGCAAATTTTGATTTTAGCAATTTTTTAAAGTCGTATAACTTTTGAACGGCTGCACGGATTTTGTTCAAATTTTTTGTGGAAGGTAGTAAATTACGTCAGCTTTCAGATAAAATATAATATATGGGCGTGGCATCAACAGTTTAGTTGAAAAACAACTATTTTCAAATGCACATTTCCTAATTAAATGGGCAATGCCACGCCCATTAATTAGATATCACCGAAAAGCTGAAGAAATTTCCTAATTTTTGCAAAAAATTTCATCAAAATCGGAGCAGTAGTTCCCAAGTTATGAGCCGCACAAGTTCACCTTCATTCTCATAGGCGTAATTTTGAAAATCATGTCAATACAAAAATGTTAGCAAAATACCAGGCGCCCAGCATGCCTCAGCAAGCAAATTTTGATTTTAGCAATTTTTTAAAGTCGTATAACTTTTGAACGGCTGCACGGATTTTGTTCAAATTTTTTGTGAAAGATAGTAAATTACGTCAGCTTTCAGATAAAATATAATATATGGGCGTGGCATCAACAGTTTGGTTGAAAAACAACTATTTTCAAATGCACATTTCCTAATTAAGTGGGCAATGCCACGCCCATTAATTAGATATCACCGAAAAGCTGAAGAAATTTCCTAATTTTTGCAAAAAATTTCATCAAAATCGGAACAGTAGTTCCCAAGTTATGAGCCGCACAAGTTCACCTTCATTCTCATAGGCGTAATTTTGAAAATCATGTCAATACAAAAATGTTAGCAAAATACCAGGCGCCCAGCATGCCTCAGCAAGCAAATTTTGATTTTAGCAATTTTTTAAAGTCGTATAACTTTTGAACGGCTGCACGGATTTTGTTCAAATTTTTTGTGAAAGATAGTAAATTACGTCAGCTTTCAGATAAAATATAATATATGGGCGTGGCATCAACAGTTTGGTTGAAAAACAACTATTTTCAAATGCACATTTCCTAATTAAATGGGCAATGCCACTCCCATTAATTAGATATCACCGAAAAGCTGAAGAAATTTCCTAATATTTGCAAAAAATTTCATCAAAATCGGAGCAGTAGTTCCCAAGTTATGAGCCGCACAAGTTCACCTTCATTCTCATAGGCGTAATTTTGAAAATCATGTCAATACAAAAATGTTAGCAAAATACCAGGCGCCCAGCATGCCTCAGCAAGCAAATTTTGATTTTAGCAATTTTTTAAAGTCGTATAACTTTTGAACGGCTGCACGGATTTTGTTCAAATTTTTTGTGAAAGATAGTAAATTACGTCAGCTTTCAGATAAAATATAATATATGGGCGTGGGTTCAACAGTTTAGTTGAAAAACAAGTATTTTTAAATGCACATTTTCTAATTAAATGGGCAATGCCACGCCCATTAATTAGATATCACCGAAAAGCTGAAGAAATTTCCTAATTTTTGCAAAAAATTTCATCAAAATCGGAGCAGTAGTTCCCAAGTTATGAGCCGCACAAGTTCACCTTCATTCTCATAGGCGTAATTTTAAAAATCATGTCAATACAAAAATGTTAGCAAAATACCAGGCGCCCAGCATGCCTCAGCAAGCAAATTTTGATTTTAGCAATTTTTTAAAGTCGTATAACTTTTGAACGGCTGCACGGATTTTGTTCAAATTTTTTGTGGAAGGTAGTAAATTACGTCAGCTTTCAGATAAAATATAATATATGGGCGTGGCATCAACAGTTTAGTTGAAAAACAACTATTTTCAAATGCACATTTCCTAATTAAATGGGCAATGCCACGCCCATTAATTAGATATCACCGAAAAGCTGAAGAAATTTCCTAATTTTTGCAAAAAATTTCATCAAAATCGGAGCAGTAGTTCCCAAGTTATGAGCCGCACAAGTTCACCTTCATTCTCATAGGCGTAATTTTGAAAATCATGTCAATACAAAAATGTTAGCAAAATACCAGGCGCCCAGCATGCCTCAGCAAGCAAATTTTGATTTTAGCAATTTTTTAAAGTCGTATAACTTTTGAACGGCTGCACGGATTTTGTTCAAATTTTTTGTGAAAGATAGTAAATTACGTCAGCTTTCAGATAAAATATAATATATGGGCGTGGCATCAACAGTTTGGTTGAAAAACAACTATTTTCAAATGCACATTTCCTAATTAAGTGGGCAATGCCACGCCCATTAATTAGATATCACCGAAAAGCTGAAGAAATTTCCTAATTTTTGCAAAAAATTTCATCAAAATCGGAACAGTAGTTCCCAAGTTATGAGCCGCACAAGTTCACCTTCATTCTCATAGGCGTAATTTTGAAAATCATGTCAATACAAAAATGTTAGCAAAATACCAGGCGCCCAGCATGCCTCAGCAAGCAAATTTTGATTTTAGCAATTTTTTAAAGTCGTATAACTTTTGAACGGCTGCACGGATTTTGTTCAAATTTTTTGTGAAAGATAGTAAATTACGTCAGCTTTCAGATAAAATATAATATATGGGCGTGGCATCAACAGTTTGGTTGAAAAACAACTATTTTCAAATGCACATTTCCTAATTAAATGGGCAATGCCACTCCCATTAATTAGATATCACCGAAAAGCTGAAGAAATTTCCTAATATTTGCAAAAAATTTCATCAAAATCGGAGCAGTAGTTCCCAAGTTATGAGCCGCACAAGTTCACCTTCATTCTCATAGGCGTAATTTTGAAAATCATGTCAATACAAAAATGTTAGCAAAATACCAGGCGCCCAGCATGCCTCAGCAAGCAAATTTTGATTTTAGCAATTTTTTAAAGTCGTATAACTTTTGAACGGCTGCACGGATTTTGTTCAAATTTTTTGTGAAAGATAGTAAATTACGTCAGCTTTCAGATAAAATATAATATATGGGCGTGGGTTCAACAGTTTAGTTGAAAAACAAGTATTTTTAAATGCACATTTCCTAATTAAATGGGCAATGCCACGCCCATTAATTAGATATCACCGAAAAGCTGAAGAAATTTCCTAATTTTTGCAAAAAATTTCATCAAAATCGGAGCAGTAGTTCCCAAGTTATGAGCCGCACAAATTCACCTTCATTCTCATAGGCGTAATTTTGAAAATCATGTCAATACAAAAATGTTAGCAAAATACCAGGCGCCCAGCATACCTCAGCAAGCAAATTTTGATTTTAGCAATTTTTTAAAGTCGTATAACTTTTGAACGGCTGCACGGATTTTGTTCAAATTTTTTGTGGAAGATAGTAAATTACGTCAGCTTTCAGATAAAATATAACATATGGGCGTGGCATCAACAGTTTGGTTGAAAAACAACTATTTTCAAATGGACATTTCCTAATTAAGTGGGCAATGCCACGCCCATTAATTAGATATCACCGAAAAGCTGAAGAAATTTCCTAATTTTTGCAAAAAATTTCATCAAAATCGGAGCAGTAGTTCCCAAGTTATGAGCCGCAAAATTTCACCTTCATTCTCATAGGCGTAATTTTGAAAATCATGTCAATACAAAAATGTTAGCAAAATACCAGGCGCCCAGCATGCCTCAGCAAGCAAATTTTGATTTTAGCAATTTTTTAAAGTCGTATAACTTTTGAACGGCTGCACGGATTTTGTTCAAATTTTTTGTGGAAGGTAGTAAATTACGTCAGCTTTCAGATAAAATATAATATATGGGCGTCGCATCAACAGTTTAGTTGAAAAACAACTATATTCAAATGCACATTTCCTAATTAAGTGGGCAATGCCACGCCCATTAATTAGATATCACCGAAAAGCTGAAGAAATTTCCTAATATTTGCAAAAAATTTCATCAAAATCGGAGCAGTAGTTCCCAAGTTATGAGCCGCACAAGTTCACCTTCATTCTCATAGGCGTAATTTTGAAAATCATGTCAATACAAAAATGTTAGCAAAATACCAGGCGCCCAGCATGCCTCAGCAAGCAAATTTTGATTTTAGCAATTTTTTAAAGTCGTATAACTTTTGAACGGCTGCACGGATTTTGTTCAAATTTTTTGTGGAAGGTAGTAAATTACGTCAGCTTTCAGATAAAATATAATATATGGGCGTGGGTTCAACAGTTTAGTTGAAAAACAAGTATTTTTAAATGCACATTTCCTAATTAAATGGGCAATGCCACGCCCATTAATTAGATATCACCGAAAAGCTGAAGAAATTTCCTAATTTTTGCAAAAAATTTCATCAAAATCGGAGCAGTAGTTCCCAAGTTATGAGCCGCACAAATTCACCTTCATTCTCATAGGCGTAATTTTGAAAATCATGTCAATACAAAAATGTTAGCAAAATACCAGGCGCCCAGCATACCTCAGCAAGCAAATTTTGATTTTAGCAATTTTTTAAAGTCGTATAACTTTTGAACGGCTGCACGGATTTTGTTCAAATTTTTTGTGGAAGGTAGTAAATTACGTCAGCTTTCAGATAAAATATAATATATGGGCGTGGGTTCAACAGTTTAGTTGAAAAACAAGTATTTTTAAATGCACATTTCCTAATTAAATGGGCAATGCCACGCCCATTAATTAGATATCACCGAAAAGCTGAAGAAATTTCCTAATTTTTGCAAAAAATTTCATCAAAATCGGAGCAGTAGTTCCCAAGTTATGAGCCGCACAAATTCACCTTCATTCTCATAGGCGTAATTTTGAAAATCATGTCAATACAAAAATGTTAGCAAAATACCAGGCGCCCAGCATACCTCAGCAAGCAAATTTTGATTTTAGCAATTTTTTAAAGTCGTATAACTTTTGAACGGCTGCACGGATTTTGTTCAAATTTTTTGTGGAAGATAGTAAATTACGTCAGCTTTCAGATAAAATATAATATATGGGCGTGGCATCAACAGTTTGGTTGAAAAACAACTATTTTCAAATGGACATTTCCTAATTAAGTGGGCAATGCCACGCCCATTAATTAGATATCACCGAAAAGCTGAAGAAATTTCCTAATTTTTGCAAAAAATTTCATCAAAATCGGAGCAGTAGTTCCCAAGTTATGAGCCGCAAAATTTCACCTTCATTCTCATAGGCGTAATTTTGAAAATCATGTCAATACAAAAATGTTAGCAAAATACCAGGCGCCCAGCATGCCTCAGCAAGCAAATTTTGATTTTAGCAATTTTTTAAAGTCGTATAACTTTTGAACGGCTGCACGGATTTTGTTCAAATTTTTTGTGGAAGGTAGTAAATTACGTCAGCTTTCAGATAAAATATAATATATGGGCGTCGCATCAACAGTTTAGTTGAAAAACAACTATATTCAAATGCACATTTCCTAATTAAGTGGGCAATGCCACGCCCATTAATTAGATATCACCGAAAAGCTGAAGAAATTTCCTAATTTTTGCAAAAAATTTCATCAAAATCGGAGCAGTAGTTCCCAAGTTATGAGCCGCAAAATTTCACCTTCATTCTCATAGGCGTAATTTTGAAAATCATGTCAATACAAAAATGTTAGCAAAATACCAGGCGCCCAGCATGCCTCAGCAAGCAAATTTTGATTTTAGCAATTTTTTAAAGTCGTATAACTTTTGAACGGCTGCACGGATTTTGTTCAAATTTTTTGTGGAAGGTAGTAAATTACGTCAGCTTTCAGATAAAATATAATATATGGGCGTGGCATCAACAGTTTAGTTGAAAAACAACTATATTCAAATGCACATTTTCTAATTAAGTGGGCAATGCCACGCCCATTAATTAGATATCACCGAAAAGCTGAAGAAATTTCCTAATATTTGCAAAAAATTTCATCAAAATCGGAGCAGTAGTTCCCAAGTTATGAGCCGCACAAGTTCACCTTCATTCTCATAGGCGTAATTTTGAAAATCATGTCAATACAAAAATGTTAGCAAAATACCAGGCGCCCAGCATGCCTCAGCAAGCAAATTTTGATTTTAGCAATTTTTTAAAGTCGTATAACTTTTGAACGGCTGCACGGATTTTGTTCAAATTTTTTGTGAAAGATAGTAAATTACGTCAGCTTTCAGATAAAATATAATATATGGGTGTGGCATCAACAGTTTAGTTGAAAAACAAGTATTTTTAAATGCACATTTCCTAATTAAATGGGCAATGCCACGCCCATTAATTAGATATCACCGAAAAGCTGAAGAAATTTCCTAATTTTTGCAAAAAATTTCATCAAAATCGGAGCAGTAGTTCCCAAGTTATGAGCCGCACAAGTTCACCTTCATTCTCATAGGCGTAATTTTGAAAATCATGTCAATACAAAAATGTTAGCAAAATACCAGGCGCCCAGCATGCCTCAGCAAGCAAATTTTGATTTTAGCAATTTTTTAAAGTCGTATAACTTTTGAACGGCTGCACGGATTTTGTTCAAATTTTTTGTGGAAGGTAGTAAATTACGTCAGCTTTCAGATAAAATATAATATATGGGCGTGGGTTCAACAGTTTAGTTGAAAAACAAGTATTTTTAAATGCACATTTCCTAATTAAATGGGCAATGCCACGCCCATTAATTAGATATCACCGAAAAGCTGAAGAAATTTCCTAATTTTTGCAAAAAATTTCATCAAAATCGGAGCAGTAGTTCCCAAGTTATGAGCCGCACAAGTTCACCTTCATTCTCATAGGCGTAATTTTAAAAATCATGTCAATACAAAAATGTTAGCAAAATACCAGGCGCCCAGCATGCCTCAGCAAGCAAATTTTGATTTTAGCAATTTTTTAAAGTCGTATAACTTTTGAACGGCTGCACGGATTTTGTTCAAATTTTTTGTGAAAGATAGTAAATTACGTCAGCTTTCAGATAAAATATAATATATGGGCGTGGCATCAACAGTTTGGTTGAAAAACAACTATTTTCAAATGCACATTTCCTAATTAAGTGGGCAATGCCACGCCCATTAGTTAGATATCACCGAAAAGCTGAAGAAATTTCCTAATATTTGCAAAAAATTTCATCAAAATCGGAGCAGTAGTTCCCAAGTTATGAGCCGCACAAGTTCACCTTCATTCTCATAGGCGTAATTTTGAAAATCATGTCAATACAAAAATGTTAGCAAAATACCAGGCGCCCAGCATGCCTCAGCAAGCAAATTTTGATTTTAGCAATTTTTTAAAGTCGTATAACTTTTGAACGGCTGCACGGATTTTGTTCAAATTTTTTGTGAAAGATAGTAAATTACGTCAGCTTTCAGATAAAATATAATATATGGGCGTGGCATCAACAGTTTAGTTGAAAAACAAGTATTTTTAAATGCACATTTCCTAATTAAATGGGCAATGCCACGCCCATTAATTAGATATCACCGAAAAGCTGAAGAAATTTCCTAATATTTGCAAAAAATTTCATCAAAATCGGAGCAGTAGTTCCCAAGTTATGAGCCGCACAAGTTCACCTTCATTCTCATAGGCGTAATTTTGAAAATCATGTCAATACAAAAATGTTAGCAAAATACCAGGCGCCCAGCATGCCTCAGCAAGCAAATTTTGATTTTAGCAATTTTTTAAAGTCGTATAACTTTTGAACGGCTGCACGGATTTTGTTCAAATTTTTTGTCAAAGATAGTAAATTACGTCAGCTTTCAGATAAAATATAATATATGGGCGTGGCATCAACAGTTTAGTTGAAAAACAACTATATTCAAATGCACATTTCCTAATTAAGTGGGCAATGCCACGCCCATTAATTAGATATCACCGAAAAGCTGAAGAAATTTCCTAATATTTGCAAAAAATTTCATCAAAATCGGAGCAGTAGTTCCCAAGTTATGAGCCGCACAAGTTCACCTTCATTCTCATAGGCGTAATTTTGAAAATCATGTCAATACAAAAATGTTAGCAAAATACCAGGCGCCCAGCATGCCTCAGCAAGCAAATTTTGATTTTAGCAATTTTTTAAAGTCGTATAACTTTTGAACGGCTGCACGAATTTTGTTCAAATTTTTTGTGAAAGATAGTAAATTACGTCAGCTTTCAGATAAAATATAATATATGGGCGTGGCATCAACAGTTTAGTTGAAAAACAAGTATTTTTAAATGCACATTTCCTAATTAAATGGGCAATGCCACGCCCATTAATTAGATATCACCGAAAAGCTGAAGAAATTTCCTAATATTTGCAAAAAATTTCATCAAAATCGGAGCAGTAGTTCCCAAGTTATGAGCCGCACAAGTTCACCTTCATTCTCATAGGCGTAATTTTGAAAATCATGTCAATACAAAAATGTTAGCAAAATACCAGGCGCCCAGCATGCCTCAGCAAGCAAATTTTGATTTTAGCAATTTTTTAAAGTCGTATAACTTTTGAACGGCTGCACGAATTTTGTTCAAATTTTTTGTGAAAGATAGTAAATTACGTCAGCTTTCAGATAAAATATAATATATGGGCGTGGCATCAACAGTTTAGTTGAAAAACAAGTATTTTTAAATGCACATTTCCTAATTAAATGGGCAATGCCACGCCCATTAATTAGATATCACCGAAAAGCTGAAGAAATTTCCTAATATTTGCAAAAAATTTCATCAAAATCGGAGCAGTAGTTCCCAAGTTATGAGCCGCACAAGTTCACCTTCATTCTCATAGGCGTAATTTTGAAAATCATGTCAATACAAAAATGTTAGCAAAATACCAGGCGCCCAGCATGCCTCAGCAAGCAAATTTTGATTTTAGCAATTTTTTAAAGTCGTATAACTTTTGAACGGCTGCACGAATTTTGTTCAAATTTTTTGTGAAAGATAGTAAATTACGTCAGCTTTCAGATAAAATATAATATATGGGCGTGGCATCAACAGTTTGGTTGAAAAACAACTATTTTCAAATGCACATTTCCTAATTAAGTGGGCAATGCCACGCCCATTAATTAGATATCACCGAAAAGCTGAAGAAATTTCCTAATTTTTGCAAAAAATTTCATCAAAATCGGAACAGTAGTTCCCAAGTTATGAGCCGCACAAGTTCACCTTCATTCTCATAGGCGTAATTTTGAAAATCATGTCAATACAAAAATGTTAGCAAAATACCAGGCGCCCAGCATGCCTCAGCAAGCAAATTTTGATTTTAGCAATTTTTTAAAGTCGTATAACTTTTGAACGGCTGCACGGATTTTGTTCAAATTTTTTGTGAAAGATAGTAAATTACGTCAGCTTTCAGATAAAATATAATATATGGGCGTGGGTTCAACAGTTTAGTTGAAAAACAAGTATTTTTAAATGCACATTTCCTAATTAAATGGGCAATGCCACGCCCATTAATTAGATATCACCGAAAAGCTGAAGAAATTTCCTAATTTTTGCAAAAAATTTCATCAAAATCGGAACAGTAGTTCCCAAGTTATGAGCCGCACAAGTTCACCTTCATTCTCATAGGCGTAATTTTGAAAATCATGTCAATACAAAAATGTTAGCAAAATACCAGGCGCCCAGCATGCCTCAGCAAGCAAATTTTGATTTTAGCAATTTTTTAAAGTCGTATAACTTTTGAACGGCTGCACGGATTTTGTTCAAATTTTTTGTGGAAGGTAGTAAATTACGTCAGCTTTCAGATAAAATATAATATATGGGCGTGGCATCAACAGTTTAGTTGAAAAACAACTATATTCAAATGCACATTTCCTAATTAAGTGGGCAATGCCACGCCCATTAATTAGATATCACCGAAAAGCTGAAGAAATTTCCTAATATTTGCAAAAAATTTCATCAAAATCGGAGCAGTAGTTCCCAAGTTATGAGCCGCACAAGTTCACCTTCATTCTCATAGGCGTAATTTTGAAAATCATGTCAATACAAAAATGTTAGCAAAATACCAGGCGCCCAGCATGCCTCAGCAAGCAAATTTTGATTTTAGCAATTTTTTAAAGTCGTATAACTTTTGAACGGCTGCACGAATTTTGTTCAAATTTTTTGTGAAAGATAGTAAATTACGTCAGCTTTCAGATAAAATATAATATATGGGCGTGGCATCAACAGTTTAGTTGAAAAACAAGTATTTTTAAATGCACATTTCCTAATTAAATGGGCAATGCCACGCCCATTAATTAGATATCACCGAAAAGCTGAAGAAATTTCCTAATATTTGCAAAAAATTTCATCAAAATCGGAGCAGTAGTTCCCAAGTTATGAGCCGCACAAGTTCACCTTCATTCTCATAGGCGTAATTTTGAAAATCATGTCAATACAAAAATGTTAGCAAAATACCAGGCGCCCAGCATGCCTCAGCAAGCAAATTTTGATTTTAGCAATTTTTTAAAGTCGTATAACTTTTGAACGGCTGCACGGATTTTGTTCAAATTTTTTGTCAAAGATAGTAAATTACGTCAGCTTTCAGATAAAATATAATATATGGGCGTGGCATCAACAGTTTAGTTGAAAAACAACTATATTCAAATGCACATTTCCTAATTAAGTGGGCAATGCCACGCCCATTAATTAGATATCACCGAAAAGCTGAAGAAATTTCCTAATATTTGCAAAAAATTTCATCAAAATCGGAGCAGTAGTTCCCAAGTTATGAGCCGCACAAGTTCACCTTCATTCTCATAGGCGTAATTTTGAAAATCATGTCAATACAAAAATGTTAGCAAAATACCAGGCGCCCAGCATGCCTCAGCAAGCAAATTTTGATTTTAGCAATTTTTTAAAGTCGTATAACTTTTGAACGGCTGCACGAATTTTGTTCAAATTTTTTGTGAAAGATAGTAAATTACGTCAGCTTTCAGATAAAATATAATATATGGGCGTGGCATCAACAGTTTAGTTGAAAAACAAGTATTTTTAAATGCACATTTCCTAATTAAATGGGCAATGCCACGCCCATTAATTAGATATCACCGAAAAGCTGAAGAAATTTCCTAATATTTGCAAAAAATTTCATCAAAATCGGAGCAGTAGTTCCCAAGTTATGAGCCGCACAAGTTCACCTTCATTCTCATAGGCGTAATTTTGAAAATCATGTCAATACAAAAATGTTAGCAAAATACCAGGCGCCCAGCATGCCTCAGCAAGCAAATTTTGATTTTAGCAATTTTTTAAAGTCGTATAACTTTTGAACGGCTGCACGAATTTTGTTCAAATTTTTTGTGAAAGATAGTAAATTACGTCAGCTTTCAGATAAAATATAATATATGGGCGTGGCATCAACAGTTTAGTTGAAAAACAAGTATTTTTAAATGCACATTTCCTAATTAAATGGGCAATGCCACGCCCATTAATTAGATATCACCGAAAAGCTGAAGAAATTTCCTAATATTTGCAAAAAATTTCATCAAAATCGGAGCAGTAGTTCCCAAGTTATGAGCCGCACAAGTTCACCTTCATTCTCATAGGCGTAATTTTGAAAATCATGTCAATACAAAAATGTTAGCAAAATACCAGGCGCCCAGCATGCCTCAGCAAGCAAATTTTGATTTTAGCAATTTTTTAAAGTCGTATAACTTTTGAACGGCTGCACGAATTTTGTTCAAATTTTTTGTGAAAGATAGTAAATTACGTCAGCTTTCAGATAAAATATAATATATGGGCGTGGCATCAACAGTTTGGTTGAAAAACAACTATTTTCAAATGCACATTTCCTAATTAAGTGGGCAATGCCACGCCCATTAATTAGATATCACCGAAAAGCTGAAGAAATTTCCTAATTTTTGCAAAAAATTTCATCAAAATCGGAACAGTAGTTCCCAAGTTATGAGCCGCACAAGTTCACCTTCATTCTCATAGGCGTAATTTTGAAAATCATGTCAATACAAAAATGTTAGCAAAATACCAGGCGCCCAGCATGCCTCAGCAAGCAAATTTTGATTTTAGCAATTTTTTAAAGTCGTATAACTTTTGAACGGCTGCACGGATTTTGTTCAAATTTTTTGTGAAAGATAGTAAATTACGTCAGCTTTCAGATAAAATATAATATATGGGCGTGGGTTCAACAGTTTAGTTGAAAAACAAGTATTTTTAAATGCACATTTCCTAATTAAATGGGCAATGCCACGCCCATTAATTAGATATCACCGAAAAGCTGAAGAAATTTCCTAATTTTTGCAAAAAATTTCATCAAAATCGGAACAGTAGTTCCCAAGTTATGAGCCGCACAAGTTCACCTTCATTCTCATAGGCGTAATTTTGAAAATCATGTCAATACAAAAATGTTAGCAAAATACCAGGCGCCCAGCATGCCTCAGCAAGCAAATTTTGATTTTAGCAATTTTTTAAAGTCGTATAACTTTTGAACGGCTGCACGGATTTTGTTCAAATTTTTTGTGGAAGGTAGTAAATTACGTCAGCTTTCAGATAAAATATAATATATGGGCGTGGCATCAACAGTTTAGTTGAAAAACAACTATATTCAAATGCACATTTCCTAATTAAGTGGGCAATGCCACGCCCATTAATTAGATATCACCGAAAAGCTGAAGAAATTTCCTAATATTTGCAAAAAATTTCATCAAAATCGGAGCAGTAGTTCCCAAGTTATGAGCCGCACAAGTTCACCTTCATTCTCATAGGCGTAATTTTGAAAATCATGTCAATACAAAAATGTTAGCAAAATACCAGGCGCCCAGCATGCCTCAGCAAGCAAATTTTGATTTTAGCAATTTTTTAAAGTCGTATAACTTTTGAACGGCTGCACGAATTTTGTTCAAATTTTTTGTGAAAGATAGTAAATTACGTCAGCTTTCAGATAAAATATAATATATGGGCGTGGCATCAACAGTTTAGTTGAAAAACAAGTATTTTTAAATGCACATTTCCTAATTAAATGGGCAATGCCACGCCCATTAATTAGATATCACCGAAAAGCTGAAGAAATTTCCTAATATTTGCAAAAAATTTCATCAAAATCGGAGCAGTAGTTCCCAAGTTATGAGCCGCACAAGTTCACCTTCATTCTCATAGGCGTAATTTTGAAAATCATGTCAATACAAAAATGTTAGCAAAATACCAGGCGCCCAGCATGCCTCAGCAAGCAAATTTTGATTTTAGCAATTTTTTAAAGTCGTATAACTTTTGAACGGCTGCACGAATTTTGTTCAAATTTTTTGTGAAAGATAGTAAATTACGTCAGCTTTCAGATAAAATATAATATATGGGCGTGGCATCAACAGTTTAGTTGAAAAACAAGTATTTTTAAATGCACATTTCCTAATTAAATGGGCAATGCCACGCCCATTAATTAGATATCACCGAAAAGCTGAAGAAATTTCCTAATATTTGCAAAAAATTTCATCAAAATCGGAGCAGTAGTTCCCAAGTTATGAGCCGCACAAGTTCACCTTCATTCTCATAGGCGTAATTTTGAAAATCATGTCAATACAAAAATGTTAGCAAAATACCAGGCGCCCAGCATGCCTCAGCAAGCAAATTTTGATTTTAGCAATTTTTTAAAGTCGTATAACTTTTGAACGGCTGCACGAATTTTGTTCAAATTTTTTGTGAAAGATAGTAAATTACGTCAGCTTTCAGATAAAATATAATATATGGGCGTGGCATCAACAGTTTAGTTGAAAAACAAGTATTTTTAAATGCACATTTCCTAATTAAATGGGCAATGCCACGCCCATTAATTAGATATCACCGAAAAGCTGAAGAAATTTCCTAATATTTGCAAAAAATTTCATCAAAATCGGAGCAGTAGTTCCCAAGTTATGAGCCGCACAAGTTCACCTTCATTCTCATAGGCGTAATTTTGAAAATCATGTCAATACAAAAATGTTAGCAAAATACCAGGCGCCCAGCATGCCTCAGCAAGCAAATTTTGATTTTAGCAATTTTTTAAAGTCGTATAACTTTTGAACGGCTGCACGAATTTTGTTCAAATTTTTTGTGAAAGATAGTAAATTACGTCAGCTTTCAGATAAAATATAATATATGGGCGTGGCATCAACAGTTTAGTTGAAAAACAAGTATTTTTAAATGCACATTTCCTAATTAAATGGGCAATGCCACGCCCATTAATTAGATATCACCGAAAAGCTGAAGAAATTTCCTAATATTTGCAAAAAATTTCATCAAAATCGGAGCAGTAGTTCCCAAGTTATGAGCCGCACAAGTTCACCTTCATTCTCATAGGCGTAATTTTGAAAATCATGTCAATACAAAAATGTTAGCAAAATACCAGGCGCCCAGCATGCCTCAGCAAGCAAATTTTGATTTTAGCAATTTTTTAAAGTCGTATAACTTTTGAACGGCTGCACGGATTTTGTTCAAATTTTTTGTGAAAGATAGTAAATTACGTCAGCTTTCAGATAAAATATAATATATGGGCGTGGGTTCAACAGTTTAGTTGAAAAACAAGTATTTTTAAATGCACATTTCCTAATTAAATGGGCAATGCCACGCCCATTAATTAGATATCACCGAAAAGCTGAAGAAATTTCCTAATTTTTGCAAAAAATTTCATCAAAATCGGAACAGTAGTTCCCAAGTTATGAGCCGCACAAGTTCACCTTCATTCTCATAGGCGTAATTTTGAAAATCATGTCAATACAAAAATGTTAGCAAAATACCAGGCGCCCAGCATGCCTCAGCAAGCAAATTTTGATTTTAGCAATTTTTTAAAGTCGTATAACTTTTGAACGGCTGCACGGATTTTGTTCAAATTTTTTGTGGAAGGTAGTAAATTACGTCAGCTTTCAGATAAAATATAATATATGGGCGTGGCATCAACAGTTTGGTTGAAAAACAACTATTTTCAAATGCACATTTCCTAATTAAGTGGGCAATGCCACGCCCATTAATTAGATATCACCGAAAAGCTGAAGAAATTTCCTAATATTTGCAAAAAATTTCATCAAAATCGGAGCAGTAGTTCCCAAGTTATGAGCCGCACAAGTTCACCTTCATTCTCATAGGCGTAATTTTGAAAATCATGTCAATACAAAAATGTTAGCAAAATACCAGGCGCCCAGCATGCCTCAGCAAGCAAATTTTGATTTTAGCAATTTTTTAAAGTCGTATAACTTTTGAACGGCTGCACGGATTTTGTTCAAATTTTTTGTGAAAGATAGTAAATTACGTCAGCTTTCAGATAAAATATAATATATGGGCGTGGCATCAACAGTTTGGTTGAAAAACAACTATTTTCAAATGCACATTTCCTAATTAAGTGGGCAATGCCACGCCCATTAATTAGATATCACCGAAAAGCTGAAGAAATTTCCTAATTTTTGCAAAAAATTTCATCAAAATCGGAACAGTAGTTCCCAAGTTATGAGCCGCACAAGTTCACCTTCATTCTCATAGGCGTAATTTTGAAAATCATGTCAATACAAAAATGTTAGCAAAATACCAGGCGCCCAGCATGCCTCAGCAAGCAAATTTTGATTTTAGCAATTTTTTAAAGTCGTATAACTTTTGAACGGCTGCACGGATTTTGTTCAAATTTTTTGTGAAAGATAGTAAATTACGTCAGCTTTCAGATAAAATATAATATATGGGCGTGGGTTCAACAGTTTAGTTGAAAAACAAGTATTTTTAAATGCACATTTCCTAATTAAATGGGCAATGCCACGCCCATTAATTAGATATCACCGAAAAGCTGAAGAAATTTCCTAATTTTTGCAAAAAATTTCATCAAAATCGGAACAGTAGTTCCCAAGTTATGAGCCGCACAAGTTCACCTTCATTCTCATAGGCGTAATTTTGAAAATCATGTCAATACAAAAATGTTAGCAAAATACCAGGCGCCCAGCATGCCTCAGCAAGCAAATTTTGATTTTAGCAATTTTTTAAAGTCGTATAACTTTTGAACGGCTGCACGGATTTTGTTCAAATTTTTTGTGGAAGGTAGTAAATTACGTCAGCTTTCAGATAAAATATAATATATGGGCGTGGCATCAACAGTTTAGTTGAAAAACAACTATATTCAAATGCACATTTCCTAATTAAGTGGGCAATGCCACGCCCATTAATTAGATATCACCGAAAAGCTGAAGAAATTTCCTAATATTTGCAAAAAATTTCATCAAAATCGGAGCAGTAGTTCCCAAGTTATGAGCCGCACAAGTTCACCTTCATTCTCATAGGCGTAATTTTGAAAATCATGTCAATACAAAAATGTTAGCAAAATACCAGGCGCCCAGCATGCCTCAGCAAGCAAATTTTGATTTTAGCAATTTTTTAAAGTCGTATAACTTTTGAACGGCTGCACGAATTTTGTTCAAATTTTTTGTGAAAGATAGTAAATTACGTCAGCTTTCAGATAAAATATAATATATGGGCGTGGCATCAACAGTTTAGTTGAAAAACAAGTATTTTTAAATGCACATTTCCTAATTAAATGGGCAATGCCACGCCCATTAATTAGATATCACCGAAAAGCTGAAGAAATTTCCTAATATTTGCAAAAAATTTCATCAAAATCGGAGCAGTAGTTCCCAAGTTATGAGCCGCACAAGTTCACCTTCATTCTCATAGGCGTAATTTTGAAAATCATGTCAATACAAAAATGTTAGCAAAATACCAGGCGCCCAGCATGCCTCAGCAAGCAAATTTTGATTTTAGCAATTTTTTAAAGTCGTATAACTTTTGAACGGCTGCACGAATTTTGTTCAAATTTTTTGTGAAAGATAGTAAATTACGTCAGCTTTCAGATAAAATATAATATATGGGCGTGGCATCAACAGTTTAGTTGAAAAACAAGTATTTTTAAATGCACATTTCCTAATTAAATGGGCAATGCCACGCCCATTAATTAGATATCACCGAAAAGCTGAAGAAATTTCCTAATATTTGCAAAAAATGTCATCAAAATCGGAGCAGTAGTTCCCAAGTTATGAGCCGCACAAGTTCACCTTCATTCTCATAGGCGTAATTTTGAAAATCATGTCAATACAAAAATGTTAGCAAAATACCAGGCGCCCAGCATGCCTCAGCAAGCAAATTTTGATTTTAGCAATTTTTTAAAGTCGTATAACTTTTGAACGGCTGCACGAATTTTGTTCAAATTTTTTGTGAAAGATAGTAAATTACGTCAGCTTTCAGATAAAATATAATATATGGGCGTGGCATCAACAGTTTGGTTGAAAAACAACTATTTTCAAATGCACATTTCCTAATTAAGTGGGCAATGCCACGCCCATTAATTAGATATCACCGAAAAGCTGAAGAAATTTCCTAATTTTTGCAAAAAATTTCATCAAAATCGGAACAGTAGTTCCCAAGTTATGAGCCGCACAAGTTCACCTTCATTCTCATAGGCGTAATTTTGAAAATCATGTCAATACAAAAATGTTAGCAAAATACCAGGCGCCCAGCATGCCTCAGCAAGCAAATTTTGATTTTAGCAATTTTTTAAAGTCGTATAACTTTTGAACGGCTGCACGAATTTTGTTCAAATTTTTTGTGAAAGATAGTAAATTACGTCAGCTTTCAGATAAAATATAATATATGGGCGTGGCATCAACAGTTTGGTTGAAAAACAACTATTTTCAAATGCACATTTCCTAATTAAGTGGGCAATGCCACGCCCATTAATTAGATATCACCGAAAAGCTGAAGAAATTTCCTAATTTTTGCAAAAAATTTCATCAAAATCGGAACAGTAGTTCCCAAGTTATGAGCCGCACAAGTTCACCTTCATTCTCATAGGCGTAATTTTGAAAATCATGTCAATACAAAAATGTTAGCAAAATACCAGGCGCCCAGCATGCCTCAGCAAGCAAATTTTGATTTTAGCAATTTTTTAAAGTCGTATAACTTTTGAACGGCTGCACGGATTTTGTTCAAATTTTTTGTGAAAGATAGTAAATTACGTCAGCTTTCAGATAAAATATAATATATGGGCGTGGGTTCAACAGTTTAGTTGAAAAACAAGTATTTTTAAATGCACATTTCCTAATTAAATGGGCAATGCCACGCCCATTAATTAGATATCACCGAAAAGCTGAAGAAATTTCCTAATTTTTGCAAAAAATTTCATCAAAATCGGAACAGTAGTTCCCAAGTTATGAGCCGCACAAGTTCACCTTCATTCTCATAGGCGTAATTTTGAAAATCATGTCAATACAAAAATGTTAGCAAAATACCAGGCGCCCAGCATGCCTCAGCAAGCAAATTTTGATTTTAGCAATTTTTTAAAGTCGTATAACTTTTGAACGGCTGCACGGATTTTGTTCAAATTTTTTGTGGAAGGTAGTAAATTACGTCAGCTTTCAGATAAAATATAATATATGGGCGTGGCATCAACAGTTTAGTTGAAAAACAACTATATTCAAATGCACATTTCCTAATTAAGTGGGCAATGCCACGCCCATTAATTAGATATCACCGAAAAGCTGAAGAAATTTCCTAATATTTGCAAAAAAATTCCATCAAAATCGGAGCAGTAGTTCCCAAGTTATGAGCCGCACAAGTTCACCTTCATTCTCATAGGCGTAATTTTGAAAATCATGTCAATACAAAAATGTTAGCAAAATACCAGGCGCCCAGCATGCCTCAGCAAGCAAATTTTGATTTTAGCAATTTTTTAAAGTCGTATAACTTTTGAACGGCTGCACGAATTTTGTTCAAATTTTTTGTGAAAGATAGTAAATTACGTCAGCTTTCAGATAAAATATAATATATGGGCGTGGCATCAACAGTTTAGTTGAAAAACAAGTATTTTTAAATGCACATTTCCTAATTAAATGGGCAATGCCACGCCCATTAATTAGATATCACCGAAAAGCTGAAGAAATTTCCTAATATTTGCAAAAAATTTCATCAAAATCGGAGCAGTAGTTCCCAAGTTATGAGCCGCACAAGTTCACCTTCATTCTCATAGGCGTAATTTTGAAAATCATGTCAATACAAAAATGTTAGCAAAATACCAGGCGCCCAGCATGCCTCAGCAAGCAAATTTTGATTTTAGCAATTTTTTAAAGTCGTATAACTTTTGAACGGCTGCACGAATTTTGTTCAAATTTTTTGTGAAAGATAGTAAATTACGTCAGCTTTCAGATAAAATATAATATATGGGCGTGGCATCAACAGTTTAGTTGAAAAACAAGTATTTTTAAATGCACATTTCCTAATTAAATGGGCAATGCCACGCCCATTAATTAGATATCACCGAAAAGCTGAAGAAATTTCCTAATATTTGCAAAAAATGTCATCAAAATCGGAGCAGTAGTTCCCAAGTTATGAGCCGCACAAGTTCACCTTCATTCTCATAGGCGTAATTTTGAAAATCATGTCAATACAAAAATGTTAGCAAAATACCAGGCGCCCAGCATGCCTCAGCAAGCAAATTTTGATTTTAGCAATTTTTTAAAGTCGTATAACTTTTGAACGGCTGCACGAATTTTGTTCAAATTTTTTGTGAAAGATAGTAAATTACGTCAGCTTTCAGATAAAATATAATATATGGGCGTGGCATCAACAGTTTGGTTGAAAAACAACTATTTTCAAATGCACATTTCCTAATTAAGTGGGCAATGCCACGCCCATTAATTAGATATCACCGAAAAGCTGAAGAAATTTCCTAATTTTTGCAAAAAATTTCATCAAAATCGGAACAGTAGTTCCCAAGTTATGAGCCGCACAAGTTCACCTTCATTCTCATAGGCGTAATTTTGAAAATCATGTCAATACAAAAATGTTAGCAAAATACCAGGCGCCCAGCATGCCTCAGCAAGCAAATTTTGATTTTAGCAATTTTTTAAAGTCGTATAACTTTTGAACGGCTGCACGGATTTTGTTCAAATTTTTTGTGAAAGATAGTAAATTACGTCAGCTTTCAGATAAAATATAATATATGGGCGTGGGTTCAACAGTTTAGTTGAAAAACAAGTATTTTTAAATGCACATTTCCTAATTAAATGGGCAATGCCACGCCCATTAATTAGATATCACCGAAAAGCTGAAGAAATTTCCTAATTTTTGCAAAAAATTTCATCAAAATCGGAACAGTAGTTCCCAAGTTATGAGCCGCACAAGTTCACCTTCATTCTCATAGGCGTAATTTTGAAAATCATGTCAATACAAAAATGTTAGCAAAATACCAGGCGCCCAGCATGCCTCAGCAAGCAAATTTTGATTTTAGCAATTTTTTAAAGTCGTATAACTTTTGAACGGCTGCACGGATTTTGTTCAAATTTTTTGTGAAAGATAGTAAATTACGTCAGCTTTCAGATAAAATATAATATATGGGCGTGGCATCAACAGTTTGGTTGAAAAACAACTATTTTCAAATGCACATTTCCTAATTAAGTGGGCAATGCCACGCCCATTAATTAGATATCACCGAAAAGCTGAAGAAATTTCCTAATTTTTGCAAAAAATTTCATCAAAATCGGAACAGTAGTTCCCAAGTTATGAGCCGCACAAGTTCACCTTCATTCTCATAGGCGTAATTTTGAAAATCATGTCAATACAAAAATGTTAGCAAAATACCAGGCGCCCAGCATGCCTCAGCAAGCAAATTTTGATTTTAGCAATTTTTTAAAGTCGTATAACTTTTGAACGGCTGCACGGATTTTGTTCAAATTTTTTGTGGAAGGTAGTAAATTACGTCAGCTTTCAGATAAAATATAATATATGGGCGTGGCATCAACAGTTTAGTTGAAAAACAACTATATTCAAATGCACATTTCCTAATTAAGTGGGCAATGCCACGCCCATTAATTAGATATCACCGAAAAGCTGAAGAAATTTCCTAATTTTTGCAAAAAATTTCATCAAAATCGGAACAGTAGTTCCCAAGTTATGAGCCGCACAAGTTCACCTTCATTCTCATAGGCGTAATTTTGAAAATCATGTCAATACAAAAATGTTAGCAAAATACCAGGCGCCCAGCATGCCTCAGCAAGCAAATTTTGATTTTAGCAATTTTTTAAAGTCGTATAACTTTTGAACGACTGCACGAATTTTGTTCAAATTTTTTGTGAAAGATAGTAAATTACGTCAGCTTTCAGATAAAATATAATATATGGGCGTGGCATCAACAGTTTAGTTGAAAAACAAGTATTTTTAAATGCACATTTCCTAATTAAATGGGCAATGCCACGCCCATTAATTAGATATCACCGAAAAGCTGAAGAAATTTCCTAATATTTGCAAAAAATTTCATCAAAATCGGAGCAGTAGTTCCCAAGTTATGAGCCGCACAAGTTCACCTTCATTCTCATAGGCGTAATTTTGAAAATCATGTCAATACAAAAATGTTAGCAAAATACCAGGCGCCCAGCATGCCTCAGCAAGCAAATTTTGATTTTAGCAATTTTTTAAAGTCGTATAACTTTTGAACGGCTGCACGAATTTTGTTCAAATTTTTTGTGAAAGATAGTAAATTACGTCAGCTTTCAGATAAAATATAATATATGGGCGTGGCATCAACAGTTTAGTTGAAAAACAAGTATTTTTAAATGCACATTTCCTAATTAAATGGGCAATGCCACGCCCATTAATTAGATATCACCGAAAAGCTGAAGAAATTTCCTAATATTTGCAAAAAATTTCATCAAAATCGGAGCAGTAGTTCCCAAGTTATGAGCCGCACAAGTTCACCTTCATTCTCATAGGCGTAATTTTGAAAATCATGTCAATACAAAAATGTTAGCAAAATACCAGGCGCCCAGCATGCCTCAGCAAGCAAATTTTGATTTTAGCAATTTTTTAAAGTCGTATAACTTTTGAACGGCTGCACGGATTTTGTTCAAATTTTTTGTGAAAGATAGTAAATTACGTCAGCTTTCAGATAAAATATAATATATGGGCGTGGGTTCAACAGTTTAGTTGAAAAACAAGTATTTTTAAATGCACATTTCCTAATTAAATGGGCAATGCCACGCCCATTAATTAGATATCACCGAAAAGCTGAAGAAATTTCCTAATTTTTGCAAAAAATTTCATCAAAATCGGAACAGTAGTTCCCAAGTTATGAGCCGCACAAGTTCACCTTCATTCTCATAGGCGTAATTTTGAAAATCATGTCAATACAAAAATGTTAGCAAAATACCAGGCGCCCAGCATGCCTCAGCAAGCAAATTTTGATTTTAGCAATTTTTTAAAGTCGTATAACTTTTGAACGGCTGCACGGATTTTGTTCAAATTTTTTGTGGAAGGTAGTAAATTACGTCAGCTTTCAGATAAAATATAATATATGGGCGTGGCATCAACAGTTTAGTTGAAAAACAACTATATTCAAATGCACATTTCCTAATTAAGTGGGCAATGCCACGCCCATTAATTAGATATCACCGAAAAGCTGAAGAAATTTCCTAATATTTGCAAAAAAATTCCATCAAAATCGGAGCAGTAGTTCCCAAGTTATGAGCCGCACAAGTTCACCTTCATTCTCATAGGCGTAATTTTGAAAATCATGTCAATACAAAAATGTTAGCAAAATACCAGGCGCCCAGCATGCCTCAGCAAGCAAATTTTGATTTTAGCAATTTTTTAAAGTCGTATAACTTTTGAACGGCTGCACGAATTTTGTTCAAATTTTTTGTGAAAGATAGTAAATTACGTCAGCTTTCAGATAAAATATAATATATGGGCGTGGCATCAACAGTTTAGTTGAAAAACAAGTATTTTTAAATGCACATTTCCTAATTAAATGGGCAATGCCACGCCCATTAATTAGATATCACCGAAAAGCTGAAGAAATTTCCTAATATTTGCAAAAAATTTCATCAAAATCGGAGCAGTAGTTCCCAAGTTATGAGCCGCACAAGTTCACCTTCATTCTCATAGGCGTAATTTTGAAAATCATGTCAATACAAAAATGTTAGCAAAATACCAGGCGCCCAGCATGCCTCAGCAAGCAAATTTTGATTTTAGCAATTTTTTAAAGTCGTATAACTTTTGAACGGCTGCACGAATTTTGTTCAAATTTTTTGTGAAAGATAGTAAATTACGTCAGCTTTCAGATAAAATATAATATATGGGCGTGGCATCAACAGTTTAGTTGAAAAACAAGTATTTTTAAATGCACATTTCCTAATTAAATGGGCAATGCCACGCCCATTAATTAGATATCACCGAAAAGCTGAAGAAATTTCCTAATATTTGCAAAAAATGTCATCAAAATCGGAGCAGTAGTTCCCAAGTTATGAGCCGCACAAGTTCACCTTCATTCTCATAGGCGTAATTTTGAAAATCATGTCAATACAAAAATGTTAGCAAAATACCAGGCGCCCAGCATGCCTCAGCAAGCAAATTTTGATTTTAGCAATTTTTTAAAGTCGTATAACTTTTGAACGGCTGCACGAATTTTGTTCAAATTTTTTGTGAAAGATAGTAAATTACGTCAGCTTTCAGATAAAATATAATATATGGGCGTGGCATCAACAGTTTGGTTGAAAAACAACTATTTTCAAATGCACATTTCCTAATTAAGTGGGCAATGCCACGCCCATTAATTAGATATCACCGAAAAGCTGAAGAAATTTCCTAATTTTTGCAAAAAATTTCATCAAAATCGGAACAGTAGTTCCCAAGTTATGAGCCGCACAAGTTCACCTTCATTCTCATAGGCGTAATTTTGAAAATCATGTCAATACAAAAATGTTAGCAAAATACCAGGCGCCCAGCATGCCTCAGCAAGCAAATTTTGATTTTAGCAATTTTTTAAAGTCGTATAACTTTTGAACGGCTGCACGGATTTTGTTCAAATTTTTTGTGAAAGATAGTAAATTACGTCAGCTTTCAGATAAAATATAATATATGGGCGTGGGTTCAACAGTTTAGTTGAAAAACAAGTATTTTTAAATGCACATTTCCTAATTAAATGGGCAATGCCACGCCCATTAATTAGATATCACCGAAAAGCTGAAGAAATTTCCTAATTTTTGCAAAAAATTTCATCAAAATCGGAACAGTAGTTCCCAAGTTATGAGCCGCACAAGTTCACCTTCATTCTCATAGGCGTAATTTTGAAAATCATGTCAATACAAAAATGTTAGCAAAATACCAGGCGCCCAGCATGCCTCAGCAAGCAAATTTTGATTTTAGCAATTTTTTAAAGTCGTATAACTTTTGAACGGCTGCACGGATTTTGTTCAAATTTTTTGTGAAAGATAGTAAATTACGTCAGCTTTCAGATAAAATATAATATATGGGCGTGGCATCAACAGTTTGGTTGAAAAACAACTATTTTCAAATGCACATTTCCTAATTAAGTGGGCAATGCCACGCCCATTAATTAGATATCACCGAAAAGCTGAAGAAATTTCCTAATTTTTGCAAAAAATTTCATCAAAATCGGAACAGTAGTTCCCAAGTTATGAGCCGCACAAGTTCACCTTCATTCTCATAGGCGTAATTTTGAAAATCATGTCAATACAAAAATGTTAGCAAAATACCAGGCGCCCAGCATGCCTCAGCAAGCAAATTTTGATTTTAGCAATTTTTTAAAGTCGTATAACTTTTGAACGGCTGCACGGATTTTGTTCAAATTTTTTGTGGAAGGTAGTAAATTACGTCAGCTTTCAGATAAAATATAATATATGGGCGTGGCATCAACAGTTTAGTTGAAAAACAACTATATTCAAATGCACATTTCCTAATTAAGTGGGCAATGCCACGCCCATTAATTAGATATCACCGAAAAGCTGAAGAAATTTCCTAATTTTTGCAAAAAATTTCATCAAAATCGGAACAGTAGTTCCCAAGTTATGAGCCGCACAAGTTCACCTTCATTCTCATAGGCGTAATTTTGAAAATCATGTCAATACAAAAATGTTAGCAAAATACCAGGCGCCCAGCATGCCTCAGCAAGCAAATTTTGATTTTAGCAATTTTTTAAAGTCGTATAACTTTTGAACGACTGCACGAATTTTGTTCAAATTTTTTGTGAAAGATAGTAAATTACGTCAGCTTTCAGATAAAATATAATATATGGGCGTGGCATCAACAGTTTAGTTGAAAAACAAGTATTTTTAAATGCACATTTCCTAATTAAATGGGCAATGCCACGCCCATTAATTAGATATCACCGAAAAGCTGAAGAAATTTCCTAATATTTGCAAAAAATTTCATCAAAATCGGAGCAGTAGTTCCCAAGTTATGAGCCGCACAAGTTCACCTTCATTCTCATAGGCGTAATTTTGAAAATCATGTCAATACAAAAATGTTAGCAAAATACCAGGCGCCCAGCATGCCTCAGCAAGCAAATTTTGATTTTAGCAATTTTTTAAAGTCGTATAACTTTTGAACGGCTGCACGAATTTTGTTCAAATTTTTTGTGAAAGATAGTAAATTACGTCAGCTTTCAGATAAAATATAATATATGGGCGTGGCATCAACAGTTTAGTTGAAAAACAAGTATTTTTAAATGCACATTTCCTAATTAAATGGGCAATGCCACGCCCATTAATTAGATATCACCGAAAAGCTGAAGAAATTTCCTAATATTTGCAAAAAATTTCATCAAAATCGGAGCAGTAGTTCCCAAGTTATGAGCCGCACAAGTTCACCTTCATTCTCATAGGCGTAATTTTGAAAATCATGTCAATACAAAAATGTTAGCAAAATACCAGGCGCCCAGCATGCCTCAGCAAGCAAATTTTGATTTTAGCAATTTTTTAAAGTCGTATAACTTTTGAACGGCTGCACGAATTTTGTTCAAATTTTTTGTGAAAGATAGTAAATTACGTCAGCTTTCAGATAAAATATAATATATGGGCGTGGCATCAACAGTTTGGTTGAAAAACAACTATTTTCAAATGCACATTTCCTAATTAAGTGGGCAATGCCACGCCCATTAATTAGATATCACCGAAAAGCTGAAGAAATTTCCTAATTTTTGCAAAAAATTTCATCAAAATCGGAACAGTAGTTCCCAAGTTATGAGCCGCACAAGTTCACCTTCATTCTCATAGGCGTAATTTTGAAAATCATGTCAATACAAAAATGTTAGCAAAATACCAGGCGCCCAGCATGCCTCAGCAAGCAAATTTTGATTTTAGCAATTTTTTAAAGTCGTATAACTTTTGAACGGCTGCACGGATTTTGTTCAAATTTTTTGTGAAAGATAGTAAATTACGTCAGCTTTCAGATAAAATATAATATATGGGCGTGGGTTCAACAGTTTAGTTGAAAAACAAGTATTTTTAAATGCACATTTCCTAATTAAATGGGCAATGCCACGCCCATTAATTAGATATCACCGAAAAGCTGAAGAAATTTCCTAATTTTTGCAAAAAATTTCATCAAAATCGGAACAGTAGTTCCCAAGTTATGAGCCGCACAAGTTCACCTTCATTCTCATAGGCGTAATTTTGAAAATCATGTCAATACAAAAATGTTAGCAAAATACCAGGCGCCCAGCATGCCTCAGCAAGCAAATTTTGATTTTAGCAATTTTTTAAAGTCGTATAACTTTTGAACGGCTGCACGGATTTTGTTCAAATTTTTTGTGAAAGATAGTAAATTACGTCAGCTTTCAGATAAAATATAATATATGGGCGTGGCATCAACAGTTTGGTTGAAAAACAACTATTTTCAAATGCACATTTCCTAATTAAGTGGGCAATGCCACGCCCATTAATTAGATATCACCGAAAAGCTGAAGAAATTTCCTAATTTTTGCAAAAAATTTCATCAAAATCGGAACAGTAGTTCCCAAGTTATGAGCCGCACAAGTTCACCTTCATTCTCATAGGCGTAATTTTGAAAATCATGTCAATACAAAAATGTTAGCAAAATACCAGGCGCCCAGCATGCCTCAGCAAGCAAATTTTGATTTTAGCAATTTTTTAAAGTCGTATAACTTTTGAACGGCTGCACGGATTTTGTTCAAATTTTTTGTGAAAGATAGTAAATTACGTCAGCTTTCAGATAAAATATAATATATGGGCGTGGCATCAACAGTTTGGTTGAAAAACAACTATTTTCAAATGCACATTTCCTAATTAAGTGGGCAATGCCACGCCCATTAATTAGATATCACCGAAAAGCTGAAGAAATTTCCTAATTTTTGCAAAAAATTTCATCAAAATCGGAGCAGTAGTTCGCAAGTTATGAGCCGCACAAGTTCACCTTCATTCTCATAGGCGTAATTTTAAAAATCATGTCAATACAAAAATGTTAGCAAAATACCAGGCGCCCAGCATGCCTCAGCAAGCAAATTTTGATTTTAGCAATTTTTTAAAGTCGTATAACTTTTGAACGGCTGCACGGATTTTGTTCAAATTATTTGTGGAAGGTAGTAAATTACGTCAGCTTTCAGATAAAATATAATATATGGGCGTGGCATCAACAGTTTAGTTGAAAAACAAGTATTTTTAAATGCACATTTCCTAATTAAATGGGCAATGCCACGCCCATTAATTAGATATCACCGAAAAGCTGAAGAAATTTCCTAATTTTTGCAAAAAATTTCATCAAAATCGGAGCAGTAGTTCCCAAGTTATGAGCCGCACAAATTCACCTTCATTCTCATAGGCGTAATTTTGAAAATCATGTCAATACAAAAATGTTAGCAAAATACCAGGCGCCCAGCATACCTCAGCAAGCAAATTTTGATTTTAGCAATTTTTTAAAGTCGTATAACTTTTGAACGGCTGCACGGATTTTGTTCAAATTATTTGTGGAAGGTAGTAAATTACGTCAGCTTTCAGATAAAATATAATATATGGGCGTGGCATCAACAGTTTAGTTGTAAAACAAGTATTTTTAAATGCACATTTCCTAATTAAATGGGCAATGCCACTCCCATTAATTAGATATTTCAGAAAAGCTGAAGAAATTTCCTAATTTTTGCAAAAAATTTCATCAAAATCGGAGCAGTAGTTCCCAAGTTATGAGCCGCACAAGTTCACCTTCATTCTCGTGGGCGTAATTTTGAAAATCATGTCAATACAAAAATGTTAGCAAAATACCAGGCGCCCAGCATGCCTCAGCAAGCAAATTTTGATTTTAGCAATTTTTTAAAGTCGTATAACTTTTGAACGGCTGCACGGATTTTGTTCAAATTTTTTGTGGAAGATAGTAAATTACGTCAGCTTTCAGATAAAATATAATATATGGGCGTGGGTTCAACAGTTTAGTTGAAAAACAACTATTTTCAAATGGACATTTCCTAATTAAGTGGGCAATGCAACGCCCATTAATTAGATATCACCGAAAAGCTGAAGAAATTTTCTAATTTTTGCAAAAAATTTCATCAAAATCGGAGCAGTAGTTCCCAAGTTATGAGCCGCACAAATTCACCTTCATTCTCATAGGCGTAATTTTGAAAATCATGTCAATACAAAAATGTTAGCAAAATACCAGGCGCCCAGCATACCTCAGCAAGCAAATTTTGATTTTAGCAATTTTTTAAAGTCGTATAACTTTTGAACGGCTGCACGGATTTTGTTCAAATTATTTGTGGAAGGTAGTAAATTACGTCAGCTTTCAGATAAAATATAATATATGGGCGTGGCATCAACAGTTTAGTTGAAAAACAAGTATTTTTAAATGCACATTTCCTAATTAAATGGGCAATGCCACGCCCATTAATTAGATATCACCGAAAAGCTGAAGAAATTTCCTAATATTTGCAAAAAATTTCATCAAAATCGGAGCAGTAGTTCCCAAGTTATGAGCCGCACAAGTTCACCTTCATTCTCATAGGCGTAATTTTGAAAATCATGTCAATACAAAAATGTTAGCAAAATACCAGGCGCCCAGCATGCCTCAGCAAGCAAATTTTGATTTTAGCAATTTTTTAAAGTCGTATAACTTTTGAACGGCTGCACGGATTTTGTTCAAATTTTTTGTGAAAGATAGTAAATTACGTCAGCTTTCAGATAAAATATAATATATGGGCGTGGCATCAACAGTTTGGTTGAAAAACAACTATTTTCAAATGCACATTTCCTAATTAAGTGGGCAATGCCACGCCCATTAATTAGATATCACCGAAAAGCTGAAGAAATTTCCTAATTTTTGCAAAAAATTTCATCAAAATCGGAGCAGTAGTTCCCAAGTTATGAGCCGCACAAGTTCACCTTCATTCTCATAGGCGTAATTTTAAAAATCATGTCAATACAAAAATGTTAGCAAAATACCAGGCGCCCAGCATGCCTCAGCAAGCAAATTTTGATTTTAGCAATTTTTTAAAGTCGTATAACTTTTGAACGGCTGCACGGATTTTGTTCAAATTTTTTGTGGAAGGTAGTAAATTACGTCAGCTTTCAGATAAAATATAATATATGGGCGTGGCATCAACAGTTTAGTTGAAAAACAACTATTTTCAAATGCACATTTCCTAATTAAGTGGGCAATGCCACGCCCATTAATTAGATATCACCGAAAAGCTGAAGAAATTTCCTAATTTTTGCAAAAAATTTCATCAAAATCGGAGCAGTAGTTCCCAAGTTATGAGCCGCACAAGTTCACCTTCATTCTCATAGGCGTAATTTTAAAAATCATGTCAATACAAAAATGTTAGCAAAATACCAGGCGCCCAGCATGCCTCAGCAAGCAAATTTTGATTTTAGCAATTTTTTAAAGTCGTATAACTTTTGAACGGCTGCACGGATTTTGTTCAAATTTTTTGTGAAAGATAGTAAATTACGTCAGCTTTCAGATAAAATATAATATATGGGCGTGGCATCAACAGTTTGGTTGAAAAACAACTATTTTCAAATGCACATTTCCTAATTAAGTGGGCAATGCCACGCCCATTAGTTAGATATCACCGAAAAGCTGAAGAAATTTCCTAATATTTGCAAAAAATTTCATCAAAATCGGAGCAGTAGTTCCCAAGTTATGAGCCGCACAAGTTCACCTTCATTCTCATAGGCGTAATTTTGAAAATCATGTCAATACAAAAATGTTAGCAAAATACCAGGCGCCCAGCATGCCTCAGCAAGCAAATTTTGATTTTAGCAATTTTTTAAAGTCGTATAACTTTTGAACGGCTGCACGGATTTTGTTCAAATTTTTTGTGAAAGATAGTAAATTACGTCAGCTTTCAGATAAAATATAATATATGGGCGTGGGTTCAACAGTTTAGTTGAAAAACAAGTATTTTTAAATGCACATTTCCTAATTAAATGGGCAATGCCACGCCCATTAATTAGATATCACCGAAAAGCTGAAGAAATTTCCTAATTTTTGCAAAAAATTTCATCAAAATCGGAGCAGTAGTTCCCAAGTTATGAGCCGCACAAATTCACCTTCATTCTCATAGGCGTAATTTTGAAAATCATGTCAATACAAAAATGTTAGCAAAATACCAGGCGCCCAGCATGCCTCAGCAAGCAAATTTTGATTTTAGCAATTTTTTAAAGTCGTATAACTTTTGAACGGCTGCACGGATTTTGTTCAAATTTTTTGTGGAAGGTAGTAAATTACGTCAGCTTTCAGATAAAATATAATATATGGGCGTGGCATCAACAGTTTAGTTGAAAAACAACTATATTCAAATGCACATTTCCTAATTAAGTGGGCAATGCCACGCCCATTAATTAGATATCACCGAAAAGCTGAAGAAATTTCCTAATATTTGCAAAAAATTTCATCAAAATCGGAGCAGTAGTTCCCAAGTTATGAGCCGCACAAGTTCACCTTCATTCTCATAGGCGTAATTTTGAAAATCATGTCAATACAAAAATGTTAGCAAAATACCAGGCGCCCAGCATGCCTCAGCAAGCAAATTTTGATTTTAGCAATTTTTTAAAGTCGTATAACTTTTGAACGGCTGCACGAATTTTGTTCAAATTTTTTGTGAAAGATAGTAAATTACGTCAGCTTTCAGATAAAATATAATATATGGGCGTGGCATCAACAGTTTAGTTGAAAAACAAGTATTTTTAAATGCACATTTCCTAATTAAATGGGCAATGCCACGCCCATTAATTAGATATCACCGAAAAGCTGAAGAAATTTCCTAATATTTGCAAAAAATTTCATCAAAATCGGAGCAGTAGTTCCCAAGTTATGAGCCGCACAAGTTCACCTTCATTCTCATAGGCGTAATTTTGAAAATCATGTCAATACAAAAATGTTAGCAAAATACCAGGCGCCCAGCATGCCTCAGCAAGCAAATTTTGATTTTAGCAATTTTTTAAAGTCGTATAACTTTTGAACGGCTGCACGAATTTTGTTCAAATTTTTTGTGAAAGATAGTAAATTACGTCAGCTTTCAGATAAAATATAATATATGGGCGTGGCATCAACAGTTTAGTTGAAAAACAAGTATTTTTAAATGCACATTTCCTAATTAAATGGGCAATGCCACGCCCATTAATTAGATATCACCGAAAAGCTGAAGAAATTTCCTAATATTTGCAAAAAATTTCATCAAAATCGGAGCAGTAGTTCCCAAGTTATGAGCCGCACAAGTTCACCTTCATTCTCATAGGCGTAATTTTGAAAATCATGTCAATACAAAAATGTTAGCAAAATACCAGGCGCCCAGCATGCCTCAGCAAGCAAATTTTGATTTTAGCAATTTTTTAAAGTCGTATAACTTTTGAACGGCTGCACGGATTTTGTTCAAATTTTTTGTGAAAGATAGTAAATTACGTCAGCTTTCAGATAAAATATAATATATGGGCGTGGCATCAACAGTTTGGTTGAAAAACAACTATTTTCAAATGCACATTTCCTAATTAAGTGGGCAATGCCACGCCCATTAATTAGATATCACCGAAAAGCTGAAGAAATTTCCTAATTTTTGCAAAAAATTTCATCAAAATCGGAACAGTAGTTCCCAAGTTATGAGCCGCACAAGTTCACCTTCATTCTCATAGGCGTAATTTTGAAAATCATGTCAATACAAAAATGTTAGCAAAATACCAGGCGCCCAGCATGCCTCAGCAAGCAAATTTTGATTTTAGCAATTTTTTAAAGTCGTATAACTTTTGAACGGCTGCACGGATTTTGTTCAAATTTTTTGTGAAAGATAGTAAATTACGTCAGCTTTCAGATAAAATATAATATATGGGCGTGGGTTCAACAGTTTAGTTGAAAAACAAGTATTTTTAAATGCACATTTCCTAATTAAATGGGCAATGCCACGCCCATTAATTAGATATCACCGAAAAGCTGAAGAAATTTCCTAATTTTTGCAAAAAATTTCATCAAAATCGGAACAGTAGTTCCCAAGTTATGAGCCGCACAAGTTCACCTTCATTCTCATAGGCGTAATTTTGAAAATCATGTCAATACAAAAATGTTAGCAAAATACCAGGCGCCCAGCATGCCTCAGCAAGCAAATTTTGATTTTAGCAATTTTTTAAAGTCGTATAACTTTTGAACGGCTGCACGGATTTTGTTCAAATTTTTTGTGAAAGATAGTAAATTACGTCAGCTTTCAGATAAAATATAATATATGGGCGTGGCATCAACAGTTTGGTTGAAAAACAACTATTTTCAAATGCACATTTCCTAATTAAGTGGGCAATGCCACGCCCATTAATTAGATATCACCGAAAAGCTGAAGAAATTTCCTAATTTTTGCAAAAAATTTCATCAAAATCGGAACAGTAGTTCCCAAGTTATGAGCCGCACAAGTTCACCTTCATTCTCATAGGCGTAATTTTGAAAATCATGTCAATACAAAAATGTTAGCAAAATACCAGGCGCCCAGCATGCCTCAGCAAGCAAATTTTGATTTTAGCAATTTTTTAAAGTCGTATAACTTTTGAACGGCTGCACGGATTTTGTTCAAATTTTTTGTGAAAGATAGTAAATTACGTCAGCTTTCAGATAAAATATAATATATGGGCGTGGCATCAACAGTTTGGTTGAAAAACAACTATTTTCAAATGCACATTTCCTAATTAAGTGGGCAATGCCACGCCCATTAATTAGATATCACCGAAAAGCTGAAGAAATTTCCTAATTTTTGCAAAAAATTTCATCAAAATCGGAGCAGTAGTTCGCAAGTTATGAGCCGCACAAGTTCACCTTCATTCTCATAGGCGTAATTTTAAAAATCATGTCAATACAAAAATGTTAGCAAAATACCAGGCGCCCAGCATGCCTCAGCAAGCAAATTTTGATTTTAGCAATTTTTTAAAGTCGTATAACTTTTGAACGGCTGCACGGATTTTGTTCAAATTTTTTGTGAAAGATAGTAAATTACGTCAGCTTTCAGATAAAATATAATATATGGGCGTGGGTTCAACAGTTTAGTTGAAAAACAAGTATTTTTAAATGCACATTTCCTAATTAAATGGGCAATGCCACGCCCATTAATTAGATATCACCGAAAAGCTGAAGAAATTTCCTAATTTTTGCAAAAAATTTCATCAAAATCGGAGCAGTAGTTCCCAAGTTATGAGCCGCACAAATTCACCTTCATTCTCATAGGCGTAATTTTGAAAATCATGTCAATACAAAAATGTTAGCAAAATACCAGGCGCCCAGCATACCTCAGCAAGCAAATTTTGATTTTAGCAATTTTTTAAAGTCGTATAACTTTTGAACGGCTGCACGGATTTTGTTCAAATTATTTGTGGAAGGTAGTAAATTACGTCAGCTTTCAGATAAAATATAATATATGGGCGTGGCATCAACAGTTTAGTTGAAAAACAAGTATTTTTAAATGCACATTTCCTAATTAAATGGGCAATGCCACGCCCATTAATTAGATATCACCGAAAAGCTGAAGAAATTTCCTAATTTTTGCAAAAAATTTCATCAAAATCGGAGCAGTAGTTCCCAAGTTATGAGCCGCACAAATTCACCTTCATTCTCATAGGCGTAATTTTGAAAATCATGTCAATACAAAAATGTTAGCAAAATACCAGGCGCCCAGCATACCTCAGCAAGCAAATTTTGATTTTAGCAATTTTTTAAAGTCGTATAACTTTTGAACGGCTGCACGGATTTTGTTCAAATTATTTGTGGAAGGTAGTAAATTACGTCAGCTTTCAGATAAAATATAATATATGGGCGTGGCATCAACAGTTTAGTTGAAAAACAAGTATTTTTAAATGCACATTTCCTAATTAAATGGGCAATGCCACGCCCATTAATTAGATATCACCGAAAAGCTGAAGAAATTTCCTAATATTTGCAAAAAATTTCATCAAAATCGGAGCAGTAGTTCCCAAGTTATGAGCCGCACAAGTTCACCTTCATTCTCATAGGCGTAATTTTGAAAATCATGTCAATACAAAAATGTTAGCAAAATACCAGGCGCCCAGCATGCCTCAGCAAGCAAATTTTGATTTTAGCAATTTTTTAAAGTCGTATAACTTTTGAACGGCTGCACGGATTTTGTTCAAATTTTTTGTGAAAGATAGTAAATTACGTCAGCTTTCAGATAAAATATAATATATGGGCGTGGCATCAACAGTTTGGTTGAAAAACAACTATTTTCAAATGCACATTTCCTAATTAAGTGGGTAATGCCACGCCCATTAATTAGATATCACCGAAAAGCTGAAGAAATTTCCTAATTTTTGCAAAAAATTTCATCAAAATCGGAGCAGTAGTTCCCAAGTTATGAGCCGCACAAGTTCACCTTCATTCTCATAGGCGTAATTTTAAAAATCATGTCAATACAAAAATGTTAGCAAAATACCAGGCGCCCAGCATGCCTCAGCAAGCAAATTTTGATTTTAGCAATTTTTTAAAGTCGTATAACTTTTGAACGGCTGCACGGATTTTGTTCAAATTTTTTGTGGAAGGTAGTAAATTACGTCAGCTTTCAGATAAAATATAATATATGGGCGTGGCATCAACAGTTTAGTTGAAAAACAACTATTTTCAAATGCACATTTCCTAATTAAGTGGGCAATGCCACGCCCATTAATTAGATATCACCGAAAAGCTGAAGAAATTTCCTAATTTTTGCAAAAAATTTCATCAAAATCGGAGCAGTAGTTCCCAAGTTATGAGCCGCACAAGTTCACCTTCATTCTCATAGGCGTAATTTTAAAAATCATGTCAATACAAAAATGTTAGCAAAATACCAGGCGCCCAGCATGCCTCAGCAAGCAAATTTTGATTTTAGCAATTTTTTAAAGTCGTATAACTTTTGAACGGCTGCACGGATTTTGTTCAAATTTTTTGTGAAAGATAGTAAATTACGTCAGCTTTCAGATAAAATATAATATATGGGCGTGGCATCAACAGTTTGGTTGAAAAACAACTATTTTCAAATGCACATTTCCTAATTAAGTGGGCAATGCCACGCCCATTAGTTAGATATCACCGAAAAGCTGAAGAAATTTCCTAATATTTGCAAAAAATTTCATCAAAATCGGAGCAGTAGTTCCCAAGTTATGAGCCGCACAAGTTCACCTTCATTCTCATAGGCGTAATTTTGAAAATCATGTCAATACAAAAATGTTAGCAAAATACCAGGCGCCCAGCATGCCTCAGCAAGCAAATTTTGATTTTAGCAATTTTTTAAAGTCGTATAACTTTTGAACGGCTGCACGGATTTTGTTCAAATTTTTTGTCAAAGATAGTAAATTACGTCAGCTTTCAGATAAAATATAATATATGGGCGTGGCATCAACAGTTTAGTTGAAAAACAACTATTTTCAAATGCACATTTCCTAATTAAGTGGGCAATGCCACGCCCATTAATTAGATATCACCGAAAAGCTGAAGAAATTTCCTAATTTTTGCAAAAAATTTCATCAAAATCGGAGCAGTAGTTCCCAAGTTATGAGCCGCACAAGTTCACCTTCATTCTCATAGGCGTAATTTTAAAAATCATGTCAATACAAAAATGTTAGCAAAATACCAGGCGCCCAGCATGCCTCAGCAAGCAAATTTTGATTTTAGCAATTTTTTAAAGTCGTATAACTTTTGAACGGCTGCACGGATTTTGTTCAAATTTTTTGTGAAAGATAGTAAATTACGTCAGCTTTCAGATAAAATATAATATATGGGCGTGGCATCAACAGTTTGGTTGAAAAACAACTATTTTCAAATGCACATTTCCTAATTAAGTGGGCAATGCCACGCCCATTAGTTAGATATCACCGAAAAGCTGAAGAAATTTCCTAATATTTGCAAAAAATTTCATCAAAATCGGAGCAGTAGTTCCCAAGTTATGAGCCGCACAAGTTCACCTTCATTCTCATAGGCGTAATTTTGAAAATCATGTCAATACAAAAATGTTAGCAAAATACCAGGCGCCCAGCATGCCTCAGCAAGCAAATTTTGATTTTAGCAATTTTTTAAAGTCGTATAACTTTTGAACGGCTGCACGGATTTTGTTCAAATTTTTTGTCAAAGATAGTAAATTACGTCAGCTTTCAGATAAAATATAATATATGGGCGTGGCATCAACAGTTTAGTTAAAAACAAGTATTTTTAAATGCACATTTCCTAATTAAATGGGCAATGCCACGCCCATTAATTAGATATCACCGAAAAGCTGAAGAAATTTCCTAATATTTGCAAAAAATTTCATCAAAATCGGAGCAGTAGTTCCCAAGTTATGAGCCGCACAAGTTCACCTTCATTCTCATAGGCGTAATTTTAAAAATCATGTCAATACAAAAATGTTAGCAAAATACCAGGCGCCCAGCATGCCTCAGCAAGCAAATTTTGATTTTAGCAATTTTTTAAAGTCGTATAACTTTTGAACGGCTGCACGGATTTTGTTCAAATTTTTTGTGAAAGATAGTAAATTACGTCAGCTTTCAGATAAAATATAATATATGGGCGTGGGTTCAACAGTTTAGTTGAAAAACAACTATTTTCAAATGCACATTTCCTAATTAAGTGGGCAATGCCACGCCCATTAATTAGATATCACCGAAAAGCTGAAGAAATTTCCTAATTTTTGCAAAAAATTTCATCAAAATCGGAGCAGTAGTTCCCAAGTTATGAGCCGCACAAGTTCACCTTCATTCTCATAGGCGTAATTTTAAAAATCATGTCAATACAAAAATGTTAGCAAAATACCAGGCGCCCAGCATGCCTCAGCAAGCAAATTTTGATTTTAGCAATTTTTTAAAGTCGTATAACTTTTGAACGGCTGCACGGATTTTGTTCAAATTTTTTGTGGAAGATAGTAAATTACGTCAGCTTTCAGATAAAATATAATATATGGGCGTGGCATCAACAGTTTAGTTAAAAACAAGTATTTTTAAATGCACATTTCCTAATTAAATGGGCAATGCCACGCCCATTAATTAGATATCACCGAAAAGCTGAAGAAATTTCCTAATTTTTGCAAAAAATTTCATCAAAATCGGAGCAGTAGTTCCCAAGTTATGAGCCGCACAAGTTCACCTTCATTCTCATAGGCGTAATTTTAAAAATCATGTCAATACAAAAATGTTAGCAAAATACCAGGCGCCCAGCATGCCTCAGCAAGCAAATTTTGATTTTAGCAATTTTTTAAAGTCGTATAACTTTTGAACGGCTGCACGGATTTTGTTCAAATTTTTTGTGAAAGATAGTAAATTACGTCAGCTTTCAGATAAAATATAATATATGGACGTGGCATCAACAGTTTGGTTGAAAAACAACTATTTTCAAATGCACATTTCCTAATTAAGTGGGCAATGCCACGCCCATTAATTAGATATCACCGAAAAGCTGAAGAAATTTCCTAATTTTTGCAAAAAATTTCATCAAAATCGGAACAGTAGTTCCCAAGTTATGAGCCGCACAAGTTCACCTTCATTCTCATAGGCGTAATTTTGAAAATCATGTCAATACAAAAATGTTAGCAAAATACCAGGCGCCCAGCATGCCTCAGCAAGCAAATTTTGATTTTAGCAATTTTTTAAAGTCGTATAACTTTTGAACGGCTGCACGGATTTTGTTCAAATTTTTTGTGAAAGATAGTAAATTACGTCAGCTTTCAGATAAAATATAATATATGGGCGTGGGTTCAACAGTTTAGTTGAAAAACAAGTATTTTTAAATGCACATTTCCTAATTAAATGGGCAATGCCACGCCCATTAATTAGATATCACCGAAAAGCTGAAGAAATTTCCTAATATTTGCAAAAAATTTCATCAAAATCGGAGCAGTAGTTCCCAAGTTATGAGCCGCACAAGTTCACCTTCATTCTCATAGGCGTAATTTTAAAAATCATGTCAATACAAAAATGTTAGCAAAATACCAGGCGCCCAGCATGCCTCAGCAAGCAAATTTTGATTTTAGCAATTTTTTAAAGTCGTATAACTTTTGAACGGCTGCACGGATTTTGTTCAAATTTTTTGTGGAAGATAGTAAATTACGTCAGCTTTCAGATAAAATATAATATATGGGCGTGGCATCAACAGTTTAGTTAAAAACAAGTATTTTTAAATGCACATTTCCTAATTAAATGGGCAATGCCACGCCCATTAATTAGATATCACCGAAAAGCTGAAGAAATTTCCTAATTTTTGCAAAAAATTTCATCAAAATCGGAGCAGTAGTTCCCAAGTTATGAGCCGCACAAGTTCACCTTCATTCTCATAGGCGTAATTTTAAAAATCATGTCAATACAAAAATGTTAGCAAAATACCAGGCGCCCAGCATGCCTCAGCAAGCAAATTTTGATTTTAGCAATTTTTTAAAGTCGTATAACTTTTGAACGGCTGCACGGATTTTGTTCAAATTTTTTGTGAAAGATAGTAAATTACGTCAGCTTTCAGATAAAATATAATATATGGGCGTGGGTTCAACAGTTTAGTTGAAAAACAAGTATTTTTAAATGCACATTTCCTAATTAAATGGGCAATGCCACGCCCATTAATTAGATATCACCGAAAAGCTGAAGAAATTTCCTAATATTTGCAAAAAATTTCATCAAAATCGGAGCAGTAGTTCCCAAGTTATGAGCCGCACAAGTTCACCTTCATTCTCATAGGCGTAATTTTAAAAATCATGTCAATACAAAAATGTTAGCAAAATACCAGGCGCCCAGCATGCCTCAGCAAGCAAATTTTGATTTTAGCAATTTTTTAAAGTCGTATAACTTTTGAACGGCTGCACGGATTTTGTTCAAATTTTTTGTGGAAGATAGTAAATTACGTCAGCTTTCAGATAAAATATAATATATGGGCGTGGCATCAACAGTTTAGTTAAAAACAAGTATTTTTAAATGCACATTTCCTAATTAAATGGGCAATGCCACGCCCATTAATTAGATATCACCGAAAAGCTGAAGAAATTTCCTAATTTTTGCAAAAAATTTCATCAAAATCGGAGCAGTAGTTCCCAAGTTATGAGCCGCACAAGTTCACCTTCATTCTCATAGGCGTAATTTTAAAAATCATGTCAATACAAAAATGTTAGCAAAATACCAGGCGCCCAGCATGCCTCAGCAAGCAAATTTTGATTTTAGCAATTTTTTAAAGTCGTATAACTTTTGAACGGCTGCACGGATTTTGTTCAAATTTTTTGTGAAAGATAGTAAATTACGTCAGCTTTCAGATAAAATATAATATATGGGCGTGGCATCAACAGTTTGGTTGAAAAACAACTATTTTCAAATGCACATTTCCTAATTAAGTGGGCAATGCCACGCCCATTAGTTAGATATCACCGAAAAGCTGAAGAAATTTCCTAATATTTGCAAAAAATTTCATCAAAATCGGAGCAGTAGTTCCCAAGTTATGAGCCGCACAAGTTCACCTTCATTCTCATAGGCGTAATTTTGAAAATCATGTCAATACAAAAATGTTAGCAAAATACCAGGCGCCCAGCATGCCTCAGCAAGCAAATTTTGATTTTAGCAATTTTTTAAAGTCGTATAACTTTTGAACGGCTGCACGGATTTTGTTCAAATTTTTTGTCAAAGATAGTAAATTACGTCAGCTTTCAGATAAAATATAATATATGGGCGTGGCATCAACAGTTTAGTTAAAAACAAGTATTTTTAAATGCACATTTCCTAATTAAATGGGCAATGCCACGCCCATTAATTAGATATCACCGAAAAGCTGAAGAAATTTCCTAATATTTGCAAAAAATTTCATCAAAATCGGAGCAGTAGTTCCCAAGTTATGAGCCGCACAAGTTCACCTTCATTCTCATAGGCGTAATTTTAAAAATCATGTCAATACAAAAATGTTAGCAAAATACCAGGCGCCCAGCATGCCTCAGCAAGCAAATTTTGATTTTAGCAATTTTTTAAAGTCGTATAACTTTTGAACGGCTGCACGGATTTTGTTCAAATTTTTTGTGGAAGATAGTAAATTACGTCAGCTTTCAGATAAAATATAATATATGGGCGTGGCATCAACAGTTTAGTTAAAAACAAGTATTTTTAAATGCACATTTCCTAATTAAATGGGCAATGCCACGCCCATTAATTAGATATCACCGAAAAGCTGAAGAAATTTCCTAATTTTTGCAAAAAATTTCATCAAAATCGGAGCAGTAGTTCCCAAGTTATGAGCCGCACAAGTTCACCTTCATTCTCATAGGCGTAATTTTAAAAATCATGTCAATACAAAAATGTTAGCAAAATACCAGGCGCCCAGCATGCCTCAGCAAGCAAATTTTGATTTTAGCAATTTTTTAAAGTCGTATAACTTTTGAACGGCTGCACGGATTTTGTTCAAATTTTTTGTGAAAGATAGTAAATTACGTCAGCTTTCAGATAAAATATAATATATGGACGTGGCATCAACAGTTTGGTTGAAAAACAACTATTTTCAAATGCACATTTCCTAATTAAGTGGGCAATGCCACGCCCATTAATTAGATATCACCGAAAAGCTGAAGAAATTTCCTAATTTTTGCAAAAAATTTCATCAAAATCGGAACAGTAGTTCCCAAGTTATGAGCCGCACAAGTTCACCTTCATTCTCATAGGCGTAATTTTGAAAATCATGTCAATACAAAAATGTTAGCAAAATACCAGGCGCCCAGCATGCCTCAGCAAGCAAATTTTGATTTTAGCAATTTTTTAAAGTCGTATAACTTTTGAACGGCTGCACGGATTTTGTTCAAATTTTTTGTGAAAGATAGTAAATTACGTCAGCTTTCAGATAAAATATAATATATGGGCGTGGGTTCAACAGTTTAGTTGAAAAACAAGTATTTTTAAATGCACATTTCCTAATTAAATGGGCAATGCCACGCCCATTAATTAGATATCACCGAAAAGCTGAAGAAATTTCCTAATTTTTGCAAAAAATTTCATCAAAATCGGAGCAGTAGTTCCCAAGTTATGAGCCGCACAAATTCACCTTCATTCTCATAGGCGTAATTTTGAAAATCATGTCAATACAAAAATGTTAGCAAAATACCAGGCGCCCAGCATACCTCAGCAAGCAAATTTTGATTTTAGCAATTTTTTAAAGTCGTATAACTTTTGAACGGCTGCACGGATTTTGTTCAAATTATTTGTGGAAGGTAGTAAATTACGTCAGCTTTCAGATAAAATATAATATATGGGCGTGGCATCAACAGTTTAGTTGAAAAACAAGTATTTTTAAATGCACATTTCCTAATTAAATGGGCAATGCCACGCCCATTAATTAGATATCACCGAAAAGCTGAAGAAATTTCCTAATATTTGCAAAAAATTTCATCAAAATCGGAGCAGTAGTTCCCAAGTTATGAGCCGCACAAGTTCACCTTCATTCTCATAGGCGTAATTTTGAAAATCATGTCAATACAAAAATGTTAGCAAAATACCAGGCGCCCAGCATGCCTCAGCAAGCAAATTTTGATTTTAGCAATTTTTTAAAGTCGTATAACTTTTGAACGGCTGCACGGATTTTGTTCAAATTTTTTGTCAAAGATAGTAAATTACGTCAGCTTTCAGATAAAATATAATATATGGGCGTGGCATCAACAGTTTAGTTAAAAACAAGTATTTTTAAATGCACATTTCCTAATTAAATGGGCAATGCCACGCCCATTAATTAGATATCACCGAAAAGCTGAAGAAATTTCCTAATATTTGCAAAAAATTTCATCAAAATCGGAGCAGTAGTTCCCAAGTTATGAGCCGCACAAGTTCACCTTCATTCTCATAGGCGTAATTTTAAAAATCATGTCAATACAAAAATGTTAGCAAAATACCAGGCGCCCAGCATGCCTCAGCAAGCAAATTTTGATTTTAGCAATTTTTTAAAGTCGTATAACTTTTGAACGGCTGCACGGATTTTGTTCAAATTTTTTGTGGAAGATAGTAAATTACGTCAGCTTTCAGATAAAATATAATATATGGGCGTGGCATCAACAGTTTAGTTAAAAACAAGTATTTTTAAATGCACATTTCCTAATTAAATGGGCAATGCCACGCCCATTAATTAGATATCACCGAAAAGCTGAAGAAATTTCCTAATTTTTGCAAAAAATTTCATCAAAATCGGAGCAGTAGTTCCCAAGTTATGAGCCGCACAAGTTCACCTTCATTCTCATAGGCGTAATTTTGAAAATCATGTCAATACAAAAATGTTAGCAAAATACCAGGCGCCCAGCATGCCTCAGCAAGCAAATTTTGATTTTAGCAATTTTTTAAAGTCGTATAACTTTTGAACGGCTGCACGGATTTTGTTCAAATTTTTTGTGAAAGATAGTAAATTACGTCAGCTTTCAGATAAAATATAATATATGGGCGTGGGTTCAACAGTTTAGTTGAAAAACAAGTATTTTTAAATGCACATTTCCTAATTAAATGGGCAATGCCACGCCCATTAATTAGATATCACCGAAAAGCTGAAGAAATTTCCTAATTTTTGCAAAAAATTTCATCAAAATCGGAGCAGTAGTTCCCAAGTTATGAGCCGCACAAGTTCACCTTCATTCTCATAGGCGTAATTTTGAAAATCATGTCAATACAAAAATGTTAGCAAAATACCAGGCGCCCAGCATGCCTCAGCAAGCAAATTTTGATTTTAGCAATTTTTTAAAGTCGTATAACTTTTGAACGGCTGCACGGATTTTGTTCAAATTTTTTGTCAAAGATAGTAAATTACGCCAGCTTTCAGATAAAATATAATATATGGGCGTGGCATCAACAGTTTAGTTGAAAAACAAGTATTTTTAAATGCACATTTCCTAATTAAATGGGCAATGCCACGCCCATTAATTAGATATCACCGAAAAGCTGAAGAAATTTCCTAATATTTGCAAAAAATTTCATCAAAATCGGAGCAGTAGTTCCCAAGTTATGAGCCGCACAAGTTCACCTTCGTTCTCATAGGCGTAATTTTGAAAATCATGTCAATACAAAAATGTTAGCAAAATACCAGGCGCCCAGCATGCCTCAGCAAGCAAATTTTGATTTTAGCAATTTTTTAAAGTCGTATAACTTTTGAACGGCTGCACGGATTTTGTTCAAATTTTTTGTGAAAGATAGTAAATTACGTCAGCTTTCAGATAAAATATAATATATGGGCGTCGGTTCAACAGTTTAGTTGAAAAACAAGTATTTTTAAATGCACATTTCCTAATTAAATGGGCAATGCCACGCCCATTAATTAGATATCACCGAAAAGCTGAAGAAATTTCCTAATTTTTCAAAAAATTTCATCAAAATCGGAGCAGTAGTTCCCAAGTTATGAGCCGCACAAGTTCACCTTCATTCTCATAGGCGTAATTTTGAAAATCATGTCAATACAAAAATGTTAGCAAAATACCAGGCGCCCAGCATGCCTCAGCAAGCAAATTTTGATTTTAGCAATTTTTTAAAGTCGTATAACTTTTGAACGGCTGCACGGATTTTGTTCAAATTTTTTGTCAAAGATAGTAAATTACGCCAGCTTTCAGATAAAATATAATATATGGGCGTGGCATCAACAGTTTAGTTGAAAAACAAGTATTTTTAAATGCACATTTCCTAATTAAATGGGCAATGCCACGCCCATTAATTAGATATCACCGAAAAGCTGAAGAAATTTCCTAATATTTGCAAAAAATTTCATCAAAATCGGAGCAGTAGTTCCCAAGTTATGAGCCGCACAAGTTCACCTTCATTCTCATAGGCGTAATTTTGAAAATCATGTCAATACAAAAATGTTAGCAAAATACCAGGCGCCCAGCATGCCTCAGCAAGCAAATTTTGATTTTAGCAATTTTTTAAAGTCGTATAACTTTTGAACGGCTGCACGGATTTTGTTCAAATTTTTTGTCAAAGATAGTAAATTACGTCAGCTTTCAGATAAAATATAATATATGGGCGTGGCATCAACAGTTTAGTTAAAAACAAGTATTTTTAAATGCACATTTCCTAATTAAATGGGCAATGCCACGCCCATTAATTAGATATCACCGAAAAGCTGAAGAAATTTCCTAATATTTGCAAAAAATTTCATCAAAATCGGAGCAGTAGTTCCCAAGTTATGAGCCGCACAAGTTCACCTTCATTCTCATAGGCGTAATTTTAAAAATCATGTCAATACAAAAATGTTAGCAAAATACCAGGCGCCCAGCATGCCTCAGCAAGCAAATTTTGATTTTAGCAATTTTTTAAAGTCGTATAACTTTTGAACGGCTGCACGGATTTTGTTCAAATTTTTTGTGGAAGATAGTAAATTACGTCAGCTTTCAGATAAAATATAATATATGGGCGTGGCATCAACAGTTTAGTTAAAAACAAGTATTTTTAAATGCACATTTCCTAATTAAATGGGCAATGCCACGCCCATTAATTAGATATCACCGAAAAGCTGAAGAAATTTCCTAATTTTTGCAAAAAATTTCATCAAAATCGGAGCAGTAGTTCCCAAGTTATGAGCCGCACAAGTTCACCTTCATTCTCATAGGCGTAATTTTGAAAATCATGTCAATACAAAAATGTTAGCAAAATACCAGGCGCCCAGCATGCCTCAGCAAGCAAATTTTGATTTTAGCAATTTTTTAAAGTCGTATAACTTTTGAACGGCTGCACGGATTTTGTTCAAATTTTTTGTCAAAGATAGTAAATTACGCCAGCTTTCAGATAAAATATAATATATGGGCGTGGCATCAACAGTTTAGTTGAAAAACAAGTATTTTTAAATGCACATTTCCTAATTAAATGGGCAATGCCACGCCCATTAATTAGATATCACCGAAAAGCTGAAGAAATTTCCTAATATTTGCAAAAAATTTCATCAAAATCGGAGCAGTAGTTCCCAAGTTATGAGCCGCACAAGTTCACCTTCGTTCTCATAGGCGTAATTTTGAAAATCATGTCAATACAAAAATGTTAGCAAAATACCAGGCGCCCAGCATGCCTCAGCAAGCAAATTTTGATTTTAGCAATTTTTTAAAGTCGTATAACTTTTGAACGGCTGCACGGATTTTGTTCAAATTTTTTGTGAAAGATAGTAAATTACGTCAGCTTTCAGATAAAATATAATATATGGGCGTCGGTTCAACAGTTTAGTTGAAAAACAAGTATTTTTAAATGCACATTTCCTAATTAAATGGGCAATGCCACGCCCATTAATTAGATATCACCGAAAAGCTGAAGAAATTTCCTAATTTTTGCAAAAAATTTCATCAAAATCGGAGCAGTAGTTCCCAAGTTATGAGCCGCACAAGTTCACCTTCATTCTCATAGGCGTAATTTTGAAAATCATGTCAATACAAAAATGTTAGCAAAATACCAGGCGCCCAGCATGCCTCAGCAAGCAAATTTTGATTTTAGCAATTTTTTAAAGTCGTATAACTTTTGAACGGCTGCACGGATTTTGTTCAAATTTTTTGTCAAAGATAGTAAATTACGCCAGCTTTCAGATAAAATATAATATATGGGCGTGGCATCAACAGTTTAGTTGAAAAACAAGTATTTTTAAATGCACATTTCCTAATTAAATGGGCAATGCCACGCCCATTAATTAGATATCACCGAAAAGCTGAAGAAATTTCCTAATATTTGCAAAAAATTTCATCAAAATCGGAGCAGTAGTTCCCAAGTTATGAGCCGCACAAGTTCACCTTCATTCTCATAGGCGTAATTTTGAAAATCATGTCAATACAAAAATGTTAGCAAAATACCAGGCGCCCAGCATGCCTCAGCAAGCAAATTTTGATTTTAGCAATTTTTTAAAGTCGTATAACTTTTGAACGGCTGCACGGATTTTGTTCAAATTTTTTGTGAAAGATAGTAAATTACGTCAGCTTTCAGATAAAATATAATATATGGGCGTGGCATCAACAGTTTAGTTAAAAACAAGTATTTTTAAATGCACATTTCCTAATTAAATGGGCAATGCCACGCCCATTAATTAGATATCACCGAAAAGCTGAAGAAATTTCCTAATATTTGCAAAAAATTTCATCAAAATCGGAGCAGTAGTTCCCAAGTTATGAGCCGCACAAGTTCACCTTCATTCTCATAGGCGTAATTTTAAAAATCATGTCAATACAAAAATGTTAGCAAAATACCAGGCGCCCAGCATGCCTCAGCAAGCAAATTTTGATTTTAGCAATTTTTTAAAGTCGTATAACTTTTGAACGGCTGCACGGATTTTGTTCAAATTTTTTGTGGAAGATAGTAAATTACGTCAGCTTTCAGATAAAATATAATATATGGGCGTGGCATCAACAGTTTAGTTAAAAACAAGTATTTTTAAATGCACATTTCCTAATTAAATGGGCAATGCCACGCCCATTAATTAGATATCACCGAAAAGCTGAAGAAATTTCCTAATTTTTGCAAAAAATTTCATCAAAATCGGAGCAGTAGTTCCCAAGTTATGAGCCGCACAAGTTCACCTTCATTCTCATAGGCGTAATTTTGAAAATCATGTCAATACAAAAATGTTAGCAAAATACCAGGCGCCCAGCATGCCTCAGCAAGCAAATTTTGATTTTAGCAATTTTTTAAAGTCGTATAACTTTTGAACGGCTGCACGGATTTTGTTCAAATTTTTTGTGAAAGATAGTAAATTACGTCAGCTTTCAGATAAAATATAATATATGGGCGTGGGTTCAACAGTTTAGTTGAAAAACAAGTATTTTTAAATGCACATTTCCTAATTAAATGGGCAATGCCACGCCCATTAATTAGATATCACCGAAAAGCTGAAGAAATTTCCTAATATTTGCAAAAAATTTCATCAAAATCGGAGCAGTAGTTCCCAAGTTATGAGCCGCACAAGTTCACCTTCATTCTCATAGGCGTAATTTTAAAAATCATGTCAATACAAAAATGTTAGCAAAATACCAGGCGCCCAGCATGCCTCAGCAAGCAAATTTTGATTTTAGCAATTTTTTAAAGTCGTATAACTTTTGAACGGCTGCACGGATTTTGTTCAAATTTTTTGTGGAAGATAGTAAATTACGTCAGCTTTCAGATAAAATATAATATATGGGCGTGGCATCAACAGTTTAGTTAAAAACAAGTATTTTTAAATGCACATTTCCTAATTAAATGGGCAATGCCACGCCCATTAATTAGATATCACCGAAAAGCTGAAGAAATTTCCTAATTTTTGCAAAAAATTTCATCAAAATCGGAGCAGTAGTTCCCAAGTTATGAGCCGCACAAGTTCACCTTCATTCTCATAGGCGTAATTTTAAAAATCATGTCAATACAAAAATGTTAGCAAAATACCAGGCGCCCAGCATGCCTCAGCAAGCAAATTTTGATTTTAGCAATTTTTTAAAGTCGTATAACTTTTGAACGGCTGCACGGATTTTGTTCAAATTTTTTGTGAAAGATAGTAAATTACGTCAGCTTTCAGATAAAATATAATATATGGGCGTGGCATCAACAGTTTGGTTGAAAAACAACTATTTTCAAATGCACATTTCCTAATTAAGTGGGCAATGCCACGCCCATTAGTTAGATATCACCGAAAAGCTGAAGAAATTTCCTAATATTTGCAAAAAATTTCATCAAAATCGGAGCAGTAGTTCCCAAGTTATGAGCCGCACAAGTTCACCTTCATTCTCATAGGCGTAATTTTGAAAATCATGTCAATACAAAAATGTTAGCAAAATACCAGGCGCCCAGCATGCCTCAGCAAGCAAATTTTGATTTTAGCAATTTTTTAAAGTCGTATAACTTTTGAACGGCTGCACGGATTTTGTTCAAATTTTTTGTCAAAGATAGTAAATTACGTCAGCTTTCAGATAAAATATAATATATGGGCGTGGCATCAACAGTTTAGTTAAAAACAAGTATTTTTAAATGCACATTTCCTAATTAAATGGGCAATGCCACGCCCATTAATTAGATATCACCGAAAAGCTGAAGAAATTTCCTAATATTTGCAAAAAATTTCATCAAAATCGGAGCAGTAGTTCCCAAGTTATGAGCCGCACAAGTTCACCTTCATTCTCATAGGCGTAATTTTAAAAATCATGTCAATACAAAAATGTTAGCAAAATACCAGGCGCCCAGCATGCCTCAGCAAGCAAATTTTGATTTTAGCAATTTTTTAAAGTCGTATAACTTTTGAACGGCTGCACGGATTTTGTTCAAATTTTTTGTGGAAGATAGTAAATTACGTCAGCTTTCAGATAAAATATAATATATGGGCGTGGCATCAACAGTTTAGTTAAAAACAAGTATTTTTAAATGCACATTTCCTAATTAAATGGGCAATGCCACGCCCATTAATTAGATATCACCGAAAAGCTGAAGAAATTTCCTAATTTTTGCAAAAAATTTCATCAAAATCGGAGCAGTAGTTCCCAAGTTATGAGCCGCACAAGTTCACCTTCATTCTCATAGGCGTAATTTTAAAAATCATGTCAATACAAAAATGTTAGCAAAATACCAGGCGCCCAGCATGCCTCAGCAAGCAAATTTTGATTTTAGCAATTTTTTAAAGTCGTATAACTTTTGAACGGCTGCACGGATTTTGTTCAAATTTTTTGTGAAAGATAGTAAATTACGTCAGCTTTCAGATAAAATATAATATATGGACGTGGCATCAACAGTTTGGTTGAAAAACAACTATTTTCAAATGCACATTTCCTAATTAAGTGGGCAATGCCACGCCCATTAATTAGATATCACCGAAAAGCTGAAGAAATTTCCTAATTTTTGCAAAAAATTTCATCAAAATCGGAACAGTAGTTCCCAAGTTATGAGCCGCACAAGTTCACCTTCATTCTCATAGGCGTAATTTTGAAAATCATGTCAATACAAAAATGTTAGCAAAATACCAGGCGCCCAGCATGCCTCAGCAAGCAAATTTTGATTTTAGCAATTTTTTAAAGTCGTATAACTTTTGAACGGCTGCACGGATTTTGTTCAAATTTTTTGTGAAAGATAGTAAATTACGTCAGCTTTCAGATAAAATATAATATATGGGCGTGGGTTCAACAGTTTAGTTGAAAAACAAGTATTTTTAAATGCACATTTCCTAATTAAATGGGCAATGCCACGCCCATTAATTAGATATCACCGAAAAGCTGAAGAAATTTCCTAATTTTTGCAAAAAATTTCATCAAAATCGGAGCAGTAGTTCCCAAGTTATGAGCCGCACAAATTCACCTTCATTCTCATAGGCGTAATTTTGAAAATCATGTCAATACAAAAATGTTAGCAAAATACCAGGCGCCCAGCATACCTCAGCAAGCAAATTTTGATTTTAGCAATTTTTTAAAGTCGTATAACTTTTGAACGGCTGCACGGATTTTGTTCAAATTTTTTGTGAAAGATAGTAAATTACGTCAGCTTTCAGATAAAATATAATATATGGGCGTGGCATCAACAGTTTAGTTGAAAAACAAGTATTTTTAAATGCACATTTCCTAATTAAATGGGCAATGCCACGCCCATTAATTAGATATCACCGAAAAGCTGAAGAAATTTCCTAATATTTGCAAAAAATTTCATCAAAATCGGAGCAGTAGTTCCCAAGTTATGAGCCGCACAAGTTCACCTTCATTCTCATAGGCGTAATTTTGAAAATCATGTCAATACAAAAATGTTAGCAAAATACCAGGCGCCCAGCATGCCTCAGCAAGCAAATTTTGATTTTAGCAATTTTTTAAAGTCGTATAACTTTTGAACGGCTGCACGGATTTTGTTCAAATTTTTTGTCAAAGATAGTAAATTACGTCAGCTTTCAGATAAAATATAATATATGGGCGTGGCATCAACAGTTTAGTTAAAAACAAGTATTTTTAAATGCACATTTCCTAATTAAATGGGCAATGCCACGCCCATTAATTAGATATCACCGAAAAGCTGAAGAAATTTCCTAATTTTTGCAAAAAATTTCATCAAAATCGGAGCAGTAGTTCCCAAGTTATGAGCCGCACAAGTTCACCTTCATTCTCATAGGCGTAATTTTGAAAATCATGTCAATACAAAAATGTTAGCAAAATACCAGGCGCCCAGCATGCCTCAGCAAGCAAATTTTGATTTTAGCAATTTTTTAAAGTCGTATAACTTTTGAACGGCTGCACGGATTTTGTTCAAATTTTTTGTGAAAGATAGTAAATTACGTCAGCTTTCAGATAAAATATAATATATGGGCGTGGGTTCAACAGTTTAGTTGAAAAACAAGTATTTTTAAATGCACATTTCCTAATTAAATGGGCAATGCCACGCCCATTAATTAGATATCACCGAAAAGCTGAAGAAATTTCCTAATTTTTGCAAAAAATTTCATCAAAATCGGAGCAGTAGTTCCCAAGTTATGAGCCGCACAAGTTCACCTTCATTCTCATAGGCGTAATTTTGAAAATCATGTCAATACAAAAATGTTAGCAAAATACCAGGCGCCCAGCATGCCTCAGCAAGCAAATTTTGATTTTAGCAATTTTTTAAAGTCGTATAACTTTTGAACGGCTGCACGGATTTTGTTCAAATTTTTTGTCAAAGATAGTAAATTACGCCAGCTTTCAGATAAAATATAATATATGGGCGTGGCATCAACAGTTTAGTTGAAAAACAAGTATTTTTAAATGCACATTTCCTAATTAAATGGGCAATGCCACGCCCATTAATTAGATATCACCGAAAAGCTGAAGAAATTTCCTAATATTTGCAAAAAATTTCATCAAAATCGGAGCAGTAGTTCCCAAGTTATGAGCCGCACAAGTTCACCTTCATTCTCATAGGCGTAATTTTGAAAATCATGTCAATACAAAAATGTTAGCAAAATACCAGGCGCCCAGCATGCCTCAGCAAGCAAATTTTGATTTTAGCAATTTTTTAAAGTCGTATAACTTTTGAACGGCTGCACGGATTTTGTTCAAATTTTTTGTGAAAGATAGTAAATTACGTCAGCTTTCAGATAAAATATAATATATGGGCGTGGCATCAACAGTTTAGTTAAAAACAAGTATTTTTAAATGCACATTTCCTAATTAAATGGGCAATGCCACGCCCATTAATTAGATATCACCGAAAAGCTGAAGAAATTTCCTAATATTTGCAAAAAATTTCATCAAAATCGGAGCAGTAGTTCCCAAGTTATGAGCCGCACAAGTTCACCTTCATTCTCATAGGCGTAATTTTAAAAATCATGTCAATACAAAAATGTTAGCAAAATACCAGGCGCCCAGCATGCCTCAGCAAGCAAATTTTGATTTTAGCAATTTTTTAAAGTCGTATAACTTTTGAACGGCTGCACGGATTTTGTTCAAATTTTTTGTGGAAGATAGTAAATTACGTCAGCTTTCAGATAAAATATAATATATGGGCGTGGCATCAACAGTTTAGTTAAAAACAAGTATTTTTAAATGCACATTTCCTAATTAAATGGGCAATGCCACGCCCATTAATTAGATATCACCGAAAAGCTGAAGAAATTTCCTAATTTTTGCAAAAAATTTCATCAAAATCGGAGCAGTAGTTCCCAAGTTATGAGCCGCACAAGTTCACCTTCATTCTCATAGGCGTAATTTTGAAAATCATGTCAATACAAAAATGTTAGCAAAATACCAGGCGCCCAGCATGCCTCAGCAAGCAAATTTTGATTTTAGCAATTTTTTAAAGTCGTATAACTTTTGAACGGCTGCACGGATTTTGTTCAAATTTTTTGTGAAAGATAGTAAATTACGTCAGCTTTCAGATAAAATATAATATATGGGCGTGGGTTCAACAGTTTAGTTGAAAAACAAGTATTTTTAAATGCACATTTCCTAATTAAATGGGCAATGCCACGCCCATTAATTAGATATCACCGAAAAGCTGAAGAAATTTCCTAATTTTTGCAAAAAATTTCATCAAAATCGGAGCAGTAGTTCCCAAGTTATGAGCCGCACAAGTTCACCTTCATTCTCATAGGCGTAATTTTGAAAATCATGTCAATACAAAAATGTTAGCAAAATACCAGGCGCCCAGCATGCCTCAGCAAGCAAATTTTGATTTTAGCAATTTTTTAAAGTCGTATAACTTTTGAACGGCTGCACGGATTTTGTTCAAATTTTTTGTCAAAGATAGTAAATTACGCCAGCTTTCAGATAAAATATAATATATGGGCGTGGCATCAACAGTTTAGTTGAAAAACAAGTATTTTTAAATGCACATTTCCTAATTAAATGGGCAATGCCACGCCCATTAATTAGATATCACCGAAAAGCTGAAGAAATTTCCTAATATTTGCAAAAAATTTCATCAAAATCGGAGCAGTAGTTCCCAAGTTATGAGCCGCACAAGTTCACCTTCATTCTCATAGGCGTAATTTTGAAAATCATGTCAATACAAAAATGTTAGCAAAATACCAGGCGCCCAGCATGCCTCAGCAAGCAAATTTTGATTTTAGCAATTTTTTAAAGTCGTATAACTTTTGAACGGCTGCACGGATTTTGTTCAAATTTTTTGTGAAAGATAGTAAATTACGTCAGCTTTCAGATAAAATATAATATATGGGCGTCGGTTCAACAGTTTAGTTGAAAAACAAGTATTTTTAAATGCACATTTCCTAATTAAATGGGCAATGCCACGCCCATTAATTAGATATCACCGAAAAGCTGAAGAAATTTCCTAATTTTTGCAAAAAATTTCATCAAAATCGGAGCAGTAGTTCCCAAGTTATGAGCCGCACAAGTTCACCTTCATTCTCATAGGCGTAATTTTGAAAATCATGTCAATACAAAAATGTTAGCAAAATACCAGGCGCCCAGCATGCCTCAGCAAGCAAATTTTGATTTTAGCAATTTTTTAAAGTCGTATAACTTTTGAACGGCTGCACGGATTTTGTTCAAATTTTTTGTCAAAGATAGTAAATTACGCCAGCTTTCAGATAAAATATAATATATGGGCGTGGCATCAACAGTTTAGTTGAAAAACAAGTATTTTTAAATGCACATTTCCTAATTAAATGGGCAATGCCACGCCCATTAATTAGATATCACCGAAAAGCTGAAGAAATTTCCTAATATTTGCAAAAAATTTCATCAAAATCGGAGCAGTAGTTCCCAAGTTATGAGCCGCACAAGTTCACCTTCATTCTCATAGGCGTAATTTTGAAAATCATGTCAATACAAAAATGTTAGCAAAATACCAGGCGCCCAGCATGCCTCAGCAAGCAAATTTTGATTTTAGCAATTTTTTAAAGTCGTATAACTTTTGAACGGCTGCACGGATTTTGTTCAAATTTTTTGTCAAAGATAGTAAATTACGTCAGCTTTCAGATAAAATATAATATATGGGCGTGGCATCAACAGTTTAGTTAAAAACAAGTATTTTTAAATGCACATTTCCTAATTAAATGGGCAATGCCACGCCCATTAATTAGATATCACCGAAAAGCTGAAGAAATTTCCTAATATTTGCAAAAAATTTCATCAAAATCGGAGCAGTAGTTCCCAAGTTATGAGCCGCACAAGTTCACCTTCATTCTCATAGGCGTAATTTTAAAAATCATGTCAATACAAAAATGTTAGCAAAATACCAGGCGCCCAGCATGCCTCAGCAAGCAAATTTTGATTTTAGCAATTTTTTAAAGTCGTATAACTTTTGAACGGCTGCACGGATTTTGTTCAAATTTTTTGTGGAAGATAGTAAATTACGTCAGCTTTCAGATAAAATATAATATATGGGCGTGGCATCAACAGTTTAGTTAAAAACAAGTATTTTTAAATGCACATTTCCTAATTAAATGGGCAATGCCACGCCCATTAATTAGATATCACCGAAAAGCTGAAGAAATTTCCTAATATTTGCAAAAAATTTCATCAAAATCGGAGCAGTAGTTCCCAAGTTATGAGCCGCACAAGTTCACCTTCATTCTCATAGGCGTAATTTTAAAAATCATGTCAATACAAAAATGTTAGCAAAATACCAGGCGCCCAGCATGCCTCAGCAAGCAAATTTTGATTTTAGCAATTTTTTAAAGTCGTATAACTTTTGAACGGCTGCACGGATTTTGTTCAAATTTTTTGTGGAAGATAGTAAATTACGTCAGCTTTCAGATAAAATATAATATATGGGCGTGGCATCAACAGTTTAGTTAAAAACAAGTATTTTTAAATGCACATTTCCTAATTAAATGGGCAATGCCACGCCCATTAATTAGATATCACCGAAAAGCTGAAGAAATTTCCTAATTTTTGCAAAAAATTTCATCAAAATCGGAGCAGTAGTTCCCAAGTTATGAGCCGCACAAGTTCACCTTCATTCTCATAGGCGTAATTTTGAAAATCATGTCAATACAAAAATGTTAGCAAAATACCAGGCGCCCAGCATGCCTCAGCAAGCAAATTTTGATTTTAGCAATTTTTTAAAGTCGTATAACTTTTGAACGGCTGCACGGATTTTGTTCAAATTTTTTGTGAAAGATAGTAAATTACGTCAGCTTTCAGATAAAATATAATATATGGGCGTGGGTTCAACAGTTTAGTTGAAAAACAAGTATTTTTAAATGCACATTTCCTAATTAAATGGGCAATGCCACGCCCATTAATTAGATATCACCGAAAAGCTGAAGAAATTTCCTAATTTTTGCAAAAAATTTCATCAAAATCGGAGCAGTAGTTCCCAAGTTATGAGCCGCACAAGTTCACCTTCATTCTCATAGGCGTAATTTTGAAAATCATGTCAATACAAAAATGTTAGCAAAATACCAGGCGCCCAGCATGCCTCAGCAAGCAAATTTTGATTTTAGCAATTTTTTAAAGTCGTATAACTTTTGAACGGCTGCACGGATTTTGTTCAAATTTTTTGTCAAAGATAGTAAATTACGCCAGCTTTCAGATAAAATATAATATATGGGCGTGGCATCAACAGTTTAGTTGAAAAACAAGTATTTTTAAATGCACATTTCCTAATTAAATGGGCAATGCCACGCCCATTAATTAGATATCACCGAAAAGCTGAAGAAATTTCCTAATATTTGCAAAAAATTTCATCAAAATCGGAGCAGTAGTTCCCAAGTTATGAGCCGCACAAGTTCACCTTCATTCTCATAGGCGTAATTTTGAAAATCATGTCAATACAAAAATGTTAGCAAAATACCAGGCGCCCAGCATGCCTCAGCAAGCAAATTTTGATTTTAGCAATTTTTTAAAGTCGTATAACTTTTGAACGGCTGCACGGATTTTGTTCAAATTTTTTGTGAAAGATAGTAAATTACGTCAGCTTTCAGATAAAATATAATATATGGGCGTCGGTTCAACAGTTTAGTTGAAAAACAAGTATTTTTAAATGCACATTTCCTAATTAAATGGGCAATGCCACGCCCATTAATTAGATATCACCGAAAAGCTGAAGAAATTTCCTAATTTTTGCAAAAAATTTCATCAAAATCGGAGCAGTAGTTCCCAAGTTATGAGCCGCACAAGTTCACCTTCATTCTCATAGGCGTAATTTTGAAAATCATGTCAATACAAAAATGTTAGCAAAATACCAGGCGCCCAGCATGCCTCAGCAAGCAAATTTTGATTTTAGCAATTTTTTAAAGTCGTATAACTTTTGAACGGCTGCACGGATTTTGTTCAAATTTTTTGTCAAAGATAGTAAATTACGCCAGCTTTCAGATAAAATATAATATATGGGCGTGGCATCAACAGTTTAGTTGAAAAACAAGTATTTTTAAATGCACATTTCCTAATTAAATGGGCAATGCCACGCCCATTAATTAGATATCACCGAAAAGCTGAAGAAATTTCCTAATATTTGCAAAAAATTTCATCAAAATCGGAGCAGTAGTTCCCAAGTTATGAGCCGCACAAGTTCACCTTCATTCTCATAGGCGTAATTTTGAAAATCATGTCAATACAAAAATGTTAGCAAAATACCAGGCGCCCAGCATGCCTCAGCAAGCAAATTTTGATTTTAGCAATTTTTTAAAGTCGTATAACTTTTGAACGGCTGCACGGATTTTGTTCAAATTTTTTGTCAAAGATAGTAAATTACGTCAGCTTTCAGATAAAATATAATATATGGGCGTGGCATCAACAGTTTAGTTAAAAACAAGTATTTTTAAATGCACATTTCCTAATTAAATGGGCAATGCCACGCCCATTAATTAGATATCACCGAAAAGCTGAAGAAATTTCCTAATATTTGCAAAAAATTTCATCAAAATCGGAGCAGTAGTTCCCAAGTTATGAGCCGCACAAGTTCACCTTCATTCTCATAGGCGTAATTTTAAAAATCATGTCAATACAAAAATGTTAGCAAAATACCAGGCGCCCAGCATGCCTCAGCAAGCAAATTTTGATTTTAGCAATTTTTTAAAGTCGTATAACTTTTGAACGGCTGCACGGATTTTGTTCAAATTTTTTGTGAAAGATAGTAAATTACGTCAGCTTTCAGATAAAATATAATATATGGGCGTGGGTTCAACAGTTTAGTTGAAAAACAAGTATTTTTAAATGCACATTTCCTAATTAAATGGGCAATGCCACGCCCATTAATTAGATATCACCGAAAAGCTGAAGAAATTTCCTAATTTTTGCAAAAAATTTCATCAAAATCGGAGCAGTAGTTCCCAAGTTATGAGCCGCACAAGTTCACCTTCATTCTCATAGGCGTAATTTTGAAAATCATGTCAATACAAAAATGTTAGCAAAATACCAGGCGCCCAGCATGCCTCAGCAAGCAAATTTTGATTTTAGCAATTTTTTAAAGTCGTATAACTTTTGAACGGCTGCACGGATTTTGTTCAAATTTTTTGTGAAAGATAGTAAATTACGTCAGCTTTCAGATAAAATATAATATATGGGCGTGGCATCAACAGTTTGGTTGAAAAACAACTATTTTCAAATGCACATTTCCTAATTAAGTGGGCAATGCCACGCCCATTAATTAGATATCACCGAAAAGCTGAAGAAATTTCCTAATATTTGCAAAAAATTTCATCAAAATCGGAGCAGTAGTTCCCAAGTTATGAGCCGCACAAGTTCACCTTCATTCTCATAGGCGTAATTTTGAAAATCATGTCAATACAAAAATGTTAGCAAAATACCAGGCGCCCAGCATGCCTCAGCAAGCAAATTTTGATTTTAGCAATTTTTTAAAGTCGTATAACTTTTGAACGGCTGCACGGATTTTGTTCAAATTTTTTGTCAAAGATAGTAAATTACGCCAGCTTTCAGATAAAATATAATATATGGGCGTGGCATCAACAGTTTAGTTGAAAAACAAGTATTTTTAAATGCACATTTCCTAATTAAATGGGCAATGCCACGCCCATTAATTAGATATCACCGAAAAGCTGAAGAAATTTCCTAATATTTGCAAAAAATTTCATCAAAATCGGAGCAGTAGTTCCCAAGTTATGAGCCGCACAAGTTCACCTTCATTCTCATAGGCGTAATTTTGAAAATCATGTCAATACAAAAATGTTAGCAAAATACCAGGCGCCCAGCATGCCTCAGCAAGCAAATTTTGATTTTAGCAATTTTTTAAAGTCGTATAACTTTTGAACGGCTGCACGGATTTTGTTCAAATTTTTTGTGAAAGATAGTAAATTACGTCAGCTTTCAGATAAAATATAATATATGGGCGTGGGTTCAACAGTTTAGTTGAAAAACAAGTATTTTTAAATGCACATTTCCTAATTAAATGGGCAATGCCACGCCCATTAATTAGATATCACCGAAAAGCTGAAGAAATTTCCTAATTTTTGCAAAAAATTTCATCAAAATCGGAGCAGTAGTTCCCAAGTTATGAGCCGCACAAATTCACCTTCATTCTCATAGGCGTAATTTTGAAAATCATGTCAATACAAAAATGTTAGCAAAATACCAGGCGCCCAGCATACCTCAGCAAGCAAATTTTGATTTTAGCAATTTTTTAAAGTCGTATAACTTTTGAACGGCTGCACGGATTTTGTTCAAATTATTTGTGGAAGGTAGTAAATTACGTCAGCTTTCAGATAAAATATAATATATGGGCGTGGCATCAACAGTTTAGTTGAAAAACAAGTATTTTTAAATGCACATTTCCTAATTAAATGGGCAATGCCACGCCCATTAATTAGATATCACCGAAAAGCTGAAGAAATTTCCTAATATTTGCAAAAAATTTCATCAAAATCGGAGCAGTAGTTCCCAAGTTATGAGCCGCACAAGTTCACCTTCATTCTCATAGGCGTAATTTTGAAAATCATGTCAATACAAAAATGTTAGCAAAATACCAGGCGCCCAGCATGCCTCAGCAAGCAAATTTTGATTTTAGCAATTTTTTAAAGTCGTATAACTTTTGAACGGCTGCACGGATTTTGTTCAAATTTTTTGTCAAAGATAGTAAATTACGTCAGCTTTCAGATAAAATATAATATATGGGCGTGGCATCAACAGTTTAGTTAAAAACAAGTATTTTTAAATGCACATTTCCTAATTAAATGGGCAATGCCACGCCCATTAATTAGATATCACCGAAAAGCTGAAGAAATTTCCTAATATTTGCAAAAAATTTCATCAAAATCGGAGCAGTAGTTCCCAAGTTATGAGCCGCACAAGTTCACCTTCATTCTCATAGGCGTAATTTTAAAAATCATGTCAATACAAAAATGTTAGCAAAATACCAGGCGCCCAGCATGCCTCAGCAAGCAAATTTTGATTTTAGCAATTTTTTAAAGTCGTATAACTTTTGAACGGCTGCACGGATTTTGTTCAAATTTTTTGTGGAAGATAGTAAATTACGTCAGCTTTCAGATAAAATATAATATATGGGCGTGGCATCAACAGTTTAGTTAAAAACAAGTATTTTTAAATGCACATTTCCTAATTAAATGGGCAATGCCACGCCCATTAATTAGATATCACCGAAAAGCTGAAGAAATTTCCTAATTTTTGCAAAAAATTTCATCAAAATCGGAGCAGTAGTTCCCAAGTTATGAGCCGCACAAGTTCACCTTCATTCTCATAGGCGTAATTTTGAAAATCATGTCAATACAAAAATGTTAGCAAAATACCAGGCGCCCAGCATGCCTCAGCAAGCAAATTTTGATTTTAGCAATTTTTTAAAGTCGTATAACTTTTGAACGGCTGCACGGATTTTGTTCAAATTTTTTGTGAAAGATAGTAAATTACGTCAGCTTTCAGATAAAATATAATATATGGGCGTGGGTTCAACAGTTTAGTTGAAAAACAAGTATTTTTAAATGCACATTTCCTAATTAAATGGGCAATGCCACGCCCATTAATTAGATATCACCGAAAAGCTGAAGAAATTTCCTAATTTTTGCAAAAAATTTCATCAAAATCGGAGCAGTAGTTCCCAAGTTATGAGCCGCACAAGTTCACCTTCATTCTCATAGGCGTAATTTTGAAAATCATGTCAATACAAAAATGTTAGCAAAATACCAGGCGCCCAGCATGCCTCAGCAAGCAAATTTTGATTTTAGCAATTTTTTAAAGTCGTATAACTTTTGAACGGCTGCACGGATTTTGTTCAAATTTTTTGTCAAAGATAGTAAATTACGCCAGCTTTCAGATAAAATATAATATATGGGCGTGGCATCAACAGTTTAGTTGAAAAACAAGTATTTTTAAATGCACATTTCCTAATTAAATGGGCAATGCCACGCCCATTAATTAGATATCACCGAAAAGCTGAAGAAATTTCCTAATATTTGCAAAAAATTTCATCAAAATCGGAGCAGTAGTTCCCAAGTTATGAGCCGCACAAGTTCACCTTCATTCTCATAGGCGTAATTTTGAAAATCATGTCAATACAAAAATGTTAGCAAAATACCAGGCGCCCAGCATGCCTCAGCAAGCAAATTTTGATTTTAGCAATTTTTTAAAGTCGTATAACTTTTGAACGGCTGCACGGATTTTGTTCAAATTTTTTGTCAAAGATAGTAAATTACGTCAGCTTTCAGATAAAATATAATATATGGGCGTGGCATCAACAGTTTAGTTGAAAAACAAGTATTTTCAAATGCACATTTCCTAATTAAATGGGCAATGCCACGCCCATTAATTAGATATCACCGAAAAGCTGAAGAAATTTCCTAATTTTTGCAAAAAATTTCATCAAAATCGGAACAGTAGTTCCCAAGTTATGAGCCGCACAAGTTCACCTTCATTCTCATAGGCGTAATTTTGAAAATCATGTCAATACAAAAATGTTAGCAAAATACCAGGCGCCCAGCATGCCTCAGCAAGCAAATTTTGATTTTAGCAATTTTTTAAAGTCGTATAACTTTTGAACGGCTGCACGGATTTTGTTCAAATTTTTTGTGGAAGGTAGTAAATTACGTCAGCTTTCAGATAAAATATAATATATGGGCGTGGCATCAACAGTTTAGTTAAAAACAAGTATTTTTAAATGCACATTTCCTAATTAAATGGGCAATGCCACGCCCATTAATTAGATATCACCGAAAAGCTGAAGAAATTTCCTAATTTTTGCAAAAAATTTCATCAAAATCGGAACAGTAGTTCCCAAGTTATGAGCCGCACAAGTTCACCTTCATTCTCATAGGCGTAATTTTGAAAATCATGTCAATACAAAAATGTTAGCAAAATACCAGGCGCCCAGCATGCCTCAGCAAGCAAATTTTGATTTTAGCAATTTTTTAAAGTCGTATAACTTTTGAACGGCTGCACGGATTTTGTTCAAATTTTTTGTGGAAGGTAGTAAATTACGTCAGCTTTCAGATAAAATATAATATATGGGCGTGGCATCAACAGTTTAGTTAAAAACAAGTATTTTTAAATGCACATTTCCTAATTAAATGGGCAATGCCACGCCCATTAATTAGATATCACCGAAAAGCTGAAGAAATTTCCTAATATTTGCAAAAAATTTCATCAAAATCGGAGCAGTAGTTCCCAAGTTATGAGCCGCACAAATTCACCTTCATTCTCATAGGCGTAATTTTGAAAATCATGTCAATACAAAAATGTTAGCAAAATACCAGGCGCCCAGCATGCCTCAGCAAGCAAATTTTGATTTTAGCAATTTTTTAAAGTCGTATAACTTTTGAACGGCTGCACGGATTTTGTTCAAATTTTTTGTGAAAGATAGTAAATTACGTCAGCTTTCAGATAAAATATAATATATGGGCGTGGCATCAACAGTTTGGTTGAAAAACAACTATTTTCAAATGCACATTTCCTAATTAAGTGGGCAATGCCACGCCCATTAATTAGATATCACCGAAAAGCTGAAGAAATTTCCTAATTTTTGCAAAAAATTTCATCAAAATCGGAACAGTAGTTCCCAAGTTATGAGCCGCACAAGTTCACCTTCATTCTCATAGGCGTAATTTTGAAAATCATGTCAATACAAAAATGTTAGCAAAATACCAGGCGCCCAGCATGCCTCAGCAAGCAAATTTTGATTTTAGCAATTTTTTAAAGTCGTATAACTTTTGAACGGCTGCACGGATTTTGTTCAAATTTTTTGTCAAAGATAGTAAATTACGTCAGCTTTCAGATAAAATATAATATATGGGCGTGGCATCAACAGTTTAGTTAAAAACAAGTATTTTTAAATGCACATTTCCTAATTAAATGGGCAATGCCACGCCCATTAATTAGATATCACCGAAAAGCTGAAGAAATTTCCTAATATTTGCAAAAAATTTCATCAAAATCGGAGCAGTAGTTCCCAAGTTATGAGCCGCACAAGTTCACCTTCATTCTCATAGGCGTAATTTTAAAAATCATGTCAATACAAAAATGTTAGCAAAATACCAGGCGCCCAGCATGCCTCAGCAAGCAAATTTTGATTTTAGCAATTTTTTAAAGTCGTATAACTTTTGAACGGCTGCACGGATTTTGTTCAAATTTTTTGTGGAAGATAGTAAATTACGTCAGCTTTCAGATAAAATATAATATATGGGCGTGGCATCAACAGTTTAGTTAAAAACAAGTATTTTTAAATGCACATTTCCTAATTAAATGGGCAATGCCACGCCCATTAATTAGATATCACCGAAAAGCTGAAGAAATTTCCTAATTTTTGCAAAAAATTTCATCAAAATCGGAGCAGTAGTTCCCAAGTTATGAGCCGCACAAGTTCACCTTCATTCTCATAGGCGTAATTTTGAAAATCATGTCAATACAAAAATGTTAGCAAAATACCAGGCGCCCAGCATGCCTCAGCAAGCAAATTTTGATTTTAGCAATTTTTTAAAGTCGTATAACTTTTGAACGGCTGCACGGATTTTGTTCAAATTTTTTGTGAAAGATAGTAAATTACGTCAGCTTTCAGATAAAATATAATATATGGGCGTGGGTTCAACAGTTTAGTTGAAAAACAAGTATTTTTAAATGCACATTTCCTAATTAAATGGGCAATGCCACGCCCATTAATTAGATATCACCGAAAAGCTGAAGAAATTTCCTAATTTTTGCAAAAAATTTCATCAAAATCGGAGCAGTAGTTCCCAAGTTATGAGCCGCACAAGTTCACCTTCATTCTCATAGGCGTAATTTTGAAAATCATGTCAATACAAAAATGTTAGCAAAATACCAGGCGCCCAGCATGCCTCAGCAAGCAAATTTTGATTTTAGCAATTTTTTAAAGTCGTATAACTTTTGAACGGCTGCACGGATTTTGTTCAAATTTTTTGTGAAAGATAGTAAATTACGTCAGCTTTCAGATAAAATATAATATATGGGCGTGGGTTCAACAGTTTAGTTGAAAAACAAGTATTTTTAAATGCACATTTCCTAATTAAATGGGCAATGCCACGCCCATTAATTAGATATCACCGAAAAGCTGAAGAAATTTCCTAATATTTGCAAAAAATTTCATCAAAATCGGAACAGTAGTTCCCAAGTTATGAGCCGCACAAGTTCACCTTCATTCTCATAGGCGTAATTTTGAAAATCATGTCAATACAAAAATGTTAGCAAAATACCAGGCGCCCAGCATGCCTCAGCAAGCAAATTTTGATTTTAGCAATTTTTTAAAGTCGTATAACTTTTGAACGGCTGCACGGATTTTGTTCAAATTTTTTGTGAAAGATAGTAAATTACGTCAGCTTTCAGATAAAATATAATATATGGGCGTGGCATCAACAGTTTAGTTGAAAAACAAGTATTTTTAAATGCACATTTCCTAATTAAATGGGCAATGCCACGCCCATTAATTAGATATCACCGAAAAGCTGAAGAAATTTCCTAATATTTGCAAAAAATTTCATCAAAATCGGAACAGTAGTTCCCAAGTTATGAGCCGCACAAGTTCACCTTCATTCTCATAGGCGTAATTTTGAAAATCATGTCAATACAAAAATGTTAGCAAAATACCAGGCGCCCAGCATGCCTCAGCAAGCAAATTTTGATTTTAGCAATTTTTTAAAGTCGTATAACTTTTGAACGGCTGCACGGATTTTGTTCAAATTTTTTGTCAAAGATAGTAAATTACGTCAGCTTTCAGATAAAATATAATATATGGGCGTGGCATCAACAGTTTAGTTGAAAAACAAGTATTTTCAAATGCACATTTCCTAATTAAATGGGCAATGCCACGCCCATTAATTAGATATCACCGAAAAGCTGAAGAAATTTCCTAATATTTGCAAAAAATTTCATCAAAATCGGAGCAGTAGTTCCCAAGTTATGAGCCGCACAAGTTCACCTTCATTCTCATAGGCGTAATTTTGAAAATCATGTCAATACAAAAATGTTAGCAAAATACCAGGCGCCCAGCATGCCTCAGCAAGCAAATTTTGATTTTAGCAATTTTTTAAAGTCGTATAACTTTTGAACGGCTGCACGGATTTTGTTCAAATTTTTTGTGGAAGGTAGTAAATTACGTCAGCTTTCAGATAAAATATAATATATGGGCGTGGCATCAACAGTTTAGTTAAAAACAAGTATTTTTAAATGCACATTTCCTAATTAAATGGGCAATGCCACGCCCATTAATTAGATATCACCGAAAAGCTGAAGAAATTTCCTAATTTTTGCAAAAAATTTCATCAAAATCGGAACAGTAGTTCCCAAGTTATGAGCCGCACAAGTTCACCTTCATTCTCATAGGCGTAATTTTGAAAATCATGTCAATACAAAAATGTTAGCAAAATACCAGGCGCCCAGCATGCCTCAGCAAGCAAATTTTGATTTTAGCAATTTTTTAAAGTCGTATAACTTTTGAACGGCTGCACGGATTTTGTTCAAATTTTTTGTGGAAGGTAGTAAATTACGTCAGCTTTCAGATAAAATATAATATATGGGCGTGGCATCAACAGTTTAGTTAAAAACAAGTATTTTTAAATGCACATTTCCTAATTAAATGGGCAATGCCACGCCCATTAATTAGATATCACCGAAAAGCTGAAGAAATTTCCTAATATTTGCAAAAAATTTCATCAAAATCGGAGCAGTAGTTCCCAAGTTATGAGCCGCACAAGTTCACCTTCATTCTCATAGGCGTAATTTTGAAAATCATGTCAATACAAAAATGTTAGCAAAATACCAGGCGCCCAGCATGCCTCAGCAAGCAAATTTTGATTTTAGCAATTTTTTAAAGTCGTATAACTTTTGAACGGCTGCACGGATTTTGTTCAAATTTTTTGTGAAAGATAGTAAATTACGTCAGCTTTCAGATAAAATATAATATATGGGCGTGGCATCAACAGTTTGGTTGAAAAACAACTATTTTCAAATGCACATTTCCTAATTAAGTGGGCAATGCCACGCCCATTAATTAGATATCACCGAAAAGCTGAAGAAATTTCCTAATTTTTGCAAAAAATTTCATCAAAATCGGAACAGTAGTTCCCAAGTTATGAGCCGCACAAGTTCACCTTCATTCTCATAGGCGTAATTTTGAAAATCATGTCAATACAAAAATGTTAGCAAAATACCAGGCGCCCAGCATGCCTCAGCAAGCAAATTTTGATTTTAGCAATTTTTTAAAGTCGTATAACTTTTGAACGGCTGCACGGATTTTGTTCAAATTTTTTGTGAAAGATAGTAAATTACGTCAGCTTTCAGATAAAATATAATATATGGACGTGGCATCAACAGTTTGGTTGAAAAACAACTATTTTCAAATGCACATTTCCTAATTAAGTGGGCAATGCCACGCCCATTAATTAGATATCACCGAAAAGCTGAAGAAATTTCCTAATTTTTGCAAAAAATTTCATCAAAATCGGAACAGTAGTTCCCAAGTTATGAGCCGCACAAGTTCACCTTCATTCTCATAGGCGTAATTTTGAAAATCATGTCAATACAAAAATGTTAGCAAAATACCAGGCGCCCAGCATGCCTCAGCAAGCAAATTTTGATTTTAGCAATTTTTTAAAGTCGTATAACTTTTGAACGGCTGCACGGATTTTGTTCAAATTTTTTGTGAAAGATAGTAAATTACGTCAGCTTTCAGATAAAATATAATATATGGGCGTGGCATCAACAGTTTGGTTGAAAAACAACTATTTTCAAATGCACATTTCCTAATTAAGTGGGCAATGCCACGCCCATTAATTAGATATCACCGAAAAGCTGAAGAAATTTCCTAATTTTTGCAAAAAATTTCATCAAAATCGGAACAGTAGTTCCCAAGTTATGAGCCGCACAAGTTCACCTTCATTCTCATAGGCGTAATTTTGAAAATCATGTCAATACAAAAATGTTAGCAAAATACCAGGCGCCCAGCATGCCTCAGCAAGCAAATTTTGATTTTAGCAATTTTTTAAAGTCGTATAACTTTTGAACGGCTGCACGGATTTTGTTCAAATTTTTTGTGAAAGATAGTAAATTACGTCAGCTTTCAGATAAAATATAATATATGGGCGTGGCATCAACAGTTTGGTTGAAAAACAACTATTTTCAAATGCACATTTCCTAATTAAGTGGGCAATGCCACGCCCATTAATTAGATATCACCGAAAAGCTGAAGAAATTTCCTAATTTTTGCAAAAAATTTCATCAAAATCGGAACAGTAGTTCCCAAGTTATGAGCCGCACAAGTTCACCTTCATTCTCATAGGCGTAATTTTGAAAATCATGTCAATACAAAAATGTTAGCAAAATACCAGGCGCCCAGCATGCCTCAGCAAGCAAATTTTGATTTTAGCAATTTTTTAAAGTCGTATAACTTTTGAACGGCTGCACGGATTTTGTTCAAATTTTTTGTCAAAGATAGTAAATTACGTCAGCTTTCAGATAAAATATAATATATGGGCGTGGCATCAACAGTTTAGTTGAAAAACAAGTATTTTCAAATGCACATTTCCTAATTAAATGGGCAATGCCACGCCCATTAATTAGATATCACCGAAAAGCTGAAGAAATTTCCTAATATTTGCAAAAAATTTCATCAAAATCGGAGCAGTAGTTCCCAAGTTATGAGCCGCACAAGTTCACCTTCATTCTCATAGGCGTAATTTTGAAAATCATGTCAATACAAAAATGTTAGCAAAATACCAGGCGCCCAGCATGCCTCAGCAAGCAAATTTTGATTTTAGCAATTTTTTAAAGTCGTATAACTTTTGAACGGCTGCACGGATTTTGTTCAAATTTTTTGTGGAAGGTAGTAAATTACGTCAGCTTTCAGATAAAATATAATATATGGGCGTGGCATCAACAGTTTAGTTAAAAACAAGTATTTTTAAATGCACATTTCCTAATTAAATGGGCAATGCCACGCCCATTAATTAGATATCACCGAAAAGCTGAAGAAATTTCCTAATTTTTGCAAAAAATTTCATCAAAATCGGAACAGTAGTTCCCAAGTTATGAGCCGCACAAGTTCACCTTCATTCTCATAGGCGTAATTTTGAAAATCATGTCAATACAAAAATGTTAGCAAAATACCAGGCGCCCAGCATGCCTCAGCAAGCAAATTTTGATTTTAGCAATTTTTTAAAGTCGTATAACTTTTGAACGGCTGCACGGATTTTGTTCAAATTTTTTGTGGAAGGTAGTAAATTACGTCAGCTTTCAGATAAAATATAATATATGGGCGTGGCATCAACAGTTTAGTTAAAAACAAGTATTTTTAAATGCACATTTCCTAATTAAATGGGCAATGCCACGCCCATTAATTAGATATCACCGAAAAGCTGAAGAAATTTCCTAATTTTTGCAAAAAATTTCATCAAAATCGGAACAGTAGTTCCCAAGTTATGAGCCGCACAAGTTCACCTTCATTCTCATAGGCGTAATTTTGAAAATCATGTCAATACAAAAATGTTAGCAAAATACCAGGCGCCCAGCATGCCTCAGCAAGCAAATTTTGATTTTAGCAATTTTTTAAAGTCGTATAACTTTTGAACGGCTGCACGGATTTTGTTCAAATTTTTTGTGAAAGATAGTAAATTACGTCAGCTTTCAGATAAAATATAATATATGGACGTGGCATCAACAGTTTGGTTGAAAAACAACTATTTTCAAATGCACATTTCCTAATTAAGTGGGCAATGCCACGCCCATTAATTAGATATCACCGAAAAGCTGAAGAAATTTCCTAATTTTTGCAAAAAATTTCATCAAAATCGGAACAGTAGTTCCCAAGTTATGAGCCGCACAAGTTCACCTTCATTCTCATAGGCGTAATTTTGAAAATCATGTCAATACAAAAATGTTAGCAAAATACCAGGCGCCCAGCATGCCTCAGCAAGCAAATTTTGATTTTAGCAATTTTTTAAAGTCGTATAACTTTTGAACGGCTGCACGGATTTTGTTCAAATTTTTTGTGAAAGATAGTAAATTACGTCAGCTTTCAGATAAAATATAATATATGGGCGTGGCATCAACAGTTTAGTTGAAAAACAAGTATTTTTAAATGCACATTTCCTAATTAAATGGGCAATGCCACGCCCATTAATTAGATATCACCGAAAAGCTGAAGAAATTTCCTAATATTTGCAAAAAATTTCATCAAAATCGGAGCAGTAGTTCCCAAGTTATGAGCCGCACAAGTTCACCTTCATTCTCATAGGCGTAATTTTGAAAATCATGTCAATACAAAAATGTTAGCAAAATACCAGGCGCCCAGCATGCCTCAGCAAGCAAATTTTGATTTTAGCAATTTTTTAAAGTCGTATAACTTTTGAACGGCTGCACGGATTTTGTTCAAATTTTTTGTGAAAGATAGTAAATTACGTCAGCTTTCAGATAAAATATAATATATGGGCGTGGCATCAACAGTTTAGTTGAAAAACAAGTATTTTTAAATGCACATTTCCTAATTAAATGGGCAATGCCACGCCCATTAATTAGATATCACCGAAAAGCTGAAGAAATTTCCTAATATTTGCAAAAAATTTCATCAAAATCGGAGCAGTAGTTCCCAAGTTATGAGCCGCACAAATTCACCTTCATTCTCATAGGCGTAATTTTGAATATCATGAGCACACATGAACAGTGCCACGCCCATGGTCCTTAAAGGAAAATCCATGAGAAACTAGACAGACAGACGGACATGGGTAAAACGATTTTGATTTTTATTTTGAATCGATTGGTATAGTTGGAGATTTGCCGAGAAGGAGTTACAAACATCCGTACAAACCTAATAAACCGTCTGTTACAAGTTATGTAGGGTATATAGAATATAAAAAAGAATACTTTATGTTATGCATATTCTGATGTCTTTTTATTTTGTATATTACATTTCTAAATATGACTGTAAATTGGGGTTGGGTTGCTGTTGCGTATGAGTAATTTTTTCTGAACTTAACCCAATAATGGTGTCACAGCGCAGCAATATGTGGCTACTTTGTGGTTTATGTTTACTATTTATAACCGTATCACAGCAGTTTCTTACATTTCATATTATTATCTGTTTATGAGTTGTGAGCTGGTTTTCAAAATGGACGTGTTTCTTTATGGTTTGTATGGTTGATGAATTCAACACTTGTTATATCTGGTAACCACATAGAATTACAAATACACACGTACTTTTATTCATATTAATGACAATATCAATTTTATATTCTTGTTGTTGGGTAAATCGATTGATAACAAAGGTATACATTTCTACGAACGTATAATTATAGAGCAGAGAAAAAGCAATAAAACTTATTTATAATTTTAAAAACATTATTACAAATATACTTTAAGACATACAATTCTACAAATTATACTCTAATAAATACATATATATAGCAATTTGTGTCTACATTATTCTACACAGCAATGGTACTTAAAATCGTAATAAAACATTTTACTCCCTACCAACAATCAATCGAGTGTAATGTGCTTTTGTATTGGCAACAATTACATAAATAGATACGTATGTGTGCGTACTTAAAGCACTTTAATTTGCAAAATGAATGCTACATTATTACAATTAGATTTGCAGCTGAGGTATATGCAAGTACAACGTATAGCAGCGGCGGACACAGAACTAAAATCAATCGTTAGCCATATATGCCTACATACCTAAGAATAAATTAATTAATAAAATTACCACGGATGTGTGGGTATATGCCACATTTTTGCTTTTCAATGTATTGTCTGTTTATTAAATTGCATTTTATACTACCAACCTAAATCAATATTAACAGTTTTAATACTCTGCTAATTATTGACAAAACAAATGCAATTGCACATATTGTACATGACGTAGTAAATTTTTATTAATAAATGAAAATGGTTTATTATACCTTCCACAGGTATACTAAGTTTGTCATTCTATTTGCAACACCTAGACGCGAGTGTAAAAGACCCTTCAAAGTATATATAGTAAGTATAGAGTTTCAGTTGAGAAAGATCATGGGCACGTGCTTGTGTGCATGTATTATTGGTATTGTCATGGTCATATATCTTAAGGCAGAAACTTCTACTTTCTGCACATACATCGTTATTAAAATTGGGCAAAATCGGTCAAGCGCCATGCCATAAAACACGATTTGCAAGCTGATACTTTATAGAGATGTTATTAGAGGGCGCAATTATATTTTTGCCACGACCATCGTTTGTATATAGATGTGGACGGTATTTAAGATTTGATCCAAGCCAACTTTGATTTTTACAAATTTCCGTTTCTGTATAAATATGTAATTATAAATTATAGCTCTCTGGCGGATATTTTAAATAATAAAATATATAAAATATAACACTACTGTTGAGCGCTTAATGAGAAAGTTGTCACTTTTATATAAATATTTATATTCATACAAGCAACTCCCCATTCGTGTCATTATGTGTATTTACGATTATTATTTTAAATCCGTTATTTTAACGTTATCTACCGCACACAAACATAGCGTTTATATATCATTATCTGAACAACCAAAATAGTTAACAGGGATCAGGCGAAATTTAAAATATTAAATTTTACATTATTTTTGATGTTCTATATACATACTCGTATGTCTCTAAAAAATATTTTATAAGCTATATAATGTTGCTAACATTTACTTTAAGCTATAATCAAACATAACAAATACGTTTCAAAGATTAATTAGATTTATCTGTAGAGTATATTTGTGAAATTTTTCAAAACATAAAGTTGATCATTTGAGCAAGATGATCATCTTAGTTTTTATATTTTGCACCACATGTGCGGATGTTTGTAACACCTATACGGCTAATGCCACACCCAGTTTTAATTATACCGATTTAAAGCGTATTATACAAAATCAGAATTTAAATCGATTTAAACATGTTCGTCAATCCATCCATTTTTTGCAATATTTCAATGAAATTTTGGTACAAGAATATGTCTTGGCTCAGAAAGAAACCCTATTGAAAATGGACCAAATCGGAATATTTTTTAATATCTAATACTAGGACCCTATTTGGAGAGGGCATATAAGATCCTATTACAATGAAAGTCTTTATATGGAAAAAAATTTAAATTTCTAATATTTTTAAACAAAATTTGTTGAAGAATTTAATGAAGAGTTTACCTTCATATCTTTCTAAATTTGGACCCGATTGGACCATTTTTAAAATCCCTTCCTTGAAAATTCCTTTAACTAGTGGTTGATAACAATTTAAAATTTGTTCAAATTTTTTTAGAAAATATATATTTTTAAAAAATATACTTTTAATTTAAAAAAAAATTAAAACAATTTATTAAAAATTTTGTCAAAATTTCTTCTATAATTACTAATTTAAACTATGTACGTACTCTCGAAAGGTATATTGAGGGTAAATAAAAAATCAATTACATTTTCACCAAGAAAGAAAAAACTTACAATTATATTTTGGCCTTTAATATATTTTCACAATGACTAGAACCTTCAAATACTAGTACTTAGTGCATATGTGTTAACTGTAATTGTTAACACATTGACAAAAAAAAAAAAAAAAATCCGACCTTTACTTCTTTAAACAAAGATTGTTTTTTGTCAGATTTAAACAGTTTTCAATCATATTTGAAAACACATAAAATAGAAAAAAAGGAAAAAAATCACACATCACTTACATATAAATAAAATGAAAAATGAAAATATTTTACATATGTGTATGTGAAGCAGTAAAGTATATTTTTACCGATAAATAATTTAATAAATTTTACAAAGTAATTTAAAACACCGTTTTAATAATGCATGAACTAACTGGAAAAAGAAAAATAAACAAATATTTGTTTTTAATGAAATGGGACATACGTTGCTATATAAATTTATGGAAACTTTTACACATGAAAAATTAGAAACATTTTTGTTTATAGAAATAGAAAATATAAATACACTGATATACAACAAAAACTATGTTTTACATACATATATAAACACATATACATGGTAGGTGATCCAAGGCAATTTTTCGAATTCACCGGTTTAACCGTTTTACGCTAAATATTTGGTGTGTAATGTGTTTCATTTTATTGAAAATTTATTTCTGTTGGACTTTGTATGAAATTAATGTTCGACTGCTGGCCGAATTGGAACCCGGATGGATTTCTAACGTCTTTGAGAGAGACTTTTAGCTGTTGGCTGTTTAGACACCTTTTTGTTTCAACGTTTCACATTTCTAATGCAATCACTTCAGTCACAAGGGTCCAAAGGAAACAAACTTTTTTCATAAATTTTCAAATTATATTATATGGGAAAAAGTTTAAAAAATTATGCTACCATATGGGTGATAAAGCATAAATAAACTAGCATGCATCATATCAACAACATTCATTAACAAACAATGATCGATTGTTATAATGTGCATGTGTCGGTATACACGGGGATGTACGAGTATTTTACAAAGCAAGTATTATTCCGCCTGGAACACTTTTGATATTTACCAAGTTCTTTACCTGCTGTGCCCATATTCAAAATGCTAATCTCGCCAAAATAGGAACCGGCCTTCAATGAGGCCATTACAGTTTTACCATTATCAGCCACCACCTGCAGCCGCCCACGATTCACGATATACATCTCTTTGCCCACCTCACCTGGACACACACGAATTAAAATCACGTACATTGAAAACCATATGGATATATAGAGTGGGCACAAATTATTTATAACATCAGCATCAGACAGCGTTTGTCCAAAAAGTAGTTGAGTGTGTTTATGGTACAGGAAACAAAATATTCACCAAGTATTCAAGTGTGCATTGAATTATTTAGTGTTTTATTTATTTATTTTTATTTTTTTTTTTTTTCGGTGGTTAACGATTTATAGCACCCACAGAAGACCACACCATGCCACCAGCAATGAAGCAACATTGAGCCAACCAGCCAACCAACCGAACAATTCATACCGTAAAGTATTTTATATATTTTGTTGGCATTTGTAATGGTATTGGTTGGTTATGTAAGCGTTTTGTTAAGCGTAAATATAGAAATCGTTTTCATTTTTAAGGTTTTGTTGTTGTTTGGTATTATGTTTTTGGAGTATTTTTGCACACCCGGTGTTTTTTTTTTTTTTATTATTTTTCATTGGCAGTTAATTTCATTTCGTTGTTGGTTTGATTTTGTGGTCGGTAGTAATTTATCAGCCAGAAAGATACAAGCGAAGACCAACAATATACAAAGAGATGGATATTCAATAGGCAAGCGAAGGTATTTTTGCCAGCGTTTACCACATCCACCCACAACCCATATACAACCATACACATAAACACGTATACGTATACGTAGTAAACATAAATTCGTTTAATGTTTGCCATTCACCGTGTAAAGTTGTTTAAATGTCGTCAGCAGCCAGCCCAGTACATACAGCGTTTCAAGTGGCATTTATGATATTGCGATAGGTTGGAGAGAATTCATGCATTGACAGATAAATTGAAATGAAATTTCATCATCATCATTCATATACGCACACACACACACACATTTACCATTGTGTTAATTATATTTAAGGAAAAAGTTAAATCAATGAAAGAGAGAAAAATAGATCAAAAAAAGAAATTAAATTTTTTAAAATAAAATAAAAAATAAAAAATAAAAAATAAAAATAAAAATTAATCACCACTAAACTTACCTTTACGGCATATATAATCACCGGGCGAAAACAATACGGGCCGTAACCTCAACACTAATTCACACAGAAAGCCAGCTTCAGTATTTTGAAATATTTCCACACGCTTAAGTGTGTCTAAATGGACGTTAATTGCTATTTCAGCCTGTTGATGATCGACACGAAATTGAGCGAAATAATAACAATTTTCAAATGTTTGGTTTTTCCCTTATAGCTCACCTTTAGTTTATCAGGAAGACAGGATACGGCCCGTTCCTCATCAGAACATTTTTGCGTTAACCATAAATAATCGAACCATTTAATCACTTTCACCTGCAAGTGATTGGGCACTCGACGCATACGCATATATGTCTTCACACCATCCAATTTTGCTTTAAAAAAGAACAAAAAATAAATTAAAAGAAGTTATAGAATAAAATGTTTTAAGTTATACAAAAAATTAAATTATTTCCTTTAAAATCGTTCAGTAAATGAATACGGCAAACATTTACTTGGCCATTATAATAACATTTTTTTTTATACTCTGCACCTTGGTAATGAGGGTGCACAGGGTTAACATACCCTCAAATCAACATCAACAACTGAGTCGTTCTAGACATGTCCTTCTCGTGTTTTTTTAATAATAATCAAAATTAGACTTTGTCACTTTTATTCATATGAATAAACTTTCACACTTGAAACAAAATATTCGCTGTTGATTGTTACGGTACTTATAAAAGGTGGAGGAATCAAGCCTTGCTGTTATAATTTTTAAAATATAAAAGAAAATCAATCAGGGAGCTTAGTAGGTACATGATTATGCTTTCTATAGTTTATATATTAAGGGTGTACTAAAATGTCGGACCACATAGAAAATTGGGGGTATACTGAGTTTGTCATTCTACTTGCAACACCCACAAGGAGGCATCAAAAACCCGACACAGTCTAAATATTCTTGTACACCATCACACTCTAAATCAATCTAGAAATGTATGTCCGCATGTCCATCTGTTACTTTCATTCACTTTCATTCTCACAATCGAAAATTTTAAATATTTTAAAGATAATTTTTTGATTAATGCTAAACAAAAACATAAATTTTTTATTCTTTATATGATATATAATAATGTTGTAAAGTACGTAGGTGGGGAATGTTCGAAAGAGTTTCTTGTACGGTCTCCATATTTTATTATTTAACAAATAATAATAATAACACTAAAATGGATAAACTATTGTTGAATGTGAAGCATGTCACGTTTCTCTCACCCTGTTTCAAAGGACACTTTTCATGGTACTTTATAGTCATCACAGACGGTGCCTGAGTGAGCTAATCAAAGTCAAACTTGAATCATCTGATCAATTACGATGCATCGACATCAACATTTTAATAAAAAAAATTTTTTGTTTTTTTTTTAATTTTTTTTGGAAATTTGGCACTTTCGCCTTGATAGGTATTTTGAAAATATACTATAAATCGTTTGATTCTTCAAACCTTATGATAAGTAGAATTATTGTGATGAGTTTCATTAAAAAACATCAAGAATTGTGAGTTTTTGAAAAGTGGTTCACTTTTCATAACACAACAAAGTTTGAACTGAACAAATATAAATAATAAGTAAAAATAACAGATTAACAGTTTAATTCCTTGATATTTTTTTTTTTTTTTGACAATTTACCAAAAATTTTAGTTGTCTTGTGGTAAATATTTAAGCTAAAGGCTGTTTGAAAAATTTGTTTGTGTTCTGTTTATTTTCATTCATAACAGAATGAGATGAACAGCAGAACAGATAAATGGATCTGTCTACTCCCGCTTTAAAAATATGATCCCATTTTACGCCAAAAGTTGTGAAATTGAATTTATTCTGTGAACCTCTTGGCAAAACATTTTACGATGAATAACATAAAGCCAATTTTAGCATAAGAGCACACACACATACATAAGTTTTACTTTATATACGATATGTATGTAGTATGTACAGTGAAAACAAAAGCAAAAACAAAACAACAAGTTTGAAAGCAGGTTATAAAAATTGACAATGAAGGCAACGCTTTGGTTTGTGTCAAATAATTTAATTTATTTACGAAACTTATTCAAACACTTCTTGTGATGGCCGTAATTAGATTTGCTAAACAACAAAGGGGGCGGAACGAGGAAGAGGGCACCGACAACAATTTTAAATTTGATACTTTTCAAATAAGAATAATAATAATAATGTTTTTGTTGTTGTTGTTGTTGTTGTTGTTTTTCCAGTAATTATCAACATTTATACTAATTTAATCTACTCAGCACCACAAAGGATTGGTTTAGAAGTAAAATACAATTCGTTATAGTTGCCTCTCTCTCTCTCTCTATATATATATATATATCTTCTTCTCATTTACTCTTTATTAAAAAATTACATCTACTAAGTTGTGTCAGACTAGAAAGCAACCATTACAAATGCCATTAAATTAATCTAAAAACTTTACATTTATATTGAATCCATCTCGTGTCTGCGGTGCAGTGAATTTTCGCAACATTTGCCAATGTGTCGTTCTGTAGCTAAACTGTACAATGCACCAATTACTTAATTAAACTATTTTACAACGAATAATACGTTAATTGTAGGATTGATTTTGTTTAAAAGAACAAGAAAAACTAGAAAGAAATGCGAAGTAGAGAATAATGAATAAGAAAATTAAAAATATCTTAAGCTTGTAAGTATCTGCACGTTCTAAAACTTATCAGATCAAGAGTGCAAAAAGCAAAAAACTGAAATTGGTTTAGGGCAGATTTGAAATATTCTTCGCATTTTTATGGCAGGTACATGATTACATCCTAATAAGGCCGATTTATGTGGACAGGGTTATTCTGCGCAAAATAATTTTTCGTAATTTGTGGGCGCGTCTGTTAGGGTTAGATACTGTCTATTTCAAACATATGGATGGATAAGTAAAACTAATTTCCACTTTGTTATTCGTGAAAATTTTAACCATATTAAACTGGACTTAGTCCGGTTAAAATAATGTCTACAATCATTTTTTTAATTTTTTTTTTTTTCTACTTTAGACACCAGATCATCTTGCTAGTTCAGCTTGGATTTCAAATCTAATCAAATATATATATATAAAGGTCTCCGCCTGGTAGTTTTAAGCGGAATAACATTTTTAGTACACTTGCCTTGTCTTTTATGGAAAACAACAAAATTTCTTTACAATTTCACAATAAATTCAATTTGAATGTTACAATTCATTGTAGACCCCTGATTTTATATATACATATGTCTATAAAATATGTAAGAAGAATTTCTCTATTTCAAGTGTGAATCTTATCTACGTTCAAGTTCAAAAATACTTTTAAATCATTTGAAATGGTGAACTGAAATACGTTCAAAATAAAATATGCCAAAGTTCCTTCAAACAATAGATAGAAACTATGCAGCGTGAAATGCTCTTTCATTTCCTTAGCCCGCAACGTTGTTTTCATGGTTTACGAAAACTTACAACGAACAAAAACCCAAATGATAGAAAAAAAGAACAATAAGAAAACTAAATTTGGCTTAGGCCACATCTTAAATACCCTCCACATCTACTTCCAAACGGTGGGCGTGACAACTTTTTTGATTATGCTCTCTTGTAGTGTACGAATTATGTATTAGCTTGCAAGTGAAATTTTGTGCACCTGTGTTATTCAACTACGCCCATTTTTGGAACATCAATGGCTGTTTAAAGTTCATGGGTCAATTTTTGTATTAGATAAATCGATTTTTGTCGATAGTAGACGTGGCTCATGATCGATTTTATCCACTAAAGAAACTAAAAGCGTTTGTACAAAATTTCATCTCAATATGTCAAAATGTGCAACAAACAGGCAAATGGACACACGGACATACATGTCAGAAGAATAAGTACAAGTCCATGTACATTGTGATTTTGGTAAATAGAGTTAAGCTATATTTGAACTCATTTATCCAATGACGCCAACATTATTTCTGCGTTTATATGCATCATCACGATGATAGTTGCCGCCGTTGTCATCACCATCACCGTCACGAAAACTGACTATAGGTTAGTAATAAGAACAAAAAGAAACAAAAGGAGAAAGGAAATGCATGTAATTGTTTTAAATACACTGACACAGACACACTCATGCATACATTCACTAAAATGCGCAAGTATTACGCAGACATTGTCAACAAAAAGCAACCAGCAAGCCGGAGCACAATGTTACCAAACCAACCATAGAGTAAAATGTTTTAAACAAAAACGTAAGAAAATTTCTTAATTGAGAAAATTTATCTACTTTTGTATAAATGTATGGAATGGTGTGACGGTGCGTATGAGTGTTTCCGGTAGTGTGAATGGAATTATTTATACATGTACACTTATGCCAATGACTTTTAACGCTCAGTTTAACGATATTTTAACATAAATTGTAACAAATGTTATAATAAACTGATAAGTTTTCATTTTGTTCCAGGTTCTATCCTTCCAGTCGCCAAGTATTAATTTTTCACAATTTCTAACATTTTCATTTCATTACAGCTTTCAAATATAGTCTAAATGAAAATAAAAGTTATAATAAACTGTTTTTTTTAAAACCCACTATAATTTGAGATCGGAATATAACTTATCAAAATAGACTAATTTTTGATTTTTTAAAAGCGAAATTTACTTCACTGGGATTGAAATATGAAGTCTAGTTAAACGCGTTGAACTTTCTGATTAGTCCTTGGGCTGAATTTGTGTATTTGCAATAGAAAATTATTGACAAAGTGGACGATTATGTGAGCAGCTCATTGTTATTGTCATTGTGGGTGTGGCACGCGCCTTTTTAGTACTTACAAATGTTTTGCAAAAAGTCAATATACCCCCACAATCACTATTTTGGTGGGTACAAAAATGCATACATACATTTATGTGTGAATATGCGTAGAAACTGTACAAGTACATACTTGTAGGATATATTTAAAAGTGTGTAAATATACTCATACGTTATGTGCACCTAGTACTTAACAGCAAATGCTGTAATTTTACACCGTTTCTCGTAAATTACATAATCCAGTACGCATATATGTTTATATTTACATATCTACGGTAAATGCTTACAAAATGTTTTGTTCAACCATGTGCCATATGGGCGCGACAGTATGAGAATATATGAGCAAGCTCTGCACGTATGTGTATACAAATACCATTGCATACTACGTATTTAGTGTGTTTTGTTTATCTTTGGGTCATATAAATTCTTTATTTATAGCCGTTATTTCTTTACACTCACAACCTATGAGAGTGTCCGTAATCTCTTCGCATATGTTTTTTTTTTTATTGAATTAATTTACACGTATAGTGTAAAAGTGATTCGAACAATTTACTCTTTAAACAAAAACTTGTATGTTTTTACAGTTTTATGCTTTTACGCATTTCCATATGACGAAATGAAAAATTACTTTTGTTATACTTAAAAAACTTCTATTAGTGTCAAACTTTTCTCGTTATTATTTGTGAGTTTTTTTTTTTTTTTTTTTGGTCACCCACATAACTAAAACAAATTCATTATTAGAAACTTTTATCTTTTGTTATATTCGTAAAATGCTTTAATATATAAAAATTTCTTGAAAACTTTTGAATTTAATGCAAGTAAAAATATTATAGTCGGTCAAGCCTGATTATGAAATACCCTACATTACTTGATGTTTTACTCAACTTAAGTTTTTCTTTGAAAAAAGAAAAAAATATTTTTTTTTTGCCACATAAAATTCTCCACTATAACCTTGTATGGAGAGGGGTTCTAAACATAATCTATTTTCAAAATAGTTTCTCTTTGAATCAATATATATTTTTTTGTACGAAATTTCATCAAAATATATCAAAAAATATGACCTGTAACTTGCGCATATATTTAGATGGATATACAGACGGACAGAATCAAATTTTGATTTTGAATCGATCGGTATAAATGAAGGTGGGTGTAAAATTTGCTCTATAAGAGTTACAAACATCCACACAAACTTTCCCACAAGTGGTACGAGGTATAATTATCAGGTCATATACCTTTATGCGGATGAACTTCTCAACGACAAAAGCCCGGCCCAACTGTAATGGTAGTGATTGGCTCAAAATCAAAATGTAAATCACTTTAACCGTGTCCGTCTCTCCATCAACGCTTTTATTTCTCGTACTGATTTTTGATATTTATTGATAAAATTTGATTCGATTCCTTTAATTAAATTAATTATTAGCTTAACAGCTAACCTGTACCAAATTTGCGTCTAATGGTACCATTTTTAGAATCCATTTCACACAACCAAGTTAGTTTTTTAATGCAACCATTTGGCTAAACTTTAAGTTGTGGAATTAAGTGTAACTGTTAAGTACTACTTTTTTCTATTCTTTTGCACTTTACTCTCCATAACTCAACTCTGTTTTCCATTCCATTTCATCTTGACAATAATTTTGACATAAGTGCTATGTTCCCATTAACTGATTGCTTACAAAAAGTTTTTCGAGATTATAACTCGAAAATTTCACTATTTTTATATTAAAATTTAATTTTTCCATTCTTGTAACGTGTAACTAAATGACTTTTCTTCTTCTTTGTGGGCAACAAAGTAAATAAGAATAAAATTATTTCCGGCAATTTCTTTCTGGCATCTGAAGCATATTTTTGTTTTAATGCCATTTTTTTTAAACATCATCCTAAGGCAGAGGGTATACTCCGTTGTGAAAACGTTTGTTACCCTGAATATAGAAGCATCAAATTAGCATCGGAATAGATGATATCTAAATCGATTTAACTATGTCTGTCTGTCCTTCCATGTCGGCTGGAAGACACCATTTATAAGCATCATATTATATTAATACCTTTAGGTAATAAGCATCCAAGATTTGGCCTAACCCTAGTATGCATCTTTTACTTGTTCAACATAAATGTCAACTATTACATAAATAATGTAAGCAAGCCACGTGTAGGTACCTCAACCACTTTTAATATTTTAAATTCAACGCATTTACAAACTTTTTCCCCCCGCTTTCTCTCTCTCACTCTTTTCATTTTTTATTAAACATTCGTATATCCTTCATCATAATGATTAAAAGGATATATTAATTTTGTTCAAACATTTTGAAGTACGAGAAAAGAGCGATAAACATATGTATATATTCTTGATCAGTACCAATCAGTATGTTAGTGTTTTTTTGTTTATTTAGAACATTTAGCTTAGGTAGCCCTATATTTATTCAAATCAATTTAACATATTTTTTTCTCTATTGCTTATTAAAATTATATTGTGGTGTTGTTCTATGTAGAAGAGTTTGCCGATGGAGAGTGTTTTAGATATGGCGTCCGACTAATACAGCTCTTTTTTGCGTGTTACAATACATTTACGCTTGCATTGCGTAGTCTTCTAAATAAGTTTATTCCTTTAAATTCATATATATGTATGTATGTATGCGTGTGAATAGGTAGGTAGTGTATATTTATAGTGAATGGAGAATTTTTATAAAATACACACAATGGAAAAATAAAGAGAGAAATCTTGCATGCATCTCTTGAAAAATTCACCGTTGCGGTTGCTTTGCTTTTATAGTTTTTTTGCAGCGCATGTACTTTTATAACATTTTTTATGATCACACTCTGCTATACCACCACGAAGGTGATAGAATGCGTAAAAGTATTGTTAGTTTATAATTAAAAAAAAAAGAATTTCTCCCAGTTGGGTTTGCACTGGCATAGTTGTATACCAATCATGATCCGTTATTTGGTTATTATTATAAAGGATAAATTTTATAATAAAACTCTTGACATTTTTATTTATTTTTATTTAAATATTTTTAATTTTTTTTTTTTTTTTTTATTTATAGTATAAAATCGTTATATATAACCCATATAATTATCCGATATTTTTAAATGAAATTTGTAAAAATATATTTGCTAAGCGATAAAAAATTAATCAAAAGTTCAAAGGTCATATCTATTCATAATCATGATCTTGAGAAGATTGACTAAAGTCAACCTTAACCGTAAAGTACTTTTCCGCGTACTAATCTACCATGCCAATGCTTGGTTTGTATGTATGTGTATGTTCAAGTCATGAATTTAAGAATTTCTAGAGTCTGAGTCACACACAAAAGAGAGCATTACGTTCCATACAACGCAACGTAAGAGCAACCTGTGCGTATTAAACATAAATGTACGCATTGTATGTATGCACCGAAGCATTTATTTATTATTTAGGATTTGATATCCAACACATTGTTCGGAATGCCTTTGTTGCTACAAAAGGTGTCCAAACAAATACTTTTCTTTGCCATATATTCAGAGGATTACAAAACGAAAAAGAAACACATTCAGGTGGAAGTTGCTTTAGAAAATACATATATAATGTATAAGATGATAAAAGATGGTGTGTCTACTAACATTGTCATAACATCGGGTTGGTGTAATCGAGTATATGCCACGCCCACTATAAAAGACATTTAAGATTTGGCCCAAGCCAAGTTTAATTTATTTACTTGTTTGCATTTAAATTATGAACAGTTATTAATTATTGTTGTACCATCTGTTTTTATTACCGTATTTCACACAATCGAAAATTAATGTGCCAAAAAAAAAATAAAAGCACGTCTACCCAGAAGCTGTTTATAGCAATTGAAACTCATGCATTCGTCCAAATACACACACACACTCGCATAGACATTTTGTAGGAAAATTAGTTTGTCGTTGTGATTTGTTTGTTAATACAATCACAATAAATTGCATGCAAAACAACATATATTACAAAAACACACACATCCACATAGTTATCTATACACGGTATAACCAATTTAGTACAAAGTTTGTTGCTCTTTTGTGGTTCCAAAATAGCATTCTAATGCAATAATTTTCATGTTGTTGCTGGCGCTCATTTGTACATTTTTTGCATACAATACATTTTCACAAACTATGTTTATACGTTTACATACGGAAATGTATTGGCAGTATACACGGCATCTATGCACCTAGTCAAACACAAGTTGTTCAACGAAATGACAATTTTTATTTTTATGTTAAATATTCATGCATGAGTGGCCTCTGAATGTATTGCGTGGGGGAGGGGAATGAAAGCGCCCAAATGTAAATGTGATATATACGTTGTAAACTGTGATTATCATATCACACTTTTCGCCCACATACACACTCACATATTGACACTTACCTTAACGCATTTAAATGCTAACCATAGTACGTTATTTGGGTATTTAAGCGTGTGTGTGTGTGTGTGTGAATGTATATGTTGGACTATATCTATATAAGATGCATCTATGTGTATGTGGGTACGTTACAGATTTCCACAATCTCTTTTACAAATGTCCTGCCATATAAATGCTTATTACACCCGCTCCCGCCTGCTATAACCCGCTGACAAGTATATGCATCTTATGCAATTACTCGTAGAAAATTGTGGATGTGTTGTGTGTATAGATCAATAAAACCAACTAATCTTCCTACACCACAACATTACGACATATTGATAACTTTACAGCTTGGACGACAGTTAATAACAGACAAAAAAGCAAACATTACTTATCCTTTGTTGACACTTACACAAACGACTCTGAGTTATCATCTTTTTCTGAGGATAGAATTTACATTTTCTACTTTCATTAAAATTGTGTTTTTTCTTTTTGTTGTTGTTGTTATTTTTCAATTTACAAACAAAGAGCAGATATTGTTGTTTAATTAAGTAAAAAAGAAGAACAAAAAATTGATGGAGATGCGCTACAAAGCATTCATTATAGAACGTTATCAATGGCAAAATAAACAAGTAAGAAACCTACTTTTGACTTAGGCTACATTTTAATTAATCTATACACTTACATATAAATAGTGGGCGTGGCAGTGACGACCTTTATTTGTATATAAATTACGTATCAGCTTGCAAGTCAAGTTTTATGCTTTTTTTTTTTTGTAAATTGTGACAGTGCCACGCCCATTTTTGGCATCATAATTATAAAAATATTTACCAATTTATTTTTATAGCTCAATTTATTTGACAGATAGATGAAATGGATTTTCATCGATTATGGTCGTGGCTCTTGACCAATTTTGCTTAATTGAAATAACGATCTGAGTGCAAAAACCAAAAGTGTCCGTACATATACACCTCAATATCTAAATATATTTGCGACCGTGATTTTAGAAAATTGTATTCATTAACCATTCATTTGAATCTTGTGATTTTTTTTATCACTTGCGACAGTCCTTTTATGTGAAAGCAATGAAAAATCTATTGTATTAATATTGCCAATTAATACCAAGTAACAGTAATTTCCGCATATTTAAACACAAAGAAACTTCTAGCATCATGTCGTCACTTATGATTTAGAAAAATCCATTGCACTCTTCATGGCTTAATACAAAGGATAAGTAACTTTTTGCGGTAGATACTTTTCCATTTATTGCTTATAAATGTTTATAAAAGCGAGGGGGAAACATTTAAACGTACAATATATAAAATATTTCATATTTTATGATAATTTTCTAAATGCCAAGCCGGCATTTTATATATTATACTAAAAAGTCAAAGTCAACGTATATATATTACCCCTGTACCTGTACCCGTATCCGTACCACCAACCAGTTTTTGTTGTTTCAGGTTTATACTCCTGCTCGATGTTATTTTTAGCATCATATTTATTTTTATTTTTATTCTTTATTTCAGTTTAGTTATTTTTACAAATGTGTTCAGAGCTGGCAAGTACATGTATATGTAAAAATAACTACAACAACCATGACGTTGCCGTCGGCGTTGGCGTTGGCGTTGGCGTTGGCTCTGCCGATAATATCCTTGGAAAAGGAAAAAGACAAAAAAAAAAGAAGAAATCCATAGATGTGCACGATTACCAAGGATGCAGAACAAAACTCAACCATTGAGATGTGATGCGATGTGATGCAATGCAATGATTGCCTTGATAAACTCTATATAAAATATATGTACAACATGTACATATGTTCTTGTATGGGTCCGTGTAATATGTGTAAAAGGGTTTGTAAACCGTAGCAACACGTAAAGCACGATTATTCCTTCTCTCTCTTTCTCTCTCTCTCTCTCTCTGTTCCATATGTTTTCCACATTGAGAAAAAATTGTAGCATTGAAGCAGACAGATAATAAAAACAAATATTTTCAAAGTACAATAAAGGAATGAGAAAAAGTTTAAACAACTTTTTTTATTGCTTACTCGTATATGACAAGTGCGCATAAAATGCAAAATATGCTTCATACAAATATTTGATGGAAAGCTTCATTACGTATATCATTTAGTGTTTAGCGAGTTATAGGGTTTTTGGATGGGGTTAATGTGAGTATTCTGCCCAAATCATGGCAGTGGCAGATACTTTGTTAAGGATTTTTATAACCTTCACATATAAATGGAAGGTATTTTAAGATTGTGGTTTCTGTGTGTAAAATCGATAAGGAGGCGTCTCACAGAGTTTATATCAGAAACAAAATCTGAGTCCATCGAAATGTTATATCGATTTGCAAAAATGGGCGTGATCGAGAAATGTCTCCTACTTATAAAGAAATATATAAACGGACTTGCAAGTTGTTAAGTAGAATGTGCATTATTAGAGGATGCAATTAAGTACCTTAAGTACCACGGTTTGCGTATACATGTGGAGGGTATCTATTGTTAGGCTTAAGCCAGAGTAATTATTTTTTACTACGGGCGCCTCTGCTATCTGACCACGACCATTTTTTGCATATTTATCGACGGGCTATATACGAGTACATATAATAAAAATTTCAATTTCAACGCCCACTTTTGTTTATTGCTTTAAAATCAATTTCATTTAAGTTAAATATAAGACTGCGCCTAGAAACTCAGATTATAGGAATTTCGCTTATAAGCGATGGTGGTTAAACCGATTTAGGTTCTAAGTTTTTGTATGGTGTGCAAATTTTCTTCTGGACAAAGCGATACACTACAGGGTATGAAACTATATTATAACTAAATGCTAGAATTTTTGAAAATTGAAAAATAATATTTTTCTAATAAGAAAACGTCCTTATATGAAAATTGTCATTGTAAAAAATTCAGATTTAATGTAATAATGCTGTGCAGTATAATATTTGAGATTCTACATGTTCAACACGTCGCCCATCAACTAAGTGATGATTTTGTAATTTTCTTGTTAGATGCATTTATCAAACATTAGCTTTATTGTTGTTGTTGTTGTTGTTGTTGTTGTAATGAATGCAAAATGATGACAACATCTTAAAAAATAACCGCAACAAGAACAATGACAATAACACCAATACCAATACCAACAACAAACAACTCTGCTGTATACAATATGGTTACAATAGAGAATTGACTTAAATTGTAGCTGATTGTTGACATTCGTGTCGTTTTTTGTTCGTTGCTCTCCTTGAAGTTGTATGTATTCGTACATGTTGAAAAATAATTTTTCTTATGCTTGTTGTTGATGAGATTTCCTTACTCATCCATTAATACCGCTTCTAACCATTGCCAGCATACATTCATTCATTCATTCATTCAATTTATCAATCAATCCAATTTGCTATTTCTCATTCTTTCTGTTGCTCTCCCTCTTTCTCTCTCTTTCCACATCTGTGAGTCATCCATCAATATATAAATAACACTTAATATCTAGCCATTATATCCTGCAGTAAAATAAATTGCATTATAAAAACATATACAGAGAGATGGCCAAAGCTAAAGCTAAAGCTGTCGATAGAGTGATGAAAAGGTGAGAAGATGAAAGAAGAAGAAGCCAACGGTGGTGAGAGAAGAGAAAATACTTGTTGTTATTACTATTGCTACGTTATATGTTTTTTTGATGGGTTGTGTGAGTGTGTGTGTGTGTGTGTGTGTGTGTGTGCGTACTTATTATAAAATTGTCTTGGCAAACGTTAAATTAACAATATTCTATTCTAACTAATTTATGTAGAATTTCATTGCACTCACACACACACACGCACGCACACATCAATGCTTGCAGCATTAAAATGTTTACACACGATATACGATGTTGAATAGCTCAGTTCTACCACACAAATGTTAACTATGGTTAAATCACTCTCATAAGAATGGCACACTTGCACTATGTGTGGCTTACCCAATGCATATGTATGTGCATCATATACTAGATCATTTATCTATTAATGATTTCTCAACTTTTTGATTTGGATATTTCTATTGTACATACATCAATTACTTACATGGCCTTTAGTTAGGTTTTGTGGCTTGACATAAAAATTCTTGCACTTAAATCATTTGCTAGCAAAGTGGAAGAGCAGCATAATAATGTAATGTGTAATGGAAACTGGGGTTATTTACACTTATATATAAATAAAATAAAATGAAATATAATTAAAAAATAAAATATGAAAAGTATTTGAAATTTATTCATAAGTGGGAGTTATGGCATGTATTTCAGTGCGACTTTTATAAGACTAGTAAAATATAGACTTTTTTAGATTGCATTCTACACTAAATAGTATCAATTTTTGCTTAAATAGTTTACCAAGGGAATTAGATTTCGTGTATTATTCCACGTACGGCTGCCACCAGCATATCTTCGTGAATGTTTTGATTTATTTGTACCATGAATTTATCGGGGAAAAAGAAGAAGAACATTGTGTGTTAGATATACATTGTGGGCGTCAATTTTAACCAAATCCGCTCATTTTAAATTGAATTGAAATTTACGTAGAAAAATTTTGTACGTTTATATTTGTGATTGTGCGAGTTTTGTTAATTATGGATATACCTCTAGTTTATTATACACACATCCATACATATCTGAACTATTGAACAATGTATACAAGCATGTGAATGTATGAATTATTCATTATTGGTATATTGATGTACAAATATATTCAAACAAAAATAAACTTTTCCTCCCACCAACTAACACCAGTTATGTATTGTGTGTTATTTTTGTTGTTTTTGTGAATGTAAACAGGAATGTCACTGCACGTTTTTATTGTTGTGGCTTTATGGCCGACCGACTTTGTTTTCCGTTTACATTGAAAACGTGACTGTGACACCTCAGCGAAAATGAATCAGACCACTTTAAACTAGTATTAAGTTAAATAAAGGACTGAAAAGGATTATAATAGATGACCATGATATATATATTTCTAACCCCCAAGCATAGGCAAACAATTTGTTTCAAAAGGAAAATACATTCAATAACAAGTTTGTAAGTAAGTAAATGGCGACACCTAACAAAGTAACGAAGTAAAGCCAGTTGTTGTACGTAAGTGGCATTTGCTGCAATTGCTTATAGAACCTCATGCTTATAGGACTAGCTGATGGTTTTAAATACAAAATTGAATTTTTAAATAAACACTTTTTCGCGTCATGACAACAAATCATTACTAAAATTATTGGCAGTTGCTTTGAAGAGAAAACTCCACAAAAAAAATTTTTTATTCAAATTATTGAATTATTATTAGTTAATACAAAATTTTTTTGGGAAAAAAGGAAAAAATTTACAAAATTCCACTGAGGCTGCTATGGAAGAATTCACGATTCTTACTTGACACATTAATTTTATTTTGCTATGAAGGTCAATTCTGCCAAATTTGAATGATATTGAACGAATTTTAATTTTTTGTTCATTTTTTACCACTTTTTTCACCATTGACACATTTCCGAAACATTTTTTATAAACAAATTTTGATACCAATTGATGCAGTTGAACTTGCTTGTTCCAAAGTGTTGGTTTCTGTAATGATTTTAATCTATCAAAGAAAGCTTCGTTCACAACAGTAACAGAAACGCGGTACATTTCGGCTCCTATTGACAAACACAAATCAATTTGCATTCAAGTGAATTTTCAGATTATATGCTTTTTAACGATGTAAAAAATTTTCTTCACGTTTACGTTCACGTTGCCCAGTGTTACAACAGTTTAAAATTTGTATTGTAGGGAAAATACCACTTTGCGCTTCAGCAAAAAATTCACAATCAACAAACTTCATTTCTTATAAAGCTTTATTGTGCCAAGTTTGAGTGCAATCGGACAATTTTTATGCTTTTATCAATCTTTCTTTAGAGACAAAGCAAAAATGGCAAAGTTTATGAAATTTTTTTTTTTATTGAAATTTTAATGCAAATCCCTAGCTATTGCTAATAAAAATTTATTCTATTCTAAGCGTGGCTGTTGACCTTTGTGCTTTTGAAATGCGAACCTGGAGACCTGCATTGTACTTGGAACTAAATTTCACTCCAATCACACGAACAACATTTAATTGGCTCAGATTCCTTTTGAATAATTTATGGCAATAAGTGTTTAATAGTCTGTTCAATTATTTAAAAATCATAACGAATAATAGAAATTTAACAGCACCTACAACAACAACAATATATTATAATATAAACAGTTAAAAGTGTAGACGCCATGCTCGTGTAAAACATTAATTGCGGATAACTCATATTTTGTCACACTATACCACACATATACACAAGCATATCTATTTCATTTTTTATACCACACACATGAACACATTTATATTATTGTATATATTTAAACATGACAAATATTTTCCCTCAAGCATTTGTAGCCAAAGCTTATCCTGGTAGTGCTCAATTTCCAGTAGACAACCCCACATGCACACACACGCCCACATACACATTTTAACAGCACATTAAAAGATGTGCAGTTGAGTGTGATGTGTACAAGTGTTTGCGAGCAATATCTCTGTAAATATTTGTCGTGAAGGCAAAAATTCTAAAAATAACGTTTCTTTTTTTCTATATGTAGCTGTGCTGCTTTTATAGCAACAGCGCTGACAATGGCTATGGCAAGTGAACGGGAGAGAAGATATAAAGTGTAGAATACAGTTAGAATTTAAATTTAAAATGTGCATATGGAAGAGTACAGAGAGGGAAAGAAGAGCACAAATGTTATATGCGTTTACACAAGCCATTGTCCATTATATGTGTATACGTAATATATATTATACGAGTATATGAAACGTTTGCTTTTTAAACGAAGCGAAACAAGTGAAAAGGTCATATTAGGCTTAAGCCATGGCTGTCATACACTCTATATGTAAACATAAATTATGAGCGTGGCATGCATGCAATTAGTAACAAATAATAAGCTGTGTTTAGCTTACGCCCTATATGTGGGTGTAGCATTGCGCTCTTTTCGAAATAACCACCATAGCACGTCTACGTATAAAATTTTATCTTAAGGCGAACATTCTGCACCAAATAAGATTTTATATTAATTGTGAGCGCGTACTTATGCAAAACCGCCCATTTCAAGCACATCAATGCATAAACCAAAATTTCAACTTTATTTTTAATAGTTATTTATTAGAAATTTTTGCCACTAGTGGGCATGGCCCATAGCCGCATGTAATACATGTAATTATATGCGGAACCAATTACATGGTCTAAGAATGTCTACAAATTAAGTCACATCGTATCATATCACGGACATACGGACGGATATTATCTATTAAAATCAGAATATATTTTCTTTAATGGTTTTCTGCAGCTATACTTTTACTCATTGCAAACGTAATAGCATTCTTTTTGTAATAACGAAAGTATAAAAAGGGGAAAATAACAATGACAAAAACAGAAAGAGAAATTGAACATAAGTCATAAGAAAGCAAGGTCAAAAGCATCCCATATTTTCCCCCTTACTTTATTTATATTGTATATAGCAAATAGATTACATTCTAAACGCACACACACATATATATACACCACAGGAAATAGATGCTCTTCTTTTCTTGTGTATGCTCTTGATTAAAACTTTGATAGTTTTGACAAAAAAAAATTGCAAATTTTTTTTTTTAAATACATTTTATATCATATCATTTCAAGGTTGTTATTTTCTTACAAAGATAAACAACAAACAACCGAACAAGTAATAGAAGCTACAAGAGACAAATTCTTTGTTTAACAATTTAATCAGCTGGTTGGCTTTAAGAAAGTTTCGTTTACTTTTGTTGAATTTCTTACAAACATTTGCTACCTTAACAGTCTCATGATAAATACACATATACATACATTCAGTTTACTGTCACTAACTATGAAATTTGCATCCATACAACAAGCATATGTGGAACAAACAAATTCAACAAATTCAACAAATCAAGCTGACTTAACGTTTACTACCTTGACAATTTCCTGCTTTATCAATTTCTTTCATCCTTTTATGCTGTTCCGTTGTATTACCGAAATGTTATGTGTAAAGCACAGAGAAAATCAACGACATTTTCCATTCTATTGGAAACTTTGCATTTTAATCAATTCAAATGAAAAGTCTGTTGTTAGTTAAGCGAAAGTTCACCGATTGAATTCAACAGAGTGCAGAAATAAATATTTGCGTTTAAAGCGTGACACTCGTTTCTAAAGCAAGAAAATATTTTAATATAAATTTCAGTAGAATCATGTTCTCTGAGATCGGCATTTATATTAACTTCAAATATTTATACAGCCAAAGTTTCATTTTTGCATAAACCCCCCCACCAACAGGATTACACAAGGTTTGATTAACTCAAAAGTAAATGAAATTTTCAGAAACATGTCCTTTGCAATCTGCGGTACAGTATGTACATGCCGCTTAAGTTAGATTAGTATTCATACGGAGAACAAGTAAGTAAACTGTATTTAATTTAGGACATATTTTAAATATTTTACACGTCTTTATACAAACCGTAGGAGTGGCAGAAATCTTTCTAGCAATACATAAATTTATGTGCCAACTTATAATGAAATTTTTTGTAAATGGTGGGTATAACTGGAAAGTATAACTAGACTTGCAAGCTGATATATAATATATGTGAAGGGTATTTAAGAATCGACTTAAGCCAAATTTATTTATTTATTTCTCGTTTCTTATATTTACGTATTCTATAAAGTCATATAAATCATAAATTACCATATGCTTCAAATATTACTAAAGCATTTTCTAATGATACTTGTGCAACATTTATAGCAAACCTTTAGGTTATATGAAATGCAATTGATTGATAATTCGCCCTAAGATATGTTTGAATCCCAAATATTCTTGAAATGTTATGATTAAGGCAGAGGCTCTTATCAGGTGTCACCTACCTAAGGTACGTGTATCATTAAAGCAAAAACCTTAGCAAAGCATCATTTGGGTAGTTCAAGATACTCCCAAGCTTACACTTTTAGTGTGAATCAATGAAAATCTCTTCCCCCTCTTTCACATTTCCATAATTAAAAGTTAAAACTTTGACAAGTCATTGTTGAAAAGTTTCCCAAACGTCATGTTCAGAAAAGCCGCCGGACATGTTTTTAAAATTTTCATTTCTTAACTTAGGTTAAAAGTAAAATTAATTACACAAATAACAAAAATTATTATAATTATAGTAAATATTTAATTTTGTATTTAATAATTTGTAAAATTGTAAAGATTGTTAACAAATTTATTGGCAGCATTAGCCAAGAACCATGCCCACAATCAACAACGCAGATATGTCACAATAGTGGAGCTACTAGGTCTAAATCTAGAACAAGTTCTATCAATGGATATGCTAAAAATGGGCATGGTCGGATAACAAATACGTCCACAATCAATAAAAGTCTATATATTTTTTTGAACTTGAAACATTTGTATAAATATCTCATACATCGTTGTGCCAAAAATGGGCGTGTTCGAATAATAAACAAAAACTTACAGACTGATCTTAATATATATACTTTCCACGCCCACTTATTGCATGTAGATGTGGAAAGTATTTAAGATTTGGCCCTAGCCAAGCTTAATTTTCTTCACTTACCTTGAAATTCTTTACGTGCCGCACTCACCGATGTCACAATATTTGCTACATGTCCCAACACTGTGGCGAATAACATGAGACCGAACAGCAACTGCATTATCACAAACACATATTCACCTTTCGAACGGGGCTTGGGCAAGTCACCGATCGTTGTTAAAGCTAATGTACACCAATAATAACTTTGTAAATATTGTTTAACTACATCGGCCGATTCAGAGTCGTGATAGACCCAATTACGTGAACCGAAACCGTTATTTTTATGTATAATATGATAAAGACATCCATTCCAATGGAATATCACAAGTAAATAATGGATGAGAGCTAACGATCGAAATAGATTTGGATAATTGGTGTGTCGTTCGGTGCGATCCATAAATGCCCAAAATCGATAAATTTTTACTAAACGAAATGAACGCAATATCGAATTGAAGCCTATCGATAAGTATAAAAAATCCAATGGCAGCAAACACAGGCAGTCTATGTAGAATGTTGTTGAGTTCATATAATGTTGTCGTAATTTGGTGGCGTCCGTTTGTAAAACGCCATCTTCCAGGTAGCCCGTACGAAAATGAAAGAATATATCGATTAAATACAACAAATCGGAAAAGTAGTCCAAACAGAACCAAATGACTATCGTTCGCCGATTAATCTCCTGGAAGGCGAACCGATAAATAATCACCCAGAAATTATAAAGGAAAGCCAGCGACACCACCATCGACCAGTAATAACATAAACGTCCCGCTGGATCAAATACAAAATGAAGTTTACGTGCGGCTCTCAAACGACGTGATGGTGTACGAAGTAATTTCTTGTGCGCTTGTTGGGACTGTTGTTGTTGCAGTGACGTTGACGTTCGATGTTGATGATGATGATGATGTTGCGTTTGCTGTTGGTACTGTTGCAACTGTAAATGCTGTTGATGTTGTGAATTTGGGGCATATGACGACGTGGCAGTTTGATGCAACGAATATTGATGATGCGTATGTTGCTGATATTGTTGCGTGGGTGTCGTTGTTGTGCCACTGCGGGTACGTAAAGATCTGTGAAAACATAACATTTTTTTTTTACTCCATCTCTTGGATAAATTTTCTTATTGAATAGCAATTAGATGAAATTAATGCCCGACCATTTTTGAATTTGTTTTTCTTTAAAAATATTATTTTTTACCCTGTCTTTTCATTTCGCTTTCTCTCTCTCTTGATTTAAAAAATATATAGAATCAAATTCATAAATTAATTATCTGCCTGAAAAAAAATTTACGAATTCTTTCAGTTAAATTGAAATGCATTCATAAAACAGTTGATTACTCTTCTTCTCATGTTTCTGTCACTCACTCTGTTTTTGCGTACCGTATTCTGTAGAAGTGAGTGCTAATGAAAGCTTTTTTGTATTATGTGGGTTAGCCCACCTTTCAATAGATAGAGATTTCACAGAAACAATTTATTGATGCTGAGGGGGGTAAAAACGCTACTAAATGCATTTGAAAGAATTTTTTAAAAACAACAACCGAATAATTTAAATCACCACCACACACTACACATTTCATATTGCTGAAAGGGAATGAGCTGGAAATAGGGGGAGAGAGAGTTAGGAAAAGCAAATTGAATATTTGTTGGGTTTGGACAGCAAACTCTTGCAACCGACTTGAGTTAAAACAATTTTAAGATCTAGAAAATAGAATCAAACGTCCCATATTTTGTTTATTTTTATGTGTGTGGTCTACTGATTGGAAATAAAGACACCTTTTTAATCAAAATATAGCTAAGAAGGCAGAAAGTAGGGACTAAACCTTCGTTTCATTTTTTTACCAATGAGACATTCAAAGTTTTTATTTTTCAAAATATATCGTCGATATATCGATTACGTTTAAAAATTCAAAGCCCTCCTTCGTAGAAATGAAACATTTTGGACCAAAAAAATGCGTTATTTTTTAAGTAAAACAAAAACTAAAAGAATAAAAAATGTTGGCGGCTTTGGCGATAAAACATGTGGACTCGGGGGATAGACATGCCCCCAATTTATAAAAATTTATTGGGCTTAATTTTTACTTATTTTTATAAAATATTTTCCTTACACATCTTTTACGTACTTACCGATCTGTGCCATTACAAAAATTCCCATTAAAATGATGGCTACCCGTTAATGGGTTATCCTGCGAGACGCGATTTGTTGACCGATTCCATGATCCATCCAGTAATGGTGCATCACTAGTGGCATCTTTCAGACGACCACGCAATTTGTGTCTTTGTTTGTTGTGCAGTAAGTCCATATCGGAGGCAGTGCTTACGGTGGTCACATGTGGATTTGAAGCTCGTGATGCACATGGTGCGGCTAGGCTGTCGTGCGATGTAAAGAAACCTTGTTGTGAAACGCTTTGACCAAATTTTGGCTGTGACATGCCAAACTTGGATCCTAGATCTGTAAGAAAAAGAATTATTTTGAAAAACTAATCATTTTTGCGCCTTGCCTACAAATCACTACGTTAAATTAAAAATGTGTTGGGCCAAATTTTGAAATTTCTGCTTAACAACTCCTTTAAGGCACAGCCATCAAAAATCTTTAACAATTGGCAAGAAAGACATGTGGTAGCGTTAGCCAATTATACGATTAAGTGGCATAATAACAACATATGTCAGCCAAGTGATGAGGTCAATAGAGAATAGGGGGGGATAGAGGTGGAAGGCGTAGTGTACATAAGTAGATTAAACTTACCTAAATAACTGTGGCGATCTATTGAAAAACGTCGCACACTACCCAAGTCGATACATTGCTCATCATCTGGCAAAGTGGGCGTTATAGAGAATTCTGTTGTGTGAAAACCGCCAACATCGCTAACACCACCGACACCATTAAAACAATCACCTTTATCAATATTCACATGAAAACCAACACCCGCACCACCGCCAACCACACAGCCACTGCTGCCCTCATATGTTTTGTTGGTAAGACCAAGACCCGCACTAACGCTCTGGCCACCATATGACCCAATTGTATGCATTCGTACGTTATCTACATCAATGCTGTGTATCATGTTACCATAAAAGCTGCTGCTGCTATCAAGTTCGGCCATTTGTTGTTCATTAGCTGTCAGCGGTTGAATTGAACGTGAACTATGATCACGACTGAGTGGCCTCGGTGAGGGTACCAACAAATGCCGCAAATTGCCATTTAACGATAAGCGAGGTTGCATAATTTCCCCCCCTCCCAAAAAAAATTTAACTTGTGAGTTTAGTTTTAATAGCAGACATTAATGCTTACATCTCTAGCTGCCGTTGTGATTATTATTATTGCTGTTGCTGTTGCTGTTGCTGTCTCAATATTTGCTAGCACAAGTATGAATAGCCACCATTGCTGTCGTCATCGTCATCGTCATGGACATGCTTATGGTCAACATCCCATTATACGATTGATGGATGAGAGCTTAAAGTGCTGGTGGTTGTGTTGTTGTTGTTAATATTTTTGCTATTTCTATATGTTGTTGTTGTTGATTTTATATAAAAGTCATTTGTTATTATTATTGTTGTTGTTTCAATTGCTATTCTTGTTATTGTTGTTGTTGTTTATATATACTTGCTGGTTTAAAATTCTCTCTTTCAATATGCAATAAATTGGTATGCGTTGCATATATGCAGCAATATTTCCATTACTGTTCAGTTGTGTGTTTTTTCTAATAAAAGTAATCGAAATTCGATCATGGCTTATTTTTCTTTTTTTTTTTTTTCAAAGATTTTTTGTTTTAAATGCACTACCACAATAAAGAGTTAATGTATAATTGTGCGTGTATTTGCGGATGTGGAAATTTACAGGTAAAAGCAAGCAAGCACTCTAAGAAATATATTTTGTATTTAAAGCATATTTTCATATTGATTTCTTTCTTCTTTGAGAGGGAAAAATTCCAAAGTTGCTACCGAAAAAAAATGCATTCCTTGTTTGACAAATTTATTTATGTTCTAAGAGCAACTACAGCAACGGCAACAACAATAGTAATGGAAGCTTTGGTATGTAACTACATGTTCAAAATTTATTTGTTGATTTGTTGGTAGAGGTAGTAGTGATGGTGGTAGTGGTGGTGGTGGTGGTGGTGGTTGCAGTGGTAAAGGTGGCACGTTTTACATTTTTAAGATGGTAGTGGTGCTGGTTGCAGCTCTTTTCTTATTCATTTTTTCATTATATCTAATTTAAACATGCATTGTAATAATAGTAAAAAAGGTTCAGGCTGGCATGCCAAGTATATGATATTTTTAATTATATTAAATGAAAAAAAAATTTTACAAGGAGGAGGTACGGTGCGTATGAGTGACACGACATTTTATAAAACCATATACAATATATAATGTAAATATTTCATGAAAGATTTAGTTATTACCAATACATATATTACTACCGCATACTACAGTTTTTTGCCTCCCAGAATAATCGTAAAAAGATTTATTTAAGTGAAAATTTTCAACAAATATCTTCATTTGACAAAAGGAGGTGCGATCAACAAAGTTGACCCGACCTTTATTAAATGAATTTTAAATTTGGTATGCATGTATGTAGTTATATTATGAATTGAGGTGCCAAAAAAAAAGCACGGTCAGATAACAGACACGCCCACAATCGATTAAAAACTCTATATATCTGCTACATAAATTAACCTAAAAACTTAAAATTTAGAATGCATATGTATAGTTATCCCATCTATCGATATACAAAAAATGGGCATGGTCGAATAAAAGATGCGCCCACAATTTACAAAAAACCATACTCCACCTTAAACTACAATAGAATTGCACGCTGATACGTAATACATACACTATTAAAGGGCGTAATCATATACCTGCCACGCCTACTATTGTAGATATAAAGGTTATTTAAACCAAATTTAGTTTTCTTACAAGTTTTTATTCTAAAAACTTTTCATCTCAGAACAATTGTTATTCTTTTTGTTGTGATTTTTCTATTTAATCACACCTAATCGGTTTTAGAGATCTAAAGATAATTAATCATCAAGCATATAATATTAGATCACTTCAGATCTAGTTATTTTTAGATTTTATTACGAAATGATTTTAAAATTTTTTTTTCAACCCACTTAATATTCGAGATTTCTATTCTTAATATATATATATATATGTCTTTCTTCCATTCTCACCATTACACAACTGCATAATACTACTACTTCATATATTTTGTGTTGTTCAATGAAATGGAAGGGAAGATCCTATTAGTAACTCTTGTTCATATCAGCAATATGTAGTCTTAGCAATTTTTCGTTTTAACATGTCACATAAAACAACCGACTGCTTAGGTATGTCTGTCTCAAATGTAGTTGGAAAGAAAAATGTTATCAAAATATCATCATCATCCTCATATATTTGTTATTCTATAAGTAGATCTTTTGTGACAATCTATAACACTGCTAATGGTAACTTTTCCTTGTTTGCCTACCTGCCTCTATGCTTGCAATTATGTTGCGTTGCCTTGTAGATTGAAGAGCTCACTTGAATATGTATTTTTGTAATTGAAATACACTTTTTCACACTGCCGTGTATGTAATGCTGTACGCTTTACAAGAAAATGTCAATATTGCTAAAGGTTTTGCATACACTTCACTTCATTCACAAAGGCACTACTAGCACTATACATACATTCATACAATTTGTAACAACATGCTAAGTACAACACGTTTGCATATAAATATTTTTACAGTTATGTATGCATGTGTGTTCGTTTTCATACAAGTTATTGTGTGACTTTTGCTAAATTCTCTACAGCACTTGGCCATGTAAACAAACGAGTATATCTGTCAGTGTACGTATATACGAGTATGTATGTTCTTGTGTGCGTGAGTTTGTGTTAAGTGCATTTCCATTTGCATTTATCATGTTGTTATTTGATTATGACGAAAGCATATATATACACACACATACAGTTACAATTATTGTATCCCATGTATATATTGTATGAATTCCTTGACGCTTGAATTGCTATAGAGTGCAGCGAAGATTCTCACTTAGTCACATACAAAAGGTGACAAATAATTATAGAATTGATAAACATATCTACCTGCACAAAAATGTATGAAAACAATAATGTTATCTTAACGTTAACTGTAATGTATTGTAAGGAAAAATGCATGAGCCGAATGTATATGAAATGAAAGTTGATTTTTTTCTTTTGTTTTAATGAAAAAACAATAAACTTTTTAATCCAGAAAGAAACTATTTTTCATTTCTATATGTGTCCTCTGCATTTATATTCAAATAAAGGGTGTGCCAAGTCTCAAATAACCTCAATGTTCAACGTGGGCCTCAATCAATTTCATTCAATTTTAATAAAAATCTACTCACACAAATGAAAAATTATTTTATAATAAATTGATATGAAATTTATAATCACGAAGCATTCTAATAACAATAACATTACGATATTTAATAGAAAAGTTATCTATTTCCACTACAACAATCCTTCGAATAATGAAATTGGTTTTTCTTGTTATCGATTTATTGATATTTTTTAAGGCCACATGTGTATATATATATATATATATATAGAATGGTTTCTGAAGACTTATCTTGGATCGCTTTTTAAGGCTTAACATATGTACTCTACAGCTGCATCATTGCATCTCTGCCGGGACTGATTCCTGCCTCCATCGCTTAAGCAAATGATTAGGTTTTTGTCATAATTTTATGTACTCTCTACCGTTCTAAGGTGACTTTGAAAAGTTTTAAAAGTATAAAAAAGAATGATAATTAAGGAAACATTTACAGTACTTTACTACGTTATTTTTTGTTTTGTTGTTGCTTTTCTCCTTTCTCTTTTCTCTTTTGTTTTAACGTATGTTATTTTTTGTACAATTCTTTCCTTTGTTCATTCATTGTCTATCATGGGTGTGAGTAGGACCTCTTTAATTAACGGGCAACAGCGAAAATGGGTATTATACGAAACTATGAAATAACCACAGCAACAATAACAACAGTAATAATAATAAAAGCAGCAACTAATGAAATGTAATGTCTATGTTGTCAAGTGTTGCTTATTATATCCACCACATAGGATCGATTCATTTATTTATTCATATTCACAAAAATCATTGCTAAACATAACAGCTAATGAAAGTATAATAAAAGTGATAAGAATATCTTATAATTAACGCAGGAGCAGCAGCAACAACAACAACAACAACATCCGCAGAAACTCTGGATTTGGTTCATTAGTTGTGAATCTAGTTCACTAGTTTTTAAAGAATAATAGCAGGCATACAATAGTAGAATTTACAAGCTATAACATACTAGAGTTAAAGAGATACTAAGGGTATAGATAAATAAATAACAATGGTTAACATTATAAAATTTAAAATTTATTACTAAACTAAGGAACTTAAATTAGAGAGGTGGATGCATAGTTTGGCAATTATCTCTTTAATATAATTCTTTTAATGCAATCGATTGGATCAACCGCGGGATCGAACGAGTTTGAGTATTCATTAAATAGTCCACATAGGACCCGAAACGAACTAAATAGGTCATAGTTGGTGCGGCATTGAGGTAGCCATAATGGCACAAAATGCCTTGAGACCCTGGTTGGTATATTTAGTGTGACCAGGCCCAGTAGAGGAGGGTACGACACTTCACCTAGCAGAACTCTTGCTATGAAGGAAACCCCCAACATTTGTCTTCTCCTCTCAAGTGTAGGGAGACCAATTATATTGAGGCCATTTTCATATGAGGGCAAGGGAAGTGAAGGATCCCAAGCTAGACCACGCAGTGCAAATCGTAAGAAGTTACGTTGAACCGATTCAATAAGGTCAACGTAAAATCTATAGCTGGGTATCCAGACTACGACTGCATATTCCAGTGTGGGTCTAACCAGGGACGTAAACAGACGTTTGGAAACATAGGGGTCATTAAACTCTTTGGACCAGCGTTTAATGAAACCCAACAAGGATCTAGCTTTGTTGACAGATGATACGATATGATTGTTAAACTTCAATTTCGAATCAAAGACAACACCCAAGTCATTATAATAAGACACATTTTCAAGGACATGATTATTAACAGAATAAGATGAGTACTGATAGTTTATCCACCCAAATGACATCTTTCTGCACTTATTTAAGTTCAAGCGCATACCATTTAAGTCACACCATAATACCAAGTTTGTAAGGTCCGATTGTAATAAAATTGTATCGTCCAAAGAGTTTAAGGAGAGAAAGAGTTTAACGTCATAGTAAATAGTAAAGGCCCTAAGTAGTGAATAGTAAAGGCCCTCAGCTACCCTGATGAAACAGAAATAAGGCGAGAATAGGTGGATTTAAACAAGACTTGTTGAGTACCGCCAGTCAAATAGCTACGAATCAAGGAGATTAAGATTTCCGAAAATCCAATGCGTTGCAGTTTAAATAGCAAAAGATCATGATGAACACTATCAAACGCTTTAGTGAAGTCTGTATAAATGACATCAGTTTGTTTGTGATGAGAATAAGCATTAAAAATGTAATTACTAAACTCCAACAAGTTAGTTGATGTTGATTTATCACGGCAAAAGCCGTGTTGACGATGAGAAATAACTGACCTTATTGATGGCGTTAGTCTCTTGGTAATAAGACATTCAAATAATTTAGGCAGCACACTTAATTTGGCAATACCTCTGTAATTCACTATAGAGTTTCTATAACCATTTTTATATATGGGAATAATGAAGCTATTTTTCCAAATAGAATGAAAGTATCCTTTTTCTAAACAGTTGTTGAAAATTTTGGTTATCGGATCACACAACAAATCCGTACAACAACGGAGAATGGCCGAAGGAACACCATCTGGACCTGGGCTGTTACATAATTTAAGACTGGATAGGGCTATGAAGACTTCATTTTCAGAGAAGGACACCGATGGAAAGATGTCGAACGAACTAATTGGACAGGGATAGTCAATCTTACTAACATTAGAAGTAGAATATGATTTTTCAAAATGGTCAGCAAAAAGGTTAGATATCTCTAATATATTCGATGATTCCGAGATTCCTTTGTAATACATGATCGAGGGAAATCCCGTAACTTTACGTTTCGAGTTAACAAAACTGTAAAATGACTTAGGATCTAGAAGGAGTTTATGTCTCATGCTTTGAATATAGTTAACGTAACAAGTATTCTTTAGAACATTAAATTCCCGGTTGCAGTTAGAATAAATAATATAGTCCTTAAGTAGACCACTCCGTTTGTAACGTTTGTATAGTCTACTCTTCTTATTTCTTATGTTTCGTAGATGTCTGTTGAACCATATCGGACAAATAGTATTAGATGCAGGAGTCTTTTGTGGAACGGAGTTCAAAGAGCCATCAATATCATTATAGTTTAGGTTCCAGTCGTTGTGAGACAAGAAGCTTTTAAGTTTAGCATAATCAGTTCTACTAAATGAACGCAACGCATGGAGATCCTTATGTCTAGGCATTTCAGAGTGAAAAATTCATGAATATGAAGCAATAATGAGGGATGGTGAGTGTCCTCCGGTAATGAGAACGGATGTGATCGTACAATACGTAAATTAGTATCAATATAAAAGAACAAATCTAAGAGCCTATTATTAGAATTATAATTATGGTTGAGTTGAAAAAGACCAAGATCATATATGGAATCAAATAGATCATTATATAATGGAGGGATGACTACTGGATAATAAGCACCAATTTCAACATTGGGGGACCATGTGACACTAGCTAGTTTAAAGTCACCAAGTACAAGTAGCTTATCAGTCGGTTTTAAACGGTTCAATACGTTTCTTATGCATATGAAGTGTTCCATGTAGATAGAAATATCACTATTAGGCGGGATGTAGACATGATAAACAAGGAGGACGGAGGATTCTAACTAATACTAAGTTTGTCATTGCATTTGCAGCACCCAGAAGGAGGGTCAGAGCCAGACACTCTACAAATTATATACAATCTTGATCAACATCAAAAACTGAGTCAATCTACTCCGTAGAATTGTGTGTCTCTCTGTTGTTAGCACTTCCACATACGTTCTGTTTCTGAACGCAAATCTTTATTTAAAGAATGCAAAATCGATTGCCTGCAATAGACCAAAATCTATGTGTCTGTCAAAAAAAATGGCGCAATGACACTTAATTTCAATAAACATACTTATGTGTAATAGACGTGGTTGAATAATAGGCGCGCCCACAATTTACAAAGAACTATACTCAGCATAAAACTCGACTCATAAGTTGTTGGGAATACAAGCATTATTAGAAAGTGTTATAATATTGCAGCCACGCCCATAATTTGTATATAGTTGTGAAGAGTATTTAAGATTTGTTTTACGCCAAATATTAGTTATTTTCCTTGATCTAACCTTGTGTATGGTTTTGTTGTTATTGTCTCGTTTAAGGCATTAACATGTCACGAACATTTGTGGTGTTTTTCTCCTATTTCATCTATTTAATCATCTATTTTATCCATTTACAAATGTACTATGTACTATGTGTACATAGTTTTCTGATTTTTACAAATGCTGCTTCAATATAAAATTCTTTCTTATTCTCACTTAAAATGTACGCTGTATGCTTATCTGTTAAAGAATTCATTGTTAAGCCGTTGAAGAAATTGTCGCTTAAGTGTAAGCGATGCTGCCTGTCTACTTGATTTAGCAACAAATAACGTTTAATAAGTATTTAATTGAATGTAAGAATATTTGTTCACATTTTCTTGGGTAATGAAAGGAAAATGGTGAAGTGAAACAAAAGCGAAATCATTTCCAGTTGAAAATGAAAAATTAAAAAAAACTACTGCTGGTAAAGCCATGCCCCCACTGTTGGTGGTATACCTAATTTTCACTAAAAATAAGAACATTTTTCTTATATATTAAAAATTGTTATAATAGAAATGAAATAATCATATTATATAATAATAACAATAATGTTACAATTGATTCTTATCAACTTCATTATTACGGCTTTTATATATCCCTTCACAGCTTTGCCACATGCTTTCTTTTGAAAAACCATTTCGTTTTGTATTTGTTCACAATACTGCAGCAATTGTTCAAATTGTTTGTAAAGAACTTATACGACAAAGTTTATACTGCATAAGTGTACTAAAAACGGAATAAATAGTGCAGTAACCGAAAATCAAAATATATTTAAAACACAAACAAATGTGTAAGTAAAGAAGGCATAGACACACAAGCACTCACACAACGCAAATACTTGACAAAGGTTTCTATTCGATCTTATCGATTGAATTGTTTCTATACCCAGCATCATTTGTATCCAGAGGGGTTCATATCATTTTGTCAAAACGTTTGCAATGCTTAACGTCAAAGACTCTACAAAGTGTACAAATTTTGAATCAGCATCGAATACTACGTCTGTCTGTCTGTCTGTTTACAATATATTATGATTACTCTCTCCTGGTCGCCAACAATTAAATGTAATGCGAAATTTGGCAGGATTCGTAAGCAGGTTGGTGATGAACTTGCGCAAAATTGATCTAAAAGGAGAAATGTTTTAGAGAATTTTCCCCGACAATATAAAAAAGATATTGACATAAATATTTATTAGAGAGCCTTGGTGCCTGGATATCCACCGACAGCGGATATTCAGGATTTGGCCTCAGCCACAAACACATGTGCTTCTTCATTTATTTTGTATTCCTTAACCCAAATTAAATTTTTATAAATGTATGCTATCTCTATTCATTTTCTCTCTGGAAATTCTCCTTCTTTCATTGATTGCACATCATACATACTATACAAGTGTGCACCTATAAAGATACATGTAAGGAATGAGAATTTGGGATTTGTATAACATTTGTATTCTACGCTGGAATACAAATGACATTAAATACTGCACACACACCCAAAAAAACAAAAAGAAAAAAACGAAGAGAACAAAAGAGCGAACATTACAGTTAGAAGTTAGATATAGTTGTGTGTGGAAATACGAAACTACTATTGAAATTTAATACATGCACCAAACTTGTGCATGTCATTTGTGTAAAATGCAAAAATGAATGCAGGCGACTAATCAGCATTACCGGGCTGATCCCATCACCGTAATAGCATTGATACATGATATTCATGTTATTTGATTTGCAACATGTGTGTAAACGAATTTATTCGTCACAAGAAGTGCTAATGATAAGCTATGCACGCAAATACTCAAGTGCCCTACCAAACGAACACGTACACGCACAAATTGAATGCATACAAAGTGTTTGTTTAGACACATACATAAATAAGATATAAATGTAAAAATAAACTCGGTGATGTATGCTTTCATGCTTGATTATATGTTGCGATCCTTGACTGTTAGTTTAAATCTTGTCGTTATTTATTTATTTATTTCTATAAAAACTTTTCATTAAAAAAAATTTTAAATATTAGAGTCGGTCAAGTCTGACCACCACTTAACTTCTTTAAATTATGCTTCAATTAATTTTGTTATCTTAATGAACGTGAGACATTGTAATAGTTCATGAAATTATTTGAGAAAGGATTCTAAAAATGGTCCGATGAAATCTAAATTTGTCACAGCTAGAAAAATAATGTCAAAAATTTAAAGAATTGCGATTTTTTGCCATATAAAAACTTCCATTATAATAGAACTTTATATGGGGAGGTGTTCTAAAAATGGTCCGTTCCGGTTCATTTTCAATAAAATCCTTCTTTGGACAAATACATGTCCTTGTACCAAATTTCATCGAAATATCTCAAAAAAGAATAGGACCTCATATGGGAAAGTGTTCTAAAAATAGTTCAATCTGGTCCACTTTTTTAATAAAATTCTCCTTTGGACTAATATATGTCCTTGATTAAAATTTCATTGAAATATCTCCAAAAAAAAAAGTGACCAGTAGCTAGCGAATAAATTTACATGGACAGACCGACATGATTAAATTAATTCTGATTCTAATTTTGAATCGATTGCTATAATTAAAGGTGGCAATTGTCGAGAAGGAGTTACAAACATCTGAACAAACTTAATAAACTTGTTTCCAAAAGGAGTGCAGGCTATAAAAAAGCAATAGTATTAACTTTTAATTTAATTTCATTTTTTTTATATCTCTGAAAATAATCCTTGTGTAATGCAATAATGTAGCAATGTTAGTTCGTGTGTCTGTTAATTTTATTAAAAATAGCAAAATGAAATTATTTTTAAAAAAAATTTATATTTTTATATCAGTCAAGCTAACGCGCCCACACAATAGAACGAAATCTCCAAAAAAATCGCTGCTTACAATTAAAAACAAATCTACTTCAGTGTAGGGTTCGATCAATGAGACATCTTTACATCATAGTTCATTTTCAATTACTTTTGTGAACCATGCCCACTATTATTAGCTAAAACAAATAAAAAACACATCTAATTTAGGCCAAATATTAAATGTCCTCAACACCTTCATATGAATAGTGAATGATTTGGCTTAAAACTCGTTCAATTATTTTGTAAATCTTTATATGGAAGTTATAATTCATTTGGTTTAAAAACTGAAGCATTTTATATGTGGACAGGGTAGGAAAATTTTAGAATTTTCCTTCTTAAATACTAACAAATACTAACTATTATTATCATTGCTTTTAAACGGTTCATTATTCAGCTGACATATAATTATAATAATTTTACCACAAAATTAGACTTGAATGGTGTGAAGCATTTAAAATTCGGATTTAATTCATAATGACAATTATTTAAAATAAACAACGTAAGCCTCTTACAAATAAGCACTTAAATTTATTAAAAAAAAAAAAAAAATATTTTTTTAATTTAACATACTTTTAAGGTTAATATTATGTGCAAAATATTGCCTCTATTTAGGCATAAATTTACGCAACAAAGCTAAATAATTATAATATTCTCGATATTTAATTTTAATTTAAAATTTACCTACAAGTTTATTAGCAATTGGTTGAATAGCAGTAGCGGCACTAATAGTACCGCAGTTGTGGATAGAAAAGTAATTATTTTTCGCCATGGTCTGTAGTTTTAATATTTTTCAAAATCCTAAAAAAGATAATTACTTATATTTGATTTTATTATTATACATTGTATTATAAATAAATGATGATTATATTGTGTATTCGTGTGTTTAGTAATAATTTTTAATAAAAATTATTTAAATTCTTTCACAAATTCATACTTTAAATATTAACTTTAATAATCTAACAGAAGGTGTTTCATAACCAGTATCAGCACAATTTAAAATTAAGAATGTAATAAGACAAGAAAAGGGAACAAATAGTGAAGACTTAATACCAATAATTCCTGGAATAAATGCAATCATTTATAAAGAAAATGATTGTCGCAGTGCAACAAGCATCAAATTTTGCAAAGTTGCCAAAGTCGAAACCAATTCTTGTATGTTTTACTGCTATATTACTTTTTGTGAATAAAATATTTAATAATGGCAGAAAGGACGAGTGGTTGCCAACATATTGTCGCATTTTAATGAAAGTAGCAAAGTTTAGCAAACACCGCTTATCACTAACTGATCCTTTAATTTTCTTAAATTTACATTATTCGAGACCGTTTGCGTTATTTCAACTAGCCCCTCTTGAAATGGATTTATTTGAGCTAAAGCGAAGGTAAAGCTTTCCTTATACCTTTCTTAAAAGATTAGAAGAATGCACCAGAGATTTTGTAAAGTAAACATTAAAATCTAACTCGCTCTGGACTGAAATTTTTTATTCCCATTCTTGTTGCTACACGCAGGATGATTTTAAAAGTGACAAAATCGGTAAAAATCCACAACCTCGAATGGCGAGAATCTATCTATTAAACACAAAAATTTAGAAACATTCCTTGCACAATTATATGAAGCCCTTCCATCGTTAGTCCAAAAATGGGCATGGTCAAAAATGGCAACGATCATAATTTACAAAGAAAAACTCTTTTGTGCATAATTTGACATGGAAACTGACACTATTAAGTGATGTATTCAGCTTCTTGCCACGCCCATATCTATAGATAATTCACTTATGCCCATTTTTTTCAGTTCAATTCTCTTTTAATTCGTTGCAGATTAACTGAAAACTTTTCGTATCGTTTTCTTTGTATGATTTCAAGTCAAGCAGGAGAAGGATAAACAGACAGACGACACTTAGACGCACACAAGCTGCATTGAGTATTACTGTCACAGTTTGTTAAGTGTATTGGGATACTTGAACTGTGCTGCTATCGTTTTACTGCTACCCAAAATGGTTGGTTGGTGTTGTCAAGCTAATGGCAACTGTTGCTATATATATATATATATATATGTATGGTTTGTAAGTGAAGTGAATGTGCGCGTAAAAATGAAAATGTATGCGACAGCTGTTTTTCTTGTATAAAAAAAAAACATGAAAATTAAAACCAGAACAAATCTACTACAACCAAATAGAGAGAGGGAGAAAGATGATCGAGTTCATTGTACCAAAAACCTGCAGAGAAAACACAAATCTGAACTTTTCTCTGTGTATACAACAGCCATTAAAATTTCATGTTTATATACCACTACATAGATTTTAATGATGCTTCGTTGTATAATTGTACATTTGGGATGATGTTTTTTTGTGTCCAGATCTGCTGGTGGTGCTGTAGCTGACACCACATGTGATATGTGATATGTGATGAGACAACGACAAGAACATGAGAATACTATGACACAATAATAATGTCACTGATTATTGCCGTTAACATCAACATCATCATCATCATAATCATAATCATTATCATCATCATTGTTGACACTAACATGCTAGTCCAATAGTTATACAGCGAGATATGTATATGTATGTGTGTGTACTTATGTATATAAATGCCTAATGTTTATATAATTTTATCAGGGAATATTTGACACTAATAACGGTAATAACAGTTATAATAATATTGTACAATAAAAACTACACTTAATAACAGGTTAGCTGTAAGCTGCAATGATGAAAAGGCGACCAAGGTACAATTTCAATTGTATAATTTTACATAATTTACATATGTATTAGCAACACTCAAGATAATTGTTAATGAGTCCATTGCTGCGGTACCCTGCTGTTACCCTGTATATATTGGTTGGGGTTTGTGTATTAAAAGTTTCATTATAACAATTTCTATGCATGCAACCGTTCATATATGTTAGGTATGTGCGTCGTGTGTGGGTGTTTAAAAGTTTATCTTTCATCGCTCCCTTTACGTGTGTATGTAAACAGCGGATTATATTCTATTGAAAATGAAAATTCCCCAGTGTACGACATATGGCATTCACGTCCATCTGCTAGGGATGTGTAGTAAGTTTTTATAAACATAAAATATTTGCAATTTAACACAACAGGTAATCATGCCGGTCATTTTAGGACCCACTGGAAGTCTTTAGATAACAAAATTGGATAAAAAAAAAAAAGTTATTTGACTTAATTTTTAACTGTGTTAAGTGTGGACTCGATAGGACCCTTTTTAGACCCTCTTTTCATATAATTATATTTCACAAAATAACTTTTAGGACAATGCCTCGCCTTTACAATTACTACTACTAGAATTGTAGCATAATTTAAGGAAGAAAGTGGTATAAGGTTTTAAAAAAGTCGGGTTTTCTCTTGTTAAGTTGTCTAACTTGTCCATCATCTATTTAAACAAATTCTATTAAACGTTATTTTCTGCATGTTCTGGACTTTTCAACCTTTTTGCCCCTTTTTAAAATTCAACATTTTCATTTTCATTAATGCTTCAACTCTTTTTATTATACGAACATTATAAATTATACCTGCAATGTACGCATAAATGAGTTTAATCATGTTAAGATGGTGTGCGGTCGTGTAGGTGTGTGCCCTTTTTATATTATTTTATACCTTTTTCTCATTTTTATTACAATACTATATACAACCAACAACCGCAACCTATTGTAATGTGATTATCATGTGGACAATAACAATAAAAAAAAGGTTTTAAACCGACAACATTTAAAATGTTATCAGTGGCAGCGTCAGCGTGTATATGTAGCATATAAAGTATAACGTAATGCCAGATTATTGTTGTCCGTTTAAGTGTGTATGCGTATGTGTCATGTATATTGTATAAAAACATGCTTTAGCGTAAAATACCAACCATACTTCATGTACATCCATTAACTGCTTTTACCAACACCTTCCTTTTCTTCCCTTTCATTCCATTCTGCTTCCAGAAATATTCTTCCTTATGTGTGTGTATAAAAAGATTTTAACTAAGGCTTAGGTCACATTTTAAAAACCCTACGCATCTATTACAATAAACAATGGGCGTGGCAGTTAGATGATTACACTCTCTAATATTATGTGTACATGTTATGTGATATCTTCCGAGTCAATTTTCTCGCTGAATACAGTTACTTTAAAATTGTGGGCGTGTCCGTTAGGCAATCATGTCCATTTCTATCGCATTCATAGATGATGTATAAATAAATATTTCTACAAAATTTCAACTTTATAGCCCAATAGTTGATACATAAATTTTATCGATTATGGGCGTAAATTTTGACCAATTTTGCCCATTTTAAGTAGCGATCTGCATTCAGAAACTAAAAGTGTTTGTACAAAATTTCAGCTTAATATCTCAAGAGTTTGCTAGTGTGAGAATGTCAACAACAGACGTATGCGCGGACGTACAGACATACATGTCTAGATGGTTTTATTTTTGATACTCTATAATCTTTGTAGGGTCTCTAACGCCTCCTTTTGAGTATTGCAAATGAAATGACAAACTTATTACTACATTCTTCATCTTATGTGGAGGGTATAATAAATAATATCGTACAGCGAGTAATGGTGTTGGTTAGAACATAAATAATGATGCTTAAGAATGAGAATTTCCATCATTATAAACTTCAACAAATGTCTGTTTTTATAAGTATATCTATATATTCTCTTTCTCACTCAATCTCTCTCTCTCTCTTTAATTTCTTTTATAATCACCGAAAAGCTTGTAAAAACCTAGATTTTTATACTTTTGTGGTTTAAAATATAAATTATTGGGTTTTATTTTTTTTTTTTTTTTGATTTGATTGCTAATTGATTACAATTGTACAAAACAAAAACAACAACATTGGCTTTTTTTTTTTTTTTTATTGTATTTTACATATAAATAAATAATTAATGTAACGTAATGTATTGTTTGTGGTGAGAAGAAAGTAAGCAAAAAGTATATTTGGCTCAAATCTAATCTGAGGTAACATTTACATTTACAAGTAAAATATCAGCATCGAATTCTCATATAATTCTCTGTATTCTCTTTTAACGACTTTGGAACTTTTGTTAAATTTTACTTAAAAGTCAAAATAAAGATTCTTTGAGAAAAGATGGGTGATGGGTCTGTTGTAAGATTCTACTCATTTTTAAAAAAGTAATGAAAAAAGTAAAAATAAATAAATTTTTATTCAAAACAATATCTCCTGCCATCAGTGTAGGTTTTGGTGCATTCCTCTAGGTGACAATAACAAACTTTGTACACTGTCCTTCTTAAGAGAACTGGCAAACTTGCGAATTGGGGACACTGCAAACACTTACATAATCCACACGCGCAGAAGTTTGTTGAAATGTGGAAAAATTTAAATATTTACGAAAATCGCAAATATATCAAAAAATCGTAAAAATGTTAGATGTGACAAATGCTAGTGAAGGAAAGCTTTTACCGATTTGAACCCATCTGCTATTCCTAATACAAAATCGGTTCGAGTAAGTGACGACGGGACTCTAAATATTGATAAAGTTGAGGTTAAGGCTAACGGTATATTTTTTATAAATGTCTTCAAAATGTTCATACATTGTTGCACCAATCTAGAATATTTATAATATTTGGAATCGATCCTCAGAGGCACTCAGAGTAAATGTATATTTAATTTATGAGTTAGCAGATGTACTTTTTGAGACATTTTTTTTTTGTAACATTTTCCTTAAAGGCAATATATTGAATCTAATAATTTTTAGAATTTCCATAATTTACAAAAATTTTATAAAGAAAAGTTAATAAATTTGGATAGAAAAATGTGTACGCATAGGCGATCTGTGTTCATTAATAAATTATAAAATTTTTACAAATATTCAGAAAAGCTTTTCTCTGCTAACCATTTTTTGGATATAATTTAATAGAATTTTTTTAAGAAATTCAGATCAATTTTATATATGAAGGTCACAACTGAAAAACTGTTTTGATTTTCATCTGCAATGCAATACAAATGATTTATAATGCATGAAATTCTAAGGAAAACTTTCTAATGTTATTTTCATATTCTTTATTTGCAAAAGGTCAGAAAAAACTAAAAAAGATTTGTTCTACATTTTACAAAAACCAAAAACTCTTATATAATACACATGTACATGCTTACAAACACACACACACACACACTAAACTAAACAAAAACTTTTTGCTAAAAATATATTTATGGCATTGTGTGAAAATTAGTTCGAACAACATAACACAACATAAAACAAAAGACTTTAGAAAGAAGAAGAAGAAGAAGAAAAAAAGAAACATAACAACAACAATCACGAACCACTGAGTTCTTAATTGTTGTTGGATACAAAAAGTTTTTAAAAGTTGAATAATGTTTAAGGCGTTTAAATTGCTCATATAGGCAATGATGTTAGACGAGTATAACAACAAAAGTATTGTATGTGTGTTAGTTAATGCTGAAAAATTACAAAGAATAGTAAATAATAAAATAAAATACGTATGTACGTTGTTGGTTCTTTGGGTTGATAAATATTTTTTTAAACCAGCTGTAATACACTCTATAATAATAAGCATGAGTGTGAGCATGTATGTGTAAAAAAAGTAAAATAAAAGCAAAAAGTACGCAAGCAACCATCTAAAAATAAACAATAATACATAACACAAGCATGATGCTGTCATATAACAATGTCGGGGTCGATGAGAGTACAACGTCATAGTCAAGTAAAGTTTATACAGACGAGTACAGTGTACATATTACTGCATTTATTTACAGTTACATATAAAGCACACACAAAGCACAACAATTTCTGCTAATGCTGCAGTCAATATTTTTCACCTGGGATTGAGTCACATGTACGTAATGGGTAGGATATGTAGGGTATTCCAAAATAAAAACAATAGCAAACACAAATCACATCCGTCATCAACATGGGATCGTACGCTGAGCACATTACTTGGAAGGTAAACATACATTGTGCACGTTTCTCATTGACATATAATTCAACTGGCATGTGATGACAATCGAATTCATAGCCACAAAGGATTTAAATGGGAACACACACAACAAGTACACACCAGAAACAGAACCAGAACCAGGAGGTGAGATCAGCTTTTAAATTGGTTTAATTCCAGCATCTGTCAAAGATGTTTTCATTTTACAATACTTTGTCGTTAAGAAGAAATTATGATGATGATGATTTGGTATAAAGAGAGTCCTATACAACATGTAATAATAACTTTATAATAAGATGGATTAGAAATTATGTTTACTGTAAAACGAAAAGCAAATCTTATACAAGTAGAAGGCAGTAATGTTATTTTCAAATTAGGTTCCTAACAGGTACCGAACAATTTACGATACTGCATATTAAAAGCAAAAGGACAAAATGTGGCCTAAGTGAAATTTTAAATACCCTACAGACCTAAATTGAAATCGTGAACTTGGCAAATATTTGATAAGACAATTTTTATAGTGAATGTCATATCAACTTGCACATCGAATTCCGCGTCATATAGGATTTTTGTATTGTGGACCGGCCACGAGCTAATTTTTACCTCGTCATATAATTATAGAAATATAAAATATAAATAATTTTAATAAAATCTAAAAAAAATTAAATCATTTTGAAATAAAATTTAAAAACTTTTAAAAATCAGTTTAAAAATTTTAATTTTTTTTTTTTTTAATAAAAATTTTAAAATTAATTTTTTTTTTTAGATAAAATTTTTATGCACGTACGAAATTTATGCTAAAAGTAAGAATATTTATATGAAATTCCAGCAACTATTTGAATAATCTGGTTATTCCCAGATACACGGACAAAGGGTAGAACATGACTACATCGTTTTCAACGTTGACATTATTTTGCTTGAATATGTTTTGTAGAGTCTCATAAGTCTTTTATATTATGTCTACATTAACTGTAAAACTTAGAGAGTTACTCTCCCTCAGGCTTACTATATATAATACGGGTTATATGAGAAAAATGTGCAAGTTTATTACTTGAATAACCTGTTGACCTTTACACAAACACCTACACATACTAACATATATAATATGAAAAATTTCCTAAAGCTCATAAACCACTTTCTCTCTCGCCCTGTCTGGATTTATTCTTACGCTCCATTACTTTTTGAAGCATTTATAATATATATATGCTTGAGTTTAATTTACAGTTAAGAGTTTTAAGTCATACTATAAATTTTAGAAAGTGAAAGAAATCTAGAGAAATTATTCAAATTTTTCAAACACAACATTCCTTTTAGTAATATAAAATATAAAAAAGTTACATAAAGAGGAAACAAAGGATAAAAGAAAAGAATAATCTATATGTACTAACAATGTGTTTGATGTGTAGGAAAACTTTTGACCAAGTTGTATATAAAATAATAATATGAAAAATTACTATAATAAAAGCAATCATTCTAACAGCGGTCAATGGAGAATATACGAAGGAGGAGAAAAAATTAATTACATTGAAGCTGTGATGCACTATAATGCTTGAAGTTAATATTTTTTTATGGCCGACCTTTAGAAAATGATGAGATAAACGTTTTACAGTAAAATTTATAATAAATATTAATTTTAAAACTTATTAAGGAAACCTAACAAAACAAAATTTATCTAAACTTAAACCTAAATATAATGCAACGGAACTATTTTTTGATAGACTGACTCAAGTTTTTCCCAAAACCATTGAATCGTTCCATCATCATTCATACAAATATGCAGACCTTTACAGCATACCACATATTTCAGTATTTAACAAACACATGTAACCGAAGGATATTTGGAAATATATGGCGAGTAATTTAACAAAGCAAAAATAAACGAATAGCATGCAATAGCAATAACAGCATTTGTAATAGAAGGACTACTGTGCACTGTAAAGAAAAAAGTAAATAAATAAAAATGAAATATTGTACAATTTTTTTGTTTTTTGTTTTTTGTTTTTTTTTTTTTTTTTTATTTCTCAACCAAGTTAATGGTTATTATCTCTTGCACCACAAGTGAAATTTTGTGTGTAGAACTTCGTTTACAATGAATCTGAAATACTCTTCGTAATTGTACAACTTCGAAGGAAATAGATAATTGGGATTAAGTTTTATTAATAATAGAGATAAACTTTGTATTATTTAGATAATGAGAGCTTAAGATGAACTTTATAAATATTGGATGTAAGGAATGCTTAAAATGTGGCTTTGTTCAACTTCAATTGGTAGACAGACAGACGGACATTTAAGTGGATTTTTATATTTAAATATTGACCTTTGTTGCAGCATTCATTTATTCCATCGCAACTAAACTGTAAAGTACAAGAGAAACGGTAACAAGAGGGACTACTCTAAATAGTAGAGAACAAATAGCGTTTACTTACAATCACAGTTATTCAATTACCACAGCAATTATGAAACCATCATCAAGGGCATAAAATCTAAACTGTAAATAATAGTGTTTTATTAAAAATGTAAGCAATTTCTTAAACTTCCTTCCTAAATAAATACAAGGGTTCAAATCCAGCTGTGGAAAAAAGTAAAAGACAGAAACAACATAACATAACTAAATCGATTAAGAATTTAAGGCTGATCAAAACTGTACAATATATACTTTAAGACACCTCCTGGTTGCTTTAAAGCATATGTACAGGAGATGTACAAAATACTATGAACACCATTCAATACAGTACATCTTGTTTCATGTTGGCAACACTGCTTCCGTATAAATAATACGACGCGTATGTATTGCACAGTTTACGTGCCATGTCTTATAGATAATATTTCAGCTTTGTTCTGTTTTTTTCTGCTTTATTCTGCAACGATTAATACAAACGATCGGTAAATTGTGTTCTCTCAGACTTCAAAAGAGGGCAAATCATTAGTACTCGGTTAGCGAGAGCGTCTTTCATGAAAACACCTGAATTGTTTAACGTTTCATGAGCGAAAGTATTCATAATAATGACAGCAAACACAAAACGTGATAAAAATATTATCGGCGAAGAGAAATAGTAAGCGAAACTCAAAGATAACTGACAGAGTCGGTCTCTTACAATAATTGTGGCCGGGCAACCGCGGCAAAATTGAGGCCAAAACTATTCAGACACATACCCCGAAAAATTTCAGCTGTTCTAAAAGCAAATGTGAGTCCAACACCTTATTAATAAATAAATATTGTTTATATTCATATTATTTTATCCATCCCCTAAATATATATACGAGTATAACCACAATGCGGAGGGTTACCCCATATATTTAATATTTTGTGTACTAGTTTTTATTAAAATATGTTTAATAACTGAACATGAGAAATACACGGTTAATGAATTTAAAATGTCATTTAAGAAATTTAATAAAAAAATACAGTCATTCATCCATCCATCTTGACTCCTTTTCACTATTTAACTCAGCATTGGTGTTCATTTTAATGCTACAATGTATATCCTGTGAAGCGATATGAAATATTTCCCAACAATTAATGACCATAAATAAAATTATACTTGAATGTGTGTGAATATGCTTACACATACTCACATACACACATACATCAATATTCGCAAATTGCGGTTTAATTAATTTTCAATTGACATTTTAATTATGTATAAATTTGATTTCCTTGTACTAGCGTCACATAAAAAAATATTGTTGGTAAAACCAACCAATAAAAACAACACGAAATAATATTGCAACTGTAAAATCATACAGACACACACGCACACAAACATAATAACAAAAATCACTGCATCGTAATGTAATGATTAAGTACATGAAGAAGAGTGCAAACAATTCATTAACATTTTATATGTGTATGTGTGTATGTGAGAGAAGATAGAAAGAGAACACTTTTGTGCCATAACATTGTTCTCCTATATACCCATATAAACGAGTACCTTTACTATGCTGCTGAAAATTTCTTTAAATTTGCGCGCGTGTGTGTGTGTGTGTGTACATCTGGCGTTTTTCTAATAACCAATCATGCAATAGGATGGCAGGCATGGGGTACATGGGGTAATTTATGAGTTATGATGATGAATAGAACATTTGTGCATACTTTTAATTAAAGCGATTTAATTGTTAGAGGGAGCGATTTAATTGTTTTGGAGCTAATTTATGCCCAACTGGGATGTTTGTTAATTAAACAAGTATGTATGCATTTTGTTGTTGTTTTTGTTATTGTTATATGTGTTAAATTTTTATTTCAGCATTTTCATAGATGTGCTATTAAAATAATATAATTGCTTAATTGGCAGCATTTATGGTCACTTATGTAAATTTTTATGTGCATTATTATTAAACAATTTTCAATATAAATAATTTATGAGTGCGTTGTGTTGGCGTTGTTGGAAACGCTTACATTGCTGAATTGTTGACAATAGTGGCGAAGGCGATAACGACGGCAACCTCGTCACATATAATGAAATGCACATAAATATTTATTGATGTTAACAAAATTGAATTTTTGATGACTTCCTCTTATTAATATTCCACATAAATTGATAGTTCTCTTTCAATCTATCTATTCGTGTGCATGAAAGGGTGTACAGGTGGCAAGTGTGTGATATATGTGAATAATGAATGCTAAAGCAAATCAATAATGAATGTTGTGCAGGCGGTATGACAAGTTAACATGTTAGATAAATATTGGAGGAGAAAAAACACACACACACAGAACACAGCAGAGAAGCAAGAATGTAACCTTAGACTGTAAACTTTGTTGCATCTATTGTATATGTACATCTAAGGACAGTTTCAAAGACACCGTTTATCTGTATAAGCATACAGATTATTCAGAAACGTTGCATCTGTAAAAGCGAATCTTTGTCATTTGATACAAAAGTTTATATGGAACTCGAATTTATTCACTAAATTTTGCTAAAAATAATACTTATAATATATTTACGTCATAAGTTTTTGTACTCTACAGCTTTTGAGGTAAAGGTTATATTAAGTAACTTCTAAACAGCAAATGCCACACACATCTTCAATTATACCCTATGTAAGCTAATGGTGGCATTTTCTTAAGATATTATAATTGAACCGAATCGGCCCATTTTAAGAAACCTTCCCCATATAAAGTTTTATTATAAGGAAAGCCTTTATATGACATAAAAACTTAATTATTAATATTTTTAACGAAATTCAATTAAGAATAATATTCATTAATTGGTTGTTTGTACTCCATCAGAATATTTTTAGAACCCCTTCCCTTATAATAAAATTTCACAAAAAAAACTTATATGTTGCGCTTGCTACCCTAATTATACCATAATTTAAAAAACTAAATGGTGTAGATTATGAAATGGTCGGTCATGACCAATCATAACATTTTCACTTCACTTGTAAAATATTTTCAAAGAAAATTTAAAAGCCTTGATCATATCAAATGGAACAAACAAGGACGAGTGGTAAAAAAATAATTGATAGAATTTTAAAAGGATTTGCAAGTCACCAATTATAATGCAAACATTATTTTCATCATCATCATCATCATCATCATCACTATCACCATTGCCACCGTCAACATCATCATTCACATAAATTACATGAAATAATAATTAAGTTTGAACTTACGCATGCAAATAAATTATCTTAAAACATGACTTGTTAACTTTAATTGCCATTACGTATATATTATATTATATTTATAAAGAAACAAGAAAACGTAACGAAAGAAAATCAGAAAAAAAATTATGAATTGCTTATAGAGCTTAAATGGCTACACATTGCTTTTCTTTTACGATGCTTCCTTTGGGTTCTATTTCCTAAATAAAACTTTCCCATAAAAACAACTGACTGACTACTGACTACTGACCCTTCAAATATTTAATGTGAATTATAAGTAGAACTACAGCTTGTACTTCACCTTTATTGCTGGAGTAATTTTCTACTTTTTTTTTTTTTTTTTTTTTATTATAACAGGCCGGATCATAAAGGAAGTGAAAGAGGAAATGAAACGAACATTGAGATTACTTTGAAATCGACACACAATTTATACTTTTGAAGTACATATAATATTGTATAAACCGGAAAAATATATGCACACATTTGCAACATTGTATTTAATGTATAATAAGCTTCCTTTCTCTATTTACACGAAAAAAAAAAAAAATGAGTGCCAAATGCTACACGAGAGCTATGAGCAAACTAACACACTACCAAATACTACCAACATGTGTGCGTGCTGTAGAAATTATATTTGAATATGTATGAGATTGAGCAGATGATGTGAGAGGAGAGAGAAATTTTACACGTTGTTAGATTCTTCATTATAATCGTTCCTAAATTGTTCAGACTAAAGCCATCTAACCTATTTGATGTAATTTCGTCTTTTTTTTAAATATAAGGTCGATAAAATTCAATGTAATAACGGACGTTATAACTTGTTCGACCAATTTGCCTTTTTTCATAATAAGTATTTTATTTAAAAGAAAAAAAAAAGTATATATTTTTAAAGAAAATCACTAGAGTGTAGATTTTTGTTATTTCAATTGCCCCTAAACTAAATTTTTTTTCGAAGGAATTTATTTATTAAGATAAAAAAATTTTTGCACGCAGTTTAAAATATGTAAAATCGGTTAAAAGCCACGCCCACAATTGAGAAAAATTTATTTATAAGCCACAAAAACTAGGCTAGGGTTTAAATTTGGTATGGATCTTGTATCTGTCAATTTGCTGAAAATAGGCATGGTCGACACGCCCACAATCGACAAAAGTCTCTATAACTGCCACAAAAAATTCACCTAAAAACCTAAAATTTTATACGCTTATCTATAGTTAATCGAAGTTGAATAACAAAAACGCTTATAAAACGCTTCGTAAAAATGGACTTGTAAGCTCATAGGTAATACATATACTTTTAGAGGGCGTAATCCCATATCTATACCTATGCCACGCCCACTATTGTAGATGTGAAAAGTATTTAAGATTTGACCTAAGCGAAATATAGTTTTTCTAATTGACCCCAACATATTTATTTAATTATTCATCAGTTATAATAGAAATTAATTACAAACCAATACTGATCCTATATAATAAGCTTATATACTAACTAAAATACGAGTACTTGTTTAATATTTCTTCCTTGTACAAAACTTCTTCATAACATCTTAAAAGCTTTGACAAATGGTAACATGATAAAATGAAACCTTTTCCTTGTCAACTTAATTTTAATTGATGACAATCGATATTTTTACTATATATTTAAAAAAAATTGTAAACCACTAGAACGTTAAAAATGTTTACTATTATACAGTTTTATTATTTTATTTTCTAAAAAAAATTTTCTATTAAAATCCAGTAAATTAATCCATATTATTGTTAGAACCAATCTTCGATCATGCTACACCTACGATTTTTTCAATTCAGAATTCAATTTTACTCGAGTATATAGGATGGGTTGCAAGTCCATCTATACCATTGTTACTTGTTCGTTTTTTTCGAACCGAATAATTTCATTTCCTCTTGAGTTGCTTTTGCTCCCATTCACACTTGGGAAATTGCATAGTTGTATAAAAATTCTATTACTACAAGAGTACATTATTTATTTATGTTCTGTCTTCAAAATTACCGTTACGCACGTTCATACAAGAAAGCAAAAGCAATATCTCTCTCCTCTGCTGGCCTTTTATTGTTTATTTAAAAACATAAAAATCACATTATCTGTAGATTCTGGGCAATAAAATTGGGTGTGAACAGCATTTGGACACTTTTGTACATGCACTCGTCCACACACCATATAATGTGACAATGTTGTTGTTTACTCGTTATTATTACAGTAACAATAACAACAACAACAACAACAATAATAAAATCTCTCTATATGTGTATAATTGTAAAATATAATGCATTTTATTGTGCACAAGATGCTTTTTTTTTTTATACCCTACACCAAAAAAGTTTGCCATTCTATTTGCAAGATTCTAAAGACGACATCAAAAATCCTAAAAACTAAATTTATGTATATATTTAGTTCTTGATCAGATCAAAAACTGAGTCGATCTAGACATGTATGTCCGTGTGTCCGTCTATCTATTTGTTGTTGGCATTCTTAATAAAATTTTGACCTAAAATTTTATACAGACACTTTTAGTTTTTGCATGCAGATCGCTTTTATTAAGATAGAAAAAAATCGATCAAGAGTCACGCCCACAATCAACAAAAATTGAGCTACAAAGTTGAAATTCGTTAAAAATATTTATAATTATACCTTCCATCGATGTGCCAAAAAGGGGCGTAGTAGGATAACAGACACAAGCATTATTTTGAAAAAATCATACTCAGCGCAAACTTGTACGTAATATATTACCAGAAGGCGTCATCATATACTTGCCATGCCCACGAGCTTATATGTAGATGTGGAGGGTATTTAAGATTTGGCCTAAATCAAATATAGTTTTTTTTTTTTTTTGTTTGTTTTGAAATCAATTTCCTTCAACTACATCTTAAGTGCATAAGCATCCATATAACCAATAATATAAATGAACAGTATATGATTATTGTTGCATGTACGAATGCATGAATTCTTTCGATTAAAATTTTACTATTCTACTGCAAAATTTACGAAACATTAAGTTTATTGTAAGAGATGAATGGATAGAAGGACATTCTTGAGTAAGTATTTAATATGAAACCAGACAGAAGACTAGAACAAATTTTATCTCAATAACAAAAAATGGGCGTGGCAACAGATGAACACACGAACATGTCTAAATCTAAGGGTTTCAAACGTCTCCTTCTAAATATTTTTAAACGAAATGACAAACTTCTTAAATAGACGGTATAAAAAATAGCCCCTTTTAAAAGGGTTTTTATTCTTCATTGAATACTACCATTTAAATCTTTTCATCTGGTGACGTTATTCCATGGATTTTTAAAGATAATGAAATGAAAAAAAAATCGTCTTTATTGCACCAAAAGCCCAACTGAAAAGCGTACAATATTTATTATACTACATTATAGTGTCTTCTCAACTAAAGATGAATTTGCCATAATTTAAGCTTGGGGTTATGCTTCAGTTACTTTTAAAGTATGTATCAATAATTCCCCATGTGCAAACTCTGCTTAATTACTTGGAAAATATGTTGTGCATTTAATGAAAATTCAATTACATCATCTTAGTTTGTATATATATGTAAAAGTTGTGTGACTTTTCATGTATTTATGCTGCTGCCACACTGCTGCTACAGTTAACAGTAAACAGTTATTATTACAGACGGAAGGAAAGACATATTCAATAACTACAACGTTTATATGTTATGCGTTAACAAACAAGCACAGTTTGATATTAATTATAATGGATCAACACCCAAAAAAGACTCATAAAGGAAAGGAAAGTCATTGTCATTGAACCGATGTAAATTTTAACACCAAAAATGATGTAATTTTTTCATTTTTTTGCAGCCTTCAACAGATCCCCCTTCTGTAATAAAAACGAGAACCATTTTGCCAAAGTGAAAATCAAAAGAAAAGAAGGACAATGTAAAGAAACACTTGCACCAGAAACCATTTACAATTCATTACATACAATGGCTTAAGTCAATTCCCAGAAAACAATTAAACATTAATTGATGGTAATAATTTAGTTAAAGAACCATTTACTTTAACGATTATAGCTGCATCACTAAAAATTTCACAAAATTAATTCCTTTTTATGTGTCTTATCGTCTTTGAATGTTTCTTTTGTTTTTTATAAATGCAACATTATTTTTTTTTTTTTTTTTTCTTTTTTTTTTGTAGTAGCAACGCATCAATAGTTGGTAGGTGATATGCAAATTACCAAAAAATGCAAACAAATATATTCTCGCCACATGAGAGAGATATTATCGTTTAAGCTGAATCGTAACCGCAAAGGTAAGTTGGAATTTCAGGCATTTTATATATGTGGAAAACTTTATTGTAAATAATCTATATATGTATGTGTTTAATGGAATTAATGTCAAAATGGTTTAAGTCTATATTCCGAAAATTTACGTTAAGCTATTTTGATAGTTTTTAGAATGATTAAAAATTTTGATATTTTGGAAAAGTTCTGATTTTAGTTTAGATCAAAATTTATACAATTTTTATACCCTGCACCACTACGAATGAGCGGATGGCCACCTTCAATTATATCGATCGATTCAAATTAGAATTAAAATGTGAATTGATTTAACTATGTCCGTCTGTCCATTGTACGTTTGCCCGCAAGCTAAAGGTTTCATTTTTTGAGATATTTCAATAAAATTTAATTTAAAAACATATATTGGCATAAAGAGAAACCGAAACCTTGTTAGAAATCGTTTAGATTGGACCATTTTTAGAACCCCTCCCCATAGAAAGTCCTATTACAATGGAAGCCTTTATATGTGCAAAAAATCGCAGTTTTATTATTTTTAAACAAAAAATGTACCAAATTAGATTATTTTTAGAACCCCTTTCCATATAATTATAGGTCACAAAAGTGATCAAGTGAACAACTAAATAAATTTTAGCATAATTTAAGGAGCTACTAAGAACGGACTACAAAATTTTCACTTGTTTAAAAATATCTTTTATCCAAAATGATTCTTCTTTTGTAAAAGTAAAGTTACGTTTATTTTCAATTAATATTAATTGTGGGCATGGCTGTCAATCAATTTCGCCTATTTTGAATAAAAAAGAACCACTAAACTATATGTCACGATTTTATGATTATTACCTCATTAGTTTTAACCATGGACACACGGACAACATCAGTTGAAAAAGTGATTGTGATAGTGTCTTATTCATCTGGTCCATTATTTATGTATATATATTACAATCAGTAGTGTAGGGTCAAAGTATTTTGAAGAATAAAATTTATTAAACAATACGGTGAACATTGTAACATAATTCAGCTTTATTTGCATGTGACCTGTTGTGTAAGGAAAAATTGGTAGCAAATTATACTCACATTATATCTAATAGCTCTTTAGGGGGTTGCCCCAATGGAATTTTAATAAATTTATAATAATTAACATACTGGGCATTTTAACAATGCACACCTGTACAACAACATTTTGCACCGTACGCAACACACACAATATTAACAGAAACGAGCAAAAAAAAAAAAAAACAGAAATCGCTTAAGGTTATAATCTTGCTTACAGTTCTCATAAATCATTAACTGGGGACGCGACATATATATGAAGGCACTCCCTTTAACGTGTTACATTTCAACTCAAAGGTCAAATTCTATATAATGGGACTGGGTTTTTAAATATTATACTCATGGGTGTTATTTGATAACGCCTTTTTTCAACCAACCTTCTACCAGCATTTATACTCATTACATAATAATTTTTAACATTGCCTATAAGCTCGTAAAACCACAATATTTGTACAAACTTACTAAAGAATAAAACACAAAAAAATACTATACGAAAAATATTTTCACTAGCGGGAAGTAACAAAATACCCAAAATGCAAAATAAACAAAAATAAAAGAAAAAAAGAAAAACATTTCATAAAAGTTTTTTTTTTTTTTTTTTTTTATGAACAAAATTATTGCAAAATTTTTTTTTTTTTTAATTCAAATAAATATATGTAAAAAGGACAACAAGAGAAAAACCGTTGTGGTTGAAATTGGAATAAAAGTTCATTTAATTAAAATTTACTTTAATAATTAAAAACTCGAAATGTTTGGTTTTTTCATCTTCTAGAGAATACATCACGAGCGCATAATTAATGTAATATATAAATTAATTAAATAGAATTGTTCACTTTTTTTGTTTTACAGTTTTGTTTCATTTACTTTCCAGACAGATGCTACTCATACGTACTCATGTATGATTTATGCTAAAAATGGTAAAAATGAACGTGCACATATAACAAAGGAGAAAGAGAGAGAGAGAGAAAGGGAAAGGGAAAGAGATGCTAACAATAAATTTTAGTAAACCGCAAAAACTTTTGCCAAATATTTGTAAAAAAAACGAGAACAAGTGCAATTGTTATAATTTACTGTTGTCTTCTGTGCTCTTGTGCTTTTGTAATAATGCATATTATATACATAAATAATATATAATATTATGTATTAAGTCTAAAAACGTAGATCAGCTGATTAAAGCTCTAAAAAATTTAAATGTACGGAACAGTTTTTTAGTTACTTTTACTGTAATTGGGGCAAACATTTCTATTAAAGTTTTCGAAACAAAAGATTTGTCAATTATTTTCTTCTTTTTTTTTGGGGGGGGGGAGGGGGTTTTATGTGTTTAATATATTAACTTTAAACAAATGCAGAAGCATAACTACTTACTAAAATTTTACTAATTAATTACGTTTGGTTAGCTTAGCATAAAACAATGTTTATAATGTATAAATCCTCCATGGCATATACTCATATATAATTACGATCTCCAATAGTGCAGATATTACATATGATCTAAATATTGTTATTTTAATTGTGGGCGTGGCTACACCCATTTTAAACACATGGATCGGTTAACTATATATATAAAGTCTATCAAATTTCAACGTTATAGCTCAAATTTTGGGTCAGATGAATACATTTTTGTTAATTGTGGGTGTGGTCCTTGAACGTTCTTTCCCCATTTTAATACCAAAAAGTGTCTGTTCAAAATTTCAGCTGAATTTCTCAAAATTTACGACTGTAAAATTGCCTATAACAGACGAACGTACATGTCTAGATTGTGAGAACGCATGGCCCCTTAACGAAACGAATGAGTGGCCATCTATGAAGTATAATGAACTGTATTATTCTTTTGTTGTTGTTATTAATGAATTTACATCTTGTATAAACCTTTGTGCACACGAGAATAGCGGGACTGACATTCCAAACGGTGTCAGTATTGCGCAGTAGAAAATATTAAACGATTTAAGTAGTTTAAGCAGTAATGTTATTTAAGAGAGTAAATTAAGAGTGAAAGTTAGGCTCATAGTGAACTGCAAACAACAACGCGAACACTCTCGCGTAGTACTTAACGAAAGAATAGCTATATAAGCAAGCATAAAACTAAGAAAGACTCATTCTTCTGTGTGGCAAGTTCGACAACAGGGACAAACAAGACCTACAAAGCAGGTAACACAGTACACTGAATCTGACGAAGGAACCGCGAGAGGAAATATAATGTGAAAAATTACCAGAGGTAACAGAGGTCACCGTGTTAGCCTTTTTGCTATACTTAGTTTTGAACATAGCAAGAAAACAACAACACCATTCCATTGTATAAGTGAGGATAGTGTCAAGCAATAAATATTCGGCTTGGACCGAACTAACCGGAGGAAATAACCGTAAATCTCAGTTTCTTAAGCTGATATACTACATCTGGAGTCTTCTTCTGAATGTTTAAAATGAAATGACAAACTTAAAATACCCTCCCTTATATGTAGGGTGTATAAAAAAAATTTGCAAATGGAATTAATTAATGCCATTCCCACAAACATCCAATAGATTTAGTTAAACTAGCAAGACAAAAAAAAAAACTTTAACGTAACAAGCATAAAAATTTATTTACCTGCAGAATGTCTGGGACCATTATTTAGATTGTTGCTAATACTGCTATAAGTAAAATGATGATGATTCGTTTCACCAGTGCCAGATACTATAGCAATTTCATCCAGCTCATGACCGGATGAACAGCCGACCGATACTAAACGTGTTGACGAAGTCGCTGTATTACATTCTGAATTTTTGCGACTTCGTAATGATAATACCAGCCGTTTGGCTGTGGACATTACCCACACTAACTAAACAAAAACTGCTTTTATGTAATTGTATTCAGTTGTCTGAAATTATATGCAAAAATTTTTTTAAAAATTAAATTCAAATATTATTATTGCGAAATATGTATTTATTAAGGTCAGGAAAAAGTTCAAATCAACATTTGAATGCTTTGTGTGTACATGTTGTATTATTATTAAAATAATTTATATTGATTTCGTCCATTCATCACGTATGTAGATAAATAATTGAATTTTCAAAATGATGCTAATGATGGCAATAGTTTGGTGCAAGTAATGCACAAACTGCTATTTAAATAGTTTTGAATAAAACACGTTTTTAATTGCTTATCATACACACACACAAACGCACGCACACACATACACAAATACACACATATTACATACGTGTGGGATTGGCATTAATTCATTTATTCATCTCACCTTAATGAAATCATAACATTTCGTATAAAGTTTCACATACACTTCTGCTGCTGTCAGTTGATCACTCTTCATTACTTCCAAACGTACACACACGTGTACAACAAAAGTGTACGCATTTTATTGCACAAATATTTTGTTGCTATTGGCAACATTTTATGCCCTCCAAACGAGCCATTCAAATGCTTTTGGAAACTAATTATAAATCTATTAAAATATGTCCGTCTGTACGTCTCTTCATGTAAATTTATGTACAAATGAGATAATTTTACAAAATTGTGCCAAATTTTAATACTTTCTACATTAAAACACAAACAGTGGGCGCGGCGGGGGCCTGATTATGTTATATCGATGAATTCACTAATTATTTGTACATTTGTATGGGTGTGGCTCTACAATGCAATTTGGCTTATTTTAAGATATTAAATGGTCTACTTTGATCAACTATCACATTTTGATTTGTTTAAATGAAGACTAAATCTCATGATTCGAACGGTTAATTATAGTTAAAAATCATAGATTTACATGGTGCTGCTAATAGTAATTTGTGGTAGATTTGGTTACTACAACAACACTTTTTTATTGTATACGAAAAGTCATCCTAAACGTATAACCCACAAAATGAAATTTTAATGCTCACCCAGCTGTGTGGCAGAATGACAAAAAAAAAAAAAAAAAAATTCGCAAGTACTTTTATGGCGTCACCTAATGATGCATTTCAATTACAAAGTTAGAACATTAATTGAAATGAATAGAGAAAGTTAACGTTGATTTGCTTGAATATTGAATGAAATATTGTTATAATAGATTTTTGGTAAAAAAAAAGAAAGAAGGAAAAATGAGTGGCGCACAAATATAAATCAGTTACGCTTCAATTGTAAGAGATGATAGATTTGAATAAAAGTTCCACAAAAACTAGCAGAGCATAATGTGAAAAAGGCAAAGATTGCTCTAAATATGTAAATGGAATTATGATACAAAGTTATCAATTGGACCAAATTGATTGCAAATTACATGAAATTATTTCTTTTTCTTTTCTCCTTCTTTTCGATTTACTTTCAAAAACTATTTTCAAATAATTTCTACACTGTGGTACAGTAAAGACAATACAAGTCAAACCGAATCAATTGCATACATTTTTTTTCACTTCTTACTATCTCTCTCTCTCTCTCTCTCTAACAACAATAACAAAAAAAATGGCCATATCGCTAATATTAAAACTTTTAAGCATTTAAGAAAACAACAACTAATAACATTTAACAATTTTGCCCTCCGAAGAAAACTTCATCTTTTGATATTGACAGAATGATAATTTCATTAATTCATTACGGAAACAATTTATCAAACTAAAAACCCTTTCTTTCTATTCCATAGACAGACTATTATATGATATTAAATGATAAAACGTTAAGTGTTATTCTTTTTCTTTCTCTTTAAAGTTCGTTTTTATAAATGAATGTAAATTATTTAGTTGTAATTATTAAAAATGCCAACGAAACGATTCGTTGGCAATTAAAATGTGTCTAAATTTTTGTAGAGTTAAATAACGTGTTACAAAAGATAATAATAAAGAAAAGAATGAAGCAACGTTAAAAGATATACTCGTACATAAATACATGGTTGCAATAAATAAATAAATAGTAGAAGAAGAGGAAAGAATGCAACAAAAAAGTAACATTTGTCAACATTAAGTGATAAATGTACGAATGTTACTGACACTTTATCACATATATGAAATGCACTGAGAGAAAAAAAATCGTAACGAATAAAAAAAAAAAAAAAAAAAAGGGTAATAAATCGCAATATATATTACATGTTAAAGAGTACCATGGTGGAAAAGTACTATACTTAGGTTTTTTTTTATGCAGACAATTGCTCCGTCATTTTATTGGAATACTCTCTAGTGGGTGCAAGTAGAAAAAAGAAAGATTATGCTACGCTACGTATTACTGGTGCTTTTTTACTAAGTATCTTTACCTACTGAGCCAAATCTTAATCATTCTTCAAGGCGTGGCTGGTGGCTGGTGGCTGGTGGCTGGTGGCTGGTGGCTGGTGGCTGATATCTAATAATGTTTTCGATGGCTAATGCATTACATATCAACCAACCTGAAGGATTCTTCGGTTATTAAGGACGTGTGTGACGAATGTGGGCGTGACATTTGCTCAATTTGCATTTCTGAAAGAGTTTACACTTTATAATATTTTCCTTTCCGCTAGAAGAGTTTCTCTCAGTGTATTTTAACCGCTTCTAGTTCATTTTTGTTGCTGTTTTGTTGAATTCCTAGAAAGGCTCGTATATCTTTTCAAGAACACTGCAGTTCTTCAGTTCCTTTTTTCTATAATTTCCTTACTTTTTTCAGTTTCAGTTTCAGTTTCAGTTTTTTTTTTTTTTTTTACTTTATTCTAATTTCAGACACTGAAAAACTCCGACACTAACAATACAGCAACTAGACAAACTGAATGTGCAAAATGTTTATATTTTTTTTTTTTTTTTTTTTGCTACAATTTTGCAAAAGTTTAGTTTTCGAGAAGAAGAAAAAAGAAAATGTCCGGTTTGTTATGTTTTAATGAAGATAATTAGTAGTGGTTGTCGTTTTCTAAACATTTTTAAGTTGAAGTTTTTGTATATTTATACTGTACGTGGTGTGGTTGTATATAATTTAATTATGGCAAGTTTTGGCCTGAAAGTAATAAATGATACTAACCAAGTTTGTCTTTTTACTGCATTATGATGACATGATGCAAAGTAAGAGCAACAGAAATAGAACAAAAAAAAAAACAGATGATTAATTCGCTTTCTTTTCTAATTTTTTTTATTCCTCGTGGAAGATGAAAACGTAAAATTATAAAGAATAAATCTACAAGAATTTTTCGTTAAGACTTTATGGTGTTCGGCCTCAGCATTTAATTATAAGAAAAAAGGAAGTTCGCTTTAAAAATTATTTATCGTTTCGTTTATATTTCGTCTTACAGTGAAAACTGTTTTTCTTCAATCATCCAATGAAACATTTGTTCATTGATTAAATATTCTATATAAGCAATAAATTGTGTGACGAGGAAAGTCGTTCCTCGTTTTCCCCGTCAACTAATTTCCTAAAAATATAATTGTAACCATATATATAAGATAGATAGTAGGAAACTTAGTATTAAAAATATTGTAAATCTGGCTACCACTCGCTGCCACGTCATCGTGTACCGACCGAATACCGTCGGGACGCGATTCCAATAGTTTCCAACGAAAAACACCCAGCTCAGCGATGTTAGGAAAGGGGTCGTTCTTCTTTGACCAGCAGACTATCAAGGTGATCGGTCGTAAAACGAACCATTCGGCTATTGTGAGTATTATTCGACTTGGAAAATATAAAGGTACAGGATATATACATAAAGGTGTAGTAGCAAAGGTACAGGACGCACCGTCTGCACATTTGTGCTAGGGACGAATAGGACAGGGTGTACAATCTGTTAACAGCAGCGAGTATGGCCGGAGTGATAGGGGGAAGCATTAAAATATCGAGAGTAGTACATAAATTACACATGTGAGTGCCGGTATAATTCTAGAGTTATAACAATAAAGATAAAAGAGATATCGGTTATAATAACTAGAACGTTTTCCTTTCTTTAAATAAAAAAATTACTTCACCCGAGCGTCGCGGAGAAATCTCGTTACAATTGTTTTTTTAATAAATGCATTAAAAGGTTAATTAAATGTATTTAAAATTTAACAAAATACTGAAAGGAACTTTCATGCTACATGAATGAATTAAAAAATTGTAATCTTTTACAATGAATAACATTTATTATGAGTTTTTTTAAACTCGTCATAATTTTTGTATAAAACTTTCTCGGTATAAGAATTTAATTTGTAAGCTTTTAATATAAAAAAAATTTTGTTTCTTTTGACATTTAATACTTGCATGTTTACAATTGTCTGTGCTAGTGTGCGTTTGTCTATTTGGACCAGATAACTATAATTATAACTAACATATATTATCGCATTATAAAAGAAATAATAATTTATTATATGTTGCTGCTTTGACAACCACAAAGGAAGACAACTTCTTAACTAAGATATAAGAAAAATCAGGTTAAGCGTAATGCTAATAAATGTTGGCATTTGAAGTACCAGAAAAGTCTTCGCTAACAACATAGATTAGGGTCACATGTCAATGTGAAGCAACATAAATGTATAGAAAATATTTTAAAAATTTTTATTAGGCCAAATGTTAAATGCGCTCTACCTCCATACACAAATAGTGGTCGTGGCAAACAGCTGATTATTCACTGTTGTTGTGCAAGTGATATACAATCAACTTTTGAAAAAGAAAGTTTTTTTCGTAAATCCGACTGAATTGCCATTTATATTAAAATATAGAATATGTGAGACGTACATGTCTAAATCGATTCAGATTTTAATAATAAATTTTCTGTCATTCTGGGCATTGTAAACGGAATAACAAACTTGGTAAAGTCTCATCTTGAAAGATTTGTATTTTTGTTTTTTTTGTATGTAACGAGTAAACTGAAAAACTACTGGACCGATTTCAAAAATAACATACATTCTGTCAAATAAGTACCCGGAAATTCTCATTTTAAATTTTCCTGCTGAGAATATTTCAAAAAAGTTTTTTTCCCAGGTTGGCACAACTGTCAGCCACTATTCTGTCAATTTTGATTGCTATGTGTCATTAGGAACAAGTCAACCTTTTGTGTGCGTTGCGATTTTTACTATGGATAAAAAACAAAGAGTTTGTGTGAAATTTTATGTTTCAAACTTTCAAAATTTCTTGTGCCAAAACGTTGGAAATGTTTAAAAAAACATTTGGTGATTCAACCATATCGGAAACTCAAGTTTACGATTGGTATAAATCGTTTAAAGAGGGGCGAGAAGAAATGAACGATTTGCCACGTTCAGGACGGCCTTCGACCTCTTCAACTGAAGAAAACGTCGACAAAATAAAGGAAATGGTGCTCGAAAATCGTCATTATAGTTTGCGAGAGATAGCCCAAGAAATGAACATGTCTCATGAGACCGCTCATCATATTTTGGTTGATGTTTTGGGTATGCAGAAAGTGGCAGCGCGATTGGTGCCAAAAGATCTGAATTTTCTTCAAAAAGTGAATCGCAGTAAGGTGGCTGAAACGCGTAAATTCCGATCCAACGTTCATCGAACGCATCATAACTGGTGACGAGACATGGGTTTTCGAGTACGACATGCAAACGAATCAACAATCATCGGAATGGCGCAAAAAAAATGAGCCGAAACCGAAAAAACCGCGCCAAAGGAAATCGAAAATCAAGGTGATGCTGACCGTTTTCTTCGATATTCGTGGTGTTGTTCATTCGGAATTCTTACCGGAGGGCAAAACCGTCAATAAAGAATATTATCTTGTCGTTATAAAGCGTTTGAGAGAGAATGTTCGTCGCAAAAGACCAGATTTGTGGCGGAACAACAGTTGGATTTTGCACCATAATAATGCACCAGCGCACAAAGCGATCATTGTGAACGAGTTTTTGAACAAAAATTCAACAAATATCATCGAACAACCACCGTACTCTTTAGATATGGCCCCGTGTGACTTTTTCCTGTTTCCAAAATTCAAATTACCACTTCGTGGAACCCACTTTGAGAGCATTAAAGACATCAAAATTAATTCGCAACGAGAACTGAAGGCCATCCCGGAATATAACTTTAAAAAGTGTTTCAATGATTGGATTGTTTGTTGGAAGAAGTGTATTGCCTCAGAAGGGGCCCATTTTGAAGGGGATATAATAAATTTAGATGATTAATAAGTTGTTTGTGTTTTATTTCAAATTTCCGGGTACTTATTTGACAGAATGTAGACTATATTTATTGCCAAAAAAATGTTGGGGATCCCTAGACATTCTTACTATTACTAACTCAAGGTGTAAAAAATTTAATCATAAAATATCTTTCATCGAATACGCTGCGGAAAGTATTGATGTTGAAACAAAAAAATGTTCTACAATATTATAGAACATATCAATATCTACAAAAAACTTTCCGAGACCATATGTCCAACTATTGTACTTATGTCACTATAACCCCTTTTTGTACCCACCATTGATAGTAATATTGCCATACAAACATGTACCCAGACAATTAAGAAAAATAAGTATTCCCAATAAATATTTCACAATATTTAAATAGTAGGGAAATCTGACAACGGCATATATGGGATACCACTCCAGATGCATCACTAGGTTTTGGAGAGGATTTTTGGCCAATAATGGATTTTTGGATCATTTTTTTTAATGAATTTTGGAATAATAGAAACATTTATATGAAATTCTAAGAACATATGTTATGGGTCCTACTCCAGAATAAACACAACAAAAGACATCAGACACTAAGACAATAAGACGGGGGCGTAACTTTTGTTTTCACTAAAGACTTTCGCCATATTTTTATAACTTTAACCTTTGGAAAGAGGGCATATTAAATTTGTCATTCCGCTTGCAACATTCGGAAGGAAGCATCGGAGACACCACAAACTATATATATTCTTGCTCAAGATCAAAAACTGAAACAATTTAAACAATGTCGGTCCGCGTGTCCATGTGTTTGACTGTACCTGACACTCTCACGGCCGTAATTTTTGAGATATCGAGCTGAAATTTGATACACATGTGTTAGGTGTCTGCAGACAGATTGTAAGTAAAATCGGAGAATATTGGTTTAAAAAATTTCAGAACCTAGGGAAGGGCATAGGCAACGTTTCATCTCGCAACAGCTAGTATAATATAAAACTTAAAAAGTTAAACATTATGTTGGTATAATTCCGACAGTTTATTGCCCTACCTACACTTTTTTATATTTTCCATATATAAAGTTTGTTTTTCTGTTTGCAACACCCAGAAGGAGAGGTCAGAGATCCTACAAAATATATATATTCTTAATCAGCATGTCCGTATTTATGTCTATTGTTGGCATTCTCGTAGATTTTGATATATTAAGCATAAAATTGGTCAAGAGTCACGCCCACAATCAACAAAAATCTATTTATCTTACACAAAAAAGCTATTAAATTGAAATTGAAAACGCCTATGTTTATTATTATTTCAAGCATTGATGTGCCAAAAATAGTCGTAAAGAAATAATAGATACGCCTACAATTAACAAAAAACTATAGCGTACAATTCGACATGGAAACTTATATGTTATCCATACACTAATAGAGGGCGTTATCAAATACCTGCCACGCTCATGGTTAGTATATAAACGTAGCTTTTTGGCTTAAGTCACATTTAGCAAATTTTGTTAAAGTTTTTGTTAAAACTTATTAAAATATTTATTTTAATATTTTGAAAATATTATTATTAGATTTTTTTTTTTTTTTTTAATTTTTACAATCAAAAATTATAATTTCATTTTTGTTTTTGAAGTGAACAAAATAAAAATCTTTTTATATAAAAATATGAATTTTAATAAATTGAATTAAATAATAAAACTATTGTGGTTACCTTTACTAGACTGTTATATTTTTATAAATAAGAATTATGATAATTTTGCTATATCTGATAAACTGCTGTAATATTAACAAATGATGTCAAAGTCCAAGTATACTGTCATACGGTTCCACTTATTGGTCTATTTATAATACTCTTAGACCATAAATATAATCCACATAAAAGCATTTCAGAATTCTACTTCAATAATTGTATTTGCGTCACCATTACTTGTGGCATGATGCTCTCGTACGGTTTGATAACATAATAGATGAAACTTAGTTTGAAACTTATTTTCTGTATCAAAACACTCTTTAATTAAGTTACAAGTGTTTTAATCTACAATCGCAAACTAATTATCAGTCACATGTCACATTATAAAAGCAAACAGTTTTGGGAATATGCACGTTAATGCCTTTTATGTTATGTAGATGATGTATACGTTTTAGTAATGCATTGCATTGATTTTGCAATTATTCCAATAAACTGAATAGAATTATGATAATCATGTTATCATTATCAATAATATTGTTAATATACAGAATAGTTAATTGTTGGGGCCGCACAAAATACAAAGGCTGCCATGTGGTAGCCAAAAATACAATATATTGGCAAATTATAGTTCAATCAAGTGAATTATTCAAAACTAACTTTTTTAAGCTATTCACTGATTTACAAAAATTCATTTCACAAAAAAAAAAAAAAAGGAAAAAAAGGGAAATATTTCACAATGATAAAATAAAATTGATGGTAAAGTGTGTGGTGTGTGTTGGTCTTGTCAGTTTTAGTTATATCTGGTTTAATTAAATTCAGGTCAACAACAACAACAACGATTTTGCTTAAATTTTGTGCATGTTAATGAAATTTTAAACCATGACATACAGGTTTTATATGTCGCAGTAGATTTGCCTTTCCTACCCCATTACATTCCAAATGAAATATGTCTAGCAGGCAACTTTTCTTTTTCACTTCCCTTACATCATACATACATATTGATGTATGCTTTTCAACAACTTTGGAAAATGAAAAAATTTCCGGTAGGTAAATTTTTGCAGCTTGAATGGATTGTTGTCGCTTGTGGGTTTGGTTTGGTACTCGTACATGTAAACATTATAAAATGCAACCTACAGATCGCATTGCGTACATATTTACATGGACAGACGGACATGATTAAATCGATACAGATATTGATTCTTTGCTGTTTAGTTTAGTTGCAAACATCACATGCACAAATTTAATATACTGTTTGACCCCAAGTGTTGTAGCGAACATTTTGAAGGGTTCTTTAAGCTTTCCACCGAATGACAAACTGTGTAAACTGTGTCATATTGGCACAAAAAAAATTATGACAACATAAAGTTTCTTTATAGAGTTTAAACCGAAAGTTAATTACCCAACGTAAGTTGGAGTACACTGAAATTCAATTTGAAAAAATAAAAATATCTCTTCATAGCAGAATTTGCAAATAATATCAACTGGTTTTAATATACAAACATTTGCTGTTCCCTTAGTTTAGGCATTGACTGTTTGTGCGACTTGTATAATTTATATGCACAATCTTATAACGTGCGCCGTGTGTTCATCTTTTTAATTTATTGACTAAAAGTTTCTTTTCCTTTTCTTACATGAGCATCAGATTTTTACATATGTTTGTGATGCAATAAGTTTTCATGCATACGCTCAACTAATCTTAATAAACTTTGTAACCACGAAAACGAACATGCATAAAATGCATGCTTTGCATCTCTATGCCATTTCATGTACTACATGGCATACGTAACATAGTTTTTAATTATGTTAATAAAAAAAAATGTGTAAACACAGATATCGGAGAGTTTTTTTTTATACTACAACAAATTATATGGGATTTAATTTGAGTGAATTTTATAATTGAATCGAAAAACTTCATTTAAATGCAAAAAAAGCAATAAAATTCAATCAGTTATAGGAGTTATCATCAATGGTTTATTTAGTATTGTGGGCGCTTCTGTTATCCGACCCCACTTATTTATATATAATAATATTTATCAAATATCAACTTAATGAACACAATTTTTTTTTGGCAAATAAATAGATTGTTATAATTTGTAGGCGTGGCTTTTGACCATTTTTCCTAACGTATGAACGGACATGCCTAGATCGATTAAGATGTTGATGCTGATCAAGAATATACAAATACACTCTGTACAGTCTCTAATGTGTTGCAAAAGAAACGATAAACTTAGTATACCCTCATCTTATGTAGAATAAATTAAAATAAAATAAAATGAAATAAAATAGAAAAAATTCTTTATTCAATGATGAAAATAAACAAAGAACTATTATTTTCAATACAATTGTTTCCATTGTAATGGATTCAAGCTAATAAACTTTGAGTTGGCATTAAGAAAGGAAGTTTTTGGAAAAGGATTGTTCTAAAGGCAGCCAAGAATTGCTTAACTTTTGCGAACAGCAAAGATATTACCATAGAACATACACAACGGACGGACGGACAGATATACATGTTTAGATTGAATTCGCCTTAAATGCTGCTTCAAAATATAAATACTTTGTTTTGGGTCTCCGAAGTCCCTTTTTGGCCATTTGCAAACACTTTGGCAAAATTATATATCCCTCCCTTATATACAATTCGTGGTGGATATGAAAAGAAACGAAAGATTACAATGTAACCAGTTGTCTTGGACTAAAGTATGTTGTTTAACTATTCCTCAGATGAGACACACCCGACCATACCAAACCACACCACACCAAATACCCTTAATGCATTTTTGCATCTTGATGAAGTACTTTGTGTTTACGTGTTTTCATTTTACAAATTGTACGAAGTGAAAACAAAACAACAAGAAAGACATATTCCAAATTCATTTTTTCAACTTGTAAAAGTTAAACAACACCTACAACAACTCAGTAATAGTCTCTGAAATGCTTCGAAGATGGAAATCTTACGCATACTAACTTGTAATTATATGATACATGGAGTTATATAAAAACTAAGTAAGGATTAGATCAAATGATTAATATATCCTATAAACCTATTTTAACGATTATTTTACTATGTATTAGCTTTTATTTGAGGTTGAGTGATTTCTACACCAAAAGGAATTTTCGTTAATTTGTGGACGTTTCTGTTATTAGTTAATATCAATTTTGGATTATGTGACTTTATTTTTGTGGTTTTTAAAAGATTTTCTCTGATTGTAGACGTGACACTTAAGACGCATTTTACCAATTTTAATAAAAACCTTTTTCGTATACAAAATTTCAAAAAAAAAAAAAAGTAAACATGCCTCGATTGAACCACATTTTATTGCTGCTCAAGGTCTTTAATTCCTCTCTTTGGATGTTTGCAAATGAAACAACTGTAGTATACTACTGTAATATACTACTCCACTGTGAATGGTATAAAAATGAGTGAGAGAGCATATATTTACGTATATGTTAAGTTTGTATAAACTACATACAGTTATGAAATACCTACAAGTAAACGCACATACATTTGAGAATCAAAAATTGCATTATATTATGGATTTACCTTTAGGCACAAGGGGATGGAATAAAAAAGAAAACGAAAATCTGTAAGAATCTAACATGTGCTTGAATATATTGTGCGAATGTTGGTACAAGTTTTTATTAAATTTTATTTAGTTTTCTTATTGTTGTTATTATTATTATTATTATTTCTGAAAAAATAACTACACAACTAACACCTCACCAGAATTCTTCAGTTGTGTTATCTTATTCCTATATGGCACACATGGCAAAAGAATAAAATCGAATATTAATCATACGCCTCAGTATACAAATATTATGTAACTACTTGTATAATAAGTAAATTCATAAAACAATTTATTTTTATATTGTATACAAAAAAATTTTAATATTTTATATAATAAACAGGTAAAAAAACTAAATTTTTCTTAGACCACATCTTAAGTGCCTTCAATATCTACAATAATGGGTGTCGCAGGTATATGATCTGGAGATATATAAAATGATCATAAAGTGATAAATTAATCGCTGGAATTTAAATTTTTTATTTTCAAATTAATTAAATTTTTTTATATGCAATATATGTAGGCACAGGTAATGGACAAAATAATATGAATACCTGACATAAAGTATTATGGCCTTCCATGAATGTTACCTTTTACTGTTTTTGACAAAATAATCTCGACTATTATTCCACTTTGCCGATGATGTTTTACCATATTTTACCACATTTTACAAAAATCTATGTATGTGACCACAGAGAGTTGTATGGTTTTACGTAAGCACCTGCCGTTAAGGCATTATAAGGATGGATTACAGCGAGATGGCAAAGATGGCATCATCAAGATGTTGTTTTGATGACAAACCACAGCCACTATGATGCACCCACTAGGGGGCCTACCTCAAATTGTCGGGCCAGAATGAAATCAGCCTGGGGGCTCCCGACACCCATAGTACGTAATATTAAACCTCTCCGATGGAAGGTCGTAACTTAGATGTTATAAGTTACTACCAGTTGGTGCCTTATCACCACAATTATATTTGAATAAGGTTCAAGTGTATTATGATTTCGGAATTGGCTCACCTATCGAAAAATGGGCTGTGTCAAATAAAAGACACGCCCACATCTTACAAAAAACTTCCTCAAAAGCCTAATAAAGGACATAACAAATGATCTGCTATGGCCAATTTTTTCAAAATTTTATTTGAAATTTTAAAACCTTATCGTTTAAAATTAGAAAAAATTTACTAAAATTGATGCAGAATCGATTTAATATTATTGGTAAGCTCTTCGCAACATTAGAGATAAAAATTTACTTCTCACCAACAACAAACATTTTCATTTTCATTTATGGGCTATACTGTTTTATATATTGACTTTGTAATTGTAAGGTGTTGTATAAAACACGCTTGTTGCTGCATTTTATGCACCATGAAAAACAATACTTTTTGGGGTGTTAACAATTTAACACCTTTAAGAAATTGCCAAGCATACAGACAGACAGACAGAAGGACAGACTCACTGAACATTATTCGTGCTCTGGATCTGTCTTGGTGGTTTTCCATTGTTTCCATTGTTTATATAATATTATTTTCTCAATTTCCACAAACCACATAAACTTGAAAGTGTGCTCAAATTTCGCAATTTAATTTTGGTGTAAAATTACTTTTTCTCTCTGTCTCTATCTCTCTATCTATCTAGTTATCTTTATGTATTGTCAACGTTCAACAAGAACAAAGGTTTATCTTGCCAGGATTATTTAAAGAAATAAATAACCTTTTCTAATATACTATTTAGATTAATAAATTTGTTTTGCTATCTTTACAATATCATTTTTTTTTTGTTTTTTTTTTTATCCCCTATAAAGCCAGTGGTATTTTAAGTTTTGTGCGGATATTTGTAACTTATAAACGGTAAATGCCACACGTACCTTCTAATGAACAATATATTCATAATTAATGATACAGTTAAAGTAATCGATTAACTAAATCCATTTGTCCGTCTGTCCATAAAAATTTGTATGCAAAAATTTTTTTGAAATATTTCGATATTCTCCATAAATTTGGTGTAAAGACATTTATTGGCACCAAAAAGGAACCCTATTGAAAATAGAACGATTTGGACCATTTTTAGAACCCCTCCTCATATAAGGCTTTATTATAAAGAAAGGGTTTATGTGGCAAAAAATCGCAATTCTTAATATTTTTTGGCAAAATTTGGCCAAGAATTGTTAATCGACGTAATAAGTCGCTGTGTCGAATTTGGACTCGAATGGATCATTTTTAAGGCACCTTTCCATAGAAAAATATTTCACGAAGTAATTTATATGGCAGTTCCTCGCGTATACACACATAACTAAACTAATTGTAGTATAATTTAAGGAGCCAAATGGGTAATAAATGGTCGAACTTGACCGACTATAACACTTGTTTTTAATTTAGATATTTAGTTTCTTTTTTAGGTCAAAGATATACCGCTTCATTCCATTTTTATACCTTTCTTAATGTATTTTCTTTCTGTTCGCTGTTTTTTTTATTAAATCGAGATGAAAGAGTGAAAAGCTAAATTGGTTTTTGTGTATAGAGTAAAGTAGCATTGTGCAGGAACAAAAAAAAAGCAGAATAAAGAAAATAGAAAACTTTGTTAATGTAATGTTAAAAATGGTCTATCATTATCATCGATACTGTTTGTAAGATGAGCAAAAGACCAATATTGATCAACTCAAGGTTGATCAATGGTGATGCAAAACATTTGATTCACAAAAACCATGTACAGGAGGTTGGATGCTAGCATTTCGATGGGCGCTACCCCATCATCATCAGCAACCAGTGCATGCTAAAACTTGAGCATCCGGCCACACTTATGCCTATTCTAATACAATTCATATGAGAATTGTAACAAGCATAATGTAGCCAAACACAAAAGCAATAGCATGCCTACAAGCATGATCTTTCTGAATCAGACGAAGTTTTTGCATTGCTTGTGGCATTCTGTTTGGAATGATCACATAAGCGGTGTTTTGTTAGAAAGGATTCCTTAATATCACCTGCTGGCTCACAGAGAAACATGTTAATGTAATGTTAAAAATGGTCTACCATTCAGAAAGATGAAGTGAATCAGATGTTTTGCATCATCATTCTTACAAAAGTATCGATAAAAAACATTGACTTACACCAAATCCTAAGGACCCTTTACATATAAATACAAAATGATACCAAATTATACTCTTTGTAATATATGCATTAGGTATCAATTCTCAAATCAAATTGTGCGCCAAATAGGATTTTTTAAAATAGACGCCTATTCTTGGAGTATCGATAGATGGTCTAATTAAAGGTATGTTTACTAAATTTGAACTCCAGAGGCTGTGAAAATTTCCCGTCGATTGTGAGCGTAACACTTTAAACTGCGGCCAAATTAAAAAAGAGTTGAAATATTGTACAAAATGTCAATTCCATATATCAACTAATGAATAATAGAAAAAATATACCTTTTAGGGTCTTTGACACTTCAAGTACAATTATTGGAAAGGAATAACTAACCGAGTATCTTATTTCATTTACTTTAATTAAATAAAAGTATAATTATGCAGAGTGGTAGGATAAGAAAGGATTACTTTATTAAAAGTGTGCGATAAAGAACTAAGAGAACGAATCGAAAAAACTTTAACAATTTATACAAGATACACGTTCTTATAAAGGAATTAAATTTTTTGGTGAAAAATAAGAAACCATGAACTTGGTTTAGAGCAGAACTTAGAGGAACTTGCTTTAGCTGAATATATTATAAAAATATCACTAGAAATCTCTTTTAAATTATCGGCTGAAATTTGTTGTAAAGGCGGAATACATCTTTGTGCATTCTGAATATACATTTAAAGGGATTGTATTCTTTTCTATAAGATTTTTAATATTAATATTTTCAATTAATTGCTGACCTTTGCTGACCATTGGCTGGTGCATCTTTAACGTTCCATTTTTCCATTCATAATATAATAATTCTAATGACAATATTAACACTTATAAGACATTTTCTTTCAAATATTATTCTCAGCTGTTTTATTTTATTTGCTTTTTTTCTTTTCTTTTTTTTTTCTTTAAACACAATAGAAAAATATCTTATTTAAGCAATGACATTATTTTGGCTTTTACGTTCATTTATATTTTACAAGAAACATTTTGTTGTATTTTCTGTAGGTATTTGATAATTCCATTTTTGTTTAACAAATTGTATACTTTTTATGTACAGTTACTTAGTTCTTAGTTAAGAAAGTATAAATTTATTACAAATGAGAGACACAGACAACAATGTGAATAGTTTTGAAAAGACATCAAAGGTTTTGTTTAAAGTTCTTTTTAATTAAGAACCGTTTTGTATTTTTTTGTAGTTTTAACAAAAGAAAAATTTTAGTTAAGAAAGTTTTGTTAAAAATATTTGTTATTTGAAAAAAACGCCCATTTTCACAGGAGGAAATGTTCTAAGTTTAAGATTTTCATAGAATTATCTGATAAATCTCAACAAAATATTATCATCTTTAATAAGTTCATTCGCCCATTTCTAATAATGAACTTATAATGATAATTTGAATTGTTTTTATATAAAAAAAGTTTTCGTTAATATTTTGATTCAAAAATAAAAGCCTAAAAATCATACATCAAGCGTAGGAAAGTTCACGAATTTAACCCATTTTTAATACCAAGATATCTAGAATAATTTGCACCAAATTTTAGGGCCAAAGGTCTTATAGTAATTTGAAATTAATTTTCAACTTTCAAAAAACCTTTTTAATTTAATTCAAGGCAATTTTAACTAAAATGAACAGATGTGCCAAATTTCAAAGCAAGTGAGCAGCAATCTGCAATGCCAGATATCGGTTGTTTGAGAGACATTTTATGACTATGAATTTAATGCTGGGAGCCTAGGACTAACTTAACAAGGTTATAAGCTTGACCTAGCGCAACAGATCTTTCCAGGTTGCAGAGCAGTTCCACCTAATCTAACTATGAAAAATTTCATAATTATTAAAATTTTGCATTTATAGGTATTTTCTTTATAAAATAAAACAAAAACTGAGTTTTTTTTTTGCTAATTTCTCATTATGTTATAAATTCTTTCATCATATGATATAAATTCATAGATAGAAACTATCATTTATGCAATTTGCGGGAATGATAGCAAGTGCAACATATGAATTTTTATTATGCAAGAAATAATTCAATGTTTTTTTTAAAGAAAAAATAACAAATATTGCATATTGCAGTTAAGCTCCTCTTAACTTTTCCACAGTTCATAAAATATAAACTACCATAAAACCAAATATTTTATTCAAATATTTGCTATTTGAAAATTTTTAAGCATATTTTTCCATTATAAATTTTATGCTTTCATAACATATAGCAGAGAATTCTAGTTTTGAATGAATGCTCACCCACAACACAATCATCAATAATTGATAGTTTTGTTTCACATCTAACAACTTTAATAAACCAAAAATAAACGATTTTTTATGGTTTTTATTAGTTTAGTTTACATTTTATATTATACAATAGCACCAGTTTCGGGTCCTTTCACATAAAATATTCCTTTAAAAAGCTGTAGTTATAGCTTTCAGAAAAAAAAACAAAAAAAAAAAAACCCCATATATAAATACCATGTACTTTGTTTTCATTTAAAAATATACAACAAACATATTTGAATACAAGGAATACATCAACGATAGCCTGATTTTATTTTAGCATACAAAAGGAGAAGAGCTGAAAAGTTAAAAGTACAACACCAAGCTGAAAATCTTTTTGTAAAAATATATATCTCAATTTTTATATATAAAATTCTCTCCGAAACCCAGAAAATATTCCTTCATATAATATATATACATATTGAAGATAAACACATATTTCGAGTATAAAGCAAAAACCAATATTGCAGAAAAATACCGGCACAGGTGTACTTTTCTCAATTCATACAGAAGTGTGGGTAGGCGATGTATTAGGTACGCATTTATATATTATAAGCTTATGCATATAAATAATTTCTTTGTGTGTTTATTAAAAATAAATACACTTTAATAGCAAATTCTTCGTCATACTCGGGATGAAAGCATTTTCCTGGTATTACAAAAAAAAAAAGGAAACTAAACAAATGAACATGTTGTTCTCAACTCAACCATTTAATACCATACACTGCTTAGCTTCTTATATTATGCTGCAATTAGTGTCGTTGTGCCAGTAAACGAGAGTAATTATATGGAAAGGGATTTTAAAAATATTCCGATCGGGTTCAAATGTGGCCCAGCCGATTATGAACTTAATTAATTATGCTTTAATAAATTTTGTTAAAAAATATTAAGAATTGAGATGTTTGGCCATATAAAGGATTCTTTTATAATAAAACCTTATATGGAGAGGAGTTCTAAAAATGGTCTGATTCGGTCTATTTTCAATAGGCTTACTCTTTGTACCAATATGTGTCGTTATACTAAATTTATTGTAAATATTTCAAAAAATGCTTGCTACCTTTAGCTTGTACACAATTGTATATGGACAGACGTACAGACAGGTAGACAGATATGATTGAATCGATTCAGATTTTAATTCCAAATCGAACGGTGGTATGTGTGGCATTTACCGTTTAATTGTTATAAATGTATATCCTTTAATTTTTGAAACATATAAAAAATATTTGACCTTAAAAAATTTTAAACGTAATATTACTCTTCTCTGTCCAAACACCAACAAAACCCAAAAAGAAGCAACAGAAATTCCATATTTACGAATCTTAAATAACGTATTTCTGACGCAAGACTCCCATTAGACATAGATGTCTATATCGAGTCAGTTTTTTTGCTAATCAAAAACATTGAAGGGTCTCTGACACCTCTTTCTTATGTGGAGGGTATAAAAAAATTGTAAATTAAAAAAATTTATATTTAAATTTTGTACATGTTCCGCCTGATTGCGATAGAATTATAATCGCATAAATCCTAATTAAATTGTATAACAAACATAGATTTTAGATTAAATTCTTTTATATTTGTGCTTCGCAATAATGATTTATTATTTTATTAAATATTTCAAATAATTCTAGATTTAAGATTATCCACTCCGAATGATATGTAATTAAGCCGGATTATTACTGTCTATAAATCGAATTTTCAATTTAATAGTTTTACTCATTATTACCTTTATTAACAAACAAACGAAACAAGCAATAAACATAAATAAATCTTCATCTGTCATTCTGTCTTTTCAAGGGAAATTCACTTTAATTTATAATAATAATAATAATAATAATAATAATAATAGAAAAGGGCAAGATTTGCCTGGATTTGTTCTAATCAAAGAAAGACAAGCACAGCCAGCAGCTTCGTATTTATTTATTTATGCTACAATAAATTTTTATGTTCTGCTCTTGAACTGATATATAATGCTACAGAAAACGTGGCTCATAGGGCCAATGGTTGCAAAAAACATAAGTAAGTTGATATTATCATCAATCAACTTTAGCAAAACATGTGTCAGTTATTTTTTTGCCCTTTTTTAATGGTTTTTTTTTTTTCCATTCTCTCTTTATTTTCTATGTATGAGTAAAACATGCGTAGCAGTGATTTATGTTTGGATTATTTATTTTTTATTTTTTTTTTTTTTATTTATTTATTTTTTTGTAACAGCCTCACTCTGTTTTTTCGCTACAGATATTACACGACAAGCATGGATGGAGAAAAATAAATTAAAATGTTTTAAATGAAAGCAAATTAAATGTAAGTACAACCATATATATTATTAGCATCAGATAAAAAAAAAACGTACAAAGGATTACGTTCAAACCAAGTTTTTAAATTAAATAGTAAAATAGTATTTTTTTTTTTATTGAAAGTAGTTTTCAATGCAACGTACAATTGAAAAAATACTACGTCTCATAATTCAAGTTATGCGTAAACTTTTGTTACATTTCTACTAGGGTTTTTTTTTCTTTTTATAAAGTGATAAGAAACCCTGCTGTTGGTGAAACAGAGATGGAAAAAAACTAAAGAAATTTATAAAAAAAAATTATTTAAAAGAATCATTATAATCAACTTGTCTCGTTGTACATACCTTGCATTAAAATGACAGTTGTAAGGGTACCATGAAGCGTAACTTTCTTTATAATTCTCTTTTCTTATTCTACTCTATATCTGTACAACTGCTTGAAGGTGGAAGCGTAGAATTATGATAACTAGCAGATGCTACTTTGGACTGGTAAAGTGTTCTTTCATTCGAGAAAACGTACACTTTATAAAATCGTCTTCATTTCTATACTTCTTCATAGTGCCGAAGTGAACTTTTACGTCAAACGTCAAACGAAGTAAAGTGTTTTTTAAGAGTACTCGTAGGGTTCATGAGTTAACATGACATGAGCCCATCGATGGAAAAAAATATAAATACTCTATCCAACGTAAAAACGATAGGACAAATAAGTTCAAAAAGGCTACCAACCACTGGAAAATCAGTAAAGGCCAACGACAAGCTAATGCATAAAATCTACAATAAAGTCGCAAGGCTCCTAAAACTACAAAGGGGTGAGTTTAGAATACTAACGGGCCCCTCTCGGAGACAATGTACCCTAAGATACTATTTATATAAGATAAGCGTTTTTTGAAAGTCACATCAATAGTCTATGTAATGCGGCCCCTGAGATGTCGAAATATATATTCTGCAACTGTTCTGCTTCCAGCAGAAGCAGACATTATCACATATTCAAGAAATATGTGACAACACCAGAAGAAATGTGGAGCTCTGAACCCAATGAAAGTCTTGAGCTACTTTAAAAGCTTACGACTCTTGAACTAAGGGAACGGATTTGCACCAAATACCCAATGGTTGCAGTGCAAATAGTAAGATCAAGAGCGTAATTCTAATAAGGAAAATAAGCATTTTATGACCTACAGTGAGTTAGTACACAAACCAGTAGTAGACACAAATTCATGGCAATAGTCCAAAGATCTTTACAGATAATAATGAATTTTCATGATAAAGAATCCTTTTCACGTTTAAAAGAAAACTTGAAACTTTTTTAATGTCCACAAAGTTTTTTTTTTTATTTAACTTATTCCCAAATTATAATATTTCATCTATTCCTTCCCTTTAAATATGCCAGTTGAGGAATGCGGCATTGAAGGGTAAGATTATAGAACTTTTCTCTAAACTTCTTTCATTACCTTTTTTTCTTAAGATGAAAATGGTGTGCAAGTGATTTTATTATAAAAATTTATTTGGCTGTATCTCATTATTGTAATATTTTTTTTATCTGTTCGTTTAATATTAGCCAGATTAGTTTTCTTGTTGTACTTGTATAATGGATGTAAAATTTTGTTAACTTCCTCTAAATTTTTAAATCAACAGAATTTTGCTACATTTTTGAGTTTCTTATGAAGTGCTTCAAATTTACGAAATTATGTTATTATAACTCTTTCAAATTAGACTTCTTCGCTTCAGCAAAATATTATATAATAAAAAAAAAAATTACAGAAAACTATACAAAAATATGTATTGCATCATTTAATTATGAAAAATTGTTTCTAAAATTGAAATTAAAAAAAAATTACTTGAAAATTTTACTTGTTTATAGAAAAAAATATCGTAGAAAGCTTTGTCTTTTCCTTTTTGACAAAAAGAAAACAGAAACTAAATTTTTGGATTTATATTTTGAAAATTGTCCCAAGCGGACCATTTTTTTAAAAAACATTTTTATTACAATTAAAATGAATTTAAATGAGTCCACGTGGACATCGGATCAAACCTCGTGATTCATCCAGCGAATCATATTCTTTTGCATCAAACGACACACCAACGAGCGAGACTAGCGGGAGTGTATCAAAAGAAGAAAGCACAGAGCGCCGCCATCGCCGAGAGCGACGGGAATATGACACTGAAGTAAAAGAACGTCGCCATCGTCGCGAGCGGCAAGAATATGACAAGGAAGATGAACTCCACCATCGCCGAGAACGACAGAAGATAAAGGACCGTCACTACAAATAAAAAAATGAGGTAAGAACAAATTATAGACATACCTATAAAAATAAAAATAATTTGTCTTTTTTTCCTAGACCATGTTGGATGTTGAGGCTTTAGAAAATAAATTTACACGTGGTGGACCTTTATTTCTAATATTAATTAAATTAAACGTGATTTTTTTTTTTGGCCATTTTTATTTTATATATATTTTAAAAATATACAATAATAAAAATAAAAAATTTGTAGGTTGTGTGGGCCTGAATAAATGTAATAAAAGTTCCAAAATTGAGAATCCTTACTCATGTGTGGGGATTTCTTGTAAAAAAGATACGCTTTGTATTTTGTTTTCTTAGATCAGCCACAATGTTGAGGCTTTCTAAATGGTGAGCTGACCTGAGGATATTTTACACGTAAATTGTAATCATTCTGTATAAACTAAGAATGACTGTAAAAAGTATCAGAAAATGAAATTTTTCAATTTTTGAGGAATTCTGTACAGACGTCAGGGGCATAATTGCCTAGATCACATTTTTAGTGCTGATCAAAATATATATATTTTGTAGGGTCTGTGCAGTCTGTCTGTGATTAACAGTTCGCGAAGTAACCGGCCATGAACTGTCACTAAATTTTTTTGCTTTTCATCTTGCCAACTAGTTTATAGTCCCCCCCCCCCCCCCCCATGGCAAAATCATTTACTCTTACCTGTGGATAAAACGGCATCAATTTTCGACAATTTGAAAAAGCGGTATTTACACTGAATGCCAAAAATAAAGCAAAACATTAAATGGTAAAATCATTGAAAATTTAGAATTAATCGAAATGATATTGAAAAAAAAAATTAAAAAACTGAAAATAAAACAAATGCTGTCACACTCTCATGCTATAATTTTTGACGGCTTTCTCTACGAAGACTACATTCATTAATAAATAAATTCATAAATTTATGTTCTAATTGGATATTATATAAATGTTGAGCTCACTAATACAAACCAAAAGAAAAGAAAGTTCGCTTAGATGAGCACATAAAGCGCTAATCACTACTGCCGTCAATACATCATTGGTGGTCAATGTAAGTTTCTCCACAGTTCCAAAGATACTGTATATGGGTGCCTCTAGTCAGTTCTGTACTCTGTGCTTGTTCATATCATCGTCTAGTTGGTCTCTATCACAATATGTGCAAAATAAATCAAGTCATTAATGATGACAAATTATTACAATTGTTTATCATTTTCATCAAATAGTTGCGGCCACTTTTTATAAGCGATACTTGATTAGCGTACATACGTCGGCCTATGTGACTTGTGTTCCTTTTTAGTAAATTTTTTTTTTTTCTTCCGTTCTTCATGCATACGGATGACGCTATAACTTTAACTAAATTAAAATGTTTGTAACTCAACAAAGACTTTCATTTGATGGAGAGATTTAAATAAAATAATCATTCGCCATATTTGATTTAGAAAAATTGCTCGCTTTTACTTGATACAATTTATGATTTGAGAAATTTATAAACCGTTCTTTGGCAATCCATTATATTTTAATATAGAATAAAACAAGTAAAAAAACTGAGTTTGATTTAGTTGAATTCGACCACTCCCATTTTGGGCACATCAATGGATGGAATAACTATAAATAGGTGCATTTTTCTGACGGATATATAGATTTTTGCGAATTGTGCGCGTGGATCTTGAACTATTTTAAGCATTTTTAACAGCGATCTGTGTATAAAAACTAAAAGTTTTTGTACAGAATTTCATCTCAATATCTCAAAATTTACGACCATAAGAATGCCAAACAACAGACGAACGTTCATATCTAAAACGAGTCAGTTTTCAGTAAGTAGGGCAGGATATAAAATTTTAACTTTCTAGTTTCATTTTAATAACCATGACAATTTTTTATATAAAGAGATTTTGCCCATTTTAAGTAGACATGTTTGTATCAAATATCAGCTCGATATTCAAAAATTTTTCGGTCCATACATAAATCGATTCTAATTTTGAAGAATCATTACTTTACTATGAAATTACAGCAGCAACAAAACAATTCACTTCTACTGACATTTATTATACTGGCTTGGATATTTCATGAGTTTTATTCATTTTTGAGCATTTCATATTGTTGTTGCATTTTCGATGGTATTTATGCGACACTGCATTTCATGTTCTGCAGTACTTACGTTCTAAGTTCATTTGAAATCGTTGACCATCACACACAGCACACTTTGAATTGAACATAAATTTTCGAAAAAGGATTAATGGGTGGAGAGGAAAATATAAAAATAAAAATAAAAATAAAAATGGAGTACACTTTAATGGGAAAGCCATTTATTATATAAACGATAAAATTTTAAGAATTTCTATTTTTTTTTTTCTTAAAAATATATATTGAAAAAAAAATTATGAAAAATATATAATTAAAAGATTTGAGGAAATTCAAGGGTACGTATAAAAAACAAGTTTCAATTGTTTTGTTTACAAGTTTAAAGGAAAAACTTTACAATTTTTATTCCCCTGTCATCATATATACCTGAAATGTATGAGAGTTTCAAAATTGCTCGTAGAACTGTTAACAAAAAAATTGCTGATGCCAAAAAGAGATTTTATGAGAATAAATTCAACGCTACTAGCGGTAGTAAACGTAAATGGCAAGTTATAGGAAGTATGGGTGTCGATAATAAAAAACGACACACATCTAGTAACGTTGATGTGAACCTATTCAATCAACTCTTTAGTAATTTAATGGTGCATCCTGCAAGCTCTTATATGATCGAACACAACCGCCAGTTTAACTTTAATGTGTTGAACAGCATGAGGTGCTAGAAAGCTGCCTTCATGTTAAATCAAACGCCATCGGATACGATGATCTAAGTTCATCAAAATTATACTGCCAACATTACTACTGTACATAACGCATATCTTCAACTACATCATTGCTTCCTGTCGCTTCCCCAACAACTGGAAGCACTCTAAAATTATTCCAATCCCTAAGAGCACTAACGACTATCGCCCAATCACTATACTACCGTAACCTTTCTAAAATTTTTGAACATATACTGTGCGGCCAAATGTTAAAATATATTAACGAGCACGGACTACTCACCAAGTACCAGCTTTTCTGGTACTTCTAGATCTTTCTTAAGCCTTCGACACGGCTGATCAAAGCTAAAACACCAATACAATTTTTCCTAATCTGTCGTAAGCCTCATAAAGTCGTATCTCATTGACATTAAGTTTGTGTTTTACGTCTATACCCGTCGTAGAGACTCTATTAGACGTTTGTAGGGAATTAAGCGTCCCTGCGCCCCCCCGAAGGAGGTCCCAAATTTAGAACCTACATAACAGACTATGTAAGTTCACTCCTTGGTGACAGGGTTTTTTGCCATGCACTACCAGCTATTTTACAGCCCCCGCGAAGCTCCCTCAAGGGTACCTACCCAAGAGTACGTACTGGCAAGAACCTTAGTTCTTGGGGCTCCAGTACCCCGCGATACCAAACTTAGTCTTGGGTAGGACTGTCGATTACTTGATCTCCCAACTTCGTATCCCATTGGTGTTATGTTTGCTAAAAGGTAGTTATTGATCCCTAGGAATTTATCCAGGGGATCTTATATAAATTGCTTTTGGCCCCGTGATCCATGGACGAAGCACCTATGCCGGTACTCCGTTTCAGGGCGGAACCCACATATCTCACTGATAGGTTGCAATTTGTTACTAGTCAGGACTGCGCCTCCTCCGAGCTTCCTGTCTACACTTGCACCGCTGTTATTTTCTCTATATATCAACGATTTATGCTGATGACGTGCAGTTGATTTTAACATGCCCGTACAATGAAGTAACAACGAATGCACACAAAATGAACGAGGACCTGGCAAAAATTAATGTATGGGCGGCACACAATGGACAAGAAAATCTAAATATCTTTTTAATTCTGCCTACGATAGAGAACATGTTTCCGATAGTAATATACAAATAATACTAGGCAACGATGTCATTGAGCAAGTTTCAACGGCCAAAAATCTTGGTATATATTTCAACAATCGACTATCCTGGGATTTTCACATATATATAACGTAGTTGGTAGAACCTACTCTATGCTACGTACGCTTTCTTCAACACAAAAGTGTCTGCCACGTAAGACACGTGTACTTCTTGCCAAAACTTATCTAATGCCAACATTGTTGTACGGATGTGAGGTCTTCTCTAATTGTAATGCTGAACACAGACGCGTATTGAATTGTACGTTTTACAAGATACGACCGTATATCCGACTACTCAACGGGACTTTAAGGCCTCAACTTTAACCAACTGCTTAAATTCCGTAGTATTTTATTCTTGCACAAAGTCATCTATACTGGTGTACTAACCTACTTGTTTGAACGTCTTCGCTTTGCCCGTTACTTGATCCAATTTAGATTTCGCCGAGCATTGTCTGAACATCACTATTTCATTAATGCCATACGCCTTTGGAACGATTTGCCATTTGCCTGTCAACTGCAACGTGATCTTCAACTTTTCAGTTCAATGGTATACCGAGTACTCCTCAGTGAATAATATTTTTATTATTTTTCCTTTGTTAACATCTATCTTCTTCACTATTAATTATTTATAAGTTTTTAAGTTTGCATCTACACTTTAAACTATAAGACGCAAGTGTTGTTGTGTGGATGAATCTTTAAATAAAAAAAAAATAAAATAAAAATTCTTCTATTTGTAAAACCTATGATTTATATGTAAGCATATCAGAAAAATTACCCAAAGGCATCAAAAAAAAAAAATAAATTAATGATTAAACTCATACATCATAAAATTTCATAAATTCTCGTAAATACTGTAAAACATTTAGATAAGAATATGACCTAAACTCCTATACACACACACACACACACATAATACAGTTGACGCTCTGGCTCCAAACACTGCCACGCCAAAAAAACTATAAAAAAAAAAGGTCAAAAATACGTTTTTTTTTATGATGAAGTGAACGAGTGGATGAAATAATAATAATAATAATAACGCAACTGTTTTAACTGACGCATACAAAATTGTCCATTAAAAATGAAAATAAAATGAAACACAGTTTTAGTAAGAGGGTAGAAAACAATAAAAATTTTCTTATTAAATAGAATTCAGCGATATGTCAAAAACTGTTTTTGTCATCTTAAAAATCGCAAAGACCTAAAGCGATCTAAAGTTGTATCCTCTTAACAACAACCATTTCAGTACTCTGTCTAGAAATCTAAAGTCTTGAAGTCATTTCGAGATTGAAACCAATAGCAAAAAACATTATTCCACATAAACAATATACAAGTATTTGAAGTAATACTTAACATGATGCATTATGACTAAGACACCATAGACAAGTTATATTCAATTACCATCACACGACCAACTTTTGACATGATTGAGGTGGTGCAGCTTGCTCACAAATCATTAACATTTAAATTATAACAGCAGCCACACTTTATGCTTATAATGGAAATTGAAGATGTTTGATTAGAAATGAAATGAACGTTTATTAAATTTATATTAACATTTATGCGTAACGGTATTCAGCTTTAGTTAAGAAGAAGCAAGTTAAGAAGACAAACAGTCAGTTAAGCAACAGTGATGGGCTCCCCTTTGATTAGGACAATAATTTATTTAAGAAATTATACCACAGTGAGATGTTTAAGGGGGGATCAGTGTGACGTAAGCGTAGAAAAAGAAATAAATTTGCAATATTTAAAAAATGTATTATCGCTTTGGTAACATGTGTGAAGCATTTTGAAACGATACGCTTTACTTTACACGCTTCATTTATACTCTATGTGGTGACATTAAATATTTAGCAACAGTTTGTATAAATTACTTTTCGCACACACAAAATAAGCAAAAAAGAAAATGTAAATCACAATTTTTTTTTATCTTTCATACACAAAATACAATACACACACCCACTCACATGTGTACCAACATGTGACATAGATTCAGGCCAAACGTTGACATTATTGTATATGTTACATGAAACATCAACGTGTGTATGTATATTTATACATGCTATATATATATATATATATATATAGACTTGTTAACTATATTCTCTATATATTTATTAAAGAAAAAAAACCCACAACGTTTATATAAAGTCACTTTATATGTATTGGCGAACGTGGGAAATTTTTAACGGAATTGGGGAATTGTCAATAGTAGAATGGAATGACACAAATGGAATCCACATATAATCTATATATAATAGGTTAAGAAAATATTAAAAAAGCGAAAAAAGTCATGCAACTTATCTACACACAAACGCGCACATATGCAAACAAAAACAATTCTTTCCGTTTCCATTTTAATGCTTTTCATATGAAAAACAGTAAAAAAAAAAAGATAAAGATGAAGAAATAAATGAATAAAATAAAAGCTGTTGCTTAATATGTTATTTGCCGTTATGACAGGGAAACGGTGCTAGAAAGAAAAAGAAGAGGCACTGCCTCTTACAACAACTTATTGAGGTTCTTTATTACGGCATTGTATTGTATTTCTATTTGAATGTATGTGTTATACATACCATTCTTAACGGTCACAGCCCCTTATTTTACTGCTATTCATATATCATTCATCGGTTTTTTTTCTTTCTTTCGTTCTTTTTTTGTTGGTTTGTGATATTATTACGCACACACGCCCTCACACATCATTTTTTTTTAACTAAATGTCATTTTATGATAAGCTAAATATTTATATGAACATGTTTACTTGTGCCATTCTTTCCAGTTGTACTTATTTTATTTTAATTTAATGCTGTTTGCTTGTTTTTCTTTTTCTTATTATTATATTCGTTTGTTGTTGTTGTTGTTGTTGTTGTTGCTGCTGCTGCTGCTGCATTTTTTACGTATATGTCAAGTTAACATTTGTAATATTTTAAATAAAATGTCAGTCATTCGTAATATGTTTGATTGCCCTCTGTGACTGTTACTGTCTGTCATAAATATGAAGTTGCCTGTTACTGATGCTATTCTGTTATCTCTATAAAGTTCTTTTTCTATATATTGCGTTTTTTTATATAGTTTGTGGCATATATGGGGTGCTTTGATAAATTTTTCTTTAAATTCATAAACATTCCCCGTCGCGGTATATTTTGAGTTTTGATATAAAAAGTATAGAATTTATTTTAGGATGTGGCCAAAACTTGAATATTCACTACCTAGGCTACCTCTTTATCTATATCGTTCATACTTTGTCAGTGATTTGGAAGAGATTCTTTAAAAGTTGTTCGCTTGACCGTTTTTGTCCAATTTTAATACTACACCTGCCTAAGACAACTAGCAAAACTTTTATCAAATATGGAATCGTTATCTCAATTTTTATCAACCTTATATTGGTTATCGTAGCACCCATACACATACATAAAGCCAGACAAACAGGTCAAGTCCCACGACTCCACCTAAGTGTTTTACCAAAGTGATATATGTGACAGTAGGTATAAAAATACTTGCCATTTAATCCTAAGAGATTAATTCATCATATATTATATAGTTACATATTATTCATTATAGGCAGACAACCGAAAAATAAACAACCAAGTATCTTAAAAAGGCGTCTCTGCAATTTTCTTCAATTCCTTTTACCGTTACATCATTTCGTTATAAACTTAAATATTTATTGCGAAAGCTTAGAATGAGCTTAAAATTTTCCATAGAGTTAAAATTTGAATCAATCATAAACGATATTTTGACAAAATATTATGTTGAAAAAAAATTTTAAATGTCTAACTTCTGTCTACCCTTGAGCTATGTACGTGTTATTAAACATTCTTTGAAGCCACTTATTATTATTACTAAACACAATTCAAGTCAATTATAAGAGAATCGATAATCGATTTTCATAGTAAAAATGCATAATTTGATATCATCGAATACAACGAGAGCTTGTCTTTTTGTTGATATAAGAAAGAACGCCGTAGAGAAGCTCGATTGATAATTGATTGTCCATCTAAGCCAAAATGAAACATTCTTCGTATACAAAAATTTTCTAAAAAGTTGTATCAAAATATTCTGCAAATTCTATTGAATCAAAAAGAAAATAAATTTTTTACGACAAAGTCAATTTTGAATCATTTTTAAATCTTTTAATCTAAGTGCAAATGTCATAAAGTTTGAATTTTTTTTTTTTTTTTTTTTATAAATTTTTAATAAATATATTTATTAATAAATTATGAAAGATAATCTTTTGATTTAGTTATACTATGCGGCGTTTCCTTTAGTTGATAGGTAATATTTATACCCTGCACCACTTGTGGCAAAGGTTGTGCGGTTGTTTGTAATTCCTAAAATGGCAAATGCCACACCCACCTTATATCAATCGTTTCAAAATTAATCAAATAAATCGATTCAGATTGATTCTGAGTTGATTCAAATTGATTTTGAATCGATTTAAACATGTCCGTCAGTCTGTCCATGTATAGTTGTACCCATGCTACACGTTACATTTTTGGAGATATTTCGATTAAATTTGGTACATGGACATATATTAGCCCCAAGAAGAATCCTATTGAAAATGGACCATATCAGACCATTTTTAGAACCCCTCCCCATATATGATTAAGTCCTAATTGAAATGTTTCTGTTCTTCAAAAAATATATCTAGTACAAAAGAATAGAGAGATAACATAATTATAAGTATTGTTGACATGAAATAAATAAAATAGATGCTCTAGCAACACACATATACATATAATAATTTCGTTTTTCAAATCTGATTATACATACATTTTTAAAGGGGCGTAATTATGTATCTGCCACGCCTACTGTTTATTTTAAGTCCAAATTCGTTTTCATTACTTATTCTGTTTTAATTTCCAACTAATTATTATTTTGATATAGTTTTTTATGCATTTGCGGCGGTAAGAAAGGGAAATTGTTTTATTGCAGTTACATTTGTTATACACTGGCAGTCTATAAAAATAAAATATTGTGCGACATTACACCATTTTATGATTTATATGACTTACTCTGGCAGTTTGTTGTGTAAGTGGAGCAACACCCGCTTTTTATTGTTGCCAACTAATCATAATAATAAAAGAACGAAAAGAAAAGAAACTTGTAGAATAAATGACTGTAAAAAGGAGAATAAATGAAACGTGAATGTTAAATGTAATCAATATCATAAGCTATGTTAGAAAATGCCAACAAAAAATTAAAGATTATAATTAAGAAAATGGAAAAATAAAAGAGAGTTGATTGTCCGGTGCATTACGATTGATAAAAAAGATCAATGGGAAATTTATGAACCGTCAAACAATAATTAACCTGATCGTGGTTTTAATCAATTTTGTTTTTGTACCCAATTCAACTGTATTCACAAACGCAAAGATAATCTTCCCAAAATGTTTGTGTAAATGATAATGCAATTAAATAGTCACACATAGCAAACGTTTATGCTGTTAAAGGCATTTGTGTATATGTGTATGTATGCTTGCATGACATGTCACCAATTTTCATTTAATAAAAAATACACAAACTCAAGTCAACCACAATAACAACAATATCACAAACAAAATATATATACAAGGCAAACAACAGCTGCATAAACAACAACCATCATCATAAAGTGCACAAACAAATTGTTTCACCGTTAAGCAAATGCCTGGAAAGAGATGCAATGATATTACAAATGTATACAAACATGCTCACATGCACATACCCGTGCACTGCATGAGTATATGCATAGACAGTTAACTCTCTCGAATACATACGCACAGTTATATATTATATTTACATTCGATACCATTTACTTAATTACAGAATGTTTGAGTGGCTTATACACATACACAATATCTGTCCCATCATATTCCATACGGTGTGAATGGACAGTTTGAAATATTTTTTTTACATACCACATAACATAGAATTTAGCGTACAGTTGATTGTCTCAGTAATTTTGTATAATGTTTAGTTTTACAGTTATATGGCTAATTAAGTTTTAGTGTTTGTTATGTTTGGTCAGTTAACTGGTTTCACTTGCTTTCGTATGGTTTCTATTTTACACTATGTTTGTTGTGATATGTGAAAAATAATATTTAAAAAAAAAACCTTCAAATTATTGTCATAATAATGAACATAAAAAATAAAGAGTCAATGAAAACGGTCTGAAAAGTAATTTTGTTTATTTTCGTACTTTCCTTTAAATAGAAATAGAAGTTAATATTAAATTGGTTATACCGTTTGTAACTAACAGAAGTAAGTATTAAGAGTGATTGTATCTATACTCTTGTATATGAGAAAAAGTCAGTGTGGATTTTGATTAGACGATATCTTCAATATTCTTTACATCTGTATATAAACAGTGGGGCGTGACCAATTACACCTTTTGAAGTTTATGTACATATTACTAACAAGTTGGATTCCACGCCAAATAAGTTTTTTAATAAATTGTGCGCGTCCTTCTTCTTCTTCTGACACTTCGATCGATGCTTTCATTGTAAATTAATTTCAATTTCGAAAATTAGCTCGATTAGGATGGTTTTTCATCGATTTGGTTGCATTAAAATTTTAAAGCATAAATGTGTGTGTCTGTATGTCCGTCTGCCTGTGTGCCCCTAAAGTCACTATAATTAAGATATGAAGCTAAAATATTATAGAAATGTTTCTAAATTCACATAAATTTAGCGAATATCGTTAATATTCAATAATAAGTCCATCGTGGCTAATTTCAATGCTTGTACTTAGTTCAGCCATTGATATGATATGAAGAACCAAGTGACGTACATCATTAAATAGTCAACTGTAACACATTCCCACTTATTTTATTCACCTTACTACTCCTCAATCATGGGGATGGATTTTAAGCAATTATTAATGCTTAACAAGCTTCATTAGTCAATTTTATTTAAACTAATAATTTCTTTTTTTTTTATCATGATTTCCGTTTTAAATTGCATGCTTTTGCTATATTAACATATACGTTCCCGTATATTATGTTACATACTAAAAAGTCATTGTGTAAGTGATGCCACCCTTGAAAATCTCTGCTCTATTTTATAAACAACCATTTATATCATTAACTTACTGACATACATTTTTCCTCTCTTTCTTGTTTATTTAGATATTTACCTTGTACATGCATGTCTATGACATGCGAGTAAAGTTTGCATTAAATTCTTGCCTTAGTATCATTCTTTCAAAAATTGAAATTTTTATTTAATTTTTAAATGAACTTTAAGTATTGTGCGTTGATTTTAATTTTCGTCATATATAATGTGATTGAATTATATGAAGAGGTAGAGTAGTTAACTAATATTTAAGCGAAGGAAAAACTTGAAAAATATCTAATCGATGTCCAACTACTAAAAAGCAAATACCATACCCACTTTCAATTATACAGATCAATTCAAAATCAAAATTTAAATCGATTTAACCATATCCGTCTGTCCCTCTGTCCTTGTAAATTTGTGCGCCAGCTGCATACGTTTGCATTTTTTAAGATATTTCATTGAAATTTGATAAAAAAAAAAAACATGTATTGGCTCAGAGGGGAACCCTATTAAAAATGGACCCGATTGGACCATTTTTAGATACCCTCCCCACATAAGGTCTTATTATGTTTCGAGATATTTCGATAAAATTTGATAAAATTGGCCTAAAAAAGAAAAATCTTATTGTAAACTAAACAGGTTGGACGATTTTTAGAACCCCTTTTCATATAATTATAATACACGAAGCATCTTACCCAACTAAACTAAGTGTAGCATAACTTAAGGAGCTAAGTGGTGAGGAGTCTGGCCTGATCTTGTTTTAAATTGCTTTCTGAGCTGAAATTTTTAGTTTATTAAGGCAACCTGCCGATATAAATTTGTAGGAACCTATCAAGTGCCACGGCAATCGACAAATCGACAAAAAAGGTTTAGGAAGCTGCAAAGTTCATGTGTAGAAGGTGCTGTACAACACGTCCACAATTTAATAGAGATATTATGAATTCATTCATTTCGGAATGTCGTCCTTGAACAATTTTAAAGCCATGACTTTGACAATTTCTCTATTTTATTAGAGTTTATTCATAGATCAAAAAATTACATTAAAATCTATATTTTTGGGTATAAAAATGCTACCACTTGAAGCAAAAAAAACTTTATTAAGTGAACAAAAACTTGAAAGAAGGCGTGATAAATATAATTAATGTTCAACCAGAAAACGTTTTCGTACATAATTTATATTAAAATTTGGTTTTCCTTTCCTGATGCTCCTTTTAAAAGACTTGAAATTAAGTCTTAAATGTAGAAAATCTAATCGATTAATGATTATATAAAGATGAGCAGCTTTTTGAGGAGGAAGAATGTACAGAAGATGAATTGATAGCAACGAAAGTGAAATCAGTAATAATAACTTTTCCGCTATTCCGCTATTCCGCTATTCCGCTTTTGCTTGTATTTCCCATAAATGTTAAAAAAGTTAAATCTATCTCGAGTTGAGTGTTTTAGTTTTAGTGGTTCTTCTTAACTACTTACAATATGTAAATTTGTTGAAACATTGTACAGCTGATATTATTAATATATTTTGTTGTTATAATATTATTTTTGCAGTTTCCCAACTTCTTACAATCTAGTTAGCGTGTCAACATGCAGAGCCGCATCTGCTATTTTATGTTTTTGTATTCAGTTCAGTTACGTGACCCTTTTTAAATTTTAAGCGCATATTAAGCATTTGAATTTTCTTCCTCTTTAACTGCAATTGCCAGTTGACTGATACACGTATAACCATTCATAACTTGTTCTACAACGAATGCAACGTTTTAATGAAGGATACTTTCCTATTCAAGTTTATACTGAAAAACAGGAGAAAGTCATTGTTGTTCTCTAGGGCAGCCAATTATTATTATTATAGACCTTACGTTTAATTAATTATTAAAAGAAGAAGAAGAAGAAGAAGAAGAACTTAACTGAATAGTAGTGTCAACAAACTGTCCCAACAATGTCCGTTATACTTATATTTATAATAAAAAGAGGAAGAAAGATAAGAGCAGAATAATGAAACAGAAATGAAAGAGATACACTCGGCTTAGGCCAAAACTTGAATACCCAACCATAACGTTTAAACTGGAGACTCCTACGTAGGATATGTGATCATTTTCAAGATTCTATTTAGCAGCTGGAAGCAATTATTTCCACTCAAACTTATTGATGGACTCAGTATTTGATTTATGTTAGGTTTTTAAGGACTTCTCCTAAATGGTTATGATAAAGTTCTATATACTCCTGCAAAGCTGGTGTGATAGAAAAATACACTGAAAACCAATTGACTTGGGTTGAATCTTAAATACTTTCTACCTCTACATATGTCACCTGATTAGGGCCCTTTAAAAAAATGTGTTACATTTTGGATTCTGGGCAAAAAAAGATTATTTATAAATTATGCTCAAGTCGGATGGGCGTATTTGGCACATTATTGAATGCAATAATTTCAACTCACAACTTCACTTCAGAGATCAATTTTTGTTTTTGTCGTGATCTTTATAAACTTCACCATACTTAGTGAAAGATTTATAAAGATCTTGAGTTGATTGGAATAAAATTATGCCGTTCAATAGAATTATGTCGAATTTTAGAGATATAAACACAACATAACGTGCAGGAATTTTTAAAAAGTTGCTACTTTTTATAATAAAAAAAAGGAAAGAAAAACAATCTCTTATAATTTAAGACGTTTATACCAACTGATGCCCAGGCTTTTGCTGTCAAGACGATATAAACTTTAATCATTTTAGTCGATTGCAATTATTGATTAAAATGTAGTAGAGTAGGGTGTCTGAACTTTCCTTCTCGGTGTTGTAGTGATTATAAAAATTTACAACAAATATTTCTTTAAGCTTTATAAGAGGCATACATATAATGATAGGACGCATAACAGTCATTCATTACCTTGGAGAATCATGATAATGATGGCAACGCCACTTAACGCAATACGACAAGTATACAAAAAAAAAAAAGGTGCAGCCATTTCATTTATTAAAATATTTATTATCCGTTGTACATAAATAGACATTAAAAAGGTAACACATACACATACACCATACGAGTATATGATGTGAGCATGTATAAATTTATATTCTCACTGATGACACATTTCTAAGCAACATTACAAATATTCTGCGAATATGTGAAAGGAACGAATTTAGTTGCATTGTGCTGCTGTTATGGAATCCAATTATACAAGTTTTTATGCTTGTAATGTAGTTGCAAGTAATGATTGCATGATTAAAATTTTAATATCATACATACGCACATACATTGTAAAAGTAAATCTTTAGCGTGCTGTCATTTTGTTGCTATTACTGTCATTGTTATTGTTATTGCTTTAGTTATTAAAACTCTTTTAATCAAATAAACGTAATCTTCTTGGCTGATGTGTGGCTGTGTGTGTGTGTGTGTGTGTTAATTACATAAAATGTTGCTTTAATGCACTTTTTTTCTTATCATATCGTAACACTCAACATGACCAAACAAACAATGATTGTTAAAAGTTCATATACATCAAGTACGTGTATGCCTCCTTATGCCCCCAATAAGGTCTTTAACTATCTTTCTAACTTTTTGGTGTAAACAAATAAAGGCGGGTGGCGGAGCCACATTTTTGCAGACATTACAAAAGCCAACACCTTAAAAAGAAGGCCAAAGGAAACCGTGCACGGTTTTAATCTTACCTCCGATTGTTAGGCATTCGATTCAGCCTCCAGTATCACAATTTTATACACTGCACTGAACTGAAATATTCGACTTCTCGTATTGGAAACGCGAATATTACGCTTTCGACCACTACGGAAGTCAATGCAGATTTTTGTAGATTATCTCTTGATCTATTTTGCCCCTTTTTTAATAGCGATCTGCGTGCAAAAAATAAAAATTCTTGTATAAAATGTCAGCTCAATATCTCAAAATGTACGACCGTGAAAATGCCAACAACAGACGGACACACGGACATACATGCGAAAATCCACTTAGTTTTTGACGCTGATCAAGAACATATATACTTTGTAGGGTCTCTGATGTCTCTTTCTGGGTGACGCATACAGAAGAGCAAACTTAGTATACCCTCATCACTAATGTCTAGGATATAAAAACCTTACATGGCATGAGATTCTTAAAATGGATTCATTGGAGGTAAAATTATCAAGAAAACAGTGGTCGTAAACATTAGTTCATTATAAATTATTATCGTGAGGCTTATATTTTGTATTAAATTCTAGCAAAATATTTGAAAAACTGTGGCCCAGCTAGCTTATGGGTGTGGATTATCTTTAGCCCTTTACAACGTTAGCCCATCGTTGGTGGATATCCATGATTAGGCCACTCATAATATTTAGCTTCGTTTAGTTCTTCATAATTTATTAACTTTGTTCTAGTTGCACATAACTTTACTCGTTGCTACCACCAAACATTTGGTAGACATTGCAAAATGAAAACATACACAAATCCCAACTTAACATTTTTCACATTTCCTTCTTATTTATTAAGCTTAATGTTTTTTTTTATTTTTGTGTTAAGTTTTACTGCCCTTTTTTTCAACATGTACAGTGGTGCTGGTACGATATTTTGTTGCCTCTTTTATTCTCTAACAGTTATAGCCCAGAGAGAGAGGGAGCGAAAGAAGACGTGAGTGAGATTATATGAAAGAACTCTTAGCGAACCTTTAACTAACTAACCTTTGCACTTGCATGCACATATATATACAAAAAATTCAAGAACAAAGGGTAATATGACTGAATGTGTGTGTGTGTGTGCCTGTGTGTATAACTGTACATTACACATATTTCAGTTTTATTATACTCAGCATACATTTGTATGTTCGTCCATACATAAGCTGGTACTAATACCTGTTGTTACTCATACGCACACATACAATAACAGAAATTTGTTGCATTTACAAATATTTTAATACTCTCAATGCAAAGTGTGTGGAGTGTATGGTACATAGATGACCTTGGGACTAAATTAAGTAAAAGTATTAGTAGCAGTGGACTTAACTAGATTCGTGTCAAATAAAATGTATTAAAGGAATAATCTTGCACACGCTTTGTTTAATTACAGCAATAGGTGATGAGTTCAAAAAAGAGGAAACAATAAATTTGTCAAAGGTCAAATCTTAAATATCCCGTATAAGCCCAGGGCGGATGCGCTCTTGACACTTTAAAAACCCTAAACCAACGTCTAATATGTCTCCACGATAGGTGTAAACGTTAAACAATAACTGTATGTCCATCCAAGAAGCAACCGTCAAGTCTTTTGGGCCAATAATGGTCACTATTGAAAATGGACCTATGAGGTCCAAACGTACACTTTGTTTAATTCTTTAATAAAATTTAGTGAATAATAGTTAGTTAGATTAATATTGAGCGGATTTTAAGGTGAGCCCGATTGGATCGATTTTTACAAGAGAATTTTATGCGACAAGGACTCGTGCTTTCTGTTCCAATTTAACTAATTATAATTCTACAACCAAGCGTTGTAGGGTGTTGAATGGTCGCATTGAATCGACTATAACATTTTTATTGGGTATTCATTGTTATTGTTTTCTTTACAAAATTTGATCTTCAACGGAAAAGTCCCTTCAATAAGCAACGTTTGTACTAATTAAATAAATTTTATACTCGTGCACTCTATGCACACATATGTGTGAGTTGTACTTGTGCATAAGAATTTAAGTTTCATTTTACAACCTTCCCGGATAAATCTTGTGTATTAATAAAAAAATAAACCAAAAACTCATAAAAAAAATATTTCATACAAATCCTGCCCCAAAAAGACTAACATGTGACGATTTTGTACGTATTTCAGCGTATTGGTGCATAATCTGTAGTACAGCATAAACCTACAAAATTGCTATAAATGTATTAAAGTAGTTTACGAGAATGTGCTCTGAAATCATGTAAAATGTTAAGATGGCTGCCTTTCGGTTTTTGGAATATTTTACGATCTTTTTAAAATCCATCCAAAGGTTATGCCATATAAAGCAGAGCTTTTAAATATAATGTTTTGTAGTTACGACGTCCCTTTCACTCTATTAACGCAACTTAATTAATTAAGTTTTTGCAGCCAAAATCGAAAAATTCACACATGTGGGTGTTGTATATGTATTTTATTAAATGCATATATTCACAGTCAATGTCATGAAGGGGAACATAAGCACGCACACATACACACATACACACACATATGTCAGTATAAGTGTAGGTTTTGTATAAAATTGGGTTTTTAATTATATCCAGAATGTTCATCGTCATCAACAATAACAATAACAACAAGATTAATCAACAACATCAACAACAACAACATAGACCGCAACAGCTAGTGGAACAATTCAATTTAAAGTTTTACTGTTTTCTTTAAACCACATTTACCCTTACATTGGCCTATTTATCTAAGAAAAACTTTCATTATACTGATGTTGCCCTTCTTTTATTTTATACCCTACATAATAATATTTGTTGTTGAATAGTTGAAATGTTAATTCATTAAGAATTTAATCGAATTTTTTATTTAAATAATATACTCAACGGTACTATTGTGGCCGTGACATATACTTGATTACGTTTAATAATAATATCTTAGGTCGTCAAGTATAAAATTTGTTGTTGAAAAAATTGTCAACTTCATTAGCTTATTATTTGACATAAGCTTAATATTTACCGTTATGTTTTTTTTTTCTTTTCTGTTTGTTTTGTTCCAAAGTTACGTATTTAACTTGCACGTTAGATTCTACGCTAAATTTTATATTCAAATTAAACACTTATAGTGGTTTTCTCTCTTAAACGTTACAGTGTTGAATAATTATAAATTATTTAACTGAGAGAAACATTGTAAGAGTGGCTCTCAATTGATTTTTCTTTAATACCTTAAAAACATTTCAATTTATTTTTACCGTTACATAATTCCGTTATAAGGTTTTTGAATTTTTTAAAAGAGATCAAATTTCAATCAATCGTAATCTAAATTTCGACCAAGTATTTAAAAAAAAAATAACAGATTTAAAAAATGGTGAAAAATTTTGTATAACAACTGAAAATTTTACAGGGATCTGGTACTCATTGTAGGGTATCCACATATTTTAAATGTATTATTTTAATCAACAGTTTTGATTTTAATGTCTAAAATTTTTCTTATGTGACGAATTTGTAAAAAATATTTTTTAAAAAAATTTTAATTTTTAATTTCTGAATGTTGAAAAGTTTCGTTTATAAAATCTTGTTAATACATTGGGTTAGGTTAGGTTAGGTTGGTAGGGTGTGCGTTTAGGTCAATAATTCAGTTTAGCCACGCGGAGGCAGCTATAAATGGTTTGAGGTCGAAAATGTTAGCATCCGCTAGTGACCCTATTCCTTCTGGGAATCTAACTCTAATTGTTTTGTGTCGTTTTCCCTGTAGGGCCGTGCATTCACACAGCAAGTGCTTCACAGTTTCCACCTCTTTCTCATATCCGCAGCTTCTACAGAAATCTTGTTATTACATTAAATGTCTAAACTCATATATCTATCAAGTTTTTACAAAATTCCCTCCACTCAAATACTTTCAAATTCCAATCGAATACAAGCATGTATGCTTGTGAGGCAATTCGACATTTAGTTAGAGATATATGAAAATATAATTAAATTAAAATTGAAACATGTGATATTGAAGCGAGCTCACACTTAATCACTCTAACTTTTTATGTTAAAATCTGCAGCACAACATTTTATACATAACGAGTGTAAGCCTTTTATTATATTTGAATAAAGACACGCGCTTATAAACTAAAATCATTAAAACACTAATACATTCTAATAAATATTCATAGTTTTTGCATTCGCTATACTCACACACTGATATAAGTAGAATCTATTATGCGGAACATCTCTTTCCTTTCATGAATAATATTTTGAATCAATTAATAAAATATTGAATGTTGTATTTTTCTCTCTCTCTCTCTCTCTCTCGCTCTGCATTTTAATGAAAATATGCAGCTGTAGGAGTATGTGTGTTTGTGTAAGTACATGTTTTTATATAGAAACAATATCTGATATGTTGTTGTTGTTATTATTATTATTGTTTATAATTGTAATATTTTTGAGTACATGCACGTTTTCCTCTCTCCCACAGAGAACTGATAAACCTAAAAAAAAAACGTGACTATATTACAATAACAAAAAAAAAAAAAATATGGTGGAATTTAAAATTTCACAAAAATAAATCGTTTGTATAACTTGCGAAATATTTTCCCAAAGCAGAATTATGAAAATATAAACGTTTTAGTGAGAAATGAGCCGATTGGCAAGGGAACGGCTTTTCCCATACTGTAAACGTTTTATGGCAGAACCTACGAAAAAGGTTGTAAGGTTGCTGCTAACTTGGAAAAGGCTGAATCACCCTGAATCTATTTGAGCCATTTGCCTTTGTTTGTCTACGATATGTCGGTTTAAGTCTACTCAATTCAAAGGTTTCACATAATTCCATAAAAAGTGCTACCAGAGCATTTTTTTTGCAAAAGGTGAATCGATGCGGGCCCTTTTTTGACCCCCTCTTTGTATAACTTTTAATTTTGTTACGAGTACAATTTGATAAAAATGATCTTTGACACATTAATTAACTGTCTTAAGTTTAAAACGAATCGCATTATTTTCGAAACCCTTCAATTTCGGAACAGATTGTTTTTTTGAAAACCTTCCCCTCTTTAATGATTTCTCAACATATGCCTCAACTGGTACTAATACTAAGCCTCTAGGATGGGATATGATATGAATTACGGTGCATAATAAAACCAAGAATGTAAAGTATTAAGTGGCCAAGCTAGACCAATGCATACATATTTTCGAATATTAATTTTGGATAATATTTTTATGGTTTTCTCTTTGTCTGATGCAAGTACAATAGCACTCGACTAGTGACTAAAATATTACAATGTATGTCTGTCTGTACAATATAACAAATGAGTAATTTTAGTACAAACACCACCAATTCGATTCCATTCAGTATTGGAAACATTTTACACATTATTTTATTCAATGACATTATTTGTATATAATAAAATCTACAACAATTTGTTTTTGGTTTTATTTTTTTCATTTCAAATCAATTGAAACAAAATTAGAAATAATTCAAAAATGAAAATTTCAATTTAATTGCATTTTATTTCGTTGCATGACTAGAATAAGAGGAAAACATATTCATAGTCATCATCCTCATCATCATCATCTCTCATGCTCACTTATAAGCTTAAAATTGATCAATTTTTATATTAAAACCAAAAGCAGCACTTCTCAAACTGTAGATAGCTGTACCAGATAAATTCATATAATGATTGAGTGAAAAAATATTATAGTTGGTCAAGCCAGACCACTAAATACCCTACTTGATGCATAAAGACCTCCATTATAGCAGAATATTATATGGGGAGAGGTTTTAAAAATGTTTCGATCATTTCTATTCATCTTTAAAAGGGTTTCTTTTTGGGCTATTGAATATCCTTGTAACAACTTTCATTGAAATATCTCAAAAAGCAATAAAACTTCATACGGGAAGGAGTTCTAAAAAATGGTCCAATCTGATCTATTTCCTATAAAGTTCCCCTTTCTGCCAATACATGTCTTTGTACCAAATTTCATTGAAATATCTACGAAAATGCGTTATGTAGCTTGCACACAAATTTTCATGGACAGAAGGACATGGTTAAATAGATTCAGATTTTGATTCTAAATCGAAGGCAGGTGTGGCATTTGTTGTTTAAGAGTTACAAACATTCGCAATCCTTTACCATAAGTGGTGCAGGGTAAAAAAACGAATAAAATTCAAGCAAAAATGATTAAAAAAACACACTGCTAACCAAATGCGTCTGTTCAAAAGAGTACGTCTGTTAACCAGATGTCGTCAGTAGGTAAATGCCATTCCCTAATCACTAATTTCCACCCCAATCTACGTAACGTGAATTAAAAAAAAAAATGTTTAAAACAACATTCGATAAGATCAGTGTGATTGTTCGATGAAGTTTTTAAAAAATGTGCTCTTTCGAAAACAGACCATTTTTAGACCTCCTCACCATTTAAAGTCCTTATTTTGAATAAATATTTTTATGGTAAAAATCGCAATTCTTTATCTTTTTTTTGAAGGTAGACTTCTCTCACGTTTGAATGTAACGTCTATGTATGTATAATGTGATCGAAATCTGAAATTTTATTCTTATTGTTGACTTTTTATGCTAAACATGCTCTCAGATCACTGTCATTATTACCGTCATAGTGTTAACTGTAATAGTTTAGATAAACGGAATATTTCTCTCTTGCGCGCTGTACGATTAATTGACTGTAAGCTACTAAAACGTAACGCATTTTTAAGGATGCGCTTTATTAGTCGTTTCAACAATTTAATGAGATGCAACGTGAAGGCTGCGTTGTTATCATGAAGCGTAAACATGATCGTGAAATAATAGCTTTGATATTGTAATTAAGGGTTATTCAGTGTTGACTTAAATTCTGTATTTTTTTACAATTTTGCATAAAACCATGCTGTATAAATTTAAAACAACAACAAAAACGACTTAAAAGCCACTGAGATAACAATTGGAATGTATTAAAAAAAAGTAACAGTCGTGAACAGCTTTTTTTTTTTTATGGATTCTGTAATATTTTTGAGAAAGATTGAAAAAGAGAAACTTTTAAAACTGTGTCTACTCACCCTTTTCAAGTTCAATTCAAAATTATTCAAGTTTTGCAGTAACTCCCTTTTAAAATCCTGCTCCTTCAATTTTAGAATTTAATGTTTTTAAAAAAAAAAATTAAATTAAACCTATAGCAAATAAATAAAATTTTTCACAAGGCCGCTCTCATTTATCGCCAATAAATTTGATTTGATTTTAGCATCCTAAATGTATGCCATTAAAAATGCACTTTTTTTTCAATTTACAAAGAAAAACGAAAATCGCTCAATAGTCAACCAATCACTCAATCACACTAAAAGTTCGAAGAACATTTTTTGCGATGACGTTTTTTGTTGTTGTTTTTTGTTGAATTCTCTAGTTTTTTTGTTGTTGCTGTTGCTGTTGCTGTTGTGTTCTGTATTGAATTCAACACACACACACACACACACACACCAAAACTTGTGGTTGACTTATTATGACGACAATAAGCTGTGTTGTTGCTATTATTTTCAGGATTTTTTTTTATTTTAATGTGCAGAAAACGTGCAGTACCTTATTGATGCTCAGCACACCACAACGGCTCTATTATTGTCCAGTGAGGTGTGTATTTTCACGTCTTTTTTAAGTTTTTTTCATTTTCTTTTTTTTTTTTTTTTGTTCTTTTTGGTCCATTTGCTAGAGTTCCTTTTATTTGTTTTCTTTTTTCCAATAAATATTTTTGTAATTTGCTGGCAATTTTTATTTTCTTTAATTCTTTAATTTAATTTCTTTAATTGTTGTTGTTGTTGTTGTTCAATTACTAACTTGTTATAATTTTTAGTTGACATTCATTTCATTTTCACTAAATACTTGAAATTGTCTCCGCAATGTATGCTTCAATTTAATTGTTCTGTTCCACGCTGTCCATATGTATAAATGTGTGCGTAGGTGAGCAAGTGTGTAACATATATTTGGCAGTAAAAAATACAATTTCGTAATTTTTCTGTTTTCCTTTTTTATTATTTTATGTTACGCACACACACACAAACACACACACACAAACATATCGAAACTTTATCTTAACATTTTATTTGATTTAAGATTTGCATAAAATTGATTATTTAACCAGGCCAAACAAAACCACACAACGTATACAAGAAGCACTTGTACTGGCGCAAGCAAAGGCAGGGGAACAAATACACACGCACACAAGTTTTAAGTATTATGTCCACTTTACTACACTACACTGTAACACTACACCATACTTGTACGTACTCTACGTACACACAAAATGGGACACACTTGTAGCAACACCACCACTAACTGCTGCTACTACTTTACAGTTCAGTATATAACACTGTTATCCGTGTACGCACTTACACATTTACCACGCATAACAAAAATTGAAAAGTAACTGAGCAAAGGCAACAAAAACAGATGCCAAGCAAAAATTTAGTTTGGAAACTTTTTTACGCTTTTTCATCAACGACTTCTGTCATTAATGAAATATTACACAATATGTATACATTTCAATTCACTCCATTTCTTTTTTTATTGGTTTTTCGTTTTTCTTTTTGTTTGTTTGTTTCTGTATTAATTTAATGAGTTAATAGTTTGTTTTATTCCCATACTTTCATTTAATCTCTTGGCATCCTTGTAATTGCGTTAATTGAAATTTCTTCCTCTTATCATTAAGCAAAAATACGTGTTTGTGTGCAACACATTTACCGTTTTGTTATTTGTATTAGATGTTTATACACGCACATAACCATTCATATGTGTGAGTGTGAATTATTTTTAAATACGTCACAGCATTAACCAGCCGCCACTCTTCTGTCCTTTTTTTTGTTCCTCTTTCACTCTTTGTACACAAACTCTACATCTCTTTACGTATATGCGTTGTGCCCTTCAATGTTACCGTTAGTTAGTTAGTTAGTTATTAGTATTTTACACAGAATTTTTAAATTTCATTTAATTTTCTTTGCCTTTAACAAACACATTAAACCGATTTATAGAAATTTCTTTTTCTTTTTTGCGTTTTGCATTCAGCAAAAGTTATGAATTTTCAAAGAATAATTTATTTTCTTTGTAAATTATTTGCTTTGTGTAAGGAAAGTAAGCGAACGAAATAATGTACCGCGCGTACACAAGTGCCACACAAACTCCACTCCGCGACTGACTGAAGAGCATCGTGCCAAGTTGTTATGTTAACCGGAGATATTTGCTCTATATTGAACAATGTGCTTCTTCTTCTTTTTTCCGTTTTATTATAATGGAGACTTTTCCCATATTAAAGTGTTTCCTACAACAGCTTGCTAGTTCATATCCTTTTTTTCTTTTTTTTGAAGTTTGATGAAGATGTTATAAAAGGCAAAAAGTAAAAAAAAATTTTAACAAAAAGGAACGTGGTTAATGAATAAGCTTAAAAAAGCTTTTGCTTTCGTTATTTCTAAGTAGTTTCCTTGACACAAGTTACTGAACTGTTAACTACTATAACATCGGTGACGAATTTGCGTTTACTTTTCAAATATATTTATGTTAGTTCGGATATATCAAGGAAATCTACACTCCACACACTTGGTAGTCGATCATATAATTTTCTTAACTTCACTCTCTTTTAATTATTTTGCTTCCATTCCCATAAATCCTTTATAAACTTCTTATATATAATGTTTGAAAAAAAAATATGTTTCTTATTCATGAAATTGAAGAAAAGTTTACGAAAGGGAATGGAAAGAATATAATTAATACCATTTTAAGAAGGAAATGATTCCAAGTTTTTACGCCATCTTGGGAAAGGGAAAAAGTTTTTGCTTTCTATGGATATTGTACAAATTTGCGTACAGCATTGCCATAGTTCATATATTTAAACTATATAGTAGTTGCCACTGGTTAAAAATATTTCGTAAAATTATTTTTCAATCCTAACTCATATAATGAAAAATTTTTATGAACAATAAATTTCTCATTTAAAAGGAAAATAATAAAGAAAATGTGAAATAAATTGGAAGATTTTCTTATTAATTTTACTATCCCACCAAGAAAATAGTTCTCACAGTGATTTATACAGTGTTCGAATATTACGTTAAGTTATTTTATTATCAATATTTTCCCTTGAATATTTTTATATTCTTCCAAAGCACCCTCAGTTACTCTTTAAGTAATAAATTCAATGATTTTTTTTTTTTCAAAGTAAGATTTCAGTTATCAAGCTATATATGGAAAGAAATATTCATTTACTTTAGGCTTCTTTGTGTACTACATTAAAGTCAAAAAATTAATAATTTATAAATAATTGGTTTTAGGATTCTAATCCATATAAAGTTTCTCTATGAAATGTATTTTAATATTTAATAAAAAGTTAAAGATTTATTACAAACAGATCTGGCCACTTCAAATGTAATAAGACATTTTTATTAACGTCTGGTAACTGATCGAAACAAGTGAACATTCGTAGAGTGAACGTGATAGAAATTTGCACACCATCTTAAAAATAGCCGTCTGCAGAGGAGTAGTTGGGAAAAAATTATTTGCTGCCACATAAAACATTAGTAAAAAATTATTAAATATAATTAAGTAAAAAATGTCGATGATATCAGCACGTTTGGCTACTACGGTGGCACGTACTTTGCCAAAAGCTGCACAGCAGGTACAGGATTTTTGGAAAAAAAAGATCATTTTTATTCGAAACAATTAATCTACTAAATAATTCATTGCAAGAAGTGTCTCAAAATAATTAGTAAAAGTAATGATTGGCATAAAGTTATCGTGTAAGATATGAAAAATAAGTTATTAGCAAAAAATTGATATTGTTACGCAACATCTGTAGAGGCGTCGGTCGTGTGTAAGAGAAACGTTTTCAATGTATGGATTAAACGAAAAATTATACATACGCGAATTATTAATATATTTAAATTTAAAAAAACATTCACTTATTCCTTTATTTAAGAACGACTCTCAGTAGGTCATCAGTTTAGCATTTGTGCATAACATTTTCAATCATTATTGAGGTTAGGTTTTTCGGTATATGTGTATAATATTTTTTTTTAGGGGTACTCTAACCATTATGTAAGGTTACATATGTAATATATATAGATAATAAAATGAATTTTTAATATGAAATGAAAGAAATTAAAGATAAATTCACGGCAAGAGCACTCTGTATCCAAGTTTTTTTTTTCTAATTTGATACGATTTTAAAAACTTGCCTACATTAAACAAAAACAACAAATATTCATTGGTATTGGTCACTCCTCTGACCATAGCAATTGTTCAGTGTTGTTACAATTTACATAGAACCACACAGCCCGGTTATTAATAAAGGGGTTTCGGACAAACTCATTAAATAAAAATGAATTTTTAGATTGCAGCTAAAGCAGCATACCCAGCTGCCACTCTGGCTGCACGTAAACTCCATGTATCCAGTACACAACGCGGTTCTGAAATCTCCACCATATTGGAGGAGCGTATTATGGGTGTTTCTCCCAAGACCGACTTGGAAGAGACCGGCCGTGTCTTGAGCATTGGTGACGGTATTGCTCGTGTTTATGGTTTGAATAACATTCAAGCCGATGAGATGGTGGAATTCTCATCTGGCTTAAAAGGTATGGCCTTGAATTTGGAGCCGGACAATGTGGGTGTGGTCGTCTTCGGTAATGACAAACTCATCAAGCAGGGTGACATTGTTAAGCGTACCGGCGCCATTGTTGATGTTCCTGTGGGTGATGAATTGTTGGGACGTGTCGTTGATGCCTTGGGCACTGCCATTGATGGTAAGGGTGCTATCAACACCAAAGATCGCTTCCGTGTTGGTATTAAAGCTCCCGGTATTATACCTCGTGTGTCGGTACGTGAACCCATGCAGACCGGTATTAAAGCTGTGGATTCGTTGGTGCCTATAGGTCGTGGTCAGCGTGAATTGATTATTGGCGACAGACAGACTGGGTATGTTTGGTTTTTCTTTTTTGAATTTTTTTTTTTTTATTTTTTATTAAAAACTTAAATTTTTTAGTAAAACTGCTTTGGCTATTGATACCATTATTAACCAGAAACGTTTCAATGATGGTCAAGATGAAACCAAGAAATTATATTGTATTTATGTGGCCATTGGCCAGAAACGTTCCACTGTGGCGCAAATTGTGAAACGTTTAACGGATTCTGGTGCCATGGACTATACCGTTATTGTATCCGCCACTGCCTCGGATGCTGCTCCATTGCAGTATTTGGCTCCCTATTCAGGCTGCGCTATGGGTGAATATTTCCGGGACAAGGGCAAGCATGCCTTGATCATCTACGATGATTTGTCTAAACAGGCTGTTGCTTATCGTCAAATGTCGTTGTTGTTGCGTCGTCCACCCGGCCGTGAAGCCTATCCGGGTGATGTGTTCTATTTGCATTCGCGTTTATTGGAGCGTGCCGCTAAAATGTCACCGGCAATGGGTGGCGGTTCTTTGACCGCTCTGCCCGTTATCGAGACTCAGGCTGGTGATGTATCCGCCTACATTCCAACTAATGTGATCTCCATCACTGACGGTCAAATCTTCTTGGAAACGGAATTGTTCTACAAGGGTATTCGTCCTGCCATTAATGTGGGTTTGTCGGTGTCGCGCGTCGGTTCCGCTGCCCAAACCAAAGCCATGAAACAGGTGGCCGGTTCCATGAAATTGGAATTGGCTCAATATCGTGAGGTGGCCGCCTTCGCTCAATTCGGTTCTGATTTAGACGCTGCCACTCAACAGCTATTGAATCGCGGTGTACGTTTGACTGAATTGTTGAAACAAGGTCAATATGTGCCCATGTCCATTGAGGATCAAGTACGTATTTAATATTTATTTACATTTAACAATGAAATGAAATTTTGTAACATATTTTTAAGGTTGCTGTCATTTACTGTGGTGTCCGCGGTCATTTGGATAAAATGGATCCCTCCAAGATTACCAAATTTGAAAAAGAGTTCTTGCAACACATTAAGACCTCTGAGCAAGGTCTCTTGAATCAAATCGCTCAAGAGGGTAAAATCTCTGAAGCGGCCGATGCCAAATTGAAAGACATCGTCACCAAATTCTTGTCCACCTTCCAAGGTTAAATCCACACAAGACAATGCAATATCAATTAATTCAAACATTTATCAACGATGCAGTCACACCATCATGATTCCTGCATTCACGTAAAAGCCGTTTTCAAATTAAAACAAAAGGCAAGAAACCTACACGAACGTTTTACATAATATATAAGAAGAAAGAAAACAAAATACGATCTTTGAAAAAAAAAATTAAAATCACACAAATAACCATTACTACTCCCTAGGTGAAAAAGCGAGAGCATGTCTAATGCGTCGTGTTTATATTTCAATAAAAAAAGTTGCTTTTTTAATTTAATTACTTTTTGAAAAAATTATTGCAAAATGAAAAATAACAGTAATATTAAGCAAATATGATAAGAAGAGCATTAGTGTTAACATTTAATGAGAAGGAGCCAAGTGGATGTTATTGATGTATACACAAGCACACACACACACACCATAAACACTCTAAAATAAATAAAAGAAAAGTTTAACTTAAAAATAATCAAATAAAAGTCGTTTTATATACTTGGTCGACATTATGAGAAGAAACTCATCAGGCCATCAATCAACCACACAAATGCATTTTATGCGAAACAATTTAAATGTGCTATGGGCGTGGAAGGTACTGGACCAAATGTACAAAATTTTTTCTTAATATCTCAAAATTTGCAACCAAGTGAACGTACGGAGCGCATATGTTTACGTTTGTGTTTAAAATTCTCCAAATATGCTTAATAACGGTATTGTTTTCAATGAGCGATACCTACGAGTATTTATATGAATGTGTGTGTTATTTACGGTACTATTCTTCATATACACATTCACTTTTTTACTTTTCTAATTTTTCTTTTACAAGTACGTGATGGCTGTTTTTTTTATGACATTTCACAATACATAGATGGTGAAATGTTGTAGTGTGTTGTGTTTGGTGTTATTTTTCTGTACGCCTGTTATAAAATCGTCTTTTGACGTTTCTATTACCAATTATTTTATTATGTAGTAATAATGACCTCTCTCCTCAAATATAAATATAAAGTTATTGAAGCCTCTTCTCACATGCAAGCACAAAGCGTGCACTTCACTTGATTTTGATTGATTATGTTCTACGTTAGGCGTGATAGGTTCCTTTGTGTACTATTACATTAACCATAAGAACTTGAATCAAATGCAATGAACGTCAGAAAGTTTTTTTTTTTTTGAAATTGAAAATTAATTTTTGTAAATTGTGGGCGTTTCTGTTGTCCTACCACGCCCATTTTTTGAATATCGATGAATGGCATGATTATTAATATGTGCATCAAATTTCAAGTTCATAGGTCAATTTTTGTAGCATATATAAAGATTTTTATCAATTGTGGGCGCATCTATTGCCCGATCTTGCCCATTTTTGGCATACTGGTAAATGGAACAACTATAAATATGCATACCGAATTTCAAGTTCATAGGTCAACTTTTGTGGCATATATATAGATTTTTGTTTATTGTGGGCGTGTTTGTTACGCGACCACGCCTATTTTTGGCACATCGATGGATGGGATAACCATTAATTTCAGCACCAAATTTCAAGTTCATAGGTCAATGTTTATGACAGATATATACATTTTTGTAAATTGCGTGTTTGTTATCCATCAACACGCTCTAATATCGTATGTATTACGTATCAGCTTGAAAGACGTTTTATGGTGAATATGGTTTTATGTAAATTGTGGGCGTGTTTATTATCCGACCACGGCCATTTTTGGTATACCGGTAAATGGGACAACTATAAATATGCATACCAAATTTCAAGTTCATAGGTCAAACCATGTGGCAGATATAAAGGTTTTTGTCGATTGTGGGCCCAACCATGCCCACTTTTGGCACAGCGGTGAATGGGGCAACTATAGATAAGCAAACCAAATTTCAAGTTCATAGGTCAACTTTTATGGCGGATATAAAGGTTTTTGTCGATTGTGGGCGTGTCTAAGGTTGCAAATTTTAAACACTTTTGGTAGGGATTTGCAATTCGCGTCTATTTAATATTTTGTTCATTAGAGTTGGTCATTACTGCTACATTGACTAGTATTGTTGGATTTATTTGTACAAAAAGACGGAAAGTTTCCTCATTATCATTAAAAATACAAATCTGTTCGATGCAACTGAGTATTTGGAGATAACTTCACGTCTTGAAATGCGTTTCAAAGTAGGCAAGGTTGCAAAAATAAATCATACGCTTTTCTCTAAACATCACACATATGATTAATTTCGCGCCAAATAATTCGTTCACTCTGTTGAAAGTAACCCAAATTAATCAAACAAAGCAATCTGTGTAGATTTATAAGAAATCAGTTTTTAAATTACTTACAAATTACAATAATTAAAATGAGCAAAATTATAATTCTAGACTCGGACGAGGAAGATATAGGCGAAGCTAAGGCACTGGTTGAAAGTGTGCCACCCTTAACGTGTCCTACTGAGCAGCCAGAAGCATCAAGCACTGGCACTCGTCGAAGACCGCGTAAAAGCGTTTTGCATACAAAACCCAATCCCGAAGTGCAATTTGAAACTATTCCGGCAAAAAGTGAAGCAAAACCAAAAATGTCAACAAAAAAACAAAAAAACTCTAAAGCAATACTACAATCTGTTTCAGAGGAGTCGCCGAATGCAGAAGCTATTATTGAAGAGGCCTGTGAGGAATTCCTTTCTTCACCTGAAGTTATAGATTTAATGCACACAATTGCCGAGGAACGAGTCCGCATTAATTACATGTTGTCACTGAATTCTATGCCTAAAATGAATTTTTCGTTGTACACTTTGTACGAGCACTTGCAGCAACAATTTCAACAGCGATTAAATGCTTATAAAAAAAATGCAGCAGAAGTAAAAGATATGCAGCAACATTCTTAAAATACAATTAAATTGAACATCTTTACTGCCGCCATAAGTATTACAGTCCGCCTTGGACCAAGCAATTTCTTGCTTATTATTATGTGCTAGAAATGTAAATAGAATAAAAGAATTGTCTGAATAAAAATCTAAGAAATCAAATCGAGTTAAAAGTATTAAAACATTTATTAAGAAAAAAAAAAAAACAGGTATGAAAACTAAATTTGGTTTGGGCCAAATCTTAAATACCCCCCCACATGCACAACGGTGGGCGTGGCAAATATTTATATATTACGCCCTCTAATAGTGTATGTTTTGCGTATCAGCTGCAAGTCCATTATGGTGAATATCGTTTCTTGTACATTGTGGGCATATCTGTTATTCGACCATGTCTATTTTTGGCACATCGGTGGTGGCGATAACCATAAATATGTGCACCAAATTTTAAGTTCATAGGGCAACGTTTGTGGCAGATGTAAGGATTTTTGTCGATTGTGGGCGCATCTGATAACCGACCATGCCCATTTTTAGCATAGCGATGAATGGGGCAACAATAAATAAGCATACCAAATTTCAAGTTCATAGGTCAACTTTTGCGGCAGATATATAGGTGTTTATAAATTGTGGGCGTGTTTATATTGCGATCACGCCCATTTTTGATACCCCGACAAATGGGATAATTATGTACAAGCATACTAAATTTCAAGTTCATAGGTCAATTTTTATGGCAGATATATACATTTTTGTAAATTGCGTGTTTGTTATCCATCAACACGCTCTAATATCGTATGTATTACATATCAGCTTGAAAGTCGTTTTATGATAAATATGGTTTTATGTAAATTGTGGGCGTGTTTATTATCCGACCACGGCCATTTTTGACATATCGATGAATGGGATGAGCATTAATATGTGCACCAAATTTCAAGTTCATAGGTCAATTTTTGGGGCAGATATAAAGGTTTTTGTTGATTGTGGTTCCGACCATGCCCACTTTTGGCATAGCGGTGAATGGGGCAACTATAGATAAGCATACCAAATTTCAAGTTCATAGGTCAACTTTTGCGGCAGATATATGGATATTTATAAATTGTGGGCGTGTTTATATTGCGATCACGCCCATTTTTGATACCCCGAAAAATGGGATAATTATGTACAAGCATACTAAATTTCAAGTTCATAGGTCAATTTTTATGGCAGATATATACATTTTTGTAAATTGCGTGTTTGTTATCCACCAACACGCTCTAATATCGTATGTATTACGTATCAGCTTGAAAGTCGTTTTATGATAAATATGGTTTTATGTAAATTGTGGGCGTGTTTATTATCCGACCACGGCCATTTTTGACATATCGATGAATGGGATGAGCATTAATATGTGCACCAAATTTCAAGTTCATAGGTCAATTTTTGGGGCAGATATAAAGGTTTTTGTTGATTGTGGTTCCGACCATGCCCACTTTTGGCATAGCGGTGAATGGGGCAACTATAGATAAGCATACCAAATTTCAAGTTCATAGGTCAACTTTTGCGGCAGATATATGGATATTTATAAATTGTGGGCGTGTTTATATTGCGATCACGCCCATTTTTGATACCCCGAAAAATGGGATAATTATGTACAAGCATACTAAATTTCAAGTTCATAGGTCAATTTTTATGGCAGATATATACATTTTTGTAAATTGCGTGTTTGTTATCCACCAACACGCTCTAATATCGTATGTATTACGTATCAGCTTGAAAGTCGTTTTATGATAAATATGGTTTTATGTAAATTGTGGGCGTGTTTATTATCCGACCACGGCCATTTTTGACATATCGATGAATGGGATGAGCATTAATATGTGCACCAAATTTCAAGTTCATAGGTCAATTTTTGGGGCAGATATAAAGGTTTTTGTTGATTGTGGTTCCGACCATGCCCACTTTTGGCATAGCGGTGAATGGGGCAACTATAGATAAGCATACCAAATTTCAAGTTCATAGGTCAACTTTTGCGGCAGATATATGGATATTTATAAATTGTGGGCGTGTTTATATTGCGATCACGCCCATTTTTGATACCCCGAAAAATGGGATAATTATGTACAAGCATACTAAATTTCAAGTTCATAGGTCAATTTTTATGGCAGATATATACATTTTTGTAAATTGCGTGTTTGTTATCCACCAACACGCTCTAATATCGTATGTATTACGTATCAGCTTGAAAGTCGTTTTATGATAAATATGGTTTTATGTAAATTGTGGGCGTGTTTATTATCCGACCACGGCCATTTTTGACATATCGATGAATGGGATGAGCATTAATATGTGCACCAAATTTCAAGTTCATAGGTCAATTTTTGGGGCAGATATAAAGGTTTTTGTTGATTGTGGTTCCGACCATGCCCACTTTTGGCATAGCGGTGAATGGGGCAACTATAGATAAGCATACCAAATTTCAAGTTCATAAGTCAATTTTTGTGGCACATATAAATATTTTTATTAATTGTGGGCGTGTTTATCATCCGATTACGCCCATTTTTGGCACATGAATGAATGCACACACGAATGGGATAACTGTAGATAAGCATACTAAATTTCAAGTTTATAGCTTAATATTTGTGGCAGATTTACGCCTCTGAGAATTACAGCAACAGACAGACATACACACGTCTTAATCGACTCAGTTTTTGATGCTGATTAAGAATATATATACTTTGCAGATTCTCTGATGCCTCCTTCTTGGTGTTACAAACAGAAGAATAAACTTAGTATACTCTCAACACTGAAAAACTAACGCCTTCATCATCCCTACTACATAAATAAATATAAAACACAAATTCTTGCTGTAACCATAATGAGCCAATTTTATTTTGTTTGTGAACAAATTATTACAAAAATCTTATAAATAATTTATAAACTATTTATGCCAGTTAATCGTTTTATTTTATGTAGAATGGTGCAGTACATTTCCCTCTCTCTATCTCTCTCTCTCTCTTTTACAATTCATGTACTATTGACTAAAATCTCTTAAAACTAAATGGAGAGCGATGCTGGTTTATGTGTAAAGGTATACGTAAAAATATAACATAAAATACATACACACACACTCACAAACAAAGTTTAGCAAAAATCAAGGGATAATAAAAAAAAGAAACAAAAAAAAATAAATAACTAATGTAACAGTACAAATATATGTATGTATGTAGAATTTTATAATGAGAAATGTTCTCCGATTAATGAAAGAAAATTGAAATGTAGCCAACATGATGAAATGGCAAATTTTTCCAATTTGTACGCGTTGGGAGAGCAGCCACGTTTACATGCACGCGAATAGGAAGCATTTGAATAAAGTTCGTAGGTGTACAACACTTGCTTAAGTGGCAAAAAAAAATTTAATTACGATTAAGAAACAAGAAAAAAAAAGTATGTCCCAACATTTATAGAACGAAATCAAGTAGCATCCTTAATAACTAACTAGCAGGGCGCTAGAACAAATTTCGGTTCCTCTAAACCTTAATATTATTGAACTACAAATGTTTTGTGTGCTTGGTTGCTTATATTTTAAATATCCACTACAATCTCTCTCTCTCTCTTTCTCTGGCTCTCTCTTACTATGCTGCTCCTTTTTTATTGCCCACTATTGAATCCATTAGTGGTCCGTACAGTTCTGGTCGCGTGGAGATTTTCTGAAATTTAGAAGATTGATATTTCGTATAGACGGCTTTTAGTTTGGCAGTTCGGGCATTCCGTGCTGTAGTCGCTATCCTTCGGGCAATTGCCTTCAAATCATTCGCTTTGTATGTGGTATACCATTGTAGAGTTGGCGTCCAATATTTTTCATTCAAACCACTGGGCAGCTTATAGTTGCCATTAAGCAAATTAAGTGTTAAAAATAATGAAGCAGCGGCAATCTGTTAATAGAAGGAAACAAATCGATATAATATAAATTAATATTTGTTGTTGTTGAAGTGGTTGTGTAAATTGGTATACTAAATATAGGATGGTCAGACCCTGACTTAGTTATTCCGTTTACAACACTGGCAAGTAAGCGTCAGAGACCCTACAAAGTCAGTAATAAGAACTGAGTCGATTTTGACAAGCATGTCTGCGTGTCCGTCTGTTGTCGAAAGAGGAGAATGTATATGTATATATTTGCCACGCCCACCATTCCAGATGCGGAGGGTATTAAAGATTTGGATTAAACCAAAATTCAATTTTCTTACTTGTTTTTTTTGTACATGTTTTTACCTGAGATGGCTTATAGTGCGCCATGTCCGACTCAATCATGCTGAGTTCCAAAAAGTATTTAGCTAAACCATGATGACAATCCTCTGCATCGGCTGCTTTAGAAAAACGCCGCAAAAAGTGTATAGGTAGTGGCCGTGAAAGATTGCAGTCTAACGTCTCAAAAATTTTCAATTCCATTTGACGTATTTGCCGACCATCGTACGTATCATCGGTTATATAGACAAAATCGACAATTGCCGGAGGAAACAATTCCTCATATTTGGCGGCTAAAAATAAAGCCGTCACACCAACCAACTGCAACTCGGAACGTTTCGTATTGGTCACCGTTTGCAAATAACGATCGATGATGGCGACAGCCAATTGAAAAGTTTCGGCAATTAAACGAAATTGACTGTGCACCTCGTTAATCCAATCAATGAGAACGGCACGCATTTTACCATTTATCTCTGCCTGATTCTCCATATGGCCGGATCGTATAGGATACTGATCTTCCAGTTGATACAGATATTCATAAATATCGTTGACATATTCGGACACCAATATTAAATGCTCTTTATCGTCTTCATCGATATCTTTGACATCTGCGCCGGGTGAGAGGGATTCTTCCTTTTTAACAATGACATTGTTGCTTGAGCTACTATCGGTGCTCTCCACTGAAGATGTTCTTTCCTTTTTAACCAGAACAACACCCTTGGCATTGAGCGTTTGCTTTAGTTTCGTTAAAGTTTTCTGCGACAAACTACAATCCTCTCCAGAGTCTACAGACTCTCCACTAACAATCGGCTTCTCGTCCAAGCTAATAACATTTTTATTAACAGCAATAGCAGCAGCTGCAGTAGTATGGGCAAGGTAAATAACATTTATAGATTTTCTTAAGTAAAAAGTATTCCGAGTAAACAAACTATTTACCTTTTGCTTTTGGCACTTTATTCTCAACCACTCTTGCGGCTAACGTCTTAGGTTTTTCTGCAACCACATTGGAGCCTTTACGTTGTAAAGCTGCTGTATCTGTATTAGATGCGGTTCGCACAGAATTCGATCGCGTTAATACTCTGCGCTGAGGAATTTCGGAAATTAGGCCAGGGGCAGCAGCAGTGGTGCCATTATTCGGTTTGGTTGTTGCTGCCGTGCCAGTTGTTCCAATAGGCTTTCTCCAGTGACTATCCACTCGTGGCTTTATGTTTTGCAGTTTTCCATGAGTCAAGCTAAATACATTAATTGGAATTATATATTTTTCGTTTTACTTTATTCATATTTATTTAGATGGGGAGAAAAAAAAACCTTACATTTACACAAGACTCTACTGCGTGTGAGATTTAATTATTGTTTAATTAATTTTTTTTTAGTTATTAATGTTGGTATGTACTAAGAAAAAGTCTTATTTGTCCAGCAGCCATTTTTTTCATTCTTTTTCTTGTTATATAAAAAAAAGAACAGATGTGATGGCGCTTTAATTTTTCGTTAAGAAACAACTGTTTGCGTAAAGCAGGGGAGCTAAAAACCGTTAAACTGAACGAACTAATATTCTTCTCTCTACTTTGTACTCTCTCTACTCTCACTACACTCCTCTTTCTTCAGCATATAAATAACAACAACAATAACCACAATATCTTTTTTATATTCTTGTTGTGCGCTAGTATTAATTAATAAGCAACTATTTCATTAAAATAGAAAAAAACTTACTCCTTTGAGGCGGCTTCTTTACTAGTATTATTAGGGCGTCCAGCAGCTCGATTTTGTAAATCACCCAATGCTGCTCGTTTTGTGGGCTCCTTGTTGGCGATGGTCATCTTTTTCCCATTCTTGGTAGCTGTTAACGCATCATTCTGTAAAAAACATTAATCACTTGATAGGTTAGGCTGCACACTTAATCGGCCATCTTAACATTAGTTATATAATGGTCTATTTCAAGAAAAAGTACCGCAAATCATAGAATTGATTTTTTTTTTTATATAAAAACGGTATTCCCGCGCCCTGGTTCGATTTAACTAAAAATAATTTAAAAAAACTTACCTCATCCACATGCTGTGATATTGTTGATAAAATCTCCTTGCTCTCCATTTTTTTTATTTTAAATACTTTACAAATAATATATACTTGATTTTCTTCCCTTTTTTTTTCTATATTTTTATATGCACACAGCGGAGAGCCCTTTTATTTGATAAGATTTCTCAACAAATATAACACAAATGGGTTTTATTTTTATGTTATTTTAATAATTACTTAATTTTGTTAGACAAGCACTTTCCTAATTGCACATTTTAATAAAAAAAAAAATTCTTAACAATTCCCTACACAAACAAAACTAAATCCTAAGCACGCTCTCCACGCCAGGAGTTTAACCGTTGAAGTCGATTTTAAAAATGTGCTACGTTCAACTTCAGCGCGCACTTGTAGCTGAAAATGAAAATCTCTCTCCTGTATAAAAAGGAAAATATAAGAAAAGGAACTGCTGAATTATATATATATATATATATATACAGCTGAATAAGTAAGAATTTTCTCTCTAGGCTTTGTTTTCTCTCTATGTACTAATTGGCGGCAAAATATTATAAAATATGTAGCATTTTATTCAAAACTATTAACAATGATTATTTATTTTCTTTTTTTTTTAAATTAAATTGAAGTTTGTTTCAAGTTGACAAAATTTTCATGAGTTGCAAAGTTGATTCTTATTATTAAATTTCCAAAACAATTTTATTGGTTGACTCGATGTATGGGAAGATTGAACGATAGTTATTGTTCGCTTCTCTCCCTCTCTCTCTTTTAAGAATTTCATAATACAGAGTTGCCTATCGATTTAAAATGCCATGACATTTAACAAAGACTTTCAAACTTTTATTTCATAATATGATTAGAGAATGTTTTACGTAGAAATAAATAAACGGTACAATTACAAAAATTGAAAAAATTGAATAATCATACAGACATGTGGCAAATGCTACGTGTAAATTCAACAAAAAATGAAAAGTGTAAATAAAGTGAGAATTTTTATATATTCATAATGAGCTTATAAAGCAAAGTGAAAATAAAAAATGTCCGTGATTTTTAAAAAATTTAATATGAAATTCAATATAAAGTGAAGTCAATAAAATAAAAATATAATGTAAAATATCTCCTATTAAAAGGCGTAACAATTTGCTTATGGATGTGGTGAGTATTTCACAATTCGCTCAAGTCAAGTTATTGCATCTCTACACACTTGTTTATATTCACCACATTAAGCACATGAGGGTAATTTGCACTTTGCCAAAAAAAAAAAGTGCCATCGGAGACATATTCTGAAAATCTAATACTGAACCGATTTAGTCATGACTGTCCATCTGTCCACATGCTAATGTGTTGTGAAAATTATTCTTATGCTGGCCAAAAAATTAAATATCAACTTGATATATGGCAGTAAGCAATCAAGCGACACGCCCACAGTGCAAATTGAAAGAGGAGCATTTTTTAAAGGTTTCTTTTCCCCCCGAATTACTCATAAAATATCTACAAAAGACATTTATGCTAATTGATGTCTAAATGGTTGAGTGTTCAAGATTTGGCCTCAGCCAAAGGTAGCGTTTTTTACTTTGTTTTTTCAAAGCATCAGCTATTGCTGCCGTTGGCCACTAACTTAACTGTGATGATCAGTGTCAAGATTTGACATACAGCCAGTGGGCCAGTCAGTTTAGTATCATACATATATTACGATAATGTACGTGTGTGCATGATTGTATGGCATGTGTTATGGCCATTTACAAGTGCAATATTTGTTGCAATTGGAACTAATGAGTTATGCAGCCACTTGACCAGAACAATACACAATATTTCTGCATATATGCTTGTATGCGTTCATGTGTTTGTACTGTCTAAACAATGGAATAAGTTCTGAGGCATTCGATAACTGTTCCTTGATAGAATGGAAAAACGTCATAATTGAAAAATTGTCAGTTTTTATCCATTTCAAAAAAAAATCAAAATTTCAAACAATTTTATTTCAATTCTCCATAAACGTTATTGTGTTAAAAATGTGAAAAAATTGAAAATCGTTAAAATATAAGATTTTGGTCATTTTTATAAAAATTGCTTTTCAAGTTATGACGTTTTTCGTTTCATTGCTTTGTATCTGTATGCGTGGGAGTAGTGATGGTGTTTGTTTAAATGATATTACAAGAAAAGAAAAGAAAAGAAAAACCTTAGTTGTGCTAGAATAATTCTTGGTAGCTTTGTTTGTTTTACTCTTTGATTTACTGTTCTGATGTTCTTTACAGCATTGTTTGGTTTCGGTTTTCTTTTCGTTTTTTTTTTTTTTTTTTTTTTTTAATAAAAAATTCATATAATTAACATATTTAAAGTTGTCGGTAGTTGTTGTTGTTATTATTATTATTGTTGTTATTGTTGTTGTTCAGACAATTCTTTTGCTATTTGTGTGATTTTTTTTTTTTTTACAGAATTCTGCATTTATTTATGAGCACAAGTCAAAAATGTACAAAAATAAGAAGAAGAAACAAGAACTGTTAATGTTGATGTTGTCGTTCCTTTTTTTTTTCCATACATTTCCTTTGTCTATGGAATGTGGAAACAAGATCATTTGATCAAGTTGAATGCATCTCGAAGCAATTGTGATTTTTTTCTTTATATCGATTAAAATATTTTGTACGAATGCAAAATAATTATAATGATTACAATTAATGGCACACTGCGACGCCATCTAAGCGGTACGGCTGCCATTATGTATCCATAAACACGCGAGTAATTAGATAGGTGTCATAATGATTGAAAATATGAGATAAGAAGACGACTTCTAATGAACTTTTGTTTTTATTTTTTTTATAACTGAATACAACGCATAACACACTTGTTTCAGTTTATCGTTAATACTTATCTTTATCTTTATAATTGTATATAATTTCATAGAGTTTTGGGGTTTTTTTCAATAATTATTTTTTAAAACATTTTTGTCAGAAAAATTGTAAAAATTTTTTTTTTTAAATATTTTATTACATTGAAAACAGTGTCCAGTCTGGTCTAAAAAATACAAAGCGTTTAAATTTTATATTATTTTTTATTCAAAATAGTCTCCTTTCGAGTCCATACAGAGCTGGAAACGTTTAAGAAATATTTCGCTTTAATATGGCGGTCGTAGTGTTGTGGATGATCGCAATGGTGTCGAAACGATTTTCTTTTATGGCTAAGAAGTCGCATGGAGCCAAATCAGATGAATACGATGAATGATCGATACCTTTTTTGTACAAGAATTCTCGTAAAATAATTGTTTTGAGCGACGGTGCATTGTCGTCTAACAAAAACCAATTTTTTAGTTCTCGATACTCCGCCTCATTCTGGCCCATAATCGTGAAAGTATCTGCTGACGATATAGAAACTGTTTGCGAAACATGAGAAACGCTCGGACTCTCTCAAAAATATACAATTTGTTCAAGAAGTGCAAGAGATCATTGATGAAAGCCCTTCAAAAGTTCATGTTTCGAACATGCAATCATTTCCGATACTGGGTTGAGTCCATTATTGCCGGATTTTATTGAATAAATGTATAGTCTGGTAGTCAACTAACATCGTAACGTAAAAATTTTGTGGAATAATAATAAATTTTGCAAAAAATATGAACAAATTGTCCATTCGTGTGACCGCCTATTTAAATTGGACAAAATCGGTCAAGAGGTACGCCTACAATTCGATAAAAATCTATATATCTTCCACGCTCATAAATTACAATAAACGGTAGTCAGTGTACTATGAATGCCTGTCCGTATGTTGGTTCAAAACTTTAGCCCAATATCTTAAAATTTCAATTAAGTGCATGTTCGAATGGGCGAATGTTGCTCATTGTCATAAAGCAGAGTGTAAGAATTGGACACGCGACTAGACAGAAGTCAGGAGTCAGGAAGATGATGCTGAGCAAAAATATATAAACTTTTTAGAGTAAGCTTCGTCTTCTTCTGATACTTACTCTTCTAACTATTATACTGTTATACTATTATACTATTTTACTGTTTGTACAAGATCAATATACCCCCATAATCATAATTTTTTTTAAACATTATTCCATTTTATTAATTTCTATAAAATAAAATTATTTCATTACTTGACTCATTTTGACGCCTCTACTCCAACAACGGAAAGTATAGAAAGTATCGCTTCAGCATGTGATTGAATTGAATACAAGGAAAAAGTCACTTGACTAGCGGCACGTGAAATATTTTTTAGGTGTACTGTTAAAGAAATTGAATCGGTCTTGTGTTTATTATTTTTTTCATTTGCATTTTTAGCACCAGCACTCATTTAGTTCTGCGGTTTAAGTGTGAAACGCACACCAATGTCATTAAAAAAAAATTCATTCTTTTGCATACTTTTCCGCCAGACTGCGTTGAGACTTTTCCTTTTTGTACAGGAACAAAGGGAAAATTAATTTGAAGCTAAAGAAGAACAAGAAATAATAAAAAACAAAAACAGATCAACACAGAAGTGAAACCATTTGAAACAGCTATGGAATGGTGCACGGAATATCATAAATAGATCCATATATTGTACATTGTGAGTACATTCATACGCACACATATAAACAAGTGATCTAGCAGTAACTTTATTATTAATTACAATGCATTCAAAGGTGTATTAGTTCTATATAATATATATATTGTTGTTATTGTTATTGTAGCTAATATTATTGTTGTTGTTTCTGTTATAAATATCACTGTTTCATATACATAATGCATGTGTTGGTGATCGCTAACGTGTAACAGAACCGACTTGCTGCAGTTTGGCTGTAAATTTTTGTGCAGAGTTTTCATTCATTCGAGCGTCAGACCTCTAACTGGCTGATACGTTTTAGCGGAATAAAAAAAGTGTTGATTAAACTGAAAATAAATAAGACAGGAAAACAAATAAAAAAAAAAAAATATTCTAAATTATTCTAAAGTGTTTTAAAGAAAATTATTTTCGCTGAATTTAAGAAAAAATTATTAAAAAGTAAAAAAAAAAAAAAAAAATTAAAATATTTGTTGTAATCACTTAATTGTGGGTGTCTGCTAATGCAAACAAATAATTTATAATAAGTGAATGCATTAAAAAATGCAAAATGAAAATTTTAAAAGTAAAAAAATCATTTATCACAAAGTACGATAATTAATTTTACAATCAAATTTAATGGCTAAACATTAACAAATAATTGTGTTTATTTTATTGCTAATGCTTAAGTGGAGCACATTCCTAAAATATTGAAAAATTTTGGAATTTTTTTTTTATTCATTATAAAATAAAGTAAAAGGATAAAAAAGGGCGACAAAACTAATTTTTGAAAATTACCAACGCGATCTGTGGATTATGGGCTTCTTGTAATTTTGTGGCAGGTATATTATTACGTCCCCATTGCAAGTCGAGATTTATAGTGAGTATGGTTTTTTGTAAATTCTAGGCGTGTCTATTATCCGACCATGTACATCGATGGGAGGGACATATGCATCCCAAATTTCAAGTTAAAGATTTTTGTCTATTGTAAGCCTATCTATTATCTGACCACGCCCATTTTTTGTAAATCGATGAATAGAATAACTGTTAATACGTGTACTAAATTTCAATTTAATAGCTCAAGTTTTGTGGCAGATATATATAAACTTGACGCCATTGTGGGCGTGACTATTGACCAATATTGCCAATTTTAAATAGTGATGTGCGTGCAAAAACCAATAGGGTAAATTTCAACAATAGACAGACGCATGGACATACATCGGACATCGTTTCAATTTTTGATACTGATCTCTGACGGACTTTTTCGTATTTCAATCCGATTTTGATTTTTCTAACAAATTCAAAGCAATACCTTAAATTTTACGTGACATCTTTCGATTTAAGATTAATGAAGATTTAATTTTCAATGTAATCATTTTCAAAACTAAATATTTTAATAAACGAAAAGAATGTATAAATGAAAATTGTATGTAAACTTGCATAATATTTATGTATATTATATAATGTCTATTGAAAAACCTGCATTTACGAGTGTACAATTGTTTTTTATTAATAATTGTATTTTATTTAATGAAAATTTATAATAAGTGGCGCTTGCCATTGTTTGCCAATTGAGGAAACAGAAAAACCAGCACAACTTTTACAAGTGACTTGAACCAAATCTTGACAGCTCAAATAAAAATGATTGTCAAAGACCCTTATATGTTGTGGGCGTGGTCTTTTAAGGGACAAACAACCGAAATATCATTGATAAGCAAATATGCCCATTTAATATATTATAGTGGGCATGGTTGATCTTAATTATTTTCTAAAAATATATTTATGGCAATTTTTCAGCTTTATATCTTTTAAGGGCGTATTCTTTCATCCTTCTTGACCAATTTTTATATAAGAAATGCACAAACCATTGTGGACTGAGTTCAACTTTGGGTCCAAAAAATATAATTAATTAATTTCAAGTTTTAATTCGGTTACGACTTTTTTTTTTTAATTCACTTATATACAAAAAATGTTTGTTTAAAAAAAATAATTTTTAAAAAATTAAATATAATTAAAAAATAATTATTCAAAATTTTTTTTGTAAAATCTTTCGACTTTCCTTCTTGGTATAACAAACATGTTGACAAAGCGAGTATACTGCAAAATTCTTTACGCAGGCTTGAAAATTATAAAAACGATTATAATAATCGAACTTGTTCAACTTCTCTTTTAAACACTTTACGCACAATTGAATGTGCGTGAGTGCATAATAATTATTTTGTATTTTGGTGTGTGTGTGTGTGTGTTTTCTTTTATTTACAATAAGAGTGAAGGCTGGCAGGCAAACAATTACAAACAAATGCCTTCGATTGCTGTGTAATTCACAACCACACGATTAATCAATTGTATGTTTTTCATTACTATTATTATTATTGTTATTATCGAGAGCATAGAAAAGATATCAAAAGAAGAGATGCTGCTAATTAATTGAGCACAGCTATGTGGGGCACTGTTATAGTTGAAAAAACTTAAATCAATTGATTGTCTTGAAAGTTATCTAAGATGAAATTTTTCCAAAAATATCGACATTTCAAAAACTATGAAGAAATTCAGATGTTTGAAGAGTAAACTTGTAACACTTTCAAAATAATTCCTTCAAATATGATTATTTTTGGAATGTTTATTTATTATGAAGAAATTCTTTCTCAATTTTTATTTTACAAATAACAAAAACAAAAATAACGTAACTGAGATTGATAAAAACTTATATTATATAAAAAAAAAAAAAAAACTGAAAACTTAGGCAACAAACGTGTTAAAATGAAATAAAACCAACAAAAACAAATCCAAATCCGATAAAACACCTAAAAATAACAACAACAATCAAATAAAAGCAAAACAAAACAAAACATAACAATTAATTAGTGCATAAAGTTTGAGAAGCTTTAATATAATTAACAGCCGTTAAATTGAGCGCCACAAGTATTCTCTCGTGTCTACCCACATACCATACACACAAGCGATTGCTCTTACACACACTACATGTGCGTACACATGTGCTTTACTTACACTTAACAGCAGTGGTGTAGATGTTTTTCGGTTGCTTTTTGATTATTTTTATATACATACAATATATTTTTGCCTCAGAGCAAGCGAGCATTCACTTTTTATTTGCAATAAAAATGTTTTTTTTTTTTTTTGTTTGCTTACATGTTTTCATATAAAGAAGCATAAATAAAAAAAAGAAAGAATAATTTCTTTATGAACAGAAGACAAAAATAATGGCTGAAAATTAAAAAAACAAACAAAACAAAAACAACAACAAAAAATAAATGAAAAAATGAATATTTAATAATCCAGAGAGAAGTGAGAAAAAAAAAATTAAATTATTATCAACATAAATTTCACCTTTCAAATGCTTGGCTGGATGGTTAATATGGGGTATTTAATGTGTTTCACCATTAAAACAATAACAATAACAACAATATAAACTTAACAATTTATATGGCACAGTCAGTCAGCTCTAAGTAGCACAAAAATATAAAAATTTACACCAACGGCAAAGTATTTTATTAACAACAACAACAACAACATCGCCACCACAACCACAACCACAATCATCATTATCATTATTATCATCATTAGCATTAGCATCAGCATTAGCATCATGTGTTCATCTAATAACTTAATTTTAATATTAAATGCAAGTTTATTTTATTGTTGCTTGCATTTTGTGATTCCTGCTGCTACTGCTGCTGCCGACCCCCACCACCACCACCACCTTCTTAGCATCAACTTGAATGAAAATAATCAAAACATTATTAGTAACGCTGCTGATAGCAACTCTCGAGGTGGTCGTCATGCTTTTACAGCTAATCATAAGCAAGAGAGTAACAGTAATGGGAGCGGCAGCAATTTCAATAGCAGATTCCATTATGATAAAACTATTGCCAATTTCATAGACCTAACACGGAAATCGAAAATCCATTTTAATGGTTTTCAGGTAAGATTTTATTTCAATATTATTTCCCTATAGTTTTACTAAATGTTGCCAGCAATATAATAATAAAAAATAAATTGTTTTAGACAATATCGTTTATGAGCAATTACAGGAAGTTGTTTACGAAATCTTTTATATGTTTGCACTTATATTTAACGCAAAGGATGTTAAATAATAATTAGTTTAACGCAAACGCACAGATACTCCTACATTTAATCGTATTTAATTACTGTACTTGGTTTGTGCGGTTTGGTGTACGATGCCGGTTCAATCACTTTTCATTTAATAAGAATAAAATTAATTTGGATTAGGATAAATTTTAAATAACCTACACTTCTCTATATATAATTAGGGGGCGTGGCAGGTATTTCACTAGGACTTTATGAATTACTTATCAACTAACAAGTCAAATTTTACGCCAAATAATTTTTTTTTTGGTGAATTTTATTTACCCGACCATGCCCATATTTGGGCATATTAATGAATGCATTAATTATGAATAAGTGTCTAAACTTCAACTATATAAATAGGTGAATTTTGGTGACTGATAGTTTAATTTTTGTCAATTGTGTCCGGGGGTCCGATTTTGAGCTATTTTTATAGAAAGCTAAGTAAAGAATGAAATTAAGGAAACAAATTTTTTTTTATGCCTAATAAGGTGATTTACATTAATTGTGGGTGTGGCTTTTAACCGATTTTGATCAATTTAAATAGAAACCTATGCAAAGAAACAACAAACAAATATGCTAAGTTTCAGCTCAGCTGTTACAAAGTTTACAACCGTTTAAGCAGACTTACAAACTTACGAACGAACATTCCTAAATCGATTTAGATTTTGAATTAAGTAATTTTGAATTTATGTTAAAAAAAAATGTAGTAGCGTAGATGATAACATAAATTTTTATTTCTAAGCTATAAAATATGTTTACTCGGCTATAAAAAATTTAACAATACAAACAAATTATTATAAAAATATCAAAATTGTTTATTTAATCATGTTGATGCTGTTGTCACAAAAGCAAAACTCACTCAAAATTTATGTTAATCTCAAGTAATGTTCTTTTTCAATGATTTCACACCGCCTTGAAATAGTTTTCTTAAGCAGAAACACCTTTTTGCAATTTACATAAATTGAAAATTAAATTCTTTACAAAATCCAAACGTTGTGATTCCTACAAAAAAAGAAAAAACTTATACAAACGATACTTGAGACTTGATGACGTTAAGTTTGAACCCGATTTCATATATAAGCACGTGTATTAATATATACAAAGCATTATTTAGAACAATTATCAGGTGAGGTTTCAAGGCTGACTGTTGAGACATGTGATTGACTTACGATTTCACTATTATACCCATAGGCTAAGCTTTTTTACGGATTGTACAGTTACGCCAACTACTTTAAAGTCTATATTCTTACGATTAAACTCCTGATTGACTTGTCACGACACAGCACGCGTTTAAGAATATATTCCCATTGATTGTCTAGCTTATTTAAATTTGGGGCATTATTTGTTAGCTGTATTAAGCCACTTTGTTAGCCTAAGTGAACGGACTCGTGTGAGATAAAGGAATGATTCATTAATTGAATGTATTGCAGCAGTCGTGTGATTGTAGAACATATTTTTCAATGTTTTAAACAATTTTTGTACTAAACAATCACAGCATGGGAATTGGCAATGGAGCACTACATGTGGAATTGTTAACAGAGAACTGAAAAAGCCGGTATGCCATATATTAAATACCCTTTAGCTTGGTACTCACATATAAAATAAACAGGTTGGTATATAAAGAATAAATTTGAATTAAAACAAATCTTAAACACCCTGCATATGTTCATACAAACAGAGGGCGTGGCAGGTATATTATTATTTTTTCTTTAGATTTTGATGCTAATTCAGGTGAATTATAATAAATTCTAAAAAAATTTATAAATAAATTACTTTGAATGTCAATTTGTTTTCAAATTTTGTATGCACCCTGTATACTTTTTTTTGTTTTTTATAGAGACTCTGAGTATTGCAAATGGATTGATCAACTTAGTATACCTTCTCTTATATGTGATGGGTATAAAAATAACTAATTAGTTGTGTCATGTACAACAGATGTATGGACAGACGTAAGGACATGACATGAGTTGAGTTATGTGATTTTTGGGCTTCTTTTTGTGGAATTTACAAATGTAATGAAAAAAGTGTGACAAGTGATTGTAAGATTTAAACAGAATGTATATATAAATCTCTTACGATTAGAAGATTTTTATATCCTTTACAGCCAAAAATTTTAATAATTTTGTTTCAGGTCTTTCGAAAATGCTACTTAAACTATTTTCTCAATTATAAGCACAAATATTCTTGATTAGTTTGAGTTTATTTCGTTCGTCTGTTTCATCTGGTCATGGACGGTAGAATTTTTTGGAAATAGACAAGCATTCCTTAACCATCAGTTACTACTAATTGACAAAAATCTCTCACTTGCTCTAAGAAATTGTTATGAAAAGGGGCCGCATATGATAATAGACACGCCCACAAATTACAGAAGTCCTCTTTAAAGCTAAATTCGACTTATGTCTTTAACTTTACATATATACACAGATGTTATGTGTAGAGTAACTTAGATTTGTCTCAAACGAAATTTAGTTTTGCTACGCGTACCACAAACGCCATAATGTTTCTAGTACAGGTTTTTTTTGAACGGGAAAGTAAAAATTAAAATCGATCAATAGTTGAATTTAGGTTAGTAGTCAAGTTTTTTATTGGAAGATAATGGTTTTATTTATACCCTGCACCACTTGTGGCAAAGGGTTGCTAATGTAAAATCAAAATCATAAAAATATTTCTTCCACTACTAGCAATTAAATGTTAAAAAAAAAAACCTTCATCATGATAAGTAAAAAAAAAAAAAACAAATACAACAAAATTATGGGAAAAGATTTTAAAGAATTTTGATTTTAATGTTGTCGTTGTTGTTGTCGCTAACAACGTGACATTGTTTACTCACTCAAATTAAACATAATCAGAAAGTTCACCGTACAGTACACTTAACGTACAAACGTTAAAGCAACTTGTCTTTCTTAAGTAACGTTGAGAAAATTATAATCACATAATATGTAAATCGTATGGTCGGTTCCACTTTAAAACTGTTTTTCAAAGCTTTTATTTTGTCTTAGTTGTCTGACTTATACGTAATGTGATATATACGAAATTTGATGACAATTTGTTATGCTGCACATATTTCAAACAAATAGTTCACCCATTAACATCATATCCAAAAATACATTTTAATCGTACGATGTATTCTTAACAGAAATATCGATGACAAGGTAGTAAAAATAAAACTTACAATAATTTTATAATAAAAAACATTTAATTATTGTAACAATTTTTTTTTCTTGCAATCGCTATAACCAGACATATGTCATGATACATATAGTTTTTTTTTAACCATAAGGCATAAAAATGTTTACTAAGCAATAATTAATGTGTTACATACTTGGTTAAATGTGACACATATTCATTTCAATCGTGTAAGCATACTTGCTGACAGTTAAAAATAAATTCAAGAAGAAAAAAAAAACTGACTTTGGATTAAAGCAAATCTTGGATACCCTGCTACGATTACATATAATCTAAGGGGTGTGGCATACACACAATATCGCCTTCTTTTGTGAACATTAATATTTCTAAAATCTTGCTCATATCAAATGTAAAAATAGGGCACTTTTTAAAGAGGTATTGAATTTGAAAAATAAAAATCGATTAAGTATTGTGCCCGCAATCGTAAAAAGTCTTTTATCTAAATAAAAATATATCTATAAAGTAATTATACGTATTTGTGATTTATCGATTTTTGAAAAAGGGGCGTCAGCGGATAACATTTTACAAAAATATAACTTTGAATCTTAGAATCTGTCTTGTTGGTTGATATGTAATACATAAGCTATAGTGGGCGTAATTAAAAACTTGCCACGCCCACAATGTGTTTATAAATGCACAGGATATTATTTAAGTTTTTTACTTGTTAAAATATAAATTACAGGCGTGAAAGCAATATCGTGTCTTGTTTGAATGAAGTTCATTTTCTGAGCTACTAAGTTGATATCCTTTAATCTGGCTGTTGTTGGTTTCCACGTAGGGTAAAGATTATGATTTTTCAGATTTTATATAACTCTTCACTTAATAATTTATAATCAAAGCAAAGTTTCTCTCGAGTCTCTAATAAGGTTGTTTGCCGGTTCGATTCCCTCAGTGTAAAGCTACGAAAATGGAGCCTGCGTAAAAAGCGTGTTTAACATGAATCTCTCTCTATTTAATCTAATGCTTATAAGTCGCTTTTTCATGAGCCACGATTTAAAAGATATTTTCATAATATCGACCGTAAATGAATAAAAATTCATTCTACACAAAATGCACGCTTAACTTGAAAGTAGCTGGGCTGAAATTTTGAGATCGATAATCCATTGTTTTCTTAATAATTTTTTCCTACTACGATAGACTCTGTACACCGTTCTGTAAGCTTTATAAAACGTTTCCTTTTAATTATAGCTTTAAATCAATGAGAGCAACTTTATTTGTAGCTATTAATGCTTGTTTTAATTACATACTTATATTAATTATATTAATTAAGACCAGGAAGTGCTGCAAACCGTATAATTTGTTCAATTGTAAAAAAAGATGCCGTAACCACATCTTGTTCGTTCATATATGTACAATGAATATTTGAACGAAGTATAAAATTCAAATCACATTAATTAATATTTTCTTAGCTCCGCACAAATACATAAAAAATACATAAAACTTTTATTGTTTGATCATTCGAGCAATTACAACAAATTGCTACTGTTTACATCTCCTTATAAATTTATTGATATTTTCTACTGATTAGAATAAATACACGGTTCAGTGTAAATTTTCTATTTTCTAAAAGTACTTAAATTTAAATTTATTTGTTTACAGGGTTATTGATATATATATGATATGGTGTGCATGTATGTTTATGTCTGTATACTTGCATTTATTAAAATGCTATACAAATCTTGTCTAATTGAAACGCAATCAATTTTTATTATTTGCTGTAATAAACATTTCATTATCAATATCAATTAGACGAAAAATGTTAAGAGCGCAAAAAAAAAAAAATGCAATTTATTGATTGCATTATATTAATCAAACAGAAGCACGTGCCCCTCTCTGCCTATGTACGAGTATGTTGTGCAAAGCGTGCGCTTTTTTAGAATATTTTTAAGGAAATATCAAACATAAAAATGATTTATTTTTGTATACATGGACATAAATATTTTATAATAATCAATCACAATTAATAAAGAGAATATTTATTAGTTACAAATATATGAAAATAACCTGTTTTTATAGTTCATGGTGGAACATCATGTGTATGTTCTGTGCATACCTAGTTAGTTAATATTAGTTGTTGTTATTGTTATTGTTGTTGTTTCGTAGTTCAAGTACACAGTACAATTATGAATTTAAATCACTAAAGGCGTTAAAGTTTTACGTCAAGTTCATTACAATTGTTTGCTTGAAGGTTGAAAAGTTGCATTTACTCGTTGCATCAACTCGATGGTAGGGTAGGGTGACTAATTTTCCGCTCATAATGAATAGTAAATATCAAAGATATAAGATTGATTACATTGATCTACTGAGATGGTACAGATAGCATAGTAACAATGCGTGTGATTTTCCGAAGAATGCATCAATCAAGTTTTATTTATGTTTAAAAAAACTTTACATTTCTAATCATAAATGTTCAAAAACATTTTAATGAATGGTTTAATTGATTGTGTACGGGATGCTGTATATACTTGGAAATATTTTTGTATTTTGATAATTGCATGTGATCTATTATTATGGCGATTCATAAAGAAAATTTTGAATTGATTTAATAATGTCCGTCTATCCGTCCATATAAATTTGTGAGGAAGCTACAGTTTGCATTTTTTGAGATATTTCCCTGAAATTTGGAACAAGAATATGTATTGCCCCAAAAGAAGAACTCTATTGAAAATGGACCAGATTGCATCATTTTTAGAATCCCTTTACATATGAATATATTTCACATAGTATCTTATGTGGCAGTGTATACAAATACAATCAAATTAATTGTAGCATAATTTATGAAGCTAAACAGTATGAGGTATTAAATGGTCGAGCTTGAATGACTGTAACATTTCTACTACTTTTATTTTAGTTTCAAATACATTCATAATATATGCTAACAAACATTGCAAGAATAGAGATAATATTCTATAAACCAATTATTATATATTTAAATATCATGTACGACACAATTTGAATGTTAACAAAGTGTAATGTTTTATTACAATGCCATGTGTTTAAATAATGCACTTGAATAAAACATGATCTCTTTTTTTTTTTTTTTTTTGTTCCATGACTTGTAACATTTACAAAATGCCCTGCCCTTGTAAACAATTGAAAACTATTTAGACGGCATTTAAAGAGTCAATGCATGGCATTGTATTTATGCTACTCATTAGCATAAAACTCATTATGTTGTATTGTGGATGGTGTCAGATGCATACCGACTTCTCCTCATCGCCACTACATATATGTACATATCAAACACTTTACTGTCTATCAGTGATTAAAGTACAATGCCAAATAGTACGGTTGGTTGATCTTACTCACACACTAATTCTTTGATTTAATTTTTTTTTTTACATTTTGGCTGATATGAGGTTTTGAAAGGTTTTTTAAATGAAATGTATGTGAATGGTTATGTGAGATGGAAAAGTGATGCGGTTTAGAAATGATTTCCACATAAAATATATAAAGTTGGAAATTCCATGTAATCAGTTTTGATTTAAAGATGAACAAGTTCTTGAAATTGATTGCTTCAGTGGTTATTTAAGAAAGTTTTTATAATCAAATAATTGTGCAGTTTTCTTCAAGTTTTATTTATGTATCTTTTATATTTATACTAATTTGTACTTGAAATGAGTATTTTGTACAAGGAAATTATTAAAAAACTTTATTTTACATTTTCATTGTTACTAGAAACTCAATTGTTACGCTTTTGAACTTTATTCATTGTGTTCATTATAATGTAATTATGACATAACAATAAAATGGAATTATTGTTTTTTCTTCATAGTTTTTGCACTTTGAAGTGGCAATGACCTTCTGTTATCACATTTATTTTGTTTTTATTTTTATTTTTTCTTAAATTTACAGATTGATGAAAATTCTTTGATCGATCATTTGGAGGAACATGAAAAAGAGTTGATTTTTGGAAAAGCCAGAAAAAGTTAGTTAGATTTATAATTTAACCTTTGAAAAATAATTAAAAAAAAATCTAAATAAATATTTTTTTCGTTTGTATTTTCTAGAGCGTGCTGTTAAATTGGTGCATTTAAATTATCGACCAGATGCCATACATCTGCCAGCGCACCAAACTTTATCGCGTACAAAACGATCTGCTGTATGGAGTGCAACAACAACAATAGCATCACCCACATCACAACACCATAGAGGCAGCCCAAAAACACCGCAGGTTTCTGTTCAATTCAAAGGTAAGTTTACTTGCAATGCAACAGATACTCTGAAATTTTCTTTTCTTTTTCTTTGCACACATTCACGTTGAAGGTTCAACTTTTTTGGGTTAAGGTATATATGGCTTTAAGTTTTTTTTTATTGTTTTTTGTTTGTTTGTTGTTTTTAGTCTAATTATTGTAGTGAAATTTTTTAGTTAACTTAAATGTGCCGCTTGACCTGCCATCACTTTAATTTGCTGATGGTTCTTAAAAACAAACACTTGCTTGCTTTTTATACCCGCCATTGTAATTGTCGTAATTATGGTGGTATATTGTATTCTTTCAAACGTTTGTGAACCACACCCCCTAAAATAAATATAAAATCTTGAATCAGAATTGATTTTTAAGTCAATTGAGTCGTTCCGTCCGACCGTATGTTTGTGTCATTTTTGGTTACTTTTCTGGCTTTTTCACGGCCGCAAACCTTGAGATATCTAACTGAAAATGGATACATAAAGTTTTTTTGTTTGCCTGTAATTTTGCTTTGAAAATGGGCAAATACGGCTACAATGACACCCTAAACACTAAAACCGTGGATTGTGGCTCTCTCACGTTTATGGTGGTGGGTAACCTAGATTTACCGTTGGCCTAATTTAGCACTTTTTTTTTCTTGTTTTAAGATATTTTTTAAGCGTAAGAAATTCTGCGGAACCACCTGCAGGTATTATTTTATATTCTTTTAATCTATTGTGAATAAAATCCATCGCTTTGTAGTAACGTTTTATCGTTGATAAAAAAAGATGATTATCACAACCATATGAACATATCATATATGTTAGGCTTTTTTGGTGTTCGGTTAATACATTCAATTTTACTTACTGAATATATTTACCTTCCTTTTACAAAATTTCTTCACTTCTTACTGAGTTAAACTCATTTCCGAGTGATTTTAGTTTTCCCACGTGTAAACTTTAATTAAAGAAGAATAATGGTCCCTTTTCGTTGAGGTTAATTCTCTGCCTACTTATTACTAAAACAAGTTAAAATATTCATTAAATGGATAAATATGTTTTTTATAAATTTTACGGTCAATGGGTTTTAATGAATTTATAATCAATCATACATTGATTCGTTCTTCTTTCATTTTTAAATGAATGCTAATATACACATAGTTTCTAAACTACTTGTACAAGCAGCGCAGAAGAGAAATTTAAACTTAAATATATAAATACTACAACACTTAAGTGTTACTATATAAACTTTATAAAATTGCAGATAACGAACATGTGGTTAATATGCGTTTACAGCAAACACCCCAACTAATTGATGATGCTTTTGTATTTATAAGACGTTCAGCTAATACATCACAACTGCTAGAGGATTCACGACAATTGGCCATCAAGTTGGAAAAGTGTTTTTATCATAATGAGAATTCAGCATTAGATTTATGTGATAAACATCACATGGTAAGTTCATTTAAAACGGCTGCTATTTAAAGAGAATCGGAAATGATCATTTTGGTGTTTTCTTAATTTATCTATAGCGTGGCGTTTTTCATCACAACAATACCAATTTAGTAATTCACCCTTTGCCGCCACGTTTCGGCAATTCAATGCATATTATTTTGGAAGCCGATAGTCAACAATACGATAATTGGTGGCCCAATGCTTCGTCGTATTTAAATGCAGGTTTACAATTTGAACCCGCCGAAGTAGAAGAAGATAAAGAGCAACACTTAAGCATTAATAAAAGCCGTTTTACTCACTCCTATGCACCACTTAACTTACGATACAAACCACGCTATCATCGTCACACTGTCAAGAAGCAAACAAAACAGCGTCGAGGGACTATCTTAAATTCGCGGAAGCGACGCCATATTATAGAAATGCGTAGCGGACCAAATCGTGTACCCGAAGTATTGAATATAGAAACAGCTGTATTTGTGGATAGTGATCTGTTCAAGCATATGGCGAAAAATTTCCCTAAAAATACTGCCAATCATTTGATACGTTTTGTGTTGGCTATGATTAATGGTGTTCAATTGTTGTATCATCATGCTTCGCTAGGGCGTAGAGTGAACTATGTGTTGAAACGTTTAGAGATATTGGAAAAGGATCCCGTCGATTTGCGGCGTTCCAGTGATATTGATGTGTATTTGAGTAATTTTTGTAAATGGCAAAATAGTTGGAATCCACCTAAAGATTCGGATCCCTTTCATTATGATCATGCTGTTATTTTAACGGGTAGGTTTTCGGCAAATCAGCCGAAAAGGAAAAGAAAAGAAATAACTTATGGTGTGATTTTGTTTCAAGGTCTGGATTTGTATGTGGTGGGCAAGAATGGTAAGGTGATTAGTCAAGTGGTCGGTCTTGCACCAGTGGCTGGCATGTGTATACCAACTTCATCATGCACCATTAATGAGGGAAAACATTTTGAGAGTGTTTTTGTGGTGGCTCACGAAATTGGTCACAAGTGAGTTTTATATTTTCTTTCAATTTCTTCAAGTTTCATTTAATATCTTTAACTTTAAATCTTGCTTTTTACAGTTTGGGTATGCGTCATGACGCTGCCGAGATAAGCTGTGATCCCAGTTTACATATAATGTCACCTACCCTCGGCAGTGGCAAAACAACTTGGTCAAAATGTTCACGAGACTATTTAAATGCCTTCTTAGAGTCAGTTTGAAGTTAAAATATTCAATTAAAACATTTTATAATTGATTGATTTTAACGTTTAGAAAACCTCAAGCTTTGTGTCTGTTTGATCATGGTAAATTTACACCCAATCTGGATCATGGAGCTGATGGTTTGATGCCAGGTGAACGGTTTGATGCGGATCTACAATGTATGTTGAAATATGGTAAAGATTCGGTAAGAGCGCGCACACAAATCAAGTCCGACATATGCCGTGACTTGCACTGCCAACGAGACCGCTACACTTGGACTTCGCATCCAGCACTAGAGGGCACGTTTTGTGGAAATAATATGGTAATATGAGAATGTAACTTTTCAATCCTTTTGTATAAATATTCAATATTCTTTCTAAAATGATGTAGTGGTGTCGTAATGGTCAGTGTATTGTCAAATATGTGGAGAATCATACAAGACCTAACTCTGGTGTTACAAAACCTCTACTGAATAAGGCTAGCTTTATGGACACCACCAAGTTAGCATCCTTAGCACAGGAAACACAAAAAGTAACGCGCCCTGAATTATAATAAAACGACTGTAAAGTTATTTTTATATCGAAATTATATAATTTTTAGTCTCTCAGTAGCTGGAGTGAATGGAGTGAAGCAAGTCAATGTGATTCGGGTTGTTTGTATGGCCCCTCAAAACGTTTAGGTGAGGGCAGTACTGGTCTAAAAACCTACAGTCGGAAATGTTTAGATCACAAACGTCGTTGTTTGGGCCGTGATCGTAAATATGAATCGTGTATAGCCAAACAGTGCTATAAGGTTCCCATAATAACCATTGATAATTTTGCCCGTCGCGTGTGTGAAAGAGCACAAAAATTCAACAACGAATTGACCGGCGAAGGTGAACAAATTGTTGGTAATATTGAGGAATCATGTAAAATTTATTGTAAAACCAAAAATAATGACACAAAAGCATTACGCCGTTTATTTCCGGATGGCACTGCCTGCCGTTCAAGGTTTTATGGCCAAGAGGATCCCTCGTATTGTATACAAGGACGTTGTGAAAAGTTTTCATGTGATAATGCTACAGGCAATTACTATAAAATTGATCCCATCCACTGTAAAAAATCTAATGACCAATTGGAGAGAGAAAGAGAGGACTCCAGAGATCACGATCAAGAGGCAGAAACGGTAAAGCATACCAATACGTACAGCAACTATATTCCCACCACGGTCATTAAGTATAAAGAGCATGAAGATAAATTTAATAAATATCCCAAAGTAAATAGTTATGAACGTGACGATGAGCGTAGTAAAAGTGACAATGGTTTTTATGGTCCCACCACAATCAGAAGTAAATATGAAAACGGTAAGGAAGCTTGAATGAAATCTGAAATGAAATAAAAGATTATAAAAATTGTTGTTTCTATAGAAGTGGCTTTGCGTCCACATCATTCACATAGCAGTAATAATAATAATAACAATAATAATAACAATAATAATTATAAACGTAAAACTCACAACCAAAGCATATGGAATAAGTATACCTATCACTTAACTGATGATTACAAGTTCAAAGAAACTCCCGCATCACCTGTGGCTATAAGGATGGCAAACAATAACGAATGGTTAATAAAATCGGGTTGCTATTCCAGTTGTATGGTTAGGTCGAAAGGTGCCCAAGTGGTGGTAAATAAAAGAACTGGAGACAAAAATATACAACTCTGTAGCACCACAGTAAAGGTATGAATTTTCTCAATTATTTGTCCGATATAAACAAAATATATAAACGATTGTTTCTATCTTTTTCTTAGCCCTGTGAGCGTTTGCACAGTACAGCTGAGTTTGCGGACAATACTTGCACGCGCTATAAACAGAAAGTACGCGGTCTGTCCGGTCATGGCACACAAATAGCAGCCAGTCTTGAAAATCCCGATCGCAGTTGCCGTGTGGGTTGTCAAGATGAATACATTAAACATCGTTTCTACTTAGTCAACGGTAAACATGGTCACTTCCCCTTGGGCACTAAATGTTCACCCAATGAAGAACGGTATTGTGTGAATGGTAAATGTTTAGAGTTCGGAGCGGACAATATACCGCTGCAACAGTCACACATTAGTTTTGCTCTCTCCAGTCGTAATAGGCGATCATTGAAGAAACGTAATCATACACGTAAAAAACGTAGTTTCCTGTATTTTGAGCCGGTTAATATAACCGAAACTTTGACGCAGGACTTTATCAATGGCATTGTTAACAGTATTATTACAAATGAAGAACAATCCATAAAAGGTAAACGTAAAGGTAGAAAAATTAATGAATAAGATAAATTTAAAGTTATTACTTTTTTATTACAGATGAAACTTTGTCGGACGATCATATAGAATTTACTGAACCTATATATTACTCAATGGACGAACTGATTGATAAATAATAAATTAATTTTTGTAGTAAAGGTTCTCTAAATAATTGTGTTTTTCTTTATATCGGTTGCAACATGCAGGTGCTGCTAGGCACCATGAATGAATATACTTTGTTTTGTTCTCAAGAACCTCTACATCTATCCTTGTTGATTCTTTTTCCATGCCTGCAAATGTTGACTTTCCGATCAATGTTGTCACTACCGTCGGTTTACGCAAGAACATAATGTGAGCAGAAGGCAATAATTTCTCCATGGTGACATTTGTGAAGATGCATGAAAGGTTGTCACCGTGTCTGAGACCACTTTTAGTATCAAATGGTTCGAAGACGCCCATTCCTTTTTGACTGACAATGTTGTGGCCGCAAATAAATAATTCAGCCGAATCTTTTGAGCTCAGACAAGGCGGCAACGGCCGGAAAGTCAAGTAATAGACCTAGTAATAGAAAGAGTGCTCTCTTGGGACCTTTCGAGGAATTAGCGTTGTGTAAAGGATTGGTCTATAGAGTATCGTCATAAGGTGGTTAGTGCTGGGCTTCAAATGATTATAAATTACACCGAAAAGTAAATTTTTGTTTTATTTTTGATTTAATTCAAACAATTGAAATAATGAAGTGCCTCTATGGAACTCATTGTATAACATTATGCTGGTGATTGGTGTTTAGGATATTTTATTTTAAAATTTGTTCAACTTTTTTTGGAAAATATGTAAAGTTAAAAGGTGAAAAACATGGCAAATTATATATCTACCTTCTTCTATTCACTAAACTTTTTAATTGTTTACATTATGTGTTAACGCAAACACTAAAATTCCATTAGTAAGTCAGCTATAAATACTCACGAACTCGATATAAAATTCACTCTTCTTCTCGGCCTGAATGATGAAGAACGAATTTAGTACTTGTAAAACACTTTATAAAACGTTTTGAATTATTCGTTGGATTTGTAGAATTTCTAACGTTTTTCTAATGGTTTCCAAACATTACTTTTGATGAAGTGCCCTAACAAGCACGTCAAATAATTCGCCAAAAAATATGTCAATAAAGATATAATAAAGCAGTTGAGTACAAAATAGTTACGAATTATAAAAAAAAAAAAACACTTTATTGTCACAAATTTTGTTAAATTATTCCACTTATATGTTCATAGTGAACAACTCTAGGAAATTAATATGAATTTAATTCGTTCCTAAAAATATTCTTCTATTACAGTACATATACATATAATATTGGTTGGGGTAATAAATTATTCGTTGTGCCTGACAAACATTTTCATAAATTATACTTTATATACTGAGTGCAACAATAGCATGTAAACGTAAATACTTGCTTTGTTTTTTTATTCTCTCATGTTAAAGCTGAAACACTTGCCACTCTTGAAAAAGTATTGTAATTACTGAAAAAAACATTGCATTGCATTAGATAAAATAACGGTGAAACAACCGGATATGACACAGTCGATAAAGGATACGCGAACCTTCACGTTGTTCTTGTATTAGGAAAAATAAAAACCCCAATAAACGTTCGTGTTTAGATTATAAAGAACAGAAAAAAAAAAAAAAGAAATTGGTGTTTATTGCATAAATTAAACCAAAAAATAAATTTCCATATTGTTAAGTTGAAGGTGTCTATGCGTCCATGATTAGTAGTATAGAAAAGTTCAAAGACCATTGACCGTATAACTGTTGAATGAGTTTTTTTTTATCCGGATATGAGTGAAATAAATTAATTTAAAGAAATGAAATGAAAATTTTTTATTAGTGAACATATAAAGAAATTTGTTTATATATTATAAAAATTTCAGTTTTTGAAAAAATAAAAAAAAAAAAAAATCAAAAAAAACATCAACTAAAATCGAAATTTTCATAAGTTTTTTCTTTTCTAAAATGCTTAAACTTGGTTCCTCAGGTTTTTTTTTTTACCACAACCACAACACAAATGAAATTAGGTCACGAAGAAGTAATCAAACATTTATATGCTAACATTAAATGTATGTATGCGAAAGGTGCAGACATGTAATAGGTGCATATAAGTGCAGGTGGTAAATAAATAATTGATCACCAAAGTATGTCACCCCATTGACTAAATTGCGGATAATTCGAATGATTTAAAAGTTATGGTTTTACTTACTTACAAGTATTGATAGATATAGATACTATAGACCTTCCACATAAGCGTAGATAACGTAAGGGAGGTATATTAAGTTTCTGAGAGAGAGAGGGGAAGATCTACAAAATATATATATACCAAAATCTTAAACGATTTAATGATGTCCGTATGTCCGCTTGTTTATGAAAAGTTTAAAAACTCGGAAATATTAAGATATCAAGCTGCAGCTTTATACAGATATTTTTAGTGTAGATAGTTTTCTATTTAAAATGAGCAAAATTGGTTAAAAGTTACGCTCAAAATCGCCAAAAAGAAAGTTGAAATTTGGCAGAATTATGTAAGATTAGCATTAATCGCTACGCCAAGAATGGCGCGTTTCGTTTTTTTAAAAACTCACTTAGAATCCGACTTGTAAATTGATAAGTAATACATAAACTATTTAAAACCGTACTCGAATACTTGCGAAACTATGTCTGTGTTTATATATATGTGGAGAATTTTTAACATTTAATATTTGCTAAAGAAAAAGTGTTGTTTTTAATCGCTTACTTAGCACAAAGTATATATTATGTTTATGGGTGTTTTCGAGTTGAGCATTTTATCCTTATTTTTTTTTTCCCCAAAATATAATAGTTAAACGATTTAAATATGTGTATGTATGTTTAATAACAGGGTTTCTTTTTGATAATTGCAATATACGACCTTAGTAAACTTTTGCAGAACAGAGGTGGCTAATGTTATATTCTCACTGCCAAGGTTTTTTTTTTACCTAGAACTATTATGAAGACGTGAATTAATAGTTGTATATATTAGGATAATAAATTTTTTTAATAAGGCTTGTGAAAAAATTTGCACTCCTTACACCTAAGAGCATATAATTAGCATAAATTATAGATACAATGCGCTCTAAACTATAAAAAGGTTGCGAACCTCTGCTTAGAGGCTAAAGTGGCCGTTCCATAAAAAGGACTATACTCTAAGTGATAGGTGGTAAATAACGGTTTTGAAAATTGTTTATCATACTCACTAAACACGCAACATGATGACCATTTTTAAATGGGCGTTGAAATTTGAATTTGAATTTTTCCTTCTTTTTTTTTTACTAATAACCGGTTTAATACATAAACAAAAAGTAATTGGCCTTTTTATATGATCGTACAAAATTTCCAGTGTTACGTGTGTAGGTGCGCCACCTCTTAAACACAAAAAGATAATTTATTGAAAATTTTTCTTAGTCATGATACATCGCAGTTAGAGTAGAATTGGTTAGTATTTAGTCTCTTCCTATTGACAGTTAACCCTTTAATTGAAGCAGAAAAAGTTTGAAAAAAAAATTCTTCAGTAAGTGGGATGAAGAATTGGAAGTGATTGGTATAATATAAAAAAAGGAATTAAAAATTAAAATAAAATTGTAAATGTGCCATAAATGGGCGCGAAGGGATAACAAACACGCCCACAATTTACAAAAATCTTTACGTACCTGCCCTGTCCAATAGTTGTACATTAAGTTGGACGGTATTTAAGATTAGTTTTCTTATTTGTTTACGTTTTTTGTTCATCAGTGTTAGCAAATGTCCTTCAATTTTTGACTGTAATTGTTGTGACAAAGGGTATATTAAGTTTATGCAGATGTTTGTAACTCCTAAACGGCAAAGGACACACCCAACTTTAATTATTTATTATGAATCAATCATTCAGAATTAAAATCTAATTCGATTTAATCATCTCCGTCTGTCTGATCATGTAAAATTGTGTGCATTTTTTTTCTACAAGGGCGTATATTGGCCCAAGAAGAAGCCTTTTTTTTAAGTATAATAAGTGCGAAGTGACTTTTATGGCAAAACTTTGCTTTTACTGAAACAGGACGTGACCGTAACATTTTTATTTGTTTCTTTTCATTAATGGCGAATTTAACTATTTATACATTATATTGATGGTAGTGGTCATTATTATTAGTGTATGTATTGAATAAGTAAACGTGGAACGGAAAATCATTAAAAACGAACACATGAAAAATACAAATCGTAAGACCATACGTTCTGTATTTATTACTTTTCCATCAAATCTGTGTAATATGTAAATAACCAGAAAAGTGCTAGAAAATCAATTTTATTCAGTGAGTAATAAAAATGTGTCAATCTAGTATGGAAGCACAGAACAGTATGGAATATAATGAAATATATGAGAAGGAATAAATACATATTCACTAACATTATAAATAAATAAAAATAAGTTTGTATTATTATAAACCTTTCCCAAAAAAAATTGTTTGTTAAAAAAAATTTATAAAAAACTTTTATTTTTAAATTAGAAAATTTCCAAATACTTAACTACTACTTAAAAAGTGCAAATAAATATTAATATAAATACCAACAACACTTATTTTAAACCTTTTAATCAAATATAATTATAAAAAAATAATTTATAATAATTAAAAAAAAATGCCACCCAAACGCCGTCGCCGTTTTCATGGACTGTATTATCACGCTTCACCACCCAGAAGTAAGGAAACTTTTAAATTCATCACCTTTACAAAGCCCACAAAAGATGGACAGACGGACATGGAAGAAGAAGAAGTAATTTTAATATAACTACGGTATATTTCTGATGACCTCAGTATAAAATTGCTATTCTACTAATTGAATAAAATACTCTTCAGTTGACTTTGTGACGTATGTTGTAAAAAAAAAAAAACAATTTCCTTTACCTATCAAAACTACCTTATTCAGGCTATTTTTAGTAAAATATGTTCATGTTCAACGCTTTTGACACGACACTAATTACAATTATTACAATATTTCAAAATTCTTGCTGACCTCTCGGCGTATGAATAATAAACTACAGGAAAAGTAAGAAATACTCACTTACTCCACTTCAAATGGAAACTGTGCAAAATAACTGTAAATATGGGGTGTGTGTGTGAAAATGTTTTTTTGTTTGTTTTGAAAACTTCCAAAAATGTATTTATAATGACTTTAACGTGAAAAACGAGTTGTATTAGTAAAACAATAAGTTTTATAGGAAACAGTAGTTGATGGGCCGCTTAGGTGACCAGAAGTTTCAATTCGAAAATAAATAAGAAATAATATAAGAAAAACATTATGAAAAAATCTTTTATAGATCATTAAATATAAATTCTTATTTTTAAATTGGTTTACAGTTGTGTCTATGAATGGTAGTCATATAACAACTATAGAAAGAAAACGTAAACGAGAAATGGAAGGTAAGTTAAAAAAATTCAAACGTGATTTTGTTTTGTTGCAATTTTCGTGAAACTTTACGGGAAAATGATCACCAAAAATTGTACAATATGAAGATGATATTATGATTGGTTCTTTTATAATTTTGTCAGTCTCTGGGTTTCCTATTCCATCCTATCCTACGAAACCCAAAAAATTACAAAAATTTTATCTGTTTTTTTTTATCTATAAAGAAAGAATGATTTAAATTTTTTTAAACCAATTCCAGCAATTTTAATCTTGATGAAGCTTTTTATGAGCGTTGCGTGATTTTATTTGATACTGGTTCACTAAAGCCTATTTAACAAGATGGCTGCCACAACTAAGAAATTTTATTACCGAAACCATATGCATTGGTTGGAAACTTAATAAATTTATTTATTTTTTGGTCTGAAATTAACATTAATTGGGTCAATAAAAACAAATGTAAAAGTATGTTATTAGAAATAATTTCCCCCGCAAACATATTAAAAAAAATTTACATCGACTGAGTATTATTGATTTTTTAAAAATATGTTTTTGTTATTATTGCAACTTATATTAATCTATTGAAGCGTCTAAAACTCAATTCATCGTAACACTTCAATTCTTTCAATTCAGTTTCTAACAAAGTGGTTGAGTACAGAAAAACAAGAAGTATCCTCGAAATGAATAGTTTCCATAAAAAAGTATTTCCTAGACACGCAAACACGCAAGTCTTTCACTTTCTTTAGACTTTTATATATAAAATACAATCTATGGTGACACAACAATAAGTTTCAATAAAGTTTCTTACAAGGAGAATTTCTTGGAAAAGATTTTATATGATGATAGACTCTGAAAATTTCAATTTTACACTTTTCTACTTAACTTTTTTAGTAGCAGAGTAAACTTTGTTAATTTGTTCACCCCCCAACTCTTACGTGTTCAAGTTTAAAACTATTTAAACAATTTTCATACTCTTCACACGCTTCTACAAGCATAAATAAGCTAGAGTTAAGGCCAGACTGCTTTTGAAAAAAAATATCTCTTACAGATTTTTCAGTTAAATTGTCAACAATACGGATTTGGATGCATGAAAAGGATATAGGGAAATTAACGCGCATATTATGGGCGGGCCAAGGTAATCGTCTAAGCCAGCAAGCTAGCACCAATCCCAAAGTTAAACGTTTCCTAACAGCCGTACCCTACGTTATGGTATAAAATTTTACTACAGAAACAAGTTTAAACGATTTACGAAAACTATGCAAAATTTTAGAATTCAATTAAAGATGTACATCAAGCGGTCATTGATAATAGTTTGGAGACATTACAAGCTAAACTGGAACCGCCAACGCCACCAGCTCTGGTGACATGTCGAGATGCCAATGGTTTAAATTTAATACATAAAGCGGCCGGTTTGGGTCATGCTACTATTTTAGAATATCTCATTTCCATTTGGCCAGATGGCGTACATGAGACCGATATTACCGGCAAAACACCATTACATTGGGCTGCCAGCGCCAAGAACAATTCACGCTGTTACACATTACTCACGAAAGCAGGTTGTGATGAAGAGGCTCGGGATTATGTAAGTGTCTCATGCGTTATATACATACCTTCAATCTATATGTAATAAAAAATATGTGTGTGCGTGTATGGGTATATATTGTAGAAAATGAAAACGCCTATATATTATCGTCATAAACCCCATGACATTGAACGAGCTTTTCTTACGTATGTACCAGATGCACCGCGTGTTTCACCTGGTGTTGCTACTGATTGGGAGGCCTTGAGTGATGATGCCGGTGATGGAAAGGTTGTAATTGATTGGTCTGATTTGTCTGATTGGTCTTGAATTGTTAATTTCATTATTTCACAAAACACATTTGATTTGTACTTGATTGTTTTTAATAGAAACCAGATATACGAATAAAAGAATTAAACGGTTTTGGTCGTCAGTCAAACGCTGAAAGTAATGAAAATACTTCAGAAGCTGACTTGACTGAAGAGGGGTAAGTATATATGAAATGAAAATGTTTTAAGAAATGTTTGATAAATGAAAAGGGAAATATTTATACCCTACATCACATGAGGTAAAAGGGTATATTAAGTTTATGCGGATATTTGTAACATCTAAACGGTAAATGCCACATCCTTCTTAAAGTATACCGATCGAATGGACTTTATCGGATCATTTGTAAAACTCTTCTCCATATAACATCCTATTATAATGGAAGTCTTTTTACGGCAAAAAATTGCAATTCTTAATATTTTTTGACAAAAATTGGTAAAGGATACATTAAAGATAATGGAAACTAATAATCATTAATAAACGGCCAGGGAGAGTAAGAGTATTAATAATAATTTAGATCCGACTGTATTGACGCTTTATAAATCTCTTTCTGCATAACTTTTTATTCAAATTGATCAATTACACAGCAAAAAACCGCAATTAAACATGTTACTCTTATTACCTTACCGAAAGATATAATTCTCGCGATTCTAATGCCAAAAATCGTAACTTCGAGTTCTGCAAAACCTGATACTGCGAAGCTACAGTAAGTGTTGAATATTAGATATATGCCAAACTTTTGTAGACAACATGGATAAGTTCATGGTTAAACTATATCTTTAGTATGAAAAATGATTTGCTTAAACATTAATTGGAGAAGTCAAAAGTAAGATTTGCCAAATATAACAGACATCTAATATTTATACTCGGCACCCCTTGTGGCAAAGGATGTTTGTACTCAAATGTTCCATCCACCTTCAAATATACCGATTGATTCAGGATCAAAAACTGAATCAATTTAACCATGTCCGTCTGTATATCCATGTAAATTTGTGCGCAAAGTACAGGTTTCAGACCATTTTTAGAACCCCTTTCTATGTAACGATATTTTTTGAAATAACAATGCCTCACATATACCGATACAACTAAACTATTTGTAGCACAATTTAAGGAACCATGTGGTGTAGGGTATTAAATGGTCGAGCACGACTTGTTTTATATATACGCAACATAATAATATTTTTGTTGCTATGTTTTCTTTAATCAATGTAAAAAGTGGCACTACCACTCAAGATGAAGAAGAACGTACGCCTGACAAAGAGATAGTAGAACCAAATAGTCAAATTATAGAAGAAACGAATGAACTTCATAATAAAGAGGAAGTAAATGGAGAATATTCTCCTTCGGAAATCACAGACACAGATTTGGTTGCTAAAAATAGTGAACAAGTAAATAGTCTTAATGAAAGTCAGATTGAAGAAGTAGCAGAAGAGAAGGTACAAAAAGATGAAGAAGTTGAAAAGGACAATGAACAAGAACAAAAAGAAGAAGAAGAAGTTAAAAGGGACGATGTACAAGAACAAAAAGAAGGAGAAGGGGAAGAAGAAGTAAAAAAGGGCGATGAACAAGTACAAGAAGAACATCTTAAAGAGGAAAGGGTAAGCGAAGAGAACGCCGATGGCGAAGACGAAAATGAAACCACTAATTACAAGGTGAGTAAAGACACTCTTCATTTAAAAAATTTTAAAGCTTCTGTATGATGCACACACAGCCCTACAGTTTCTTATTCTTTTTACTTTTTCATTACACATATATTTACGTAATATTTCAACGATTTATTTAAAATGCTTTAATATTTACTTTGAGCGTAGAATTTAAGTTTGCAAATACCTTTAAAATACAGTAGAGCTCTTGTAAATACCTAAAGATTTAGCTTAAATATGTATACTCTATAAAGTAAGCCATTGTCGGCCTGAATTAACTTTCTTCTTCCTTGCCTACATTTTTCTAAAAGTGAAGTTTGATAGAACTTGTAGAGATCCAAAACTTTATTGTATTAAACTTTCTTAAAATATAATTTTTTGAATGGGTGACAAGACTAGGTATTTTTTATGAAAATACTGGTATATGGTATAATTTGTACAAAAAATTAAAATTCGTTCTATGAGTTCTATCTACACTCCAAAAATTTCTGATATTGATCTAGATGTGTGCTTTATTAATACCTTACGCACATTTCAAATTGTAACTAAATTTTCTCTTTAAATATATGTTTTTCTATCTCAATGTATATAATAATAAAAACTGAGTTAATTGGGAAAGTCAGAAAGAAATCAGTCGACAATTGTTTACTTTTACAGAATGCAAACATTAATTCTAATAATACAACAATCGTTGAAAAGAAGGAGGCTGTCGGTATCAATGATTCAGAAATGTTGAAAGAAAGTGTTCAAGCTGTAGATGAAGAGAATGACAAAGAAACAGATGATTTCAAAGTAAAGAAAGATGAAAAATCTAAAGGTTTACATAATAATGAAAAGGAAATCTCTATTGATAATAAAAATAACACTGAAGAAGATGTTATGAATACTCTTAAGGAAAGTTTTCCAGAGAAGAATCATAAATCTGAACAACCAAGTGAAGATGAAGAAACAGAGAATAATCACAAAGCTGAAGTAGAAGCAATCGATCCAAGTGAAGATGATGAAAAATTGAATGACGGAGATGATGATATTTCTACAGAGAAAAATCGCAAAGATACAGAAAAAGCAACAGAACCACGTAATGATGATAAGGAAAAATTCAGTGAAGAAGATGAAGAAAATGATCTTAAAGATAAAGTAGAAACAAAGAAGTCAAATGAAGATGATAAACAATACAATGAAGAAGATAAAGAGAAGACTCGTAATGCTGTAGAAGAAGATAAAGATTTAAATGAAGATGGTGAAAAATACAGTGAAAAATATAAAGAAAAATTGAAAAAATTAGAGGAAAAAAACAATTTGAACTCCTATGACGAAGCGTACGTTATTAAGCGAAACGAAACCAGTAGAGAAAATGAAGAAAGTGAAGAAGAACTAATCAAAGAAAAAACAAGCAATAGTCCAGATAATAATACAAAAAGGAGTTCTCAAACCAGGTCATTTCATCATAAAACTAATAAAAACTATAATATAAATGAAAGCACAGAAGAACAAAATAATAATTATACAACACAGGAAGAGCATAATGATGATTTGAAACAAAAAGAAGAAGAAGAAGAAGCTTTAAAAGAATATGATGAATTACATAATGGTTTGAAAGCTGATACAGAAGACGAAACGGAAAATGACGTAAGAGAGATAAAAGAAGAGAAAAATGGTGAATACAATGAATACAATGCGACATCAAATTTTTTTGAAGCAAAAATTGAACAAGTTAAAGATTTTGTGAGTGAATTAAAAGACAAAGTTGAAGATGGCATCAAAAGAGTAATTACATCTAGTGGTAGCAAAGAAGAAGAAGAAGAAGAAGAAGAGGAGCAAAATTCGGAAACTGAGGAACAAGATCTGGCAGATTCTAAAACTAAAAATGATAAACACTTGATAGAATTAGAAAGAGTAGAGAAAGAAAATGCAGATGAGGGAGATGAAGATTTCGAAAATGTACAGGATAAAAAGAGGAAGGTTAAAAAAGATCGAAATAAAAGTAGAACCGGAAGAGGAAAGCAAAAAGATGATGATGAGGAAGAAGAGAAGAAAAAAGAAAGTGAAGAAAAGGCAGAAGAAGTAACGGATCAAAATGAAGAAGAAGATTCAGAAAAAGAAAACTCAAAAGAAGAAGAACGAAAGTATAAACAAAGGAATAAAGATAAAGAAGTTGTTTTAATGAGACAAAGGTCTTTTACAATGAATACCACAGAAAATGGAAACCATAGCATAGATTATGAAGAAAATGCTAATATGCGAGATCGTATGACGTATAAAGCTTTGCGCACTAGGTATAAACGTCCTGTTAGTAGTAGTGATAGTGAAGACGATCTAATACAATACGGAAGACTTTAATGGATAGTGTTTACTCACACTTGCTTAACCAGAGGACCGTAAAATAACAGTTGTAATAATCGCTTGAATTTATTTGAAATTAAATAAAAATTCTTGTGATAACGAAAAACAATTTTTTAGACTTTAATTAAGGTGTTTTTTTTTAACAATACTTCAATTATATTACTCTTGTATTTAAAGCAATTATAAGTGTAGTCGTTTTTTATTTTTGCCTTAGTATAACACGACAGGAATGCAGTACTTTTATTGATTGATTTACATTATTTTTTTAGTACCATAAACATAGATGATAGTACCGGCATAGAATGCAAAAAAACCCAAGTAGAAGGTGTGCCTTACTATCTAAATTACAACCTGGCATGCAACAATATAATAAAAATATTATTGTAGCCTTTTATCGAATAGCGTCAACTGTTAGCGTTAGATAAGTAGCTTTTTTATTTTCATTATATTGAAAGGTATCCTTGTGGGTATTGTAGAATTGTGCATGCATGCGTAAATTGAATAAAATAGTTTGGTTATCCATTTCATTCACCCATTTATCCGTAAATCAAAACTTAATGTAAAGTATTTGGTGTATCCTATATAGGAGATTAAAACTGACAATGAAAAGTTTAACAACAAAACAATAAATGAAAAGGGCGACCAAGTTATTGGTGCAGCGTACAATGATGATAATAAAGTCAATGTCGAAAATAATAAAAATATTGATCCGGATAATGCAAATGATGCTGATAATGAGAGTAGTCAAGATAAAAATGAAATCTCATTGCATCGGGATGAAAATGCTATTAAAAAATTGACCAAACCTGATGAGATTCTTCCAGATACACCGCACAGTTCAAATGTTCCCGAACACCAGCGTAATACTGCTGCTATGGCAGTAGCAGCATCTCAAACATACGAATCCATAGACCATTCGAATTTATTGGAAAGAAATTCCGCATCAGCTGCAGATAATGCACCAACAGCTGTTTATGATCATTATCACTACGTTAATCATGATAATAATATTAATAATGTTGCTGATGATTATGATGATGATGATGATGATGCTAACGATGAAGTAAAATAATTTTATAATATCAACATATTTGTCCTGCTATTTGTTGTTATTGTTGTCGTTATTTGCTTCTGTTTTATTTCATTTTCAAATAACCAGCAATTAAACAATGAAGCTGTGACAATATTTCACATTATGATTTCATATGAGTTTTAATTAAAATCAAACTTTTCTTTTCCTTTCTTTAGAGAAGATTTTTGTTTTATTATAGAAATTTTGATAATTTATTAACAACATTATAAACTTAGTACGCGTGTGTGTATGTTGAAAAATAAATGCATATCATGCGATTGTCATCATCATTATAATCAATGACATCATGTACAAATCATATTTGAAAAGGTTACCGAAATAAGGAAAATAATAGCGGCTGGTGATATGAGTATATTGGCGGAAATTGTTTTGAATGGGAAAGGATATGTGCTAGAAAATATGACAGCTTCACAACCTGAAGTTCAAGCATTCCTTAATAATGTACCCAACTATATGGTGAGTGGTGGACGGTCGCTTGCAACAGGAGTCTATTTGTGTGTTCATTTCAATTACTTTTCATTACAGGATAAAATACGCAATGTTCACGAGGCGGCCCGAAATGGTAGTTTATTATCATTACAGCAGGCTTTAGATCGACGAAAATTCGCTATAGCTCGCGATACTTGTTCACCCAATGGTGCCACACCTTTACATGTGGCCGTGCTATTCGGCAGTAGCGGCAAGTAGAATTTTTCTTCTTTTTTTTTTTTGTTTGAAATTATGTGATTTAAAATTTTTTATACGTCTCTATAATTAGATATTTTACGATACTTGGCCGCTCGCTTCCCGGAAACTACATCCACTACCGATTATGATGGCCGCACACCTTTACATTATGCCGCTGTTATCAATGATAATGGTTATTTCTATAATTTACTTTTACAATTGGGAGCTAATCCCACAATAGCTGATAAAGTAAGTGTTGCACTTCAGATGTAATATTTTGAAAGGTTAAGGGCCGCAGTAAACATTTAAAGACCCGCAGATGGGATTTTAATAAATACTTTTTGAAGTTTGGAAAAGTCCCTTCTGCTGTTGTACAGTGGGATTGATAAACCTCTGATTTGACTACATTAGATGGGTTAAAGTAAATTTCATTTAATCTAATCTTCTTTAAAATCTAAAGTGGGGATAAGATTAGTTAATAAAATTGATTTTTATTTTTTTTCAAATTAATTTAAAAAGGTGAAAAGTAAAATCTCTTAAATTCAATTATTACAGTTGGGTCGCACACCTGAACAATATTTGAACGATGAAAATTTAAAGGAAACTTTAACGTATCGTCACTTATTGAAAAACTTCAAGGCTGAAGATTTGGAAGAAAAGTTGTTACAAGATCAGGGTAAGTTTGTTTTTTTAATTTTGACCAAAATTTATAAAATCAAACAGCTTTTTATCTATTATTACTTATCTAAACCTTCAATTTAAAGAAATATTGACATTCCTCTTTCTAAAACGTCCTCTAACATTGCTTTCAGTTGTAGCCTTTCGTAAAGTTTTTCTTTAAGCATGACTATTAAATGAATAATAAATCATTTGTTTATTTATCATTTTGTTGCTCTTTTTGTCTTGCTTTGGTGTATTATGGGTCATAACCTTAACCTTGTGCTAAGTGTGATTCTATGTAGTGGTTGGCAGTAGACATTAAACTGTTCTATTTTTGGTTCATTCAACTTATTGCTTTGGCTTTCGTTTTAATAGCAAACACTCAGTGAGTTTGTTTTAGTATGACGAGTGAATTCATAACTGTTTCACTATTTATTTTGTATGGTGCTTAGCTTAAGCTTACGTAACGTAATATTGTTGTTACTTTCAATAATCAATAAATTTAAAGAAAAATCAAATTCCAGTGCAGAGAATGGAAAATCGCAAATTTTTGAATAAAATTCTTTACGATGTTGATGACATTTTTGGTGAGATATTATTAAATAACAGATTTAAATGGAGGCTCCAAATTTGGCTTGTTTGCTTCTTTAATTTTTATCAAAAACTTTTACGGTTTTATTATAGTGCTGTGTGTATATCCTTAGCTTTGTTTAAATAATTACATATGTGTATATACATGCTGTGTCTCTTTTTATTCATGTAGATATTCGCATAAACTGTTTTTCTTTTATACCATACATATGCTCTTCATTATTTGGATGTGTGCGTTATCATGGTATTTGTGTTTCATAATTTGCAGGAGTGTAAACAGCTTTTTGTTAATGTTAAACTTAAAAATCTCTCTTTGTCTGTGCGCGTGTGTGTGTATGTGTGGAGTATCTACTTAACCTAATGCTTCTACTCTTCAAACTGTCACTCACCTAATTAACACCAACTGCCCGCTCATCATACCATCTATTCTCTAATAGTACCCGACGATATGCACAGTTCGCGTCGCCAATTGCCAATCACCGACATTACTTATGCTATGGAACGTTGCTTTAAAGTTATCCAAAAATCTGTTGAGATATCCGAAGAAAAGAAATCATCAAGAGTTGGCTCAACTTTGCAATGGTCTCTAATCAGCTATTTAAATCGCTTCCTCACATCTGCCATTTTTAATCAAATCAAACGCCGTCAAACTCGTTTGGGTCATAATTTGTTTGATGTTATGTGGCCAGCTTTACGTAAAACGTGCAAAGAACGTCTGCTGGAAGAAGATATTAATTGTGGTATAATTATACCAGATTTTGACGCATTCGTGGTATTTCAAGAATTCCTAGTACCTCTAATCAAGGACATGCACTGCTTACCAGCTAATAAAAATTTTCATCCACATCCCAATATGACCTTCTTTCCCTATGTAAATGGAAAACGTTTAAATACCGCCCATTTTCAATACACCGTTCAAAGCAATTTAATAATGAATTGTCGAGTGGAATGTTCCAGGAATTTGGATAATTTCGAATTACCTTTAGGTTTAACAATTTCTCAAATTGAACTCGTTGAACGTTTAATACTAAGCCAATTATTTACCTCAGCATTTCTAAAACAAATCAATGAAAACGAACCGGGTACTTATTATACTTTAACTGAAGTTTTAGAATCAGATTCGGATATATATTATAATTTGAAGGAAAGTGATTTATTAATACCTTTACTGGATGTTACGGATTCTGTTCAAGCTGCATGGTCTTTAGAATTTAATGGTCCTAAGTGGCCTTACGGTAGAGGCGTTTATCTTAGTGCTTCCAAACAGTTGGCTTTATGGATCAATTGTCAAGAACATTTACGTATTATTGCATCTTCCAGTAGCAACAATATGGGCATGGTTTATAACAGCGTTGGACGAGCTATCACTTATCTTGATAAACAAATAATTTTTAGGACAAGTTATTTACTCGGTTACCTACAGTCTAGACTAAGCTTTTTGGGGACTGGTTTAAAAATATATACGACTATGCGTTTGCCTTATCTCGCTAATAATATAGATCATCTGAGACACTTATGCAATGAGCGTGGCCTACATTTGAACACATTCGCCCATATACCGTTAAAAGTTTGCTTAATTAATAAGCGTTCTCTAAGCATTAGCGAATTTCAACTTTTTCAAAACTATTGCGCAGCTGTCAACACTATACTGACAATGGAAGACGATGAGGCGCTTTATCAAAATAAATTTATAGCTACCATGTTAATAAAATTATTTCGGCGGAAGAAGAAATGCTCGAATAGTTAATATTAGTGCACAGCGGATAGACGGAAGAATAATGCGAAGTACAAGTATTCAAAAATTAAATTCAAAATTATTTAAAGTGTGATGTAAATATTTTCATTCTCTCTTCCTGTCTTTCTCTTTCTGCCTCTTGCTCAACAATCACTTTTCCAAAAGTTTTTAAACAATTGGGATTCGTAAGTTTCTTTCATTATTTTGTTATATATATCCTATGTCCCGCTTAGTTTATTGTTGCATTACACGAATTCAGTTTATCGTCAATTATTATTCTTTCAGTTGCAATATTTTTTTGTGGAACATAATCCCACTTTTTAAGATAATTTTGCTTCCCCGGTTTTTTCCAATTCTCAAAGTGTTTTTGAAATTTTTAATCTTTTTATTTTTATTAAAATGCTTTTAACAAATTCTTTTTAGGTCACATTGAATATCAAAGATTTCAAGATAATCCCATTTTTAAAACTGAACAAGGGAAATATTTGGCTGAAAGTAAGTTTAAAAATTTATTAATTTCACAAGTACCACGTACAAGCACATTTTTTTTTGCAGGCTTAGCCAGTCCGTTAATAAAAGGTCTAACGCGTATTACCAATGAGCGTCCCGAAGATCCGATTCAATATTTAACGAACTACTTACAAGATTATATGCAGGAACGTAATCCAAACGACCAAAGTTTTCAAAATAATCCAATTTTTAAAACTGAACAGGGCAAATATTTGACAAATAGTAAGTTCCAGTAATTTGCAAATTTTATATATTTCTCCCTTATGTTATGTTTACTATTACAGATTTGGCTAGTCCCTTAATAAGAGGTTTAACACGTATTACCAATGAGCGCCCTGAAGATCCGATTCAATATTTAATAAATTATTTACAAGATTATATGAGCACACGTAATACAAAGGACCAAGTTGTGAGCATCACTAAGGCAGAAATAAATATGTCTACAAATTCAGTAAATGCACGAAAAGTGGGTCCAATAAATGGCGAGGTTTTGAATGGAAATGATAATACAAAGAAGTTTCTGGAAGGCGGAGAGGGAGAAATTACAAGAAACGAAGATGTTGACTTTGATGTAGAGGACGATGAAGCTGCCGCTGCCAAAAGGATGGAAGAACGCGATGAGCATGGCCAAAGTACGCTACATTTTGCTTGTGCTCGTTCTAATCGTAAAGGAGCTTTAATCAATTTGATTGAAAAATCCGGTGTCGATATAACGTATCGAGATGAATTATATCGTACAGCAAGAGATATTTCACTACAAGCCAATCAATTGGGCAATGCTAAGGAAATTGATCGTTACGTTTTATCGTTGGCGGTAGTAGGTTAGTTCATAAGATCATAGAGTTATTTTTATAGACTGTATTAAATGCGGCTTAGGCCAGCACTTAATTTTTTACGTTTACTTGTTCAATTTATACTAAATTCGATCAAATTTACAGGTGAAATAAAACCTTTCGAACATCTGGCCATCTCTGGTTATGATCACATCCTTGATATAACCGATGACAATGAATTGTCCATTATTGAGTTGATAGAACAAAGAAATAACACAGAGTTGGCAGGATTCTTACTTGAACTTAGAACAAAGGAAGAATTACGTGAAGAGTTGCATCAAATGATAAGAGATAATAATGTGGAACGTATTAAAGAAATTGTGCATGCTCCTAATGGAAAATGGTTTATAAAAGCTAAAAATTATTATGGTATACAAAACATAAGGAATTTATTGCTAATGATTGTTGCGACATACTTTACAAAAATCCACTTTATTAAAATTAATTTTTTAAAATCAAATTTTCATAGTTTTTTACATTACAAATTTTCTTTTTGAAAGACAAGTTTTTTCTTTAGTTAATTGAATAAAGTGTTTTGTTTTTTTTTTTGAAATTTAAAAAGTTTTTTAATTATTTTAACTACCACTAAATTATAATTATATAAACATTACTTTATAGGTCGAACGGCTTTGCATATAGCCATTTTAAGAGAATCTGAAGAATTAGTCGAAGAATTTGTTACACTGTGTCCCGAATCTATAAAAATTGGCGATAATGTTAGTAAGCTTTTTAAATTAATAAAATAAAAAAAAAAAAACACAACTTATATGAAATCTTTTTTTCCCAATTGTTAGCTGGAACGTTCTCCTTTACATTATGCCATGGGTACGGATAATATTGAAAACCTTAGTCGTATATTAATACAGAATGGTTCCAAGCGTACAGTAAAAGATTTAAAGGGACGCCAACCCAGCTATTATTTTATAAATAAAGCTGACATATTGCGTTTGCAAGAGGAAGAAAATGAGAATCGTTAAGTTTGCTGCTTTAAGTTATTAAGATGATTGCCTTGCTCTTAAAGTATTATATATAAGTGTCAAATGTAGTACAGTTTTTTTTTTTGTATAAGATAATGTGGGACCTAAATGTTATTTTCTGGCGCAGATCAAATGCATATATACACACTACACTAAAACCTTGAAAAGGTTTCATAAATTTAACGAATTTATTGTAACATCACTATTAGCTGTTAAGATTCATTTGTTGTTACTTTAAAAAAGAAATCGTTTGTAATAAAATATGATTGAAACTTTTCTGCGAGTAACCTTTGACTAGTAACTTTACTACGGCTGCAACTGTAGGTATTTTTTTTATCAATTAACGGCGCCTTGTGTATAAAATTTTAGTACTGAAATAACGTTTACAATGTGCTGCTTACAATGTTTACAACTTTTATCTTTTATATATAACAACAGTTAGAGCAACGGTTAAAATTAAGGAGGATTACATTATTCGAACCGTTATCAAATTTTAATCATATTTTTATGGATTTACACCGTGTGTGTGTGTGCATACAATAATTTTGGTTAAATGTTATTTGTAGCCATTGTACGGTTTTTTTGTAAAAATGAGTTAATATTCGAACCTTCATGCGATAGGTGGTTAACGCGATCGTTAGTAGAGAAAGCAAATTTTCGAATTAATTGCAATTAAATATGACTGCGAGCATCGATAAAGGTATGAGAAAATTTGAAATTTGAAAACGCAACGTTACTGGTTACTGGTCATTTTTAAAACTGAAATTGTTGCTCAATTGCTCAATACTTAAAAACTATGTATATTATTCATTTATATATAAATAAAAGAAAATTGTTCTTTTATGCTCTAAAAGTGAAATATATGTAGATGTGGCAATTTTTTTTTATTCATTTTACACAAAAGGATTAATGCACACAATACCATACTTAATGTAATGTGATTTTGCTCAAGGTATAAAGTTGCTCACATTCGATCGTTGGTGTAAAATGTATCATATACCACGAGTGTATATATGCTATGTCTACAATATTCGCGCAAATGTGAAGAACATCGAAAACTAGGCTAAGTTCTGTTCTGTTATACCCTTCTTATGAGAGTTGTAAAGTATCTATTTTTGTCTGTTGTCTCGGTTGCACATTTTGAGGCTTTTTTTTATATCGCCGTTTCTACATATGATCGAAAATCTAGTCACCAAAATTGATCTGCCAGAATGAAATCGAGTACAAATAATTAAAGCTTCCATCGGTATGGCAAAAAAGTTATAAAGCGACACTTTCTTTTTAATTTCGTGATCAATGATTTGTGACTAATGTAATATGATAAAAATAACATCAAAAGCAACAATTCACTTTATAACTTCATAACTGTACTTCATATATTTACAAAATAATTTATTTATTTATATTACTTAAGGTCCTTTGTTGGGTCAGCGACATGTACAGATATTGTTGCTGTTTCTTGCTTTAACTGTTAATCTTATAGCGAAATTTAATATAGGCGTGGCAGTGGTTGCCATGACCAATGCAGAAACGACCAATCCTGATTTTCCGGTAATTATTATTTTAGTTTTTTTATTATTTACTTAGCTTAAGCCATTTATAACTTTGTTATGTGTTTCTGTTATCAGGAATATGACTGGAACGAAATGGAAAAATCTCTTGTCTTGTCCAGTTTCTTTTGGGGTTATTTTATTACCCAGTTTCCGGGTGGTTATTTGTGCCGGCGCCTTGGTGCTAGACGAACAATGTTTATTTCTACTTTGGGATCGGCTCTATTTGCTCTCCCCGTACCATATGTCGTTGATTGGGGTGGTTGGCAAATATATTGTGCCATACGTGTGATACAAGGACTGTTTCAAGGTTTCTTATTTCCCTGTGTGCACGCCCACTTAGCCGTTTGGTGTCCGGTAAATGAACGTAATCGTCTGGGTGCCTTGGCTAGTACGGGCTATGAATGTGGTACCGTGCTAGCTATGTTTTTAAGTGGTATTATAGCAGCGTCCAGTATGGGTTGGCCGGGTATTTCATATGTGTCCTGTATACTGGGAGTTGTTTGGTGTATTTTGTGGCTATTATTTAGTGCCAATATACCTAAAGAAGCCAAGTACATAACTGATGCAGAAAGATTGTATATAGAAAGTTCTCATAATAATGATAAGGTAGAAGAGGAGAATAATAAGAGTAAGGACTCTATTCCTGTACCCTGGAAGGCGATATTTACATCATGGCCATTTTGGGCATTACTAGTGGCACGTACCGCACAATCGTGGGGCTTCTCTACACTTCAAGCCGAGATTCCCTCGTACATGAACGGTGTCCTAAATATGGATATGAAATCAAATGCTGTTTTCTCCGCCTTACCCTATTTCGCCATGTGGTGCATGTCATACGCTTTCCTAATACTATCTGATATTTCCTTACAACGCAACATTTTGTCATTGAACACTTTGCGTAAACTTTTTAATTCATTGGCTTTTTGGATACCCGCTCTTGGTTTAATTGCTGTGGGTTTTGTAGATGAATCTCAAAAAACGGTGGCCGTTATTTTAATGACAGCAAACATTGGTATAAATGCTGGCCATACCATTGGCAGTGCCTTAAATACTATCGACTTATCACCCAATCATGCTGGCATTCTTATGGGTATTATCAATACTTCAGCGAATGTTATACCGATTTTAACGCCCCTTTTAGTGGGTGTCATTGTTACGGATGAGGTGATTTGAAATGGATTATAATTTATAATTAATTTTATGTTAAATTTTTTTCATCTTCAGCATGATCGCAGTCAATGGCAAATTATTTTTATTATATCAGCCATAGTTTTCGGTTTAGGCAATTTATTCTATATAGTTTTTGGTACCACAAATCGACAATCATGGGATGATGCTAATTATTTACAGAATCAAGATAATAAAGAAAATAACAAATGTGACGATTGTAATAAGATTAAGAATAAATTTTAACTTTAATGTATTGTAAATAAATTATGTATATATATAAGTTTGACATTTGTTACTGTGATGGAATTGCAATTATAAGGATGTACAATACATGTACTAAATGCAATACTGGAGATGCAAATTATGAATTTAAATTAAAACGTTTTTGTACAAAGCGGTCTGATTGATTAGAGTAATAAAACATGAACTATAACAAAAATTGTACTTTTCACTTTGTAGTGTTAAATTACCACGTAAATCAATCCGTTTGCAACTTCTGGAGCGAACTATAAATTATATATATATAAAATATTTAATCATAATCAATGAATAATGAAGTCGATTTAGACATGTGCTTAAGCCCTCAATGCGTTAAACCTTAAAATATTCAGCTGAAATTTGAAGTGCCACACCCACAATTAATAAAAATTTATCTATCAATCACAAAAATGGAAACGATAAAGTTGAAATTTAATATATATTGCTACAATTAGTGCAAATACTGGAATATCTGACAGCATACGCTCTTAATTTTCAAAAAGCCTTACTCGGTGCATATTCCTACTTCTTGGTTGTTGCATAATGGATAGCACAATAAGTATCTACTGCGCCCATCTTTTCATTATAGATGTAAAGGGCGTATAAAGTGTGGCTTAAACCAAATTTAATTGCTTCCACATTACTCAGAAAGTACTTCATTTATCTTGCAATATTATTGGTTGCGCTCAGTGGATCATAAGTGGATTGTGTCACAAGAAGATTGTGGTACGTAATAATTTGCTATAGTTTTTCACAATTGCCCCAATTAACATGAAATATAAACAAAAAGCAACACCAAAGGGAACTCTTTTTACTTCAGTAAGTAGTAAAATGTCGCATGAGTTCAATAATTGTTTGTATTGTTTATCGTTATAATAAAGCTAAGAAAGAAATGCATGAAATTTACCTTGGATTTTTATCACTTTCTTTCATTTCAAAGTTATTGGTCACATTACGTAGGTAGCAGTAAAAAAATTAACTAATCTTCGTCTTTGCTTATCAAAGACAAAATGCAATAAAATGGACAAGTAAATAAATTTTAGTTGACACAGAACAAATCTTGGACACGCCTTACATTTATTGCATATACAGCTGTGGGGGTGTCTTGTGCAGAATTTTGCAGAATTATGGCGTCATGCAATAAATTATAAATTTTGCTGCAAATAGGATTTGTTTAAATTGTGGGCATTAACATTAATGCATGTTGCCAAAAATTCTCTTGTTTTGAAAATACAAAATGCGATCTTATGTTCTGAGGGCATTGAACCTACGACTATATAGCATTTAGAAATCATACGTTATGCCCTCGGCTTAGGGTACCAACAAACGAAATGATAGATTGAGTAATACCAACCACCAAATAAAAGAACTTTATAAAAACTTTAATCGTTATAAACCGAATTTCAAACGGTTGTATCTTTTTTATCTCTATATGCAAAATACTATATGCCTTAAATATCATTTGATTCTTGACATGAACTGTATGCAAACATTGCATTAAAACATCCTTAATTTTAATAGAACTCTTGCTTCTTCTGAATTAATAAAATAAGCTACTCTCTTGTTTTTCATATGTATTTAATTTAAGAAAGTAAAACTTATTTTTGTAGAAAGTTTTTTAAATTGTCCAGATGTTGACTTTTATAAATTTGGTCCAAGTTTCGTAACGACCTCAGCTGAGAGGATTAACCATAACCGAATATATTTAATTATTGCTTGGATTAGATTAGAAATATAAATCCAAAGTGTACAAAGTATAAAATCGATTAAAAGTAAATACTTATTTTTATAATCAAATAACTGTTAAGGCGAACAGTATGTCTGTTTAATTGATCAGAGACGTTTCAATATATATTTCTTTGTTTTCAACATAACATTAAGAAAAACAACTTTTCGCAATGACATTGAAACCAAATAAAGGTAATAGAAATTGAAAGGGGGATAAAATATATATTAACAACAATAAATAATACCTGTAAATAGAAGAAAATGTGAAACTATTGCGTACAAAAGAACAAAAACAAAGAAATCCTATTATATGTGCGATTATGTTCGTGTGTGTACGAGTATGTGTTAGTTCACATAATAATTTATTAATGAAATAGTAAATGTTTTATTGTGTGATTGATAACTCCATAAGTTATCTACTTTCAATCTTAACTACTGAAACAAATGTGTGCGTAAGAAGGCCGTTATGGGAAAATGTCTACGCGCCTTTCTATAACCTCCACATAAAATAAGGGTATACTAAGTTTGTCATTCCATTTGCAACAATCAGAAGGAATATATTTAAAAACTGAGTCGATCTAGTTATGAAGGTCTGTTCTATCTATTGTTATTCATTTAAATAAAGTACAAAATAGCGAGCAAATAAAACCAAATAATCGATCAAAACAATAATTATGAATTAAGCCTCAATTATTAATAGTTTTAAAAATTACGAATGAATAAAATTTTATTCACATAGCACACATGTGAAAATCTTTTGATTTCATTGTAGGCCCAACGTTGGGTATGCGCCATATGCAAGCTTTACTAATATTTTTGGATATTGTGGTATCGTATGTGGCCCGTTTAAATATAGGCGTGGCTATAGTAGCAATGACTAATGCTGAAACGACTAATCCCAATTTTCCAGTAATTATCACATTATTGAATGTGTTGCTGCAGTTAATTGAATATAATTTTTCTTAGGAATTTGACTGGGATGAAAAGAGAATTTCTTATATATTATCAAGTTTCTTCTGGGGTTATATTATTACACAATTTCCGGGTGGTGCTTTGTGCAGACGTTTCGGTGCTAAATGGACCATGGGTGTGGCTACTTTTGGCTCTTCAATCTTAAGTGCCTTGACCCCGTGGACGGTGGTTAATGGTGGTTGGAAGGCGTTTTGTGGGATAAGATTAGCACAAGGTCTCTTTCAAGGTGTCATGTTTCCCAGTGTACATGCCCATTTGGCCAAGTGGTGCCCGCGTGAGGAAAGAAATCGCTTGGGTGCTCTCAGTCATACGGGTGTTGAATGTGGCACAGTTGTGGCATTGGGCATAAGTGGTGTCATAGCTGAAGGACGCTTGGGATGGCCGGGTATTTCTTATATATCAGCTGCTTTGGGCTTAGGCTGGTGTGTTCTATGGCTATTGTTTGGTTATAATAATGCCACAGAATCCAACTTTATAACCAAAGAAGAGCGAGATTATATTGAATTGTCTTTGACTAGATCGAAAGACTTTCACAAGAAGAAAATTCCCGTTCCATGGAAGGCGATATTTTTGTCCATACCATTTTTATCCTTAATGCTCATGCGTTGTGCACAAGTTTGGGGCTTATCAACGATGCAACATCAGATACCTTCCTATTTGCATGGCGTTTTAAATATGCAAATAAAAAGTAATGCTTTATTTTCAGCTTTGCCATTCCTAGCCATGTGGTTGCTATCGTACGTGTTTGTTATAATTGCCGATATTATACAACATAAAAATCTAATGAGCTTAACAGCAGTGCGAAGGACATTTAGTACGATTGCGTCATGGATACCTGCTGCAGGCTTAGTTGCTATTGGTTTCTTGGATGAGGATAATAAAGCTTTAGCTCTAACACTTATGACGCTGTTGGTGGGAATTAATAGTGCCTGCATATTGGGCACATCACTAAACACTATTGATTTGTCCCCAAATCATGCTGGCATTTTAATGGGTATATCCAATACTTTGGCTAGTGCTATGCCAATTATTACACCCTTGGTGGTGGGATGGATTGTAACGGATACAGTAAGTTTTTAACTTTAGAAACTTCAACACTTTTTCTTTGTATTCTATTTCTTCTCCGCTTAAAACAGCATAATCGTGTTCAATGGCAAATAGTTTTTGCCATAACAGCTTTAATACTTTTTGTTGGAAATTTGTTTTATATTATATGGGGTTCAGCTGAAACTCAAGCTTGGGATGCGGACAACTTTTTAAATTTAAAAAATGCGCAAAAGTCTGACGAGCTAGAGAACCAGACTTGTGGTAGTATTAATAACAATAGTGTATGAATTATATTATATGGTGGGGCTTTTAAAGTAATATTATGTTAGTTATTTATATTGTTAGTAAGTCTCTATGTTTATATAGAAAAAAAAAAATTTGTTTTACATTTAATTATTGATTTAGTTTATTTTAAAGTCACATATCTCCAAAAATTTGAAAAAAGTTGCTGTTTTGGGAAAGTGTTAGTCATTTACACAATGGTGGACACATATGCGTGTCGGAGTGTAAAAATAAATATACCATAAAAACCAATATATAATTATAAATAATAGTTGCATATACTGTGTTTATTGCAGCCTTAAAATAGACAACTTTTTTTTGTAATCAATTAGCAATCATCATCGGAGAAGAGGAATACCAACACCTTCCGTTATGGTTTAATTTGAACATTTCTTTAGGGGTTTTTAAGCGCCCCCGGGCACCACCCTTTTATGGAAGTTCCAATTTTAAAATATTATAAAAGGCTATAAAACTTTCCCCTTTGTTCCAGCTATTCCACAACCCCTGCATACTCCCACAAGGGGGCCATCCCAGAAACTGGCAAGAACATTAGTTCTTGGGGATCCAGTTAACCACGGTACCAAACAACTGTTTGGTGGGACGTTCGACCATGTGGTCTACTAATTCGAGTCGCTCTATTTACTCATGGGTTGGTGGCCCATTTTTTGTTTGCTAAGCAATATTACAAAGCTAACATTCATGGAAGAACTGCGATTGCGAAATCCTTCATGTCAGGTGTAAGCCAAACTTATTTTTAAAATTTTTTATTTGGGAGTGGTATTGGCTTAACAAGTATTTGTATATTGATCTTATTTTACATATAATATAATAGTCGTTCTCTTCTGCTTTGAATGCTAGGAACAATTTTCATAGTAAAATGGAATAAATTAATACAATATGAGGGAAGCATTCCTACTCTAACCTTATGTTACCTTATTCATAATTAACATTGCATTATTTTATCTAAGATATTTATAAAATATTTGGGTTATCATTAATTTTTATAAGTGATTGACTTATAACTGACTCACTGGTATCATTCGATAAGATAAACTGGGTGGTTAACCGATATATGTTAAGTGAAAGATTTTTCTCCTATCATAAAAACTAAGTAGCTGTAAAGGCTAGAGCTAGTCTGGTATGTTATCTGAAGGAAATGTTATGGTAGGTCAACTTGGTTTTTAGTCTTTGTTAGTTAAACAAGTATATCAGCAACAACATCACTTAATTCGTTGAGTTGAAATTATATTAAATTTTTACACCTTATTAGAGATGGATTAGGAAAAGAGTCATTGTGTGTTAAAGAAAATGTAGCGAACGTATTGCTACTCTATAGTAGTTACGTTATATGTATTTTATAATTCTTAATTAAATTTTATATACATTGCCTTCGCCAGCTATTTTAGATATTTTTATATACTTCCTGATTTTGACCTGAAACCTTTGAATTACTATTGAAGCTCACATATCGGTTTACCACTATGTCATTACTCAAATATTTGTTTGATCGATTTTCATAATGGAAACTATTTTACGGAAACTGTGCTGCGAAAATGGGAAGAATAGAGGACTTACAAATCGAATCAAATCAAAACAAAATCTCTCTGATAGGATAAAAGCATTTTTATTAATAAAAAAAAAAAAAAAAAAAGAAATTGTAGATACTTTACAAAGTGTGCCACCCCATTATTCTTAGTAGGGTATACTTCTGTTTGTTAAGTAGATTACGTTTTATTAAGTTATCGGCAATTTTATACAGCACTCACCAAATTTATCACTACGCAGAAGTGTGTTTTGAATACATTACTAGGATATTTCGTTTGTTGAATAGTTTGTAGCTTAGAGACTTTGTAAAACAAAACTTATTAGACTTATTTAGGAAGTTTTTTCAAAATATTGTAATATAATCCATTTGTATTTGAGTTGTAAATATAATGAATCTTGTGAAAAATCGACTTTTACAATTTTGAAATAACCGCTTTTATGTAGAAGCTCGAATACATATTGTGTAGAAATGAGTCGGGCTCTTTATCTCCCTGCATTTTAAGAATGTACCAAAATAAGTACGTAGTATATATAATAAAAATGTAAGTACCGTACATATTTAGTATATTCTTCATCAACATGAAATTCAGAATCGATTTATCTGCCTGTACATCTTTATGTCGGTTGTGGTACTAGTGGCATAAATTGAAAAATTGCCATTGGTTGTCCTTGTTTTTATTAAAACGTTTCCATATAAACATGCTGGGCATCTAACATTCCCCTCGCATTTATTTTATTGCTAATATTGGATTAGTTTGTTTGCCAAGCACTACGATCCAAGTTTAAATAAATAACAAGTAAGAAAACTAAATTTGGCTTAGGTCAAATTTTAAATACCCTCCACACCTACAACGGTAGGCGTGGCCGTTTTTGTATATCGATAGGTCAACTTTTTGTGGTAGATATATATTGTCGATTATGGCCGTGGCTCTTTCTATTTTAAATAGCGATCAAAATTAAAAATAACTGTACAAAATTTCATCTTAATATCTCAAAATTTACATCCGTGAGAAAGTCAACAATAAACCCAGACAGACATGTGTAGATCTATTCAGTTTTGGATGTTGATCAAGAATATATGTATATACTTTGTAGAGTCTCTCACATCAGCTTCTAGGTGTAGCAAACGAAAAAACAAACTTAGTATACCCCCCATCTTATGTGGATGATATAATAATTTCATTCAAAGCATGTACTATTACGTGCTTAATAAGTGTTGTGAATAATCTTATTAAGAAATATAAACAAAATTATAATTTCGAGTATTTGGTAAAGTTTTAAACGAATATTATAAACTCTACTTGTTGATTTGCTTGTCCCTCTTGTCCGTTAAGGCGGTATAGCTGGGTATGTTACGGTGTAGTAGGTAGTAGGACTACAAAATTTTAGTTTGAAAAATTCTTCATGTCATGTAACGCGCATCTTAAAAGATATATATAGATGTAGGTATATGAAACTATATCACAAAACCTATTTTAGATACAAAGCGAAAATCTTTGCTTTTTTTCAAAATATATGCATTTATACAATTTTCCATTTATTATATTGTTTGCATTGATTGAACAACTTTATTTAATAAAATTGTTAAAAATAAACCCGAGAAATTGAAAAAAAAAAACAACAAATTTTCCGTACGTATTTTTATGGGTAATAAAGTAAAAAGCAAAGTAATGAAAAAAGACATTGTTCAGTCAACGCTACATATTAAGACGAGTCACACGTAAGCCTCCAATCATCGGATAAATGATATAAATCAATAAAGAAAAAGTGGGAGGAAAGTATTCAATAAGTGTTGATTTAATTTTTGTGGTTGGAAATAAATCTTAAAAATATCTCGGGAGTGACATGTTTATGATTTTAGTATGAAAATATTATTCAATGCTATGATTTTTTGAATTGTACTTCATTTGTTGCTTGGACTTCATTCAAGTTTAGTTGGGTATTTAAAAAAAACCGGTTATTATTGCAACAAGTGTGTTTCGAAATGGATGGTTACAAAGAAATCTAGAAAAAAAAAAAAAAAATTATTTAAAAAATTATTGAAAAAAAAAATAAAAATGAAACTTACGAATATTTTGCACAAGAATGGTTCCTTAAACATAAACAATGATACACAAATTTCTAAGGAACTCAGCCAACCAGTGGAAAGTGTAAATACTACATCCAAGAAGAGTAAGTTTAAACTTGTTATACCTACCATCTGGGCATCACTTTCACGATCGCACACAAATTTTTGAGAAACGTAAACACAACATAACATATGGGTTTGATATTGGGTAGAGGTAGTGGTGGGTAATATACACTTTTTTTATTGTTGCAACAATCGATTTATGAGCGCATTACTTAAAACGTGTATCGTTTTGTAAACAAAACATAAAATCAAACAATTTCCGTTCAGGAAGTTTTCACTACTTGGCATATTTCTAATTTACAATTACAGCGATCGTTTTAACATGCTTGCATTTTGTTTAATTGGTTATAAATTACTACATATATGGATTCAAATTAAAGCCATATTTAGGCGCCACTTAATTTTTTCTTTATTATACACAGATGCTGCAATTATTGTAGTTAAAGTATTGAGTGCCAATGGTTGTTATAAGCAAGTAAAAAGAGCTTTATTTGGATCATGTAAACTCTTGAACACCCTTTTCATAATGAGCGCGGTGCAAAAGTAAGAAAAGTTTTAAGCACTTTCTATTTTCATAAAACTTGTAAATTGTGTATAAATTGTATAGCTTATGCTTAAAACATGTTCTTACGACAAAAGTGGTATAAGGTACAAATGTCTGATTTTCTGCTCTGATGTGTGTACCAAAAATTGAGTATATCTAAAAATTGTATAGATTGTAAAGAAATGTTCGTTTTAAAGGATTCTTAACTGTCAGTTTTCAACGGGTCAGACGAGTTCAAGTTTCAGCTAAAAAATTCTTCCACTTTACTGCTCGGCTGAATTTAGATTCGTGTTCTCAGAATGCAGAGTTTACTAAGACAAATTTTCAGGTAACTAGGCTTCTGAAGAGACCTTTGCATATTTTTTTTTTTTACAAAAAAGGCTTAAACAGATTAAGGTTTTGGAATAGAAATCTCAACTCAACAACTCATTAAGTTGTTACAAACATTTTTTGAATATATTTTGAAATATTTTGAATGCTCTTCAATACGTAAAGTAATGCACAATTATTCCATATTACTCTGTAACTCACACATTATCTGTTCTAAATGAAATTATACGATATGAATTATTTTCAAGTATTTTAAAATTCCATTCATTCACATTTATATACAAAAATTATACACACACAACATGCTCAAGACCTGAATATTATAATTACACGCGCATTATTGTTAGTCTAACTAGGCTAACTAGGCTAGACTGGTTTTTCTCTTGATTTGTTTCACAAAGGTTTACGTATGCGACACCCATACAACATATTTGTATTTTCATTAAATTACTTCATTATTATATGAAATGTACAAGTGTGCGGCGTTAGAAAATACATATTGCAGCTCAAAATACTGACTCTGTGCTATGCTTTCATAATCTACGTTTAGTACCATACATTATTAAAATAACTAAGATGCAGGGTATTTGATATTTTGCTTAAGCTAAATTTATTTGTTGTAAATAATTAATATTACTATCGAGTACATTGTCGCCGCGGCATCTTATCAATGATTTATTTAGATTTTTACACTTTGACACATGCTAGTCTATGCCTTCACGTACACTTGGTACGTTGGTTCAGGCCTCCGTACCATCTGGTAATAATAAATAATATTGATTAATATAATCTGTTTGGGAGAGGAACTTTTAAGAAATGGAACTTTTCAATAACTACGCAGTTGAGAACATAATAATTATACAAGTATCCGTCACCTTGACGGTGGCAGTACATTATTATTTGTATTCTGCGGCTATACATAGTCTTGATTAGCATTTTAATAAGGTGTCTAGTCAAGACCATCAACAAGTCGATTCCGTTCGACTTGGTTTAAAGAAATAAATCATTGAAACGCTTGACCAACATTATTTGTGTTTATTTGAAAAAGTTTATAGCCTAAAACGAGTAAAGCGTGTACACATAGTCAGTGCATAATATTAATTGTTTAAGCATTTGTGTGGTTTTAACCCTGGCATGAGTTTTACAACAGATGGTACAGAGACTACATAGATTACATACATTACTTAATTTTTTCATCTTTTGAAAAATTTCATTCTTTCAACTATTTTGATAATTTCTTATTACGTCAAATTAAAATTTCAACTGAAAATATTTTTATTCTATATACAATTCGTACTTTGATGCCATAAAATGCACTAAATTGTTTTTTTTTTTAATGGTTCATTGAAACTTGTCCTTACGTCCATCAAGTTGAATAATCTTCCGTATTGATAAGAAACGTATTAATAAATATATAATTGAAATGCGAAATAATAAAATAACTAAATTATAAATAATTAAAACTTTACGTATATTCCTTAACAATTCAAATACAATCCTGGTAAAACAAATTCGGGTTAATTTTTGAAATGATAATTAGTTCTTGTAACGTTTATCAATATTTCTAAATGCCACCAACATCGGTATACGTTCAACGATTGGGTTTACTTTCCTAACGTCATATTAATAATAGTAGAAACCTTTAACGTTAGAAAAATGTTTTCCAACGACACAGTAGAGGTGCTTAATATTACGGTTTAAACTTATAATTTATACCAATACGTACCCACAAACAAGTGAGCGTTTCATTATTATTATTATTAAACACTTAAAGATTTTTTCATAATTAAAAAAAAAAGCGTTTCAAATTATCAGTGAATGGTCATTATGATCAGTTTTTCAGTTGTCTCAATCATTTCAACAGTATCAGTTTGTTAAAGTTAAGCGGAAAGTGTGAAAATTTTTGTAGTTAATATTATAATATTAATAAATACTTGAAAACATGGTGAAAAATCGTAATACAGAATTAAATGGTACTTAACTTGATTTGAAACGATATTCGAGTAGCATGCCGGGTGATTTTGATTATTTAAGAAAAAATTTCCTTTATGTGTATTGGCAAGCCAGGTGTAAAGTTTGACGTTAATTTATTTTTAATGAATTTTATAATGAAAATGTGACAAAAAATTCATGGTTATCGATTTATACATACTTCTTAGATAATTATAACACAAGTATCTTGAATTGTAGGCACATGTAACTATAGCAAAAACATTTATAAAAAAGTGTATCTTGAAATGAGAATTAATTTGTAAACGAAGTTGTAGGTGCGACTTAATTTATTTAATTTAAAGGCCATTTGTAAGTTTCGATTGCAAACACTACTAAAAGGCATAATTTGGTACCTGGCATACCCACTATTTATAAATAGATGTGGAGGGTATTTATGACTACACCTAATCCAAATGTAGTTGTCTTCCTTGCTTCCTAATCAAATCGAATTCACTATATAAAATGATTTTAATGTAACCGCTTGCCCTCCTATAATTTTACCATTTATACTTATGTTATGTATTCAGTGACATTGTTGCATTACCTTAAACGTTTTGCTTATATATAGCATTGTGGCATATGGATGGGAAGACAGACAGTTGGACAGTTTTAATTTAATATTAAGCAGGTGTATGTTAATTAAAAACATATATTTACCATGCAATAAAGGAAACACACACGCCCACTTTAAATTTTTTATATATACACAAACGAAAGTATCTGTAAAGTTGTAAATTTAAAATTCAAAAAGTTTTGTAATTTATTGATCGTGTCTTATGAGTATATTGACCCGCCTGTCAGCTACACATTGCTGTTATCATTAATATATGTCTTGAATGTTAACTAGAGAAAAAATTTTATTACAAATACTTTTCCATTTAAACATTTAAAATATTTCCTAGATTCCCTGTTCGGCATTAGACACTTGCAATGTTTTCTACTATTTGGTGGTCTATCGGTGGCCTATGCGTTGCGAGTTAATTTATCAGTGGCTGTAGTAGCCATGACGGATAAAAATCATGCAAATCCTGATTTTGAGGTAGTTTTCTGATTGGATTTTTCTACTCAGTAATTATTTAAAAAGGGTTTTTTGTGTTTATTGCAGGAATACTTGTGGACAGAGAAGACAAAGTCTTTGGTATTGAGCAGTTTTTTCTGGGGTTATGTTTTTACACAAATACCGGGTGGTACATTGGCTCGTAAATTTGGTGGTAAAGCAATGCTTTTTGTAGGTGTTGGCATATGTTCGCTACTAACAGTGTTAACACCAATCTGCGCGCATTTGGGCGATTGGCAATTGGTGTGCGCTTTGAGAGTTATACAAGGCCTATGTCAGGGCTTTCTATTCCCCTCCACACATACAATATTATCGAAATGGGCACCGGTAGAAGAGCGAGGCACTTTGGGTACATGCAGTTATTCTGGAGCTCAATTTGGTACGGTAGTAATGTTAGCTACCAGTGGCATAATGGCTTCTTCACCCTGGGGTTGGCCCAGCATATTTTACATATCCGGTGGTGTTGGTATCATATGGTCTGTAGCCTGGTTGATATGGGGGGCCAGTTCACCTGAAGAGTACAAATCAATTACAGCGGAAGAAAAGAAGCTCATTGAGATGTCGTTAGGTGAAGCCAATAAGCCGGTTGAAACTAATAAGCCTGAAATGAAAACACCTTGGTTGAAATTTGTTACATCGGTACCATTTCTAGTGCTTACTTTAGTACATTGCACACATAACTGGGGCTTTTGGACTTTACTTACAGAAATACCCTCTTATATGAAAAATATTCTCGGCATGGATATTAAAAGGAATGCCCTCCTATCGGCTCTACCCTATGCAGCCATGTTTGTGCTCAGTTTTGTGTTTTCTGCTTTGCAAGCCATACTTAGCAAACGTCAGTGCATACGCTTATCTGTTAGCCGTAAACTATTCAATTCGATTGGTCATTGGATACCCATGACAACTTTAGTATTGTTGGGTTATGTGGGTGCTGCACAAACTAACTTGGCCATCGCTTTACTTACCATAACCGTGGGCATTAATGGTGCCACCTATTTAGGTTTTCAAGTGAATCATATCGATTTATCGCCAAATTTTGCCGGCATATTAATGGGTATTACAAATTGTGCCGCCAACATAATGAGTATTATAGCCCCGCTCATTGTTGGTTTTATTGTAACTGATGAGGTTCGTATTGAAATGTATTAAAAATAAGTAAAGTTATAAAGAAAACCTTTTCCACCTTGTAGAAGGATCCAGCTCAATGGCGCATAATATTCTTTATAGCGGCCGGCTTCTACTTATTGGGCAATTTAATGTTTGTTATATTCGGCAGAACCAGTGTTCAGCCTTGGAATGATAATAAAGACAAGTGCTTACCGCAGAGACAAAGTGTCGTATTACAAATGGAGTCGCAGCGTTAGTAAAATGTTAAAAAAAAAAACTTGTAAAGATCTTTACCATTTCGACCGAAGTCATCTGATGCCATATTAAAAATAATATTTGAAATTATTTGTAAGTTGTAACATTGTAATACCGTTAAGTTTTAGGTTGTATATATAAGAAATGACATTTTTAAATATATTAGATAAGTTTAAAGTGAATTAAGTTAATTATTAATTAATGATAATAAAATGAAAATGAAAATATTGTATGACGAGGCAAAATTTTTAATCCTTCACATCTCTAAAGAGACACCTGACTGTTTATATGAAAGCACAAAAATGTTTTTGATAATCTACCTAATATTTGATGAAAACAATAAAAATTTTATAATTTTTTTAGTTGTTATTTATCCTTTGTCATTTTCTTTAATTGCTTTTTATTATATATTTTCATCTAAAAATATATATAATAAATATCGATTAAATGAAAAATTTAATTTTGTGTATATTGTAAATTAAATGCATTCGTACTTTGAGAATCACTGTTTTAAATTTTAATTTTTTCATTCCTAAAAGTATGCCTAATTGTTTTTTTATAAAATTTTTTTAAGAAATAACACCATTTTGTTTGGTTCGGTTTGACTCTGGTATAGATGCATTTTTTTTGCTTGTTGGGGTTGTTTGTATATACATAGATACATATCTATAGAAAACGTAGAGGATTTGCGAGAGCAAACTGAAAATGTATTCTTTATTTAAATGTGCTTAGGAATAAAATTGGGCCTTGCTAGCCATAGACTTGTTGTATTTCATTTTCCTTTCTAATGATTTTAATTACACTTTAAACTTTTGTTTTTATGCCCATACATACTATATATATTTATATATTGTAATTTGTCACCCACATCATTCACAATATTTTCATTATTATTAATTATCCTCCGAAATAAAAACTTTCTATTCATATAAACATAACCGAAGTATTCATTGTATTATCAGTGAAGAAGATAAGTAGGAGCAACGTACTCAATAGTGTCTCATGTATGCGTGATGTGTAGAAGAATAACGTTTTTTTTTTTTTTTCAATAAATTATTGATACCTTATCAATATTATTCTTTTCTTCTTTAACTAAAGCAAATATAAACAATAAATTAATGGGGCAGATGAAAAACATAAAGAAGAAGGAACAGTAGTCTTGATAACATTTTTTCAGTAGACATATAATTAATTGAAGAGATTATGGCTTATGATGTTTCATTTATTGTTCATATACAAAGTCGTATGTTTGACTTAATACTTTAACTAAAAGAAAACATTTGAACAAAAGAGTTTAAGAAGGGGAAGTATCATATGAATTAGGCCGAAATTATACTCAAATGAAGAACAAGAAAAAAAAAAACCGAATTTGGCTGAGGCCGAAACTGAAATACCCTCTACAACTACATACATACATAGAAATATGAGCGCGGCAGGTACCTGATATTTATACATAAGCATGCCATTCATCGATATGAAATTAATAGACGTGGTCCGATAATAGACGCGAGCATAATTTCCGAAAAAAAACCGTACTCAACGGAAATCCGTCTTATAGCTGATATGTTATAATTTTAGTTTTTTCATTTGTTGTTTACAAAATGGAGATAATGCGTTGCACTACAAATTTACAAATCTTTTGTGAAATCATTTCTTTTCAGTTTAAAAACACATCGCTACGATTATTTGAGATATAAAAGTAAACAATTTGTTTATTAAATTAAAATAGTTTATATAAGAATATTATTATTTTTGTGTACACTCATAAACTTTTATTATGCATACAATCTAAATTAAAACAATTATATTTATCATATATTTACCCGGAAATTGTCACCATCGAAACTTATGATAGTTTCCTTTATATTGAGAGTTTTGCATGTAAGTTAAATTGTACCTACGATTAGAAATTGTTATTGTTGTTATAAATATACAAATAGAGTGTTTACGTTAGAGTGTTTTTATCTAAAAGTAAGATTTGTCAACACATTACATGTAGTGGTACTGTGGTATGCGTTTATACGTTATGATGAACGATTATTATTATGATGACGTCATTCGATAGTTTTTTAGGCCGTAAAACAACTGTCCGCCATGTATGCGAAAAAACAATTACACTTGCAGCTGATCGGTTCGTACAGCTCTACACAAAGAGCCATATATTAAAATAAGTCTGTAAATATGACGAAAATCCCCCTTTTTCCTAATTTTGATAAAATTTTGCTGAATAATAGTTAATTGCCTAATAATTGATTATGTTGAATTTGGATCCAATCAAACCGTTTTTAAAATATTTTTCTCTATATAGCTTTTTTACGAAATGATTTTTTTATGGCAATGACCAGCATTACAGCTAAAATACAATAATTGTTGCATAAATTGTGGAAGTAAGTGGTGTAGGGTGAGAGAAAAATCTTCCACAGATTATTTCCACAGGTTTTTTTTTCTTTTAATTTACGGTAACAGGAATTACAAGAGTGCTGTTCTTTTTGAATAAAAAAAATTAACATAAATCTGTCTCGTGTGATATGTTTACAAACTTATATTGTAGACAGTGAGTGACAATAACCGAAAGCTAACAAATTTATAATTTACCATTTTAATATACAAACTGATAACCGCTTGTGTAAATTTTTATATGCCTTCAAAAGGAAATTCAAATCACAATAAAGAGAAACAACTATAATTTCTCTTATCTTTTAAAAGCAACAGTTGTCAAATATTAGTTGAGTGCGGTAAACACCACGCCTATATTTTTTAATAAGCATCATTATTTCATTCAAAGTCTTGACATGATAAGTATCCCAGATTGAGTTGAAACCATTTCTAATCCACTTTTTTTTCTAGTTTATGATTTGTAAGCTTGAGTTAATAATGAAAACTGGAATGATTTCGATACAAAGCTGAAAAATCTTAAACAATATCTCTTTTGCTACAGCGAGTTTCTACTGTATATTCTTATAGGTGAGAACCAGAGAGGAAAAGACAAAGAGAAACTATAGTAAGATAAGAGTTAGGTGCTATTACTCTCAACTCATTGTTTTCAAATTAGGGCAGAGTACCACATTCAACAAGTTTCACTTCACTTCTCCACCATTACCACCCTAGCACCCATAATGGAGCCACGCATTAATAAATTTATACCATAACAGCAAGTAGTTAAATGGTTATGGGCTGGAAACAAATCATGCTCACGCTTATAAAGTACACTCCACTCTACTAATACTCACGCTAGGTACAGTACGTGGTGACTGACTACGGCTATGGCTCTGGCGGCTATACGTAACGATAACACAACACACAAAGCAAAAAAGTTATCAGAGGCAATGATTAGTAAGTGATCTCTCCTTGTAAAGCACGCGCACACTGTAGTATAAAAGCATTGTGAACGCTCTTAACTTAAATAGTCATCCAATGCCGTATAGTTTCGTCTAATAAGCGTTGTGGGAATAAAATTAATGAATTAATATTTTAAAATATAATAATAAAAAATTTTATAAAATTAAAAAAAATTAATAAAAAAAATTAAAGCAAAAAACTTTTGCACATACGTGCCTTATATGTTGGACGGGTGTATATGTTTATACTTATTTTTATAGTACAAGTAAATAAAAAAAACTGGTGAAAACGAAAACAACAAAGAGTGATAAAGTGAAGTGTGTACGTATAAAACGCTGCCTTTACTTTTTTTTTTTTTTCTTAAATATTTCGTTTCGTTCAATGATATTGGTTTAGAAGATCTGCCGGACTTAATCAATGCTCCGCCGGCACATGTGCGATATACAAGTGTAGTGTGTTGTGTGTGATTGAAAAAAATAAATAATAGTTCCATTAGAAACGTGCATTTCTTTTCCATGCAATAATCAGTAATAAATTTAGAAAAAAAATTGTGATATTCGTATTAAGTAATTGTTGTGCAGAATGGTGAAGAATCGTCGATTTGATGAAAGTATGTATTGTATATTTTTTTTCTATTACTTCATTTAATGCGTAGTACTAGTAAGTAACGTTTTGTTAGGAGCCAAGTTACAATTTTTCTCTTATTTAATAAACAAATTTATTCATCTTTGGACAAGGTGGGGCAAACATTAACAATTTTGCATTTATTTCTTAAGAAAACATGTTTATACTTGATGTGAAACGAAATGATTATTAACAAAGTAAATATACAACAAAATTGAGCGACATTTGCATGTACAATGAGTTAGCTTTCGCATTGACAAAAATGATACCCTACACAGACTTGTGCAGATGTTGGTTTTATGCTAAATTTTCAAACAATTCACATTTAACAATGTCTGAATGTCTATGAAATTTTTGCATGTAGACTTTAAACAATGAATATTTCATATAAGTACGGGAATTACTCTACCCTTCATAACAACTTATTTGTAGGAATTTCTATTATTTTTTAATAAAATTTCTTAATGAATTGATTTGGACTCGAGCAGACCATTTTTCAAGTCCTTTTTATATAATTTTGTCTTAGTTTACAAAATCTTCTAATAATTCTAAAATTCAATTATTCTAAATTTGAACTATATCAGAACTTTTCAAAATCTTGTCATTTTTCCTAAAGTTTTTTTTTTTTTTTTTTTTATAAAATCTGGACTTGCCCTAACTTCAGATACTTGTAAATAAGTGATGATGTGGATTTAATTTAGTACGGTTTGAACTGTATGGTGTAGAGCTTGACTTATCAAATTAAAGCAAAACATTTTCAGTTTTTATTTTAATGCTTAACTAAAACATGATTCGGAAGTTTTAAAATTTTTTCATGATATTATATTATGGCAGAGGATAGAAAACAAATCGAATATAAATTTAGCAGGAAATAAGAAAGAACGTAAATTTACGTATAAAATTTAAGCAATATATTAAAAATGTATTTTTGATAACAAATATATAAAAATAATAATATTTTGTCACAAAAAAAAAAAAAATCACGCTGCATAAGCGTGCTTTACGAAAAAAAGAAAAAATATGTCAAGTTTGAGTGTTTTTTTTTTTAACAGAAACAAACCACTTCTCCCGCATACATCTTGCGCATATAAGGGATATTAAAATGCCTACAAATACAGTGTATATATGTATATACAAATGCCTACATTATCATATATTTATAATAATTTTACATCATTTGTATATAGTCCCCCTATAAAATGAATAAATAAATAATTTTTACGATGTTATTGTTTTCGCAAGATGCGACAATAAACAAAACATATACATGTGTATAATTAGATTGTTATACACAATAAGTGTATGGCGGGTAATAATTTCTCGACACCCACACAGACATAATTCGGATTTTATTAATTTTGTAAACACACAATAAAAATAAAGTCATATATATATATATATATCGAATGATATTAAAATTTTAGCTAGTAATTCAAATTTTGAAAACTTAGTAAGATCATGCCAAAGCCCTGCATCGAGTTTAATTTTCAACTTTTTCATCTTAGGTACCACATAAAATGGTTACCATTTAATTTTTATTCAGAATTTTTTTAATATTTTGGCTTTTAGACAAAAATTTACCATTGACTATCGAACTGAACATTAGTAAATTTTTTATAAATTTTCAATTTGATTATGAAGAATCTCTCGGAAGTATAGTATGGAAGGTTATTAATCAAAATTAGTTCAAGTATAATCTTATTTGTTAAATAAATGTATGCATTTTATTAACCATGTCTTTAAACTGCAATTAGTGATTGTAAATAATATATTTGAAGTAGTTTGAGTGGAGTTATTAAATGATTTGAAGGCTATAAATTAAGTTGTTTAATAAAAAGTGAAATTGTTATATTATTGTACATATTAATTGTTCAATACTATTAAGGTTTATTCAAATACTTTGAAACCGCAATATCTATAAATTAATTACTTTACAATAACTTATCGTTGATGGCTACTGGTATTTTATTGTTTGAAAAAAAAAAACAAAAAATTGACAAATTAGGCTCCCTTCTGTCAGACTTATTTGTTGTTTTTTTTTTTTAAATATATTTTTCAAAATCTTAATCTTATCTGTAAATTTGAAGCACACACAAATGCTTCCAATGAAATTATAAACAAATTATTTGTTATTAGGTTAAATAAACACGTGTATTTATAAGTTGAATATTTTTCCAGCACTTCATTTATGTTGAGACATTATTGATAAAGAAAAACAAAAACAAGATACAGATAAATTTGTGATCGAACACCTTAAAAATCCAGACACAAACGATTATGGCATTAAGTAAAGTAGTCTAGAATTATCAATTGTTAAAGTAATTTGTACTAGTTAAACGGAAGTGAAGCGCACTTTGATCGAGTGAACAAGTTTTTTAAATGAAGACAACATCTGGTATGTTAATTAATATATTGGGCAAACTTTTTAAAATTTCCGTATACAAAATACTAGTGACTTAATACACCATTATTAAGTTTGCGTGGATGTTTGTAACTCCGAAAGGACAAATTCCACACCAACCTTCAATTATAATGATCGATTCAGAATGAAAATGTGTTCCATGTTGCTTTGTCCGTCTGTCTGTCCATTAAATTTATGCGCCCGTAGTTTGCATTTTTTGAAATATATTTATAAAATTTGGTATAAAAATATTTATGGGCCTAAAGTAGAACCTTATTTAAAACAGGCCGAATCGGATCAAGTCAAAAATCTTCTTTTTAACCTATTTATTCGACTTAACAAAGTTTTTCACCATTTTTGGTCGAGTTTATCAGGAACTAATGAATTCCTTTCAATGTCATTTCATAAAGTTACAATAAATTTTTCGCTTAAATTGCGTAATTGTCTTTATATTGGATTCCCTTATCAAGAAGTTTGTATATATTTTTGTATATTATTACTCGTCCTTCAAAACAAACCAAAAAGAAAAGAAAGAAAAAGAAAATAAATGCGTAAAAAGTTATCTGTAATTGTGTAATTGCTTTTCGCTCAATTTTGTTTACCATGACTTGAGTGCTTATCACCTTAAAGTTATTTATGCTATTTTATTATGTATGTTACATGTGTCGCAATATTATCAATAGAACTTCTAAAGGGTTATAAGCTTTTTAGTTTAAATGACATCCCCTTCATTTCTTTGTCCGTGAATGTTTGTAACGTGTACTATTATATAATCTTATTTACCCACAAGGTAGAATTCCTTTAAAGATTGATTTTTTCCATTTCTTCACCCAGCCTAAAATTAATTTTTGCGCCTAAACTTTATATTTGTGTATTATTTATAGTGTAACAATGAATATTTCATAGGTTATTGGCGTTTTTTCTAATAGTTTCTTATGGCCTTTCACAGGTTGTTGACAAGACTGCTTTTTGTAGAGAGATTGGCAGGCAATAGGCACTTTGCCACAATGTGATCCTTAAGAATTAAGTAAATATTGGCACCCACCAATGCTTACAACTACACAACTATACAGACACATACACATGTAAACAGTTATATATTATATATCAGAAGCTGGCTAGTTTAATTGTTTATTTTTCTTTCAAGTCTTCAAGAAAGTTTCTTTCCAATAATTAATCATACTTAAGTAATCTTCTTATAGAGAAACTTTCTTAAGCGAGCACGTTGAGATTTTATCTTCTGTGGGAAACTAAAAATAACTTTAAGTGTACGGTTTGTTGTTGTTGTTGTTAATCTAAACGCTCAAACTTGTACTTTGATTATAAATGTATAACCATAAACGTGCAAGAGTTTATATCTTGTTGTCTACAACAGCACCAACTACACCAACAACAACATTATAAACGTTTTATCGATTCGTTTTGTTATCATTTATTAATAGTATCCTATAACTGAAATGCTCACGTGCGATCAGCTAAACATCATACATATGTGTGTTACATATATTAGCAGTGTAAGCACATGAACAAAAAACATGTTTAATAAACTGGACTGATGGCCTAGCAAATGTTATTCCATTCATATATGTTGTACATAAACTGCCTTGAGATCACTTTGTCGAAACGTGTGCAACATCTATAGAGAAAGATTTGAGATAAACGTAAAGCTTTGCAGATTTATTAGATTAGTATCAAAATCAATCATAGGACACCCTTACGGTTTAAGGAAAAGCAACTTTTAAAGTACAAAATTTTAAAAAAGGACCCGCCCACTTTTATTCAATTTTTAACAATTTTATTCTACTTTTAATAAGTTTTGTTTTTCATAAAATATTGAACGTGATCGCATTAAGGCCGTGTCGGCAATCATACATTTTATTTTATTTCATTTCACTGAGGCAGTGGGTACCCAAGATTTTACTTGAATCAAATATAAAATTATATACGAGTATGTTGTTATTCGACCCGCCACTTGGTGTGTTATTTAATACAAATGCAAGATACCTCTTTACAAACACGCTACACCTTACAGATCAGTGTTAAGAAATTTAGTCTCTTCTTGCCTCTACTTACTGCGTTTGCTCATCACAGTACTACTTCAAAACTATGTAGTCCACAGTACCATTCCCATAATTACAATAATATATTTATGCTTTGCAATGATATTTTGTCAGAAGCAGTGTGAATGGGTATTTCACTGGGCGGCTCCAACTAAATTTTACAATTGTTCTATTTATACTCTGCATCACATGATTACATTATAAACTTATAATAAGTTTGGGCGGATGTTTGTAACTTCTAAATGGCACATGCGATACCCACCTTTAATTATACAAACAATTCAAAGTTTGAATTATTATAACTATGGCTGTTTGTCCGTCTGTCTGTCCATGTAAGTTTGTATGCAAACTACTGGTAGCATTTTTTTAGATATTTTTATAAAATTTGGTACAAGAATATATATTAATACATAGAGAAACTCTAATGAAAATGGAACAAATCGGATCATTTTAAAAACCTCTCCCCATATAAGGTTCTATTATAATGAAAGTGTTTATATGGAAAAATTGTAATTCTTAATATTTTTTGACAAAATTTAATGAAAATAGATATTTAGCTGTGCCAAATTTGGATTCGATTGCACTATTTTTAGAACCACTTTCCATTTATTGATATTTCACCAAGAGACTTATATGAAAATATCTCGGGTTAATGGCATAACTAAATTAATTGTAGTATAATTGGTAAAGTTAAGAAATGTAGGGTGTAGTCTAATTCTCATTCATTAACGAGATTGCCCTCTTAGAGAGTAATGTATAAGAAGTATAAAAAATAATAAATGAATAGAAAAATATTATGAAATTTCCAAGTGTTTGAATAGATACTGATTTGATAGGCATAGTTACAGATGGGCTTGCGTTAATTCGTTTGGGTGTTACAAATTATTTATTATCCGTAGACTGGTAAAGCAAGAACAAAATTTATGATTTTAATTTTAGTAAAGGACAAGCTAATGTTCCTCTTCCTCTTAATAATTTAGCACAAACGCTCCTCTTAAAAAGACTCTCTTCATACTTTCTACACTTAAATATTGTACAGTAAAGTGTATACATTTTCGATCATGTGTTACTTGTAGATAAAAATGTTTATGAAGTTTTTGTGTAACCTTTGAGCGTTAAGTTTTTCGGCTCGCAAACACGTGCTTTGCACTAGTCTTTCATTTTTATACGTTTGTCTCTCAACCAGCGGTCGGCAACCTAAAATTGTATTATATATTCATACAAGTTATAAGAATGTAGGTTTTTTAACGACAAAAAAATATAGTTATCCAGTATTATGATAGTAAAACTATATATTGAAGAGAAAAACACTACTGGACGCACCAGCAAAATATAACAAAAGATAATTAGTTGTGTCAAGTGTAAGTGTAATTGTACGTTTTTTACTTTTTTGTCCGGGCAAAGACGGTAATTTTCAGAAAATTATTTATATCGAAATTTCGATAGTAATTGATCAGATGAATTGAATGCTCTAAGTGTGACTTTTATTAGCATACAATGATAGCTTCTGTGATGATTTCAAACTATCATGCAAAACGTCTTATGAAATAGTATTGGAAATGTAGCTAGGATAAAAAAAAGGTTGTTGAACGCTGCTCAGTCAAATTATTCCCTTCCTTCATTTCTATTTGCATTGTACAAGTGGACTTTAGACTGTATTAATGTATGACCCCTCGGTGATGTACTTGTATTGATACTTTAAGAAAGACATGCTTGACTTAATCAATCAGATGAAATAAATTAAATTCATGCCCAAAATTGACAAAATTTTCTCACTTTCATAAACATTGTCTGCAAATTTTTGTTGTTATTTTTAAACTATGCGTGTTTTTTGATTTTTATATTAAATCACCGCACTTGGGCTTGCCAAAATTTTGTTGCTATTTTTATATACTTTTTAATATCACTTGAAATATTTATACTCTGTACTACTTGTGGCAAACGGTATATTAAGTTTGAGCTGATATTTGTAAGTCATAAATGGCTAAAGATATTATTACACATTTTGTTATATCGATCGATTTGGTGGTTCTGAATTACCTTTAGAATCGATTTAATCAAGTCCGTCGAAATGTTATGTTTCCATGTAAATTTGGCCATAACGTTTAAGGTATGCCGATAAAATTTGGTATAAGCGCGTATCTAAGTCCAAAGATACGTTCACTTTAAAACTTTTTAATGAAGTAATTCGTACATGATAATGACTGACGTTTACTTCCATACTAACCCACTTATATATATAAGTGATGTAGTGTATTAAATGATCGGTACTGACCGACACTTGTTTTATTATTTAATTGTTACAAAATTAATTTCACTTTTTTTCCTTTCATAATTTTTTCTTGCAGGTCCACTTATTGGCACCCGCCATATACAATGTTTACTGTGTTTTTGTTGTCTTTCATTGTGTTATGCTCTGCGTGTTAATTTATCCGTTGCCATTGTGGCCATGACCGATAAGAATGCCACAAGAAGTGATATAGAAGTAAGTTCAAAACAATCACTAGTTTATAATTAATTATCATGAACGATGGAATTTATTTTATTATGGTTTTTTCTTAAAGGGATTCGATTGGGATGAAGGCACTAAATCTTATCTGCTAAGCAGTTTCTTTTGGGGTTATATATTTACTCAGATACCCGGAGGTCATATAGCCCAGAAATATGGTGCCAAAACTATTCTATTAATTGGTATTTCTTTGTGTTCTCTACTCACCATACTCACACCACTGGCGGCCTCTGTAGGAGGTTGGCAACTGTTATGTGCAGTGCGAGTAATGCAAGGCCTATTGCAGGGTTCTGTTCACCCCGCTACGCATGCTATGTTAGCGAAATGGGCACCGGTAGAGGAAAGGGGCACTTTGGGTACATTTTGTTATTCGGGTGCTCAATTTGGCACCGTTTTAATGTTGGTGGCCAGTGGCTACATAGCTGACTCTTCGGCTGGTTGGCCAGCAATATTTTATATATCCGGAGCTATGGGTTTTGTATGGGCCATATTTTGGTTTCTATTTGCTGCCAGTACACCCGCGGAACATAAACATATAACAGCTGAAGAGAAGAGTATGATTGAGACTAGCTTGGGAGAAGTGGAAAATAAACCTCATAAAAATGGTCCCACTCCGTGGTTACAAATCTTCACGTCACTACCATTTCTATCGCTAATAGTCGTCCATTGTACACACATGTGGGGCTTTTGGACTTTGTTGACCCAAATTCCCAATTATATGAAAAATATTTTGGGTGTGGATATAAAAAATAGCGCTTTACTCTCATCGCTGCCCTATGCTGTCATGTGCGTGCTGTCAATTTGTTTTATTTACTTATCCAAAGTATTAGCCCGCTTGGATAATATTTCATTAACGTTCAATCGTAAATTCTTCAACAGTATTGGTCACTGGATACCAATGATCTCGCTTATAGCCTTGGGTTATGTTACCAAAGATCATGCTCTGTTGGCGGTGGTGCTGTTAACACTAACTGTGGGTATTAGTGCCGCCACTTATTTGGGCTTTCAAGTCAATCACATTGACCTTTCGCCAAATTATGCCGGCACGCTAATGGGCATTACAAATGGTGCGGCCAATATTATGAGTGCGATTGCTCCTTTAGCTGTGGGCTTTGTTGTAAAAGATGTGGTAAGTTGGAGTCTAAAATATTGAAAATATTTGTTCATGAGTATTTTTTTATTTTCAATAGACAAATGTACACGAATGGCGTGTGGTGTTCTTCATAGCGGCCGGTTTCTATTTTATTGGCAACTTTTTGTTTGTACTTTTGGGTAAAACAGCAGTACAATCATGGAATAGTTGCGAGGGTGCTTTAACAACACGCTGGAGTTTAGCCAGTGATATTAAAGTAGGTGCAGAGAAACTGCCAACTGATACTAAAGACTTGTGCTAGCCTTAAAGGAAGAAGACATCAGGTCTTGGGAGTATTCCGCTAAATTAGAATTTGTTAAATTTATAATAGTTAAATAAAAATTAGTTTATAGTTTTGCGTGTATGTGTAAAAGTCTTTTATTAATAAAAAGATGAAGTTATTTGTAATCTAGTTTATAAGGAAGAATTATTACATACCATACACATGATAAATGAAATTAAGTAAAAAATTTTTCGTTTATTGTAAGAACTATTTAGTAGTATTAGAAATTTTTTATTATATGCCACCTTGTCAACCGTTATATGGATAATTTAAGAGATTAAGAAAAAGTGTTGTTATTACAATTTTTTTTTTAGAGTGCCTTATTCAATAATATTATTATAATTATTAAACAAAACAAAACAAAAAAAAAAAACAAATCGACAGCACTACAAAATAAAAGAGAAAATGAATTTAAAAAAAACCGTTAAAAATAAAAAAACAGTGCTAATTTTATATGAAGAAAATGTAGTGTCTTTAATTTCATTTCAGCTTCATTTAGAGGAAGATTCAAAGTCAATGAAATGTTCATTCGAACAATAAGCGACTCCTTCTTATTCATCAACTTGGACAGTATAAAGAACATTTCAAAAGGTTGTTGTCAAGTCATTCAAAGACAGTAAGTTATTTACGACATATTTAACGGTTATCCAATATACAGCAGTGCCAGTTCATTGAAAAAAAGTGTGGAATAAGAGAAACCAAATGGAATGTTAGAAAAAGCAAAGTCAAGAATTGAAATTAAAACCAGGGAACGAAATTAACGATTACAAATTTATATAGAAAGTAAAGGATTTGATGTATATATACTAGAATCCTGTGCCGTCTTCATAACAAATAAAAACGAAAGCCTTTGCGAACTTTTTTATTATTTCCAATGGCAAAAATATGTAACACTGTGACAACCTTACGGAGAAGAAAAATTTTTAAATCACGTTTAAAATCTTACAGTTTCGCAAATCGTATGGATGCAGAATTTTAAGGGTGTTTCATATTGAATCGAATTAAATCGTGTTTCTCTAACATACTTTCACAATATTTTTATATTAATAAGTTTCAATTATTACAGAGTCTGTCACAGTTACCTGATCAAACTCAAACTTGAGCTGTGATTGGCATTAAAATTTCAATGTAGAATTGTTTTGGAAAATTTCTGTTTTGTGGTTTTTCTAAGACCATTTTGGGAAAAAAATGCCAAAAAAGTAAAAAATCTTCCAATTCCAATTAAACTTGACACAATGGTGCTTTGTGAGAAAGGGAATTAATAGATGAAATGTCATCATATCAAGAATTGAGGATTTTTCCCTAAAATGCAAGGTTCGAACTCCCGCTATTAATTTAAAACAAATTATAAATTTTGATTAAATCATGGTTTTTTCAATCAAAAAATTATTCATAATATATGTAATATTTTTAAAAATAGTTGATCTAATTTCGATTTAAACACTTTTTCGAACACAAGTAATCTTTTTTTTGTAATCTTTAATCTTAGCCGTTACACATATTCTTTCTTCGCATAAAACAGCTGAGAGTTTGTTGTTATTTACGAATACAGTACCAATACAAACAAGTAACAAACACTTGTTAAACACTTAGTTTACTTCATAGATACATGCAAACTTTATATTCAACAATAACGTATAGTATAAGTACAAACATACACACAAACATGTTTATACATAAGATAAATAATGGTGGTGGTTTATCTTGTTTTGCTATCCTGTCTGCGTCATCAATGGAATTATTTTTCTTGTGAGTGAAAACAATCGAAATGTTTTGTAAAATTTATAAAATTTAAATAGTTATTAAATAATTTAATAAGATATAAATTTTTGGGATAAAATTTATGTACATTGTTAAGTTATAAGTTGATTTGAAAAGTTATGGTTTTGCGTTACGATAGTTGCCAACATACGGGCTATCAACAAATAACGGCTGCTGGTACACCATCAGGTGAGAGAATACATAATTTAATAAGAAATATCAATTTACGGCTTTTCGATAGGTCCTCGCTTCGGAGTAAGGCACATACAATGCATTTTGGTGTTTTGTGGTTTAGCTGTAGCCTATGCCTTGCGTGTTAATTTGTCTGTAGCCATTGTGGCCATGACAGACAGGAATGCTACAAATCCTGATTTTACGGTAAATTATAAATTTTCTTCTTTGTCAGTGTAAAACAGTAAATTTTCCGTCGTTTTTCCTCCAGGAGTTTAACTGGAATGAAAGCACAAAATCTTACCTCTTAAGCAGTTTCTTTTGGGGTTATGTGATTACTCAAGTGCCAGCCGGTTACTTATCACACAAGTATGGAGCAAAGTATACATTCCTCTACGGTGTAGTGATGTGCTCCATGTTAGCACTACTGACACCTTTTGTAGCAGAAGTTGGTGATTGGCCATTTGTGTTGGCATTACGCGCATTGCAAGGCCTCTCTCAAGGCATGATATTCCCTTCAACGCATACATTTCTAGCAAAATGGGCTCCTGCCGTAGAACGGGGACGTCTTGTAACCTATTGCTATTCCGGAGCTCAATTTGGTACAGTGATCATGTTGTCGATAAGTGGTTTCATAGCCTCCTCATGGATGGGCTGGCCCAGTATTTTCTATGCAAGTGGTATGGCTGGTTTGGTGTGGTCGGTTTTCTGGTATTTATACAGTGCCAGTCGCCCAAGTGAACATCCCCACATAAGTCAAGCTGAGCTTAGACTTATAGAAAATGGAAATACAGAAATGCGTAATTTGGATGCTGATCAGCGTTTCGAAGTGGCCATTTTTAAAACACCTTGGCTGCGAATATTTACTTCGGGACCATTTTTAACGCTTATATTTGTCCACTGTGCCAACAATTGGGGTTTTTGGACTCTACTCACAGAGATTCCCACTTTTATGAAAAACATTTTAGGTTTGGATATACAAAGCAATGGACCCTTATCTGCTTTACCCTATTTAGCTTGTTTAGTGCTGTCGTTTGTATTTATATTCGTGGCTGATATACTAAATCGTGACAGTGTGATGCCTTTAAGCTTTTCGCGTAAACTCTTCAACACTTTAGGCATGTGGATACCGATGATAGCGTTACTGGGTCTGGGTTATGTAACCACAGGCAATAAAATCAAAGTGGCTGTTACTCTGTTAACAATAGCGGTAGGTGCGAACGCTGCCACTTATTTAGGCTTTCAAGTCAATCACATAGATTTGTCACCGAACTTTGCTGGTACTTTGATGGGTATTACCAATTGTGCAGCAAACATTATGAGTATTATAGCACCGTTAAGTGTGGGATTAATTGTTACTGATGAGGTACACTTTCCCGATTTTCTATTCATGTTTATTTTACGTTTCTTTTTTTTATGTAGAAAAATCCATTACAATGGCGTATTGTATTTTATATAACAGCAACATTTTATTTTTTTGGCAATTTACTATTTATAATATTCGGGCGAACCAGTCCTCGTATATGGAATTATCCCGAAGATTATGAAGATTACGATGCGGCAAGTGTTAATACGAGTAATATTAATGATATGGACAATAATTTAGAAACTCAACCCCTGCAACCATCTGTAAATTCGTCTTGAGGTTTCCATTTGAAACATATTTTATATATAATCGTTTGGTTATTATTATATATAAAGTTTGATAATAATTTTGAATAGAGATTAACAGAACAAATTATATTTTTAATATCTGTTAACAAAACTATAAAATCTTACATGAACATAGTTATAAACATATTATTAAATACCCAAAAAAGCTTAAAGCTTACACGTCTCTTCTATTGTTCCAAACAAAAACGTTTTATTTTACGCAAGTGAAAAAAAATTATTTGATTTAAGCTAAAAAAGCAGTGTAAGATATTATTTATGCATGATTGTGATTGTGGGCGCGACATGCTTATGGTTCCGCTCTCTAGTAAAATGTAGGCTGTCTATTAACTTACTTGTGGAATTCTACATCAAAGAGACTTTTTTAAATTATAGAATTTTTGGAATTAAAAAATACGATTCTGATCTGTAACTTTGTGGCTGCAAAAATGTTTATTGATTGTAGGTTTGTGACAATTTATACAAGGACTTAAATTTTAGCCAAAAATTATACATGTCTGGATAAAACTTTACATCAATAGCTCAACTTTTATGACTGCGAAAATGTCAATGATGGGTTTATTGCTCATATTATTCGCGCAAATGCAACATCACAGCCACATCTAGCTAATGCTTACAATTTCCTTGTCTCCAGAAATTGAACTCTTATGTTGTGATTTATTAGAAAGAAAAATCGCTTCAGTTTAGATTGTGTTTTAATTTTAGTTTTACTTACTAATAACCATTGAATTTTATTACATTCTTTTATATTATTATACAAAACATACACAACTATATATATATATGTAACATACATTTATACAAATAAACTTATACTAAAAATATATTATATATTTAATATAAAGGTTCGTGGTTGAAGTGATGTCGAAAACAGTTGTGTTTCTTGTAAGAAATGACAATATTTTTGCCCTTCGCATTATATAAAATTAAAGCTAAAATTAACATTTTACGAAATATTATTTTATATATATATATATATATATATGTATACTGAAGTTGTCCTGACGAAATAAATAAAATTTGACAATAAAAAAATTATAAGAAAAGAGATAATCAGAAAATGTTGAAAGAAAATACGTGATATAATTGTTAACGGCTTAAAGTTTGCAAAGAGCCCTTCTTCCCTCTTTCTTGTTGTCAGGATATTGACATTTTAATGACTATATTACTTTTCCTTAAAGCAAACTTGTATACTATGTACATTATAGCCTAAAAGTATACTCTAGGAAAGGATAATTTTGTCACTGTTGTAACATTTAGAATGTGAGGGTTTCGTTGATCTAAAGATTCCTATCACATTATATCTTCATATTATTTGTTGTATCTCTGCTTTCCACTTTTAATTAAGTTTATGATTAGCTGGAAGATCATCAGATTTTAAGCAACGTCCCCTATAACAAATTTCAGCTTCCGACGTCGGTTCTATCATTGTTTGTGATGTCGCATATATTATTTGTTCCATAAGTTGTTTATGAAATTCATGTTTTTCTTCAGGTGTCATTGAACTCTCCCATAAAGGAGTTTCTGTAGTAAAAGATGCTGTTGTTGTGGATTCCGGTTTGATTCGTATAATTTGCTTATATTCTTGACGTTGTTTATTGTTAGCAGTCAAAGTAGGCGTTATCGCAGAATCCTCGGTTTCTTCAATTGCAAAGAGATCATGCAATTGTTTTTTTACCTCAGAAAATAAACTAGGTTCTATAACTAAGTCATCATCCCCTCTGAACGTATCCATACGTCTAGTGGCACTTTCTTGCCGTTGGGGAGCTTCTCCAGTATCCATGTTTAATGCACTAAACATAGTAGTTGATATATCAGATTTTATTGTGGATGTGTCAATATTACTGCCCTGCTTGGTGGTGTCAAATGCAGTAGTGCTAGTTGTCCCTGTATATGAACGTGATACTTCAGGCGTAGTCGTAAAGTCTACAGGCTTGGCTGTACTATCAACGACATTGAGAGATTTTGAATTCCAATTTTGAGACTCTGCTGTTTCCAAATTTTCATTGTTCAATCTAGTAATCGGCGAGACACGTACTTTTTTCCATTTACCACGACGATTAGGTCTTTGATCGTTGGAAGTTTTTTGAGATTCAAAATCATTATTATCCGTTGATGTTACTTCACTTTTATTATAGTTTTCTAGTTGGTCTTGGGGAGCCTTACCCATGACTTCTTCCAGAAGTTCAGCAAACGTTTTTTCAGGTCTTTAAATGGGAAATAAATAAATAAATTTCTAATCACACACAAGCTAGTTAGAAATTACCTAAGATTAGGTTGCTTCAATTGAGGGTGTCTCTTGGTACCATCATAATTGGCTGATACTTTAATTTCATAATTGTCAGTTTCAGTTTTTGGCTCAGCTGTTATTATATCAGGTTCATTTTCAAACTTGTTTTGATTGGTGGAAAAAACTTTAAGATTTATGGGTTTGAAATTATGTACTGGGCTGGCTTTTGCTGACGGTGACCATTGCGACTCTTGTGCTTCTAATTGAAATCGTGTTTTGTAACGACGTTTAGGAATCTGAAATTATTTATATTTATTCTGGTTATTTAAAGAATGTGTTTTCTTTTACCAACCTCGTATGTTGAAGACCCAAAATTGTGATGGTTTGCTTTCCGATGAGGTTTCTGGGTTTCTTCTTCTTGTTCTTCATCTTCATCGGGTTGAGAAGTGGATGTAGCAGATGATAGTTCGACATTATGATGATTCAGCTTTTGATACGTATTTTGCGTTTCTTCTACTTGGTCTTCATCTTCATCGGGTTGTGAAGTAGATGAGACAGATGAAGGTTCGCTATTATAACGACTAAGTTTCTGGTAGTATTTTTGAGTTTCGTCTCCTTGTTCTTCATATTCATCATACTTTGCAGTAGATGAAGCAGGATGCGGAGGACGTTTGTTACGTGTTCGCAGTTTAAGTACTTTACGCGGTGGTACGCGATTGCGTATATGGAACGAAATCTAAAAATTTTCGAATTATTCATCATTTATATATTCGAATGTAAATGGATAATATTTACCAATGGTTTATCGTCTTCGGTGGTTGTGGTTATTGTTGTGGTGGTTGGCGTCTCTGTTGTTGTAGTTGTACGTAATCGGGGATAATTACGTCTGAGAAAAGGTGAGCGTCTCGTTGTTATTTGTTGAATTGAAGCTTTTGTCGCTGTTGTTGTGGTGGTGGTAGTCGCAATAGGCGCCTCCGATAGTTCCGGTCTACCTGTTGTATAAACAGGATGAATTTCATTTCTTATAAATGGTTCGGTCGGATTCAAATCTTCTTGGTTGGGAAAATAGCCTGGACCATAATTGTCGCTGTATTGATTATACTGTTGGGCAATTTGATTTGGTTCTAAAAGAGTGCCTGTATAACTCTGTTCATTATTAATTGCGTTGTGGGGGGTTACTGTAAAGATTTGCTGCGATTCTGATGTAGGTACTTCAGTGGTTGGTTCATTAATGCTTGAAACTTCGGTACTTGTGCTACGTATGGTTGGCTTAATGATGGGATAATTTTGATTTAATACATCTCGTTGGTATTCCAAATCTTCAGTTTCTGGTTTCTTAGATGAATGTTTATGTTTTCTCCTTGTCTTGATCCTTAAAGTTTCTCGTTCTTCTGGTGTTGGTTGATATCTTATACGGTTTGGATTACGTATGAAAGGTTTTCTGGAAATGCTTGGGCGTTTAGGGGTAGTGCTTGGAGATGTAGCAGTAATATCATTTTCACTGCCATTGCTATTAATATATGCTGCAGCTTTTACACCGAAAGGACGTCTTACCCTAGAAGGGGGACGCCTGGTCGAACTCTCTGATTCAGAATAGGAAGCTGATAATGCCATTTTCGTTGTTACTGGTTTGCGAATACGGTTTATTGGCCGTCTTGTTGGTCGCACAGTGTGGTCTTCTTTTTTATGAGTGGGATCGGTATATTCTGTTGAATTCTGTTTGCTATTTTCCAATAAATTATTTACCAATAAATTATTTACCAAACCTGGTAAATTTGGTGTTAGGGGTGGTAATTCCGACGGTAGCTGATATGGATTTGGATCGTATTCCACTGGCTCATCAGTAACTTCATTCTGATAAGTCGGGCGATGATTCGTTGGCAAATTATGACTGTTGAACTCTTGATTTTGTGTCAATGAACTTAAATGTTCATTTATTTGTGGTGCCTGAGTTGGACTGTAAAAAGTTATCTTAGGCTTCGGTGTAGTTGTTGTCGTTGTTGTAGTTGAGGTACTACTACCCTTTCTTTGGGCATTTAAAATTCCATATTCAAATTCAAAGGGTGAATAATGTTCTTGATCGTAGTCGGGTGTTGTCTGGTAAGGAACTTTTGGAAGATTACGAAAAGCATCCTGTTGACGGTAATAGTGCTTCATACGATATTCTTCTTCAGCTGTTATACTACTCATTGAGGGAGATGTGGGCTGACCAGCTTGAAAGAATTGATTATTTTCCAATAGCTGTGGATTACCATAAAATTGGGAGGATTGTGATGGTGTTGTCAACGATGAATGATATTGCTCTTGTGAAATCTGATTACTTTGGGGGTTTACTTGAGGGTTTAAATGTCCACGTGTACTATGATATTCTACTTCTGGACTCGTATTATAAGCAAAATATGTTTGAGGTGATGGAGTAGTCGTTGTTGTTGTTGTTGTTGTTGTTGTTGAGGTAACAGGTGCTGGAGTTGTAGATGTGGACAACGTTGCACTGGGCCTGTTCGGCGACACCTTAAACAAGTCGATGTCACGTATTAGACTAGGCATAGGGTTAAATTGAGTGTACGGATTATGAACTTGTGGTTGTTGACTATAGAAAGTTTGATCTTGGGGAATATGTTGTGGTCTCTTCTTTTTTGTGCGATCTTTTATGGGACTGTGTGTAGAGGATATTTCCGATATTTGATCTTTTTCATAATAATAGCTATACTTATTACCACGATTGTGGCTTTTTATGCTTTGAGTTGTGGTTCGCGGCTTCGAAGTCGTAGTAGTGTATTCTTCTATATAATTATGATTAGTTGGTTCATAGAGAGTATTGGTTTGTATAACTGGTCTATAAGTTTTAGAACTTTCAGATGTGCTTTTAGGTCGCGCGGTAGTACTTGAAATGTAGTCCTCCGTTTGACTTTGTAATGGTAAGTTGTAGTACGGATTCACGGGTATTTTAGGAAATGTTTGATAATTTGCATTCGTCAACACTGGTGCAGACGGTTTAGCTTTACTCAAATTTATTACAATAGATCCTACGTGAGGTTCGGGTAAGAATATTTTACTAAAACCAGCCGGTGTTCTATAACTCATTGGAGCTACATAGAAAGGCATGTCACGTAAATTGTAAATACCTTGCAATTGTGATAAATACGGTAATTCGAATTTGCTATAGCCGTGTGGTGTTGGCATACCGGCTGGTCCTACAAAAATGTCGGGTATTATTTGGCTGGGAGAATCCACAACATCAATTGTTTTAACATTTTTCAACCTGTCAACCACATCTGCTTGTGTTGGTCTCGCTAACGCACTCGATATAAACATGGCTAAAGCTGGCTGATGAGCTTTTGGTTTAGGTTTTACTGTGGGGTTGAAATTTAGGTAGTTCTCATAAATATTGGTAGGCCTTCGCAAGGTTGTTGTTTGAGGCTTTGCAGTAGTTGTCGTAGTAGATGTCGTGGTAGTTGTATAGGGTACTGCTGGTAAGAGAGGTTCTGGCGTATAAAATTGATTTACTTGAAATGGATCAATGGTAGGATAGGCTAAACTGTTGGCAGCATTAATGAAAGAATTTGATTGTTGACCTTGTGGTTGACCGCCGTATAAACTTTCGATGGGGACATAGAGTACTTGAATATCTTGCTCTTGCCCTTGCCCACTTAGCGGCCGTAATGAAGACGGTGCCGAAGGAGCTGAAGCTGTAGGTATGGCGTTATATTGAAAATTATTAGGTCTGTTAAATGATTGTAATGTGTCCAGTGAAGGATTGGTAGGATATACTTGAGCATTTACGGATTGCAAAGGAGATGATGTTGGTTTTTTGCTTTTACTAAAGAAATGCCCCAAACTGAGAGAATCTTCAATAATATTTTGTTGTTGTTGATTTTGATGGTTTTGCTGCTGTGTATTCTGTTGTCGTTGTTGTTGTTGTTGATGTGTTTGTTGTAAAGGTTTCTGTTGTTGTGATTGAATGATCGGTTTCTGTGGTATAGGATGAAATTCTGGAGGGAATAGAGGCTGCTGATTATATACCGATGAACTAAAGAGTGTAGCTTGTGCCCCGCCTCCAAAAGCGTGTTGAATTCGATAATTATTATTATTATTAACCGAAGCTAGATCACTTGGCCGATTATTAGTTTGACGACCAAACGGCGTTTCAAATTTCATAAAAGATTGGGATTGTGTGACCTCTTGCTGCCTCGTATTCGTATTAGCCTTCATTAAGGGACGCGGTTGCCTAAGCGATGATTGCGGTGGAAATTGAGCATAACTGAATTCAAATGGTACGTCTCGTTGTGACAGAATGGCATTATTTACGGCTTTGGGAAAATCGCCAAAATGACCTTTGGCTGGAAATGATTGTGAGTAGGTTAAAACCCGAGCATTTGAGGAACGATCTTTTAAGGTGCTATCATCAACATTATCATTATCGCTTTTATGAGTTACCGGTACCCAATCAAAACTATCATTAATAACGTCAGGTTCAATAGCATCTACTTGACGTGACCATTTTTCCAAACCATAAGTCAAAGGGGAGCTTACGCAAACGCTAACAAATAATATTAAGAGTTGGTGTCGTGACATCGTGTTGTCTGAAACGGCAAAAAGACACGCATTTGAATGAATTTCTTATTAACGGGAGGAAAGCGACAAAGAAAAACTTCATTTGTTTAAAGTAAAATATTCGTTAATTATTCGTATAGTAACTTGTATTGTTGAAATATGTATGAGGCAGGACAAAGAAAAAATATTATTTGTAGAAAATAACAATACGATCACTTTCATATGTTTTCTTCTTTTCATCATTTAAGTGTTTTGCTTTGCTATTTTTTATTTTTATTTTTTCCATTATTGCGGTAGAAAGGTTGTACGTATGTGGTGCTTCACGAGCCGATATAAAACTTAATAAATACAGTCTGGCCAAAGTTAATAATTGAAATAAAAATTACAATAACTACAACAGCTCTGTCATACATAAGACTCATAAATATTTACATTCCTTCAAATGTTATGTACCAATGGTACGTATGTTATTTATGTTGTTAATATGAAAATGAAAGCAAAAGTGAATTTTTAGTTTTGTAGTCACCGCCATAAATTATGGTGTGTCGTGGTCATTGTCGTTTTGATATTAATACAAAGTGTTTCTTTGTCTTCTATTATCTTCGTAATTATTGCATTTTTATCCGTTTATATGTTTTGTCATATTTTGTTTTCGTTTTCGTTTTAATTTTTAATACATGAACACTTTGTAAGGAACTGGATTATGCATTTTAATTGATTTCGTGTAAAATGAAATTACATAAATCATATGAAATTGTGTATTGGAAAAAATTAAAATATTTTCATTCGTTTAGGGATTTAGGGTTAAGCGGTTAAGGTTCAAATAATCTCAAAAGAATATTTGTGTAGTAAAGGATTACACATTGTTTTTTCTTTACTGTTTCCTCTACTTAATAAATAATCGAAAAAAAGCTTAATTGCGGTTTTGATAAAAAATTGATTTTTTTACATTTGTTTTGTTTAAATGAGAACTAGAAAGATTGCCCCTACAGCCTTAAAAGATTTTTATTATACATATATACAAATCGTCATCTCTTGAGCATTGATTATTATACAATCATGCTGTATGTCAACATTTTTCAGAATAATCGTTTGCCAAAATAAACATTTAGCGCCTTTGCGCGATTCCATCTTTTAACACAATATGTATTACCATATATGAAAACTTTGTACAAATATTAAACAAATTTACGAGAATACTTAAATACTTATATTATAAAATAATGGTCTTTATAAGTGTATACAGCGATTTTTCCAAAAAAGGATTTAAAATATTAGAATTTATCTTGCTCCATTGAGCTGAATTGTCATTAAAACTTTAATGTAAAAATGTTCGGAAATTCAGTATGTTTGCTGAAGACAAAGTCTTTGTTAAATAAAATTGTAAAAAAGTAAAAATCATCCGAGTGCGCTTAAACTAAGCAAGATGGATGGTTATAATAAATAGAATTTTTATGCCAAGAACCATTGGAAAACATTAAGAGTTGTGAGTTTTTGTGACATAAATATATAATTGTCTCCCTCCCTGCATATTTATTTTTTCCAGTGCATTAAACAGAAACACTTATATGCGTATGTGACCTAGCATCCTTGCCACATTTCAGCAGCAACCAATGCTGAATAAATTTGTATAAAATATATACAAATATTTTTTGATCATTAAAATTGTTGTTGTTGCATAAAACATCAAAAAGGAAAAACATCTCAACTAATATCATAATATGTAAATTGTATAAAAATATAATTGTGGGATAATTGGCAAAACGTTACAATCATAATTGTAACAATAACAACAGCCTCTTAACAAAAAAACATAAAGTTATTGAACCTTATGAGTAAATATTTTAAAATACACAAAATAACAAAACAATGGTTTCGAAAAAATGCACAGAATTTCAAAGGAAAATGTTGGCAAAGAAAAGAGAGGTTATTAAAGCACAACAACAACAATAATTTTGGGTTCAATTTACCATTAAATATATGAATTAGATTTTCCAGCAATTTATTGTACAAGTCAACCATAATGAAATAAAAAAAAAAAAAATGGTAAAAATTTCATATGAAGGGAAGTAAATAATTATGATTAACTTTCTCCCAACAATATTTTTCCCTTCCTTGTTTTTTTTTTTTTTTTGGCATCGCCAACACTCATATGAAATTGTTGAAATTATTGTTTGTTGTATAAATGTTTATAAAATTTTTAAGTTAAATGTTTACTATTAAACATTAGAGCACGTGCAAAACTATTGTCAAGTCATAACATCCGGTATAAAACATTATGAAGACAATATTTTGGACTATTTTCGTTTAGTTTACATAATGAGCATAATGCTATGACATTACTGGTAACCATTAATCAGGCACATTGAATAGTTTTGTTATACGTAACGTTCCTGAAAGTGAAAGTTGTGGGTGACGTTGTTTATTACAGAATAGAAATGTTTGTCTATTTTGAGGTGTTGGTATTGAGACGTGACTTAATGCGATAAACCGTCAAGCTTACAAATAATCATAACTACGTAAATGCTTAAAATGAATTTTGGCGCGTAACAACAATTCCATTTTTTAGTGTATTAATTTAATGTTGTAGTAATCGCTTACATCATGTTTTGACAAATTTTTATATATTTCGTATGTTTCGTTAGTTGCATTGCTTGCATTAATGATGTTTCGTAATTTAAGAAATTATTCTTCTTTAACTAGAGCATTAAATTTATCTAAATACGAAATATTTACAAACAAATATTAAGCTAAAAAATTCAATTATAAATAACAAGGTCACACTGGAAGTGTGTTTATGAAAAAAGAAAAAAAAAATTCATTAACCATTTTCGAAGTTTACTTAACCAATTATAAGGCAGCTGTTGAAAAATTGTTTGTAAATGGTCAGCGCAGTGTGACTGGTGCAGATGCAACTAAGAATTGCTTCACAAATGACTTTGAAATCTCAAATGAATTGAATTTCTTAATATACATAGCTGGCATTAATTTGTTTTAAACGGTTTAGTATTTGGTTTCTCTGCGTGTATAAGTACCATGTTATGAAATTAATGTCATGTTCAACATTAGATATGGAAATGAGGTTGTGAGAAAAATAATTAAAAAAAAGTAGATAAAATAATTTGGGTCACGACAAATTTTAAATACCCACCACCACTTGCAACGTGACTACTCATCTTATGTGATGAATATAAGAAAATTATAAAAAAATTTCCCTCTACAACCTTTAAGATTAACAGCTCTCTACTCCATAATGCTCTACTTTCGTCACCTATTTCTTCACACAAGAGTTAACCACTAAACACAGATTAAATACTTGCAACATAATCTTGCATGATGTTGCTGTTTTTATTATAGTTTTTTTTTTTTTTAGTAGTTAAAATAATAATTTTAATGACAACACTCAACCATTGTAATGTGGCAGTAAAATATTACATTGAAAGCTAACAGCAATTGGATTGCAACAACAACAATACCTAACCTACTCTTACCACTTAAATCTTTTACGAAAACGACAACAACGACAAAATATCCCAATAATACATAAAAATAAGTTAAAATATACTTTTTTTATACACAACTATTGGTTATAATAAAATCGAGCAATGTGAAGCATACACAAAAAAACAAAAAACAATTGTAATAAAAACATCTCTTATGTTATTGAGAGTGCAGCTGAGCTGAGTAGATGGCAGGTTTATTAAGCGTGGGAAAACTATTTGCTTGCAACTGGTTAAGAATGTTAAGTAAAGCAGACCTTCGATTTAATGAACCCATCTGATCATCTATCTATAAGGAAAAAATGTGTAATCCACTGCCGCCACAGATATAAATGAACGTTTATTTATTGCTGATTTTACATAAATTATTGCTGTAATTATTTTATTTATATAACCGCTAAAGCGAATTGAACTCCCATCACAAAGAATATTGTTGCGGTGATATTTTGTAGAAAATATTAATAGAGGATACTTGCATTATTACAATTGCTTATGTTTCCTTTTATTTATATGTGATAGTAAGTAATAAAATAAATTCTTACTGAGCATGAAGCTATAATCTTTTTGTCCATATATCCGTTAACCCGTCTGAAGTATGTCTGTGGTTTTTAACAAAATATAATGAATTTAGTCAAACAGAAAGTAATAACTTCTATACTCCTTCCTTTAATCGAACGTACTGCATAAAAATATATTTCAGTTATGGATTAAATATTCTTGAAGCGCCGCTCTTGGAAAAATGTACTCCTTTTCTTTAACTTTGAAAAAAATTTTGTTATAAAGCAAATAGTTACGACTAGTATGAATTGCATGACCTTTCATAAATTTCCCTTCCTATTGTTTTAACAATTAAATTATATCCGTAAGGTAAAAATTGTATAATTTTATCTCATATAAAATTAAGTACCATGAATATATTTCAACTTTAAGCTAACCTTATAACAAATTTAATGTAAAATATAATAAATATTTTAATGAAAAAAGAAAAAAAAAATTACAAATAAAAAGGAAACAAAACAAAACCAATAAAGAAACGCCATAAACAACAGTGACCATGAATTGGCGTCTAACCAATAATATACAAAAAATTCAATAAAAAACCATGATAATAAAAAAACATTAAAAATACACGGCGAAGAGAAGAGTGAAAATATTGCAAGTCAATAATGCTGAATGCGTGCTATCATTTATTACTTAGCAATGACTTGCAAGACTTAGAAGTCAAATGAAATTAAATGGATTTGAAAAGCCAGGCACGTAATATTTTGTTGCTTTCAATTTCACTTTCGATTTTTTTGTACTTAGCCAAATTATTTTAAAAAAATTTCATTGAAATAACTCAACACACAATACATACACGTTGTAAGTGTTAAAGTTTTAATAGATCGTGCTGTTCATAAAGCTTTCAACATCCATTAAACAATTAGTTAATAATGTGTGTAAATAATAATCGGCCGGCCATAAGTAGAAAGTCGTTTAAATTTAACATAATTTTCATTTCTAAAGAGAGAAAAAACGTTTTTAATCAAATGTGTGGTAACTTGTAATTAACAATGAAATCATTTAATTTTTAGATTATTCGAAGGATACTATTATTATTTCCACTTATTCTCTATTCCAGCAGTTTGTTTTAGCAAAATCTACATAAAAAGGTAAAAAGGCTTTAGTGTATATGATATTACAAAACTTTATTTATATAAAAGAAATCATTATAACGCTTTTCCCATGTAACGCTATAATGCGGAAATTTATTGTTTATTAATGAGTTCAGTGGTTTAGTAAAACAGCAATGATTTGCATTTCTTTACTTTCCATTCTATATTTAATATTAATTATGGAAAAAATGAGTTTAATCATGTTATAGTCGGTCGTTACCACACATCTCATCATTTTCTTGAACAATAAAGGGTTATGTCAAAATCATGAACGCTCTTAAAAGTTATTCTTTTATCCATATATCTAAAAGTAGCGATAGTTGTATAAATGTACTAACACCAAACACTAACAACAAAATATGTTACTCATAAAAAAATGAACGAGTTTGTTGCTTAAGTCTTTTGTTTAAGTTTATATGTTAAAACTTTATCTGGTCATTAAATGGAAATACCCCCCAATTCTTGATATTTTTGAAAATTTATAAAATCGATTCCACTTATGATATAGATAAATCGTGCCGAGTGTGAAAACTAGACGACTTTTATTTTTTCGTTAATTTTTTATCACAAGTAAAAATGTTTCATTTCCAAAAAATTTTTATAAAATTTTGAGGCTGATCGATAATAATAAACTTAACACTGAAAAGTCAGTGAAAAGTCACACTAAAATGGGATGTGACTGAAGTAATAATTGAATTAAGTCTGTCTCTATTAAACAAGTCTTGAACCTGGAGTAGTTAGGGACCTCCTTCCTTAAGAGCCCGTGTTTAGCCAACAGCACCAATTCCACTTGTTCATATTCATGCGTAAAAGGATTATGTAGGTTAGAGATAAAGACATTTATTGTCGAATTTTCAGCTTACTCAATCCACTCTGACAATTTCTGTCACGGTTTTAAACTACTTCACAGTTTTAGAGTTTAATTTGAATGACACCCGTAAAAGTCTACATATACGAGTACATGCATTTCAAGACAGGAATATTTTAAACTGCGTAAAAGATTTTTATCTACGCTTAAGTTAAAACATTTCAAACTTTGTATGGTACTGAGAAATACTACTTGAGACTCAAACAAAGGATCATTGTATAACTAAAACTCACAATTCGGTCACATTAATTTCATTTAAAATAAGTTTGAATTGTGACAAATTTGAGTTCAATGAACATTCTCGTTCATATTTTTCCAAAAGCTATAATAAGCAAGACAAGAAGGGAAAATTTTGCTCCATATCAAGAGAGTTTTACTACATTATCCTTTTATAATGTAAAGATGACCTTCACAGTTGCTATAGTACATAATTTAATTAGAATTGCTTGAATATTTAAAGACAATAGCATCGCAAAGAGTTTAGAAAATATTAATTGTTTATAGTGACTCATGAATTATTAGTGAAATGAATTATTATTGATATTTTTATTGTAACTTATAGCTTGAAGTCTACTTTCAAAACATTTCACGCTTATAACGGATTTCACACAGATTTACACAAATACGCTTGTATAAATAAAATACATACATGGAGAGTTTTTCATAGTTAACGTTTGAACAATTGTATAAAAAGGGTGTTGTCGTTATTATTCATGAAAAATAAATTCCATTTGTCTCTTTAGTATTTCAATCCATATACATATGTAAGAAAACTTCAAGGTTGCATACATGAACATATGTACATGTGTCTAATCTAAATGTTATATATAAATTCTGTAACGAGGCTTGCCCGATGTAAATTCTTCACGTTTAAGATAAATTTTCTCCCCGAATATAAAACAGAAAAATCTTTGCTCATATACAATATTTAGAGATGTAACTTATATTTAAACCTATAAACGTATTTTTAAGTTCTTAAAACCTATATATATATATACACATTATAAATAAATATGTTAACTTGAAAAAAAGCTAAAGTTATTGTTGGGTTTGGTCGGTTATAACCTTTTCAATTGTTATACCCGCCATCTTAGTTGAGTTTGCCATTCCAGTTAGTTAAGTTTGGCACACAGAAAGAAAGTTCGGAGTGTGTATATTTTTGATCAGCATCAAAATCTGTCTCTATTAGACAAGTGCGCCTGTTATTAGCATTCTCACGATCGTAAATTTTGAGATTTAGAATTAAAATTTTATATATTTCCTGTTATTCATTGTTGTTGGGGTAAAATAGGTTGTGAGGCATGCCCACAATGGACAAAATTTGGCCTATAAAGTAGACATTCGATATATTTACAATTAGTCCACAAATAAATGTGCCAAAAATAGGCGTGGTTGAATAGCAGGCACGCTTACAATTTACAAAAAACTTAATTTGATGTGTAATCTGACTTATAAGACTGCATGGTTAAGAACCTGCTAAGCCTATAGGTTTTACATAAAGATGAAGCGTATAATATATTTGACTTGAAAGAAGTTTTAGTTATCTTACTTGTTTTTTATTACGATAGATAGTTAGCTTAAAGAGTCTTGGCGGCTTGGACCACATTATAACTTGAGCACTTTATTGCTAAATTTAATTAGTATAAAAAGTAAAAGTTTTTTTTAATGTATTCATGAAATGCTTTCTCAAGCGTTAAAGGTAGAGGTTAACTACCTCAGTAAGGCAGATGAAATTAAAAAAATATACATAAACTTTGGTTAGATTATGAAACTTTTTCCGCACACTCATACGTTCTAAATGCCTTTTTATTAACTCACTGAACAGATTAAGAATAAAATGTTAAATTTTAAAATTGAAAAAATTTAAAAAATTAATACAATAACATAAAATATAATAAGTACTCAACAATTTTTTGTGCACTTAGTATATAATTTTTTCTAGTTAGCAGTAGTTTCTGTTATGAACCGGTTCCACTGCAACGCTGTTAATAATTTTAATCATTAGCCTTATAAATTGCAGTATAACATATTAGTTTGTATTGTATTGTACATATCAACAAAAAACAAAAAACGAAAAACAAAAAAACCAAGAAGAGAGATAATTCATATAAAAGAAAAATTTCTTCATAACTAGAGCATAAAAGCAATACTTTCATATTTTTTTTCTTACAATAAATAAAAAAAGATTTATTTAGATTATAAAGATTGAATTTTATTTCAAGTATAATTTTTTCTAATTTATTTTCATGCCACCCCTCTTATAACTTTAAATGACTGAAATTTATATTTTTTCTCTTTGTTTTTCAAAGTAATTATTTAACATACCAATCTGCTCAACGTTTTTATAGTCCAGAGGAAGAAGTAATTAAATGGTAAAATATATATATATAATATGTTGGTGCGTGTTTGAGTATATTGGCTCAAGACAAACATACGCACGTTTTACATTAATTTATAACTTGAATTTCTTTTTTCTCCTTTTTTTACTTTTTTTTCTTACTTTCACTTTCTTACTATAGTAGTTGGTGCTGTTGTTGTTGGTTAACTTTTAATATTTCATTCACACACACACGCTTATACGCATACACGCATACCTAAATCCTTTTTATCTATTTTAAGTAATAGAACATGTTTAACAATTCTACTGAACAGTTCAGATAATTGTTGTTCACTTCAAATGTTATCTTGTTCTTCTTTTTTATCATTTCTACTCTTGCATGATCATTTCTTCTTGCATTACACTCCTTGTTTAAATTTTTCTTTAATATTACTGGATGCTTGCTAATAAAGCTAATTAGAAAATTATCATTTTACCGTTATTTAGTGTCTGCAACGTTTGCGTTTCGTTAAGAAACTAAAAAATGAAAATCATTTGTGGCTCAAGCAAAAGTAAAGTTGATCAACTACTACAGCTACTACCCAAGTGCATATGTGTGCATGTGCTTATGCTATTGTTATTGTTGTTTACTCGTATATGTTGCCTTAGCGTTTATACCAAGTTAAGTTAAAATACGAAAGAGCTGTTAATTTTGTTTGTGGTTACAGCAGCAACGTTTATAAAAAGCATACTCTCATACACATGTGTGTATATATCTACACTTGTATATATACACTATATAAACTAAGGCTAATACCTATTTGTTCGATTGGTTGTCTATATGCAGTTGATAGCTGTTTGGCTTGGTTCCTTAGTCTAAAGTTATTGTCTGTCTCTCTGTATGCAAACTCGATTTTTATTATATTTGTCGCACTCGTACAATATTTAATAATAATTTACAATTTACTGGTTTACCAACAATAATAATAATAATAGTAACAACAAAAACAACAACAACAAAACAAAACAATTGCTACACCAAAGACAACTGTAACAACAATTATGGCAACTATTACCAACTAAAGCCAGTTCGTACATTGAATTTTTGGCTACAACCACACCACTAAAGATTATAAAACGTACATATATGTATGGTGTTATATTTTCTTTAAACGATTTGTTATGCTTTACAATGAGAATCCAGTACAAAATGAAATCTATTGCAGTTGATATATATTTTACATCATTTTTCCATAAACGAATGAATGCATGAGCGCAATACTCAGTTTGATTTCAAATCATCGCATCTATATATATGTCTATGTTGTTGTTGCATTTTGTTAAATTTTCTTATGATTTTCTAAATAACAGTTGGTGGTGATGGTGCTGGCATTATTTATGCTTGGCGGGTATTTTGTATTCAGTATAAATTGCCCTCAATTATAAGCGCTTGATAATAATACTGTTATTGTATTTGTTATTCTTGTTATACCCTCCACTTAAGATGGGGTGTACACTGAGTTTATCAATTCATTTGCAGCATCCAGAAAAAGGCCTCTTAAACCCTAAAAGTATTATACATATATTCTTCATCAGCATCTAAAACTGAGTCGTACGTTCGTTTGAGATATTAAGCTGAAATTATTCTTAGTTTCTGCACGCAAATCAATTGGACAAGATCGATCCCATCGATATATGAAGTTGAAATTTTGTAAACATATTTATATTCAAAGCTATGTTGTAAGTAGGCGTGGTCATATAACAGACACACATTTCAATTCACAATTTCCTTAACACCGTAGTTGACAAGCCGACACATAATTCATACACTATGAGAGAGTGTACTCATATACCTGCCAAGCCCAATGTTTGTTATAGATGTAGAGGGTATTTTACACATTTGACCTAAGCCAAATTTAGTTTTCTAACTTTTAAATTATTTAATTATATGAAAATTTTTGTAAACAAAAGTTGAAGACAAGGCAACTTGTCATTCAATGTGTAGCATTCTTATGAGAATAAACATTTTTGTACTGCTTCTTAACGTACTAAATATATAAAACATAACAAAATCGTTTTCATCTTTGAAAACACCTGAATAAAACTGTAGTAGGTAGGAAATCAGCTCTATCAGCTCCATCGCTATACAACACATACATATAACACAACAAGTGGAAATGTTTATCGGTCAAGACCGATCACTTACTACCTTACACTACTTAGCTGTTTAAATTAGGCTACAATTAGTTTAGTGGTTTCTGTATACGAGCGGCATTGTCATACTAGTTATTTCGAGATATACCATTATATGGAAAGGTATTACAAAAATGGTCCGATCGGATTCAAATTTGAAACTAATTAACTATTCTTCGCCAAATTTTATACAAAAATATTAATAATTGTGATTTTACCATATAAGAGATCCCATAGAGAGGGGTTCTAAAAATGTTTATTTGGTCCATTGGTTTTCAGTATGGTTCTTCTTTGGGCCAATACACATCCTTGTAGATTGTTGCTGTGTTTCTTCTTTTATAAATTAGAATATAATTATTAATATACACATTTTGCTCGACTTTTACTTGAATCCAAAAAGCAAAAGACTTAGAGCACGAACTTGATTTCTCATAACCTTAACTATTATATTTACAAACAAATAAGGATGCAAAAATGTATTTAATTTAGTTTATTTGTAAATAGCCTCCACATTTATATGTAGGCGTGGCATTTGAACAATTATATCCCGATTTAACGTCTACATACTTGTAAGTCGCATTCTCTACAAAGCGTATTTTCTGTAAAATTATGTAAATGCATGATTTTGATGTTGATGAAGAATTTGTTCCATAAAGTCTTGTAAATTTTTATAAAGAGGAGGGTATAAGAACTTAATTCATTTAATTGATGATTGATATAAAGAAGGGGTGAATTTTGCCAAAACTGACCGCCCACTGTCGTGCCAAATTTCCTTAGTCTCATTTTTATAGTCCAAGAGTTAACCTTAGCCAAATATTATTTCATTTGATTGACATACAATTTATTTTTATTTTTATTTTTATTATTTTTTCATTTGTTAAATTTTCGCAACCTACCATAAAAATGCAATTTCACGAAAGCGAGACAATTTGGCAAAAACCCACCACCACCGCAACATAAATATTCAAATATTCAGGGTTAGCGGTTGCTGTAATTAGCATAAAAAAACAGAAAATCATGCCTTCAATGGTTGTGCAAGTGTCTGTCTATTTTAACTTCAACACCATTATTATTCTAGTGTTTGGTTGCTATTATTTCTGTTTGTTAGAAATTTTTCTAGAACAGTTTTGTGTTTGTGCCGAGCGGTCGTGTAATTTAATTGTAAAGAAAACACAAAAAGTAACAACAACAAAAAAAAACTTCAAAATGTAATTTATCACCAGTTTTGTTAACTAAATGCCAAGAGGCCTAACATACAATGGAAGTGGAAATTATGCTAATAGCAACAAATTATATGTAAGGTAAAATAAAAAAGCAGTAACAAAGAAAAAAAAAACAACAACAACATTGTTAGAAATTTATATGAAAATTTCGCAATTTATTTATTAGCTGAAAATTTGAAATTAATTTTATTAAAGCAATAAATCGATTGAATAATGTCCATCTGTCCCTCCATCTGTCACTTTTAAAAATACACATGATTGATATATATTAAAGGTTAAATTTTCGTATTATTTGAAAGCGGTTAATGATGATGGGTATCCTAGATTTGGCATACGCCGAATCTTTTTTACTTATTTTTTTATTGCTTTCCTGCACTGTCTAGCCTTTCATCTTCAAAATCATCACTTTTTGTCCTCATGTAAAAAGTTTTGACATCACATTATACGTCAACTTGATACATAAATTACTTGCGATGATTATACTAAAAAAATACGCATTCATTGTGTAATAGTCAATGAACTTGACTTGATTTGACTGCATTGTGACTTTCTTATGAATTGTCAGTTTATATACAATACATATACAAAAAAAAAGATAAATTAATGAATGAAACTTTAAAGATTATGATGGGTTGCATGCAACTATGAAGAGCTGCACTATGGCGCTATACTACAGGTTTTTAACATACAAAGTAAAGCTTATTAAAAATTATTATTATTATGTAGTGATTATAAGTGAAGTAAATGCTTTGTTGTTGTAGGGGTAGTGGAATATTTGTCTATTATGTTTAAAAATCATTATAAACTGTCTGGAAGGGTCAATTAGAAAAAGAAGTAAAAAATATCAATTTAAATGAAATTTAACTGAAAGAGACACAAAGCAAAAAGTTCATCAAGGAACGCACTATATATAAAAGGATAAGATGTGGAAATAAAACACTCAAGATCATCCTTTAAATACCAACGTCTGTGTGATTAATTGAGGTCACCCAAGAACAATATTTTATAGCAAAATCTAAGATGTATCAAATATGACACTATAAGTAAAGATGAGGCATTAAAAGTTATTTGAATACAACTACAAAAACTCAACGTCCACAAGATTGGTGAATTCGATCAGAGTCGATGATAGCAATTAGGTTTTCTCCACCAGATTTATGAATTTTATCATTTCATATAATTCATACCCTCCTTTTCTTCACTTAACCTAACTTGTTGCCATTTGTTATTATTATGAATCTTATTTCGATTAATAAAAATATTTCTAAACTCTTTATTAAGATTTTATATACGTAGATTGTGTTATTTCCCGGCGATGATTTTTGTTGCAAAGTTATTTGTAATAAAAATTTTATATGTTTTTTTTTTGTTTGTTTTTGTTGATGTATTACGACGTTGAAACTTCCTGGTTCACATTTTTGACATATGTTGACTTATGTATGTATATAGATGTTAATCATAGAGGAAAAAAGTAAACAAAAACTTCTTTAACTGGCAGCTTAATAAACTCTTTGAAGTATATATTTTATGAAAAAAATTAATGTAAGGAAATTGGTTAACAGTTAGAGCAATCAATTGTGTAAAGTTTCCACAGAAAAATGATTACATTGAATTTGCACATATTTAATAACAAATATCCTTCCGAAAGTGTTCACAAACTATTTGAAATTTTACAACAGATTTCCATTGAATACATTTTGTTGTGATTTAGCAAATTTCCCGGTAGAAATAAGACTTTTACTCCCAAGAAAGCATCACTATTTATGTTTATTTAAAGATAACTTACGAAGCTACTAAATCATTCTGCATTGAATTACTGATCTGTCCTCGTAGTTTTACTATTAGCAATGCTTACGATTAACTAATCAATTGGCCATATGTGGCACAAAAAATGCGTTTGGAATATTATTAAATATTTAACAGAGAGAATTTGAAAAACTGCAACAAAGAAATGGTATTTTAAAAAACATTTATTTTCAATTCTTTCACTTTAATTTTCACTTTTTTTTCAAATTCCATTACATGAGTAACATACTAAACAAAACAATTTAAAACGCATTTTTTTTTTATATAATCGAAGTGAATGCGACTTCTTTAAATTAACAATAAAGTCATCGTAAGTCTAGTTATGAAGCTTACAATTCCATTTTGATTTATGCTTTCTTTTAAACGTAGTGTTTTATTATCAAAAAAGAAATTTAGTTGTTTTCATTCAACATCAAAATATGGCCTGCATACATATACAAAACAAGTCCACTTTAAAATTTCATAACAGTCAACAGCATCAACTGCCTTTATGTTTTTATCTTTCACTTTATATTACATCACAGCCATACAGACATTGGGGACATTGCCTTAAAGGTAATAAAACAATAAAACCTGAATTTACTATATATGATAAGCATATAAACTGTATTAATATAAAAGTTGAGGAAATTGTAAAAAGAAATTTCTGGCAAGAAATTTTGCTCAAATTAAGAAAGTTTGAAATAAAGAAAGACACACCAAACCGACCTGTTAAAAATATAAATATAAGAGATCATTTGTTCAATGAAACATTACCTGGCACATGTGGTTTATGTGTGTGTGCATATGTGCTATACGATATCAGGTATTAAAGAGGGTTTTTACCATTTTGAGGGTATGCAAAGTTTATTACACAGTTAGAAGCACTCGGAAGAAACTTTTTAATAAATTAATAAGTTTCGAATCAACCTCTACATGATTAGGTACATTTATATATATGGAGGAGGTACTCAAATTTCGAACTCTGTGAAAAAACGGTATTCCGTTGTTATATTCTTAAGTGATCAATGTCATGACCTACTGTTTTCAGTTCCGAAGTGAGACTGCCTACAATAGGTTGATTTCTTATTAAATATGTTTTAAATCAGTAGATCTCTACCATTGTGGACCCAAGCAGGGTGTTTAAGATCCAAGTTAATCGTTAATAAATTTTTTTTACTTCTTACTCAAAAAATTATTTTGCAAAGACATAAAAAAAATTTTAAAATATTCACAAAGAAGTATTTTAACGGTATAAAATGTACAGTTAGCATATAAATTACAATACGCACATAATACAAAGATATTTATATGAATAAAAAATAAAAATTACAACATGAGTCAAGACATTTAACGAAATATTTACCTTGTGTCATTATAATTAAGAGGGGCGTTAGATTAACGAAAGATATTTGTCTGCTGTTAAATATAAAAGGCCAAAAATCTTCGACATTCGCCATGACTTGTCCAAAATGTTTACAGTGATTTATCCATCTTATGCCAGCACAAGAGCAATTCTTGTTATTGTAGGAAAATATAAATTACATTCATATCCGAAAATTCTTGTGTAAGTTTGCTAATAATTCTATTCATAATGCACATATTTACTGTATGATAAAATTCAATATTTGTTGAAATGATAAAGTATTTTCATAATCTTGGAGAATAATGAGGACTTTTATTGATCATATATTAAGATGAGAGATAAACTGTGTATGTTAATGGGTTTTTAGTAGGCACGTTCGCCAATTTTAAGGTATCGAGGTAAAATTTAGAACATACAATACAAAAAAATTTAGCTTTCTTTTCCTATTTCAGTATAACAGTATTTGCAGAATATTTAATTTAAAAAATATCATTAGAACAAACTTTGTAGCTTAAGTAATTAATTAACGTTAAAGGTGTTAGAAGTAGAGAATATTATGATAATTTATTAACAATTATTATGAATATAATAATTAAAAGTCATTAGGATTAGTTTAGAAAGGATTACTAAACAATCACTTGATTAAATGACTTTTTAATTTTAAATTAATTTTTAAGAAACAAAATTGTTTCATAATATAAGTGTTTAAGATGTGAATGTTTTGATAAATATATAATAATTTATAAATAATTTCCTGTATTGCTACAGCTATCTGTTGATTTTTACCATTTTGTCAATTTCTTCAAAAAAGCAACAAATTATGAATTTTTCGAAATTTGAAATGTTGTTTTACCAAATTTTTACTACTTTATTGATAGTTATTGATTATATGATAACAATGGTGCAAGTTTAACCTTCATTGACTTACTTCTATGAGGCTATAAACTAACATATGAAACGCGTAAGATACTCTGAGTGAGTGAGTTTAAGAAATTAATTACTTTCTAGCTAAATAAAAGAATTCTTTAGAATTCCCTAAATATTATTGTACCTTCCAAGTGATGTATAAATTTCGTGTTTACCCCTTTTATTTTTAGTTTTATAACAATTTAAACTTACAAAAGTTCCTGCCGCTTAATATGAAAAGTTCGGTATATAGATAATATATCGACAATTCTTTACAAAAAAAAAAAAAACTTGACCCCTAGACTCTATTATATATAAAATTTAATAATAATAATAATTTTTGTAAAAAGTAATTGATTGACCCACCCTAACAGTTTCTTCGAGGCTTTAAAACTATCATATAACACTTGATATACAATGAGTGGTGAAAAGCCACAATTTACATTAAACAAATAAGATCATGTAAATAAAATCATACCACTGTGGGGAATTTGATCGAAAAAAGCTGGGAGAGTAAGAAATTAGAGTATAACAGTGCTTTTGTAAAAAGAAAAGCAAAGTGCATTGTTTTCAAACCAGTTTATAAAAGTATGCAGGGGTCACACCTCTTTTAAATAATCAAGAATTAGTAACTACAATGTAATGCATATGAGGTGATATAAAAAGTACACAATTGTTAACTGTGACGTCGTCACTATAATGAGAGCAGAACTATATGATCAATAAATTTTCTAAAAGCTTATCAGGTGTTACCTAAATGGAAAACTTTTACTTGAAGGCATACTCTGCTTTTTTTATATACTCTCTGTAATATTTCATTCTCATATTTAGTGTGTTTCAGTCTTTCACCAATAATGCGATCATTTGGTTGTTGTACTATTGTATCTTTTACTTAAGCGCCCTATACGAACGGGTATAATTTAATTTTTCTGTGTGGTGCACAATTACAAGAGTTACATAAGTTTAAAAGAAAAACCCTTTCACCTTCTATAAAAAAAATTACTATGGCTTTACGTGTATTATGTGTATCACCTGTTGGCAAGATTTTGGGCCAATTGAGTGTACGTGCCATGTCTTCACAGTCTGATTCCAGAAATATTGGTTTTATTGGTGTGGGTAACATGGGCGGCCACATGGCTAGTAACTTGCTGAAGAAAGGTCACAAGCTGCATGTGTATGATGTATCGAAAGCAGCGGCTGATAGTCTCAAGGCCAAGGGTGCCAAAGTGTACGAGAAGACAAACGAATTGGCACGCAATTCTGATTTTGTTGTTACCATGCTGCCGAATAATGATATTGTTTGGAATGCTTACGAGGAGATGACTAAAGATGGCATCAACAAGGACACAATATTTATTGATTCCTCAACAATTGATCCCAATTTGGTTAAACAAATACAAAAGGTCATCAGTTCACGTGGTGCCAGATTTGTGGATGCTCCTGTTTCGGGTGGCGTGCCCGGCGCCGAACAGGGTACTTTGACTTTTATGGTGGGCGGTACAGAGGCGGAATATAATGCTGTAAAAGGCATTTTAGAATGCATGGGCAAACGTATTACCCACTGTGGTGACTATGGCATGGGTCAGGCAGCCAAATTGTGTAATAATATGATGCTGGGTATATCCATGATTGGTGTGTCCGAGGCCATGAATTTAGCCATACGGCTGGGCTTAAAACCACAAACGTTTGCTGATATTATTAATTCATCAACTGGTCGTTGTTGGTCTTCAGAAGTGTACAATCCGGTGCCTGGTATTGTTCCTACAGCTCCAGCCAATCACGATTACAAGGGTGGATTCTCTACCGATTTAATTACTAAAGATTTAGGTTTGGCTTCGGGAGTAGCAACTGCCTCAAATACCCCCATACCGTTGGGAGCTATGGCTCATCAAATTTATCGTACTTTGAAATCTCATGGTTTGGGAAACAAAGACTTTTCCGTAATTTATGAATTTTTGAAAAATGAGAAATTCAATTAAAGTACAGTGTTTGTAAAATGAGAAATCAGTGCTTCCACACAAACACATGCTTCAGCGATGCATTTATAGCTTCAATTATAAGATAAATTTTTATGTACATAAAATTAAATACATTTCTAGATATTGTGCAGGCGTATACACACATGATAGTAAACTATCAGGGGCAGCCTCTCCGTTGTATAAATTTTATTTTTATAATATGATAAAAAGTAAGAAAACTACGAGAGAGAAAGCACATGATTTAGAAATCATTTTAGAGAAAATGCAATAAATTAAAAATAAAATTTTCATTAATTTTAATGAATTTGTTTTGTGTTTATGCTTATTTATAGTTTGTTAAAGGCGTGCTACAGATATTTTAATCAAATTTCTTTAATATTATGTTTGGCAATAGTTTGGACTTTATGATGTGAAACATTAGTTGACTTTAATGAGAAGCGAAGCTTGTGAAACTAAATATTGTAAAATTTTATATGCATGTGTTTTGCAAGGTTAATTGGGTGTAATATAATTTTTGTTAAAGGAAATATTTCGAAAAAAATAAAAGAGAATTATTCTGATTAAAAGATTCCCGCAAAGCTACAAAAATTTCTAAATGTTCACCTTCATTCTCGTGATCGTAATTTTTGAAAATCATGTCTGTACAAAAATATTAGCAAAATACCAGGCGCCCAGCATCCTCCAGCAAGTAAATTTCGATTTTAGGTATTTTTTAAAGTCGTATAACTTTTAAACGGCTGCACGGATTTTGTTCAAACTTTTTGTCGAAGATAGTAAATTAATTCGGCTTTATCATGATATATATTATATAGACGTGGCAATAACCATTTACTTAATAAATAACATATATTTTCAAAAATTCATTTACTAAGCAAATGGGCAGTGCCACGCCCATCACTTACAGATACCCGTCAAGCTATAATATGAAATTGTTTACACAATGCATTCACCAAAAAGTTCCCTTAATACTTTTTATAAACAAACACTATTAATTTTCGATTTTTATAATTGTTTAGTTATTGAAAATTTGTGTAAAATTAAATAAAAAAGTAAAATTTTGAAATTGTATTTAATCGAAAGGCAGAAAAATACTTTTTAAGCCAGTGTTTAAGTGTTTACTTTATCTACTTTCAATTGAAGCATGTGTATTTAACCTTCTAGCCTGTAAGTATCTTACTTGATATTTATTTTGAACTAACTATTGACTTTTAATAATAAATAAAAAGACTCATTTTGAATTTTATTGGAATTGAAAAATTTGTTTTATATTTTAAATATATAATATTTAAAGGTTTTTTTTTTATATATGTTATCTAAGTTTGTTGCTAAGATGTTATTTTTAAGTATAAGGAATCGCAGATAAGTTTCGGAGAGTTTCAATATATAATAAGTAATTAATTACAACCTAAATATTTTAACAAGAAATTTAATGCAATTTCACCATTTAATACTTCCGCTATAAGACACAATTCTAAATATGTTAGGTATACATATATTAAAACATTACAGCCAAAAATATTTATACGTATAGTAAGCAAAATATAAATTTGGAAATTTTCATCAAGGATTAATTCACAAATAATTAAATATAAGTGTTTATTTACATATTTTGTTAAGGAATAAAAAATGCTCAAATATATTTCACAAAACTTTCTTACCAATAAATCATGTCTTTTGCACCCTATACTTATGTACAAATATTTATATTAAGTAATGTGTAAAGTGATATAAGAGAACGCTTCAATATTTATTTTATCGTAGTAACTATCGACAAATAGATATGTGATTTTATAAAAATCATTATATTTTATTTACAGTGATTGTTATAAAGTTTGTTCAGGACCTTTACAAGGATCATATCATAGAAAAGAAATCAAGGAACAACTAATTTAATAAGAAATTATTCTATAAATAACTGAATTATTCAATTTTACAAAATTTAGTAATATTTTAGTCAATTAAAATTAGGTGAGGAATGAATTGAATATTAAATTAAAGGTATAACAAAAGGCATTCTAAAAGTTATTTAGATTTATATATAATTGAGAATTATAAATAGATCAATAAATATATTTAATTAGGACAAAATTATTATTCAATTACTTTAAAATCATCTCAAATTTCATCTCAATTCTCAATATAAAGTCAAATAATTGTCCTTGGGATAATCTTAATAACAAAGTCTTTTAAAATTATTTATTTCAACGACATATAACACATTTTCAATAAAAAAAAAAAAAAAACAATTTCAATTACATATAAATCATTTCAAATACAGCTAATTACTATTCCATTTAAAAGGAATTACTTCAACTTGATTTGATCATTTTTCATGTTGTAATAACAAATTTATTAACAAATTTATTATTCCTACTACCTGTGGCAAATTCCCATTTGCATTGGACAATTTTATTGAATTACAGTTGGAAATGATGTGCTCTTCTTATAAGTTACATTTGTACGCTTATGAATGGAAACTTTAGGTATGAGCCTTTAAGAAAACGTTCAATATTCTCATTTATTAATCAATGTCTTCATTTAAGTGCAATTTTTTGCGTGCTGTTAATTTTAAAGTATTTGTTGTGGATTTAAGAAGTTGTGATACATTACGTGCTGATTTAGAAGCTTTATTAAAAGAACCAGATAGTGTTTTCGGTGAATCTGCTACATGATAAACATCCGCTGCATGTAGCAATTGATTCGAAGCCGCGGACTATGAAGCTTTATATTTCTTTTTAGGATTATTGCGTGAATTATCCGCCGCTGTACTGGGTGATAATTCTCTAAATTGATTCTGTGAAAAGAAGAAAAATTTAAGAATATTTTAATAAAATTATAAAAAAAAAATGGTTTATACCAGTTCCTCATCATCAGGTACTCGTGATAAGAAATCTAATAACTCATTGTTGGGTATGGTATTCGGGCGTATAATGCGACGCGAGAATTTCATAATACCCCAAAATAGCATTAAAAAACGTATGGGTATAAAATGTAAGACGACAATGGCACCAAGCAATAATACCATAGCTAACCAGGTTAGTTCCGGGACGGAAAAATTAAATGTACTAAAAAATAGAAAAATTGTTTTATAAAATTTTTTTAATTAAATCTCCTTAATGAGCCTTACTTTTTTGTACTTTCACCCAAAGAAGCCAAATAACCGATTGTGTTTTGTACTGTTTGGGAAACTTCTTGTATAGCTTGCAAACGTTCTTTGATTGATTTCTTTTCTTCTTTTTCCTTATCATCATCTTCATCATCGTCATAATCATAATCATAACGCCCACCAGTGGGATCGTTTGTAGAACCCATTATAAGACGTTTTAACCAATTTCTACAAAGATTATTTGAAAAGGATTTAAGGAGAGATTTTATACTTGTAATGTCTCACTTGATTATAATAAGTAGTAAAACTAAAGGTATGGCTTCCAGATTACCATAAACACACGCTAAAATCCATAAAGTAAAAGCTATTATTGACCTTAAAGGACTTTCCCATTCAAAACAGGATCTAATTAGAAAACGTGAAACACTTAATAATCGTTAACGAGAAAGTTTATTTCATTTCACTTACTGTACATATCTGACAGCATCTAACACTTCCATTACAATAATTTTCAGTCTATTGACATTACGTAAGAATAGTTGTCTTTTAAATTTAGCTTCCTGCTGTATTAGTTTCTCCTCTTTCGGTTGTAAGATACGGCAAACAGCTCTTATTTCATTCCATATTACTGTCATCTCCAATAATATCTATAGTAGAGAGTACTAATTGGATTATGTTGCCGATTAGATTATAATTTTACTCACCTGGGGGGACAAACCCTTGGCTCTCGTACGGAGATTTTTATCTTTTAATGTATACCATCTTTTTGCTCCATTCTTAATGCGTAACAAGGGTATAGCTAAACGTCCCAAAAATTCTACCCGATGATCACGATCCTCATCGTAAACAGTGATCTCCAGAACTTGCGTTATATCTTTAACATTACTGTAATTGTAGATTTACTGTATTTAAGCAGATTTATAATGGCATTGACTTTCAAACAAACAAACTTACAAACTTTATATTATGTAATGAAATTTAAACATGAACGGTTAAAAAGGATCCAAAAACTATTCTTGTTTAAATCATGAATAATCTAACAAAAAGATAAAAGTTTGGGAAACTCTTATTAAGTAACTTACAAGGTAAAAATTTTATTCCAAGTCGGCGTTAATGTTTTATATTCAGTTTGTGTTTGTAAACGTGCATTGCCCAATTCTAAAACGCAAAATGGATCTGATTTACCACCTATATCAGCGGCTGCTAATCCCGTAGCACCAAACACTTTAACCGTTAAATGGCCAATATCACGTAAATTGTGCAAACAACGATGCCAACGATAGCGTGACTTCAAAGCTGTCAATTCTCGGGCATCTTCTCTAAACGCTTTCAAATCGCTGATTGTTTCCAAGGCTGTCGTACCACTAATAGTTAACATAAGAAAAACTTCGCCAGGACAATCTTCGAAAGACTTCCAAATGCCATGCGTTGTCTCGCGCTCAAAACTACTTAAATCTATTAAAACTCTGCCAAGTAAGGTGTTGCGATTCCATAAAGACAGCTCCAGCAATTGATCATCATCAAATAAGTGCAAATCGAATTGCTCCAGCCAACGTTCCGTCCACGAAGATTTGCTTTTATACTTTTCATTACCCAATCTACAAAAAAGAGAAGAAGTGTATTAAGTGTGTACAAAATTTGGGTTTCATAAGATTACCTAAATTTAATATGTGCATCGGACAATTTACCCCCATCTTCGGCTAATGGCAAATCTTTAGCTTTGACCAACAAAATTGTTACCACTGAACTCCATATTTGTGATTTTAAACGTTTCGATGATTCAGCTAGTTTCGAGTTGCGTTGAAAATGCTAAAACGACATGATATGTAAATAATTATATGCAGTAGAATTTTTGCACAACTTTTCCGTTTAAGCTAACCTTACACCATTCATAAATATCTGCACTGGCGGTTGGTAATATATTTATTCTACCATATCTACGGTTTATTGAGGTGAAACGTTTTGTTGTGAATTTATTACTTAAGGTATATTTCATAATCGTTACGCCGATTAAAAACAAATGTATAAAAAAAAAAAACGCGCGCTACTTTACTTGAACGTTGTATCACCAACGAAGTTAAAGTCCAACTAAAGCTTTGTTTGCATGCAGAGAACACTAAATAAATCGAAATTTGAGTACATAGGTGGGGGAAAACTTTTCCATTTTTATTTAATCACAACTAAAAATGCAAATGTACATTAATTACTCAAAGTCTACATACTAGTACACATATTAGACAACTGAAAATTGATTGTTCATAAAATGAATTTTTCATCACGCTGCTCATAATAGTGTATGCTAACTTTGACATGCCTTATGCCAGTACAAGAGGTAACTTCAGATACGCTTTCTCATCTTACTTTATTAAAAGTCTTTATATGGCAAAAAATCAATATATTTTTTATATTTTTCACAAAATTTGGTAAAGAATTATTAATTAGCTGAGCCAAATTTGGACTCTATAGGACCACCTTTAGAACTCCTTTCCATACAATTATATTAAGTGCGGGAGGGTCTCGCTTACAACTTAACTAGTTTAAATCAGGTTAAGGAGTGTAGGTTAATAAATAATGGGGCTTGGCCGACTATAACATTTTCACTTATGTTTAATATTAAGTACAACATCTTACTGTAATACTTGGTTAAGAAAAGAGAGCCACACCCATAATTTGTATTTTAGATTCGACCTAAGGTAACATAAATTGATTACTTTTTCCTAATTTTATTTTATTACAAAATGCCTCTCTTAAACCCTATCATATTCCTGGGATTTTCTTTAACTGTAGCGAACACTTGTTTAAAAATATTTTATTCATTTTCATATATCCCTCACTTACCATTTCTTTATCCTCTTGACTACGTGGCCATAGTGTTACATTGATTAAAATCTCACCCATTTGACGTTCAGGATGATTGACATCATGCAACTGTAGATTAATGTCTTCGGCCTTGCCCAATTCTAATTGAGTTAAATCAATTTTAGCTGAACCCATAAAGTCATCTTGTAAACCCCAATCGTAATCAAAAACCTACACAGAGAGGGCGAATAAGCAAAATTTAATCCTTTTATATCATAATTATGCAATTACTTGTGCGCTGCACTCAGGTGTGTAAAGAACAAATATACATATGGACTCATATTTCATTTGTTGGTTGTTGATTTGGTTTTAAAAAAGGGATTATAATTACATCTGAGCTAAACCTTTAAAATATATAATTTATTAATAGCAAACAACAAATATACTTGTAGTACAAAGTTTGGTTGAATTATTATTAATCTAGTACAAACACCATGGGGTCAATATTTATAGTATACAAAATCCGTTAATTCTTATTTTAGACCATTGTAATGGCTATTTTTCACTTAATTTTATTTTATTCCCCTTTTTCTACATGGACAGACAGACGGACATTTTAAAATTGATTCACAAACTTGGTGTAGGGTATAATAACACTTAATTATTACATTGTGAATTAAAAAGGTGCCACTTTAATAATCCATACCTTAACAACAATTGGTTCAAATGGATCTTCAACGGCCACAACGAATACTTCATCCCAAACGGGATTCAAATCGCAATGTATTGTACGGGACTTGTGCAACAAACGTCCGCCGATTTTTAACTTTACATAAGGATCACTTAAACCTGAGCAGAAAGTAAAAAAAGTATTCATCTTCAGTTTATTAAATCCACATACAAAAAAACATATTTACCATTTTTATCCATTGCCACCAAATCGGTGCCACTCTTCAGATGTACGCGCAACTGAAAAAAGACATACTGGCGTAATTGTGCTTCCTTTTTTCGATGCAATTCATCGGCCTGGCGTCAGTGCATTTGCATTGCATAAATTTTTGTGTTTTTTATAATTTATTTAAGGCAAAAAAATGCAAAATACAAAATAAAAATATTTTTTGTACATTAGTTAAGCTCCGATTCATTAAGCAGAGGTGTAAAAACTATAAAAAGTGTAAAAAATATTGTAACAAAACGTACAATTAGGAAAAACTTAATTGAGTTATCGAAAACAAAAACTTGAAAAATGACATAGCAAATTTAAACAAAAATTAATAATCAAATATATAAAATGTTACACTGCTCTGCGTAAAAATACAGAATGCCTGATACAAAAACATTAAATTGGAGTCGTTTTAAAAGGTTGAAGAAGAATCGTATAATTTTTTTTCTTACGCCTATTCTGGAAAGTACTGCAAGTCTATCGAGTTAACTATTTCAATCGTCATGGTTAAATTCATGATTTTCTTAAGTGTTGATGATTTTATGAAAGTGGACTTGCACCACTTTCATTCACATTACCTCGTATAACAATTTTCTTATTTACTGAATCAATTACAATTTTTCAAAGCACGTCTTATAATAAGAAAATTCCTGAGAAATGCGTGCAATTTATCAATTGAATAAATGTTAATAAAATGTGTGCAGTGTGACTTGAATCATTTAATTGCATAAAAATAAACTTTCTTAACTAAAACTTTAAATATTAACTATATAGAAATGTGTTAACAATCACCTGTAGAGCTTCTATTTGTTTGGGTGTACAATAATCATCAGTAGAACCATTGCCGCCATTTTCGGGATGCTCATCAATGCAGACCTCCATAGAGCTTCCGAAACGTTGTATCACTTGAGCCATTTTGGCTGTAGCCCGAAATTCTTTTGCTAACGGTGAACCTCCTATAGTTTTGGAACGATGACGGGGACTTTGAGTAACCGAACTACTTTCAGAACTGTAATCAGCACCATAATCGGGACTCTCCTCCAAAAAATCGTTGGGAGACTTACGTCCTAAACGATCTTTACTGCGTGCTCGACTCCAACGATGTTTAAGATTACTGAAAAATCCTTGAGTTTTTTGTAGAACACCACCACCACCACCTGCACTACCACTGGTATTGCTTATGTGAGAAGAATTTGTTGTTGAAGGGGCTGCCGTACTTTTAGCTCTTTTGGGTGAAAAGCGTGCTGGTGTCTCTTTATGTCCATTCAATTCCGAGGCTGACTTACTTAAATGCTTACCCAAGCGTTGTTTCGGCTGAGGTGATTCCTCCGGTGTTATTGTGTGGGTAAGATTTATGGATTCCTTGCTCGTTCCTTCCTGTCGTTGATATTCGAGGCGACGTTCACTTGTACTACAACCAGGCAATTCTTCATCTCTATAGTAAATGGCTGCTGAGAAATAATTTAAAAAGAATATACTTTTGCTTTACTTTTGAACTGAATACTTTAGCTTTAAAAATCATAAACTTAGTTTTTTCAGTTAATACCTAAAAAATAGGAAATTTCTCCAGCTTTTTGAGGATATCTAATTAGTGGGCGTGGCATTGCTCATTTCATTAGGAAATGTGCATTTGAAAATAGTTGTTTTTCAACCAAACTGTTGATGCCACGCCCATATATTATGTTTTATCCGAAAGCTAGTGTAATTTGCTATCTTTTACAAAAAGTTTGAACAAAATCCGTGCAGCCGTTCAAAAGTTATACGACTTTAAAAAATACCTAAAATCAAAATTTGCTTGCTGAGGCATGCTGGGCGCCTGGTATTTTGCTAATATCTTTGTATTGACATGATTTTCAAAAATTACGACCACGAAAATGAAGGTGAAATTGCGCGGCTCATAACTTCGGAACTATTGCTCCGATTTTGATGAAATCTTTTGCAAAAAATAGGAAATTTCTCCAGCTTTTTGAGGATATCTAATTAGTGGGCGTGGCATTGCTCATTTCATTAGGAAATGTGCATTTGAAAATAGTTGTTTTTCAACCAAACTGTTGATGCCACGCCCATATATTATGTTTTATCCGAAAGCTAGTGTAATTTGCTATCTTTTACAAAAAGTTTGAACAAAATCCGTGCAGCCGTTCAAAAGTTATACGACTTTAAAAAATACCTAAAATCAAAATTTGCTTGCTGAGGCATGCTGGGCGCCTGGTATTTTGCTAATATCTTTGTATTGACATGATTTTCAAAAATTACGACCACGAAAATGAAGGTGAAATTGCGCGGCTCATAACTTCGGAACTATTGCTCCGATTTTGATGAAATTTTTTGCAGAAAATAGGAAATTTCTCCAGCTTTTTAAGGATATCTAATTAGTGGGCGTGGCATTGCCCATTTAATTGGGAAATGTGCATTTGAAAATAGTTGTTTTTCAACCAAACTGTTGATGCCACGCCCATATATTATGTTTTATCTAAAGGCTAGTGTAATTTGCTATCTTTTACAAAAAGTTTGAACAAAATCCGTGCAGCCGTTCAAAAGTTATACGACTTTAAAAAATACCTAAAATCAAAATTTGCTTGCTGAGGCATGCTGGGCGCCTGGTATTTTGCTAATATTTTTGTATTGACACGATTTTCAAAAATTACGACCACGAAAATGAAGGTGAAATTGCGCGGCTCATAACTTCGGAACTATTGTTCCGATTTTGATGAAATCTTTTGCAAAAAATAGGAAATTTCTCCAGCTTTTTAAGGATATCTAATTAATGGGCGTTGCATTGCCCATTTAATTAGGAAATGTGCATTTGAAAATAGTTGTTTTTCAACCAAACTGTTGATGCCACGCCCATATATTATGTTTTGTCTAAAGGCTAGTGTAATTTACTATCCTTTACAAAAAGTTTGAACAAAATCCGTGCAGCCGTTCAAAAGTTATACGACTTTAAAAAATACCTAAAATCAAAATTTGCTTGCTGAGGCATGCTGGGCGCCTGGTATTTTGCTAATATTTTTGTATTGACATGATTTTCAAAAATTACGACCACGAAAATGAAGGTGAAATTGCGCGGCTCATAACTTCGGAACTATTGCTCCGATTTTGGTGAAATTTTTTGCAAAAAATAGGAAATTTCTCCAGCTTTTTAAGGATATCTAATTAATGGGCGTGGCATTGCTCATTTAATTAGGAAATGTTCATTTGAAAATAGTTGTTTTTCAACCAAACTGTTGATGCCACGCCCATATATTATGTTTTATCTAAAGGCTAGTGTAATTTGCTATCTTTTACAAAAAGTTTGAACAAAATCCGTGCAGCCGTTCAAAAGTTATACGACTTTAAAAAATACCTAAAATCAAAATTTGCTTGCTGAGGCATGCTGGGCGCCTGGTATTTTGCTAATATCTTTGTATTGACATGATTTTCAAAAATTACGACCACGAAAATGAAGGTGAAATTGCGCGGCTCATAACTTCGGAACTATTGCTCCGATTTTGATGAAATTTTTTGCAGAAAATAGGAAATTTCTCCAGCTTTTTGAGGATATCTAATTAGTGGGCGTGGCATTGCCCATTTAATTAGGAAATGTGCATTTGAAAATAGTTGTTTTTCAACCAAACTGTTGATGCCACGCCCATATATTATGTTTTGTCTAAAGGCTAGTGTAATTTACTATCCTTTACAAAAAGTTTGAACAAAATCCGTGCAGCCGTTCAAAAGTTATACGACTTTAAAAAATACCTAAAATCAAAATTTGCTTGCTGAGGCATGCTGGGCGCCTGGTATTTTGCTAATATCTTTGTATTGACATGATTTTCAAAAATTACGACCACGAAAATGAAGGTGAAATTGCGCGGCTCATAACTTCGGAACTATTGCTCCGATTTTGATGAAATTTTTTGCAGAAAATAGGAAATTTCTCCAGCTTTTTAAGGATATCTAATTAATGGGCGTTGCATTGCCCATTTAATTAGGAAATGTGCATTTGAAAATAGTTGTTTTTCAACCAAACTGTTGATGCCACGCCCATATATTATGTTTTGTCTAAAGGCTAGTGTAATTTACTATCCTTTACAAAAAGTTTGAACAAAATCCGTGCAGCCGTTCAAAAGTTATACGACTTTAAAAAATACCTAAAATCAAAATTTGCTTGCTGAGGCATGCTGGGCGCCTGGTATTTTGCTAATATCTTTGTATTGACATGATTTTCAAAAATTACGACCACGAAAATGAAGGTGAAATTGCGCGGCTCATAACTTCGGAACTATTGCTCCGATTTTGATGAAATTTTTTGCAGAAAATAGGAAATTTCTCCAGCTTTTTGAGGATATCTAATTAGTGGGCGTGGCATTGCTCATTTAATTAGGAAATGTGCATTTGAAAATAGTTGTTTTTCAACCAAACTGTTGATGCCACGCCCATATATTATGTTTTATCTAAAGGCTAGTGTAATTTGCTATCTTTTACAAAAAGTTTGAACAAAATCCGTGCAGCCGTTCAAAAGTTATACGACTTTAAAAAATACCTAAAATCAAAATTTGCTTGCTGAGGCATGCTGGGCGCCTGGTATTTTGCTAATATCTTTGTATTGACATGATTTTCAAAAATTACGACCACGAAAATGAAGGTGAAATTGCGCGGCTCATAACTTCGGAACTATTGCTCCGATTTTGATGAAATTTTTTGCAGAAAATAGGAAATTTCTCCAGCTTTTTGAGGATATCTAATTAGTGGGCGTGGCATTGCCCATTTAATTAGGAAATGTGCATTTGAAAATAGTTGTTTTTCAACCAAACTGTTGATGCCACGCCCATATATTATGTTTTGTCTAAAGGCTAGTGTAATTTACTATCCTTTACAAAAAGTTTGAACAAAATCCGTGCAGCCGTTCAAAAGTTATACGACTTTAAAAAATACCTAAAATCAAAATTTGCTTGCTGAGGCATGCTGGGCGCCTGGTATTTTGCTAATATTTTTGTATTGACACGATTTTCAAAAATTACGACCACGAAAATGAAGGTGAAATTGCGCGGCTCATAACTTCGGAACTATTGTTCCGATTTTGATGAAATCTTTTGCAAAAAATAGGAAATTTCTCCAGCTTTTTAAGGATATCTAATTAATGGGCGTTGCATTGCCCATTTAATTAGGAAATGTGAATTTGAAAATAGTTGTTTTTCAACCAAACTGTTGATGCCACGCCCATATATTATGTTTTGTCTAAAGGCTAGTGTAATTTGCTATCTTTTACAAAAAGTTTGAACAAAATCCGTGCAGCCGTTCAAAAGTTATACGACTTTAAAAAATACCTAAAATCAAAATTTGCTTGCTGAGGCATGCTGGGCGCCTGGTATTTTGCTAATATTTTTGTATTGACATGATTTTCAAAAATTACGACCACGAAAATGAAGGTGAAATTGCGCGGCTCATAACTTCGGAACTATTGCTCCGATTTTGGTGAAATTTTTTGCAAAAAATAGAAAATTTCTCCAGCTTTTTAAGGATATCTAATTAATGGGCGTTGCATTGCCCATTTAATTAGGAAATGTGCATTTGAAAATAGTTGTTTTTCAACCAAACTGTTGATGCCACGCCCATATATTATGTTTTGTCTAAAGGCTAGTGTAATTTACTATCCTTTACAAAAAGTTTGAACAAAATCCGTGCAGCCGTTCAAAAGTTATACGACTTTAAAAAATACCTAAAATCAAAATTTGCTTGCTGAGGCATGCTGGGCGCCTGGTATTTTGCTAATATTTTTGTATTGACATGATTTTCAAAAATTACGACCACGAAAATGAAGGTGAAATTGCGCGGCTCATAACTTCGGAACTATTGCTCCAATTTTGATGAAATCTTTTGCAAAAAATAGGAAATTTCTCCAGCTTTTTAAGGATATCTAATTAATGGGCGTGGCATTGCTCATTTAATTAGGAAATGTGCATTTGAAAATAGTTGTTTTTCAACCAAACTGTTGATGCCACGCCCATATATTATGTTTTATCTAAAGGCTAGTGTAATTTGCTATCTTTTACAAAAAGTTTGAACAAAATCCGTGCAGCCGTTCAAAAGTTATACGACTTTAAAAAATACCTAAAATCAAAATTTGCTTGCTGAGGCATGCTGGGCGCCTGGTATTTTGCTAATATTTTTGTATTGACATGATTTTCAAAAATTACGACCACGAAAATGAAGGTGAAATTGCGCGGCTCATAACTTCGGAACTATTGCTCCGATTTTGATGAAATTTTTTGCAGAAAATAGGAAATTTCTCCAGCTTTTTGAGGATATCTAATTAGTGGGCGTGGCATTGCCCATTTAATTAGGAAATGTGCATTTGAAAATAGTTGTTTTTCAACCAAACTGTTGATGCCACGCCCATATATTATGTTTTATCTAAAGGCTAGTGTAATTTACTATCCTTTACAAAAAGTTTGAACAAAATCCGTGCAGCCGTTCAAAAGTTATACGACTTTAAAAAATACCTAAAATCAAAATTTGCTTGCTGAGGCATGCTGGGCGCCTGGTATTTTGCTAATATTTTTGTATTGACATGATTTTCAAAAATTACGACCACGAAAATGAAGGTGAAATTGCGCGGCTCATAACTTCGGAACTATTGCTCCGATTTTGATGAAATTTTTTGCAGAAAATAGGAAATTTCTCCAGCTTTTTAAGGATATCTAATTAGTGGGCGTGGCATTGCCCATTTAATTGGGAAATGTGCATTTGAAAATAGTTGTTTTTCAACCAAACTGTTGATGCCACGCCCATATATTATGTTTTATCTAAAGGCTAGTGTAATTTGCTATCTTTTACAAAAAGTTTGAACAAAATCCGTGCAGCCGTTCAAAAGTTATACGACTTTAAAAAATACCTAAAATCAAAATTTGCTTGCTGAGGCATGCTGGGCGCCTGGTATTTTGCTAATATCTTTGTATTGACATGATTTTCAAAAATTACGACCACGAAAATGAAGGTGAAATTGCGCGGCTCATAACTTCGGAACTATTGCTCCGATTTTGATGAAATTTTTTGCAGAAAATAGGAAATTTCTCCAGCTTTTTGAGGATATCTAATTAATGGGCGTGGCATTGCTCATTTAATTAGGAAATGTGCATTTGAAAATAGTTGTTTTTCAACCAAACTGTTGATGCCACGCCCATATATTATGTTTTATCTGAAAGCTAGTGTAATTTGCTATCTTTTACAAAAAGTTTGAACAAAATCCGTGCAGCCGTTCAAAAGTTATACGACTTTAAAAAATACCTAAAATCAAAATTTGCTTGCTGAGGCATGCTGGGCGCCTGGTATTTTGCTAATATTTTTGTATTGACACGATTTTCAAAAATTACGACCACGAAAATGAAGGTGAAATTGCGCGGCTCATAACTTCGGAACTATTGTTCCGATTTTGATGAAATCTTTTGCAAAAAATAGGAAATTTCTCCAGCTTTTTAAGGATATCTAATTAATGGGCGTTGCATTGCCCATTTAATTAGGAAATGTGCATTTGAAAATAGTTGTTTTTCAACCAAACTGTTGATGCCACGCCCATATATTATGTCTTGTCTAAAGGCTAGTGTAATTTACTATCCTTTACAAAAAGTTTGAACAAAATCCGTGCAGCCGTTCAAAAGTTATACGACTTTAAAAAATACCTAAAATCAAAATTTGCTTGCTGAGGCATGCTGGGCGCCTGGTATTTTGCTAATATTTTTGTATTGACACGATTTTCAAAAATTACGACCACGAAAATGAAGGTGAAATTGCGCGGCTCATAACTTCGGAACTATTGTTCCGATTTTGATGAAATCTTTTGCAAAAAATAGGAAATTTCTCCAGCTTTTTAAGGATATCTAATTAATGGGCGTTGCATTGCCCATTTAATTAGGAAATGTGCATTTGAAAATAGTTGTTTTTCAACCAAACTGTTGATGCCACGCCCATATATTATGTTTTGTCTAAAGGCTAGTGTAATTTACTATCCTTTACAAAAAGTTTGAACAAAATCCGTGCAGCCGTTCAAAAGTTATACGACTTTAAAAAATACCTAAAATCAAAATTTGCTTGCTGAGGCATGCTGGGCGCCTGGTATTTTGCTAATATTTTTGTATTGACATGATTTTCAAAAATTACGACCACGAAAATGAAGGTGAAATTGCGCGGCTCATAACTTCGGAACTATTGCTCCGATTTTGATGAAATCTTTTGCAAAAAATAGGAAATTTCTCCAGCTTTTTAAGGATATCTAATTAATGGGCGTGGCATTGCCCATTTAATTGGGAAATGTGCATTTGAAAATAGTTGTTTTTCAACCAAACTGTTGATGCCACGCCCATATATTATGTTTTGTCTAAAGGCTAGTGTAATTTGCTATCTTTTACAAAAAGTTTGAACAAAATCCGTGCAGCCGTTCAAAAGTTATACGACTTTAAAAAATACCTAAAATCAAAATTTGCTTGCTGAGGCATGCTGGGCGCCTGGTATTTTGCTAATATCTTTGTATTGACATGATTTTCAAAAATTACGACCACGAAAATGAAGGTGAAATTGCGCGGCTCATAACTTCGGAACTATTGCTCCGATTTTGATGAAATCTTTTGCAAAAAATAGGAAATTTCTCCAGCTTTTTAAGGATATCTAATTAATGGGCGTGGCATTGCCCATTTAATTGGGAAATGTGCATTTGAAAATAGTTGTTTTTCAACCAAACTGTTGATGCCACGCCCATATATTATGTTTTATCTAAAGGCTAGTGTAATTTGCTATCTTTTACAAAAAGTTTGAACAAAATCCGTGCAGCCGTTCAAAAGTTATACGACTTTAAAAAATACCTAAAATCAAAATTTGCTTGCTGAGGCATGCTGGGCGCCTGGTATTTTGCTAATATTTTTGTATTGACATGATTTTCAAAAATTACGACCACGAAAATGAAGGTGAAATTGCGCGGCTCATAACTTCGGAACTATTGCTCCGATTTTGGTGAAATTTTTTGCAAAAAATAGAAAATTTCTCCAGCTTTTTAAGGATATCTAATTAATGGGCGTTGCATTGCCCATTTAATTAGGAAATGTGCATTTGAAAATAGTTGTTTTTCAACCAAACTGTTGATGCCACGCCCATATATTATGTTTTGTCTAAAGGCTAGTGTAATTTACTATCCTTTACAAAAAGTTTGAACAAAATCCGTGCAGCCGTTCAAAAGTTATACGACTTTAAAAAATACCTAAAATCAAAATTTGCTTGCTGAGGCATGCTGGGCGCCTGGTATTTTGCTAATATTTTTGTATTGACATGATTTTCAAAAATTACGACCACGAAAATGAAGGTGAAATTGCGCGGCTCATAACTTCGGAACTATTGCTCCAATTTTGATGAAATCTTTTGCAAAAAATAGGAAATTTCTCCAGCTTTTTAAGGATATCTAATTAATGGGCGTGGCATTGCTCATTTAATTAGGAAATGTGCATTTGAAAATAGTTGTTTTTCAACCAAACTGTTGATGCCACGCCCATATATTATGTTTTATCTAAAGGCTAGTGTAATTTGCTATCTTTTACAAAAAGTTTGAACAAAATCCGTGCAGCCGTTCAAAAGTTATACGACTTTAAAAAATACCTAAAATCAAAATTTGCTTGCTGAGGCATGCTGGGCGCCTGGTATTTTGCTAATATTTTTGTATTGACATGATTTTCAAAAATTACGACCACGAAAATGAAGGTGAAATTGCGCGGCTCATAACTTCGGAACTATTGCTCCGATTTTGATGAAATTTTTTGCAGAAAATAGGAAATTTCTCCAGCTTTTTGAGGATATCTAATTAGTGGGCGTGGCATTGCCCATTTAATTAGGAAATGTGCATTTGAAAATAGTTGTTTTTCAACCAAACTGTTGATGCCACGCCCATATATTATGTTTTATCTAAAGGCTAGTGTAATTTACTATCCTTTACAAAAAGTTTGAACAAAATCCGTGCAGCCGTTCAAAAGTTATACGACTTTAAAAAATACCTAAAATCAAAATTTGCTTGCTGAGGCATGCTGGGCGCCTGGTATTTTGCTAATATTTTTGTATTGACATGATTTTCAAAAATTACGACCACGAAAATGAAGGTGAAATTGCGCGGCTCATAACTTCGGAACTATTGCTCCGATTTTGATGAAATTTTTTGCAGAAAATAGGAAATTTCTCCAGCTTTTTAAGGATATCTAATTAGTGGGCGTGGCATTGCCCATTTAATTGGGAAATGTGCATTTGAAAATAGTTGTTTTTCAACCAAACTGTTGATGCCACGCCCATATATTATGTTTTATCTAAAGGCTAGTGTAATTTGCTATCTTTTACAAAAAGTTTGAACAAAATCCGTGCAGCCGTTCAAAAGTTATACGACTTTAAAAAATACCTAAAATCAAAATTTGCTTGCTGAGGCATGCTGGGCGCCTGGTATTTTGCTAATATTTTTGTATTGACATGATTTTCAAAAATTACGACCACGAAAATGAAGGTGAAATTGCGCGGCTCATAACTTCGGAACTATTGCTCCGATTTTGATGAAATCTTTTGCAAAAAATAGGAAATTTCTCCAGCTTTTTAAGGATATCTAATTAATGGGCGTGGCATTGCCCATTTAATTGGGAAATGTGCATTTGAAAATAGTTGTTTTTCAACCAAACTGTTGATGCCACGCCCATATATTATGTTTTGTCTAAAGGCTAGTGTAATTTGCTATCTTTTACAAAAAGTTTGAACAAAATCCGTGCAGCCGTTCAAAAGTTATACGACTTTAAAAAATACCTAAAATCAAAATTTGCATGCTGAGGCATGCTGGGCGCCTGGTATTTTGCTAATATTTTTGTATTGACATGATTTTCAAAAATTACGACCACGAAAATGAAGGTGAAATTGCGCGGCTCATAACTTCGGAACTATTGCTCCGATTTTGATGAAATTTTTTGCAGAAAATAGGAAATTTCTCCAGCTTTTTAAGGATATCTAATTAGTGGGCGTGGCATTGCCCATTTAATTGGGAAATGTGCATTTGAAAATAGTTGTTTTTCAACCAAACTGTTGATGCCACGCCCATATATTATGTTTTATCTAAAGGCTAGTGTAATTTGCTATCTTTTACAAAAAGTTTGAACAAAATCCGTGCAGCCGTTCAAAAGTTATACGACTTTAAAAAATACCTAAAATCAAAATTTGCTTGCTGAGGCATGCTGGGCGCCTGGTATTTTGCTAATATCTTTGTATTGACATGATTTTCAAAAATTACGACCACGAAAATGAAGGTGAAATTGCGCGGCTCATAACTTCGGAACTATTGCTCCGATTTTGATGAAATTTTTTGCAGAAAATAGGAAATTTCTCCAGCTTTTTGAGGATATCTAATTAATGGGCGTGGCATTGCTCATTTAATTAGGAAATGTGCATTTGAAAATAGTTGTTTTTCAACCAAACTGTTGATGCCACGCCCATATATTATGTTTTATCTGAAAGCTAGTGTAATTTGCTATCTTTTACAAAAAGTTTGAACAAAATCCGTGCAGCCGTTCAAAAGTTATACGACTTTAAAAAATACCTAAAATCAAAATTTGCTTGCTGAGGCATGCTGGGCGCCTGGTATTTTGCTAATATTTTTGTATTGACACGATTTTCAAAAATTACGACCACGAAAATGAAGGTGAAATTGCGCGGCTCATAACTTCGGAACTATTGTTCCGATTTTGATGAAATCTTTTGCAAAAAATAGGAAATTTCTCCAGCTTTTTAAGGATATCTAATTAATGGGCGTTGCATTGCCCATTTAATTAGGAAATGTGCATTTGAAAATAGTTGTTTTTCAACCAAACTGTTGATGCCACGCCCATATATTATGTCTTGTCTAAAGGCTAGTGTAATTTACTATCCTTTACAAAAAGTTTGAACAAAATCCGTGCAGCCGTTCAAAAGTTATACGACTTTAAAAAATACCTAAAATCAAAATTTGCTTGCTGAGGCATGCTGGGCGCCTGGTATTTTGCTAATATTTTTGTATTGACACGATTTTCAAAAATTACGACCACGAAAATGAAGGTGAAATTGCGCGGCTCATAACTTCGGAACTATTGTTCCGATTTTGATGAAATCTTTTGCAAAAAATAGGAAATTTCTCCAGCTTTTTAAGGATATCTAATTAATGGGCGTTGCATTGCCCATTTAATTAGGAAATGTGCATTTGAAAATAGTTGTTTTTCAACCAAACTGTTGATGCCACGCCCATATATTATGTTTTGTCTAAAGGCTAGTGTAATTTACTATCCTTTACAAAAAGTTTGAACAAAATCCGTGCAGCCGTTCAAAAGTTATACGACTTTAAAAAATACCTAAAATCAAAATTTGCTTGCTGAGGCATGCTGGGCGCCTGGTATTTTGCTAATATTTTTGTATTGACATGATTTTCAAAAATTACGACCACGAAAATGAAGGTGAAATTGCGCGGCTCATAACTTCGGAACTATTGCTCCGATTTTGATGAAATCTTTTGCAAAAAATAGGAAATTTCTCCAGCTTTTTAAGGATATCTAATTAATGGGCGTGGCATTGCCCATTTAATTGGGAAATGTGCATTTGAAAATAGTTGTTTTTCAACCAAACTGTTGATGCCACGCCCATATATTATGTTTTGTCTAAAGGCTAGTGTAATTTGCTATCTTTTACAAAAAGTTTGAACAAAATCCGTGCAGCCGTTCAAAAGTTATACGACTTTAAAAAATACCTAAAATCAAAATTTGCTTGCTGAGGCATGCTGGGCGCCTGGTATTTTGCTAATATCTTTGTATTGACATGATTTTCAAAAATTACGACCACGAAAATGAAGGTGAAATTGCGCGGCTCATAACTTCGGAACTATTGCTCCGATTTTGATGAAATCTTTTGCAAAAAATAGGAAATTTCTCCAGCTTTTTAAGGATATCTAATTAATGGGCGTGGCATTGCCCATTTAATTGGGAAATGTGCATTTGAAAATAGTTGTTTTTCAACCAAACTGTTGATGCCACGTCCATATATTATGTTTTATCTGAAAGCTAGTGTAATTTGCTATCTTTTACAAAAAGTTTGAACAAAATCCGTGCAGCCGTTCAAAAGTTATACGACTTTAAAAAATACCTAAAATCAAAATTTGCTTGCTGAGGCATGCTGGGCGCCTGGTATTTTGCTAATATCTTTGTATTGACATGATTTTCAAAAATTACGACCACGAAAATGAAGGTGAAATTGCGCGGCTCATAACTTCGGAACTATTGCTCCGATTTTGATGAAATCTTTTGCAAAAAAGAGGAAATTTCTCCAGCTTTTTAAGAATATCTAATTAATGGGCGTGGCATTGCCCATTTAATTGGGAAATGTGCATTTGAAAATAGTTGTTTTTCAACCAAACTGTTGATGCCACGCCCATATATTATGTTTTATCTGAAAGCTTGTGTAATTTGCTATCTTTTACAAAAAGTTTGAACAAAATCCGTGCAGCCGTTCAAAAGTTATACGACTTTAAAAAATACCTAAAATCAAAATTTGCTTGCTGAGGCATGCTGGGCGCCTGGTATTTTGCTAATATCTTTGTATTGACATGATTTTCAAAAATTACGACCACGAAAATGAAGGTGAAATTGCGCGGCTCATAACTTCGGAACTATTGCTCCGATTTTGATGAAATCTTTTGCAAAAAATAGGAAATTTCTCCAGCTTTTTAAGGATATCTAATTAATGGGCGTGGCATTGCCCATTTAATTGGGAAATGTGCATTTGAAAATAGTTGTTTTTCAACCAAACTGTTGATGCCACGCCCATATATTATGTTTTATCTGAAAGCTAGTGTAATTTGCTATCTTTTACAAAAAGTTTGAACAAAATCCGTGCAGCCGTTCAAAAGTTATACGACTTTAAAAAATACCTAAAATCAAAATTTGCTTGCTGAGGCATGCTGGGCGCCTGGTATTTTGCTAATATCTTTGTATTGACATGATTTTCAAAAATTACGACCACGAAAATGAAGGTGAAATTGCGCGGCTCATAACTTCGGAACTATTGCTCCGATTTTGATGAAATCTTTTGCAAAAAAGAGGAAATTTCTCCAGCTTTTTAAGAATATCTAATTAATGGGCGTGGCATTGCCCATTTAATTGGGAAATGTGCATTTGAAAATAGTTGTTTTTCAACCAAACTGTTGATGCCACGCCCATATATTATGTTTTATCTGAAAGCTAGTGTAATTTGCTATCTTTTACAAAAAGTTTGAACAAAATCCGTGCAGCCGTTCAAAAGTTATACGACTTTAAAAAATACCTAAAATCAAAATTTGCTTGCTGAGGCATGCTGGGCGCCTGGTATTTTGCTAATATCTTTGTATTGACATGATTTTCAAAAATTACGACCACGAAAATGAAGGTGAAATTGCGCGGCTCATAACTTCGGAACTATTGCTCCGATTTTGATGAAATCTTTTGCAAAAAATAGGAAATTTCTCCAGCTTTTTAAGGATATCTAATTCATGGGCGTGGCATTGCCCATTTAATTGGGAAATGTGCATTTGAAAATAGTTGTTTTTCAACCAAACTGTTGATGCCACGCCCATATATTATGTTTTATCTGAAAGCTAGTGTAATTTGCTATCTTTTACAAAAAGTTTGAACAAAATCCGCGCAGCCGTTCAAAAGTTATACGACTTTAAAAAATACCTAAAATCAAAATTTGCTTGCTGAGGCATGCTGGGCGCCTGGTATTTTGCTAATATCTTTGTATTGACATGATTTTCAAAAATTACGACCACGAAAATGAAGGTGAAATTGCGCGGCTCATAACTTCGGAACTATTGCTCCGATTTTGATGAAATCTTTTGCAAAAAATAGGAAATTTCTCCAGCTTTTTAAGGATATCTAATTAATGGGCGTGGCATTGCCCATTTAATTGGGAAATGTGCATTTGAAAATAGTTGTTTTTCAACCAAACTGTTGATGCCACGCCCATATATTATGTTTTATCTGAAAGCTAGTGTAATTTGCTATCTTTTACAAAAAGTTTGAACAAAATCCGTGCAGCCGTTCAAAAGTTATACGACTTTAAAAAATACCTAAAATCAAAATTTGCTTGCTGAGGCATGCTGGGCGCCTGGTATTTTGCTAATATCTTTGTATTGACATGATTTTCAAAAATTACGACCACGAAAATGAAGGTGAAATTGCGCGGCTCATAACTTCGGAACTATTGCTCCGATTTTGATGAAATCTTTTGCAAAAAATAGGAAATTTCTCCAGCTTTTTAAGGATATCTAATTAATGGGCGTGGCATTGCCCATTTAATTGGGAAATGTGCATTTGAAAATAGTTGTTTTTCAACCAAACTGTTGATGCCACGCCCATATATTATGTTTTATCTAAAGGCTAGTGTAATTTGCTATCTTTTACAAAAAGTTTGAACAAAATCCGTGCAGCCGTTCAAAAGTTATACGACTTTAAAAAATACCTAAAATCAAAATTTGCTTGCTGAGGCATGCTGGGCGCCTGGTATTTTGCTAATATCTTTGTATTGACATGATTTTCAAAAATTACGACCACGAAAATGAAGGTGAAATTGCGCGGCTCATAACTTCGGAACTATTGCTCCGATTTTGATGAAATCTTTTGCAAAAAATAGGAAATTTCTCCAGCTTTTTAAGGATATCTAATTAGTGGGCGTGGCATTGCCCATTTAATTGGGAAATGTGCATTTGAAAATAGTTGTTTTTCAACCAAACTGTTGATGCCACGCCCATATATTATGTTTTATCTAAAGGCTAGTGTAATTTGCTATCTTTTACAAAAAGTTTGAACAAAATCCGTGCAGCCGTTCAAAAGTTATACGACTTTAAAAAATACCTAAAATCAAAATTTGCTTGCTGAGGCATGCTGGGCGCCTGGTATTTTGCTAATATCTTTGTATTGACATGATTTTCAAAAATTACGACCACGAAAATGAAGGTGAAATTGCGCGGCTCATAACTTCGGAACTATTGCTCCGATTTTGATGAAATCTTTTGCAAAAAATAGGAAATTTCTCCAGCTTTTTAAGGATATCTAATTAGTGGGCGTGGCATTGCCCATTTAATTGGGAAATGTGCATTTGAAAATAGTTGTTTTTCAACCAAACTGTTGATGCCACGCCCATATATTATGTTTTATCTGAAAGCTAGTGTAATTTGCTATCTTTTACAAAAAGTTTGAACAAAATCCGTGCAGCCGTTCAAAAGTTATACGACTTTAAAAAATACCTAAAATCAAAATTTGCTTGCTGAGGCATGCTGGGCGCCTGGTATTTTGCTAATATCTTTGTATTGACATGATTTTCAAAAATTACGACCACGAAAATGAAGGTGAAATTGCGCGGCTCATAACTTCGGAACTATTGACATGATTTTCAAAAATTACGACCACGAAAATGAAGGTGAAATTGCGCGGCTCATAACTTCGGAACTATTGCTCCGATTTTGATGAAATCTTTTGCAAAAAATAGGAAATTTCTCCAGCTTTTTAAGGATATCTAATTAATGGGCGTGGCATTGCCCATTTAATTGGGAAATGTGCATTTGAAAATAGTTGTTTTTCAACCAAACTGTTGATGCCACGCCCATATATTATGTTTTATCTGAAAGCTAGTGTAATTTGCTATCTTTTACAAAAAGTTTGAACAAAATCCGTGCAGCCGTTCAAAAGTTATACGACTTTAAAAAATACCTAAAATCAAAATTTGCTTGCTGAGGCATGCTGGGCGCCTGGTATTTTGCTAATATCTTTGTATTGACATGATTTTCAAAAATTACGACCACGAAAATGAAGGTGAAATTGCGCGGCTCATAACTTCGGAACTATTGCTCCGATTTTGATGAAATCTTTTGCAAAAAATAGGAAATTTCTCCAGCTTTTTAAGGATATCTAATTAATGGGCGTGGCATTGCCCATTTAATTGGGAAATGTGCATTTGAAAATAGTTGTTTTTCAACCAAACTGTTGATGCCACGCCCATATATTATGTTTTATCTGAAAGCTAGTGTAATTTGCTATCTTTTACAAAAAGTTTGAACAAAATCCGTGCAGCCGTTCAAAAGTTATACGACTTTAAAAAATACCTAAAATCAAAATTTGCTTGCTGAGGCATGCTGGGCGCCTGGTATTTTGCTAATATCTTTGTATTGACATGATTTTCAAAAATTACGACCACGAAAATGAAGGTGAAATTGCGCGGCTCATAACTTCGGAACTATTGCTCCGATTTTGATGAAATTTTTTGCAAAAATAGAAAATTTCTCCAGCTTTTTGAGGATATCTAATTAATGGGCGTGGCATTGCCCATTTAATTGGGAAATGTGCATTTGAAAATAGTTGTTTTTCAACCAAACTGTTGATGCCACGCCCATATATTATGTTTTATCTGAAAGCTAGTGTAATTTGCTATCTTTTACAAAAAGTTTGAACAAAATCCGTGCAGCCGTTCAAAAGTTATACGACTTTAAAAAATACCTAAAATCAAAATTTGCTTGCTGAGGCATGCTGGGCGCCTGGTATTTTGCTAATATCTTTGTATTGACATGATTTTCAAAAATTACGACCACGAAAATGAAGGTGAAATTGCGCGGCTCATAACTTCGGAACTATTGCTCCGATTTTGATGAAATCTTTTGCAAAAAATAGGAAATTTCTCCAGCTTTTTAAGGATATCTAATTAATGGGCGTGGCATTGCCCATTTAATTGGGAAATGTGCATTTGAAAATAGTTGTTTTTCAACCAAACTGTTGATGCCACGCCCATATATTATGTTTTATCTAAAAGCTAGTGTAATTTGCTATCTTTTACAAAAAGTTTGAACAAAATCCGTGCAGCCGTTCAAAAGTTATACGACTTTAAAAAATACCTAAAATCAAAATTTGCTTGCTGAGGCATGCTGGGCGCCTGGTATTTTGCTAATATCTTTGTATTGACATGATTTTCAAAAATTACGACCACGAAAATGAAGGTGAAATTGCGCGGCTCATAACTTCGGAACTATTGCTCCGATTTTGATGAAATCTTTTGCAAAAAATAGGAAATTTCTCCAGCTTTTTAAGGATATCTAATTAATGGGCGTGGCATTGCCCATTTAATTGGGAAATGTGCATTTGAAAATAGTTGTTTTTCAACCAAACTGTTGATGCCACGCCCATATATTATGTTTTATCTGAAAGCTAGTGTAATTTGCTATCTTTTACAAAAAGTTTGAACAAAATCCGTGCAGCCGTTCAAAAGTTATACGACTTTAAAAAATACCTAAAATCAAAATTTGCTTGCTGAGGCATGCTGGGCGCCTGGTATTTTGCTAATATCTTTGTATTGACATGATTTTCAAAAATTACGACCACGAAAATGAAGGTGAAATTGCGCGGCTAATAACTTCGGAACTATTGCTCCGATTTTGATGAAATCTTTTGCAAAAAATAGGAAATTTCTCCAGCTTTTTAAGGATATCTAATTAATGGGCGTGGCATTGCCCATTTAATTGGGAAATGTGCATTTGAAAATAGTTGTTTTTCAACCAAACTGTTGATGCCACGCCCATATATTATGTTTTATCTGAAAGCTAGTGTAATTTGCTATCTTTTACAAAAAGTTTGAACAAAATCCGTGCAGCCGTTCAAAAGTTATACGACTTTAAAAAATACCTAAAATCAAAATTTGCTTGCTGAGGCATGCTGGGCGCCTGGTATTTTGCTAATATCTTTGTATTGACATGATTTTCAAAAATTACAACCACGAAAATGAAGGTGAAATTGCGCGGCTCATAACTTCGGAACTATTGACATGATTTTCAAAAATTACGACCACGAAAATGAAGGTGAAATTGCGCGGCTCATAACTTCGGAACTATTGCTCCGATTTTGATGAAATCTTTTGCAAAAAATAGGAAATTTCTCCAGCTTTTTAAGGATATCTAATTAATGGGCGTGGCATTGCCCATTTAATTGGGAAATGTGCATTTGAAAATAGTTGTTTTTCAACCAAACTGTTGATGCCACGCCCATATATTATGTTTTATCTAAAGGCTAGTGTAATTTGCTATCTTTTACAAAAAGTTTGAACAAAATCCGTGCAGCCGTTCAAAAGTTATACGACTTTAAAAAATACCTAAAATCAAAATTTGCTTGCTGAGGCATGCTGGGCGCCTGGTATTTTGCTAATATCTTTGTATTGACATGATTTTCAAAAATTACGACCACGAAAATGAAGGTGAAATTGCGCGGCTCATAACTTCGGAACTATTGCTCCGATTTTGATGAAATCTTTTGCAAAAAATAGGAAATTTCTCCAGCTTTTTAAGGATATCTAATTAATGGGCGTGGCATTGCCCATTTAATTGGGAAATGTGCATTTGAAAATAGTTGTTTTTCAACCAAACTGTTGATGCCACGCCCTTATATTATGTTTTATCTGAAAGCTAGTGTAATTTGCTATCTTTTACAAAAAGTTTGAACAAAATCCGTGCAGCCGTTCAAAAGTTATACGACTTTAAAAAATACCTAAAATCAAAATTTGCTTGCTGAGGCATGCTGGGCGCCTGGTATTTTGCTAATATCTTTGTATTGACATGATTTTCAAAAATTACGACCACGAAAATGAAGGTGAAATTGCGCGGCTCATAACTTCGGAACTATTGCTCCGATTTTGATGAAATCTTTTGCAAAAAATAGGAAATTTCTCCAGCTTTTTAAGGATATCTAATTAATGGGCGTGGCATTGCCCATTTAATTGGGAAATGTGCATTTGAAAATAGTTGTTTTTCAACCAAACTGTTGATGCCACGCCCATATATTATGTTTTATCTAAAAGCTAGTGTAATTTGCTATCTTTTACAAAAAGTTTGAACAAAATCCGTGCAGCCGTTCAAAAGTTATACGACTTTAAAAAATACCTAAAATCAAAATTTGCTTGCTGAGGCATGCTGGGCGCCTGGTATTTTGCTAATATCTTTGTATTGACATGATTTTCAAAAATTACGACCACGAAAATGAAGGTGAAATTGCGCGGCTCATAACTTCGGAACTATTGCTCCGATTTTGATGAAATTTTTTGCAGAAAATAGGAAATTTCTCCAGCTTTTTAAGGATATCTAATTAATGGGCGTGGCATTGCCCATTTAATTGGGAAATGTGCATTTGAAAATAGTTGTTTTTCAACCAAACTGTTGATGCCACGCCCATATATTATGTTTTATCTGAAAGCTAGTGTAATTTGCTATCTTTTACAAAAAGTTTGAACAAAATCCGTGCAGCCGCTCAAAAGTTATACGACTTTAAAAAATACCTAAAATCAAAATTTGCTTGCTGAGGCATGCTGGGCGCCTGGTATTTTGCTAATATTTTTGTATTGACATGATTTTCAAAAATTACGACCACGAAAATGAAGGTGAAATTGCGCGGCTCATAACTTCGGAACTATTGCTCCGATTTTGATGAAATCTTTTGCAAAAAATAGGAAATTTCTCCAGCTTTTTAAGGATATCTAATTAATGGGCGTGGCATTGCCCATTTAATTGGGAAATGTGCATTTGAAAATAGTTGTTTTTCAACCAAACTGTTGATGCCACGCCCATATATTATGTTTTATCTAAAGGCTAGTGTAATTTGCTATCTTTTACAAAAAGTTTGAACAAAATCCGTGCAGCCGCTCAAAAGTTATACGACTTTAAAAAATACCTAAAATCAAAATTTGCTTGCTGAGGCATGCTGGGCGCCTGGTATTTTGCTAATATTTTTGTATTGACATGATTTTCAAAAATTACGACCACGAAAATGAAGGTGAAATTGCGCGGCTCATAACTTCGGAACTATTGCTCCGATTTTGATGAAATCTTTTGCAAAAAATAGGAAATTTCTCCAGCTTTTTAAGGATATCTAATTAATGGGCGTGGCATTGCCCATTTAATTGGGAAATGTGCATTTGAAAATAGTTGTTTTTCAACCAAACTGTTGATGCCACGCCCATATATTATGTTTTATCTAAAGGCTAGTGTAATTTGCTATCTTTTACAAAAAGTTTGAACAAAATCCGTGCAGCCGTTCAAAAGTTATACGACTTTAAAAAATACCTAAAATCAAAATTTGCTTGCTGAGGCATGCTGGGCGCCTGGTATTTTGCTAATATCTTTGTATTGACATGATTTTCAAAAATTACGACCACGAAAATGAAGGTGAAATTGCGCGGCTCATAACTTCGGAACTATTGCTCCGATTTTGATGAAATTTTTTGCAAAAAATAGGAAATTTCTCCAGCTTTTTGAGGATATCTAATTAGTGGGCGTGGCATTGCCCATTTAATTAGAAAATGTGCATTTGAAAATAGTTGTTTTTCAACCAAACTGTTGATGCCACGCCCATATATTATGTTTTATCTAAAGGCTAGTGTAATTTGCTATCTTTTACAAAAAGTTTGAACAAAATCCGTGCAGCCGTTCAAAAGTTATACGACTTTAAAAAATACCTAAAATCAAAATTTGCTTGCTGAGGCATGCTGGGCGCCTGGTATTTTGCTAATATCTTTGTATTGACATGATTTTCAAAAATTACGACCACGAAAATGAAGGTGAAATTGCGCGGCTCATAACTTCGGAACTATTGCTCCGATTTTGATGAAATCTTTTGCAAAAAATAGGAAATTTCTCCAGCTTTTTAAGGATATCTAATTAATGGGCGTGGCATTGCCCATTTAATTGGGAAATGTGCATTTGAAAATAGTTGTTTTTCAACCAAACTGTTGATGCCACGCCCATATATTATGTTTTATCTGAAAGCTAGTGTAATTTGCTATCTTTTACAAAAAGTTTGAACAAAATCCGTGCAGCCGTTCAAAAGTTATACGACTTTAAAAAATACCTAAAATCAAAATTTGCTTGCTGAGGCATGCTGGGCGCCTGGTATTTTGCTAATATCTTTGTATTGACATGATTTTCAAAAATTACGACCACGAAAATGAAGGTGAAATTGCGCGGCTCATAACTTCGGAACTATAGCTCCGATTTTGATGAAATTTTTTGCAAAAATAGAAAATTTCTCCAGCTTTTTGAGGATATCTAAGTAGTGGGCGTGGCATTGCCCATTTAATTAGGAAATGTGCATTTGAAAATAGTTGTTTTTCAACCAAACTGTTGATGCCACGCCCATATATTATGTTTTATCTAAAGGCTAGTGTAATTTGCTATCCTTTACAAAAAGTTTGAACAAAATCCGTGCAGCCGTTCAAAAGTTATACGACTTTAAAAAATACCTAAAATCAAAATTTGCTTGCTGAGGCATGCTGGGCGCCTGGTATTTTGCTAATATCTTTGTATTGACATGATTTTCAAAAATTACGACCACGAAAATGAAGGTGAAATTGCGCGGCTAATAACTTCGGAACTATTGCTCCGATTTTGATGAAATCTTTTGCAAAAAATAGGAAATTTCTCCAGCTTTTTAAGGATATCTAATTAATGGGCGTGGCATTGCCCATTTAATTGGGAAATGTGCATTTGAAAATAGTTGTTTTTCAACCAAACTGTTGATGCCACGCCCATATATTATGTTTTATCTGAAAGCTAGTGTAATTTGCTATATTTTACAAAAAGTTTGAACAAAATCCGTGCAGCCGTTCAAAAGTTATACGACTTTAAAAAATACCTAAAATCAAAATTTGCTTGCTGAGGCATGCTGGGCGCCTGGTATTTTGCTAATATTTTTGTATTGACATGATTTTCAAAAATTACGACCACGAAAATGAAGGTGAAATTGCGCGGCTAATAACTTCGGAACTATTGCTCCGATTTTGATGAAATCTTTTGCAAAAAATAGGAAATTTCTCCAGCTTTTTAAGGATATCTAATTAATGGGCGTGGCATTGCCCATTTAATTGGGAAATGTGCATTTGAAAATAGTTGTTTTTCAACCAAACTGTTGATGCCACGCCCATATATTATGTTTTGTCTAAAGGCTAGTGTAATTTACTATCCTTTACAAAAAGTTTGAACAAAATCCGTGCAGCCGTTCAAAAGTTATACGACTTTAAAAAATACCTAAAATCAAAATTTGCTTGCTGAGGCATGCTGGGCGCCTGGTATTTTGCTAATATCTTTGTATTGACATGATTTTCAAAAATTACGACCACGAAAATGAAGGTGAAATTGCGCGGCTAATAACTTCGGAACTATTGCTCCGATTTTGATGAAATCTTTTGCAAAAAATAGGAAATTTCTCCAGCTTTTTAAGGATATCTAATTAATGGGCGTGGCATTGCCCATTTAATTGGGAAATGTGCATTTGAAAATAGTTGTTTTTCAACCAAACTGTTGATGCCACGCCCATATATTATGTTTTATCTAAAGGCTAGTGTAATTTGCTATCTTTTACAAAAAGTTTGAACAAAATCCGTGCAGCCGTTCAAAAGTTATACGACTTTAAAAAATACCTAAAATCAAAATTTGCTTGCTGAGGCATGCTGGGCGCCTGGTATTTTGCTAATATCTTTGTATTGACATGATTTTCAAAAATTACGACCACGAAAATGAAGGTGAAATTGCGCGGCTCATAACTTCGGAACTATTGCTCCGATTTTGATGAAATCTTTTGCAAAAAATAGGCAATTTCTCCAGCTTTTTAAGGATATCTAATTAATGGGCGTGGCATTGCCCATTTAATTGGGAAATGTGCATTTGAAAATAGTTGTTTTTCAACCAAACTGTTGATGCCACGCCCATATATTATGTTTTATCTAAAAGCTAGTGTAATTTGCTATCTTTTACAAAAAGTTTGAACAAAATCCGTGCAGCCGTTCAAAAGTTATACGACTTTAAAAAATACCTAAAATCAAAATTTGCTTGCTGAGGCATGCTGGGCGCCTGGTATTTTGCTAATATCTTTGTATTGACATGATTTTCAAAAATTACGACCACGAAAATGAAGGTGAAATTGCGCGGCTCATAACTTCGGAACTATTGCTCCGATTTTGATGAAATCTTTTGCAAAAAATAGGCAATTTCTCCAGCTTTTTAAGGATATCTAATTAATGGGCGTGGCATTGCCCATTTAATTGGGAAATGTGCATTTGAAAATAGTTGTTTTTCAACCAAACTGTTGATGCCACGCCCATATATTATGTTTTATCTAAAAGCTAGTGTAATTTGCTATCTTTTACAAAAAGTTTGAACAAAATCCGTGCAGCCGTTCAAAAGTTATACGACTTTAAAAAATACCTAAAATCAAAATTTGCTTGCTGAGGCATGCTGGGCGCCTGGTATTTTGCTAATATCTTTGTATTGACATGATTTTCAAAAATTACGACCACGAAAATGAAGGTGAAATTGCGCGGCTCATAACTTCGGAACTATTGCTCCGATTTTGATGAAATCTTTTGCAAAAAATAGGCAATTTCTCCAGCTTTTTAAGGATATCTAATTAATGGGCGTGGCATTGCCCATTTAATTGGGAAATGTGCATTTGAAAATAGTTGTTTTTCAACCAAACTGTTGATGCCACGCCCATATATTATGTTTTATCTAAAGGCTAGTGTAATTTGCTATCTTTTACAAAAAGTTTGAACAAAATCCGTGCAGCCGTTCAAAAGTTATACGACTTTAAAAAATACCTAAAATCAAAATTTGCTTGCTGAGGCATGCTGGGCGCCTGGTATTTTGCTAATATCTTTGTATTGACATGATTTTCAAAAATTACGACCACGAAAATGAAGGTGAAATTGCGCGGCTAATAACTTCGGAACTATTGCTCCGATTTTGATGAAATCTTTTGCAAAAAATAGGAAATTTCTCCAGCTTTTTAAGGATATCTAATTAATGGGCGTGGCATTGCCCATTTAATTGGGAAATGTGCATTTGAAAATAGTTGTTTTTCAACCAAACTGTTGATGCCACGCCCATATATTATGTTTTATCTAAAAGCTAGTGTAATTTGCTATCTTTTACAAAAAGTTTGAACAAAATCCGTGCAGCCGTTCAAAAGTTATACGACTTTAAAAAATACCTAAAATCAAAATTTGCTTGCTGAGGCATGCTGGGCGCCTGGTATTTTGCTAATATTTTTGTATTGACATGATTTTCAAAAATTACGACCACGAAAATGAAGGTGAAATTGCGCGGCTCATAACTTCGGAACTATAGCTCCGATTTTGATGAAATTTTTTGCAAAAATAGAAAATTTCTCCAGCTTTTTGAGGATATCTAAGTAGTGGGCGTGGCATTGCCCATTTAATTAGGAAATGTGCATTTGAAAATAGTTGTTTTTCAACCAAACTGTTGATGCCACGCCCATATATTATGTTTTATCTAAAGGCTAGTGTAATTTGCTATCCTTTACAAAAAGTTTGAACAAAATCCGTGCAGCCGTTCAAAAGTTATACGACTTTAAAAAATACCTAAAATCAAAATTTGCTTGCTGAGGCATGCTGGGCGCCTGGTATTTTGCTAATATTTTTGTATTGACATGATTTTCAAAAATTACGACCACGAAAATGAAGGTGAAATTGCGCGGCTCATAACTTCGGAACTATTGCTCCGATTTTGATGAAATCTTTTGCAAAAAATAGGAAATTTCTCCAGCTTTTTAAGGATATCTAATTAATGGGCGTGGCATTGCCCATTTAATTGGGAAATGTGCATTTGAAAATAGTTGTTTTTCAACCAAACTGTTGATGCCACGCCCATATATTATGTTTTATCTAAAGGCTAGTGTAATTTGCTATCTTTTACAAAAAGTTTGAACAAAATCCGTGCAGCCGTTCAAAAGTTATACGACTTTAAAAAATACCTAAAATCAAAATTTGCTTGCTGAGGCATGCTGGGCGCCTGGTATTTTGCTAATATCTTTGTATTGACATGATTTTCAAAAATTACAACCACGAAAATGAAGGTGAAATTGCGCGGCTCATAACTTCGGAACTATTGACATGATTTTCAAAAATTACGACCACGAAAATGAAGGTGAAATTGCGCGGCTCATAACTTCGGAACTATTGCTCCGATTTTGATGAAATCTTTTGCAAAAAATAGGAAATTTCTCCAGCTTTTTAAGGATATCTAATTAATGGGCGTGGCATTGCCCATTTAATTGGGAAATGTGCATTTGAAAATAGTTGTTTTTCAACCAAACTGTTGATGCCACGCCCATATATTATGTTTTATCTAAAGGCTAGTGTAATTTGCTATCTTTTACAAAAAGTTTGAACAAAATCCGTGCAGCCGTTCAAAAGTTATACGACTTTAAAAAATACCTAAAATCAAAATTTGCTTGCTGAGGCATGCTGGGCGCCTGGTATTTTGCTAATATCTTTGTATTGACATGATTTTCAAAAATTACGACCACGAAAATGAAGGTGAAATTGCGCGGCTCATAACTTCGGAACTATTGCTCCGATTTTGATGAAATCTTTTGCAAAAAATAGGAAATTTCTCCAGCTTTTTAAGGATATCTAATTAATGGGCGTGGCATTGCCCATTTAATTGGGAAATGTGCATTTGAAAATAGTTGTTTTTCAACCAAACTGTTGATGCCACGCCCATATATTATGTTTTATCTAAAGGCTAGTGTAATTTGCTATCCTTTACAAAAAGTTTGAACAAAATCCGTGCAGCCGTTCAAAAGTTATACGACTTTAAAAAATACCTAAAATCAAAATTTGCTTGCTGAGGCATGCTGGGCGCCTGGTATTTTGCTAATATCTTTGTATTGACATGATTTTCAAAAATTACGACCACGAAAATGAAGGTGAAATTGCGCGGCTCATAACTTCGGAACTATTGCTCCGATTTTGATGAAATCTTTTGCAAAAAATAGGAAATTTCTCCAGCTTTTTAAGGATATCTAATTAATGGGCGTGGCATTGCCCATTTAATTGGGAAATGTGCATTTGAAAATAGTTGTTTTTCAACCAAACTGTTGATGCCACGCCCATATATTATGTTTTATCTAAAGGCTAGTGTAATTTGCTATCTTTTACAAAAAGTTTGAACAAAATCCGTGCAGCCGTTCAAAAGTTATACGACTTTAAAAAATACCTAAAATCAAAATTTGCTTGCTGAGGCATGCTGGGCGCCTGGTATTTTGCTAATATCTTTGTATTGACATGATTTTCAAAAATTACGACCACGAAAATGAAGGTGAAATTGCGCGGCTCATAACTTCGGAACTATTGCTCCGATTTTGATGAAATCTTTTGCAAAAAATAGGAAATTTCTCCAGCTTTTTAAGGATATCTAATTAATGGGCGTGGCATTGCCCATTTAATTGGGAAATGTGCATTTGAAAATAGTTGTTTTTCAACCAAACTGTTGATGCCACGCCCATATATTATGTTTTATCTGAAAGCTAGTGTAATTTGCTATCTTTTACAAAAAGTTTGAACAAAATTCGTGCAGCCGTTCAAAAGTTATACGACTTTAAAAAATACCTAAAATCAAAATTTGCTTGCTGAGGCATGCTGGGCGCCTGGTATTTTGCTAATATCTTTGTATTGACATGATTTTCAAAAATTACGACCACGAAAATGAAGGTGAAATTGCGCGGCTCATAACTTCGGAACTATTGCTCCGATTTTGATGAAATCTTTTGCAAAAAATAGGCAATTTCTCCAGCTTTTTAAGGATATCTAATTAATGGGCGTGGCATTGCCCATTTAATTGGGAAATGTGCATTTGAAAATAGTTGTTTTTCAACCAAACTGTTGATGCCACGCCCATATATTATGTTTTATCTGAAAGCTAGTGTAATTTGCTATCTTTTACAAAAAGTTTGAACAAAATCCGTGTAGCCGTTCAAAAGTTATACGACTTTAAAAAATACCTAAAATCAAAATTTGCTTGCTGAGGCATGCTGGGCGCCTGGTATTTTGCTAATATTTTTGTATTGACATGATTTTCAAAAATTACGACCACGAAAATGAAGGTGAAATTGCGCGGCTCATAACTTCGGAACTATAGCTCCGATTTTGATGAAATTTTTTGCAAAAATAGAAAATTTCTCCAGCTTTTTGAGGATATCTAAGTAGTGGGCGTGGCATTGCCCATTTAATTAGGAAATGTGCATTTGAAAATAGTTGTTTTTCAACCAAACTGTTGATGCCACGCCCATATATTATGTTTTATCTAAAGGCTAGTGTAATTTGCTATCCTTTACAAAAAGTTTGAACAAAATCCGTGCAGCCGTTCAAAAGTTATACGACTTTAAAAAATACCTAAAATCAAAATTTGCTTGCTGAGGCATGCTGGGCGCCTGGTATTTTGCTAATATTTTTGTATTGACATGATTTTCAAAAATTACGACCACGAAAATGAAGGTGAAATTGCGCGGCTCATAACTTCGGAACTATTGCTCCGATTTTGATGAAATTTTTTGCAGAAAATAGGAAATTTCTCCAGCTTTTTAAAGATATCTAATTAATGGGCGTGGCATTGCCCATTTAATTGGGAAATGTGCATTTGAAAATAGTTGTTTTTCAACCAAACTGTTGATGCCACGCCCATATATTATGTTTTATCTGAAAGCTAGTGTAATTTGCTATCTTTTACAAAAAGTTTGAACAAAATCCGTGCAGCCGTTCAAAAGTTATACGACTTTAAAAAATACCTAAAATCAAAATTTGCTTGCTGAGGCATGCTGGGCGCCTGGTATTTTGCTAATATCTTTGTATTGACATGATTTTTAAAAATTACGACCACGAAAATGAAGGTGAAATTGCGCGGCTCATAACTTCGGAACTATTGCTCCGATTTTGATGAAATCTTTTGCAAAAAATAGGAAATTTCTCCAGCTTTTTAAGGATATCTAATTAATGGGCGTGGCATTGCCCATTTAATTGGGAAATGTGCATTTGAAAATAGTTGTTTTTCAACCAAACTGTTGATGCCACGCCCATATATTATGTTTTATCTAAAGGCTAGTGTAATTTGCTATCTTTTACAAAAAGTTTGAACAAAATCCGTGCAGCCGTTCAAAAGTTATACGACTTTAAAAAATACCTAAAATCAAAATTTGCTTGCTGAGGCATGCTGGGCGCCTGGTATTTTGCTAATATCTTTGTATTGACATGATTTTCAAAAATTACAACCACGAAAATGAAGGTGAAATTGCGCGGCTCATAACTTCGGAACTATTGACATGATTTTCAAAAATTACGACCACGAAAATGAAGGTGAAATTGCGCGGCTCATAACTTCGGAACTATTGCTCCGATTTTGATGAAATCTTTTGCAAAAAATAGGAAATTTCTCCAGCTTTTTAAGGATATCTAATTAATGGGCGTGGCATTGCCCATTTAATTGGGAAATGTGCATTTGAAAATAGTTGTTTTTCAACCAAACTGTTGATGCCACGCCCATATATTATGTTTTATCTAAAAGCTAGTGTAATTTGCTATCTTTTACAAAAAGTTTGAACAAAATCCGTGCAGCCGTTCAAAAGTTATACGACTTTAAAAAATACCTAAAATCAAAATTTGCTTGCTGAGGCATGCTGGGCGCCTGGTATTTTGCTAATATCTTTGTATTGACATGATTTTCAAAAATTACGACCACGAAAATGAAGGTGAAATTGCGCGGCTCATAACTTCGGAACTATTGCTCCGATTTTGATGAAATCTTTTGCAGAAAATAGGAAATTTCTCCAGCTTTTTAAGGATATCTAATTAATGGGCGTGGCATTGCTCATTTAATTAGGAAATGTGCATTTGAAAATAGTTGTTTTTCAACCAAACTGTTGATGCCACGCCCATATATTGTGTTTTATCTAAAAGCTAGTGTAATTTGCTATCTTTTACAAAAAGTTTGAACAAAATCCGTGCAGCCGTTCAAAAGTTATACGACTTTAAAAAATACCTAAAATCAAAATTTGCTTGCTGAGGCATGCTGGGCGCCTGGTATTTTGCTAATATCTTTGTATTGACATGATTTTCAAAAATTACGACCACGAAAATGAAGGTGAAATTGCGCGGCTCATAACTTCGGAACTATTGCTCCGATTTTGATGAAATCTTTTGCAAAAAATAGGAAATTTCTCCAGCTTTTTAAGGATATCTAATTAATGGGCGTGGCATTGCCCATTTAATTGGGAAATGTGCATTTGAAAATAGTTGTTTTTCAACCAAACTGTTGATGCCACGTCCATATATTATGTTTTATCTGAAAGCTAGTGTAATTTGCTATCTTTTACAAAAAGTTTGAACAAAATCCGTGCAGCCGTTCAAAAGTTATACGACTTTAAAAAATACCTAAAATCAAAATTTGCTTGCTGAGGCATGCTGGGCGCCTGGTATTTTGCTAATATCTTTGTATTGACATGATTTTCAAAAATTACGACCACGAAAATGAAGGTGAAATTGCGCGGCTCATAACTTCGGAACTATTGCTCCGATTTTGATGAAATCTTTTGCAAAAAATAGGCAATTTCTCCAGCTTTTTAAGGATATCTAATTAATGGGCGTGGCATTGCCCATTTAATTGGGAAATGTGCATTTGAAAATAGTTGTTTTTCAACCAAACTGTTGATGCCACGCCCATATATTATGTTTTATCTGAAAGCTAGTGTAATTTGCTATCTTTTACAAAAAGTTTGAACAAAATCCGTGCAGCCGTTCAAAAGTTATACGACTTTAAAAAATACCTAAAATCAAAATTTGCTTGCTGAGGCATGCTGGGCGCCTGGTATTTTGCTAATATTTTTGTATTGACATAATTTTCAAAAATTACGACCACGAAAATGAAGGTGAAATTGCGCGGCTCATAACTTCGGAACTATTGCTCCGATTTTGATGAAATTTTTTGCAGAAAATAGGAAATTTCTCCAGCTTTTTAAGGATATCTAATTAATGGGCGTGGCATTGCTCATTTAATTAGGAAATGTGCATTTGAAAATAGTTGTTTTTCAACCAAACTGTTGATGCCACGCCCATATATTATGTTTTATCTAAAGGCTAGTGTAATTTGCTATCTTTTACAAAAAGTTTGAACAAAATCCGTGCAGCCGTTCAAAAGTTATACGACTTTAAAAAATACCTAAAATCAAAATTTGCTTGCTGAGGCATGCTGGGCGCCTGGTATTTTGCTAATATTTTTGTATTGACATGATTTTCAAAAATTACGACCACGAAAATGAAGGTGAAATTGCGCGGCTCATAACTTCGGAACTATTGCTCCGATTTTGATGAAATCTTTTGCAAAAAATAGGAAATTTCTCCAGCTTTTTAAGGATATCTAATTAATGGGCGTGGCATTGCCCATTTAATTGGGAAATGTGCATTTGGAAATAGTTGTTTTTCAACCAAACTGTTGATGCCACGCCCATATATTATGTTTTATCTAAAGGCTAGTGTAATTTGCTATCTTTTACAAAAAGTTTGAACAAAATCCGTGCAGCCGTTCAAAAGTTATACGACTTTAAAAAATACCTAAAATCAAAATTTGCTTGCTGAGGCATGCTGGGCGCCTGGTATTTTGCTAATATTTTTGTATTGACATGATTTTCAAAAATTACGACCACGAAAATGAAGGTGAAATTGCGCGGCTCATAACTTCGGAACTATTGCTCCAATTTTGATTAAATCTTTTGCAAAAAATAGGAAATTTCTCCAGCTTTTTAAGGATATCTAATTAATGGGCGTGGCATTGCTCATTTAATTAGGAAATGTGCATTTGAAAATAGTTGTTTTTCAACCAAACTGTTGATGCCACGCCCATATATTATGTTTTATCTGAAAGCTAGTGTAATTTGCTATCTTTTACAAAAAGTTTGAACAAAATCCGTGCAGCCGTTCAAAAGTTATACGACTTTAAAAAATACCTAAAATCAAAATTTGCTTGCTGAGGCATGCTGGGCGCCTGGTATTTTGCTAATATCTTTGTATTGACATGATTTTCAAAAATTACGACCACGAAAATGAAGGTGAAATTGCGCGGCTCATAACTTCGGAACTATTGCTCCGATTTTGATGAAATTTTTTGCAAAAAATAGGAAATTTCTCCAGCTTTTTGAGGATATCTAATTAGTGGGCGTGGCATTGCCCATTTAATTAGGAAATGTGCATTTGAAAATAGTTGTTTTTCAACCAAACTGTTGATACCACGCCCATATATTATGTTTTATCTAAAGGCTAGTGTAATTTACTATCCTTTACAAAAAGTTTGAACAAAATCCGTGCAGCCGTTCAAAAGTTATACGACTTTAAAAAATACCTAAAATCAAAATTTGCTTGCTGAGGCATGCTGGGCGCCTGGTATTTTGCTAATATCTTTGTATTGACATGATTTTCAAAAATTACGACCACGAAAATGAAGGTGAAATTGCGCGGCTCATAACTTCGGAACTATTGCTCCGATTTTGATGAAATTTTTTGCAAAAAATAGGAAATTTCTCCAGCTTTTTGAGGATATCTAATTAGTGGGCGTGGCATTGCCCATTTAATTAGGAAATGTGCATTTGAAAATAGTTGTTTTTCAACCAAACTGTTGATACCACGCCCATATATTATGTTTTATCTAAAGGCTAGTGTAATTTACTATCCTTTACAAAAAGTTTGAACAAAATCCGTGCAGCCGTTCAAAAGTTATACGACTTTAAAAAATACCTAAAATCAAAATTTGCTTGCTGAGGCATGCTGGGCGCCTGGTATTTTGCTAATATCTTTGTATTGACATGATTTTCAAAAATTACGACCACGAAAATGAAGGTGAAATTGCGCGGCTCATAACTTCGGAACTATTGCTCCGATTTTGATGAAATTTTTTGCAAAAAATAGGAAATTTCTCCAGCTTTTTGAGGATATCTAATTAGTGGGCGTGGCATTGCTCATTTAATTAGGAAATGTGCATTTGAAAATAGTTGTTTTTCAACCAAACTGTTGATGCCACGCCCATATATTGTGTTTTATCTAAAAGCTAGTGTAATTTGCTATCTTTTACAAAAAGTTTGAACAAAATCCGTGCAGCCGTTCAAAAGTTATACGACTTTAAAAAATACCTAAAATCAAAATTTGCTTGCTGAGGCATGCTGGGCGCCTGGTATTTTGCTAATATCTTTGTATTGACATGATTTTCAAAAATTACGACCACGAAAATGAAGGTGAAATTGCGCGGCTCATAACTTCGGAACTATTGCTCCGATTTTGATGAAATCTTTTGCAAAAAATAGGAAATTTCTCCAGCTTTTTAAGGATATCTAATTAATGGGCGTGGCATTGCCCATTTAATTGGGAAATGTGCATTTGAAAATAGTTGTTTTTCAACCAAACTGTTGATGCCACGCCCATATATTATGTTTTATCTGAAAGCTAGTGTAATTTGCTATCTTTTACAAAAAGTTTGAACAAAATCCGTGCAGCCGTTCAAAAGTTATACGACTTTAAAAAATACCTAAAATCAAAATTTGCTTGCTGAGGCATGCTGGGCGCCTGGTATTTTGCTAATATTTTTGTATTGACATAATTTTCAAAAATTACGACCACGAAAATGAAGGTGAAATTGCGCGGCTCATAACTTCGGAACTATTGCTCCGATTTTGATGAAATTTTTTGCAGAAAATAGGAAATTTCTCCAGCTTTTTAAGGATATCTAATTAATGGGCGTGGCATTGCTCATTTAATTAGGAAATGTGCATTTGAAAATAGTTGTTTTTCAACCAAACTGTTGATGCCACGCCCATATATTATGTTTTATCTAAAGGCTAGTGTAATTTGCTATCTTTTACAAAAAGTTTGAACAAAATCCGTGCAGCCGTTCAAAAGTTATACGACTTTAAAAAATACCTAAAATCAAAATTTGCTTGCTGAGGCATGCTGGGCGCCTGGTATTTTGCTAATATTTTTGTATTGACATGATTTTCAAAAATTACGACCACGAAAATGAAGGTGAAATTGCGCGGCTCATAACTTCGGAACTATTGCTCCGATTTTGATGAAATCTTTTGCAAAAAATAGGAAATTTCTCCAGCTTTTTAAGGATATCTAATTAATGGGCGTGGCATTGCCCATTTAATTGGGAAATGTGCATTTGAAAATAGTTGTTTTTCAACCAAACTGTTGATGCCACGCCCATATATTATGTTTTATCTAAAGGCTAGTGTAATTTGCTATCTTTTACAAAAAGTTTGAACAAAATCCGTGCAGCCGTTCAAAAGTTATACGACTTTAAAAAATACCTAAAATCAAAATTTGCTTGCTGAGGCATGCTGGGCGCCTGGTATTTTGCTAATATTTTTGTATTGACATGATTTTCAAAAATTACGACCACGAAAATGAAGGTGAAATTGCGCGGCTCATAACTTCGGAACTATTGCTCCGATTTTGATGAAATTTTTTGCAGAAAATAGGAAATTTCTCCAGCTTTTTAAGGATATCTAATTAATGGGCGTGGCATTGCTCATTTAATTAGGAAATGTGCATTTGAAAATAGTTGTTTTTCAACCAAACTGTTGATGCCACGCCCATATATTATGTTTTATCTAAAGGCTAGTGTAATTTGCTATCTTTTACAAAAAGTTTGAACAAAATCCGTGCAGCCGTTCAAAAGTTATACGACTTTAAAAAATACCTAAAATCAAAATTTGCTTGCTGAGGCATGCTGGGCGCCTGGTATTTTGCTAATATTTTTGTATTGACATGATTTTCAAAAATTACGACCACAAGAATGAAGGTGAAATTGCGCGGCTCATAACTTCGGAACTATTGCTCCGATTTTGATGAAATTTTTTGCAAAAAATAGGAAATTTCTCCAGCTTTTTGAGGATATCTAATTATTGGGCGTGGCATTGCCCATTTAATTAGGAAATGTGCATTTGAAAATAGTTGTTTTTCAACCAAACTGTTGATGCCACGCCCATATATTATGTTTTATCTAAAGGCTAGTGTAATTTGCTATCTTTTACAAAAAGTTTGAACAAAATCCGTGCAGCCGTTCAAAAGTTATACGACTTTAAAAAATACCTAAAATCAAAATTTGCTTGCTGAGGCATGCTGGGCGCCTGGTATTTTGCTAATATTTTTGTATTGACATGATTTTCAAAAATTACGACCACGAAAATGAAGGTGAAATTGCGCGGCTCATAACTTCGGAACTATTGCTCCAATTTTGATGAAATCTTTTGCAAAAAATAGGAAATTTCTCCAGCTATTTAAGGATATCTAATTAATGGGCGTGGCATTGCTCATTTAATTAGGAAATGTGCATTTGAAAATAGTTGTTTTTCAACCAAACTGTTGATGCCACGCCCATATATTATGTTTTATCTGAAAGCTAGTGTAATTTGCTATCTTTTACAAAAAGTTTGAACAAAATCCGTGCAGCCGTTCAAAAGTTATACGACTTTAAAAAATACCTAAAATCAAAATTTGCTTGCTGAGGCATGCTGGGCGCCTGGTATTTTGCTAATATCTTTGTATTGACATGATTTTCAAAAATTACGACCACGAAAATGAAGGTGAAATTGCGCGGCTCATAACTTCGGAACTATTGCTCCGATTTTGATGAAATTTTTTGCAAAAAATAGGAAATTTCTCCAGCTTTTTGAGGATATCTAATTAGTGGGCGTGGCATTGCCCATTTAATTAGGAAATGTGCATTTGAAAATAGTTGTTTTTCAACCAAACTGTTGATACCACGCCCATATATTATGTTTTATCTGAAAGCTAGTGTAATTTGCTATCTTTTACAAAAAGTTTGAACAAAATCCGTGCAGCCGTTCAAAAGTTATACGACTTTAAAAAATACCTAAAATCAAAATTTGCTTGCTGAGGCATGCTGGGCGCCTGGTATTTTGCTAATATCTTTGTATTGACATGATTTTCAAAAATTACGACCACGAAAATGAAGGTGAAATTGCGCGGCTCATAACTTCGGAACTATTGCTCCGATTTTGATGAAATTTTTTGCAAAAAATAGGAAATTTCTCCAGCTTTTTGAGGATATCTAATTAGTGGGCGTGGCATTGCCCATTTAATTAGGAAATGTGCATTTGAAAATAGTTGTTTTTCAACCAAACTGTTGATACCACGCCCATATATTATGTTTTATCTAAAGGCTAGTGTAATTTACTATCCTTTACAAAAAGTTTGAACAAAATCCGTGCAGCCGTTCAAAAGTTATACGACTTTAAAAAATACCTAAAATCAAAATTTGCTTGCTGAGGCATGCTGGGCGCCTGGTATTTTGCTAATATCTTTGTATTGACATGATTTTCAAAAATTACGACCACGAAAATGAAGGTGAAATTGCGCGGCTCATAACTTCGGAACTATTACTCCGATTTTGATGAAATCTTTTGCAAAAAATAGGAAATTTCTCCAGCTTTTTAAGGATATCTAATTAATGGGCGTTGCATTGCCCATTTAATTGGGAAATGTGCATTTGAAAATAGTTGTTTTTCAACCAAACTGTTGATGCCACGCCCATATATTATGTTTTATCTAAAGGCTAGTGTAATTTGCTATCTTTTACAAAAAGTTTGAACAAAATCCGTGCAGCCGTTCAAAAGTTATACGACTTTAAAAAATACCTAAAATCAAAATTTGCTTGCTGAGGCATGCTAGGCGCCTGGTATTTTGCTAATATTTTTGTATTGACATGATTTTCAAAAATTACGACCACGAAAATGAAGGTGAAATTGCGCGGCTCATAACTTCGGAACTATTGCTCCAATTTTGATGAAATCTTTTGCAAAAAATAGGAAATTTCTCCAGCTATTTAAGGATATCTAATTAATGGGCGTGGCATTGCTCATTTAATTAGGAAATGTGCATTTGAAAATAGTTGTTTTTCAACCAAACTGTTGATGCCACGCCCATATATTATGTTTTATCTGAAAGCTAGTGTAATTTGCTATCTTTTACAAAAAGTTTGAACAAAATCCGTGCAGCCGTTCAAAAGTTATACGACTTTAAAAAATACCTAAAATCAAAATTTGCTTGCTGAGGCATGCTGGGCGCCTGGTATTTTGCTAATATCTTTGTATTGACATGATTTTCAAAAATTACGACCACGAAAATGAAGGTGAAATTGCGCGGCTCATAACTTCGGAACTATTGCTCCGATTTTGATGAAATTTTTTGCAAAAAATAGGAAATTTCTCCAGCTTTTTGACGATATCTAATTAGTGGGCGTGGCATTGCCCATTTAATTAGGAAATGTGCATTTGAAAATAGTTGTTTTTCAACCAAACTGTTGATACCACGCCCATATATTATGTTTTATCTGAAAGCTAGTGTAATTTGCTATCTTTTACAAAAAGTTTGAACAAAATCCGTGCAGCCGTTCAAAAGTTATACGACTTTAAAAAATACCTAAAATCAAAATTTCCTTGCTGAGGCATGCTGGGCGCCTGGTATTTTGCTAATATCTTTGTATTGACATGATTTTCAAAAATTACGACCACGAAAATGAAGGTGAAATTGCGCGGCTCATAACTTCGGAACTATTGCTCCGATTTTGATGAAATTTTTTGCAAAAAATAGGAAATTTCTCCAGCTTTTTGAGGATATCTAATTAGTGGGCGTGGCATTGCCCATTTAATTAGGAAATGTGCATTTGAAAATAGTTGTTTTTCAACCAAACTGTTGATACCACGCCCATATATTATGTTTTATCTAAAGGCTAGTGTAATTTACTATCCTTTACAAAAAGTTTGAACAAAATCCGTGCAGCCGTTCAAAAGTTATACGACTTTAAAAAATACCTAAAATCAAAATTTGCTTGCTGAGGCATGCTGGGCGCCTGGTATTTTGCTAATATCTTTGTATTGACATGATTTTCAAAAATTACGACCACGAAAATGAAGGTGAAATTGCGCGGCTCATAACTTCGGAACTATTGCTCCGATTTTGATGAAATTTTTTGCAAAAAATAGGAAATTTCTCCAGCTTTTTGAGGATATCTAATTAGTGGGCGTGGCATTGCTCATTTAATTAGGAAATGTGCATTTGAAAATAGTTGTTTTTCAACCAAACTGTTGATGCCACGCCCATATATTATGTTTTATCTGAAAGCTAGTGTAATTTGCTATCTTTTACAAAAAGTTTGAACAAAATCCGTGCAGCCGTTCAAAAGTTATACGACTTTAAAAAATACCTAAAATCAAAATTTGCTTGCTGAGGCATGCTGGGCGCCTGGTATTTTGCTAATATCTTTGTATTGACATGATTTTCAAAAATTACGACCACGAAAATGAAGGTGAAATTGCGCGGCTCATAACTTCGGAACTATTGCTCCGATTTTGATGAAATTTTTTGCAAAAAATAGGAAATTTCTCCAGCTTTTTGAGGATATCTAATTAGTGGGCGTGGCATTGCCCATTTAATTAGGAAATGTGCATTTGAAAATAGTTGTTTTTCAACCAAACTGTTGATACCACGCCCATATATTATGTTTTATCTAAAGGCTAGTGTAATTTACTATCCTTTACAAAAAGTTTGAACAAAATCCGTGCAGCCGTTCAAAAGTTATACGACTTTAAAAAATACCTAAAATCAAAATTTGCTTGCTGAGGCATGCTGGGCGCCTGGTATTTTGCTAATATCTTTGTATTGACATGATTTTCAAAAATTACGACCACGAAAATGAAGGTGAAATTGCGCGGCTCATAACTTCGGAACTATTGCTCCGATTTTGATGAAATTTTTTGCAAAAAATAGGAAATTTCTCCAGCTTTTTGAGGATATCTAATTAGTGGGCGTGGCATTGCCCATTTAATTAGGAAATGTGCATTTGAAAATAGTTGTTTTTCAACCAAACTGTTGATACCACGCCCATATATTATGTTTTATCTAAAGGCTAGTGTAATTTACTATCCTTTACAAAAAGTTTGAACAAAATCCGTGCAGCCGTTCAAAAGTTATACGACTTTAAAAAATACCTAAAATCAAAATTTGCTTGCTGAGGCATGCTGGGCGCCTGGTATTTTGCTAATATCTTTGTATTGACATGATTTTCAAAAATTACGACCACGAAAATGAAGGTGAAATTGCGCGGCTCATAACTTCGGAACTATTACTCCGATTTTGATGAAATCTTTTGCAAAAAATAGGAAATTTCTCCAGCTTTTTAAGGATATCTAATTAATGGGCGTTGCATTGCCCATTTAATTGGGAAATGTGCATTTGAAAATAGTTGTTTTTCAACCAAACTGTTGATGCCACGCCCATATATTATGTTTTATCTAAAGGCTAGTGTAATTTGCTATCCTTTACAAAAAGTTTGAACAAAATCCGTGCAGCCGTTCAAAAGTTATACGACTTTAAAAAATACCTAAAATCAAAATTTGCTTGCTGAGGCATGCTGGGCGCCTGGTATTTTGCTAATATTTTTGTATTGACATGATTTTCAAAAATTACGACCACGAAAATGAAGGTGAAATTGCGCGGCTCATAACTTCGGAACTATTGCTCCGATTTTGGTGAAATTTTTTGCAAAAAATAGGAAATTTCTCCAGCTTTTTAAGGATATCTAATTAATGGGCGTTGCATTGCCCATTTAATTAGGAAATGTGCATTTGAAAATAGTTGTTTTTCAACCAAACTGTTGATGCCACGCCCATATATTATGTTTTATCTAAAGGCTAGTGTAATTTGCTATCCTTTACAAAAAGTTTGAACAAAATCCGTGCAGCCGTTCAAAAGTTATACGACTTTAAAAAATACCTAAAATCAAAATTTGCTTGCTGTGGCATGCTGGGCGCCTGGTATTTTGCTAATATTTTTGTATTGACATGATTTTCAAAAATTACGACCACGAAAATGAAGGTGAAATTGCGCGGCTCATAACTTCGGAACTATTACTCCGATTTTGATGAAATCTTTTGCAAAAAATAGGAAATTTCTCCAGCTTTTTAAGGATATCTAATTAATGGGCGTGGCATTGCTCATTTAATTAGGAAATGTGCATTTGAAAATAGTTGTTTTTCAACCAAACTGTTGATGCCACGCCCATATATTATGTTTTATCTAAAGGCTGGTGTAATTTGCTATCTTTTACAAAAAGTTTGAACAAAATCCGTGCAGCCGTTCAAAAGTTATACGACTTTAAAAAATACCTAAAATCAAAATTTGCTTGCTGAGGCATGCTGGGCGCCTGGTATTTTGCTAATATTTTTGTATTGACATGATTTTCAAAAATTACGACCACGAAAATGAAGGTGAAATTGCGCGGCTCATAACTTCGGAACTATTGCTCCGATTTTGATGAAATTTTTTGCAAAAAATAGGAAATTTCTCCAGCTTTTTAAGGATATCTAATTAATGGGCGTGGCATTGCTCATTTAATTAGGAAATGTGCATTTGAAAATAGTTGTTTTTCAACCAAACTGTTGATGCCACGCCCATATATTATGTTTTATCTGAAAGCTGACGTAATTTACTATCCTTTACAAAAAGTTTGAACAAAATCCGTGCAGCCGTTCAAAAGTTATACGACTTTAAAAAATACCTAAAATCAAAATTTGCTTGCTGAGGCATGCTGGGCGCCTGGTATTTTGCTAATATCTTTGTATTGACATGATTTTCAAAAATTACGACCACGAAAATGAAGGTGAAATTGCGCGGCTCATAACTTCGGAACTATTGCTCCGATTTTGATGAAATTTTTTGCAGAAAATAGGAAATTTCTCCAGCTTTTTGAGGATATCTAATTAGTGGGCGTGGCATTGCCCATTTAATTAGGAAATGTGCATTTGAAAATAGTTGTTTTTCAACCAAACTGTTGATGCCACGCCCATATATTATGTTTTATCTAAAGGCTAGTGTAATTTACTATCCTTTACAAAAAGTTAGAACAAAATCCGTGCAGCCGTTCAAAAGTTATACGACTTTAAAAAATACCTAAAATCAAAATTTGCTTGATGAGGCATGCTGGGCGCCTGGTATTTTGCTAATATTTTTGTATTGACATGATTTTCAAAAATTACGACCACGAAAATGAAGGTGAAATTGCGCGGCTCATAACTTCGGAACTATTGCTCCGATTTTGATGAAATTTTTTGCAGAAAATAGGAAATTTCTCCAGCTTTTTAAGGATATCTAATTAATGGGCGTGGCATTGCTCATTTAATTAGGAAATGTGCATTTGAAAATAGTTGTTTTTCAACCAAACTGTTGATGCCACGCCCATATATTATGTTTTATCTAAAGGCTAGTGTAATTTGCTTTCTTTTACAAAAAGTTTGAACAAAATCCGTGCAGCCGTTCAAAAGTTATACGACTTTAAAAAATACCTAAAATCAAAATTTGCTTGCTGAGGCATGCTGGGCGCCTGGTATTTTGCTAATATCTTTGTATTGACATGATTTTCAAAAATTACGACCACGAAAATGAAGGTGAAATTGCGCGGCTCATAACTTCGGAACTATTGCTCCGATTTTGATGAAATTTTTTGCAGAAAATAGGAAATTTCTCCAGCTTTTTAAGGATATCTAATTAATGGGCGTGGCATTGCTCATTTAATTAGGAAATGTGCATTTGAAAATAGTTGTTTTTCAACCAAACTGTTGATGCCACGCCCATATATTATGTTTTATCTAAAGGCTAGTGTAATTTGCTTTCTTTTACAAAAAGTTTGAACAAAATCCGTGCAGCCGTTCAAAAGTTATACGACTTTAAAAAATACCTAAAATCAAAATTTGCTTGCTGAGGCATGCTGGGCGCCTGGTATTTTGCTAATATTTTTGTATTGACATGATTTTCAAAAATTACGACCACGAAAATGAAGGTGAAATTGCGCGGCTCATAACTTCGGAACTATTGCTCCGATTTTGATGAAATTTTTTGCAAAAAATAGGAAATTTCTCCAGCTTTTTAAGGATATCTAATTAATGGGCGTGGCATTGCTCATTTAATTAGGAAATGTGCATTTGAAAATAGTTGTTTTTCAACCAAACTGTTGATGCCACGCCCATATATTATGTTTTATCTAAAGGCTAGTGTAATTTGCTATCCTTTACAAAAAGTTTGAACAAAATCCGTGCAGCCGTTCAAAAGTTATACGACTTTAAAAAATACCTAAAATCAAAATTTGCTTGCTGAGGCATGCTGGGCGCCTGGTATTTTGCTAATATTTTTGTATTGACATGATTTTCAAAAATTACGACCACGAAAATGAAGGTGAAATTGCGCGGCTCATAACTTCGGAACTATTGCTCCGATTTTGGTGAAATTTTTTGCAAAAAATAGGAAATTTCTCCAGCTTTTTAAGGATATCTAATTAATGGGCGTTGCATTGCCCATTTAATTAGGAAATGTGCATTTGAAAATAGTTGTTTTTCAACCAAACTGTTGATGCCACGCCCATATATTATGTTTTATCTAAAGGCTAGTGTAATTTGCTATCCTTTACAAAAAGTTTGAACAAAATCCGTGCAGCCGTTCAAAAGTTATACGACTTTAAAAAATACCTAAAATCAAAATTTGCTTGCTGTGGCATGCTGGCCGCCTGGTATTTTGCTAATATCTTTGTATTGACATGATTTTCAAAAATTACGACCACGAAAATGAAGGTGAAATTGCGCGGCTCATAACTTCGGAACTATTACTCCGATTTTGATGAAATCTTTTGCAAAAAATAGGAAATTTCTCCAGCTTTTTAAGGATATCTAATTAATGGGCGTGGCATTGCTCATTTAATTAGGAAATGTGCATTTGAAAATAGTTGTTTTTCAACCAAACTGTTGATGCCACGCCCATATATTATGTTTTATCTAAAGGCTGGTGTAATTTGCTATCTTTTACAAAAAGTTTGAACAAAATCCGTGCAGCCGTTCAAAAGTTATACGACTTTAAAAAATACCTAAAATCAAAATTTGCTTGCTGAGGCATGCTGGGCGCCTGGTATTTTGCTAATATTTTTGTATTGACATGATTTTCAAAAATTACGACCACGAAAATGAAGGTGAAATTGCGCGGCTCATAACTTCGGAACTATTGCTCCGATTTTGATGAAATTTTTTGCAAAAAATAGGAAATTTCTCCAGCTTTTTAAGGATATCTAATTAATGGGCGTGGCATTGCTCATTTAATTAGGAAATGTGCATTTGAAAATAGTTGTTTTTCAACCAAACTGTTGATGCCACGCCCATATATTATGTTTTATCTAAAGGCTAGTGTAATTTGCTATCTTTTACAAAAAGTTTGAACAAAATCCGTGCAGCCGTTCAAAAGTTATACGACTTTAAAAAATACCTAAAATCAAAATTTGCTTGCTGAGGCATGCTGGGCGCCTGGTATTTTGCTAATATCTTTGTATTGACATGATTTTCAAAAATTACGACCACGAAAATGAAGGTGAAATTGCGCGGCTCATAACTTCGGAACTATTGCTCCGATTTTGATGAAATTTTTTGCAGAAAATAGGAAATTTCTCCAGCTTTTTGAGGACATCTAATTAGTGGGCGTGGCATTGCCCATTTAATTAGGAAATGTGCATTTGAAAATAGTTGTTTTTCAACCAAACTGTTGATGCCACGCCCATATATTATGTTTTATCTAAAGGCTAGTGTAATTTACTATCCTTTACAAAAAGTTAGAACAAAATCCGTGCAGCCGTTCAAAAGTTATACGACTTTAAAAAATACCTAAAATCAAAATTTGCTTGATGAGGCATGCTGGGCGCCTGGTATTTTGCTAATATTTTTGTATTGACATGATTTTCAAAAATTACGACCACGAAAATGAAGGTGAAATTGCGCGGCTCATAACTTCGGAACTATTGCTCCGATTTTGATGAAATTTTTTGCAGAAAATAGGAAATTTCTCCAGCTTTTTAAGGATATCTAATTAATGGGCGTGGCATTGCTCATTTAATTAGGAAATGTGCATTTGAAAATAGTTGTTTTTCAACCAAACTGTTGATGCCACGCCCATATATTATGTTTTATCTAAAGGCTAGTGTAATTTGCTTTCTTTTACAAAAAGTTTGAACAAAATCCGTGCAGCCGTTCAAAAGTTATACGACTTTAAAAAATACCTAAAATCAAAATTTGCTTGCTGAGGCATGCTGGGCGCCTGGTATTTTGCTAATATCTTTGTATTGACATGATTTTCAAAAATTACGACCACGAAAATGAAGGTGAAATTGCGCGGCTCATAACTTCGGAACTATTGCTCCGATTTTGATGAAATTTTTTGCAGAAAATAGGAAATTTCTCCAGCTTTTTAAGGATATCTAATTAATGGGCGTGGCATTGCTCATTTAATTAGGAAATGTGCATTTGAAAATAGTTGTTTTTCAACCAAACTGTTGATGCCACGCCCATATATTATGTTTTATCTAAAGGCTAGTGTAATTTGCTTTCTTTTACAAAAAGTTTGAACAAAATCCGTGCAGCCGTTCAAAAGTTATACGACTTTAAAAAATACCTAAAATCAAAATTTGCTTGCTGAGGCATGCTGGGCGCCTGGTATTTTGCTAATATTTTTGTATTGACATGATTTTCAAAAATTACGACCACGAAAATGAAGGTGAAATTGCGCGGCTCATAACTTCGGAACTATTGCTCCGATTTTGATGAAATTTTTTGCAAAAAATAGGAAATTTCTCCAGCTTTTTAAGGATATCTAATTAATGGGCGTGGCATTGCTCATTTAATTAGGAAATGTGCATTTGAAAATAGTTGTTTTTCAACCAAACTGTTGATGCCACGCCCATATATTATGTTTTATCTAAAGGCTAGTGTAATTTGCTATCCTTTACAAAAAGTTTGAACAAAATCCGTGCAGCCGTTCAAAAGTTATACGACTTTAAAAAATACCTAAAATCAAAATTTGCTTGCTGAGGCATGCTGGGCGCCTGGTATTTTGCTAATATTTTTGTATTGACATGATTTTCAAAAATTACGACCACGAAAATGAAGGTGAAATTGCGCGGCTCATAACTTCGGAACTATTGCTCCGATTTTGGTGAAATTTTTTGCAAAAAATAGGAAATTTCTCCAGCTTTTTAAGGATATCTAATTAATGGGCGTTGCATTGCCCATTTAATTAGGAAATGTGCATTTGAAAATAGTTGTTTTTCAACCAAACTGTTGATGCCACGCCCATATATTATGTTTTATCTAAAGGCTAGTGTAATTTGCTATCCTTTACAAAAAGTTTGAACAAAATCCGTGCAGCCGTTCAAAAGTTATACGACTTTAAAAAATACCTAAAATCAAAATTTGCTTGCTGTGGCATGCTGGCCGCCTGGTATTTTGCTAATATCTTTGTATTGACATGATTTTCAAAAATTACGACCACGAAAATGAAGGTGAAATTGCGCGGCTCATAACTTCGGAACTATTACTCCGATTTTGATGAAATCTTTTGCAAAAAATAGGAAATTTCTCCAGCTTTTTAAGGATATCTAATTAATGGGCGTGGCATTGCTCATTTAATTAGGAAATGTGCATTTGAAAATAGTTGTTTTTCAACCAAACTGTTGATGCCACGCCCATATATTATGTTTTATCTAAAGGCTGGTGTAATTTGCTATCTTTTACAAAAAGTTTGAACAAAATCCGTGCAGCCGTTCAAAAGTTATACGACTTTAAAAAATACCTAAAATCAAAATTTGCTTGCTGAGGCATGCTGGGCGCCTGGTATTTTGCTAATATTTTTGTATTGACATGATTTTCAAAAATTACGACCACGAAAATGAAGGTGAAATTGCGCGGCTCATAACTTCGGAACTATTGCTCCGATTTTGATGAAATTTTTTGCAAAAAATAGGAAATTTCTCCAGCTTTTTAAGGATATCTAATTAATGGGCGTGGCATTGCTCATTTAATTAGGAAATGTGCATTTGAAAATAGTTGTTTTTCAACCAAACTGTTGATGCCACGCCCATATATTATGTTTTATCTAAAGGCTAGTGTAATTTGCTATCTTTTACAAAAAGTTTGAACAAAATCCGTGCAGCCGTTCAAAAGTTATACGACTTTAAAAAATACCTAAAATCAAAATTTGCTTGCTGAGGCATGCTGGGCGCCTGGTATTTTGCTAATATCTTTGTATTGACATGATTTTCAAAAATTACGACCACGAAAATGAAGGTGAAATTGCGCGGCTCATAACTTCGGAACTATTGCTCCGATTTTGATGAAATTTTTTGCAGAAAATAGGAAATTTCTCCAGCTTTTTGAGGACATCTAATTAGTGGGCGTGGCATTGCCCATTTAATTAGGAAATGTGCATTTGAAAATAGTTGTTTTTCAACCAAACTGTTGATGCCACGCCCATATATTATGTTTTATCTAAAGGCTAGTGTAATTTACTATCCTTTACAAAAAGTTAGAACAAAATCCGTGCAGCCGTTCAAAAGTTATACGACTTTAAAAAATACCTAAAATCAAAATTTGCTTGATGAGGCATGCTGGGCGCCTGGTATTTTGCTAATATTTTTGTATTGACATGATTTTCAAAAATTACGACCACGAAAATGAAGGTGAAATTGCGCGGCTCATAACTTCGGAACTATTGCTCCGATTTTGATGAAATTTTTTGCAGAAAATAGGAAATTTCTCCAGCTTTTTAAGGATATCTAATTAATGGGCGTGGCATTGCTCATTTAATTAGGAAATGTGCATTTGAAAATAGTTGTTTTTCAACCAAACTGTTGATGCCACGCCCATATATTATGTTTTATCTAAAGGCTAGTGTAATTTGCTTTCTTTTACAAAAAGTTTGAACAAAATCCGTGCAGCCGTTCAAAAGTTATACGACTTTAAAAAATACCTAAAATCAAAATTTGCTTGCTGAGGCATGCTGGGCGCCTGGTATTTTGCTAATATCTTTGTATTGACATGATTTTCAAAAATTACGACCACGAAAATGAAGGTGAAATTGCGCGGCTCATAACTTCGGAACTATTGCTCCGATTTTGATGAAATTTTTTGCAGAAAATAGGAAATTTCTCCAGCTTTTTGAGGATATCTAATTAGTGGGCGTGGCATTGCCCATTTAATTAGGAAATGTGCATTTGAAAATAGTTGTTTTTCAACCAAACTGTTGATGCCACGCCCATATATTATGTTTTATCTAAAGGCTAGTGTAATTTACTATCCTTTACAAAAAGTTAGAACAAAATCCGTGCAGCCGTTCAAAAGTTATACGACTTTAAAAAATACCTAAAATCAAAATTTGCTTGATGAGGCATGCTGGGCGCCTGGTATTTTGCTAATATTTTTGTATTGACATGATTTTCAAAAATTACGACCACGAAAATGAAGGTGAAATTGCGCGGCTCATAACTTCGGAACTATTGCTCCGATTTTGATGAAATTTTTTGCAGAAAATAGGAAATTTCTCCAGCTTTTTAAGGATATCTAATTAATGGGCGTGGCATTGCTCATTTAATTAGGAAATGTGCATTTGAAAATAGTTGTTTTTCAACCAAACTGTTGATGCCACGCCCATATATTATGTTTTATCTAAAGGCTAGTGTAATTTGCTTTCTTTTACAAAAAGTTTGAACAAAATCCGTGCAGCCGTTCAAAAGTTATACGACTTTAAAAAATACCTAAAATCAAAATTTGCTTGCTGAGGCATGCTGGGCGCCTGGTATTTTGCTAATATCTTTGTATTGACATGATTTTCAAAAATTACGACCACGAAAATGAAGGTGAAATTGCGCGGCTCATAACTTCGGAACTATTGCTCCGATTTTGATGAAATTTTTTGCAGAAAATAGGAAATTTCTCCAGCTTTTTAAGGATATCTAATTAATGGGCGTGGCATTGCTCATTTAATTAGGAAATGTGCATTTGAAAATAGTTGTTTTTCAACCAAACTGTTGATGCCACGCTAGTGTAATTTGCTATCCTTTACAAAAAGTTTGAACAAAATCCGTGCAGCCGTTCAAAAGTTATACGACTTTAAAAAATACCTAAAATCAAAATTTGCTTGCTGAGGCATGCTGGGCGCCTGGTATTTTGCTAATATTTTTGTATTGACATGATTTTCAAAAATTACGACCACGAAAATGAAGGTGAAATTGCGCGGCTCATAACTTCGGAACTATTGCTCCGATTTTGGTGAAATTTTTTGCAAAAAATAGGAAATTTCTCCAGCTTTTTAAGGATATCTAATTAATGGGCGTTGCATTGCCCATTTAATTAGGAAATGTGCATTTGAAAATAGTTGTTTTTCAACCAAACTGTTGATGCCACGCCCATATATTATGTTTTATCTAAAGGCTAGTGTAATTTGCTATCCTTTACAAAAAGTTTGAACAAAATCCGTGCAGCCGTTCAAAAGTTATACGACTTTAAAAAATACCTAAAATCAAAATTTGCTTGCTGTGGCATGCTGGCCGCCTGGTATTTTGCTAATATCTTTGTATTGACATGATTTTCAAAAATTACGACCACGAAAATGAAGGTGAAATTGCGCGGCTCATAACTTCGGAACTATTACTCCGATTTTGATGAAATCTTTTGCAAAAAATAGGAAATTTCTCCAGCTTTTTAAGGATATCTAATTAATGGGCGTGGCATTGCTCATTTAATTAGGAAATGTGCATTTGAAAATAGTTGTTTTTCAACCAAACTGTTGATGCCACGCCCATATATTATGTTTTATCTAAAGGCTGGTGTAATTTGCTATCTTTTACAAAAAGTTTGAACAAAATCCGTGCAGCCGTTCAAAAGTTATACGACTTTAAAAAATACCTAAAATCAAAATTTGCTTGCTGAGGCATGCTGGGCGCCTGGTATTTTGCTAATATTTTTGTATTGACATGATTTTCAAAAATTACGACCACGAAAATGAAGGTGAAATTGCGCGGCTCATAACTTCGGAACTATTGCTCCGATTTTGATGAAATTTTTTGCAAAAAATAGGAAATTTCTCCAGCTTTTTAAGGATATCTAATTAATGGGCGTGGCATTGCTCATTTAATTAGGAAATGTGCATTTGAAAATAGTTGTTTTTCAACCAAACTGTTGATGCCACGCCCATATATTATGTTTTATCTAAAGGCTAGTGTAATTTGCTATCTTTTACAAAAAGTTTGAACAAAATCCGTGCAGCCGTTCAAAAGTTATACGACTTTAAAAAATACCTAAAATCAAAATTTGCTTGCTGAGGCATGCTGGGCGCCTGGTATTTTGCTAATATCTTTGTATTGACATGATTTTCAAAAATTACGACCACGAAAATGAAGGTGAAATTGCGCGGCTCATAACTTCGGAACTATTGCTCCGATTTTGATGAAATTTTTTGCAGAAAATAGGAAATTTCTCCAGCTTTTTGAGGACATCTAATTAGTGGGCGTGGCATTGCCCATTTAATTAGGAAATGTGCATTTGAAAATAGTTGTTTTTCAACCAAACTGTTGATGCCACGCCCATATATTATGTTTTATCTAAAGGCTAGTGTAATTTACTATCCTTTACAAAAAGTTAGAACAAAATCCGTGCAGCCGTTCAAAAGTTATACGACTTTAAAAAATACCTAAAATCAAAATTTGCTTGATGAGGCATGCTGGGCGCCTGGTATTTTGCTAATATTTTTGTATTGACATGATTTTCAAAAATTACGACCACGAAAATGAAGGTGAAATTGCGCGGCTCATAACTTCGGAACTATTGCTCCGATTTTGATGAAATTTTTTGCAGAAAATAGGAAATTTCTCCAGCTTTTTAAGGATATCTAATTAATGGGCGTGGCATTGCTCATTTAATTAGGAAATGTGCATTTGAAAATAGTTGTTTTTCAACCAAACTGTTGATGCCACGCCCATATATTATGTTTTATCTAAAGGCTAGTGTAATTTGCTTTCTTTTACAAAAAGTTTGAACAAAATCCGTGCAGCCGTTCAAAAGTTATACGACTTTAAAAAATACCTAAAATCAAAATTTGCTTGCTGAGGCATGCTGGGCGCCTGGTATTTTGCTAATATCTTTGTATTGACATGATTTTCAAAAATTACGACCACGAAAATGAAGGTGAAATTGCGCGGCTCATAACTTCGGAACTATTGCTCCGATTTTGATGAAATTTTTTGCAGAAAATAGGAAATTTCTCCAGCTTTTTGAGGATATCTAATTAGTGGGCGTGGCATTGCCCATTTAATTAGGAAATGTGCATTTGAAAATAGTTGTTTTTCAACCAAACTGTTGATGCCACGCCCATATATTATGTTTTATCTAAAGGCTAGTGTAATTTACTATCCTTTACAAAAAGTTAGAACAAAATCCGTGCAGCCGTTCAAAAGTTATACGACTTTAAAAAATACCTAAAATCAAAATTTGCTTGATGAGGCATGCTGGGCGCCTGGTATTTTGCTAATATTTTTGTATTGACATGATTTTCAAAAATTACGACCACGAAAATGAAGGTGAAATTGCGCGGCTCATAACTTCGGAACTATTGCTCCGATTTTGATGAAATTTTTTGCAGAAAATAGGAAATTTCTCCAGCTTTTTAAGGATATCTAATTAATGGGCGTGGCATTGCTCATTTAATTAGGAAATGTGCATTTGAAAATAGTTGTTTTTCAACCAAACTGTTGATGCCACGCCCATATATTATGTTTTATCTAAAGGCTAGTGTAATTTGCTTTCTTTTACAAAAAGTTTGAACAAAATCCGTGCAGCCGTTCAAAAGTTATACGACTTTAAAAAATACCTAAAATCAAAATTTGCTTGCTGAGGCATGCTGGGCGCCTGGTATTTTGCTAATATCTTTGTATTGACATGATTTTCAAAAATTACGACCACGAAAATGAAGGTGAAATTGCGCGGCTCATAACTTCGGAACTATTGCTCCGATTTTGATGAAATTTTTTGCAGAAAATAGGAAATTTCTCCAGCTTTTTAAGGATATCTAATTAATGGGCGTGGCATTGCTCATTTAATTAGGAAATGTGCATTTGAAAATAGTTGTTTTTCAACCAAACTGTTGATGCCACGCCCATATATTATGTTTTATCTAAAGGCTAGTGTAATTTGCTTTCTTTTACAAAAAGTGTGAACAAAATCCGTGCAGCCGTTCAAAAGTTATACGACTTTAAAAAATACCTAAAATCAAAATTTGCTTGCTGAGGCATGCTGGGCGCCTGGTATTTTGCTAATATTTTTGTATTGACATGATTTTCAAAAATTACGACCACGAAAATGAAGGTGAAATTGCGCGGCTCATAACTTCGGAACTATTACTCCGATTTTGATGAAATTTTTTGCAGAAAATAGGAAATTTCTCCAGCTTTTTAAGGATATCTAATTAATGGGCGTGGCATTGCTCATTTAATTAGGAAATGTGCATTTGAAAATAGTTGTTTTTCAACCAAACTGTTGATGCCACGCCCATATATTATGTTTTATCTAAAGGCTAGTGTAATTTGCTATCCTTTACAAAAAGTTTGAACAAAATCCGTGCAGCCGTTCAAAAGTTATACGACTTTAAAAAATACCTAAAATCAAAATTTGCTTGCTGTGGCATGCTGGGCGCCTGGTATTTTGCTAATATCTTTGTATTGACATGATTTTCAAAAATTACGACCACGAAAATGAAGGTGAAATTGCGCGGCTCATAACTTCGGAACTATTACTCCGATTTTGATGAAATCTTTTGCAAAAAATAGGAAATTTCTCCAGCTTTTTAAGGATATCTAATTAATGGGCGTGGCATTGCTCATTTAATTAGGAAATGTGCATTTGAAAATAGTTGTTTTTCAACCAAACTGTTGATGCCACGCCCATATATTATGTTTTATCTAAAGGCTAGTGTAATTTGCTATCTTTTACAAAAAGTTTGAACAAAATCCGTGCAGCCGTTCAAAAGTTATACGACTTTAAAAAATACCTAAAATCAAAATTTGCTTGCTAAGGCATGCTGGGCGCCTGGTATTTTGCTAATATTTTTGTATTGACATGATTTTCAAAAATTACGACCACGAAAATGAAGGTGAAATTGCGCGGCTCATAACTTCGGAACTATTGCTCCGATTTTGATGAAATTTTTTGCAGAAAATAGGAAATTTCTCCAGCTTTTTAAGGATATCTAATTAGTGGGCGTGGCATTGCCCATTTAATTAGGAAATGTGCATTTGAAAATAGTTGTTTTTCAACCAAACTGTTGATACCACGCCCATATATTATGTTTTATCTAAAGGCTAGTGTAATTTACTATCCTTTACAAAAAGTTTGAACAAAATCCGTGCAGCCGTTCAAAAGTTATACGACTTTAAAAAATACCTAAAATCAAAATTTGCTTGCTGAGGCATGCTGGGCGCCTGGTATTTTGCTAATATCTTTGTATTGACATGATTTTCAAAAATTACGACCACGAAAATGAAGGTGAAATTGCGCGGCTCATAACTTCGGAACTATTACTCCGATTTTGATGAAATCTTTTGCAAAAAATAGGAAATTTCTCCAGCTTTTTAAGGATATCTAATTAATGGGCGTTGCATTGCCCATTTAATTGGGAAATGTGCATTTGAAAATAGTTGTTTTTCAACCAAACTGTTGATGCCACGCCCATATATTATGTTTTATCTAAAGGCTAGTGTAATTTGCTATCCTTTACAAAAAGTTTGAACAAAATCCGTGCAGCCGTTCAAAAGTTATACGACTTTAAAAAATACCTAAAATCAAAATTTGCTTGCTGTGGCATGCTGGGCGCCTGGTATTTTGCTAATATCTTTGTATTGACATGATTTTCAAAAATTACGACCACGAAAATGAAGGTGAAATTGCGCGGCTCATAACTTCGGAACTATTACTCCGATTTTGATGAAATCTTTTGCAAAAAATAGGAAATTTCTCCAGCTTTTTAAGGATATCTAATTAATGGGCGTGGCATTGCTCATTTAATTAGGAAATGTGCATTTGAAAATAGTTGTTTTTCAACCAAACTGTTGATGCCACGCCCATATATTATGTTTTATCTAAAGGCTAGTGTAATTTGCTATCTTCTACAAAAAGTTTGAACAAAATCCGTGCAGCCGTTCAAAAGTTATACGACTTTAAAAAATACCTAAAATCAAAATTTGCTTGCTAAGGCATGCTGGGCGCCTGGTATTTTGCTAATATTTTTGTATTGACATGATTTTCAAAAATTACGACCACGAAAATGAAGGTGAAATTGCGCGGCTCATAACTTCGGAACTATTGCTCCGATTTTGATGAAATTTTTTGCAGAAAATAGGAAATTTCTCCAGCTTTTTAAGGATATCTAATTAGTGGGCGTGGCATTGCCCATTTAATTAGGAAATGTGCATTTGAAAATAGTTGTTTTTCAACCAAACTGTTGATACCACGCCCATATATTATGTTTTATCTAAAGGCTAGTGTAATTTACTATCCTTTACAAAAAGTTTGAACAAAATCCGTGCAGCCGTTCAAAAGTTATACGACTTTAAAAAATACCTAAAATCAAAATTTGCTTGCTGAGGCATGCTGGGCGCCTGGTATTTTGCTAATATCTTTGTATTGACATGATTTTCAAAAATTACGACCACGAAAATGAAGGTGAAATTGCGCGGCTCATAACTTCGGAACTATTACTCCGATTTTGATGAAATCTTTTGCAAAAAATAGGAAATTTCTCCAGCTTTTTAAGGATATCTAATTAATGGGCGTTGCATTGCCCATTTAATTGGGAAATGTGCATTTGAAAATAGTTGTTTTTCAACCAAACTGTTGATGCCACGCCCATATATTATGTTTTATCTAAAGGCTAGTGTAATTTGCTATCCTTTACAAAAAGTTTGAACAAAATCCGTGCAGCCGTTCAAAAGTTATACGACTTTAAAAAATACCTAAAATCAAAATTTGCTTGCTAAGGCATGCTGGGCGCCTGGTATTTTGCTAATATTTTTGTATTGACATGATTTTCAAAAATTACGACCACGAAAATGAAGGTGAAATTGCGCGGCTCATAACTTCGGAACTATTGCTCCGATTTTGGTGAAATTTTTTGCAAAAAATAGGAAATTTCTCCAGCTTTTTAAGGATATCTAATTAATGGGCGTTGCATTGCCCATTTAATTAGGAAATGTGCATTTGAAAATAGTTGTTTTTCAACCAAACTGTTGATGCCACGCCCATATATTATGTTTTATCTAAAGGCTAGTGTAATTTGCTATCCTTTACAAAAAGTTTGAACAAAATCCGTGCAGCCGTTCAAAAGTTATACGACTTTAAAAAATACCTAAAATCAAAATTTGCTTGCTGAGGCATGCTGGGCGCCTGGTATTTTGCTAATATTTTTGTATTGACATGATTTTCAAAAATTACGACCACGAAAATGAAGGTGAAATTGCGCGGCTCATAACTTCGGAACTATTGCTCCGATTTTGATGAAATTTTTTGCAGAAAATAGGAAATTTCTCCAGCTTTTTAAGGATATCTAATTAATGGGCGTGGCATTGCTCATTTAATTAGGAAATGTGCATTTGAAAATAGTTGTTTTTCAACCAAACTGTTGATGCCACGCCCATATATTATGTTTTATCTAAAGGCTAGTGTAATTTGCTATCTTTTACAAAAAGTTTGAACAAAATCCGTGCAGCCGTTCAAAAGTTATACGACTTTAAAAAATACCTAAAATCAAAATTTGCTTGCTGAGGCATGCTGGGCGCCTGGTATTTTGCTAATATCTTTGTATTGACATGATTTTCAAAAATTACGACCACGAAAATGAAGGTGAAATTGCGCGGCTCATAACTTCGGAACTATTGCTCCGATTTTGATGAAATTTTTTGCAGAAAATAGGAAATTTCTCCAGCTTTTTGAGGATATCTAATTAGTGGGCGTGGCATTGCCCATTTAATTAGGAAATGTGCATTTGAAAATAGTTGTTTTTCAACCAAACTGTTGATGCCACGCCCATATATTATGTTTTATCTAAAGGCTAGTGTAATTTACTATCCTTTACAAAAAGTTAGAACAAAATCCGTGCAGCCGTTCAAAAGTTATACGACTTTAAAAAATACCTAAAATCAAAATTTGCTTGATGAGGCATGCTGGGCGCCTGGTATTTTGCTAATATTTTTGTATTGACATGATTTTCAAAAATTACGACCACGAAAATGAAGGTGAAATTGCGCGGCTCATAACTTCGGAACTATTGCTCCAATTTTGATGAAATTTTTTGCAGAAAATAGGAAATTTCTCCAGCTTTTTAAGGATATCTAATTAATGGGCGTGGCATTGCTCATTTAATTAGGAAATGTGCATTTGAAAATAGTTGTTTTTCAACCAAACTGTTGATGCCACGCCCATATATTATGTTTTATCTAAAGGCTAGTGTAATTTGCTTTCTTTTACAAAAAGTTTGAACAAAATCCGTGCAGCCGTTCAAAAGTTATACGACTTTAAAAAATACCTAAAATCAAAATTTGCTTGCTGAGGCATGCTGGGCGCCTGGTATTTTGCTAATATTTTTGTATTGACATGATTTTCAAAAATTACGACCACGAAAATGAAGGTGAAATTGCGCGGCTCATAACTTCGGAACTATTACTCCGATTTTGATGAAATTTTTTGCAGAAAATAGGAAATTTCTCCAGCTTTTTAAGGATATCTAATTAATGGGCGTGGCATTGCTCATTTAATTAGGAAATGTGCATTTGAAAATAGTTGTTTTTCAACCAAACTGTTGATGCCACGCCCATATATTATGTTTTATCTAAAGGCTAGTGTAATTTGCTATCTTTTACAAAAAGTTTGAACAAAATCCGTGCAGCCGTTCAAAAGTTATACGACTTTAAAAAATACCTAAAATCAAAATTTGCTTGCTGAGGCATGCTGGGCGCCTGGTATTTTGCTAATATTTTTGTATTGACATGATTTTCAAAAATTACGACCACGAAAATGAAGGTGAAATTGCGCGGCTTATAACTTCGGAACTATTGCTCCGATTTTGATGAAATTTTTTGCAGAAAATAGGAAATTTCTCCAGCTTTTTAAGGATATCTAATTAGTGGGCGTGGCATTGCCCATTTGAAAATAGTTGTTTTTCAACCAAACTGTTGATGCCACGCCCATATATTATGTTTTGTCTAAAGGCTAGTGTAATTTGCTATCTTTTACAAAAAGTTTGAACAAAATCCGTGCAGCCGTTCAAAAGTTATACGACTTTAAAAAATACCTAAAATCAAAATTTGCTTGCTGAGGCATGCTGGGCGCCTGGTATTTTGCTAATATTTTTGTATTGACATGATTTTCAAAAATTACGACCACGAAAATGAAGGTGAAATTGCGCGGCTCATAACTTCGGAACTATTGCTCCGATTTTGATGAAATTTTTTGCAGAAAATAGGAAATTTCTCCAGCTTTTTAAGGATATCTAATTAATGGGCGTGGCATTGCTCATTTAATTAGGAAATGTGCATTTGAAAATAGTTGTTTTTCAACCAAACTGTTGATGCCACGCCCATATATTATGTTTTATCTAAAGGCTAGTGTAATTTGCTATCTTTTACAAAAAGTTTGAACAAAATCCGTGCAGCCGTTCAAAAGTTATACGACTTTAAAAAATACCTAAAATCAAAATTTGCTTGCTGAGGCATGCTGGGCGCCTGGTATTTTGCTAATATTTTTGTATTGACATGATTTTCAAAAATTACGACCACGAAAATGAAGGTGAAATTGCGCGGCTCATAACTTCGGAACTATTGCTCCGATTTTGATGAAATTTTTTGCAGAAAATAGGAAATTTCTCCAGCTTTTTAAGAATATCTAATTAATGGGCGTGGCATTGCTCATTTAATTAGGAAATGTGCATTTGAAAATAGTTGTTTTTCAACCAAACTGTTGATGCCACGCCCATATATTATGTTTTATCTAAAGGCTAGTGTAATTTGCTATCTTTTACAAAAAGTTTGAACAAAATCCGTGCAGCCGTTCAAAAGTTATACGACTTTAAAAAATACCTAAAATCAAAATTTGCTTTCTGAGGCATGCTGGGCGCCTGGTATTTTGCTAATATTTTTGTATTGATATGATTTTCAAAAATTACGACCACGAAAATGAAGGTGAAATTGCGCGGCTCATAACTTCGGAACTATTGCTCCAATTTTGATGAAATCTTTTGCAAAAAATAGGAAATTTCTCCAGCTTTTTAAGGATATCTAATTAATGGGCGTGGCATTGCTCATTTAATTAGGAAATGTGCATTTGAAAATAGTTGTTTTTCAACCAAACTGTTGATGCCACGCCCATATATTATGTTTTGTCTAAAGGCTAGTGTAATTTGCTATCTTTTACAAAAAGTTTGAACAAAATCCGTGCAGCCGTTCAAAAGTTATACGACTTTAAAAAATACCTAAAATCAAAATTTGCTTGCTGAGGCATGCTGGGCGCCTGGTATTTTGCTAATATCTTTGTATTGACATGATTTTCAAAAATTACGACCACGAAAATGAAGGTGAAATTGCGCGGCTCATAACTTCGGAACTATTGCTCCGATTTTGATGAAATTTTTTGCAGAAAATAGGAAATTTCTCCAGCTTTTTGAGGATATCTAATTAGTGGGCGTGGCATTGCCCATTTAATTAGGAAATGTGCATTTGAAAATAGTTGTTTTTCAACCAAACTGTTGATGCCACGCCCATATATTATGTTTTGTCTAAAGGCTAGTGTAATTTGCTATCTTTTACAAAAAGTTTGAACAAAATCCGTGCAGCCGTTCAAAAGTTATACGACTTTAAAAAATACCTAAAATCAAAATTTGCTTGCTGAGGCGCCTGGTATTTTGCTAATATTTTTGTATTGACATGATTTTCAAAAATTACGACCACGAAAATGAAGGTGAAATTGCGCGGCTCATAACTTCGGAACTATTGCTCCGATTTTGATGAAATTTTTTGCAAAAAATAGGAAATTTCTCCAGCTTTTTGAGGATATGTAATTAGTGGGCGTGGCATTGCCCATTTAATTAGGAAATGTGCATTTGAAAATAGTTGTTTTTCAACCAAACTGTTGATGCCACGCCCATATATTATGTTTTATCTAAAGGCTAGTGTAATTTGCTATCCTTTACAAAAAGTTTGAACAAAATCCGTGCAGCCGTTCAAAAGTTATACGACTTTAAAAAATACCTAAAATCAAAATTTGCTTGCTGAGGCATGCTGGGCGCCTGGTATTTTGCTAATATTTTTGTATTGACATGATTTTCAAAAATTACGACCACGAAAATGAAGGTGAAATTGCGCGGCTCATAACTTCGGAACTATTGCTCCGATTTTGATGAAATTTTTTGCAGAAAATAGGAAATTTCTCCAGCTTTTTAAGGATATCTAATTAATGGGCGTGGCATTGCTCATTTAATTAGGAAATGTGCATTTGAAAATAGTTGTTTTTCAACCAAACTGTTGATGCCACGCCCATATATTATGTTTTATCTAAAGGCTAGTGTAATTTGCTATCTTTTACAAAAAGTTTGAACAAAATCCGTGCAGCCGTTCAAAAGTTATACGACTTTAAAAAATACCTAAAATCAAAATTTGCTTGCTGAGGCATGCTGGGCGCCTGGTATTTTGCTAATATTTTTGTATTGACATGATTTTCAAAAATTACGACCACGAAAATGAAGGTGAAATTGCGCGGCTCATAACTTCGGAACTATTGCTCCGATTTTGATGAAATTTTTTGCAGAAAATAGGAAATTTCTCCAGCTTTTTAAGGATATCTAATTAATGGGCGTGGCATTGCTCATTTAATTAGGAAATGTGCATTTGAAAATAGTTGTTTTTCAACCAAACTGTTGATGCCACGCCCATATATTATGTTTTATCTAAAGGCTAGTGTAATTTGCTATCTTTTACAAAAAGTTTGAACAAAATCCGTGCAGCCGTTCAAAAGTTATACGACTTTAAAAAATACCTAAAATCAAAATTTGCTTGCTGAGGCATGCTGGGCGCCTGGTATTTTGCTAATATCTTTGTATTGACATGATTTTCAAAAATTACGACCACGAAAATGAAGGTGAAATTGCGCGGCTCATAACTTCGGAACTATTGCTCCGATTTTGATGAAATTTTTTGCAGAAAATAGGAAATTTCTCCAGCTTTTTGAGGATATCTAATTAGTGGGCGTGGCATTGCCCATTTAATTAGGAAATGTGCATTTGAAAATAGTTGTTTTTCAACCAAACTGTTGATGCCACGCCCATATATTATGTTTTGTCTAAAGGCTAGTGTAATTTGCTATCTTTTACAAAAAGTTTGAACAAAATCCGTGCAGCCGTTCAAAAGTTATACGACTTTAAAAAATACCTAAAATCAAAATTTGCTTGCTGAGGCATGCTGGGCGCCTGGTATTTTGCTAATATTTTTGTATTGACACGATTTTCAAAAATTACGACCACGAAAATGAAGGTGAAATTGCGCGGCTCATAACTTCGGAACTATTACTCCGATTTTGATGAAATCTTTTGCAAAAAATAGGAAATTTCTCCAGCTTTTTAAGGATATCTAATTAATGGGCGTTGCATTGCCCATTTAATTGGGAAATGTGCATTTGAAAATAGTTGTTTTTCAACCAAACTGTTGATGCCACGCCCATATATTATGTTTTATCTAAAGGCTAGTGTAATTTGCTATCCTTTACAAAAAGTTTGAACAAAATCCGTGCAGCCGTTCAAAAGTTATACGACTTTAAAAAATACCTAAAATCAAAATTTGCTTGCTGAGGCATGCTGGGCGCCTGGTATTTTGCTAATATTTTTGTATTGACATGATTTTCAAAAATTACGACCACGAAAATGAAGGTGAAATTGCGCGGCTCATAACTTCGGAACTATTGCTCCGATTTTGATGAAATCTTTTGCAAAAAATAGGAAATTTCTCCAGCTTTTTAAGGATATCTAATTAATGGGCGTTGCATTGCCCATTTAATTGGGAAATGTGCATTTGAAAATAGTTGTTTTTCAACCAAACTGTTGATGCCACGCCCATATATTATGTTTTATCTAAAGGCTAGTGTAATTTGCTATCCTTTACAAAAAGTTTGAACAAAATCCGTGCAGCCGTTCAAAAGTTATACGACTTTAAAAAATACCTAAAATCAAAATTTGCTTGCTGAGGCATGCTGGGCGCCTGGTATTTTGCTAATATTTTTGTATTGACATGATTTTCAAAAATTACGACCACGAAAATGAAGGTGAAATTGCGCGGCTCATAACTTCGGAACTATTACACCGATTTTGATGAAATCTTTTGCAAAAAATAGGAAATTTCTCCAGCTTTTTAAGGATATCTAATTAATGGGCGTTGCATTGCCCATTTAATTGGGAAATGTGCATTTGAAAATAGTTGTTTTTCAACCAAACTGTTGATGCCACGCCCATATTCTATGTTTTATCTAAAGGCTAGTGTAATTTGCTATCCTTTACAAAAAGTTTGAACAAAATCCGTGCTGCCGTTCAAAAGTTATACGACTTTAAAAAATACCTAAAATCAAAATTTGCTTGCTGAGGCATGCTGGGCGCCTGGTATTTTGCTAATATTTTTGTATTGACATGATTTTCAAAAATTACGACCACGAAAATGAAGGTGAAATTGCGCGGCTCATAACTTCGGAACTATTGCTCCGATTTTGATGAAATCTTTTGCAAAAAATAGGAAATTTCTCCAGCTTTTTAAGGATATCTAATTAATGGGCGTTGCATTGCCCATTTAATTGGGAAATGTGCATTTGAAAATAGTTGTTTTTCAACCAAACTGTTGATGCCACGCCCATATATTATGTTTTATCTAAAGGCTAGTGTAATTTGCTATCCTTTACAAAAAGTTTGAACAAAATCCGTGCAGCCGTTCAAAAGTTATACGAGTTTAAAAAATACCTAAAATCAAAATTTGCTTGCTGAGGCATGCTGGGCGCCTGGTATTTTGCTAATATCTTTGTATTGACATGATTTTCAAAAATTACGACCACGAAAATGAAGGTGAAATTGCGCGGCTCATAACTTCGGAACTATTGCTCCGATTTTGATGAAATTTTTTGCAGAAAATAGGAAATTTCTCCAGCTTTTTAAGGATATCTAACTAGTGGGCGTGGCATTGCCCATTTAATTGGGAAATGTGCATTTGAAAATAGTTGTTTTTCAACCATACTGTTGATGCCACGCCCATATATTATGTTTTATCTAAAGGCTAGTGTAATTTGCTATCTTTTACAAAAAGTTTGAACAAAATCCGTGCAGCCGTTCAAAAGTGATACGACTTTAAAAAATACCTAAAATCAAAATTTGCTTGCTGAGGCATGCTGGGCGCCTGGTATTTTGCTAATATCTTTGTATTGACATGATTTTCAAAAATTACGACCACGAAAATGAAGGTGAAATTGCGCGGCTCATAACTTCGGAACTATTGCTCCGATTTTGATGAAATCTTTTGCAAAAAATAGGAAATTTCTCCAGCTTTTTAAGGATATCTAATTAGTGGGCGTGGCATTGCCCATTTAATTGGGAAATGTGCATTTGAAAATAGTTGTTTTTCAACCATACTGTTGATGCCACGCCCATATATTATGTTTTATCTAAAGGCTAGTGTAATTTGCTATCTTTTACAAAAAGTTTGAACAAAATCCGTGCAGCCGTTCAAAAGTGATACGACTTTAAAAAATACCTAAAATCAAAATTTGCTTGCTAAGGCATGCTGGGCGCCTGGTATTTTGCTAATATCTTTGTATTGACATGATTTTCAAAAATTACGACCACGAAAATGAAGGTGAAATTGCGCGGCTCATAACTTCGGAACTATTGCTCCGATTTTGATGAAATTTTTTGCAGAAAATAGGAAATTTCTCCAGCTTTTTAAGGATATCTAATTAGTGGGCGTGGCATTGCCCATTTAATTGGGAAATGTGCATTTGAAAATAGTTGTTTTTCAACCATACTGTTGATGCCACGCCCATATATTATGTTTTATCTAAAGGCTAGTGTAATTTGCTATCTTTTACAAAAAGTTTGAACAAAATCCGTGCAGCCGTTCAAAAGTGATACGACTTTAAAAAATACCTAAAATCAAAATTTGCTTGCTGAGGCATGCTGGGCGCCTGGTATTTTGCTAATATCTTTGTATTGACATGATTTTCAAAAATTACGACCACGAAAATGAAGGTGAAATTGCGCGGCTCATAACTTCGGAACTATTACACCGATTTTGATGAAATCTTTTGCAAAAAATAGGAAATTTCTCCAGCTTTTTAAGGATATCTAATTAATGGGCGTTGCATTGCCCATTTAATTGGGAAATGTGCATTTGAAAATAGTTGTTTTTCAACCAAACTGTTGATGCCACGCCCATATATTATGTTTTATCTAAAGGCTAGTGTAATTTGCTATCCTTTACAAAAAGTTTGAACAAAATCCGTGCAGCCGTTCAAAAGTTATACGACTTTAAAAAATACCTAAAATCAAAATTTGCTTGCTGAGGCATGCTGGGCGCCTGGTATTTTGCTAATATTTTTGTATTGACATGATTTTCAAAAATTACGACCACGAAAATGAAGGTGAAATTGCGCGGCTCATAACTTCGGAACTATTGCTCCGATTTTGATGAAATCTTTTGCAAAAAATAGGAAATTTCTCCAGCTTTTTAAGGATATCTAATTAATGGGCGTTGCATTGCCCATTTAATTGGGAAATGTGCATTTGAAAATAGTTGTTTTTCAACCATACTGTTGATGCCACGCCCATATATTATGTTTTATCTAAAGGCTAGTGTAATTTGCTATCCTTTACAAAAAGTTTGAACAAAATCCGTGCAGCCGTTCAAAAGTTATACGACTTTAAAAAATACCTAAAATCAAAATTTGCTTGCTGAGGCATGCTGGGCGCCTGGTATTTTGCTAATATCTTTGTATTGACATGATTTTCAAAAATTACGACCACGAAAATGAAGGTGAAATTGCGCGGCTCATAACTTCGGAACTATTGCTCCGATTTTGATGAAATTTTTTGCAGAAAATAGGAAATTTCTCCAACTTTTTAAGGATATCTAATTAGTGGGCGTGGCATTGCCCATTTAATTAGGAAATGTGCATTTGAAAATAGTTGTTTTTCAACCAAACTGTTGATGCCACGCCCATATATTATGTTTTATCTAAAGGCTAGTGTAATTTACTATCCTTTACAAAAAGTTTGAACAAAATCCGTGCAGCCGTTCAAAAGTGATACGACTTTAAAAAATACCTAAAATCAAAATTTGCTTGCTGAGGCATGCTGGGCGCCTGGTATTTTGCTAATATCTTTGTATTGACATGATTTTCAAAAATTACGACCACGAAAATGAAGGTGAAATTGCGCGGCTCATAACTTCGGAACTATTGCTCCGATTTTGATGAAATTTTTTGCAGAAAATAGGAAATTTCTCCAACTTTTTAAGGATATCTAATTAGTGGGCGTGGCATTGCCCATTTAATTAGGAAATGTGCATTTGAAAATAGTTGTTTTTCAACCAAACTGTTGATGCCACGCCCATATATTATGTTTTATCTAAAGGCTAGTGTAATTTACTATCCTTTACAAAAAGTTTGAACAAAATCCGTGCAGCCGTTCAAAAGTTATACGACTTTAAAAAATACCTAAAATCAAAATTTGCTTGCTGAGGCATGCTGGGCGCCTGGTATTTTGCTAATATTTTTGTATTGACATGATTTTCAAAAATTACGACCACAAAAATGAAGGTGAAATTGCGCGGCTCATAACTTCGGAACTATTCCTCCGATTTTGATGAAATTTTTTGCAGAAAATAGGAAATTTCTCCAGCTTTTTAAGGATATCTAATTAATGGGCGTGGCATTGCTCATTTAATTAGGAAATGTGCATTTGAAAATAGTTGTTTTTCAACCAAACTGTTGATGCCACGCCCATATATTATGTTTTATCTAAAGGCTAGTGTAATTTGCTATCTTTTACAAAAAGTTTGAACAAAATCCGTGCAGCCGTTCAAAAGTTATACGACTTTAAAAAAAACCTAAAATCAAAATTTGCTTGCTGAGGCATGCTGGGCGCCTGGTATTTTGCTAATATTTTTGTATTGACATGATTTTCAAAAATTACGACCACGAAAATGAAGGTGAAATTGCGCGGCTCATAACTTCGGAACTATTGCTCCGATTTTGATGAAATTTTTTGCAAAAAATAGGAAATTTCTCCAGCTTTTTAAGGATATCTAATTAATGGGCGTGGCATTGCTCATTTAATTAGGAAATGTGCATTTGAAAATAGTTGTTTTTCAACCAAACTGTTGATGCCACGCCCATATATTATGTTTTATCTAAAGGCTAGTGTAATTTGCTATCCTTTACAAAAAGTTTGAACAAAATCCGTGCAGCCGTTCAAAAGTTATACGACTTTAAAAAATACCTAAAATCAAAATTTGCTTGCTGAGGCATGCTGGGCGCCTGGTATTTTGCTAATATTTTTGTATTGACATGATTTTCAAAAATTACGACCACGAAAATGAAAGTGAAATTGCGCGGCTCATAACTTCGGAACTATTGCTCCGATTTTGATGAAATTTTTTGCAGAAAATAGGAAATTTCTCCAGCTTTTTAAGGATATCTAAGTAGTGGGCGTGGCATTGCTCATTTAATTAGGAAATGTGCATTTGAAAATAGTTGTTTTTCAACCAAACTGTTGATGCCACGCCCATATATTATGTTTTATCTAAAGGCTAGTGTAATTTGCTATCCTTTTCAAAAAGTTTGAACAAAATCCGTGCAGCCGTTCAAAAGTTATACGACTTTAAAAAATACCTAAAATCAAAATTTGCTTGCTGAGGCATGCTGGGCGCCTGGTATTTTGCTAATATTTTTGTATTGACATGATTTTCAAAAATTACGACCACGAAAATGAAGGTGAAATTGCGCGGCTCATAACTTCGGAACTATTGCTCCGATTTTGATGAAATTTTTTGCAAAAAATAGGAAATTTCTCCAGCTTTTTAAGGATATCTAATTAGTGGGCGTGGCATTGCCCATTTAATTAGGAAATGTGCATTTGAAAATAGTTGTTTTTCAACCAAACTGTTGATGCCACGCCCATATATTATGTTTTATCTAAAGGCTAGTGTAATTTGCTATCCTTTACAAAAAGTTTGAACAAAATCCGTGCAGCCGTTCAAAAGTTATACGACTTTAAAAAATACCTAAAATCAAAATTTGCTTGCTGAGGCATGCTGGGCGCCTGGTATTTTGCTAATATTTTTGTATTGACATTATTTTCAAAAATTACGACCACGAAAATGAAAGTGAAATTGCGCGGCTCATAACTTCGGAACTATTGCTCCGATTTTGATGAAATTTTTTGCAGAAAATAGGAAATTTCTCCAGCTTTTTAAGGATATCTAATTAATGGGCGTGGCATTGCTCATTTAATTAGGAAATGTGCATTTGAAAATAGTTGTTTTTCAACCAAACTGTTGATGCCACGCCCATATATTATGTTTTATCTAAAGGCTAGTGTAATTTGCTATCTTTTACAAAAAGTTTGAACAAAATCCGTGCAGCCGTTCAAAAGTTATACGACTTTAAAAAATACCTAAAATCAAAATTTGCTTGCTGAGGCATGCTGGGCGCCTGGTATTTTGCTAATATTTTTGTATTGACATGATTTTCAAAAATTACGACCACGAAAATGAAGGTGAAATTGCGCGGCTCATAACTTCGGAACTATTGCTCCGATTTTGATGAAATTTTTTGCAAAAAATAGGAAATTTCTCCAGCTTTTTAAGGATATCTAATTAGTGGGCGTGGCATTGCCCATTTAATTAGGAAATGTGCATTTGAAAATAGTTGTTTTTCAACCAAACTGTTGATGCCACGCCCATATATTATGTTTTATCTAAAGGCTAGTGTAATTTGCTATCCTTTACAAAAAGTTTGAACAAAATCCGTGCAGCCGTTCAAAAGTTATACGACTTTAAAAAATACCTAAAATCAAAATTTGCTTGCTGAGGCATGCTGGGCGCCTGGTATTTTGCTAATATTTTTGTATTGACATGATTTTCAAAAATTACGACCACGAAAATGAAGGTGAAATTGCGCGGCTCATAACTTCGGAATTATTACTCCGATTTTGATGAAATCTTTTGCAAAAAATAGGAAATTTCTCCAGCTTTTTAAGAATATCTAATTAGTGGGCGTGGCATTGCCCATTTAATTGGGAAATGTGCATTTGAAAATAGTTGTTTTTCAACCAAACTGTTGATGCCACGCCCATATATTATGTTTTATCTAAAGGCTAGTGTAATTTGCTATCCTATACAAAAAGTTTGAACAAAATCCGTGCAGCCGTTCAAAAGTTATACGACTTTAAAAAATACCTAAAATCAAAATTTGCTTGCTGAGGCATGCTGGGCGCCTGGTATTTTGCTAATATTTTTGTATTGACATGATTTTCAAAAATTACGACCACGAAAATGAAGGTGAAATTGCGCGGCTCATAACTTCGGAACTATTACTCCGATTTTGATGAAATCTTTTGCAAAAAATAGGAAATTTCTCCAGCTTTTTAAGAATATCTAATTAGTGGGCGTGGCATTGCCCATTTAATTGGGAAATGTGCATTTGAAAATAGTTGTTTTTCAACCAAACTGTTGATGCCACGCCCATATATTATGTTTTATCTAAAGGCTAGTGTAATTTTCTATCCTTTTCAAAAAGTTTGAACAAAATCCGTGCAGCCGTTCAAAAGTTATACGACTTTAAAAAATACCTAAAATCAAAATTTGCTTGCTGAGGCATGCTGGGCGCCTGGTATTTTGCTAATATTTTTGTATTGACATGATTTTCAAAAATTACGACCACGAAAATGAAAGTGAAATTGCGCGGCTCATAACTTCGGAACTATTGCTCCGATTTTGATGAAATTTTTTGCAGAAAATAGGAAATTTCTCCAGCTTTTTAAGGATATCTAAGTAGTGGGCGTGGCATTGCTCATTTAATTAGGAAATGTGCATTTGAAAATAGTTGTTTTTCAACCAAACTGTTGATGCCACGCCCATATATTATGTTTTATCTAAAGGCTAGTGTAATTTGCTATCCTATACAAAAAGTTTGAACAAAATCCGTGCAGCCGTTCAAAAGTTATACGACTTTAAAAAATACCTAAAATCAAAATTTGCTTGCTGAGGCATGCTGGGCGCCTGGTATTTTGCTAATATTTTTGTATTGACATGATTTTCAAAAATTACGACCACGAAAATGAAGGTGAAATTGCGCGGCTCATAACTTCGGAACTATTGCTCCGATTTTGATGAAATTTTTTGCAAAAAATAGGAAATTTCTCCAGCTTTTTAAGGATATCTAATTAATGGGCGTGGCATTGCTCATTTAATTAGGAAATGTGCATTTGAAAATAGTTGTTTTTCAACCAAACTGTTGATGCCACGCCCATATATTATGTTTTATCTAAAGGCTAGTGTAATTTGCTATCTTTTACAAAAAGTTTGAACAAAATCCGTGCAGCCGTTCAAAAGTTATACGACTTTAAAAAATACCTAAAATCAAAATTTGCTTGCTGAGGCATGCTGGGCGCCTGGTATTTTGCTAATATTTTTGTATTGACATGATTTTCAAAAATTACGACCACGAAAATGAAGGTGAAATTGCGCGGCTCATAACTTCGGAACTATTGCTCCGATTTTGATGAAATTTTTTGCAAAAAATAGGAAGTTTCTCCAGCTTTTTAAGGATATCTAATTAATGGGCGTGGCATTGCTCATTTAATTAGGAAATGTGCATTTGAAAATAGTTGTTTTTCAACCAAACTGTTGATGCCACGCCCATATATTATGTTTTATCTAAAGGCTAGTGTAATTTGCTATCTTTTACAAAAAGTTTGAACAAAATCCGTGCAGCCGTTCAAAAGTTATACGACTTTAAAAAATACCTAAAATCAAAATTTGCTTGCTGAGGCATGCTGGGCGCCTGGTATTTTGCTAATATTTTTGTATTGACATGATTTTCAAAAATTACGACCACGAAAATGAAAGTGAAATTGCGCGGCTCATAACTTCGGAACTATTGCTCCGATTTTGATGAAATTTTTTGCAGAAAATAGGAAATTTCTCCAGCTTTTTAAGGATATCTAATTAATGGGCGTGGCATTGCTCATTTAATTAGGAAATGTGCATTTGAAAATAGTTGTTTTTCAACCAAACTGTTGATGCCACGCCCATATATTATGTTTTATCTAAAGGCTAGTGTAATTTGCTATCTTTTACAAAAAGTTTGAACAAAATCCATGCAGCCGTTCAAAAGTTATACGACTTTAAAAAATACCTAAAATCAAAATTTGCTTGCTGAGGCATGCTGGGCGCCTGGTATTTTGCTAATATTTTTGTATTGACATGATTTTCAAAAATTACGACCACGAAAATGAAGGTGAAATTGCGCGGCTCATAACTTCGGAACTATTGCTCCGATTTTGATGAAATTTTTTGCAAAAAATAGGAAATTTCTCCAGCTTTTTAAGGATATCTAATTAATGGGCGTGGCATTGCCCATTTAATTAGGAAATGTGCATTTGAAAATAGTTGTTTTTCAACCAAACTGTTGATGCCACGCCCATATATTATGTTTTATCTAAAGGCTAGTGTAATTTGCTATCTTTTACAAAAAGTTTGAACAAAATCCGTGCAGCCGTTCAAAAGTTATACGACTTTAAAAAATACCTAAAATCAAAATTTGCTTGCTGAGGCATGCTGGGCGCCTGGTATTTTGCTAATATTTTTGTATTGACATGATTTTCAAAAATTACGACCACGAAAATGAAGGTGAAATTGCGCGGCTCATAACTTCGGAACTATTGCTCCGATTTTGATGAAATTTTTTGCAAAAAATAGGAAGTTTCTCCAGCTTTTTAAGGATATCTAATTAATGGGCGTGGCATTGCTCATTTAATTAGGAAATGTGCATTTGAAAATAGTTGTTTTTCAACCAAACTGTTGATGCCACGCCCATATATTATGTTTTATCTAAAGGCTAGTGTAATTTGCTATCTTTTACAAAAAGTTTGAACAAAATCCGTGCAGCCGTTCAAAAGTTATACGACTTTAAAAAATACCTAAAATCAAAATTTGCTTGCTGAGGCATGCTGGGCGCCTGGTATTTTGCTAATATTTTTGTATTGACATGATTTTCAAAAATTACGACCACGAAAATGAAGGTGAAATTGCGCGGCTCATAACTTCGGAACTATTGCTCCGATTTTGATGAAATTTTTTGCAAAAAATAGGAAGTTTCTCCAGCTTTTTAAGGATATCTAATTAATGGGCGTGGCATTGCTCATTTAATTAGGAAATGTGCATTTGAAAATAGTTGTTTTTCAACCAAACTGTTGATGCCACGCCCATATATTATGTTTTATCTAAAGGCTAGTGTAATTTGCTATCTTTTACAAAAAGTTTGAACAAAATCCGTGCAGCCGTTCAAAAGTTATACGACTTTAAAAAATACCTAAAATCAAAATTTGCTTGCTGAGGCATGCTGGGCGCCTGGTATTTTGCTAATATTTTTGTATTGACATGATTTTCAAAAATTACGACCACGAAAATGAAGGTGAAATTGCGCGGCTCATAACTTCGGAACTATTGCTCCGATTTTGATGAAATTTTTTGCAAAAAATAGGAAGTTTCTCCAGCTTTTTAAGGATATCTAATTAATGGGCGTGGCATTGCTCATTTAATTAGGAAATGTGCATTTGAAAATAGTTGTTTTTCAACCAAACTGTTGATGCCACGCCCATATATTATGTTTTATCTAAAGGCTAGTGTAATTTGCTATCTTTTACAAAAAGTTTGAACAAAATCCGTGCAGCCGTTCAAAAGTTATACGACTTTAAAAAATACCTAAAATCAAAATTTGCTTGCTGAGGCATGCTGGGCGCCTGGTATTTTGCTAATATTTTTGTATTGACATGATTTTCAAAAATTACGACCACGAAAATGAAGGTGAAATTGCGCGGCTCATAACTTCGGAACTATTGCTCCGATTTTGATGAAATTTTTTGCAAAAAATAGGAAGTTTCTCCAGCTTTTTAAGGATATCTAATTAATGGGCGTGGCATTGCTCATTTAATTAGGAAATGTGCATTTGAAAATAGTTGTTTTTCAACCAAACTGTTGATGCCACGCCCATATATTATGTTTTATCTAAAGGCTAGTGTAATTTGCTATCTTTTACAAAAAGTTTGAACAAAATCCGTGCAGCCGTTCAAAAGTTATACGACTTTAAAAAATACCTAAAATCAAAATTTGCTTGCTGAGGCATGCTGGGCGCCTGGTATTTTGCTAATATTTTTGTATTGACATGATTTTCAAAAATTACGACCACGAAAATGAAGGTGAAATTGCGCGGCTCATAACTTCGGAACTATTGCTCCGATTTTGATGAAATTTTTTGCAAAAAATAGGAAGTTTCTCCAGCTTTTTAAGGATATCTAATTAATGGGCGTGGCATTGCTCATTTAATTAGGAAATGTGCATTTGAAAATAGTTGTTTTTCAACCAAACTGTTGATGCCACGCCCATATATTATGTTTTATCTAAAGGCTAGTGTAATTTGCTATCTTTTACAAAAAGTTTGAACAAAATCCGTGCAGCCGTTCAAAAGTTATACGACTTTAAAAAATACCTAAAATCAAAATTTGCTTGCTGAGGCATGCTGGGCGCCTGGTATTTTGCTAATATTTTTGTATTGACATGATTTTCAAAAATTACGACCACGAAAATGAAGGTGAAATTGCGCGGCTCATAACTTCGGAACTATTGCTCCGATTTTGATGAAATTTTTTGCAAAAAATAGGAAATTTCTCCAGCTTTTTAAGGATATCTAATTAATGGGCGTGGCATTGCTCATTTCATTAGGAAATGTTCATTTGAAAATAGTTGTTTTTCAACCAAACTGTTGATGCCACGCCCATATATTATGTTTTATCTAAAGGCTAGTGTAATTTGCTATCTTTTACAAAAAGTTTGAACAAAATCCGTGCAGCCGTTCAAAAGTTATACGACTTTAAAAAATACCTAAAATCAAAATTTGCTTGCTGAGGCATGCTGGGCGCCTGGTATTTTGCTAATATTTTTGTATTGACATGATTTTCAAAAATTACGACCACGAAAATGAAGGTGAAATTGCGCGGCTCATAACTTCGGAACTATTGCTCCGATTTTGATGAAATTTTTTGCAAAAAATAGGAAATTTCTCCAGCTTTTTAAGAATATCTAAGTAGTGGGCGTGGCATTGCCCATTTAATTAGGAAATGTGCATTTGAAAATAGTTGTTTTTCAACCAAACTGTTGATGCCACGCCCATATATTATGTTTTATCTAAAGGCTAGTGTAATTTGCTATCTTTTACAAAAAGTTTGAACAAAATCCGTGCAGCCGTTCAAAAGTTATACGACTTTAAAAAATACCTAAAATCAAAATTTGCTTGCTGAGGCATGCTGGGCGCCTGGTATTTTGCTAATATTTTTGTATTGACATGATTTTCAAAAATTACGACCACGAAAATGAAGGTGAAATTGCGCGGCTCATAACTTCGGAACTATTGCTCCGATTTTGATGAAATTTTTTGCAAAAAATAGGAAATTTCTCCAGCAACTATTACTCCGATTTTGATGAAATTTTTTGCAAAAAATAGGAAATTTCTCCAGCTTTTTGAGGATATCTAATTAATGGGCGTGGCATTGCCCATTTAATTAGGAAATGTGCATTTGAAAATAGTTGTTTTTCAACCAAACTGTTGATGCCACGCCCATATATTATGTTTTATCTAAAGGCTAGTGTAATTTGCTATCTTTTACAAAAAGTTTGAACAAAATCCGTGCAGCCGTTCAAAAGTTATACGACTTTAAAAAATACCTAAAATCAAAATTTGCTTGCTGAGGCATGCTGGGCGCCTGGTATTTTGCTAATATTTTTGTATTGACATGATTTTCAAAAATTACGACCACGAAAATGAAGGTGAAATTGCGCGGCTCATAACTTCGGAACTATTGCTCCGATTTTGATGAAATTTTTTGCAAAAAATAGGAAATTTCTCCAGCTTTTTAAGGATATCTAATTAATGGGCGTGGCATTGCCCATTTAATTAGGAAATGTGCATTTGAAAATAGTTGTTTTTCAACCAAACTGTTGATGCCACGCCCATATATTATGTTTTATCTAAAGGCTAGTGTAATTTGCTATCTTTTACAAAAAGTTTGAACAAAATCCGTGCAGCCGTTCAAAAGTTATACGACTTTAAAAAATACCTAAAATCAAAATTTGCTTGCTGAGGCATGCTGGGCGCCTGGTATTTTGCTAATATCTTTGTATTGACATGATTTTCAAAAATTACGACCACGAAAATGAAGGTGAAATTGCGCGGCTCATAACTTCGGAACTATTGCTCCGATTTTGGTGAAATTTTTTGAAAAAAATAGGAAATTTCTCCAGCTTTTTAAGGATATCTAATTAATGGGCGTGGCATTGCCCATTTAATTGGGAAATGTGCATTTGAAAATAGTTGTTTTTCAACCAAACTGTTGATGCCACGCCCATATGTTATGTTTTATCTAAAAGCTAGTGTAATTTGCTATCTTTTACAAAGAGTTTGAACAAAATCCGTGCAGCCGTTCAAAAGTTATACGACTTTAAAAAATACCTAAAATCAAAATTTGCTTGCTGAGGCATGCTGGGCGCCTGGTATTTTGCTAATATTTTTGTATTGACATGATTTTCAAAAATTACGACCACGAAAATGAAGGTGAAATTGCGCGGCTCATAACTTCGGAACTATTGCTCCGATTTTGGTGAAATTTTTTGAAAAAAATAGGAAATTTCTCCAGCTTTTTAAGGATATCTAATTAATGGGCGTGGCATTGCCCATTTAATTGGGAAATGTGCATTTGAAAATAGTTGTTTTTCAACCAAACTGTTGATGCCACGCCCATATGTTATGTTTTAACTGAAATCTAGTGTAATTTGCTATCTTTTACAAAAAGTTTGAACAAAATCCGTGCAGCCGTTCAAAAGTTATACGACTTTAAATAATACCTAAAATCAACCAAACTGTTGATGCCACGCCCATATATTATGTTTTATCTAAAAGCTAGTGTAATTTGCTATCTTTTACAAAAAGTTTGAACAAAATCCGTGCAGCCGTTCAAATTGCGCGGCTCATAACTTCGGAACTATTGCTCCGATTTTGATGAAATTTTTTGCAAAAAATAGGAAATTTCTCCAGCTTTTTGAGGATATCTAATTATTGGGCGTGGCATTGCCCATTTAATTAGGAAATGTGCATTTGAAAATAGTTGTTTTTCAACCAAACTGTTGATGCCACGCCCATATGTTATGTTTTATCTGAAATCTAGTGTAATTTGCTATCTTTTACAAAAAGTTTGAACAAAATCCGTGCAGCCGTTCAAAAGTTATACGACTTTAAAAAATACCTAAAATCAAAATTTGCTTGCTGAGGCATGCTGGGCGCCTGGTATTTTGCTAATATTTTTGTATTGACATGATTTTCAAAAATTACGACCACAAGAATGAAGGTGAAATTGCGCGGCTCATAACTTCGGAACTATTGCTCCGATTTTGATGAAATTTTTTGCAAAAAATAGGAAATTTCTCCAGCTTTTTGAGGATATCTAATTATTGGGCGTGGCATTGCCCATTTAATTAGGAAATGTGCATTTGAAAATAGTTGTTTTTCAACCAAACTGTTGATGCCACGCCCATATGTTATGTTTTATCTGAAATCTAGTGTAATTTGCTATCTTTTACAAAAAGTTTGAACAAAATCCGTGCAGCCGTTCAAAAGTTATACGACTTTAAAAAATACCTAAAATCAACCAAACTGTTGATGCCACGCCCATATATTATGTTTTATCTAAAAGCTAGTGTAATTTGCTATCTTTTACAAAAAGTTTGAACAAAATCCGTGCAGCCGTTCAAAAGTTATACGACTTTAAAAAATACCTAAAATCAAAATTTGCTTGCTGAGGCATGCTGGGCGCCTGGTATTTTGCTAATATTTTTGTATTGACATGATTTTCAAAAATTACGACCACAAGAATGAAGGTGAAATTGTGCGGCTCATAACTTCGGAACTATTGCTCCGATTTTGATGAAATTTTAGGCAAAAAATAGGAAATTTCTCCAGCTTTTTGAGGATATCTAATTAATGGGCGTGACATTGCCCATTTAATTAGGAAATGTGCATTTGAAAATAGTTGTTTTTCAACCAAACTGTTGATGCCACGCCCATATATTGCTGGGCGTGCATGCTGGGCGCCTGGTATTAGGTAATTGATTTTCAAAATTTTATATATATATATTAATTTAATTTTAATTAAATAAAATTAGATAATTATGTCTTTAAGCCGCATTGTAATACAATAATTTTATAAATATTATTATCACGTGTTTTGCTATATACATTTTTTTAAACGCTTGTATTTTTTTTTTATTTATTATTAATAAATATTTCACCTTACACTTAAATAACGAAAGAAAACTTCACGCTGTAATAGTTTCAAGAAGACTGTTTTATCATCATTCATCTCAAACGCCACCGTATGATGTGAATGTGTGTTTGAAGAGGCTGTTTGTGTATATTTGCCTGAACCAGAGTGTACATTGTGTGTGAGTTGGGTGTAGTGTTAGTGCCATGTTGTTTTCTTTGAAAATGTGTTCATTTGCCATATATATGTAGCGTAAATGAAAAGTTCGAAAAAATGATTCAAAGTACTCTTCCAGCTTTGTGACATCACCACAATTTAGTCAGGCGTGCACGTGATATTGCATGTAGTCAACCGTCAGCATGGCTTTATTCACATTTAGGTCAATTGATGCTTAAGCATGTTTTTGCAGCATTTTTTCGGTTAATTAAATACTTTACCGGCAAATAAAGACATAAATTTATGTGTTCATTATGAGTTCATTGTTTCATCATTTTATTTGATATGTATTAAAAACAATAGATATTTATCGTTTTTTTTGTTTTCTTTTTTTTTTTTTTTTTTTGTTATACAAGCACATATAATAAGAGGATAAAGGATAAGTAGCACAATCCATGTACAGTATGTAATCTACTCTCCTTACCGCATAAAAGTTTTAGAGATAGAGTTTACGAATAACTGTATTCATTATTCATGAGTTGCTCCTCTCATTAATATGATATTACATTTACAAACAATACTGATGGTGTATGAAGAAATACTCTTGGTTGTCTTATTAGCAAGGACAATGAATAAGGAAAAGCCAGCACTAATAAGAAATAAATATTTATGTAAAATTGCACTGATTTTCATTCATCTACATTGTATAGAATTAATAATAACCGTGGCAAATATATATATCTAAGATGGCAAAAAATTGATTTTTATACCGAGTGGTTGTAAAGTGTGCCTAAGTATAAACATTATATTACAAGTACAGAAATAACCGTACCTTGCATTTGCTGCGTTTACAACTAATATAAGTTACGCGTTTTTTATAAAGGAGGACCATACTGCTTTTAATAATATAACTTTTGTAACGATTCAAATTTTTTTATCATAAAGCAAAATTTCATTTAGCTCTCTACGTTTCCATTCGTTATTTCAGTACTAAAATCGATAAATATTGATATATATTATAAATCTCGATGGTGCCAAGTTTGAATGAAATATGTTGATTTTTGAATTTCTTTTAAAAAAGCTAGAGCAAGGCCAAAATTTTGTTTTTTTTAAATTTCTTTGTAAATTTTTATTACTTTTTATACTTAGAGAAAATGCTATTAAGTATGTTATCAAAGTTTTAAACCACCAGAACAATATATATACAAACACTGGGCGTGACATATAAGTAATAACGTTCTCATTCTAGTGCATAATACAAGTCAGATTATGACCTTTTTTAATGTAAATTGTAAGTAAATAATATCTACGTGTGTCACATGCACAGTGAAATGTTAATAAAAATTTATGATTATTGTTATATGTATATATATATTATATATATATATATTGTTTTCCTTAAGTGTAATAACCATATATATATCTACCAAATTTCTTCTATCAAATTGCTTTTTATCGATTTTAGGCGTGGATCTCAACTGATTTTTCGTTAATAGAAGCTTTTTCTTAAAAAACTGTGAGTTTTCCAGATCACCGAAAAATACAAATGGCTCGTCCATATGATGAGTGAGATCGATTTATATATTGATTGCCAATCAAATATACGTACTTTTTAAAGTCTCTAACGCCTAAAGTATCATACGATTAATGCTATATGAAAATGAAAAGAAAAAGAGGTCCAAGCAAACCTAGAGGTTAAATGTTTAGCGCCTTAAATATATTTGTAGCATATGTTAATAACTTAAAGTAATAAACAACTCACAGCTATTAAATTTTTTTTATTGCCTATTATCATATGAACACATACATCACTTAAGCACTTAATAATCTTTTTTTTTTTCTCTCTCTCGTCGTCTTACTCTTTTATTAGTCAAAGAGTGATTGATGATTTAATTACACCCACAGAAAATAATTTATAGCAACTTAAAACCCATTCAATAAAATAATATGGTGGAGATAAACATATATTATAATTGTTGTAACTGTTTTATATTAAGAGATGAAAAGAAATGGTTGCAACAACTAAACAACAGCTGGAGTAAAATACAATATTATAAATCAAAAATTTCATTTATAATATCCTAACACGCTTACTGGCGATATGAATTTAATTTATTCCATTAAAGACAAAAGATTATTAGACATTCTGTAATAATAATTGCGTACAACACCTTGTAATTAATCTGTTATCAATATGTTCTTTCTGTACTTAAGGGAACATAAGGGAAATGAAAGTGTAGAGTAAATGTCGTAGAACATACATACAAATGAATATGTACATATGTGCTCCATTTTATAGTTCAATAAACACGCAAACACTCAATATAAATACGTGACATCGAATAATATCAGTTGTGAGGTGTTGCCGTTACAGTGGTGATAACATTCATTGCAAAATATAATACATTCCCCATGGAGTAATAGACTTTACAAGTTATGCATTTATTGAGGTTTCAATTTATTATATATTTATATAGTAAATATATACTAGGATTTGTATATATACATCATGTAAACTAATGGATTTGCATATCATAGAGGATGAACAAAATAATATGAACATCGTGCAATATTGTATATCTTGTTTCATGTTGACAACATTGCGAGCGTTACAAGCGATCGCTGAAATATGTGGCCTTTCAGACTTCGAAAGGGAGCCAATCGTTATTGATAGTTACAGTCGAGAAATCAGCAGAATTATTTAACGTTTCACCAGCGACAGTATCCACGGCAATGACAACATCTATAAAACATGCTAAAAACATCATCGACGAAGATGGAGAGAGGGTGAAGCTCAAAAATTAACTGAGAGAGACCGACTTACATTAAAAAGAATTGTGGCCAGACAACATAAAACCACTGCAGCAAAAGTGACAGCCGAATTGAACAAACACTTGAGTACAATTGTTTTGATACAAATAGTACAATGGGAGCTCCAAAAAGCTAACATTTATGGAAAAGCTGCAATTGCGAAATCCTTTATACCAGATGTTCATATTATTTTGTCTATTCCTTGAAAGTACGTTTTAAGTTGGCACAGTTTAACATTACTTTAGAGACTTGAAGATAAATAAATAACTATTGTTAATGGTGCGCTTTAGAAGAAATGAGCAACAGAAATTTTCTTTTAATAACTTCTTCACTCTAATTATTACGACTTGTTAAAATGCCCAGCCATTGTTTAGTATTCACATATACTCAAAAAGTTATTTAGAATATTGAACAAATTTAACAATGAAGATGTATTGTTGCATTTGTATAAATATGTCCGTGTGTCCTTTAAATCTTCATCTTCATACATCTTTTTTCAATTTGAGATGTTTATAATGTAAAGTTCATGTACCTGTAAGGAATAATTGATTATTTTTTAATGGTTTAACTAAATTACAATCTTATTTGATCCAACCACAATGAATGCAGTTAAGTAATTATATTAATACTGCATTTTCACAAGTTTTCTGTTGAACAAAAAGTCTTCTACTTTGGAATCTTCAACTTTAACATTTATAGTACATTTATGTATGTACTTATTGTACAGTATGGATGATTTTTGCCAATTTGTTTTTGTTTCAAAGGAAGAATGCCAAAATGAAGGATCACATATATGTTGGTTTCACTAACAAATACAGATGCGTACAGACTGCAGCTCACCTCAAGGCTAAACCAGAACATTCATAATGAATGAATTTCATGATACCTCAGCTGTATATTATAATATATATTATATTAATTTAATATTAATTTTATGACCTCAGCTGTATAGCCCACAATTACAAGTATTTTATGACATATTTTGGATAACAAGATCATTTTACGCTTTTGCCTTATACACGCTGAATATAGAACAAAAGTCATACCTCTCAGCCTTACCAATTACTTAAAAAAATTTAAGAATATATATGTATGTATACATTGTAATAATGAACTATAAAAAATGTTGTCAAAATAATAATTAATGTCCTTAAGTATCATCTGATATACAAATATACATATATTTTATACACTAGAGACAAAATGAGTAATTTTCAGTAATTTATTATAACAAAAACAAATTGTAGCTCCTTTACGCCTTAACGTTATTCACTACCACGATGATCCGTGAGTTTTCATATCATCTTCCTCCATAACAAGCAGAGATAACAAAACAAAAGAAAAATTGCCAAAGTAGCTTTTTGAGTGTCATAGCACAATAAAAAAGTATTCGATGCAGAGATAATTTTGATACTATACATCACGTGAAAACAATTTAAATACAAATGAACCCATTAGGTTCTTGAATCCATTAAAAAAAAAAAATTTTTGAAGAAATTTTAAATACCTTCAGTATCTTAATACAAGCCCTAATAGTACCGTCTCGCAGTTTTTAATAGTGTGAGGTTTCTTGTCTATTGTCCGTAAATTTTAAATTCATAGTTAATTTGTTGTGGGTTTTCCGGCTAAATATTACTCCAATAAAAGAGGAAAGTCCAGACAAAGGAACATATGAACACACATAGATACTTTTTTTACTGAAGGTAGTATAGAGATATGGTTTGCTTCTCGGTATTAACAAGGCAATGGCTATATTAATATACTGTGTATGTTATACATGAAGTTAAAAATTAGCCTAATTTTAAATTTTACTTGCACGTAATATGTTTGGCAGTATTTCCCAATATGTAGTACGCGTATACCTGGAATATCCAAAGACATTGCTTTGCTTGAACGCAAGAGATAATCACCAAAGATAATACCCAGAAAGGGCGTTAGATTGCTACAAAATTTATATGATTTTGATTTGATTTGTCCGTCGGTAAACATTTTCCGGTCGCAATTATTGAAAAATACATCAAAAAGTTGACAAAAATTAGATAAAAACGATGGAAGGACTCGCATACAAGAGATATTTTTTAGCATTTTTTTTTTATTCAATAAGACCCCGCCCAGAATATATAAGAGTCATTGCCAGTCATAATTTTAATTTTTTACTTGTCGATTTGCTTTTTTCATACTTTATGAGTTGAATGGCTCAGATCGGTTAAGTAAATTGTGTGTTAATATTTTTTGTGTCAGTTCCATTCCGGATCGAACGAACGACTATCCAATCCTATAAACGGGATTGGTTATATAAAGAAAAGCCTCTTTTTATTGTTGCACTTGAATATGCTCATTTTCGATTTTATTATTTAAACGTACTTCTTTTTACTTATTGTTTAGGAGAATATATAACTAAATATTATATATACTCTGATGAGTCTCCATCGAAATATTACTAATGCAATAACAAAGTGATACCTACCATCAACTATGGAGTGTTTTTTCGATAAATCGAAGATAAATCGTTTTTCAAGTTCACAAGTTCACATTCACTCTTGGGGCCGTAATTTTGTAAATCGTGCAAATATAAAAACGTGGCTCTCAGAATTGCTCAGAGAGCTAATCTTCATTATACATACTTTTAAAAGGGTTCCATAGCTTAGCTAAACTACTTTGCAACATTTAGGTCTTCGTTGGTAATGAAATTTTAGTAATTGGGTAAAAAAATATATTTTCTTGTTAAAAAAAAATTTCAAATTTTTGGCTGGAACATATAACATAGAAAAGAAGGAATTCTTTTTAGCTAAGCCACGATTTTGTACGCTTCATATTTTTTAACTATGATGAAATAAATTCGGTTTATAAAATTGCTGAAGAAGAATTATAAATCATATCGAGTTGACTAAACTGGAGGGAATTTTGATATAAAAAAAAATTACTTTTTCTCTAATAATCCCTAAGTTTTGAAATGGTATCACAAAAAACCTTCAAGAATAGTATATTAGGTGCATTCCTTTATGTAATTATGTCCTACGTGCAATACTCGCATGACCTTGAGTTTTGAGACAAGCGCTGTATTGAAGCGTCATTTCTTTAGTAGATGAATTACTTTTACTATTATTTTATTTCTTTTTACACCGTTAATTTATAACCATGACCACAACCACATATTGACCTAACAATATATACCCTTAACAGCCTCTACATTTATAAAAAGAAACTAAAACACAATCAATTATATGTCTATACACACATACGATAAAAATCCTTACCTGTTGACATGTTATCAAATTGTTCCGTCATCATTAATTACTACTGGTGGTGACATATAGGTTAAGCGTTGTTATTGTTGTTGTTGTTATGTTAAATATTTTGTTAAAGCAAAAAAAAAGAGCACTTGTAATTATTTTGATTATTTGTGGCGGATAGTTAGCAGCCACAAAATTCCTATAAAACTTATCGTTACTGTTATTTGTAGAATTGTGTGTAATAAAGTAATTGCCACGTTGTCTAAAATTGTTTAGGGTTGTATTTGAGCTAATACAAATTCCACTTTTTACTTGCACCATAAATATGCATTTTTCGCTTTTTTTAATAGTTAACTTTCTTTATAGCACATAAAAGTATTCACAGGAAATACTTGCAAGTGACTGAACGACTTAAAGGAAACTTGTTTGTGCATGTATATTATGACAGGATATAAAATTTTTTATAATGGAATCATGATTAGGATTAAATTATATTTTTTCCCTTTTTTTTTTTTTATATAAGAAAAATATAAGATGTTTTTAATACTTTGATGATGTTGTTCATTTTATATATCATGAAAAAAAATGAAAAATAAATAAAGAAAATATAAAAAAATAAACTATGTTAACGGCCCGTTAATATCCTACATTATATAGTTCCATTTATGTAGCTATACACCTAAGATCATAGTTAGAGATACTTAATAATATAGTATGACTAAGTACTAGCTATTATTTATTTAATACTATAAAGTATATGAACATACATATAATCCCTATATGTGCAATTCATCCACCAACCGTCTTGCAGCACTATAATAGACACAACATTCCTATTTTGGTATCTTTATATACATTAAAAGGACTCTTTCAAATGGTATGAAATAAAGTGCCATCATTCCGTTAAAATTTGAGGTGTATTCTATATTCAAACGAATTTTCAGAACGACAAATTTAAATTCTAATCGTACCAAATTTTGAGTGAAATCGATTGGTATTTAATTTTTTATCCATTTAGCAAAAGCTTCAGCAAGTCAAAAAAAAATTGATAAATTTCGCAAACAGCCTACAATGGTAAACACTGAAATATGGGGCACATAATCGGCGAAAAAATTGGATGAATTATGGAAACAATTTTTATAGGCATTTTGTTTATAAAGAGAAAGTGAAATGGTTTTGTTAAAATTGTTCCAATCACTACTAATGGTGCTATTAATCAATTAAATGCATAATTTTATACATCGTAGAGTGCCAAAATCAACATCCATGACTATAAGCACATTTAATTGTGCAGCATTATAGGGGCCCACTAATATATGTACATGTGTTCTCCTAACTGTCACGTGATATTATTTGTTTTCATTTGTTATAGAAGCACTTTTATTATTAATATCATTTCATATTTATGTTGTTATTGTTATAACTTTTACTACACTAGGTAGAGGTATATGCAGTAAAAATTTATAATTCATGATTTTTATTTATGGTATCCAATGAAGAGGTGTGCTTAGCTGTGCATATTGAAGTTTTACCCAAACATATGATTATTATTAACGTTACTCTCGTGTTGGGCTTAATATTTTATATTAGACTTTAATGTCGCTTCTAAGAAACCGTCGTTAATAATAGCCGTTATCTCTCTTGTATTATAGCCAAGTGCACATAAAGCTTATTCTTATATTAAAGGGAAACTAAGATTATCTAAAAAGTTGACAATGTTTTGACAATCTCTTTTTTCTTCCAATAGCCTACATTCGCTGTTAAATAATAAAATTCGGGAAAACTCTCCACGCCTATATAAATAAGTGGAGCATCTTTTGAAAAATGTTGTGTGGTGCAATTGTAGTGTGAGGGATATTGTTCGTACAATTCCTGGCGTAGTTGATATTTTTTGTCAAGTTAATTTTTATAAATTTCTTTTTTAATGTAATGTGGTGTTGTGGACCACTAACATTTAACATATGTGTACCAAATTCTTAAAATTTGCGATTGCGAGAGTGCTAAAAGCTCCGGGTGCAAGGATTGGTACGTCACTGTAGGCGTATCCTATGTCCGAATTTGTCGAATTGCAAAAGGAAACTGTAGAAAGCTCGTAAATTGCGTGCACCATATTTCAGTACGATATCTCAATGTTTACGATTCAACTTTTCTAATAAAAAAGGTTATTTTTTACATGGACGAAATGGGGCTAAATCAACTATTCTATTAATGCTGATTAAAAATATATGTATTTTTGAAAGTGGCCCGCTTCTGGTACCTAAAAATGTTTGAACAAAAACAATATACCCGCACATCATTATGATGATGGGTATAATTAACCCTATTTCATTTTCTTTATATAATATTAAAATGTACAATGGTGCAACATGTCTGAGAGCTCAAATTGTCCTCCGTTTTATTTCCATACACTGAATATATTTTCTTCTCTTTATTTACATCTTTATGACAATTCTCACATTCCTCTATTTATCTTTGTCGTTCTCTCTGTTTAATCAATATTGTCAAGTTTGATTCGATTTGATTTGACGTTCTGTTGGAACGTTTAAACAAGTACTTTGCCCATGAAGTGCTCACGTCGTCATTATCGGATGATATAAATAAACGATTTTTAATTACTTTGTTAAATAAAGAGAAAACAAGTAAAAAACATCAATGCACAAAACCTTCCCCATGAGTATATATATATCAATTTATTTGTCTACTTCATTGGAAATGCGCTAAGTTTATTTATTTTAAAAATTGATCCCATTTTAGTTTACACTTTGAAGTAAATCTCCCTATTTAAGGTGTGAAAACAACCAATCGTAATATGTTCCTTTACTCTTATAACCGAATTGCAGTAACTGCTAAATTTTTTTAAACAATTTTTTTAAATACAAAACGAAAATATTTCCAAAATACCTTCAAGTTTCGCTTCTTTTATTGTCATGAACAAATTGTCATGAATTAATTAAAGGTGTGCTAAAATGACCAAAGGACATCACTAGTAATTAAATGAAGCGAAAATGAAGGCGTTGAACATTTAAAACGAAATGTTTACAATCCTTTTGGAAATATATACAAAAGACTTTATAATGCAAACAACAATAATAATACTCAAAAGCTAATGATGTATGTACAAGTGGAAACCCACAAGGTGAACGGCAAGAGTTCAACACATGGTTACAGGATAATTAAACCAGCCGCATATTCAACATTTTACCTTAAATATAACAATAATGACAACAACTATAAAGAAAGTTTTTATGTGGTATTTGTTTATGAATATTTCATAAAAGAAAATGGCGCCCGCAACCTCCCGTGAGGTTTAAGGAAAGTCTTAGTTGCAACAATAATAAGTCATATAAAACGAATAAGTTACGTTTAAGTTTTGTTTCATTAACAATAGCAGACAAACCGGAAAATTCAACATGGGTATGATAAGAAAACGTTTGGAACGTCAAAAAAAAGGAGGCGACCCTACAAAGTTTATATATATTCCGAATTAGCATTCAATCTTACTATGTTTGTCTGTCCACGTACAAATTACTTTCCTGGTCGTTGAGATATCCATTCCAAACTGGAAGAAGTTTTGGTAGTTTTCATATCAGGGTTTTTATTGAAATTGGACAACATCGAACAAGCCACACGCCCACAATCCTACAAAAACCAAAAAGGGGAGAAACTTTTTAAGTAAATTTGCTTAATTATTTATGAAATGCAGAAGATATATTGATTTATGCAGACAGACGGACAGAGGGTCATGTTTAAACCGATTTTGATTTGATTTTGAATCGATTGGTATAATTGGAGGTAAGTGTGGCCTAAACTTAATATATTCTTCGCCACAAGTGGGACAGGATATAATTAATTTACATGAATGAAAATCATCTTAGAAATAACCATATGGAGAGTATAATATACACTGGACATTTAATTATATGGAGATGATAACATAAGAAAATCAATTATAATAAGTAAGAAAACTTAATTTGGCTTAAGCCAAATATTTATTCAATACGGTGGACGTGGCAAGTATATTACGCACTCTAATAGTGTATGTATTAAGTATCAGCTTGCACGTCGAGTATTATTCTGAATACGGTTGTTTCTAAATTGTGGGCATGTCGGTAATACGATCGCACCCATTTTCAGCACATTTATGGATGAGGTAATTATAAATATACGTAGGTACAAAATTTCAACTGAAAAGAACAATTTTTTTTGTGGTAGATATATAGATTTTTGTCAATTATGGGCGTGGCTCTTGGCCGATTTTGTCCATTCTAAAACAAACTGCGTGCAAAAAACTAAAACTCAATATCTGAACGTCAACAAAAGACAGACACACGGACATATATGTCTATTTCGACTCAGTTTTTGATGTTGATCAAGAATATATATAAGTTGTAGGGTCTCTGTCACCTCCTTCTGTGTGCTGCATTTCATGTGGAGGATATAAAAAATGCAAAACATGTTTCACAGTTAACATGAATCATTGAAAGAAAGTAATGGAAAGAAAGTAAGAGGAGTAATAAGTAAGTTTTCTATTCTTTCTCTATATTAGCATGTAAGGGTTGTGCGAGGAAGTCAAGGTTGTTAAAAATGTAAATTCAAGACTATTACAGTAAAAAAAAAAGCACGCGATATGGAAAGTAACATAACCAGTTGAATAATAAAAAAAGGAAAACACAAAACTCCCCCTTAAAGCAAAAACATTAGAAACCTTTAACAAGAGTAAAGTAAGAATACTTTTAAAACATTGTAAGGGTCACAAAATGTAAAACGCGACAGCACATAGTGCAACAAATAGCAAAAGGTATTATTTTTTGGGTAAGTGTCCATATGCCCTAATGTGATTTCATAAGAAATTAGATTTTTAATGATTTTAATGCTTGAACGCATACGAATAGTGGCAGAATTTGTTTTTTTTTTTTTATACTGTACTGAGCTCAGCAGCCACTTGTCACGCATGGCCGCTTACTTACACCAGAAAACATTTTTTTGTTTATATATTATAAACACGAATATGTTTTTTTTTATGATGCTTTAATAATTTAATGTTTTTCTCTTTTGCATAAAATTTTGTAATTGTTTCAATATTTTTGGCAATTATTTTTTAGAATTTTTTGATATGATTTAGATTTGTGCTTATTTAGAATTCTTGGGTCGGAAACTGACTTTTACATTTTGATTAGCACCATTATCCTGTCTGTATGGTACATGCTACGTTATGCCTATGAAAATTAGGCCAACGCATCTTTGTAGGATTTCCGTTTAAAGCCTTCGTTTGCTCACTTTGTGTCACACAATTTTTATAAACTTGTTATATAGATTTCTTAATTTTTGTGCTTTATTTGTGATATATTATTTCATTTAATTCACATCTGGCTTATGGTTTTTTCTTATTTCAATTAAACTTATCCGCACTCTGTATCTATTATGTTTAAGAGTAAGCCCGCAACTGTTTTGTCTGCAACACTTCAGAGTTAAACAGAGAGTTGCTTGGAGGAGCTTTTTTTCTGCAAAGCTTTTACTTTTTGCATTATATTAATTATTCACACATAAGCTGCTTAAGTACCACGATACTTTATCAATTTTCTTATTATTATATTGTACTTGGGTACTTCGCGCGTAATATATTACAATAATAATAAAAAATTGAACCTACCATCTGCACTCTGTTTGCCAAAACACTTAAATAAAGTGCATTTATTTTTAAAATAATATCCATGTGTCTGTCCTCCATCTCCGTTGAAATGCTCATGGTTATAAAAATTAGGATATTGAGCTATAACGAAATATTTGTAATTAATACTGCTAAGACACTATTTAAATAGAATGAAACTGGAAAAATTCCACGAACACTACGGATCAAAATCTATTTATGTCTTCAATTCACAATTCACAATATATGACGATGAAACTTGACACAATTATTCCTTTGACTATAATACTCAAATAAAACCAGTTTCAGTTCAATCGAGCCACTGGGATGGCAGCTCAAATATGCACCAATGAATTCGTATTTTCTAATTGGAACCTAAAACTCTGCAATATCCTTAAAATTGAATTTTTTTAAGATTCATCAATTTACAAAGGCCTTTGTCAAATGCTCCCTGTAAGCTATGACAAGCATTATATACGATTCTATAGCAGTTTTCTTTAAATAGTAACGGAAAATTAATGATATCGCCAAATTGTTGTTTCGAAGCACAAAATCCAACATGCTTATCAACATGTTTAGCAACTATACTGTTGCATGAAAGTTGTATTGTTATGAGTGGGAAATATTTATCAGGTATCAAAACAAAAAAATTTTCCCATATATGGGCAAATTCCGCGTTCATCTTTACATGCATAATACCTAACTAAAAATCACAATACCGGACGTAAAACACCCTAACGGTATTCGATATTTATACTCTGAGGATTTCATTTCATCATGTTTATTAGTTTATTATGACAAATTTAGTATTTTCCCATTTTATTTGTTTTATTTCTTCAATTGTCTGTACAAAATCACTTTTTCTGAAATAACTGAGTTTTCTTAATATGTAAGAGACATCTCCAATAACAGAAAAACAGAAAAACTCCCCAATAATAACCCTTTCATATATTCAGTTATTGCATAATGGCAATGATGGAATGTTATATTATAACAATGAGTAATATTTTAACCATTTCTTCTATTTTTTCATTTCATTTTTTTATTATTCATATAAAATTGTGATATTTTTTAATTGCTAGGCACATTATTTACAGTTGTTCAATTGGTTTCTTACAAATATTTAACTAAATTAGGAAACATGAATAAACATGATTTGTTTGCTGATAAATATTTTCTATTACATAAAAATGTATAATGTTATATATTATTCTAACTTATTTCCAAACAAATAAAAGAACTATATGTGACGTTTGGCCTAGTGATATACATTCCCGACTTTGAAGTGGTCAGTGTAATTAAAAAATGCTATAAAATATCTCTAAAGTATGGACGTTGTTGCGTTGATGAAGATCATTAAAACTTTCCATAAATAAAATAGGGTACATTTCAACTTAAAAAACAAGTTATAAATGTGATACTGAAAGATTTTTAAACACTACATACATGAAAGGCGTAAAATGATAGAGAACGAAAGGGATAAATGTTATTTAGAAATTGAAATTGCTTATTGCACTTAATAATAATAAATTACAATTACCCAAGGCTTTAAAAACAAAATTTGCATTTTAAGGTAAAAACCCCAAAGGAAACCAGCACAACACAAAAGAAGTATATCTACTAAAATGGTTGTATCCTTAAAATTGCAATATTTGATTAATCCAGTCTCGGAATTCAGATATACGTGTGTATACACCGGGTTGATTGGCCTCAGCACAACCTATACCCCATGAAATAACTCCACCCAAATGGAAGCGTTTGTCTGATTCACGTTGCAATACCATTGGCCCTCCGGAATCACCTGAATGCGGCATGGGAATGAATTGAATGACATTTAGTAAAATATTTTCAACAAAATACCTTCACAAGAATCATAGCCACCCTTTTTCCAACCCGCACATATAAATATATGCGGTATGTGTTCAATGTAGCCAGCTGTTCGATACATAGACTCACAAATGGTGTTATTAATGACGGGAACCGCTACCTCTTGCAATACGCTAGGTAAAGGACCATCTTCGTAGAGTCGACCCCAACCCGTAACAAAGGCCGTTTGACCTATAAAATTCTCATCGCTTTCGGGTACACAAACCGGTATAATGTTAGGCTGAAATTGTACCGGTTCATAAAATCTAAAAAAGAAAACAAAAACAAAGATAGTAAAAAAGCTGTACTTGGTATAGGACAAATCTTCTCCTATAGTAGACTGGCACGTTCACAATTTCTTTTCGAACTTTTCATGAATATATTATATAAACGCATGTTGGACTTTGCCTTAAAGATCGATTCCGCATACTTTCAACAAATTGATGTATAGAATACATATAAATATAATATGTGTAACTCTATTTTCATAATGCACGGACATACGGATATCATGTCAATTTTATATGCTCATCAGGAATTTGTATAATGCCTGAGTTGCATGCGGAAGGACAAACTTTTATATGAAATATATATATGAAATAAATGGTATACCTCAATAAAGCTAAATCATATTCAAAGGTGCGAGGATCAAATTGCGGATGAGAGGCTACTATTTGTACACGTCTCTCTTGATAACCATATGGTTCCTCCTCTTCAGCCAAATCGTATTCACCTAAACGTAGTAACAAATCGGACGGAGGTACACTAAAATAAAATAAAAAACATGTAAAAAAGAAAAGGGGATGAGTAAAAGGAATGAGAAACACTCACTTATCTACACAATGAGCAGCAGTTACAGCCCAGTTTTCGTTGAGTAGAGCGGCTCCACATTTATGCAGGTAGGTTGAGGTGCGCCATTGTCTTAAGGAAATTTGCCAGGGCCATCGACCAAAGGCAGCATTAGAACCGCCCACAATTCTTGGTTCGGGAAACATACGACGCCCACAAACTGAAAGGAAGTAAATGTTGTGCTTTAATAGATGGGCAGACACCAAGGCATCATGGGACTTCTTTAACAGTCGCAGAATATGTAAAATATTAGTCAAAATTATTACCTTGTCTATAGTCTATTCCTTCCAAGGTATTTAGGCTTATGTCCGGGACAGATGTTGTAGTCAAATTTATTTCATTATAATCTGTAGAAATGTTTTCTAATGTTATCACATCCGGCTTAATGGAACTAGTACTTATAGGTCCTTCGGTTGTGTTAAGGTTGTCAGGTTGATTTGAAAGGAGTGAAGACGTTTCGGGAGTTATCGTAGTGGTGGTAGTTGTTGTAGTGATTCTAGTTGTATTATTTTCTGTAACATTGCTTGTGGCTAGACTTGGGAATAATGTGATGGGCTTTTTCGGCGGTGGAATCATCATCATTGTCATATTAGTTATTGAACCATTAACGCTCGATGACATTGTAACATCCACTGTAGTGTTTAAAGGATCGCTAGATGTAGTGGTAGGAGTAGTAGTATCTAGGGGTCCTTAAAAATTCAATTACAGATTACAAACACCGTTGAAAGGGTTATGCATTCGTAAATAACTTACTATTGGGTTTGTATTCATTGAGTGCCATTAGTGGAGCTATTGTTGACACGGGTATCCAACCGGAAGATATTTGAGTGGTTTGTATACCATTTATAGTGGAATTCATTTTAGAGTCGCCTGGTTCTTCTTGTACATTTGACCAAGTTACCAAACCTGGCCTTAGAGTTGTTACATCCAATGGGGGCTGTTTATAAGTATGGATAATAAACGTACCAGGAGCAGTAGTAACAGAGATTGGTGTTGAGGTGTTAGTTTTCAAAGGTATTATAGGTAATGTCGTGGTGGGGACCGAAGCCGAAAAACTGTCATTTAATTTGGTAACGTTGATGAATTCCATTAAGGGAGAATCTTGTGAAGGCGGTATAGGTTTTGACACCTTAACAACAGGGGTCGTTGGCTTCGGCCGAGGCTTGGTTGTTTGGCTATATTTATACTCGGTGGTTGTGCCCATTTCGATGGACGAGGCAGTGCTCGCTTGTTCGGGTAATAAAGGCTTTACGACATTTTCAGTGAGTGGAGAGGGTTTCCGAGTAGGTTTTGGTCGTTTTGTGGATATCGGCTTTTTAGTATTGGGTGGTTTTCTAGTGGTCTGCGGTTTAGCTTTTGGCGTGGTTGTTACAATAGGTTTTGAAACACTATTGCTGCCATTGCTGCTGGTAATATTTGCCTCCGTTTTGTCCGAGTCTAAATTAACGTAGGACTCAACAAATGGCATTAGTGTGGTTTCTACAATTTGATAGGTGGTAAATATATTCGGATGTGTTGTGGCCGCGTTTGTTAAATTTAAATCTGGTAGAATTATTTTGTTGTGGGAAGTTGTCAATGTAGGACTCGATGTTGTAGTTAAAGTAGACAGAATTGGTTTTATAGGTTTAATGGTGGTAGTGGTGGTGGTGGGGTTTGTGGTTATTTTGATTGTAGTGCTGATTATTTTATTGCTGGTTGTTGTTTGTGTTGTGCTTTTTAAACTAGTAGTTTTTGGTGGTTTAGTCGTTGCTGTGGGTCTTGATGTGGTTCTAATTACAAAATGTGAATTTTTCCGTGTAGTTGTTTGTAAAGGTCTCTTGGTTGTCGGCGGTGTTATTAGGGTTGTTGGTGGCGTATTATTTGGGGTCGGCTTACTCGGCTTGCTAATCCCGCCTGTACTACTGCTAGTAGAGGTCAATTGATCATTATTCACTGCAGTAACGGACGTGACACTTGTTGTAACATTGGTTATCATTTGCGTAACGTCTCCTACATATAACACAGCGCCAACTTTACTGCTACTGCTATAAATATTTGGAGACTTTATATCTGCAGGTAATGCCGAGTTTGTGCCTAATGTACCAGAATTATGCGAAATTGTATTCTGATCGATGCTATTGTCCCCAATATCAGCAGCATATAACGAATCGTCTTGCTATTGGGTAACAAAATCCCACAAATTATTTGTTAAAAAGGTTACGTAAGGGAAAGAAACTTCATTTCTTACTCACATTGATATCACAACATGATCCAAAATAGAAGCGATCTATGCAGGTACCCAAATGTGTACCATTCTGCTTGATGCAATCTATCGCAAACATACACACACCCGATCTACCAGATTTTCGTACTATGCAGGGCAAATGGCGTATATTTCGACCAGACTGAACTGCAAACAAATAGATCAATGTATAGATCAATGTATACGAATAAATATAATAATAAATGTGGCTGTAAAAGATGTATGACAATGGGGGGCGTGGCTGTTAAACGCTTTCAGTAGAATATCAACTTAAATAGGTAACTAACTGCATGATTGTAGTATATTTTAGAATGCGAACGGATCCCTCTAGACTGACCTGAATAAGAATCTATATACATTGTGCGGACCCCCATTGAAGGTGTTGCAGAGGGAACAGCCGCCCGAAATACTTGCTTCTTATGTGGAGGATACAATAAAAGTAAAATCAGTTTATTTTCCATTTTTTAAAACACATTCCTACAGCTTTCACTGAATATTTTCGATTAGATGAGTTACTAAGCAACAATTTACCTTAATCCTCAAAATAATAAAGTTTAGATTGAATCAATTACAAGTGCATGATTAAATAAATAAATTGCAATAATAATAATTACAAACGGATTCATCCAACTGAGATGAAAATGACAGACAAAAAATATAAATAAAATGATAAATCGTATACATGTTAATGTCAATTGAGAAGTGGAACTGGATTTACGATGTGCAGATATGTGTTTAACAAAAAAACAACAAACCCCTGCCGTAGACAATTAACTAGCAATCACTGCTAAGTCCATAAATAATACCAAAGAAAGTGGTAAAACGTAATTGTTAAAAGTACTTGAGCACGATTTGCAAGGAAACGTTAAGTAGAGAAAGAATGCTTGAGTAAATCCGAACTTGCGGGGCGTTACATAATATGTATGAAACCTTTATATTTATGTCGCATAGCTTTGATGTGTCTTAAGAGGAAACACTTAATCGGTTCTTAATTAATCCAAAACTTTCTGCAACAGTAACTCACAAGCCGCAAATCTTGTGGATTGTTGTTATTTTGTAAAAGAATTGATCAATAAAGTGATAGATCGCATCCATCATGCTCATGGTGGTGTAGCATGATTTGTAACGTGAAACGTAAAATTTAAATTTCATGCACGTTTTGGAGAGATGCTTAAACGTAAATACATTGACCACAAAACCAACACAACTCGGCAACAACAATAACGTTGCGTTTATACAACAACGGTCCGAACTCTCTTAGGTATACTGGAAATGGGTTTCTTTACTGAAACACAAGACCAGCTGACCCACTTTCGCGCATACGTCTTATCACAGCACACACCGCATCTCCAACTCACACACTACAATTTACAAACCTAACAGCAAACCGTTTCAGTATCTCCTCCTCTCACACACACACATACAACACGAATTCTTTTATTAAGAGAAATTTCACTGGTATGCAGATATAATATAAAATAAATATTGAAAAATCTTTAGAAAATCACAAAGTAAGTAAACACACCGGCACACACAAACACACACACACAGTTAGTCTCTGTAATCAGGCAAAGAGTATTTGAACGCAGCCATCTTGATGTGCTTGGCGCTTGTGCGGTAGCAGCTAGTGAACGCCAAACATTTGACCCAAAAAAATATTTCTTTAGTTGAAATTAATAAAACCACCGGTACAAGCTTACGTATTATACATGCTTGCATGCTTACACTTGTTATTTATTGTGTACGTACGTACACATACGTATGCATTGGTGAACACCTTAAAGCACACAACTCTCTTTGTTCAGTACCTGCCAACTAAGTAGGTATATACATTTTCAATACATATGTACACCAATCTATAGTATACTTACACTGTTCTAAACTGGTACTGTCCGTGTAAACGGGACTTGCTGTTGCTGGATATAATATTCTTCCTAAAATATAGATGATAAGCATGCATTTCATAATTACATTATTTAATGATCTATTGACTGTTTCAGATATTTTAGTTGTAGCTTGAAAATTATTCTGCTGTTGCTGTGTGATGTCTAAATGTTCTTGTTTTTGAGTATTACATAAACAATTGTGTATTTTCATGGGTTGATAGCATTGCTTGATTATAGGTATCACTAGTCTCAAGTTTAGATTTAATGAACTGTTAACTGTAAAAGTTTTGTGAAACTTTGCCATCTGCAATTGAAGAAGAAGAAAATGACAATTATATAAAAATTATAAAAAAATTATAAGATTAGCACGATTTAGTGCAACAGTACAACTACATGTTTATATGAGATTTTCATTTATATATTAAATACATACAGTTACAACATAAAATGGACCGTTTTTGACTAATTCTTATCAAGCAATATTAGGAATTCTGAATTTTTGTCATAAAAGTGTCTTACGGGCCTTGCAGAACAATTCGGTATATATTCGATGGGAACCATCCTTCGGCACATCTGTGGCAAATTAATAGAAATATCTCAAGAACTACTATTTATACATTTGAACATGATAATATTGAACAAATTATGCTCAAATTAATTATTCATGGGCATCAGGTTCTGTAGTTTTACTTACATTAAGTTTGTGACTTAAGTCTTTAGTTTTTATTCAAACAAATATTGTAAAAGTAAGAAAAACTGCATATCGCAGAAACACTTCTTGTAGATACCCTTCATAACCATAACCATAAACAAACCGTGCACAAGGGAGGCACCTGACTATGCCCTCTAAATATACATCACGTGTCAACGTACAAGTCAGATTCTACGCCAAAAACAATTTGTAGAAAACGTCATATTATTGACTAATTATAAATATGCAACCGAAAGGAACCTTAAATATTCATAAATATTATATGCAAGTGCCGCTTAATGTTAAACTCAAATTACTTTTTTAGTTGATTTAAAAGTCTCAGTAGCCAAAATGATGTCGAAAAAAGGAATTGTCAACCTCTGGTTTAATATACACATTAACGGTTGTTGTTTACTTGTTTAAATTCTTTTCTTATAATTTTGTTTTTAAATTTTTTTGACAGTTTTAACAATTTACTTGATTACAATGAAATTTCACTTTTGTTATGACAAAAAACTTTCCCTTTTAAACCCCCCCCCCCACACACACACACACGTATTTAAAAATATAAGCACGTATGTGTACCTAATAAGAAGTTTTTAATATTTTTAGCAATTCTGTAGACACAACGTCTTCGGGGGGGGAATGTTTCGTATTCAAATTCAAACAATTTTAAAAGCAAAGATAAAAAATGATAACTAAAGTAAGTGAAAATGTTATAGTCGGTCACGAGCGACCACTTAGTACCCTACACCACCTAGCTTCCTAAATTATATGCAGAACTGAAACAACTTTTATATACTTAAGAAACATCATTTTTTTAATGATCTAATGTGATGAATATTCAAGAGTTGGCCTCAGCTTAAAATGTTTTTTTACTTGTTCTTTTTCTAGATGGTCAACAAAAAAGATGCTTCACTTAATAAACCAAACGATCACACCAAACCATAACAATACTCATATAGAGTGTATGACCTAAATTCGAAAATAATATCAGTAGGTACGAGTGCGTTCATGAATAAAGAGTAATAAAGAAAACAGAAATGAGACGGTTTTGAGTTTTATTTATATTCTGAGACACATATAATCTACGCATAATAATATATACACCTACATAAATACCAGAGGTGGGCGATTGGTTATGAGCTTTTCCCCATAGAAGTCGTAACAAAAGTTTTTCTATGATATCTAGATAATTATAAAAATATATCATAAGCAATTTTTGCGTATAGATGCTATTTAAAATGTGAAAAATTAATCAAAAGCCACGCCCACAATCGACATAAATCTATTTATTTGCTACAAAAGTTGATATATTAATTTGAAATATGGTGCTCATATTTATAATTATCTCCTCTATGGAGATGCCAAAAATGGGCGTGATTGGTTAACAAACACGCCGATAATTTACAAACTGACTCGTAATACATACACAATTAGAAAGCGTTTATCATGCTCCTGCCATGCCCACCGTTCATATGTAGATATGGGGGATATTTAGAATTTATCCCAAGCCAAATTGAATTTCCTTACTTGTTATGTGAAGGCGGGACAAGGTATATTAAGAGTGTTATTCCATTTGCAACAACAATCAAAATTTGGTTTAAGTGATCCACCTATTGTTGGCATTTTCGCTATTGTTGCGAATGTAAATGTAAATGTGAAAAGAATTTAAGGATAGGTTCTTATTCTGAGTTTTCATTATTTATTGTATTTTCAGCCAATCAAAAACAAAACTTTTTTAAGACAAGAAAACGTGTCTATAGTACAATAATGCGATGATAAAGCAAAATCATTACTCTATTTTTTTCATACCCAAAGGGTGTAACATGTGTATGGGCATTTTTTGGAGCCAAGAAAAGAAGCAAACATTTATACACATATTTTCACTTCTTTCCTATCTGAATGCAGTAATATGCAGTATGCAACCTCGCACATCCTATAAACTATTGTATTTTGTATTATTTAACTGAATTACACGTTTACCGTTCTGAGATAAGAAAACAAAAGGATTCTTTTTTGCTTACCTTTAAAAGGTTCTCTTGTGTGTTTTATTGTAGGAGCCTGAAAACGTTTACAAATTTAATCAATTTGACGTTTAAAAAAAAAGTTGCTCCTTTTATTTAAGACGCTTGTGCGCTTGAATGCAGGCCAGCAACCATTAATGCGCGCAGTGGTTGAAGAAGGGAAAAGGAACGCAAAATTGTACTTCGTTGTAGCAGTTCAAGTTCGTTAATGTTGCTGCACGGTGTTGCTTTGTTGTTCTTTCTTTTTCTTTTTCTGTTGTTGCCAAATCACAGATATACGTTAAGAACCTGTTGTTGCAACCAAAGTAGTGCGTACGCTTACACGAGTCTTGTTGTGTTTTTTTTTTTTGCATGAACAAATTGATAATTACAGCAATGATTTCGATGGTAATAGTGATGGTGATGGCAACATAACAACCGCGTATGCACCCTGATTGCTTAAAAGTCTTTTACGTTTAACGTGTTCTTTCACAAAGGCAAAAACGGAAAAACACACAAACGCATACACATACAAATTACAGCAATTTATTTGGCTGTTGTGTCAATAATTTTCACAAATGATTTTTACAGTTTTAATGGTAGCGCACTTTCACATCACACACATACACTGCTGCGTCTAATGTTTCGCACAAAAGTAATTATTTACCAGCATTTAATATCCTTCACGGAATCACAGAATCGGAATCGGTAAAACTCACGGGCGCGTAAATGATTACTTATTTTTTAAATAGGCTGCCAAAGAAAGTTTCCAAATTAGTTGAAAAGAAAAAGCGCACGAGAAACAAACGGAGGTCGTTCGTTATTAAGTTTTTTCGCCCAAACTATTGCACAGTAGCACACTCTCTCTCAGATGTTGGAATATATGCCAGTCTGTACAATAGAAACTTAAACTTTAAGGGAAATAATATTTGCTATTGCGGTGGGGCAGTGTTGCTTATAAATGTTTTTGTGTTTGTTTTTGTTTTTGTTTTTCTTTTTGTTGTTTTCAAATGATTTTTATTTCTTTTACCGTTTTACCGAAACTTTCTAGTACTCAGCTGATCGCTCCCGTATAACGATCACTATCAAAACGTAACCTGCGCCCGCTTACTTTGAGCCAATATGTAGCATTGGCGAATGAAGAACGGCAACTAAAAATTTAAAGCATGATTAACATTACAAATTGGCCAACAAGAGCTGCTGACAGTAGAAATATAGTAAGAAATATGTTTGTGGTCAGACCATATACAGCCGACATCAGTAACAACAGAGTGCTGAACTTTACTCGCAGACGTGCGTGAAAGGAGGAGAGAATAAGAGAACGATTATGTAGAGTGAGAGATATGAGCATTTCTTTTTTTCTAAATGTACAAAAAAAAACTTTGGATTTAATTTGTCGCTCCGCCACACCACCAGTAGCAATTACAGCTGCGGCAGCAGCACTTTTTTATATCATCCACACAAAATTGGGGACTCAGTATAAGTTCGTCATTCTGTTTGCAACTTTCACAAGTTCAAACACTACCATAATTTCACAATTTCAAATTACTGACTTTAAAGCCGAACTCTATCGACCCTATAGTAGAAACGATATATGTTAATAATCAGTAAAATGGGGGCTTACTTGTATACATAGTATAAATTATAAACGTGTAGGGCATTAAAGACTCAACCTAAGCTAGGGATTGTCATATTTCTTGTTTAGCCTTGACTTTGAGTTGGGTTTGTGTGGTATGTTTGTTCTTTTACCTTAAACCACAATTACGTGCTTTAATAACTTTAACCGCATCTCATTCTGTTTTGTTTTAAGGTATGTGTAAACGAATTATATATTTAATGCTGTTCGTCTGCTGTTTTATAAAACTCATTATCGTTGAATAAAAATAAGTTAAAAGCAAGTAAAAAGGGTACATTTAACACAGGTCAAATTTTGAACATCGATCAAGTGTATACGTAAGGTGTGGGTGTGGCATGGGACCTTCTTTGCCGATACGATAGTAGGTGTATGCCTCAACCTAAGCCCAACCTGTTGTTGTCCATGTGGTATTTTTACGTTTCACTCTGTCATCGTAATCAATCTTACTCTCAAATAATCACAAATAGGCGTTTGCGTTTGTTAGCTTGCATCACCTATGCCCCTTAAGGTTTCGGTTAGTTCGGCCAACTTTGTTTTCTTACACATGCATACCTGTTTCCTCTACCCTACACATATTGCATTGCATTGTGTATGTATGTGATTTAATGGCTTACGCATATAACGGCTTTTCAATAAGGCCAACATACTTTTTTTTATGTTGTGGCGATGAGGCCTAATGCACTTAAACATGCAGACATGCGTGTTCATATTGACACGTGAATATTGAATTCAAATCCTACGTACGATGTGTTGTTGATTTCGGAAGCCCCATTTTTTTATTTTGTTCTTTCGTTTACTTTTTATTGCTGTTGTTGATGGCCAGCTGATTGATTTCATAGAACTATTTACAAAGTTTAAGCATGAACTAAAAATGCCGCAATACATACATAATGATATTATGAAGAGAAAGTTATTGTAAGTTGGCAAAGAGAGGGGCGGAGAAAGATAGAGAGAGAGCGAGAGATAACATATACATTGGGTGCTTTCTTATAGTTCTTACAGTAGTATAACTTGTTCAAGAAAAATTAAGTTTCCGGTTAAAATTCATTTACAATTTGAGTTAACGTTTTATTTTAATTGTTATTGCTGTTGTTTCATTTTATTGTTTTCTTTTGCTCGTACTCTACACATATTTCATGTTTATGTAAAAGATTTATTAACATTTATGACCCCACCACACTAACATATCTTAGTTAAACACACACACACACACGTACACTTAAATGGGTTTAAAATTCAAACCTTTACGCGTTGAATAATTCTTTATTTTATTTTATTTTTTCCTTTTTGTGAATTTTCGAGGAAGTGTTTAATTTTCTTGTATTTTTAATGATGTGTTGTTATTGTTGTTGTTGTTTTATATTCCAAAAAATGTTCTACGAGTTGTTATAATTTAATGATCTTTCTCATTTTTCCGGTTTATTTGGTCTCTTTTTTATTTGTTGAATTTTTCTTTTTCCTTTTTTTGCTATGTTTGTTATTCGTGGTGGACCGACCAAACTTAAGACCTTGACACTGAAGATGTTTCTACCAACTGAAACTATAAAACAAGTTGCAAGCTCTTCTTTGGTCAATCGCTAATTCGCTGTTAGTGCATATTAGACTTACAATATTAACATTGTTGTACGCACTGTAGATCTTTGCTGCCAACCCATCCGCGCTCACACAACAATACAATATATTACAATAATAAGCAAAACATATTTCTCTGTTAGCTCCCTACCATTCCACCTATTCTCCCCGTTCACCTTATAAGAAACAATTTACTGCTTCAGTGTATAGAATATGAATTAGAGAGTTCCAATGGGAAGGTACCCGTTTCGTTTGGCATATAAAGTAAATATTCATTAAATTTTGGAGTGAGCAATCATGTTATAGATTTGTGGGTAAATGCTCTCAAATTTTATGAATGGATTCTTTGTTATCAACCAAAACTTGTTCCAGAGACTTTTGAATTTTGAAGTCTCTGATACAACTACTCTTTAAAAATTCTCTTTAGTAAAGAGGTGACATAGTTTCCGTCTAAGTTTCCTGCTTACCACAGGTATTCAAATTTATAAATTTCGTAGTTTCTCGTTATCTTGGGCTGTAAAACTTAATAATAAATGTGCCTAAAAATATACTACAAATGTTCATAGTGCCGCAGTGCTAGTGGCCAGATAGGTGCCAGACAGAAAAACTGTAAAATTTGTTATCTTCTGGAATTTTGTTTTCCCGTGAGCGGGCCACTTCACTAATTTATTTCACAGAGTTATATAAAAACTTCCTATACAATCAAGCAGCTTTATGTTTAGTAGTGACCCTCTAGGCGCAAAGGATACAAATAAATCAATTGTGAAAGGTTGGTGTAATAAAATGTAGATCACTCGAGTAGCTTGATTAGGGTAAGTAAACCCATAAGCGATAATAAATTATTAACAAAAAAGCAAATTGGATGGTGATCAAAGAAGTGTGCATATCTCACTTTTGCACACAAGTCATGCATGTGATAGTTAGTAAAAGGAATAAATCGCTGGACCAGTATGATCGTTTTCTATAATATGTTTTTATTACTTAAAAAGCTTCCTTAAATTAATTTTTCATTCCTCCTATACAATGCAACCAAAGAGCCAAATGACAAAAAATTAACAAATTAAATAAATAAATCTTTTTAATAAATTACAGAAGGCAGAGAAAATATAATAATAATTAATAGACAAACTTAGCACTAAACACCCCGAGTTGTTGTTATTGAAACACACCGATAATTGCACCGATCACAAAGAACAGCTTCTTCTACGCCTTATCATTTGTTATAACTTTATTTATCCAAGGCACAAATTTCTGAATGTTTGTATAAACTCCTGGTAAATGCTCGCGACCACAACCGATACCCCACGATACGAGACCTATCAACGTTTTGCGGCCATCAAGTGATAGCGTTAGGGGACCACCGGAATCGCCTTGACATGAATCACGTCCGCCCTCTTTATAGCCGGCACATAGAAAAACTTCGTGTATATTTTCTCGTCTGCCCGCCGCTCGAAACCAACGTTGACACCGATCGTTGGACAAAACTTCAACGTCAACTTCCTAAAAGACAAAAGAAAAACAAGTGAAAACAAAACTTTCATATAATAGAAATCTTATCTAAAAATGGTGCTATTTGGTCCATTTTTAAAAGGACAAGTTTGAGTCAAAATATGTATCAAATTTCATCAACTGGTGCAGGGTATAATAAAAGTACACATTTACATACATTCATTGTAATGGTTTTTCTTTTGCATACCTGTAAAATTGATGGTACCGTACTCTGTCCATGACGTGTTCTACCCCAACCTGCTACTGTGGCCATTTTACCCGCCAACTTTGTTGAAGGTGATGGCAGACACACTGGAATAATATGTTGCTTATAAATCACATTACGATCTAAACGTATCAAGGCTAAGTCGTTTTTGAAATCGGCCGGATTATACAGAGGATGTACTTCCTTCCGTTCAATACCATATTCCTCGTGATTGTAGCGCTCCTCTTGAGCCCTCACATCCCATTCACCCAAACGAATTTTCATATTGGAGTTTGGTGTTCTAATTAGAATGATGAGGAAGTGGAAAAACGTTTATAAAATACTAAGCAATTGTTATTAATGAAATATTTACGTGGCTACGCAATGAGCTGCTGTTACAACCCAGCGATTGGAAATCAGTGCGCCGCCACAACTTAGTTTCCGCGATAGAAAACCACTTTTAATTAATGCCACTTGCCAGGGATGTGAACCAAAACCAGTTGAATGGCCACCCACAATACGATTGGAACGGCTATAAACTTCGCCACAACCTAAAAGTGTACAAAATTTGTTTAAAAAATTTAAGAAATTCATTTTAAAAATTCCATTTACTATAAATAAGTGCAAGGCTTTTGACTACTAGTAAATTTTAAAATATTTCTTTAAATGAGACAACAAAAAATAAAAACATAATGTTTGAAGGAAAATTAAGGAGAAACTAAAAATTCCCATGAAAGACAGTCGTAGAGGTTTGTTGTTATAGAGCAGTACAGAGCAATAACCCGAAGAACTCAAATTTACAGAAGAGAAGAGAAAACAGTTATGGAAGGAACTACTTTCAACGGTTTTTGGACTTTATTTTTATTTTTTATACCAGGTACAAGATGATGATTGCTGTTTTGCTGGGGAAACGATGCTTCCGCATTACTGGTGTGATGTTGATTACCATTGAATTCTTCTGGCAAAACGTTGCTAACGGCATAAGTGGGTAGAATATATGGACCGGTGTTTAAACTTATGGGTCTTGTATCGTGAGAATCTATAGCAACATTATCGACATGATTCCCTATTGAAGTTGTACCACTGGGATTACCGAGATGGTTCAAGTCATCATGTTCCCAATAAATGGGAACAAATGATAAATTTTCATTTCCTTGATAGTTCGTGCTGCTATAAATTGAAGAAGATGTTGGTTTCTGATTATTTATTGGGCGGTTATGCATTGAAATGGTTGTTGGCGACACCACCTGATAATGGTTCGGATAATTGTGCTGATGATTTGCACTAATGCTTGCAGGCTGTTGATGTTGTTGTCCACTCGTTATTACAGGATACAAATGTGTACTCTGTAGTAGTGGTCGTTTATTGTTGATGTTGTTGTGGTTATTATTATTATCAAGTTGTATGTAATTGTTATACTTGTTATTGTGCTGATCACGATCGGGATATATATCGTACAAATGTATGATATCACCTGCGGAATATATATTGTAGTTTGGTAGGTGTTGATTGTAAAGTGAAACATATTGAAATGGGCAAAGATTACATGAATTGAAAGGAATAGAATGAATCTCTAAAAAATCATGGAATTTAAAACGCAAAAAACAGTTTGGGAACATCTTTCATTCTGTTGATTGACTTACATCACTCAAGTAACTGCATTAACTTAAAGCGATTGCGTTTTACAATGAGCTTTAACAGAATGTTTTATATGAAGCATTCAACTAAATTTGGGTGTTTTTGTTTTTGTTTTTAGTATGGATTGAAATGCTCCACAAAACGTATTGCACTTATAAGTAAAAACAAGTGAAAATACTATAGTCGGTTACAACCGACTATTTAGTACCCGACACCACTTGATTCCATAATGTACGCTAACATTTTTTAGAAAGCGCTATTTAGAAAATGATCCGATCTAGTTCAAATTAGGGACATTAAACGTATGCCACATTTTATTAGAAATATTTAAAAAAATAAGATTTTCGTTTTATAAGGACTTGTTTTAAAGTCTAGGTGGAGAGGGGGGTTCTAAGAGATTTTCTTTAAATCAAAATTTTTATAGTAAGGAACATCTTTTGGTCAAGGTACGGCTTTTTGTACTAATAATAATGACAGACAGACACTCATGATTAAATCCATTCATAAAGTGATTCTGAATTGATTGGTATATTAAAAAATGGCTCACTCTTCAGCCGTTTACGACTTACCGCACAAAGTTATATTTTTTACCATACATGGTGTAGAGTATAAAAACATAAATTGCACAATCCCTCGTGAAGATATGCTCACGAAAATTTCGATAAATGGTTAACAACCATTGCTTGTTGCCTAATCCAAAATTTTATAAAACGTTAATGGCACTTACTTGTGTTATTGATTTGAGGGGCAGATGATGAGTCTTCCTCGTTCAAGTCTCTATCTACACAACACGACCAAATCATACCACCCGAACACAAATCTAATGGATTACCACCACTTAACACACATGATATGGACAGGCCGCATTCAAATTTTTTACCTCTATAGCGACAAGTTTGTGGAATCACTGAAAGATTAATAAGAATACAAAAACTAAATTTGGCTTCAGCCAAATCTAACGCCCTCTACAGAGGGTATAAATATATTGCATTGTATTATCATGAAAAGGAAGACTGTGTATAAAATATGAACTTGTAGGATATGTGGAAATGTTTGATAAATCGATTCCCAATTACAATCTGACAGACAAGATTTCAGATTTTTTTCAATTAACACATTTTTCTCAAACAAACCTCAGATTCACGTCCCTGCAGGCACCAAATATTATTTTTTACACCCACCACTTTGATAAGTATTTTGACATTCCATAAAGCGTATATATTCTTAATCAACGTGAAATTCTTAGTTAATTTAGATATATCTGTCTATCCATTTGTGGTAAGCATTGTTTCGATTTTTAATTTAGCAGAATTGTTGGAAGTTCTCGGCAAGAACTTTCCTTAAAATGCCTTAAAAACACATCCATCATTATGCCCACCATCTTAGTTATACGGAGGCATATATATTTACAAGTGACAGAAGAAGGCGAGCCACACCCCCATTTCATGATCCATAGCCGTATCGATTTAGCTCGTCCGTCCGTGTTTATCCACATGAAAAGTTTGGTATTGTAGCCAGTTAGAATAGGACCAAGAACACTCTTAAAATGACGAAAAATATGCTAAAAAATCCCTTTTGATAAAAATTGAGATATCGATGAGAAGTTGTTTATTGAAAACGGGTAAAATCGGTCCACAGATCATTAGCTTGAAATTCTAATCTAGTTTAGCCATATCTGTCTGTCTGACTGTTGTCCTGGTGAAATTGAGATATCGATTGGCAGAAATATTAACAGTTCTGGGCCGAATGATGGCATTTGATAGCTTTCGTATCGAAAAACAAAAATCATTGTAAATTTAAACGATTTTAGGTAAAAACCATTTACTTTAGGACATCACCAAAAAATCGTTTTGACTAATGCGTCGGAAATTTTAATCATGATACTATACTGATACTTTTATAACTTCACAGTAGTTTTTGTTATTCGAGACCTAAACTATGGAATCCATCCTTCGGCCCCATATTTAAATAAAAACTGCAAATTTTCATTGTGGGTAAAATAGGGCTCGCGGCCACAAGTTTGAGAATTTCTGAGCCACAATTTCTCCACCAAGTTAAGCGGATAACAAAAGAATATAAAAATTATCAAATAGAAAATTTTTAATACTTCTTGATAGCATTTCCATGATTGTGTTATCATTGTAATGACTGTCACTCTGACGTCGTGATAGAGCATCCAATATCACAAGATCATGCTCCTGCTGAGCTGTAGGCTGACCTAATATACGTGTATGGGTAAATGGTACCAGTGAGCATAATATTTTTATCGACCAGATTATCCAAATATTGCTGCGAGAAACAACGTGTGTTGACCCTAACAAATACATATTTTCGTGAGCCTGTAATGAGTTTTGCTGTTGTTAGTTTTGTTTTTGTTGCATTAACCCGTTTTCTTTCTGGATTACACTTTCTTTCTTCGTCTTAAAGCACAAAACCAAAATCATTTATTGCAACTTTATTGTATACTGTGTGTTCATGGGCCCCAACACTGTTCACAAATATTACGATTCCGATAGTTCTGTTTCGTTACATTTTCATTGGAGCATAACTGCGTGGATGTATGTGTGTGATGTTAACGGTTTTGTACTTTCAATTGCAAAAATACTCAAGCAAAAGTCAATTTTGCGGTCTCGCACCACAAGTAACCCAAAACGAAAAGACAAAAAATCGAAAGTTGTTATGTGTGGTGGTGAGAATGGTGAAAAGGAAAGAAAAGAGAATATTGGAAATGATTTTGAAAAACTTGAAAAGATAACATAAAAAATCAATGTACTCGCGTCTTGAATTTAAAGTGTACCGCACGTAATGGAAACTGAATATGAACTGAGCCAACTGTGTGCTAACCAATAAAGCAAACGTACGGTGGCTCGTCTTAATTTTTCACCGCTAACTGGGTGGTTAAGAAGACGAAAACCAACTTGAAGAGTTACACACGAGATGAGCCATCTTCACAATAAAACACTGCCGTTTGTTACACCCTCCACATAAGATGGAGGTATAAGTAAGTGTGTCACTCCGCTACCAACCCCCAAAAGGCAACACAGGGACCTTGTAAATACTTGCATTTTCGTAATAAGCAATAGGCGCTCATGTGTGCCTCCGTCCAGCCGTTTGTGTAAACAATCAATGCGATATTGTGCATGAACGTTCTTTTTTAATTTAAAACGAATCAGAGGATAAATTATTGTGGTACCTGCCGCGCCCATTGTTTATATATAGACGTCGAGAATATTTATTTACAAACACATTAAAAGTTGTGTAAGGTGTAGAAAAGACGATTTTATATAAATTGTTTGTATGGTTATGCGAGTAAATACTCAATGGATGCTTTCCCTGCCTTAACTCATCATTACACCAAAAACTCACAATAATCATCGATAGTAATAAACAATAACATTAATATCCAGTTGCATGCCGTTGAACTTGTGTGCGTAGAGAAGGAAAATTCCAATAGCCAATCAAATTTTATTAAAATACAGACATATGTCTAAATCCATTATAACCGCTTTGGGCAGCTGCAAATGGATTAACAAACATATTATACTAAATTGGTAAGTGCTATAATAAAAAGTATGAGGCGGAAATTTAAAGTTTAAATGTGTTCGCGTTTAATGTTACATAAAATATTCTCTCCTTATTTGCACTTTAATGCTTAATTTTTTATTACGGCCAAGCACAACATGTGTACATACATGATAATTACTTGGACTACCTTTAGGAAAATTCATAATAAAACATGTAAAATAAGTACGTTTGTTTTGAATTAATTTTGGATACCCTCTAAACAAGAGCGTCCTTTATTAACGATAGGATGGTACAAAAACCGCTTTGCGCATTCATGACATTTATAAGCTGACAAAAGAAAATAGAATCAGATAATATCTTAGGATCGCGTAAGGGCTCTAGCTTTGTAAAAATCCTTCATTGGTATTTGTATAGAGTCGATAGAATGATACGTTCTACTTTTATAACCGTAATCGGTTTAACAGAAATTTGGACGTACGGACAGAAAAAATAACGTATCGATAAATCGACTGCAATTTTGATTCTAATTAAGCTCCTTGTAGATATCTAACACCATAATGGACTTAGTATGCCCTTCATCTTATATAATATTTTTTGAATTTTTCATATTTTTTAAGGATTTTTCCTTGAGCGAACAAACGATAATTTTTTTTTTTTTGACAGCTTATTAATCACCCCGGTATTATCATTTGAGAAAACGATAAAATGATATTCCGGTCCATTTTAATATGGCGCATATATGGAACATATTCATCGATGGATAAAACAAAAATTTTTGTTACTTGTAAGCATGGCTGTTGTCTTTTCCAGCATACTTTCAATGGAAAAATGTTTGCACAAACTACGATAAACCATAATATCTCAATTTTTGCACTTCAAACGAAATTTCAACAACGATCACCTCATATATTAATGCTGATTAAGAATATAAACCGTTTATCAGGCCACTGGGACCTGTTTCTTGATGTTGCAAACGGAACGGCAAACTTAATAAGCCACCACTGCAGTGTGAGGGGCATAAAAAACACTCTCAATAAATCTCTACTCACAATTAAATTCATCGAAAAATTTCGACTCTCTCGGTAGGGATTCGTGTATGGCTTGTTTCAGTTCCTTGGTAATCGCTTTATTGTATAGAGCGTTGTAAGGTGATGATGGTACGACGGCGTTTTTTGTTTCAATATAACTAAACAAAAATATTACTAACAAGATAGTAGAATTTCTTATGACAGAAAACATGGTACTGATGTGATGGAAAAGTTTTCCTTTTTTGTTTTTTTTTTTTTTTTGTTATTTTCTTCACTTCATAATTTCGATTAGCTTTATTATATATTACATATTAGAAATATTGAACAATAGGGATTATTGTTTATTGGTTTAACAATAGTTTGCTTTATTTATTTATTTATTCATTTTTAATTTGTACTCTGCGGTCACATACGCTTGTTGTGCAGCTTTAAATAATACGCGATCAGCGATCAGCCGTATGCCAATGCGTTCAATGCGACGTCTGTTTTGTCTCTTGTCTTAAAACGTTTGCATGCACCAATACAAAGCGACGAAAGACCTCATGTATCGGTGTAACATTAAGAAACGTTGAGTTGCGTGCATATTTTGGATACGAACTAATAATGCTACACTAACAATAAAAGCATTCACATCACATGACCATAACCCACACAACTTTCTGTTGGTGCGTCTCTGTCTCTGTCGCTGCTCGCAATTAACTGAAATCGAAAGTGGAAGTGTACATATTGTACTCAACACTTAAATAGTTAAGCTATGAACAAATCTTTACACGGGAGTCGTTCAATAACTTTTTGGAGATGTTGTTGTTGTATTAATTGTCATTGTTTATATACGAGTATATTTATGCGGGGTTTGGTGTCTTACGCATGCGGATATAGCGGTTGTGAGTAACGACATTATTCTCGTTGCTCTTGTGACAATTTCGTGGAAGAAAAGAAAAATACTCCACTTAACATAAAGTAATGTCGTCTCTCCAGCACTGTTTTACTCAAGGCGTACCTACTTCTATCGGAAACTTAGTGAATATAATAGTCAGGCGCTTTCTGAATGCAAACAAGCGGACGTGATCTAAACATTTATTTAGATATATTTAGAATAGTTGGCCTATATATATAAAATCAAATTTACAAAGGTCCTATGTGCATAGACTATTACGCTTTACTTGCACTCAAAGATCTTGGAGATTATATATCTTAACATAAGTATTGTAGATTTGGCACACGCCTAATATAGCCTCGTTTTACTTGTTTCTATTGTAATAGGTAATAAGTTTCAATTTTATAGCTTAATTTTTGTGGCCGATAAATAGATTTTTATTGATTGTGGGCGTGGCTCTTGACCGATTTTGCCCATTTTAAATAGCGATCTACGTAAAATAAAAGATCAAGAACATATATACGTTGTAGGGTCTCTGACGCCTCCTTCTCGGTGTTGCAAATAGAAGAACAAACTCCTCATCACTAATGTGGAGGGTATAAAAAAGACCGAGTGGCCAAAAAACTCTCTTACTACCCATCTTACCTTTTAGGGACTCTAAGTGTTGCAAATGGCATACTAAACTAAGTGTACCCTTCATCTTATGCGAAGGATACAAAAATGCTGCAAGGTAAAGTCCCATTTGAGCGTAAACTCTTTCTTATATAATTTAAATTGAGTCATACTACAATTCATTGTAATTGATTTAGTAATACCGACTTTTTTCTTGATTACACGCGCACACTCATACATTTACTATACAACGCAACTATGACCGGTTTCTGTCCAAATTACTGCATACTGACAGAGTAAAAGTTGGTAGCGTCAGTTAAACGGCACGGTTTCTTAACAACCACTGAATTTAGGTAGAGGTGTGTGTGCTTTGAAAACCGAATTTCATTTTCACAGTTATAGCGTAATATTCAGGTTTGGCCTTCGTTCCGTCGCATGATAATCAATCACGTCTCAAAAAGTAACACAACATTAAATTTCTTCTTTAATTTTTTATTTGTTAGGCATACATCCGGATAAATGATAATTTTATTAATTTTAGTGCATAGTATGTACATATATGTATATTTATGTGCTCATACATATAAATTAAATGGAGTTTCGGATAAGAACTTCACGTATCCACTTCGTTGTCATTTGAACGTTATGATAAATGCCAGGCTGATGATCTATGCCGCAACCGAAACCCGCACTAGTTATACCAACCAATGTGTAATGTCCTATAAATAATCGTATAAATAAAAATGTTTTTATTCATGATGTTTTTATTAATTTCATAGATTGAAAAATATACTGCACTTGATAGAATTTACCCCGTTCATTGACAATTAAGGGACCCCCGGAATCGCCTGAAATTGATGAATGCATGAAAGAATATTTGTAAACATTCATTAAGATGTAGATTCTACCTAAACAGGCATCCTGATGACCGTCCGGATGACCGGCACAAAACATTTCATTAAACAATTCTACACGGATTTGTTTAGACTCATGCCAGCGGATGCACTCTAAAGAAGCTAGAAAGCATATTCATATTAGCAACGTACATAATGTGTTGCATGTGCTTATAATAAGAGAACAGGCCTCGGCAAAAATCATTTATGGTACTTTTCATTATAATGCATTGCTTAGTTGAACAAAGGTCAAGGAAGAGAATTTGCTTTAAAATAAGGGAAAATGTTACAAAATGACCAAGCACGACCCATTGTCTATTGTCGGTTCATTTTGTTTAAAGACTTTTCGATGAAGGTAAACCGAATCGGACCATTTCGTGACCCTTCTTATATCATTTTTCTTGTAGTAACTTTTATATGGCAGTGCGTTGCAGTTACTTGGATAAAAAGTGTCCCTTGTTTAATTGTACAGTGTAACTAAGTAATGAAAGGTATTAAATGTACGGATTAGCCGACTACAATCTTATTGCTTGCTTGAATTTTATATTATATTATCAAGTAGATTTCTGTAATCGATAATAATGTTAGGAAAATGTTGCTTAAGGTTTTAAAAAATTGCCGAACCCTGTTGCTCTACTAGGATATTACATTCGATGTAGGATAGTTTCTAGTTTCTATTACTTATGATAGGTACTGTGGCCACTTGTAACATATTTGTACCGGCTTGACCCAAACTGGCCTCTGTTTTGCCCCAACCCGCTACTATGGCTCTACGGCCCACCAAACGTATCGGATGTGTTGGCAAACATATCGGCATTATATGTTCACTTTTTTTTTGATTTGGAAAGTTTTACACTCGTGTAAGTACATGTTATTTATATTTTTTTAATTTCGTACACTCATATATTACGTACCTAAAACCTGTTGGTTTGGACAATTTTAATATGGCCAAATCGTAACGGTCTGGCTGAGTCATACGGAATTCGAAATGCGGATGTATGACCTTCTGTATGACGTGATGTTTTTCAGCAGGCAAGGGTTCCTGTGTGTGACCTAAATTCTGTGTGTCCAATTCACCCAGGTAGATGACAATGTCTTGCAGTCTGCCTTGTTGTAAGCAGTGTGCCGCAGTTGCCACCATATTGTTGGAGATGAGAACACCTCCACATTGATATTCAGCTATGCGTATATGAGCCTGCCAAGGGTATTCGGCGAACTGGGCAGGCCGACCACCGATTATACGTTTTTGCAAACTTTTTTGTACAGATCTCACCAAACCACATTCTAGCTGTAATCATAAAATTTCACCCTAATCACTAATTGCCCAATTACCACATAATTATCGCTTTTCGCTTTTCCGTACCTTCGTGACAATATCGTTGTTGTTACGTCTCCGCAAGAGTATACGTTTTGGTAAAGTTGTAACTTTTTTATTTTTAGTATATTCTGCAAAAGCCGCTTCCAACAACAAATCCGTCGAATGGGCTGGTGACATATTATTACTGCTAGGATTGCCACTACTGCTTCCTACTGGCGCTACACAACAACTGAATAACCATTTATTGTTGCCACAACCTTGCGCATGCCGACCACCTTGCAACCAACATGAAAATGACAGTTTGCAGGGCCACACATTTCCCTGATGTAGACAGTTGGAGGGTACACCCAATATGGTATTTAACATGCCTGTACAGTTACTTTAAGCTTTATATAAATTTGTACAAACTCAAGATATACTTTATTTATATATGTGTGTGTATGTGTGTATAAATGCTTATAATCAATATCATCCATTATAACAAAATCTTACTTGCGTTTACGAAAACTCTATCCAACTCCAACGTACTGCTCACCACATATAAAAGGCCAATGAGGAATGCGGTAGAATTCCATAAGAACATTATTTCAGCTATCGTTGCTTCTTCATGCTTCGCTTGCAATATTCTACTTTTGCTGTAAAAACATATCAGCGACGACTTAATGCGTACAACTCATATTTTAAAACATAACAATAAACATGAATTTGATTGAAAGAGGACAGACAGACGGACAATAATAAATACACAATCTAATCTCTCTTCTATAATTTCTTTATACTTGGAAGAATGAGCAAACGTGCCACCTTCTCGAAATAATAAATAAATGAAGGAAATCTTAAAGAAAGGAAGTTTTTGTGTGGTGTTGGTCAAGATTAAAATGCAATTGAATTGATGAGCGGTTAATTCTGTCACAATATTTGAATGTACTTCGATGGGTTCGTGAGTTTGAAAGTAAATAAATATTTCCATTCATCAAGTTCACTTGAACTAAGAGCACTGATCATTTGTACCACTCTTTGAATTAGTGTAGTGAAGGAAAATATTTAGTGTAAATATTTAAGGAATCTTCAGGCTGATGAAAAGCTTCCGCGCGATATGTTATCAAGGACATTATGAAAACCTTTCGAATTTGTTTTATAAACAATTTCTTCACCCTTCGATCAGAACTTTCTTACTTTCTTCTTTCACTGTAAGGCCGTACATATGATTTATGAACATTTTTTTCTGAAATTTATAGACTGGACGAAATTGATTTATATGTTGTGCTACCTTAATTATTCGTCTCGTATATTGATAAATTTAGTACGCTAGAGTACTTTTGGCACCTTTTTTGTTTATTATTATTGTTTAGATTTGTTCTTCTTGTTTTGTATGCAAACCCGTTGAGAGATCGTATGCAACTAATATCTTCTGCTAAGATCGAGTTCTAAGAAAGTACTACATGCGGTAAATGGTATGTTGTGTATTTAGTTAACAGGTTATAAGCAAATGATTTTAAACAAACTGATAAATGGACTGCCTGCCTATGTTAGAAACGAGTTTCGATAAGACTACATTTTTAGTATTGACAACACATTTCTTTCTTTAAGAACCCATTGTGCGCTAAGAATCCTGAACATTTCGCATTCATTAAACGATTTTAAGTTTCTTTTCAAAAATATTCCTTGATTGTGGTTTATTTACATAAAAAACTAACTGAGTTGTGTTTTAAATAAATTACTATAATTTACTTTTGTAACAATTACACGTACGAATACGCGAATACTTAAATATAATAAAAGAATCTATAAACTAATATCAGCGCTTAAGCTCTAATAAATACTATATGTAGTGAATGATTGCAAGGAATGTATGCAAAACGAAAACAGTAAAGGAGAAGAAAAACATTGTCAGTACATTATTTACAAAAGATTGTTTTCCTTAACGAGTAAATACAAGAATTACGAGTACGGGTACATATAAAATGAGACGAGATTATACGAGAATTTATTTTTAAAGATTACTAGTTAAACCAATCACGTATGATATCCAATCAACCGTATAGGGAACCCGATGGTAAATTCCCGGTTGACCACGTGACGCACAAGAATAACCAGCGGAAACGACACCTAAAACGTATACATCTTTAACTCTATCCAATTATTGAAAATAGTCATTGAACATACCTATTAAATACCAACGACCATTTTTCTCGTGCATTAAGGGGCCACCGGAATCCCCTTGGCAGGAGTCTTTACCACCATTCCGATAACCGGCACACATCATTTCTGGATAAATAATCACATTAATACCATTTTGTCTATGCCAGCGTTCGCAAATTCTACAAAGGAACAGGTTTTTTTATTATAATTAGAATGCAAGTAAAATATTTAGTTTTTACCGATTTTCTATGACGGGCACATCGACCGTTTGTAGAGTTTTAGGACGTAAACGTGAGCCAGGATTTAGAGCACCCCAACCTGCGGCCCAACCAAATTTTCCTAAAAAATCCTCATTTTTGTCCGGAAGACAAATCGGAGCTAAAAGCAAGTTAACAAATTATATTTGGCTTAACCCAATTCTTGGATACCAACCACTTAAGACCTTAATATACATAAAATTTATGACTAGCACGGATGCTTGTAAATTGTAGGCACCTTTTTAATCTTTGTTTAATTGTAGTCGAGTACTTTAAACGATTAAAAATACTTCCAATACTTCTGCCATGTTTGAAACCTACATGTAAAGAAAACAATTACATCAGACGGACACGCAGACGTAGCCAAATCAAATCACTGATGTATTTTTTAGGTGCTACGAACATTATGATAAAGTGAGTATATCCGATCTCGAAGTGATTAGTGTAATAAAATTTATGTTTACCGTATTTGAGAGAACTAAAAATTATTTATTTTCTTTACCAATATGAGGCATAAAGTGTACAGCTCTTTCCAAAGTCAACACTGAGATGTCAAAACGGTCCGCTTGTGGTGTAAACTTAAAATAAGGATGAACATCAATACGGCGTACACCAAAAGTGTAAGCTGGCAATGGTTCTACCGCCGAATTAATCACATAATCACCCAGTGTTACATGAACTTGACGTGGTGTAGCCCGGGCCACACAATGACCAGCCGTAACCACATGACGACGTGATATCAAAGAACCACCACATCTAAAATAAAAACAACATAAACATTATGCACAAATTAAGTTCTAAATAACTTCCAGACAGAACAGAACAGAAATGCTTTTTCGGCGAACTTTACCGTGAGGACCCTATTCTTATGTACGCCTGCCATGGAAATGATCCAAACCCGGCATCATCACCCCCAACAATGCGCCGCTGAGCAGTTTGTTTAGCCAATGAAATGCCACAACCTGCAAAAGAAATTATTCAATGTTAGGAAACACATTCTCCACTAATGCCTTAAACTAATACGGTGATTGAAGAAGTTTGGTAACTCTAACTTTACGGACAATTTCTCCAATTTTAATTTCGAACAAATGAATTCTGAATAGTACTCGTGCAATATTGTATATAAAATGGCTACTGCATTAACTGATCTTCCGCAAATTATTATGATTATTCATTCAATGTAAAAAGTATACTTAAATCATACAGGTTTGATTTTGGTACATATTAAATAAACAGGTAAAAGGGGCGAAGAAAAGCATAGCCCAACCGAACTCACCAAAAGCATAATGCAATAACGTTTCGGCAGCTATATTTTACATGCACATATTAAAATGGTAAAATATTAGGATGAGAATACGTGCACAATGTTAAGGTGGTATGAGTAATAAAGCAGGTCTTTTAGACCCTTACTAGAAAATTTGCAGAATGGAAATGTGTGATAAGCACTGCTTCGACAATTGCTAACACTCACTAGGATGGTTTTTTACTGGTCCGTAGTTTTTTTGCGGAAGATCAGTTAGATCTATGGTACTGCCCATATAGTCCGAGGTACGTAAATTAGCGGATTTGGCAGTACGATGACAGCAACCTCTTAGTAAACCTTTACAAGTGCCTTTCAAAAGGCCACCTGTCATCCAGCAGCCTATGAAAAATTCGCACGTTCCGCCCTTATGTTGACATTCCACTTCACCAGTTACATCGACTACAAGCGAAACAAAGGAAAATGAACTGGATTCCAATAGCAAGGCATAAACATATATTTTGAAGGAGCCTAATTTTTTCTTACATTATCAGAGGTACTAAAACTAAGCGCTCTGAAATCTTCAATAAACTTACCCTTTTCTTTAAATGTATTTGTTGATTGAGCGGATGAGAAAGAACTGCTGCCTTCTGAAGTGCTATCCAAATCTTGTAAGCTAAACTCGTTGCGTACATCCTGTATGGCAGACAATTCATTAAGACCAAAATTTTGATCTCTAAACACGACATTATCATTAAAATATAAACTAATGTCAGAACCACTTGGACTACTAGTGCCTATGTTATCATTTACGGGAAATACAACACGCGGACTACGTGACGATTTGAATGGGTAGTAGCGACTTTTACGAGAGCCACTACCCTCAACACCACTACCACCGGTTGCATCTAATTGTCCTTGCCCTTGATATTCGTTGAAATTCTTTTTATGTCCCAAAGAACCAATGCTACCAAAATATAAACCCCTTTGTGGTCTTTGGGGTAGGACAGTAATAGGTCCATTAATGTCACCAAATTTAGTAACGTCGTCTCGAAATACGGTGCCTGGTGCGTTTAAATTGTGAGGTAGTGTAGCAAACTCATAGGAATAGGATGTCTGTGCTGTTTCTGGCTCAAATACTAATTGATGTGTAAGACGAGCTTCATTGCCTCCTTCTTTTCCTCCTCCCCCTTCAAAATCCGGTGTTTCCGTAAATAAAGGATTATCCTCTCGATACGCTTGCGGTCGAAAGATGCTGGATGGATTTAATGTAAAGCTAGGAAATTGAAAACCCACACGACTGCCGCGATCGTACCGGTCTGTAGAAGTTACACCAGAATGTTCGGGCATTGTTGTTAGTTCATTGTTCAGTTCAGCAGCCCTTCGCCTTGTTTCATTTGGGGAAGCATTATTTCTAGATTTTACCGGCAAAACAGGACTGTTTGGTAATTCCTGCTGCAAGGGTATATACATGTATGAATGCGATTGAGGTTGCATTTCATTGGTGAAGTTGCCTTCGGTTGGTACAACACGTTTTGGTATGGTGATAAGGGAACCGGCTGGTAGTGTAACAGCCGGAGTCGCTATAATGTCTATGTGAACATTGTCTGAGCGGCGATGTGCTTGTGAATTAAGTGAAGCTTTACCCTCGCGAATGTTATTAAATTTTGGTCCCAAAGATCCTTCAATTCTGCCATGACTACCTCTTACGAAACGTTCATAAGGTGGATAGAGGTTGTGCGCAATGTGTGTAAATCTGGCCACATTTGCTATTGGCCATAACTGTTTAGTGCGAGCAGCTATGGCTATACGTGACTGAGGACCAACCAGTGTAGAAGAGTTCGTTGCTTTGAAAAAGGCTTTGTCGTGAGCCCGCGCCAAAAGTAAACTGATTACTGTTAAAAGAGACCATAGACTGCATTGTGTAGTTCCTAGCATTTTACATTGAGCTTCAAGGAATTTTATTACAAAACTGTGGATTAATTTTTATTATGGAATGATTGGTGACTCCCACAGAACTGGGAAAACCTTTAACTTTTCATTAAATGTAATGAAGCGTTTGTATAATTATTTCTTTGATTTGAAGTAGTTCCGCTGCTATTTAGCGCTATTCACCACCATCCATTCATTGTACATGGAAGTGTGCGTGTGCCGTATATGTGTGATGGAGGGTGTACCTGCCGCAGATATCTCGTGCCGCCGAAGTAATTGCTATTTTGTTAACATTCATTTACTGCTACTTTAAATTGTAGCAACTTGAGGAACTTAACGCATCATTCACAAAATACTTTCGTATATGTGGAATGATGCATACGTATGTTTTGTGCAGAGGCCACACAGTTATGCTTCTGGTAGATTAATGTAGTTTTAATTTGTGGCTTCGCTTTGCTGCCAGTTACCATGAATCGTTCGATCAACGGTTATTGGTCTCTTATTGATAAGAGTACGGTTGTGTGTGAGTAGCTTAACTCTTCTTCAATTTTAATCTAAAACAGCAATTGAGTTGGAATACCCGTTCATGTGGTTGGCGGTTTTCTTTCCGTTTAAAGTAGTGCGGATAACACGCGAGCATTTATTCATAACTTGCTACTGCTAGAGATAAAATGTGTTTTTATTGAAGCGATGCTTCGTGCTTATGAAAACTTCCAAACTATTAATTGCCGGTGTTTGCGTACATTTACATGAATAATCCGGAATGCAAAAGATTTCCTCTTTCACTAGAAATTTTAAAGAGAAATCATTCTCTAATGAAAACTTATTACATAGAATACAAGTTGAGAAAATAGTACATCGATCAAACCCTTCTCAACTATCGTATGTAAATCTCATGTCGATCATAGAACAACTCAAACAGAAAACTAATCAGGATTCACACACGTGAAAAGGAAGTTTTTATTATACTTTTAATCTACTCCTACTAAATATACATATTTGTATGTATGTGCGAGAATGCGATATGTTTGATGTGGTAATTAATGTATATCGTTGTTCACGAAAAATTTTATCATTGAATTGATGAACGGTGTAATGTTGCAGTACAGTGCCGGAAGTTGTTCGGAGAAAGGACTTGTTGCATACAACTGCTGACCTTGTCTTGACATTAATATCTCTCTCTACCATAAAAGTGAACAACTACACAACATCACATCAAAAAGAAAACTAATGCCAACTGGTTAGTCAGCCTTAGCTTTTGGTTTATTTACGTGGCTGGTTTTCTATTCCAGAGTTTTTCTTGATATTCATTTTTTTTTTTATGTTACACCGGTTTTATGGCTATAAAAACATTTTACAAATAGTAGAGATGCGGAAATTTTGCTCTTTCGTTTCACGATAATGTTTCCTTTGCTTTGCTTAGTTTAGTGAAAGTATATATTTTTTTAATTGTTTTATTAATTTTTACAGTTTACATTTATTTTTGTTTATTTTAATGCTATAACTCCAAAAAAAAAAAATTTAAAATTGATTAGAATTAAAAATAGTCACTATTTGTCATTGAAAAGCAAGTGAAAAACTGTTACACACTCATTACGTGATATGTACGAAATTTATAAATAAGTATAAAAAATACAAAAGGAATGATCCCGCAATGTCTGTGTAGAAATGTTTGCATTGCTTATTTAATTGCACATTATAAAACTATTCAAGAATATTAATCAATATTAGTTGATTTTTCAAGTGTTTGTAAGTGCCGGAAGGGCTTTTTATTTATTAGGGCTATTTATATAAGACGATTTTGTTGATCCGTGTTATTTTGTTTGCCTTATGACAAAATCGTGCTTAAATAATATGTCTTCCTGTGCTTTAAGCAAAAAGGACGCACCAACACCGTTCCATGCAACAGCAGGAAGACACACAAGACAAGTTTCTCAATCACGTAACAAAGCTCGTTTGTGCACATCTTCCCTCTAACTTCATCATCATCATGGTCAATGCAAATTGTTTTTTGTTTTGTATTTTATTATGTATTACGCAATATTTATGAATATGTTTTGGCATTTAGGTTGTATAAATTTACTCTGTTTGTTGTTTGTTGTTGCTTTCCACCCTGGCATCATTATATCAAAAATCAGTAAAAAAAGAAAAACACAGAAAACCCGTTTTCAAAAAATTGTGGCCATGGCCATGGAACATGATGTAACAGTGAGTTCGTTAGTCGTTCATTAACGCTCGCAAACCATATGGTACCCTATGGTACGCTATGGTACAGTACCACTCCATATATATGTATGCTTGCAATGGACATAAATTAACTGTAAATTAGTACGAGATCTGATGTGGAGTGTGTGTAAGTTTTTTGTTTTTCCTTTTTTTTAATTTTTTTTATTTATTTTTCAATTTTGCATGTGTGTATGTGCAAGTGTTGTAAGCAATATTTTAAGGAGGAATCTCGATTTTTGGTTTGTAACCATTATTTGCATTTGTTAACAAATTGTTAATACTCGTGCATAAAAATAAAAAAATACACACATTGTTAATATTTACGTTATACGTATAATGTTACGTAAATGAAATGTGAAATGTTGTATGTTGGTTAACATGATGATTATGCAAAAGATATTTAAATTAAAATAAAAAAAAAAAAATCGTGGGCTGTGGATTTCCTTACATGTTGTGATTGTTGTCGGTGGTAGCGTGGATATTGTTGGTTTTTGGTAGAGATGATTGGTTTTGGTGAAGTCATCTTTAAGACGTTTTGAGGAAATTAATATCACATTAACAAAAGCTTATGGAATATCTTCCCGAACTATTTATATGTGAATACATAAAGCTTAACATCAATAGCTTGTTACTTAATTAGTTATTTCAACACACACCCGCCCAAACATACAAAACATTGCTTTCTATTTGAATTCCATAAAATTTCTTGCTCCCACAATAATTTCTTTGTTTTAAGCTAAAATCAAAAATAACGTATAGCTGTATATAGTTTCAAGCTGTGTATATATAGCCACATCTTTGTTACCCTCAACATATACTTGTAAACTGTGGCCACTAATCAATTTTACGTTCACTTCACCAGAGAGATCTAATAACGAACTACGTGGGTTTTTTTTTTTTTCAAATTGAGGACGCATCTGATAACCGATCTTAACCACTGTCGGAACACACCGATTGAAAGAGTAAATATAAATAAAAGCTTACTTTATTTCATTTCAATTATAAGGTTTAGTTTCTGGACGTCGATCCATTATATTTTATACATTTGCTCGAATGATTTTTGTTGATAAACACAATAAACCGTTATTATTTTGATCCTATCAACAATCTATCCATAAACAAATAAAAATGTTATAATCGATCGAAACCGTCCACTTAATACCCTACACCTTAGCTTCACAAATTATTCATTACTTAGTTCAGTAAAATGCTAGGTATTGTCATACAATCACTTTGAGAAATATCATTATAAGGAAAAGGGGTTTTAAAATGATTCCATCGGGTCCAAATTTGGCCGATTAACCTATTATTTACCAAATATTCTCGAAATGTACAAAGAATTGGAATAAATTTGTCATATAAAGCCCTTTATTATAATGGGATCTTATATGGGGAATTGTTCTAGAAATGGTCGGCCAAGCCAAAACATGTTCTTGTACCAAATTTCATCGAAAAAATATCTTAAACACTGATCAAAACCTTGCGCTCGAATTTGCATGGACAGACAGACATTACTAACAATATAATTACACATATTTATTTATATATATTGTGTAAACAAATTAATTTTTTAGAGGCGTGCATATATATACATACATTACATAAATGTTTTTTATTGTATATTTGCTGATTGATTTGAATTTTATTGTTGTTGAATCTTTTCTACTAAAGAGAGTAAGTAAAGCACTTTAACTTGTATAATATAGCGATCATTACTCATATCAAGGGGCAATATAATCGTAAGTTAAATACTCGTATAACGTTTTACACCCTTCACATAAGAAGAGAGGTATACTAAGTTTAGTATTCTGCTTGTAAAATCTAAGAAGAACCATCACAAACTACACAAGTTATTTATCAGCGATAAGATATGAATTTATGTAGCCATGTCCGTCCATTTTTGACACTCTTACATGCGCAGAGTGATAGAGAGATACCAGGTTTAAGGTTTAAATCAAGCCAAACCCAAACTGATAATCATTTTTTATTGGCATGTTTTCTCTAATAACGTAATATTATATTAAGAGGGCATCCGCATTAAGACTTAACGGTATCTATTGTACTACAATGCATATATATGTGTTATAAAAAAAATTTGTTTAATACTTCAACAAAAGCGTATATTTCTCAACCATTTTATCGTTTTAATAATAAGTAACCACTTGTCGTTGTTGCGCACACAACCATTAGAGCATTTTATAATGTTAAGCAAACATTCATGTACATGCGTATAATACCGTACGCATGTGGGTCTTACGTGTTTAGTTTGTTTAATTTTTCTTTTTTATTTAACCTAAAAACCAACGTTTATTACATTTCTTCAATTATTTAACACTTGTTCAGTTATTACAAATAGATTATAAGTGGAGAGTGTGTGACAAATGTATTGTTATGTACACCAACTGTTTACCTGTGCCATATGCCACATACATACGCATACGCATTTAAATATGTGTCAATGTCATGACATCAATTACAGCACAAATGGTCATATTTCGTACAAAAGGCTACAACAGGCGCATCAGTGAACATGTCTGTAATGTATTGATTTTCTACAAAAACTTATACTGTACAACAAATTTTGAATTCTTTAACGGTGAGTTTCTTAATTAATTTTTGTAGGCACTAATTTTAAATATGATTTTCTCCAGCATGTAATATTTTTGTGCTACATCCCTAAAAAGTCAACTTATGTCTAGAAAAAAAAACACTGCGTTTGAAACCGCGTAGCCCAAAATCCATAAAGGGTTAAAAAAACAAGTAACAAAACACTAAATTTGTCTTAAATACCATTCACCTTTACATACAAACAGTGAAAGTGACAGAATATCTTTTTGTCTGTTGTGGGCGGGAGGCTTTTGACGGATTTTTCCCATTTTAATGGCAATCTCTATGCAGAAAAAAGTATCTGTAGAAAATTTCAACTCAATATCTCCAAATTTACGATCGTGGGAGTGCCTAGTCTAGATGGACTATTTCTTTTTTTTTGCTGATCAAGAATATTTATATTTTGCAGGGTATATAACGCCTTCTTTTGGATGTGGCAGATGAAGTGAGGAGTATACAAAATGAATCGTTTTTAATTTTTTCATTATTTTTTATTATCATGTTGCTTAGGGGCATCAAAGAAACAGCATTTATAATGAAATTGTGTTTTATTTGTTATATATGGAAATGTTTCAGTTTCAAGTTCATTTGTATTTGCTGAGAGAGTTGATCACGTTCGCTTTTACTCTTAGGACATAACTTTCATTAGAAAGGAAATCATGTGTTTGTGTGAGCATATATTTACAAATTGTTGTTGTTGCTGTTGTTTTATTTATAGGAATTACTAAATGATTATTTTTATTTGAATTAGGGAAATAACATGAAAAATTTTTATGGAAGTTAAACATTCACAAAATTGCCAAGTCCTTTATAGACAATTTATTTATGTCCGACTATACGGCTGAAGTGATAGTTGAATAAGGAAATGTAAAAAATTAATAGTTAGTCGCTAGCAAGACTTGAATTTGGACCGGTTTCGAACCTCTGCCATTAAGAGAGGCCAAAGGTGTTTAGCCAGCAGCACCAAATCCACTTGTTCATACTCTCATGCACAAATAGAGTAACATTCACACCTCTACCAATACTATCAAAGCCGAAGCCATATGTTTTTCCTACACATACATATTAATGTAATGAACTGCACGGATACTGGGTTTTAATCTCCTGCCCGACGAATTATATGTTTGTACGCAGTAGTTAAAGCAATGATTTAACTTTTCTCCTTTTTATATAATGTTTAGCCTTCTATTTGCAAGTACATATAATTCTCAGTTGGAAATTTCTCAATTGAAAATTTTGAATAAAGGGACGTAGGGACGTAGGTAGATGAAGAATCAGTTTAGAAGTGTATGATTGTTTTGAACAATCACAAAACCAGCAGAATAAAAATGTTTCATCAGTAATTTTAAGTAATTTGTCATCTGTTTTAGCAACAATCCATTATATAAGGGCACACAAAAGTGAACTATGCTGATGGAAGAGAACAAAAAAATAACGAATATACCAACAGCATAAAGAATTAGCAAACTTTAGACAAAATATTACCTCAAAAAAAATCAATATCGAAACTTTTACTTGATTCTCATAAAGAATAAAAGAAAGATTACAATTTCACCAACGTTAAGACATCTTCAACATAAGGAACTAAAGCAGTGTTCACACAAAAAACATTAGAAATGATGATTAAACAAAATAAAAGTAGAAAATTATTTAAATTTTATAAAATCAATTAAAATTACATGAATATTTAATCATTTTGATCGCACAAAGTTATTTATAAATAATAACAAATTTCAACCTTGTAGCTGTTTTTTTGTGGCTGATCGCAAAAAATTTCATTTCAAAATGGATTAATTTGAACAGACAGACACACAGTCACCCGCACGATCGGCGTGTATGATCACGGCTATCAATTTTTCTATATATTTCTCAATGTAATTACAGTTAGCCACGTCCACACGCGTTTGTCTTACATTTGAAAGATTTGAGATATCAAGTTAAAATTGTTGTCTCAACAGTTGATTTCATATATAAATTGAATAAAATTGGTTAACAGCCACATCGATTCATGAAAATCTGTTGCGGCCACAAAAAGAAACGTGATGGTATCCAATATATTGAGTTGTGTTACTAAATGTTCTTCTTTTCAATATGAATGTTGTTGTTGTTGTTGTTGTTTTTTGTGGATAATTCGTAAGCTGCACTCAAAGTGAAGTGTGTCTGTATGTGTGTGTGTATATTAACAAATGTACCAAAACCAAATTAAAAATACAGAAAAAGTGTTAAGTAAAAAAATTGTACTGCAAACCACTTAAACAAAAACATATTTATATACACTAGTATATGTGTGTATTTGTGGGTATAAAATAGCATGAGAAGCCCAACACAAAAGCAGAAAAATTCATCAGAAATCAAATCACTTTCACTGTATCAGCAGCAGTACCACCAGTACACCAAACACAACACCAACTGAGCATTAGTGTAGTAGTAGGTAGTATTACGGTGTTAAGTACTTTATATTCGTATGCACACATATAAATATATTTATTTATTTACATATACATGTATGCGTGCACGTCACAGCTTTATCGTATTTGACGCTTGCGTAAAAATCACCACAAAACGCTGCGACACAATACGTTTAAATATTCCACAAAGCTTTAAACATTACTTACATACAATTATATTGTTGCTATTGTTATTATTTTTAATATTATTTTATATATCGTATAATACGTTTGTCCGTTCGTTTGTTGGTTGATTTGTTTGTTACATTGTTAGTATAGATTGTGCGTTTGTGTGTGTGTCTGTAAGTGACTGCATGTGGTTTGGTTCCGTTCAGTTCATATACAGTTCATTTCAAAACATTCAACAACTTTTCTACACACATACGTACAAACACTCACATTTATTTACTCCATTTTCAAACACACATATGACTAACAAATGGATGGATTCATATAAATGCGCTGTATTTGTCTTCTTCTGTTCCTTTTTTACACAACTCTACTTGTTATTTTTCTTTTATTATAAAAAAAAAAAGTGTCATTCAACTTAATAAAGAGTAGTGTATAGAAAAACAAACTAACAATAACAACGCATTCATCTATTTATCATTTAATTTTAATTTTAAAGCACAAGATTAATATAATAACAAATGCCAAAAATAGTTTGAAATCTTTATAAATTTCGTTATTTTTTTTTTTTTTTTGGTTAAATTTTCTTATTCTCTCCTCCACAGTAAGGCGTACAAGAGACAAACGCTTCAGAATCATTCATCACTTACACTTGTTGTATTATTATTGTTGTTATTGCATTTTACAATATTTTGCTGTTGTTTGTTTCACAAGAATAGCAACACTCAGCATAAGCAATGTCAATAAAATCACGTGTTATTGTGTTGTCAGTTGCCAATGACTCGGAACGTGTAGAGCAACATGATCAGCGCACATAAACTATTTATATTATAATAACAACAACAATAACAAATAAACGAACAAACAAACAAACAGTAAGGAAAAGAAACAAAAATAACAAATATGCGCGTAAACAACTTAACAAATTAACGGTTAGTGGTGGCGCACGATAAACATTAAATACACGACCTTCTCGAGTCGCGTCTCAAAGAAGTCTGACGACGCCTGCGCTATACAGCGTATATTCAACTGTATTACCATGTGTTTCTTACCTTCTCTGCCTTGGCTGCGGTTTTTTGTGTTTTTTTTCCTTTTTTTGTGTTTTTTTTTTTCTCTTGTGCTGTAAAAGAAAAAGCTTTTTAGGTATGCCATACACACCATCGCATACACATATTATTGGGGAATAAATTGTACACACAAGCAGTACGTACTTCTACAAATACGTACGTACATATATCAAATATTTCAGAAAAAAAAAAAAATACAATCCAAAATAAATTCAAAAGTGGAAAACAGAAATCCAGCTATAAAGCAACGTCACTAACATAACCACCTTTTCTACCTTATCGATGCATACTGTATGTGTGTGTAATGCAATGGGGCCATAACAGTTGCCTGCCAACTGTCACCGCCTGTGCTTGTACGATGGGACAGCAATCATTTTTTATTTTTTTACTTTTTTTTTTTTTTTCTCAATTTATTACAACTCACACATATGTATGTTTTTTATGAAATAAAATACACTTTTGATGCTTAAGCAGTCATCATCATCTTTTTTAGTACACAATACATCCGTGTATGCCAACTATGTCATTTGTGTAAGTGTAATGTGATTGTGTGTGTTTGTGTGTACGTGTATATTAAATGAAATTATTACTTAATTATTGGGTTTTATGTGCACCCATAAAAACAACAACAATAGAAATATACATATAATGAAATTAAAAAATGGTCAACCGTAGGTCCTTAAACATATACATACACGTGCACGCATATGCACGCACAGATACGATTATAAGTATTCCTATACTATGAACTACCCTCCCTTCGCCCATATTATATATAAATCATTCACTTCATCTTGTGATAATGTGCCATTTCTAGATAGATAGTGAAATTTTTAGGGCAACCTTGTTATGCCCTTCACTTATACTAATATGCAGCTACCCAAGGAAAGACTTCAGGAAATCTCCCAAAACTATATAAATTTTTAATTTACAATAAAAATTTCAATTAACTTAACGATGTCCATGTGTGCGTTTCTGGTTAATGTTTAGATCAGATATTAAATTAAAAATACCTACAAATCTCAGCTTGATAGTTTTTTAAAATTTTTCTAATGAATTTACAGACACATCAACAATTGACAAAAAAAAATAAAGCATAAGTGAAAAATTTTCAATTTTTTTCAATTGCAGTTTTTAGCCAATCGCACTGATTCACTTTCATACGCAGAATCGTGATATAACAAACACACCAAATTGTTTCAAAATGTTCTAAATATGATTTCGTTTTATTTTTAGTACGACGATCGCTACAAGAGAACTTCTTCTTCTGTACAAAAACTTAATCATACTTACACACTTATTATCTAACATTTTAAAAATGTATTGCTTTGCTCCTAAATTCTTAATTGTCTAAGTTTGCTTTATTATTGTACATATGGCCGCAAAATTAATAAATTATTTATTAAAATTTTCAATTTGTTGTAAAACCCAACTACGAGTAGGTCCTGAGCTTGAATCCCCTTTTACAATAACAGGCAGTGGTTGTGTTGCTATGGCGGGTTTTATTACCAATGAACGGGATGGTAATGGTATAATATTGAGTGGTTTTGGTTTAATTGGTGGAGGAATGCTTGCCTTGTAACCAGATGTAGGGCATAGTTTTCGATCGTTATCATCGCTATAGACAGCGGAATCGCGAAAATCATTTTCTGGGCTCTCCTTTGCACAGTTTTCCTGTTCAAAATTATTATTACATCGTTGTTCGTTTACACTATCATTGGAGGAGGTAAAAGAGAACACAGAGTCTCTTTGTTTAATTGCAGATGACTGTAATTTAGACTTCATGGCACTAAATAATGACTGCGGATCGGCATAGTCAACATGAGCAATGCGCTCACCTACCGCTTCACTACCCTGCAAATGTAGCACCGAATGCCGTGCATCACAATCACTTATAGTTGACTTATATAAAGCATCTTCGCCATTTAAAGTAGAACTGCTAAGTAAACGTTTAAGGAGACTTTTAGAATAAGGTCTTAAGTGATTTGTTTCGGAAGCACTGGGACTACTGTCCGTGGTATCACTGCGTAGTGTATCATTTTTTAGCAATGTTGTTACATTGTCCATTTTTTGACAATTGCTGTAGGTTTCCTTTACACTTTTATTCTTGACCGGTTCATTGTCCACATTTTGTAGTACATCATCACAACTGTAGACCAGAGTAACATAATCTGATTCTGGTCTTATTGTAGATTCCGGTTTCTTATCCCTTAATTTATAATACAGCAAAGATTTAGAGCGATTTAAAACAGGTGAAAATTTGTACGGTACATGTACATTCCTACGCAAAGTTTCATAGATGGGTTCTGTGATATTTTTTGACTGTACGTTGTCTGCATCTGTTTTTTCAATATCCAAAGGTGGTGGTGACTTAGAGGGTGGTCGGGGTGGTAATTCTCTTATGCCTGTATCTATAGAACTACTAGTAATAGCTTTAGCGGGAGGTGAATTTTTCTCTATGGGTCGTTTCTTTTGTAATTTCGAACAAAATCTATCAAATTCTTTACTATTCTTTAAGAGATCTGACACAATTTGGGCATCATGTCGTGCCTTTTCCGCAGCTGATGTACTACATGGTGTTAGCTGGTTTTGATCTTGTTCTATAACATTTGGCACTTGTGCGTTAGGAGGGGGATTTTTTGCATTTTCTTCATTTTGACTAGGCGGTGATATATTTTCAGACGATTCGGTAATTTTCAAAACCGTATTATTGGCCTCCTCGAGTTCATTTAAGGCCATATAAAAAGTGGAATTTTCTTTTCTGCAAAATTTTTGCTTCCTCAAAGACGTAAAACGTTTTGGTAAAGTTTTATGATTACATGGTTTTGTATCATCTGAGAACTTGCGATCTTTTCCTTTAGGAGAATTTTCCGCGCTTTTAATATTATGGACTTTTGTTTGATCCCTAGTTTGATTGTCTGCCTGATCACTATTAGAACTTATGCGAGGTACTGATTTACTGCGTTTTGTCAATGCTTTATCTTCCATCCCCAACATTTCTCTACCTGGTGTTTGAATGCATTTATTACAACGATAAGAATTCTCATTTTCTCTTTTAATTCCTTTACAATGTTTACAATTTGCCTTTGAAAATAGCTCTTCCGCTTCTTCTCGAACGTGTTCATTAATGCTTTCTGCACTTTTCGAAATTGATTTTAAAGCATTGATTGTTTTATCGGTCTCGGTATCTTTAATACATTCAAATGCATTGCTGATAGGGTTTGAAATGGTTTTCCGTTTGACTTTAGAACGATTACGGATTTCGCTGCGTCGATACTGATTGCGTCTCTCCAAATACGTAAGTGTTGATGGTCCATAAAGGCTCCACTTCCAAGGAATCTTATCAGTAGAATGATCTATATTAAAAATAAAAGTGTAAAGGTAAAGATTTATTAACAAAGATTTAGTTTTATTGTAAATATTACTCTCGTTAAGGTGGAAGAGCCTAAAATTATAAGTAACGAAATCCCTAAAAATTCGGTAACACACTGTAAATGGTTAGAATAGCACAACGGGCCCGCAAAGTACTATAAACTTCTTTGAAACAGAATTCAACTTTCGTGTTAAACTATAATACACACTTCAGTGACCGTTAAAAGATGCGTAGTCTAATAAATGTGACCTTTTAAATACGATGGAGGGCATGCTCTACCAACAGGGAACATTTTTTAATACTAAGCTCTTTGAAATTTGAACACATAGAAGAAAAAAAGACCGTTTCATTCAATCAACTATAATTTTAATACTAACGTTTTTGGTCTCTAACCACTTATTATGGATGTAGTTTAAGAAATAATTAACTTAGCTTGCCCTCTATTTTATGTAAAAGGTAGAAATATGAAATTTTTTCCAAAATAAAAATTTCTTTATATTTTCATCAATTCACAACTTTTTCGTCTACGAGTGCATTTTCGGCCCACGCTAATATATATATATTGATTAAAAAGTTCTAAAAATATATGGTTTTGATTTGATTTGACAATAGCACTTGACTGATTCCACTCAGTGTAAATAACAAAATAACTTATTTTCGAAAATAAAATCAATTCAGAGTATAATGTTCATTAAGAATACTTTGAGAGGTCTCTGACTAAGGCATTGCCAATGGAAGAGGTTAAGCTTAGGGTGTCGCATTAATGGAAAATATAAAAATACTTGCCTTCTTCATCACCCAACTGGTAAACTAGCTCTTTGGCTCTTAACGGTATGTTGTCGAATTTTTCCAACAGCACGCTTTTTATCTGTTGAGTCCATAAACGTTTTTGATCACGATTTTTGGCAGTCAATTTGATTTGATTGCGTGGCTCATCGTATGGTATCACATAAAAGCTGGTGGGTTCACCAGCTAAATGTTCGCTCAACATTAAGTTGTTTTGCTATGTTTTGGTATTATTTAAAAAAAAAAAAATTAATAAAAAGACTTTAACAGAATAACTAAATGACTTACATGAACGTAACTTTTAAATTGCAAACGTTGGTCTTCCTTAGCTTTGGCTATTATAAGCATGGTTGAAAATAATAAAACTCTTCGAGGCTTATTATGCTCCATGAGAACACCCTCCAAACGCAATTCACCTAATACTGTTAATTCTAACAAATAATTGAAGAAAAAAATTTTAAAATCTTCATCACATGGAATTGAACATAATGTGATTAACCTGGACCGAGCCAACCATCTAAAATCCCAGATAATTCCTTAACTCTAGTTTGTTGTTCTAATTTCCGTTTAACCTGATCTATATTGCGCGCCACCTGACGCATTATTTCATAGGCTTGCATTACTTCCTTGATATCACAATGTTTACGTAAATTCTAAAATATATTAAATTTACAGCTAATGCATTTTATATTTATATATATGGGAAAACGTACATCCAATAAAAGATGATATTTTAGGATCCGTTGCACTGGCTTTAATAAATAGGAACCCAACGGTAATGTATGCTGTAACATTTTTTGTGTTGACGTTAATAGAGCATTAGTGTGGGTTGCTTGTAACAGCTTAGTTAGTAGTTGTATGGCCTCTGGATAGCTGGTGCTAAAAATGGAAAAGAATATGTTTTAGCATATTTCCACAAAAAAGCATTATTTTATATTATTTCTCACTGACCAATACGTAGTGTACACATCGAAGCCACTTTTCATATCTAAAAAGCAATTGGAAATTTTTACCGGATCTAAGCCCGAATTATGCAGTTGTTTCAGCAAAGTTATACTAAATTCATACACGTCTTCGATGTTGGCGAATAGAACTTGTAATTCACTATAACGTAAACAGGCCCGTTCTTTCCAATCGGAGAGATAACTGGAGATTTGAAAAAGAGACAAATAGTACAGATTAATCCAATTTCATATATTTTGAATTTTATTCAAGTCGGCCTCACCCTCGTATAACTTCACCCAAATCATTCACGTAACTTCTTTCTGAGTCCACAATTTCCAAGCAAGCTCTTTCAAATACCGACATGCCAGCATGCACTTCCATTAGTTCATTTTCACTTTGATCCGCTAGACTTTCTACACTGGCCAAATATGATGTGCTATGCTTACAACTTATATGATCATTGCCTGAACCTGAACTAGAACTGGACGATGTGGAGCAAAGCGACAATGATGATAACGGACGATGCTTAAGTTTAGATATTTCCGGCAAAATTAAACTTGTTACTTTGTTTGACTCTTTTAGTGAAAATTTCACTTGTTTTATTCCAGTCACAAAGGCACTCTTTGAAGCATCCAAAGCTATAGACACACCGTCTGCATTATTATGAAGATGAGGTGACGTTATCGAATCTTTAGGTTTCTCAGACTTATAAGAGATTAACGGCTCAGTTGCAGGCAAACATATACACTTGTGTTCTTCTAAATCTTCTCCAGCGAGTGTTGATGATTCATTTTTAACCGAATCTTCATTATTTATTACTTTGCCTAATACCTCCTCACATGCAGAGCTATTCAAAATTGTTTCATTCGGTTTGCATTCTAGATTATTTGTATGCGGTATGACTGGGCGTTTATTTAATACGAGAGTTTCATTCTTTTCTGGGCGGATTTTCTCTTGTTCAAAGGTCTGGCTAAGCTTACACGTAACTTTTGAGAGCGGTATATGAAATAACTTTTTTTTATGTTCGTTTTCACTTAAGTGACACTTTTTGTTGTTAAGAAAATTTGGCAATTTTGAAGTTACCGTTGAGCTGTTAACGGATTGCTTCTGTAAAGCAACAACATCTACAGTGTGTATGGGTTCTATGTCCGAGTGTGCAATAATGCGCTGCACATTGGCCGACAGGATTTGTATATTACTTCGCGATTTATTAAGACGCGTCGTATGCACAATTTCAGTAGATATTTTACTTAGAGCGCTGTTATTATTATATGTTTCTGTTTTCGCAGTTAAATTCACGTGTAATTGTGTATTAATACAGTTAAGCTGATCAGCTGTACAAATGTTATCGGTATCTGGCTCGTCTTCGCCGCTAGTTATTGCATACAAACTGGTTTTATTGCTGCTATCCCGTATACACGAAGGAAAAGTATTTGTACCGTTACCAATTACCAAATTACTAGTTAAGGTATCATAAATACCCAACAGCGAGGGAGTTAAATCCGTGCTGCTTCCTAAAACAAAATAAAAGCAATTATTAATAATTTATTTCTTCTGCAATGTATATAAAGTGGTTGCTGTTGTCCTTTCATAAAATTTCAATTCCACTTACACAATTTATGAAAAATATTTTGTATGGCTTTCTATTATAAGCCGCAACGGGTGTTGGTTAATACATACAATATATATATTACACAAGACGTACAAGACAAAATGTTGCTGGTGCTGTTATCAGCGCCTACACAAAAGCTTACAATTTATCTACGCCTATTTGAATTCATTTAACTTGAATGCATATTTCCTGATTTCTCTGCTTATGCTGCCTGCCAGCCTGCCCGGTGTCTGCACAACGGCGCCAACTTAATAAACTATCACCGTATACTTTACAAAACAAATTGAGTGCAGTGCATAGTATATCTGATGCAACCGGCCATAATTTAGGCAGCCAACATATCATACAAGCACCCAGCACGTGCTGTTCGTTTGCTGGAGCTGTAGAGTAATGCAAACGAATAAGCACCAGCGGCAGCAGTACAAGTGTGACATATAGACTCTTCTCTCTTCGTCGCTTTTTTCTCATTACAATTCTCATATTCTCTTTAAACTGTAAACATTCGTGCGTTGTTCAGGTTATTTATTAAACATTAATATGAAAACTTTATCGTCAAATTTGTAACCGTCGTAGGTAGGTATTGCATCCATTTCATCTAATTTTCCTAATTACTACGTGGTATAAATTTATCAACTTTATTAACAAATGGCACAATTTAAAATACAAAAATGAATGCAAACTTGATTAAAAAATTTCCGAAGCACACATGATTTTCTTCACCCAACTACATCTAAGCTCGTTTTCTACTTTTCTTTATTTCAAAAATTAAACTTTACATTAGAAAACATTACATAAATGTTACCTTGCGCACTAGATTTGACTCTCTGGACTCCTAACTGTTCGTTAAACTTCTCCGGTAAACAAGTTTTTGAAAAATAACAAAAAAAAAACTTGCGGTAGTTTTACATAACTCATAAGCCGTTGTTCACCATCAAGATTTTCTTGAGATGAGAATGAATAAAAATTGAAAGAATAAAAGAGAAAAGTTCATCCATTCTAGAATATAATTTTTTGAACAAAATCTAACCCCCAAGCTGATAATATCTACAAATAAAAAATTTCTACACATTAATGATAGAAGGTATACTAAGTTTTTTATCCCGTTTGGAGAAGTCAGGGATTTTAACTAACATACTTTATATATTCTTGATCATCAACAAAATCTAGACATGTCCGTCCTTACGTCTGCTGTTGTCACTCTCACGATCGTAAATTTTAAAATATTAAACTGACATTCTTTTAACTTTTGCAAAAAGATCTCTATTTAAATTAGGCAAAATCGGTAAAGAGCCACGCCCACAATTGACAAAAATCTATTTATTTACCAAAAAAAATTTTACTATGAAGTTGAAATTTTTGAACACACGTTTATAAATATGCCAAAAGTGGGCTTGTGGGCGTGGTCAAATAACGGAAACGCTCATAATTTACATAAATTCATATTCAGCGTTAAACTCGACATATCAAATTGATATTATTAGAGAATGTAATCATGTACATACCACGCGCACTGCCTGTGCGTAGATGTGGAGGGTATTTAAAATTTCGGCTTTTTACTTGTTTTTACCTTCTAACATACAGAATATGTATGAACTGTACTCGTCGATATGCTGCACAGAAAATATTTTGCTGTGTGGGGTGCATTTTTCACCGTTTATAATATATACAAAGAAGCTAAATGTAACGTAGACCAAACCTTACATATTTTCAAATTTATATATAGAAATAGTAAATATGGCAGCCATCCTTTTACGATCTTTTGTAGGATATTTAGTACAATTCTGCACCATAGAAAATCATAAACGATCAAAAAAACATAAAAACTGAATTTACTTTTACGTTAACTTCCTTCCCCTTTACATTCATTTGATTTTTCCCAAAAAAAACAGCTCTCACACAAGAGGCTATTATATATATATGTATGCACTCAACTTAAGAAAGAAGTTATGTTCATAAATATACACTTTATAATGCTTTTCACCACACGTCCAGAAGCTTTGGTCTACTTTGCAATATTGGCACACAACGCGAACACAATACTCAGCTAACGTTAATTGTCTGCCAACGTTGTTGTACGAAACTTGATTATAATAACAAATGCAACATTTAGCATTATGTGAAAAATATTGGAATTTTTTTTATAATTTGAGATTGATGGTATATTCACTGTGTTAAAATGTTTGCAACACCCAGACACCTCACAGAGTTGAATTCTTTTTCGATTTGGCCGCATCTGTCTGTCTGTCTGTCTGTCTGTCTGTCTGGCTGGTATAAGTATTCTTGTTATCGCAAAAATTTATATATAGAAAATTGGCCCACAGGTCGATCTTTAAATTAAGTAAAATTGTTTGGACAAAAATTGAAGAAGCATGCTTTGTTTTTTTGGGGATTTTTCCGTTATACTCAAATAGTAACAAAGATAAAAAGTTGGAAAAAGTTCAACATTTGTTTTAGATTAGGCCACGCCTACCAGGCAACATTTAACGAAAAAAAAAATATAATTTTAAAGAAGAAGAATTACAAAGAATTTAATATTTTTCTCACCATTTTATTTCATTATACTAACATGATGGGTATTCAACCCGACACCGTTTATATGAAGAAATCGATCTTCAAATTTCATGTGAATTGTTTATATTTGTATATTTATTTATATTTACAAATTTCAACATTCGATACACGCTTAGGAATCGCATTACTTGTGTGTGTATGTACATATGTTCATTCAAGTGTATTTTGAAACTCTGGAATAAATTCAACAAAAATATTTATATAATTTTATACCTTGCTATGAGTGACACGTTTAAATTATGTTGAATTGTTTTGTAGCAGTTAAGGATACGGCATATGAGACACCTGGCTACATAGAACACTTTGCCGTTCGTTCAATTTCAGTTCAAAATGTCGCGATTTATAATTTTTATTAATTTGTTTCTACTTTTTTTTACATTTTAAATAATTTCAAATCTACCTTTTTCTCTGTATATTGTAAAAATTGAAACATTTTATTATTTTAGCCGAAAGAATTAAAGCGAGAAGTCTTCTCGAACGTAGCCTTTAAAAGGTAAGAAAACTTCAACATTGACATTTAAAAATAAAAATGATAAATATTTTTTTTGTTTTTGTTTCAGTGCAGTGGAAGAAGTATACGATTAATGCCTAAAGTTGAGTGACCCTTTAAGAAGTTTCCACTAGTGCGTGCGTTTGAAAACAAGATAACATTTATGTTATGCAAACAATAATTTAATAAGAAGCATAAAGACCCAAGAAAACGAGATAATCCTTCTTTTAAAGTTGCTGATAGAAAACTATGGAATAAATATGGAATCAAACCTAGTTAATATATCCCATCTATCACATACATTTCTCATAGGCATTGCCACTCATGCACTGCCCTTAGCCTATCACTCTTAACCTATAGCGTTGTAGTTTTAAAAAATTCAACATGCTAAACTTTTAAAAGTACTTCGATCCCAACATAGTACATTCCATCGATATATGAATGATGGAAATTGAACCAGACGTTTGAAAGATGGCTGTCGAATAATTTTGCTCATTTTAAATAGGAAACAGAAACAAATTACATTAAAAATACAAACACATGCACATCGCTAAAACGAAACATATTTTGAAAGTAATCGAAAATATATATAAGATCCCTGAGGCTTTATTTGGGTATTTGCAAAAGGATTAATAAACTTTAGATGCGCTCATAACCATAGTGGACGATATAAAAACGCAATAGAAGATGTAGGCGTTGCATAAGTCGCCCACCTTAGCTATGCTAACAGTGCCAGTCAGACAGTCAAACCAGCCACCCAAGCTATCCAACCATTTTACTCTCTTTTGCACACCTATATGTGCTCGTACATATATGCATACATACACTTATACATTATATTTGTATTTCCTAGTAATTCATGAATGAACACGACATTAAACATACATTTGTTTGTGCATGCGCAAAAAGGTAGAATCTTAATAGAGATGCCTGAACTTATGTCGTATTAAAGTATGTGTATAAGTAGGCTCTTGAAGTATGACTAAATGATTCTTTTCAAAGCACTCTTCCCGCATTTTCTGCATATAAGTTATGGAGAAATAAATGAATCAATGAAATTAAAATGCAAATAAACCTTGACCCGTGATATGAATGCTTAACTGTGAAGAATGAAATTGTATTTGGTGTTGGTGTTAGTGTTGGAGAGTATAATAAAAGGCACTATTTTCTCTTAACAAAACTTTCATAGATTTCAATAGAAATTTTGTTAGTGGGGGGCGCTTTGAAAAACACACATAACCACATTATGAATGAAATAATTAATTAAAAAGTATAAAAGGAATATATATTACATGTACATATGTAAGTCTCTAAGTATTATAAAATGAATGGGGGAATAATGTAAAAATTTATTATAAGCATGTGAGTACATAAAATAGCGGCATCAAGTAACAAAATCTCTACTAAAATCTCACAAAGTTAGTTGAGAGAAAATAGTATCCCTGACAATACTCTGTGACACTAGCCGTTATAATTAATATTTTACACTGAAAAAATTCTAAACTAACTATATTGATTATATTCAATCAAGTTAAAAAAATTGAACATAAAAGCATTTTGGCTGTAAAAGGTTTTTCCTTAATATCTCCTACATTTATTAACCAATTCCAATGAAATATTGTGAAGCGGAACTGGATACCTTAGAGAATATTGTAAACTAAATTTTAAAAAATCGCACAAAAGATAACGTACCTACAATTTAGGAGGCCATCTTAGTCTATTTATAAATTTTATTACTCTAAATTTTAAAATTGTAAACACATACACCCATCCCTCGCTTTACACCCTACTCCTTTTGCACGTTTTCGATCTTACACGGTTTGTCCATAAAAAAAAAATTATATTTTCGAAATACACGGTTTTGTTAAGAACGTATCTATCGGGTTATACGAGAGATAAGTGTATTCTGTATATTAGAAAAAAAAAGTCTCAAATATATCTAATCTAATCTAATCTGAATAAATTTTATTGGACATTTAAATAAGAAAAGTTTTTCGGTACTTACGTATTAACGCCACCCCAGCAGAAAATAAAGTGTTTTATTTTATGATTTGTCGCAAAAATTTTAGTAATTATCCCAAAATTTGTAGCTGGGGTACCGTTAATACATAAGTACCAGTTTTTCTCCTGAGTACGTCTTCATTTCGTAACCAATCTAAATGACATTCGAAGATATGATTATTTGATCTTGATATAAAATTCATTTTGAAAGAGAACACTGATTTTTAATGTGCCTTGACCCCACACACACAAAGCCAAGAACTCAAATCAACTAGTATAGAACAACGTTCGAGCACTTATTTAATTTTTTCTTACAGTCACATTATGAATGAACGCTCTGTACTCAGTCAATACTGACGTACGTACCACTAATAAATTGAATTTAATTAAATTAATTTTAACTATGATCGTCCATTTAATTTATACTTCGTACATATGTATTAGCGTATGCAAAAAAAACACAAATATTTAATAAAGTCCAAATTAAATGATTTTTATTAAACTTTAAAAAAGTTCTTTCATATAATGGAGAAACAACCAACAAGCACGAGTACAGAGGGAAGAGTCTCTCCAAATTTTCATATACATATATGCACATTCTCTGCCGTTGTTACACAAATTTTTTACCGTTTTAACAAAATATTGAGTCCAATTATACATTACGACTCATTGATATTTGGTCTCCATTGAGAGAAATTCACATTCATTGTTGTGGTAAAGCTTTGCGGTATCTGTAATTGATGGATGTGGCACACCCCATTTAGTTAATAAACAAGAAATATTTTTTTTAAAAGTTATTATTTAAGCAAATGAGAAGTGCCACGCCCACACCGCAAAGTCCTCCCTCCTTTAACTCAAACTGAAGTTAACTAGATAATAAATAAATTGGTTGTGAAACTATTCTACTTTTTAAATAAACGAATATCACAAAAATAGCTCTAAATAGAGTAAAAAGCAATAACAATAATAACAAAACAAACTTAAGCATACATACTTCTGATCGCATTAGAAATAAAATATGACACCACATAGAACAGGTTTTCCCGTGAGTGTGGCATGTACGTACATATCTTTAGTAAAACAAAACTCCAAAGTAGCCATCAGCCCACAATACCTATTTATATAAACCCGTTCTATTTGCGTAAGAATACATATGTATGTATATATGTAAGAATGTTCTCTTTTTAGTGAGAATTACAATAAAAAACAATAACTCACCAAAGAAGTCTTCCCAATGTTCTGAGTCATCCGATTCAATATCCATTTTATTTACGTATGGTAGTGTGCGAACGTAATCTCTTTATTGTCCATTTTTTTTCCTTTGTAGGTTAGAAAGTTATTTTTTTTTTTTAATTTTTCGGCATGATTGTCTTCTGGACAAAAATGCTCTTTTTTTTTATTTTTTCACGAACAATATGAACAAAATAACTTTTTCAACCGCGTAGTGTATGTTTCACGAACATATGTCTATAAACTGTAGATGGGGTTGTTGAAACTTGTAGCTGCTGTATCATTGATTACATTCCGGGAATGCGAATCATCGATCATGATTTTTACACCTTCCACATAAGTTGGAGAGGTATACTAAGTTTGTTCTTTCGTTTGCAATACTCAGAAGGAGTTATCAGAAACCTTACAAAGTGTATATATTCTTAATCAGCATTAAAAACTGAATCGATCACATATGTCCGTGCGTCCATGTGTCTGTCTGTTGTTATCATTTTCGCGGGCTATAATTTTGTACAAGTACTTTCAGTTTTTTGCACACAGATCGCTATTTCAAATGGGCAAAATCGGTCAAGAGCAGCGCCCACAAATTCTATTATTTGATTTGCCCCAAGAATTGAGCTATAAACTTTAATATTATTATATACATCTATGAATACTTTGTTCATCGATATGCTAAAAATAGGCGTAATCGGATAACAGACACGCCCACAATCAATAAAAATCTATATATTTGCCACAAAAAATGGTCTATAAACTTAAAATTTAATACTTATATTTATAATTATCTCATGCATTGTTATGCCAAAAATGGGCGTGGTCGTACAACATACACGCCTACAATCAACAAAAATCTATATATCTGCCACAAAAGTTGACCTACAGACTTGAAATATGGTATGCTTATCCATAGTTATCCCATCCAGCGATATGCCAAAATGGGGCGTGGCCGGTTAACAAAACAGCTCACAATTTACAAAAAAAACCATATTCATCATAAAACTAGACTTGCAAGCTGATAAACTATAAGATGGCAACATATATATATTTGTCACGCCCATCATTGTGGCTGTGTGGGGTATGTAAGATTTGACCTAAACCAAATTTAGTTTCTACACTTGTTGTTGTTTAAATTACAGGTCAAATTCTCTCTAGCACAACTACCTATTACTGGCACACACTCTCACACACATTACGTGAAATAAGACGCTATAAACTTGTGCAAATTATCGCTACCACGAAAATTCATTAAACACTGTACTTGCTTTTCCACTTAACGTTTTTTTCTTTTTCTTTTGTTTGTTTTTTGTTGAAATGAAAAATTTGTTAGAGAAAATATTTTACAATTTTTTTTTTTAAGTATTCCTCACTTTATCAAAACATTTGTCACCCCTTGAAGGCGGCTTGGGTTAACACACGTAGTAAATGTATTCTTGGTCTCGGACAGACAAGCCATAAATATAATTATATTCGCATCATGACCTATGGCCTGTTTAATGTTGACGCTTAAGTTATTTTATTTGAACTAATTTTATCACATAAGTGTATGTGCAACAGAATAAATGGGGCTGCTGTAACGGTCTGTTGTGGTTACAATTCTTGTGGCAACATCCAGCTATTAAAACGCAGCTTTTACCGTCACACCCGAGCTACAATTAATTATATTCTGAAGCTTGCGCCAGATGCAGTTATCTTTAAACATAAATGCCCAAACATGGTTTAAATGTTAGAGATTGAAAACTGGTTATAGAGATTCTGCATTTATTACTACTGTTGGTATAAATTTTATTTGAATTTAGAATTTCTTTTTTTTTTTTTGTATGTATGAATTATACATTGAGAAAATATCACAAGTTAGCTTGTGGTAATGGAGTGTAGGGTGTATAGTAAGCTTAAATGTCACATTATTTGATGTATACATATAAGGAACTTGAACGCCAACGTTTCGTATGCCAGTCACAAGAACCAGAATATACTGCAGTTTCTTATTATTTACTGTTTTGTGTATGCATGAGAGTGTATGTAAAAAGATCCAAATATAAGTGTATGTGTGCCATAGAGTATAATTGCATATGCGTATAATATCATATATTTGTACAATGAATAGTAATTGACTGCTGCAGTGCGCTCACAAATCATTGAGCTACTTGGTTGTTGTATTCAATTGAATGCCATCTTACATACTCTTATATGTAAACACGTATCAAAAATCACTTGAATTGCTTTGAAAATTATTTTCATTTTTTTAAACGCTATTGAACTTGGCTCACTTTTAAACAGTACACTCTCCCTCCCTTCACACAAAATACACATTAAAAACGAATAGCTTTTTACTGAGATTGTTTTGTAACACTAACAACATTTGCGCTACAATGAGCGAATATATATTTCAACACAATATTCTGTTTATATATAATTTATTGAATTTTATAAAAAAAAATATAAAATTCTTTTAATTTGTAACAAAAGAATTACTTGGTACTTGAAGTATTATTTGTATTATATTTCACATTATTGTATATTAGCGCGTTATATATAAGATCGTTACTAAAGTAAAAAAAACTTGCGCACCGCAAACTACACTTCCATCACATTTGGCGGTTTCTCTTCAACTAACAGCAACGAGAACCAAGTTTGAGTTTTTGAACCATTAGATCAGAGAAGAGACTTCTAAAAACCAGAGACTATTTTAGAGACTCTACTGTAGATGCTCTTGCTGTCTGGCTAACAAAGCGGAATATGCGGAAAACATTTTAACTTTTATTTAAAACGAATGAATTTATTTTAATTATTTTATACAAATAATAACACTTAATAACAGATAATCATCTGTAGATTCTTTTTACACGAACACATTTTTCATTTTCTAAAAATATTTATAAAAAACGTAATATTTTTTGTTTCTCGATTGTTAAAAATTGCTTCTTGTTTGTAATTATTTAAAATAATTATCTTTTTAACATTTTAAAGTTTTTTTTTTTTAATAAATTTTATATATTGATCTACCATGTGGCAACCCTGAAATGTTCGGACAACAATTTATTCATTTGTGCACACAAAACGCAATTTACAGATGTTTTTAGAAAAAAATTATTGTAGAAAATTACATAAATATATAAAATAAAGAATGCCGATTAATTGTGAATCAAATTGTGGCAATAAAGCTGTTCTTAAAGTAAGTGAATAATAAAAAATTCAAATCGCCTGTAAAGTCATTAAATGTTGTAGTAGCGCCCTAAAACAGGACATGCTCTGTGTAAGGAGTGCTTTTTTGCTGCTTTCGAAAATGAAACACATTACACCATCGTCTGCAGTAATTTATTTAAGCGTGGGGAAAAAGTAGCCATAGCTGCTAGTGGCGGTAAAGACTCCACAGTGTTGGCCCACGTGTGAGTTCAAATTTTATCAAGTTTTATATGATTGTGTATGTAAACCGTTCCATTATTCTAGATTAAGATTACTCAATGAACGACACGATTATGGTTTAGATTTGGTGTTACTGTCCATAGATGAAGGTATAACCGGTTATCGTGATGATAGCTTGAAAACGGTCAAACAGAATCGCGATGATTATAAAATGCCTTTAAAGATTTTATCATATGAAGAATTGTATGGTTGGACAATGGATCGAATAGTAAGCCAAATTGGCCGCACGAATAATTGTACCTTCTGTGGTGTATTTCGTCGTCAAGCTTTAGATAGAGGAGCCAAAATATTGGGCGTAGATAGTATAGCAACCGGCCACAATGCTGATGATATAGCTGAGACAGTTTTAATGAATATATTACGCGGTGATACAGCTCGATTACGTCGATGTACGGCCATAAGAACTGGCGGTAATAGTGAAGACTCAATATCACGCATTAAACCATTAAAGTATGCCTACGAAAAGGAAATTGTTATGTACGCCCATTATAAGAAACTTGTATACTTTTCAACCGAATGTACGTTCGCTCCGAATGCATATCGTGGTTATGCCCGTGCTTTTCTAAAGGATTTGGAAAAGATAAGACCATCCGTTATAACGGATATTATACATTCGGGTGAACAACTACGCTTCAAGGATTCGATTAAGAAACCTGTAAAGGGCACTTGTCAGCGTTGTGGATTTGTAAATTCACAACAACCGTGTAAAGCCTGCGTACTGCTAGAGGGCCTTAATCGGGGATTACCAAAACTGGGTTTGGGTAAAAAATCCAAAGGTGAACGTTTGGTAGCTGAACAAAATAAAGAGTTGGCACTAAGACAACGTGTTCACTTGGTTAAAAATGATTTTTGATGATATGAAGGAACATTGATTGGAATGTGTTCATATGTTTTTATGTGCCCACCATTGGTTATAAAGGATTTTACCAAATTTTGAAAAAACTAGAAGATAATGAGTACCGCGACCGTTATTTGTATGAAAATCGTTTTTGAATTTTGACTTGCTAAGCTGCTTATGATTTAATAGAAAAACATTTCCTCTTACATTTTTTTTTTTATTTTATATTATTTTATATAAAAATAATTAATAAATACATAAGCTTTTGAAAATTTCTTTTTTGCATTTTCTTGCAACCATCATCATTATGTCATCTCGCATCATCATCAAAAATGAATGAATCGTAGATAACTCTCTTGGCCATCTTAGAGCACGTGTAATTATCATTATCCAAAAAACATCTGCATAAATTGAACGTCATACATGTGATTTTTTGAATTTTTTTAAATTCTAGTATTTATACAGAGATACACAGCAACATTCCTTTGCTGCTATCTAACATAAAAGAAACAGATTTTTTTTATTGTATACACATTATTACAATTTAATTATTTATTGTACATTACGCTTTAAAGTAGGTTCGCAAATTTTTTGTAACAATGTGAACACTTTTAGCATAATAGTGCATTTTTTCTATGAGATTTTATTAGCACTAAAAACCCGTTAGAATTCTGGTAAATAGCGACTCTTTACTCAAAAATATATCAGCCGTTATGAATGTGAAATGACGTAAATCAATTTTTTTCAAATTAGATAAATTACGCCGATATATGGCGTTTGTGTTCCAAAGACGTACCTACACCATTTCCATTCACCACGGCTCATATAAAGAAAAAATGCTTAAAAATTACCTTTGAGAACTACGTTAAAGCAGCCGCCTGGATGTTGTTGTTAATGTTGGTATGAACTAAGAAAAAGTCTCACATATCCAGCAGCCAGAAGGAGCTATTAAAAGCTGTATGCCGCCTAATTTGACGATCTATAAACAAAGACATTATGTTTTAATTCTACGCCCCTAACACATATCGTATCAAGTATTTTCGATTATAATTTTCAGGTCAAAGTGAAGCAAATCAAAGCATTTCATAAGAGATGTCAGAAAATGAATATGGTTTTCATCATTTTACAATTTTTAAGTAAAAAATTTTATTGGCGAAATCCAATCCATACATACCTTAAAGATTAATTACTGAGATTCCTTCCCATTATATATTGCTTGCGATCCACATAAAGTTAATGCGAGTTTTAGTTGACGCAGCAAACTCATCTATGAATAGAAAAGTATTTTAAAATATATCATTTTAATGTGTATATATATTGCTTCATATTATAACTGTGGCGCCAATCTTTACACCACATCTTTTTTTGTGTTTAGAAAACATGTGGCAATGAGCAACACATTTTCCTCTAGCAGTTGAAGCGAGTTCTATGGCTACGAATATACTACGGTAACCACAGTTATATGCCCTGCACATGAATCTTACTTGGAAATTGTAGCTTATTTCTATGGAATAAATTGTTTAACATTACAAAAATATCCCTCAAACTTTAAGCCATCCTTTTTGTCTAGCGAAACGTTTGTCTTTCGTTAATTGAAAACAATTTAACAAAAGTATATCTATTTCGCTTTTTTATATAAGCAATACATGCCTTTTTTTATTTTAATAAGTGATTCAAACATTAAAATTAATACAGAATACAGCACACGTTTCTTAAACTTCACCAAAAGTAAAAGGAAATAAAACAGAAACCCAATCAAGTAAATCAGTGCTGATTTTTAGGTATCAACCTTAAATAAAGGAACTTGGCAATCCTATTTCCAGAGTTTCAAGTACAAATGAACTATTTTGCAATGAAAGAGCATAACAAAACGCTGCGTTATTTTATAAACCATGCTAAGTTTAAAAATCATCTCTACATAACTTCCCTTCTAAAAAACCGTTCGTTGAGCAGATATAAAAAAAGAGAAAAATATATTAAAGTAAAATAAATTAAATAGTTAGCAAAGTTTTAAGAAAGAAACGTGTTTAAAATAAAATTTATTATTTTATGTGGCCATTTTTTTTTTGCACCATTATACCATTTATCTTCGCCTAGAGAAAAATTTAAATTATCAAATATATGCGAGGCGTCTGGAGGAATCACATTTAAAAAATTTGCAAAATTTTCATTAATTTTTACAATAAATGCTAAAGAACGGCATTTAGCTTTGTAACAAATCCAAGTATTTTATATATTTCTAAAAATATAAGTGAATTAAAATAAATTAGACAAAAAATCTTTTAAAATGGACGCATTCGCCGACGATGTTGCGGAAATGTCTTTGGGTAAGAATATCTACACTTTTTTTCCTTTATTGGGAAGAATTTTTTTAAAACGTTGCAATTATAGACGATTACATCGCCATGTGTAAAGTTTCCAATAACAATAATGACAAAAAAGACATTGATTTAGATTTGAATAATGGTTATACGAAATTCGGTCGCCGTAAAGGCAATATAGATGATGATAATGACGAGGAGGACGTGGAGGACAATGACGACTGTATTGAATTAGATACAGAAACCACCTTTCAACTTGAATGTTGTAGTACACCACAAGAAAGTTCCACCATATGGAAAGCACCCAATTCAAATATATCTTATATAGACTGTAACAACAAGCAGAACGATTTAAGAGATAAAATAAATAATAATCGAACTAAACCAACTCCGATACAGTATCGTTTAATGGCTCCTAACAATTCAGCTAAGCGTCCCATGGGTTTGCCCGCACTGTTACCATTGGATGCTTATGTACAGAATCAAACAAGAAACAGAGGTTTCCGCAAAAGGAGAGGCGGTAGAGGAAGACGTAGAGAGGGAGGATTTAATAAGATTAACAATAGTAGTAGAAATTTCTCTAACAGTGCTAACAATGGTCGCGTACAGCGTAACCATAATCAGGATATGGCTAAGTATACAATTCTTGTTTGTTGATATCATATCCTGTAAAATTCTAATCATTTTAGCCGAAATCTGAATATGTCCTTTGATGTTTCTAATGTTAATGAACGAGAAAGCAATAAAAGTTCTCCGCTAAACTTGATCGTTGAACAGCCCAGTGAATGTATTAGTTTAACACCGAGCGCTAAATTGAACTCTAGTCGAGGCGGTAATTTCGATGCTAATATTACCAATACAAACAATAATGGTAGAAGGTTGTTGCCTTTTGGTAATCTAACGCCACAAGCTGAATCAGCATTAAACATATGCAGCAGTGCTGGCGACTCTTTCAACATGGGTAATGACAGCCTTAAAAATATGTTAGGGTTTCACGGTAATCTCAGCGATGACATGATGTCGACCTTTGCACAACGTTTACTTGACATAGCCAAGTGTAGTGCTCAGTCAACGGTACACAAACCAATCTACGACATGAAAATACAAAAAGATATACACGCTATACAGGTACAGTGGGTCTCTTCTCATATCCTATCATATTATTGATTTGATTTTTTCTTAAACACTAGAAAAAGACGTTGCTATACCAATGCCCTGGTGGTAATGTAGTTAGTTCGGATGGTGATGGTATTAATTGTAAAATAATACCACGCACAAGTGGCATCTCCATGAATTGTCGCTTTGCTTAATAATTATATATATTTATGTGTTAAAAGATGCAAAATGAATTGTATGTAAAGTGAACCGTTATGGATTCCACAATATGAACTTTATAAGATTTTCTTTAATTTTTTTTCACAAAAAAACATTGACCATGAATATGTTTGTTAAAGGTTCTCTTTTTTGTTTTTTTTTTTTTCTTATTTTACAAGTTTTCTAATCATACACATTCGTTGTGCGTATTATGGACGGAATATATAATTGAATGATTTTCGCGTTAAACAAATATTTGAATTTTTTTTTTTTTACGTTTTTCTCTACTTTGACATTTTATAAAACGAACTGAAGAATTTAATATGTATTAAAAATCTCGCTATATAATTAATAAAGAAAACAAAAATTAAATTATATTAGAAAAAAACTTTGTATAAATCTTTTTCTATACAAAATTGAACAAATCTCAAATGAAACTGTAAAATTCCGTTTAATTGAAGAAATCAATTCGGTATTGTAAAAGTACTCGGCTTTAAGGAAAAGAGAAAGTCTATTGAAAATGAATTGAATTGAATTGAATCATTTTTACAATTCCTTCCCATATAACGTTCTACTGTAAAGCACTGTAGGGTATTAAAGTATTGAATTTAACTAAACAAAACATTTTCGCTTGTTAGAAATTGTAAAAGATGGTGAAGAGACCTATTTTTTTTTAAACAAAACCTGACATGGAATAATACAAAAAATATGCACCATTTAGTTCCACAGTACAAACTGTAAATTGTGTAATTGTCTCTTCCTAAAGAGCGTCCAAATTGTGAATATTTATTGCCCAAAATTAGACCATTTTCAATGCTTATGATTAAAATTTAATTTGGAAGGGACCAAAGACACGCTTATAATTGCTTAAAACACTTGTAAGCTCATAGACCCGATCCGTCTTGTGATTCCCTTAAACCTTCAGCTAAAGTAAAACTTTGTCACATTCTTAAATCAGCTGTTGTAAGGTATTGTGTGCATGCATGCACTATCGCAATCTTAATAGGGAAACAAAAAAAAAATGCTTCGATAAGAATTTGCATCAATAGTGTGAATAAAAATTAAATAAATAAAAAAAAATATATAAAGCAAATATAATAAAAATTTGATAAGAATAAAATATCACTTTACTAACGCTGTGTTTACTAAAATCACACTCAACAGTCGCGTTTTGTAAGCGTTGGAGAGAAAAGCACGCGCATATGTGTGTTTAGCTGACAATAAATATTAAAATCTATATAACAAGTAACGAAAATGAAGTATGTAAACAGAGAGAGGCAACTAAAACACCGGTAATAACAAATTGAACAACAATAGCGTTTACTTACAAGGCTTCCCATATCAATTAATTAAAAATTTCAATTGGTTTGTTTTGTTGTGTTTTTAAAGTGTTTTTTTTTTTTTTTTTTTTTTTATGTTATTGTGTGTGTGGTGTGTATCAAACGAAAAATTTATACTGTTCATCACAACCACATTTGCAATCATGCTGCAGATGAAAAATCTTGTACAATCTTTTGTTAAAGGTAAATTTTTTATAATCCTGCATTCATTTTAATCAAAAGAAAGCTCACGTTCAAGGTATATTCTGCCGACTCGCTATAAAAATACGAAGAAAATATCACAAAAATTGTTGTGTAAATAGATCTCAAATTACCGTAATGAAATTTATAATTGTATGTGTGTAAGAGTTGATTTCACAATATAAGCTCATTTTTTATTTTGCATACAACAACGCAATTATTTGTGTGCGTAGTAAATCTCTCTCTCTCTCTTATGTACGGTTATCAGTGATGATTTTTCGTTTTCAAAAGTAATATTTCTTTTTTTTTTGTTAAAATATCAATTACACCAATGTGTGCGATGTTTTTTAAGAGCCTTAAGTTTATTTTTAGAAAATCAGTATTTTTTTCATTCGTTTGCACAAGCGTGTGATAAGAGTTGTTTTTTTTTATTTTGCTTATAAAAAAAAGAGTGGAATTTTTCATTCACACACAATTGAATTCCATATGTTTTCATTTTCTTATTATTAAACAAATAAGAAACTGGCTTTAGTTTATCGGTTTTGATAAACTACCTTAAACATTATAAGAGAGATTATGATTGGAGAAGGAGGAAATCTTAAATATTTGGCAGAAACTCCTAAAACCGTTTTAATGACAATTTCACAGAATTCCTGCCCAATGGAAGGAAATTTAGTAGTCAATGTGTGGATGGGGCGGTACCAGGTGATCCAGCCAAATTTAAACTACAAAGAGCTTTGATTGTTAGCAAATTGTCCTGGTATGAAATCGAACAACTAAGACATCCCAACCTCAGCAAAAAGCAACTGGAGGATATGATATGCCAACGGGGAACCAATGTTGATAATTTAATGTATCGCCATCACTTGCATAAAAAGTTCGAACAGACGGTGGTGCGTTGCTTTCAAGAGGCGGGCTGTGAAGTCAAATTGGCCAGCCGGTAAGAATGAATTAATAATAGGGTGCAGCTTATGGTATTCATTTATTCAATTATTTTGAAAATCAGTCTAGAATTGAGAACATCATTAAGCAAGGATGTGATGCGTTGGGCCGATGTTATTGTACCTATAGGTGGCGATGGCACATTTCTATTGACAGCGGGTCGTTCTAGTCCGCTGTTTGCTCAATCTCACCACAAAATACCCATAGTGGGCTTTAATTCTGATCCTCAAAATTCAGCTGGCCGTCTCATGTTGCCCCAACACTATACAGAACATCCACGTGATGCTGTATCAAAAATTAAATCTGTAAGAAAAGTAATTTTCTCATATCGTTATTTATTTAATGTTCTTGTGTTGACGTTTAGGGTGACTTTCAATGGATGCATCGCTCTCGTATACGTACCACATTATTAAGCCATAACGGTGAAATACCAGAATCGGCAGACTTGTATCGGCATACCGTTACTAAAATGGAGCAAGAGCATCTTAATGCTGAATGTCTGAGTGAGGAGCTGTCCGTTAAGTATAAAGCCAAAATGAAGCGAATTCTTCCCTATTTGGCATTGAATGAAGTGTTTATTGGCGAAACTCAATCATCCCGTGTAACGCATTTACACCTGATGACCGATAACGAGAATGTTGTAAATAAAACGAAATGTTCGGGCATGTGCATAAGTACGGGGACTGGCTCCACCTCTTGGCACACCAGGTAAATATTGATGGCAAGCAAGCACATGTCATTGGAGTCTGATTAATTTTGATGATTTAGCATCAATCGTTTAACCAAACGTCATGTTGAGGATTTATGTGATATATTGCCAGCATCTGTTAGTAAAGCGGTACGAGAGCTGGATATGGATGATTTAATTACAAAGTATAATCAAAAATTACTGTTTCCTCCGGGTAAGTGTTGGAATTCTTTTGGTTTTTTTTTTTTTTTTTTTTTTTTTTGCAATTTTTAAACGTTTTTCCTTCTTTATGTTATCAACACAGATGATCCGCGTCTTTGTTATTCGATACGTGAACAAATTTGCGTGGCAGTATGGCCTTCACCCAAAGAATTCGAAGCTCGTAAATTTGTGAAAAATTTATTCGTCACCTCACATTGCATCGATGCAAGTAAGTGTTATGTACAAATTTCTAAGATTATTGCAAAGAATGCTTTTATTGAAATAAATTGTTTGTGGTGGCAGTGAATGTGTTTAGCACTGTTGCGCTGTGTATATAATTTAAAAATTCATAGAATCGTATCATTTGCAGCGTTAGTTTACTTTGAAAGGCCAACATAAAGAGGCCGACTAGGAAGGTGTTGGCAAAATGAAATAGCGGCACCTCCAGTACATGCATGCTCCACATGATTTCTAAAATATTTTCAGCCATCGCTGTTACAGTATAAAAATTCCATAAAATGCATGGCAAAAGAAATTTACGATTTTTATGGGTGGCCTCAAGAAATGTGGCCACACTTATTGTATTCATAATAACGGTAATAAAGCGAAAACAGAATCCAAATTTTGTCAATATCATCGGCTCCATTAATTCATAACCGAAACGATCCTCCAATCCTGTGCCTACACACAAGAGCACACCACTTGTAATAAATATTTGCTATAAGATGTTTAGGGCTCACCTTTGAATGGATAACTCCATTGAACATCTTGATTAGCTATGAGTAATACAATCAGATAATTGTAGGCCAGAAATTTCAGAGTGTACGTTTGAAATTCAAATGTCAAATCGGGATTCTAACGAATATTTATTTAATTCATTTAATTTATATTTTACTCAAGCGGCCCGTCTCTCGTACTTACGATTATTAGTTTTCTGCATTTCTTTATGGGGGTTGTCCAAGCGCCTTTCAGAGACATTTTTTAAAATGGAAACAATATATGTTTAAAACTTGAAAAATAAATATTATTTGAATTATTTGGATATAAAATTTTCACAGAACTAATGTTTACAAACACACTTTATACTCCACACAAGTTTGTCATTTATTTTGCGCCACTCAGACGGAGGCATTATGACGTCTATATATTCTATATAAATTTCAATTGTTCCAACCGTGTTCGATCGTTGTTGGAACACAACATTTTGCAAAAAATAAACAATAATCTTTTTTTAAGGAGACAAGTGTGGTATGGCACTAAAAAAAGTGTTGTACAATTTTGAAATTCTGTCTAAATGGGCCCATGTTTTGAAATAACACGGTTTTGTTGCACTTCTTCTCATAGTTAATTGACAAAATTTTTTAAACTTTAATTCATTGAGACCTAATTTTCCACTAAACTAACCATGTTTGGTATTTGATGTGTGACAGCGATTAAGAGCTTGATTATTTAAGATCACAGGAAGCATCTAAAGATGAGGATCGATTTTTAGGATTTCCAAAAATATATATAATATATATTTGTTTGTTTTTTGCTAATGCTCCTTTTTGAAAACGTTTCTTTCTAGATTTGGTAATTGATGGAAGCATTTGTTATCCATTCAACGATGGTGCCAAAGCTCTACTGGAAATTCATCCCGAGGATGCTTTATTAGCTATAGCACTGGATTAACGGTTAATTCGTTTTATTAACATTACTTTAGGCTTTGGCCACGCCTATAAATGATATAATATGTTATAAATATCCATCATACCCATCATCAAAACGTTTCTAGCACTTGGAAGTATATTTATTTCGGATCAGCATTCATTTTTGAATCGCTTCTGTCTGTGGTAAACATTCTTCTGGTTCAAAAATTGAGATATCGACTCCATTTCATGCACTTTTTTAAGGGTTATTTTTCAACCACTTAAAAACGAATAGATTAAGGGCTGAAAAATTGACCACGCCCACGAAAGTTTCTAAATTCAAAAGTTTAACATAAAAATTTATAAAAATCATTTTATTTTGAGGGTCAAAGATGATGGGTATACCAGATTTTTGGCCTAAGCCGAATATAACTTTTTTTGTACTTGTTTTATAATCTTAATACCATATAAGCTTAGCTGAGTTAAGTAAACCTAACAGTTGGATTAAGTTAAATATAATAAAAAATTTATACATCATTTTATTTTTTAACGGATACCCGTACATCTGCTTTTCTTTATATACTAAATTAATTAAAAATAAACAAAAGGTAATGGAGAGTGAGCTAATTTTATATTTTATTCAAAAAATTATTTTATTATTTTAATAACTGTGAATTAGAGGCTCTCTAATGTGTAAATAGAGAGTGTCATGTCTTTAAATATTTTAACTGAGACTTTTAAATACAGGGACGGTATATCATGCTGCTAAAGTTTTTGAGTCAACAAAATGCACTCTCTTGTTTTTTTTTTTCTAATGATGTAAATATTTGTTCGTTAACTTCACAGTTCACAGGTGTTTTATTCATTTTGCATTTTCAAAAGTATGAATCGGAAAATTTGAAATGGATACAACATTCTCTTCCTGCCAAGCAACTTTCACAATTAACGAACAAAAGTTTAATGTGCGCGTCTTAAAAATGCACAAATCCACACTGATTTTTTTGACCAATGCCGGTGCAGAGTTTATGGACGAAATGGCTGTAGCAATGCAAATGATTTCCAACCAAAAAACATTGGGAACAACGATTCTTGGTAAGGAGATGATGTGCGAGTCTCAGAGTATAGCTGAACGATTAACCAAGCGATACAACCGCCAGTTTTTTGTTAGTTTCAATGTGAAAATGGATCGTACGATTGCTCTACAACTAGAGCAGCAATTAAATGAATATATACAAAAAAATCAAACTAAAATTGTGTAACGTGAAAAATATATGCAATAAAACATATGAATAGGAATAGGAATACATGTTGCAATTGTAAGCATAAAAACCTAATACCACCCGTTAAGTTTATTTCTATTCATATTAAAAAAAGAAATGCGTGCACAGCTAAGTATGTTAAGTTTTCAGGGTGCAACACCGTGGAGGGTCATGCAAATGAACGAAAGGCGTAACTAACGGACCCCACGCACCATCAGGCATACCTTCTTGTTCAAGTGCAACAGACCACAATCAGTTTACATTTGGCATCAACACCAACAAAGCTTCGTTTTGTCTTTTAGAACAATATCATTAATTAAGTGTAACATGTGCGTTTGGCCGACGCTTATGTTTGAGACAAAATTAAAATTTGTGTAATAACGACTCAAACAAAAATTGTCATTTTGTTTTTTTACATAAATAACGGTAATAAAATATTTAAAAAGAAATTAGGGAAAATAATCAGGGATGCGTACACATTTTTGAATTTTAATTTAAGGAAATTGTTAAAGATTTTATAACGACACGAAAATTATGATGCAAATTTGTATACCTTTCACTTAAGGGCAGCGGTGTTCATAATTGCAAGGTTGTTATTATTGTAACGTTTCATGAAATGCAACAAACACTACATTTGGGACTTTCTATGCCCACCTATACGCCGCCAAGTGATGGCATAACACACTTACGAGGCCAACAGACCCGTGCCCAATCGGTTATTGTGAAAATACAAAATGACGGACGTTCGAATTATGTGTTTTTAGATGAATTGTCTCACGAAAGTTATCTGTCAGATGAAGCCACTAAATTACCGTTTAATGATAATACAATTGATGAGTCGTTATTACCATCTAAACAAAGCAACGAATATTTATGCGAATGGTTGAATTGTGGAAGGTAAGATATATGAAGAAACCGGGAAGAGAAAGGTTACAATAGAAGAGTTCCCAAAATGCTTATGTTGTAGATCCTTTGATAGCTTAGAATCACTAGCTGGTCATGTGACCCAAATGCATGCAACCGGGTCTTTGCCAGATGGTCTGTTTTATTGTCGTTGGTCTGGCTGTCAGCGGATACTACCATTTAATGCTCGCTATAAAATGCTGGTGCATGTACGTACGCACACCAAAGAAAAACCGCATCAATGTGTTTTATGTCATAAACGTTTCTCCAGGGCTGAAAACTTAAAGATACACATCCGATCACATTCTGGAGAAAAACCCTACATGTGTACGTTTAAGGGTTGCAACAAAGCTTATTCAAATTCCTCGGATCGTTTTAAGCACACTCGCACACACACAATGGAAAAGCCCTATATGTGTAAAATGCCAGGTTGCCAAAAACGTTACACAGACCCATCTTCATTACGCAAACACATAAAAACTACCAAACATTCGCAACAATTTATAATATCAACAATAAAGTCTAAGGAGGGACATTGGACAAATGATACCCTGGATAATGCGTACTGTTCGCAATATTCCTTAGTGCCGGTCATTTCCAATACACATCCAGACTCATTTTGTATATCCATGGAGGAGGTGTGCAACATTAAATGCGGTCATCTTGGAAACTATTGGCACAACAGAGAAATGGAGGAGACAACAGATCTGCTCTATGGCAGAACACAAACTTTGAAATGTGAAAAAACATATGCAATCAAAATGGATGTAAATTCGGAGAAACCTTTGGATCTAACAGTAAAACAACCTTAGAGAGAAAAATTTCTGAAAATAATGTTTTAAGGTTTCCATTCATAAGCACAATCTAACCTACTCCAAGATGTCACATAAAGTAAATTTTGAAAGCCTTCACCTTAGCGATGAGAGTAGTACTAAGTTTGTCATTCCGTTTACAAAAACAAAAAGAAGACACCAGAGATCATGCATTGAAATATGAGTTGATCTATTTATGTCCGTCCGTCTGTTGTTGGTCGTTTTAGTTTCGTATTCAAATTGAGCAAAAATCGTTTGGCATCCACAATCGCCAAGAATTCAGGGGAGGGGGGGCGTGGACGGATAGCAGACACGATTTTTATCGATTGTAGGCTTTATTCATTCAGGTGTCACTTTCTGAGAACATTTCGAACATTTTGTCGACCCAAAGCTCAAGTGCCTAACATTTCAATTTCAATTGATTTTATTACAATTGATTTATTGTAAATTATAAAAAGAAGTTTATGAACCTTGTATGTATGTATGTGGTATGTGGCAATAAATGATTAATAAATATAATAAATTTACTATTTTTATTATGATCGAGCATTGAGAATCAGCATCGAACACTGAGTTGATCTAGGCATGTGTTTTCATCCATCTGTCCGCGGTTGTGTGTTCTGTAGGAATCATTCTGGTACTGCCAGTGCCAGTTATAGAGCATACATCAATTTGCCAAGAATGGGCGGGTACGACCACAAATTATAAAAAAGTAATCTGCCCATCTAGCATAACACTTCCGTCCTTCTGTCTGTCTCTCCATGTAAATTGGTGTACAAGCTATAGGTTGCAATTTTTTGAAGATATTTCGATGAAACTTGTCCGTTTCTCCGTCCGTCTGCGCTGTTGATATGACAAATTTACATGATCGGATTTTTACCTAACCCTAGGGATAGAGGGATATTTTACAAAGTGACTTATATGGCAAATAATTGTAGTCGAGCTTAATCGATTATAACATTTTCACTTGTTTTTTTTTAACAATTTTTTGTACATTTTTATTATAAAGAAATCAACATGTTTCTCAGCAACAGATTATAACTTAAAGTATTTAATAGATTAATTGTTTTTAAATAAAACGTATTATAATATAAGTGAGACACCAGAACAAGTGCAATATCATAAGAAAGTTAATTCAAATATTTCGGGTGCATTTTTTACTTCCTTAAGCCCGAAAGAAACGCACAACACGTACAATATATTGACGACAAATGGGACATTCACATAATACTTTGCCGCAATTAGTACAAGTCGCCATATGACCACATTCCAAAATTACACATTCTATAGGTGCATCCATGCAAACTTTACAAAGTTCACCTGATGGCAATTTCTCCACTGCTGCTGTAACATATAATGTTATTGATAAATTTCAAATTTCAAAGAGTTTCGAAATGTTTTAAACATACTTGGAGTGGATTTAAGATTTTTCCATAATAATTCCACACGATCCAATAATTCTTTCTTTTCACAACAGCCCGTAAAATTCACTCTATTAAGCATTAAAATTTGTTTTAGTTCTTTAACCGTTAAATTTTTAAGTTGTTGCCTAAAAAATAAAATTATTTAAATTATTAACTGTTAAGTACAAAACAAATAGAGAGAAATAGCGCTCATTAAGAGCGACCCAAATTGAACAACACCACTTGAAAGGAAGGGTGTGTGTGTGTGTGTAAGTTTATAGAAGTTCTCTTTTTCTTCTCTCTCTCTCTCTCTCTCTCTAATACTTACGCAGACTCAAAACGTCTTAAATTTATGAAACGTGAAGTAGGATCATTAGATAGCAGAGCCGGATATAAACATAATCTGTCATTGGTGGTCAATTCACCAGCTATTGATGATATATCCGATTCAGAGTGTGAGTATTCAATTGATTTCGTTCGTTGCTCCAAAAAAGATAAAAATTTACTCAATTCTTGTTTAATATCAGTCTCGGACATTTGAGCACTTTCTAAATGTTTGCGCATTATCTCCACCTGCTGACGTATATTCGTTTTGTTTTTGGCACAACGTGTACACGATTTGGATGCTTTTTCATGTTGGAATGTACTATTTTGTTCCCTAGTAGTAATTGTTTCTTTGGAACACCTTTTATTTAAATTTTCGGAATGGCTGCGTGACAATTTCTTGGCATGTAACGGTGTTTGTTGCATACGGCTTTTATCTTCCGCACCATTAGTTGCGGCAGTAATTTTACTCTCATCCGTTATGCCGCCAATAGCACCCAATTCATTACAAGATGATAGAGAGAAATCATCATCATCATCATCATCATCATCCTCATTATCATCATATCTGATTTGATCATCACATGAAACATTTAGTGTCAATTTACTATAAGTACTCCCCGCACTGGTGGATGCGGTTATAATTTGATCAATTTCATCACTTGTTATTAATCGTGAACTATCTTGGGGGTTCTCCAAGGTGGAAGGCTCTTTATACTCCTTTGCTTTGGTGGTGGTAATTAAAAGATTATTATTACTGCTGTTGTCATTACTATCTGGCAACGTTGTATTGGTGTTTGGGGTACCCGCATATGTGGGTATTTTTCGTATTGCTATACGTGGCTGTTCCGTTACATTAGTTGGCCGTTTATCAGTGCGGGTCTTTGTGTACAAGTCACTCATATTTTCACTTAAATTGCTAAAAAAATTGTGACATGTTTGTTTGATAGTCTCTAGCGGAGTACTGTTGGATTGTTCACTTGCTGTTGGTATTGGCCCATTCTGTTGACTGCATCTACTATTATTATCATCACTCAGGTCGTGCGTATGTTGCATTATGAGCTCGATCAAATCTTCCTTTTCTACACAGCCAATTACCGAAATATGTTCGGATTGCAAATAGAAAATCAGATCTTTGGTTCTCATATGTAATAGTTTATCACGCAACACTGGTCTTCTGGCAAATATTTGACATAATTCACAGATGATTGGTTTGCGGGCACCTTTTAAACAAACGGCACAAAAGTGTCGCTTGCACTTACTGCAAATATGTTTGCGGCTAAACACTGTGAACTGGCAAAGGCAATTGTCGCAAGGCATTTTTTATGTTTTACGTTGGAAAAGTTTATCTTATTAAATGAAAAGTAGAAATCTACCACTCTTGGAACCTATCCAATTATTTCAATTTATTGATTTATAGCCGTTTGCAATGTAGATGTGTGTTTGCTTTTGTTAATATTTTACAATTTACAATTTTGGTTTTTCTTTATGACGAATTTCATATGCACAGAATTTTTACGTTTAATTATATGTACGCAGCCACCGCTCTGCAATTCTACTTTAATTTTTAACAAGGGAGTCTCTGTACAATAAAGCAACAACAACACCTTAGTTCAGCCAAAATGTGTTTACAAAAGACGCCTCTTCCAAATCACTTTACACTTATTCTACAAACTTTTATTTAATTGGATTTTAAATATGATTTCATATATTTGGTTACATTTAATATTTTTTCTAGTTTGTGTACAATTCTGCATTTCTGCAAATTCAATGATCTTTTCACTTTGACATTCGTAACTTGTTTTTTGTATTTTCTTTTATTGTATTTTTAGCATGATTTTATTTTAGTGCATGCAAGGAGAGCAATATTATTTACCTATTATAAGGAAATTTGCAATGTAATCAAAATTTAAGAAATGTTTACGAAAGAATAGCAAAAGAAAATAAGAAAGAAAAGTAAATATCATCACCTTGTGTGAAATAAAACATATTTGATGTTTGCATTGCAAAATTTGGCGCCATCTTGAAAATGAAGAAAGTTTTTGCCAGAGATCAGACTTTTTCTGCTAAATACAGAGTTGCTCTTTAAAATTGTGCGAACAAAATCAAAGGGTTCATATGCATGAATATCGTATATTTTATATTGTATATATAATCTTATAAATTACACAAATTTTTGTATATAATTTTTAATGAAATTTATATCGTTTTTTTCATTATTTAAAGCTTTTATTGCTAATATATTATAAATACATGAATGTTTTGTTATTATACTTATATTTTTATGCATTAATAAACTAACTTTAGTGTTGGCATTGATAAAAATATATATTCTATTTATATGGAAGAATAACAAACAGGTTATAAATGCTTTATACAAAGGTAGGAATATCATTTCTATGTTAATAAATAAATTTTCACTTATAATAATAATAATAATGAATATTAAATCATCAAAACAGCTAAATAAAATTGAGAAAAAAATATAACATTAACATCCCTGTGCATCATATTTATATATAACAAGTAAGAAAACCAAATTTGATTTAAATAATAATCTAAATATCTTGAATACCCTTCACATCTACAATGGTAGGCGTGACAGGCATATGATTACGCCCTCTAATAGTATTTGTATTATGTATCAGCTTGAAAGTCGAGTTTTACGTGGAGTATGGTGTTTTGTATATTGTGGGCGTCTCTGTTATTAGACCATGCCCATTTTTAGCACAATGTTGGAAGGAATAACTATAGATATGCATACCAAATGTCAATTTAATAGCTCAATTTTTGTGGCAAATAAATATTTGATATGATATTTATCGATTGTGGGCGTGGTTCTGGACCGATTTTGCCAATTCTATTTAAAAATCTGCATGCAAGAACTAAAACTGTGTCTGAATAAAATTTCAGCTCAATATCTCAAGATATACGCCCGTGAGAGTGCCAACAATAGACAGACCCACGGACATACAAGTCTACATCGACTCAATTATTGATGCTGATTAAGAATATACCTTGTAGGGTCGCTGATGCCTCCTGCGTCAGAGCGAGCTTCCTTTCATTATAGTAATAATAAGACATAAAACATTGTTGGCATTAATTGAAAAATCAAATTTAGCAATTTAGCCTTTCCTTTACTGAAAATCTTTGAGGGGAAATCGAAAAAGAATAAGTCTGAAAAACTCATGCACCACCCTCACCATCATCATTAATATACTTTTCAACAAAAAACCGTTATAGCTCTCAATTTTCTCATCATTTTTAACATTATTAAAGCCCAGCACTGCTTACCTGAGCACCGTTGCTCGCATTATCTTTGTTCAAATGGCAATGAGTGTTAACATAACATTATTAATATAAGTTTCTTAGTATATGTTTGTATATAAAAGTCCAATTTATTTAAAAAGTGAGAAATTACATGTGTTTTTTTTTACAAGTGTTTTTTTTTTTACGAATTTAATAAAAGATTTTGTATTATATTAATATAATCCAACCGCGTTATATAAAAAAAATGTATGAAAAATTAAGAGAAATATTTAATTTTTATAAATCGTATTTTACCTTAATTATATATGTTAAATATATATATATGTATAGAGATGTACATGTAAGCGCTTATATGCGACTAACTTCCGAAATTAAAAACCCCCCAAAATTTTATGTACATACACACATGATAAATGACACTGTTGCTTCATTTGTATCATAATCTCAAAGCTTAAGAATTATAGAAGAGATCGTAATTTGTGAATTACAAGCACCAAAACAAAAATAAAAAAAAAAATAAAAAAAGATTCCGTACAAACATATCGTTTAACTTGGCATAATAAAAAAACGGGCTGGAGGAGGATACATTTGGTAAACGCTACATCACCTTAAAATATTAAACATTTTACTTTTGTTTCTTTCGATTAATACTATAACGGAACATTGTAATCAGTGGAACATTCATCTGTTGATTTATGATAATGATTAACATTGTCATCATTATTGTTATCATCATCACATGTTCGTATTATAGGATTAATTGGTTGGCGTGCTTTTTCATAATCAACAAAATCATCAAATAAACTTGGCCAAGCTTCCGTGTCGTCATAATTGTAAATATCACATTGTTCGGAAAAATTTAAAAACATATTCCACGTATCTTTGGGTATGCCACGTATACTGGGATGCTGATCCAAAAAATGTATCCACTTGTTAAACAGTGGTGGTGTGTGAACGGTAAACACCAGTTTCCACAATGATATGGCCATATCTAGAGGTAGTATACGCTGATCAGGTTCCAAACCAAATCTAATAAAAGTTTATTTACATTTTGAATAATTCTTAATATTGTTGTTATTATTATTGTTTGCGTTACCTAAAAGTAAATCTATACAATTGTTTAAACATTTCAGCGTCCACTTTTAATGCTTCGATCGTCTGCTCCAGTCGTACGCGTATGGTTTCAATTGAATGTGCGTGCATTTTATGTAAACCTTCGATAAATTCAGGTCGTGTAAAACGACACATTTGCGAGGCATCCAAACACCAGGCAAGCACCAATATGGCAAATTCATCAGGCTGATAATTTAAGTCACGACACAGTCGCTCAATACCTTCCGCCATAATCATATCCTCATCATATTCTTTATATTCCTCAAATAATTTATTTAAAATATTGTCGGATACTTCAGAAAAGTCATTAACTGTTGAGGAGGCAAAGAGTGAAAAAAGAACAAGGCCCGGGGCCCTAAGCTTCACATAATACTTACCTGCTGTGATTACTTCGTTGATGGCTGTGGTGCCACCGTTAAGTAGTAATAATGATTTCTTGAAACTACTACGCTTTCCATCGCAATAGTTTCCAACCTTGAAAGGACTTCTCGCCGACAGCAGTTCATCAGTTTCTTTTCAGAGAATAAGCAAAAATTTGTAAACGCTTTGTTACTTTGATTACTTACTACTTACCGTGAGGCTTTATAGGAAAGAAGGCAGTATTAGCACTTTTGAAAGTGTTTTTGTGTTGATCACGTGTATTAACGTTTACGTTCGGTGTATGCCTAGCATATAATTCTTCAATGTTTTTGTTATTAGATAGTTGAACGGGCGATGACGTATTGGATGCAATGTCGATTACGGCTGTTGCTGGCGTGTGTTCCATTTGGTTTTGGAAGCATTGAAAACAGTTTCCCATAACTATAAAATGATAACGTACGTCCTTGATAAATGTCTGTTTAAAATACGGTTGGCAAGGATATATATTTATGGTTATAGTACATTCGTTACAAGTGCAGATGTGTGCATATGGTTGCTAAACATTTTATTGGCCGCGTATCTGTTTCCTCAATTTTCTTTGTTTGGATTATTTCCTGTATTAATACTCAATATGAAATGAAGTATCATTTAATTCTTTTGTTCACAATACTGGTGCAAGCAATTGTAATGTTTTACAAAACATACAAACAAAATTTTTTTGTAAACAATTGAACACTGATCAAAAACTGTCTGCTGCCATTTTCATTCTTTAGTAACTGCATTGAAACTTTATTTTTTCTTTTCAAGAATTTGTGAACAAAACATGAAAATATTGCAAGAGCCAGCAATATTAATAAATATAATAAAATATTTTCATGTGAGAGAATGAACATACAAAGCCTTCTAATTTGTACAGATATCTAATAAAGGTTGAATTATATATTCTTGGAGTAGTTAAGTGTGATGTAGAGCTCAAACACACTGTTGCAGCTGTCATATGATATTCTAATAAATAAATCGCATGATTCATATTATTGTGTAAAAACATTTTTTTTATTCTAGTTGACAATGCAACACATTAATAATATTTAACAAATAAAATCTAGTCTAATATTTTGGTAAAATTTTAATTTTATATTCCTTAAAATTTGTTTGCAATACATAAACATAAGCTGCTTTTTATAAAACTATTATAAATACAACGGTTCTTATTTCCAGTACAACCATTTGAATTTTAAAATTAATGAAAAAAATATCATTGAACAACAAAAAGAATATATAAAACAAGAGCAAACACAAGCTAAAAAGCATATACACACAAGCATTTCTTTATATATGTAACAATTAAAATACTAAACGCTTACAATTTGTTGTCTCTTTTATACGAGAATTTTGATCTCAATGAATTTTACGATATTCATGCATACGATATAAACTGTAAATTATGCCTTGAGAGTTTATTACAAAAATTTAACAGCGCCTCTATATGTATAGTAGTAACTGAATATACTCTCTAGTGATCACTTTTTTTTTTTGGAAGCATATAGAAAAAAAGAAAATTTAGAGAGTATGCAGTGTCTGTATACTTGTTTGCGGTTTTATAAACAACATTTATGATCATTTGAAATGTTGAGATTTTTAATTCATTTGGTAGAAAGTTTCACATCTCTGAACAATTTACGCGTTATTGTGTTGTAATGCCAACTGATCGCTTTCACAAGTTAGTAAAATTGTGTATCTAAAGAAATTAATTGATCCTTATTATTTACTATTTTGCTTTTTAGAGCTGCTAAAAATGGATTGGTAGATGTCTTGAAAGAAGCCAGCAGAAAAGATGCTAATTTCAAAGATGACGATTCCATGAGTCCCGTGCTGTGGGCGGCTTTTGAGGGCCACTTGGATGCTTTGCGTGTATTGTGTAGCCGAGGGTACACATAATCCTTGCTTTACTTTAATTTATAAAAAAAAAAGTGTATATTTTTGTTAATCGCAATTTAGCGGAGATCCAGATCGATGCGATCAATTCGGGAATACTGCTTTACATTTGGCTTCCGCTAAAGGGCATTTGCTGTGTGTGGATTTTTTAATAAAATTCGGTGTCAATATGTATGCCTTGGACATTGACAAGCACAGTGCAAAAGATTTGGCGGCAATTAATAATCGCGATAATATTTTGAGATATTTAGATGCGGCTGTGGCAAATCTGGAAGCCACCGATAGGTGAGGCATTGAAACAAACTCAGTTCGGATTGATATTGAAAACTGACTAATTTTTCGTTTTTGTGTTGAAATGTAGAAAAAAAGCTAGATCTTTAAAAGAGATAGCTGAGAAACAGTGCGAAAAAAGGATAAAAGAATACATGAAGCGTCAAAATAAAATGGAACAAAGTTTGCGCCAATTAAAGGTAACGCCACAAGATGTGCAAAATAAAAGCGGCATGTTGTCGAATCTGAAACAAAAGATTTGGTCCAGCCAAGGTAATCTGCATAAAAACTCAACGGAAGACTTTCGGGATGATTCCTGCAGTAGTGGTGGCAGTATTGCGGTTAAGTTTAGTGAACTTGTCAACTCTGCGTCGGCTAGTTGCGTGGGAGGTTCGGTGGCTAGCCGATGCAATAATTTCCAACGACAAATGGTTATGGGGAAAAGAGAAAGCCGCTTCACTGTGCCCACAACCAATGCTTTACAGTGGGATTCAGAAGTTCTTTATGTGGGAACGTTCAATAGTAAGGATGGTAGCGGTCTCAGCACCCAACAGAAAACTGCCTTGTTAAAGGACGATTTAAAAAACAGTGATGCAGAATCGTGCAGTACGAAGATGAGTTATAATACTTTAGGTAGATCTAGTTCACAGCCGGATATTTTCGGTGCAGCTGGAGCAGAGGAAGGAGAAGATGTACAAAGGACTGGTCTGTTGGATCGATCTCTGTTAGGCAGTTTAGCTTTTAGACGTTCCATAACAGCCGCTTTACAACAAAATCCTACAGATTCGTATCGCACAGATGACCGCAATCAAAGCACAGTAACACGCTCCATTTGTGGCACTTTGAAATCGCGCTCCAACAAAACGATTTCTCTTTTAAATCACTCCGATTCCGATTCGGAAGGTGTAGAAGGCTATAGTGATGACAATGATGAAGTGAACGGCGGACCCATACAAGGCTTTCTGTCAGCTTGGGGTCTAGAAGAATATCTGGCTATGTAAGTTGCGACTAATAGACTTTGTTTTGAAATATATATGTTTTGTCTGTCAATGTACTTTTGCGATTCAGGTGCAAAAATGGGCATGGTCGGTTAACAAGCGCGCCCACAATAGACAAAACTCTATACAACATCTGTTACAAAAATTGACCTATGAACTTGACATTTGATGCAAATATCTATAGTTATCCCATTCATTAATGTGCCAAAAATGGGCATGGTTGGATAACCGACACGCCCACAATTTACAAAAACTCATATTCAATGTAAAAAAAAAATATCGAGGACGCAATATATATATATTTGCCACGCCCACCGTTATAAATGTGGAAGGTTTTTAATATTTGGTCTAAATCAAATTTAGTTTTCTTACTTGTTTGGTTTAGTTGCATTTATTATACCCTACACCAAGGCCGGTAACCCGTTTTAAAAACGATTTTTATAGATGAAATAACGTTAATTTTTCTTACTTTTTTTTTTTTAAACTTCAGTTTCCAAAAACAACAAATCGATTTGGAGTCACTAATGTTATTAACCGAATTGGATTTAAAGTCTTTGGGTTTGCCGTTGGGACCATTTCGTAAATTAACTTTTGCTGTACAAGAACGTAAAAATGCTTTTAACAATCCCGGCTTAATGTATGACAGTTCCCTGTGAACTCTAGAGACAATGCACCACAATGTATATTCCAAGATAAGTGTAAAATCACATTTATTTAGTTGTATTTATTCTAATATATTACGTATAGAATCTTTATTAAATATGAAAATGACAAACATGAACCTTCTTCTATGAGCTCTTAAGAAAGAAGAGGGTTAACTATGTTTTGTCAAGCTGCGAAATGCGAAATGCTTACATTGCACTTTAATGAAAGTAATTGGCATACTAACATTACATAATCATATAACCGTACTTGCTATTGCAAAGACACTTATGATGTATATGACACGTACGCTTCTTAACTTATATATATATAGAATAAGAGAGAGAGAGAGAGAGAGAGAGAGATACCACATCAACGTATATATCCTTATATTATGTTTACGTATTATCATATCCAAACCTATTGTAATCGATTTTTACGCCAAAATGTTTACATGCTTCAATTTCTTTCCAATTTGCATAAAATTTGGGAATGGAAAAAAGAAGCAAACATTAGAAAGATATTGCTGATGGAAATTCTACTTGAAGAACATGAATTTTTCTAAAAGAAAAGTTAACTTTGACTTGAAAAATATGTTTTATAACTTTCTCATAAATAAATGGTTCAACAGAGTAGATGTTGCATAAATATATATAACAATTATAATGAGATGGCGCAAAATCGAATGACAAAAATGAGCAAAAAACTTTTTCCATTTTCTTTCATTTCTCTCGTAAGCAAATCTTGAATAAATTATTTTATAAGTTCGTATATGTATGTACATAAATATAGATTTCCTAAAAGGAAAGCTGTCCTTATTTATCAATACTATCAATTGCTTAAAAAGTAAATGATTAAAAATTGTTTACATGGAGAATTATAAATAATGTATTGAAAAATATAATCATGTCTTTTTTTTTTTTTTTATTATATTTTACTACTATTTATACTCTGCACACTCACCTTCAATTGTACCGATCGATTTAGAATCAAAAAATCTGAATTGATTTAATCATGTCCGTCTGTCCATGTAAATTTTTACACATTGTGGGCGTATATGTTATCCGACCATGCCCATTTTATGGTACATCGATAGATAGGCTAAGCTTTAATAAGTGCACTAAATTTCAAGTCTCTGGATCAACTTTTATGGCAGCTATAAAGATTTTAATTTATTGTAAGCGTGCCTGTTATACGACCACGCCCATTTTTGGCATAACGATAAAGCTAATATTTATAGATATATGTACAAAATTTCAAGTTTATAGTTGAATTTTTGTGTGCAATAAATGAATAGATTTTTGTCGATTGTGGGCGTGGCTCTTGACCGATTTTGCCCATTTTAAATAGCGATCTGAGGGCAACAACTAAAAGTGCCTGTGTGTACAAAATTTTAACTCAATATCTCAAAATTTACGCCAGTGGGAGTGCCAACAATAGACAGACGCACGGACATATGTCTACATCGACTCAGTTTTTGACGCTGATCAAGAATATATATACTATGTAGGGGGATCTGACGCCTTCTTCTGGGTGTTGCAAACGAAAGAACAAACTTAGTATACCTCTCATCACTGGTATAATAAAAAATTTTCTTGTGATATCGTTATAATCCTTTTCACAAAAAACAATTCAATTCAAGTGATGTAGGGTATTTGATGATCGGGCTTGGCCGACAATTTTGGGCTATTATTGTGTATTATTGTAAAGATGACGACAAAGACGCGGATTATAGAATGGTTACTGTACAGCGAGATAAATTGGCGGTGTTTATCTTCCTAGCGGGAGCTAAGACGGTTGTTGAGTATGAGAGAAGATGAATCATCCTCGCCAAGTAGTACTTGATGGAGGTTAAATGGCGTTTGCGGCTGATCTATGAAAATTTCACACCATCCTGCGGACACCAATATATAAAAAAACAAACAAAAAAGCTGTTAAAGGCGAATGCCAAACGTAATGTTTTATAAAAACCGAGTCAAACTGTCCAATTTCAGTGCTCACATTAATTTTATTATAACATTATTCAATAGCTAGCGAACTAAACTCGGTTTCTTTTAAATAAAAAATTGATTTTAGGGGGAATTGAAATATAAAGCCCAGTACGCGTTGAACTTTCTCTAGATGTGAAGATAAGCACAGATAAGCAAGCTTTTGATCTTGCCATTGACATCTCAGGTTTATGGGATCATGAGAGGACTAAATAAAAATTTAGATGGACATACGGACAAACAGAATAACTAAATATAGTCAGCTTTTGATTTTGACTTTAAAGAGGGCGGCTGTGGCCCCTAAAACGTTTGAACAAATTGAACGGGTACCCCCCCGGCATTATGAGGCCGGGTCTAATAAATAAATCAATATCAAATGATTCACAAAAAATTATAGGAAATTTCGAGCTAAACACATCTAGCGCAGCGACGGCTATTGACTTCATGCTTACTACCCCAGCCAGCACAATATGTTTACTTAGGTATAAGTCAGATTTTTAGAATACCCCACAGTTAGTAAGCAGGGGTGATAGGGTCATCTGTCAATCTACAAAGCATTCATTCCAGTCCATTTTTCTTTTAGATAAAAAGTATAAGCATAACTGGTAGGGTATCATTAAAATTGAACAGCACTCAGTTTTAACATAGATAGTTATCATATCTAAATGCTATTTTGCGTTATCTCCAGGTGAGAAACTGATAACGTACACAACACCTACACGACTTTTTACCTCGTTTGGGATATAATGAGTTTTTCGTTTTAGCAGTTTTTGATAGAAACTTAAACCTTAAAGTCGATAACTTTAAAAACAAATTCATTACAAAAAACATAATGGGTAAGATTCCAGGGAATTCGATATTATTTGCAAATATTTTCGTTTTTAATTAGAGCCTGCTTGTAGCAAGCAATCCCCTGATACATGATAGGTGAAGAGGGAGGTGAGGATAGATGAAGTGTTGTCGATAATTTTTTATCGTCTGTTCGCTATTTGTGTTGAGGTAGTGAAATGATACTTGATGACTATAGTTAGGAAACTACAACAAATTTCTATAAATTTCAACGAAATTTGTGACTTTAATTTTTCATATAGAGACGGACCAACAAACACAAGATTATTCCTTAGATTTTAATGCTAAACGGTTTAAGAAAACGTTCAAATAATGGTTTCGTGTTAGGGTCACTAACCTTTGCTTTTAAAAAGAGTTGATAAGGTTAACGTTTTTCTTTATTAAAATGTTTTCTTTGCTTGATGAATACAAAGAATTAGGTCATACATGGTATGTTAGCAACGTTTTCGAAGACTTACCGCCAGAGAGTGTTGTTGCTGGACACGATTCGGACGGTGACACCATTTATGTGGGACGAGCTTATCACAATGGTGATGTATTGCCAGCAAAAGTAATACCAAATAAGAAGAAGGCTTACGTCAGTTGGGGTGGTATGGAACATGAAAAGCATGATGTTGAGTTATTGACGGGACACTACTATGGTAAGTTATGGTGGAGCATGAAAGAAAAGAAGAAAAATGTGTTTTATAAGAAACGTACGTTAGTATGGAAGCTGAGTAGTCCTGATTCAGTGTCACCATCGGCTGTTTGTGTGGGTAAGACCGCTGAGGGAGAGCCTTTGTATATTGGACGCACTCAGTGGGAGGGTAGCATGACACCGGGTAAAGTTCAAATGTCTCACAAGTGTCTGTATATACCTTATGGTGGTGTTGAACACAGAGTGGATGATGGTTATGAAATTTTAATACACCCCGAAACATGGATGTCCACGTCGGGTAACAATCTTGTTAACGGGGCCATATCTGCTGGAACAGATGTTGATGGTGATCTGATTTATATAGCTCGTGCCTTTCATAACGGTGAAATTCTACCCGCCAAGGCTATCCCAAGTAAGGGATGTGCTTACGTATGTTATGGCGGTGACGAGCACGTGAAATTTGATTATGAATTATTAGTTGGTTACGGTTATGGTTGGGTGGAGGATAGGAATGGTGGAGTACCGGATGAGGCTGTAATTTGTAGCCACACCTCGGACGGAGAACCTTTATATATTGGACGCGGTCATTGGGGTGGTAGCTTAACGCTAGGTAAAATACACCCATCGCACGGCTGCCTTTACATACCATTCTCTGGTAAGGAAGTTCGCATTCATGACTACGAAGTCCTTGTTAGACGCGAACTTTATTAAATTTAAACAATATGACAAAAATGTTAATAAATTATGAAAAATAGTAAAATATTAAGTCTTCTCATTTAAGAAAAAATCGAGTAAGAAGAACTATTTTTAATCAATTTTTCCCTATTATTCATAAAGTATAAAAGGTTGACTTATAATGAGGATTTTATTGAATAATTGTAGAGTGTTGTTATGAATCTTTCAGTAAGGGACCATTTTTAGAAGGCTTTTTTCACAAACTGATGGTAAACAAGATAGAGAAGTTCGGTTAAGACCGAAACTTAAATACCCTCCACCTTTTATAAAAAAATATATTCCTATTGCCATATTTATGTATATGACTATTTCATTTACGCCCATTTTTTTCACATTATTGGATAACGGTACCTCTTATATATACACCAAATTTTAACTTGAAAGGCATAGTATTGTGCGATATATAATTTTTTAAAGATACAATTTTTTCGAGGTATGTTGAGATTTTCATTTATTGTGGGCGTGTCTCTTAACCGATTTTGCCCAATTTCAATACGAAACAGCGTAATTGAACTAAGATACGAACTATTGATATCTCAAAAATTACGACCGTGAGAGTGCCAACATGACATGTCTCAAACGATTTCTCTTTTCATGCTGATTAAGATATATACGAGGTTTGTGGGGTCTCCGAGGCTTCCTTCGATGTGTTGTAAACGGATGATCAAAATGAATATATACCCTCTTCTCTAAGGTGGAGGGTATAAAAATGTCGAATTATGGTATCGATCAGAATATTTTTATATATGTATAATAAAATATTTATATTTATATGTATGTATATGTTATGTCAGAGAATTCTGAGAACAAATTGCATACACATTTCATATCAACACAATTTCTTTTCTTTTATATTTTATTTTCGAGAATGATTCCCTTTATGCTCTCATATAATTTTCATCTCTTACCAAAGCTATGCCGAGTTTATTCGTGAGTACAATAACAATATGGTAACAATTTCTCAACAATATATACAATCGTTGTTTGCATAAGAACTCCGCCTCTTTGCATATATTCAATGCGTGGCTAAAAGCGCAAAGAAAAAATAAGTGTCAAGACTATCGAAAACTAAAACTCTGACAAATGAGGGTAAATTTATACATGGTCAATGTGTTTTTAGCATATTCGATAGTTGTTGCGCTGAAGAAAAATGTTTAGGCATACGTGTGTCCGACGGTTATTTTGTGGGCTCTGTTTAAAAAAGTACACATAGCATGTATATATATTTACTTTATTATGTATACCATTTATGGCCTGTAGCCACTTTGTAGCAAAGTAATATGCATGAGTGTGGAACCAAATGTGTACACCATACTAAAAAATAACATATAAGATAACGGGGACATATTACACAAATGCATGTGCACATATCTGTACGTATATATATAAATGAATAAAATATATATTTTATAACATTATATTTGTTACCATGGCGTAATTCCACATGTATATAATAATTTGCGGTCGTCTCTTCTCTAATTTCAAATTCAACTCAATTTTGTAACATGTCATTGAAAAGAAGAGAATGCCAACGGAATTTTTATATATACAGCCTTAAAATATACATTTTGTGTATCGTTTTTGCGCAGAGAGAATAACAAGAAATCTTCATGCAAGCGAGTGTCATGTATTTAAAATTAGAGATTGCTTAATGTCGAGCTTTACAGTCAAAACAAGGGAGAGTAGTCAAATGTAAAAATTAATACAAAAAATTTGAGTTTGCCGACACTACTTAGGATGTATTTTTTCAGTCCGAAAAAAAAAGAACAATCAGGCCATAATATAATATATGTTCATTTTTAGTTTAGTAAAAACAATTTTCCAAATGCATCAAATGTACTAAGGCTCACACGTGTAAGTGCAGTGCTGTTAAGAACCGCTGCCCTTAAATTATGCTATAATTAATTTAGTTTATACTGTATCTGTATAGAGGAGCCACTGCCACACAAGTTACTTGTGAAATATCATTATATGGAGAGGGGCTCTAGAAATAATCCGATCGGATCCAAATTTGACACAACCAAATACTAAGCCTACCTATTTTTGATAAAAAAAAATATTAAGAATTAAGATTTTTGCCTATATAAAGACTTTCGTTATAAGGGGATCTTATATGGGGAGGGGTTTTAAAAATGGTTCGACTCGATCCTCTTTTGGGCCCATATTTATATTTGTAATAAATTTCATTGAAATATCTCAAAAAATGCTTGCGCATAATTTTACATGGTCAGACGGATTAAATCGATTCAGATTTTGATTTTGAAAAAATTTTACATACTATCCTCATGTAAACCTAACATGTGCGCATTATGCACAACAGAGTTTTACATAAATTTAGATCGTGTTTTATGTTTTTTCTGTTTCCTTTCTTAGAAAGATGAGGAGAGTTCATAAAAGCATATCAATTAATACCTGTTCCCATATTTGCATCATTACAAACCTTAAAAAATGTTTGCGTAAAACAAGAGTTGAGTGTATTTGCTTTTGTAGAGTTTTTTTAATACGGCAGCCCTATTAATCTCTCTCTCTCTCGCTGTTATCCATTCCAACCATATGCAGTTAAATGCCTAAGTATATATACTCGTATATATATGAAAAATGTGACGCGACAATTATTTTGAACATAGTCGCTTATAATTTATTGAAAAATTTGTACTACTAAGTACTTTCATGAGTTTACTTTATTTATATGAGTAAAAAAATCAAGGATCATTTGAATTGAATTAAGATTTAATTATTTTACAGGTAGAGTAGCCTAACCATGATACAGTTTTATCTTCTCTATCTATTCTACATACATTGTTTATAATTATTTAATACCGAAGCCGAATACTAACGAACTCCTCATCGTGACCATACATATACGGCTCGTGTTCGTTTATCTACATGTTGTTTAAAAACTGGTTGAATTTTTCTAATGTATACAGAGATTATACTGAAATTTAAATTGCGGTACATACATATTAATATGGTATGATTGTACTGAATTAACGTAACTATTGCTGTAAGTTTTGAGTACTTTATCAAGTCGATTGGTTCCCGGCCTTGCGTGGGGTCTATACAACTTGTATGAATTTTAATGTCGCCAATAATTTCAACCATTTGATGTATTGTGACTTGGGCCCAAACTGGGATACTCATCATCTTAGGGTATTGGTATAGATTGACTTTGAGTTGACGTCATAAATGTTAATTTTGCATAATCAAACAAATGGATAATGTGCCTGCACCACCCTTATGCGCATTCGTATTTATCTCTTTTCTTGGATTAAATTAAAAATTCAGTTTTTTTTTAAATGTGTGCGTGTGTGTGTGCATTAAAAACAATAAAATGATAAAGTTTAACATGAAAATGTGTGCTAATGAAACACCTCTACATAGAATTTATGAATTTTGAAGTATTGACAGTATATATATGTATATGTATATATGAAACATTAGGGGGCGGTTATTGTTTGTCTTGTTCTACATAATCCATTTGGCTTGATAGAGTTTTACATTTGTTGGTTCACCATATATAAGCAATGCATGTAAAAGTTCGTTGGCCGCTGGTATATAAGCGTATATATATATATATATATTTATTAGTGCAGATATTTATTTACATAGTTGAACTTAAAGGTCGACCATTTTCTACACTACGCTATGCAATGGTTTGCTTTACTCTCACCCTTCAATTATGTATACAGTTTATTTCAGCTGTTTGTGAAAGCAATGATTTTTTATTTCCTCAGTTACTCTCTTCACACACGTCAACATGCTCTCCCTCTTTAATGAAAAAAAATTGAATAAAAAGCAGCATTTGACTTGCTTGCTGATTTTTTCACACACATGCGTATGTATTGTTGTGGTATTCTTTCAATGCATACATATTTACAATTCATTGTAGAGAGAATAATAACGTATTATATAAAACTATGAAACTCTTCTGAGAAAGAGTTTATTTTGTAAGCCTATTATTAATTTTGCTTAATTTCACAATGCACTCGATTGAGGTGTTGGCTAAATATATATATGTAACTAAAATTTAAACTTAAGTTAAATAGATTCGCAGGGCCGCGCATTTGTTTCTTTTTTCGAAAAATTTGATTCGTCAAAGATATTATTTTAAAATTTATCTTAAGATTTGGTGAATGTCGTTCATGTCACATATTTCATATATTTTTACATCATTACTGTGCTTGGACGACTGACCAAGTGAGAAATTCATAACCGGAAGTTTAAATTTCATAACTTTTTCCTTGCATCACCGGCAGTATAGTTAGTACTAAATGAAACATATTTAGTTGCGAAGTGTTTTTTTTTTTTTAATTTGATTTCTTGTGAAGGCAATTTTTCCTGGTAAAATAAGTCAATTCGCAAGATCACTTAAATTTCGAAAAGAGTTTTTGATATTTCTTTGCTTTTTCATCGTGGCCGTGACAAAATTTTAAACTTTGCTTGACTTCTTTAAAAAATGTCGCATTAATCCTTAACTAGTCAGGCAAATGTTTTGAAATTTAGCAGATCGGTTCATATTCTTATTCTTTATATTTAAAATTTCAAACCAGGTCTCTTCTAACATCTTTAAATTCGAATTGAAAGTTATTTTCGCAAAACGTTTGAACCTGTAGACCTAAAACTGGATCCAAATCTTTATATCTAAGATACCTTGGTATTGAAAATGAATTGAATCGGACCATCAGACTTTCCAATTTTACAAAACGTATAGTTTTTAGAGTTTTTCCTTTATTGCAGACAAACCATCAAAATTTTTCGAAAATATTAACGAATTGTTTATTATTCATATATTTGGAAAAATCCATCATAATTTTTTGATGGGCTTCTAACTGATGGGCTAATAACTGGCAACGAAGCAAAAGTTTCTCAAAGACGACCTAGAGAGACCCGCTTATACGTTTGCGAACGGGGACAACAAAAATGCTTCAAAAATGTCTGAAATGGATTAAAAACAATATTAGAGTTAGAAGGATTGGAGGACCTGCGTTAGCTGTACCGTTAGACAGGGAGGTAAGCGAATTGTCTGGAGATGCTTTTCCTATCATAGTGTTGGACAGCTGGCTCTAGTCGGTGGAAGGATAAATACCGTTAATTATCTAGTCCTTCTCAGGAAAATCTTATCACTTTGTAGTACTTTTTGACCAGACAAATAATTTCAGAAATTGATGAAACAGAAGGATATCTTTAAAAAAAAAAAAAAAAACAAGGATTATTTATATATATAATGAAGGTGAAAGGATCAAAGAAGAAATTCGGAACTTTGCCTGAGCTAAACTATCTTATTAATGTCGTTTGATTTAACGGTACTATTTCAGTAACATAAATAAAAAGGAATTGCTGAAATCGAAAAACTCAAACTAGTTAGTTTTGTTTTACCTCTACTAAGAAACAGTTTTCCAAATAAATATCTTTTTAATTAATTAGTTCATGTTGCTGATGTGCTTATGTGTTCATTTCCTAAAATTCCTTGTCCAAACAGTACATATGTATGTACCGAAATGAAACAATAAAATATGAATTATTTAAGCTGCTCGTATTTCTATATCCACTCTTGTATATACACAAGTGCATTGCCATGTGTATGCATGTTCTCTTAGATTATATACTTACGTGTGTATAAGCTATCGTCATAGCATGGGTGTAACCGTTTTGAAAATGTGTGTGTGTGTGTTATAATACAGTGCGGTCGGTATTGGTAATTGATTAATTGTAAGACAAATGTTTTGCATTAATTAATTTTTATATTTTATTGAAAATTTATTTATATACATAATCTAGAATCTCTGCTGTTATGTACAATAATAAAATATAACACATCTATATATTGTTATTCCCCATTTTATATCGATAAAGAATGCTCAAATATTTTCTATACCCTTCACATAATGTATAGGTTATAGTACGTTTGTTATTCTGTTTGCAACACCCAAAACAACGCTTTCGAGAGCATGCACAACAAAGAATATGAATTCTTGTTTAGCGTCAAAATATAAATTGATTTTGACTTAATGTCCGTCCTCTGTATATTGTTGGCACTTTCAAGGTTGTCAATTTTCAGATATTGAACTGAAATTTAGTGGAAACACTTTTTATATACACGCAGAACGGTATTTAAATTGGGTAAAATTGGTCAAAAGCCACACCCACAACCGATAAAAATCGATTTACCTGTAAAAATTACAATTACTAAGCATTAATGGGCCAAAAATAGGCATGGTCGGATAACAGACTTGCCCATAATTTACAAAAAACCTTTATAAAGCTTAAAAATCCGACTTGCAAGTCGATACGATACGTACGTAAGTTATGCATCTTCCATGCACACGCTTCGTTTGTACATGTGTAGCATATTTAAGATTTGGCCTAAGCCAAATTCAGTATTTTTACTTGTTACATATACATCCATCCCACCCTTGTACAACACCCAAAAATATACTTAAATAATGTTTCATAAAATACACATATATGTGCATGAATGTAATTGAAGCGCCCAAAATGCTCAATATTATGAATTTCCACTAAAACTTTTAACGGTTATCTTTGTATGTAATTTAATACATATAACTGCGGTCATTGCGTGCACTGTTAATGGGTGGGAATGTATGAATGCATGAATGCAGGGGCGTAATCATATGTTTTTTTTTTTTTTTTTTTTGTGTTTTCGTTACAATGATACGATTCAGTCGCAGTTAATAAAATTATAGTTTCATGATATAGGATGTTTAATACCTTAGTAATATTGTACTATGTGGCTTAAAAAAAAAAAAACCAAATTAAGATGTGTACCTATACAACATTTTGGATATAAAATATTTTACAAAATTTTTTCGAAATGATTTTTTTTTATTTTTTAGTTATTTCATAATTTTTTTTTTTAATTTTTATATTCAAATTTAAAAGTTCGCTTCCAGTTTTCATATGAAACCTCCGGTACATAAAGTGAACAACTTCGGGTTGTTGCCTTGCTTATCTTTATACCCTACACTTTAGTGATGTGGGGTATACTCAGTTTGTTATTCCGTTTGCAACACTCAGAAGGAAGCATCAGAGACCCTACAAAGTATATATATATCTTGATCAGCATCAAAAACTGAGTTGATTTAGACATATATGTCCGTGTGTCCGTCTGTTGTTGGTACTCTCACGGCCATAAGTTTTGAGATATTGAGCTAAAATTTTGTACATACACAGCACTTTTAGTTTTTGCCCGCAGATTGCTATTTAAAATGGGCAAAATTGGTGAAGAGCCACGCCCACAATCGACAAAAATCGATTTATTGGACAACAAAATTAAGCTATAAAGTTGAAATTTTGTACATATATTTATAAATATTAGCTTCATCGTTATGCCAAAAATGGGCATGGTCAGATAACAGATACGCCCACAATCAATAAAAATCTTTATATCGGCCACAAAAGTTGATCTATGAACTTGAAATTTGGAATGCGTATACATAGTTATCCCACTGACTGATGTGCCAAAAATAGGCGTAATCAAATAACAGAGACGCTTACAATTTATAAAAAAAAATATATTCACCATAAAACTAGACTTTCAAGATGATACGTAAGACATACATTATATATATATATATACTTGCCACGCCCATCGTTATGTATGCGAAGGGTATTTAAGATTTGGCCTAAGCCAAATTTAGTTTTCTTACTTATATATATATTACATATATTGTGATATTTTCCTTATACCGCTATTCTACAATCACAAGAACATCACTAATCGCAACGGCTCAGAAGCAGGGTTGTTTCGAACGGATAACAAAGTTTTTGTTTTTTTTTATTTAAAAAAAAAAAAATATATATATTTTAACGTTGTTTTTCAAGGTTTATATGTAGAAACTTTTTGGTCTCTGTACAAACACTAACATTACACTGTAGGGAAATTTTGAAATATTAAATTCAGTCTATTCAGCAGAGTTATCGCGATTTCTTACCACAAACAAACGCGTCTTTTTATTTATATTTATCTTCATATACCCGCCACATAGAATATACTAAATTTGTATTCCGTTTGCAACACCCAGACGTTATATCGGTTATAAAAATTTGACTATAAAGTAGAAATTTGTCCTACATACCGATTGCTTATACAATCATGCCCATAATTTAGAAAAAAAAACATATTCATATAGAGAGATAAATGAAGAAAACCTTGTGATTAGTGAGGCTCACTGCTTAGAATAGGGGTTGGGGGTAGGGAATGGTACTATCATATTGTATTTATTGTAAAAAATAGTATAACACTTGGAAAGTGTAACATATTGTAATGCCTTATGGCATAGTATATAGTCTGTTTCCTCTCCTTATGAAGGAAGAACCTGATTGATAGTCTATGTCACTTATTTAATACGTACTAAGTACAATTTATGTAAGTGTCGCGACATTTGATACAAAAATATAACTTAAGGGAACGAAAATAATTGAAAAAAAAAAGAAAAAAAAAAAACGGGAAACGAACCAAGACATTTTTAAAAACCTCTCACCTCTCTTAACATAAATCTTAATATGCTAAAAATGATTAATATTTAGAAAAAAATTAATGATGCGGTTACTTATGAATGAAATATTAAATAAAAAAATTTAATAAATAATAATAATATTGTACAATAAGTTCTACTGTGTGCAGTAGTTTTTAATTCGTATACGTATACACTAAACGTTGCAGCTTGTACCTCTCTCTCTCTCTCTCTCTCTTCGCAGATATAATTCACTGCCTATCAACACATGTTTACTTATCCTTTACAGACTATTTGCTCGCCTCTGTTGTGGTGGTTGTTGTTGTTGCTGTTGCTGTTGTTGTTATTGAATTGTTTGTTGATGTTATTGTTGTTGTTGTTGTTGTTGTTGTTGTAGTAGTAGTTGTTGTTACTGTTGTTACTGTTTGCGTGTTTATCGGCATTAGTTTCGTTGGCATTACGGTTGTTACGGCAGGTTTCAAAGGAGATTTAATTTTTGTTGGTGTTGTTGCGGCTGTTGTTGAATTTATGGACGATACCTGATGGGATGACATTGATGATGGTGATGTTGTTGATGTTGGTTGTTGCATTACAGCTTTGAGTGGAAGCAGTGGCGTCGTTGCCTTTAGATATTGAAGTTCACAATGTTCTCTCAGATCTTCTTGACAATTTTTTTTATTGGCCACCTCCATTTCCACTTTCAATTTTTGCATATATTCGCTAAAGGCTTCGTTGCCAACTCTTTGCATTCGCGAGAGCTGCTCCATTATGTAGGCCTGTTGGTAATTGTACATGGGTGTAAATTGGCTCATTTGGGCGGCAGCATTAGCAGCAGCATACGTATAAAACATACTCGATGAGCTGGCAGCAGCAGCAGCTTGTACTTGGGCTCTGAAAAGATTATCCTTGAAAAGTTTACCAATATCAATTCGTTCAGCTACTTGTTGAACGGCAGCAGCTGTCGCCATGCCAAGATGTGGTGGTAGATTTGGTGGCGGCATGGAAGATGGTGGGGGAACTGTTAGAGATGTTGATGCTTTAGAATATGTTGATAATGTTGTAACTGGTGTCATATCGGCATTGGGCGAACTCATCGCTACGTTTATGGATGAGGATGACGACTTGGTCGAATTTTTGGAATTTTGCTGCGTTTTACCCGATGGCAAATCTTTTGATGTTTGATGATTGACTTTAGGAGCTAACAATTGGATGCTGCCTGGTGATTTTTTTGGCTGGGGTGCCTTCCTTTGAGAGTGAATCTTTATGGCTGTGCCGTTCGGTGCTGAATAAGTACCGATCACGTTGCCGCTACTAGTATTTGCTGGTTTTGTTGTTGTTGCAAATGTATTTCGAGATTCTGTTGTTGTTGTATGTTCTATTTGTCGCGGTAATATGTGTCTAAAGCGTTTACCAGTTTGATTGTTGGCACCAGCACCAGCACCAGCACCACCATCTAATGAATTCGGCGATTTGGGTGATTTTTGTTCGCCATTGTTATTGTTGTTGTTATTATTATTATTACTGATATTATGCGAACACAACTTTTTCTCTGGACTCGGAGTTTTCGGGGCGACGGGCGACGTTTTATGGATATTGTTGTGAGATTTTTGATTGTTATGAGTGGCGCTGTTGTTGGCATCGTTGATTTGATTTGTTGACGCTTTTGCAATATTTTCAATAATCCGGTTTGTGCTGTTTGTGCCACTGCTTTGGTGATTAGTCGTAAAACATTGTGCTTGAGTTTGGGTTGGCGTTTGGGTTGTTGCGGCTAAACTGGACGTTATTGGTTGACATGATGTTTTGTTGTTTGTATTGTGGCTGTTGGCGTTTGTACCGTTTCCGATATTATTGCCTGGAGATGTATTGGTTTTGGTGTCACGCTTTGTACATGAATCGGTGTTGTTGTTGTTGATACGTTGGTTAGTATTTGTGGCATGTTGCTGTTGATGTGAATTTATGGATATATTAATGGGAGCTGGTGCGGCCATCGATCGTTGTTTATTTTCAGTACTGTTGGCCGATTGGGGAGGATCTGGAAGTTTCAGTATTTCTATATAATTGTTAACGGGACTTTTGTGTTTGGGATAAGCAGAATGATTGGCATGCGATTCACCATCTTCTCTTGTAATAGTAATCGACAGCGATGATGGAATATTAATGTTGCAGGAGGTGAGCAATGATTTTACTTTCAATTGTTTTTCGGGAGGATCATCCGAACCATTGCTGCTGCTACTACTAATAACTACCCCGCCACCACCATTCCCACCTCTACCATTATTATCAGTGCTGGGGTGGAGGTTAGGGGAATTTCGTACAGACACTGAGTACGAACGTTTAGTGCCACCATTAGTTGGCTCTTGTTGTTGTTGCTGTTGTTGCTGTTGTTGCTGATGATTTATCGTACGTGTTGTTATTGCTGTAGTTAATGCTGATAATGATGATGATGATGATGATGCCGTCGTTGTTGTTGTTGTTGTATTTTTTGTTATTGTATCCTTTTTAAACGGGGGATTCGGGAACAGATTGGACATTTTTTGGTTAGCATTGCATAAAACATTCTGCAAAAAGTTAGTGGTCGTGCAGCTGCTTGGCTTCGGTGTGTATTTGTACGTTGGCATGGTGGGTATATTATAGTTGGCTACATATTGTGGTGAACTGGGTGAATATATGGGTGAATTGGGCGTATATATGGGGGTGCGGCAAGCTGGTGGTATTTCGTTACCTTTAAACTTGTTCGCATTAAATAAAGCTAAATTTAAATAATTGTTTGTACTGCTGTTGCTGGTCGTATTTGTAACCTTCTGCCCAAATCCCAGATTCTTGTTAGGCAATGCACCAGTTTGTAGATGGCTTTGATTGTTTGTATTTGAAAAATCCGCTGCCAGTTTGTTGTGTCCAAGTTTCGTGGGTGATCTCATAAAATTTGCCTTGTCCGGCTTGGGTCCATACACTTTGGGGCTGCTTGTATTGTCGTTTGTTATTGTTTTAATTTCCGTTCCTACTTGTTTCAAAATTTTATTGACATCTGCCGGAATATTTGCAAATGGATTGGGTCGGGCCGCTTTCGGCAGTATAGGATGATAGCGTTTGGCAATGGGTGTTCGGCTACCAGGCGGCGCTATTTGTATACCATGCGCTAGATGCATGTTTAAGGGACCATTATTATGAGAACTACTGCTAGCAGGGGTTGTTGGTTTTAACAGCTGCGTTTGATATCTTTGTTCATGTTTGGTTTGCGAACTGCTATTTTTTAAGGACGGTGGGAATAGAGGTGGTGGCATTAATGGTTTATCCTGCAAATTCTGTTGTTCTCGCTGCGACGTTTTTGCTTTAAATGCATTCAACGTATTTGTATGGGTTGTGTTGCTGTTCAGAGGCGGTAATTTTATTTTGAAATCTTCCTTTGGTGTCAGGGAAGAGGTTATCGATTTAATTTTTTTGATAATAGTTTTGGTAGGCTCCTTAGCTTTGCGTTTAGAACTAGTTTTTGCAGGAGTATTGGAATCTGGCATTTGCAACATAGTTGCCAATCCTTTACTATTGTCCTTGTACACTTTAAAATTATGCATAGACTTTGGCATTATTAACAGCGGCTCCACGTTATCTGTTGGCATGTCTTGTTCATTGAAGACTTCCTGTTTCACAGGTTTAATGGGTGTAAGTGAAAAGGATTTAAGGAATTGAGACTTTTTATCTTCATCGCTTACTTCGTTAACGCTAGTTGATGCTGTTGCCGAGGGGGAAGTGAAGTGCCATTTGGCGGCTGCTAAGGGACTTAAACTCGGCTCAGCTTTAATCGTTAAGGGGGGCACAGTTAGAGGACTGGGCGTTTTACATATTCTGTCTGGCTGCGGTGAAGTTGGGTATCTTGTCGTGTTGACAGTTAGTTCCTTATCTCGTTTATTTTTCACTTTCCATTCCTTGTCAGGACGCACGGGTTTAGTGATTTCTTTTCGGTCTGGATCAGACATATTAATAATGGTTACACTGTTCTGTTTGGACAAATCTATCTTCAGCTTTATATTCTCTATTTTGCGTTCTTCTTTATTATGTTGATGTAGAGGCTCTTGAATATGCTGATCTGCTGTTTTCTGATTGTCCTTCAATTTTTTATGTTGCGACTTTAACGAGTTTGGTGATTTCATTTCAATTCTATCCTTTGCCGTCTTACTAACCAAAGTAATCTTTAACGATTCAGTGCCCTTAACGTCTGGTGAATTGCTGGAAGAATGGCTCTGCGCTTGCGGTATTATTTCAAAATGTTTCGTTTCGGAAATTCGCAATTCGCTTGTTGAGGACACTTCAGATTCATTCTCTTTTTTAATATCTTGAGGTTGTAATATATTTATATCAACTTTATTTTCCATAGCTTCACTGTTATCCGGCACATCTTGACAAGTTGGCACTGCTAATGAATTGATAATGGGTGTTGGTGGATGTTTAAGTTCATTGGAATCATCTTTCGTACTGATAACCGAAATGTTGCTGTTTATTGATAGATTTTTTCTAACTTGTATTAAAGGTCTTAAACGTTGCTTGACTCGAAAATAGAAACGCATTGGAGCATCTCTCTTCCATGTATAAATGTAAGCCACATCCATGAGAGTGTAATGATCTAATAAAACAATTGTCTTCACCTTGTACATTATGTCGATAATGAAACGATTTGTATCAATTTGAAATTTCTCCAAAATCATCTTCTTCAAGTGATAAACGGTAAACTTTGCGGGACATTTAATATAACGAGGTTTTAGCAATTCATTGTACGCTGCATTTTGCTGTTTACCTAACTCACTACAGAAGGTGTGGTTCACATAGTTTTAAGAAGAAAGAATGATTTTAAAGTTGGGGTAACAAAAAAAAAAAAAAAAAATTGTCATTTATATAACGCCGTAAAATTACTTAACTTTAGATAAATTTTCCGCAATATTTAGAAAAGGACTTACTTTGTGTCTGCGTATTCTAAGGATAATGACATATATTCCGATGGACTAAATATTAAATGTTCCGTGTCGTCGCCTCTTTGCTCGGGTGTAGCTAATGCAGCCTCTTCGGGCCGATCTTTATAAAACGCACGTTTACGCATCAATTCCCTTTCATATAAACCGGGTACTAATTTATAAACGATCGCTTGCAAGGTAGTATCAGGCCTGAAATATATAAAAAAAAAAAAAAATTGTGAAATTTCACGGCACAACAAAATAAAAAAAAAAAAAAAATAAAATGATTAAATAAATGTAAATGATATAAATGGAACGCCCTATATATCTCTACAACTTCCAATTGTCCAATGTTTCAATAGTAATAAATCCGATCAGTAAATAATTTTGTTTTGTGGTCTAAGTTAAAAAAAGAAAAGTATGGCGTTGCACTCTATCCAGCGCTCTCATTTAAGTGCAAAAACTATTTTGCTTGATTTCTGAGTTGAGAAAATGTTTATAAGCGTTGTTGGCTTATTCAAAAAAATATTGTATGACAACCAATTTGAGTAAGAGTTTTTTGGTTGCTGCAACGATACCATTTATATAAAAAAAAGTATACGAGTATATGTATAAATGACAATGGGTTCAAGAATTTATCTGGCATGTTTGAAAGTTGTTCAGTGCAAAATTTAATTATTTTATTTAGAAAAATCGATCGATGCAAAGTTTCGATAATCGATTCGGTGACGAATCATAACATGTAGTAAATTCGAATTCGAAATCGTGTTGGAAATCCTACTGACTACTCATTCGAATTTACTCTCTCCCCCACATAGAGCTTTTAATAAATCAAGTTTGAGTTATGTTGTCTCTTCTTTATGAAAGATCTCCTCAACATTAATTAGACGTTCCGATTACGTTCCGTTACGATTAACTTATTAGTTCTGCTTATTAAAAAATTATTTGCTTACTTGATATTTGGTTTCGCCGTATTAATCGCCAATTGACAATGTGGACAATATTTTCGAGTTCGAAGGTGCTTGATCAAACAGCTATGACAAACTGAAATTTAAAAGAGAAATGAGTGAGAAAACTATATTACGGCAAAGCTCTATATTAGTGTGTGTGTATGTTGCATAAATTCATAGATGAATTAATACTTACATGAGTGCAGGCATTCTACAATTGTGGTGGCATCTATTAAATAACCATTACATAAGGAACAAATTATGTGGGGATTTACTGCAGTCAACAGGACGGGTCGTGGCCGTTTGGACAACAAGTGTCGATCGGTAGTTTCGTTCAGTGAATTGGTAATGCTGCCATTTGTGATGTTCACTTGGTGTTGTTTTGGATGGTTTATTGTTGTTATTGCATTGGAGGAAGAATGTTTCATTTCATTGTTGGTTAAAGTCTGCTGGCAAGAATCTGAATCAGGTAATGATGGATGTTGTCGAGTCATTTTTTGGCTGTTGCTGCTGCTGCTACTATTTGTATCATTTGTATCACCCCCCACCGCGTTACTGCTGCTGCTGCTGCTGCTGCTGCTATCACATTGTGATGGTACATTATTATTCGTTGATTGCTTCACTAAACATTTTGTAAGCGTTGTGGTTGAGGAGTCGTCAGTAGAATGCAATGTTTCAGCGGTTGTGGATAACATATGTGATGAGTGCTTATTCTCTAAACCTTTACACATATTTGTTGTTTTTATTATTTTCTTTCCGCTACCATTCTGGCCATCACTATTGTCCAAATGATTTGTATTGATATCATTAATTTTTTCCTTATTCGTATTATTAATGTCTTCACCACCATCACCACAGCCATGGTTGGTCTCTGAAAATTTATGAACTATTTTTGTGTCGATTTGTAATGTGTTTTTGCTGTTGTCGCTTTCATTTTTACTACCGCTTTTTTTGTCATTATCATTATCATTATTTGCCTTTTCAACCGCCTCACATTCGGTCGTTTTTGTGTCGGCATTTGCTAACGCCATTAGTTGATGTTGAGTTGAGTGAACATTCATCGTTTCAGGCATTTCCTTAAAAATGGTAACGTGGGAATTTGTTGTTTGTGTGTGCGTGTGTGTGTGTGTGTGTGTGTCGCTCTTGCCTTCGATGTTGCTATTGTTTCAGCAGCGGCACTTGTTAAATGATATTTTGCACGATTTTATTCTCATCTGCCGTCTACGTCTTTGCATTGGGATAGAAAAAATATTTAACATTTTATGCACATTACGAACATTAAAGGAATACTGCGTTTAGAGTTTCACATTCACATTAAATGTGGAAAAAGAGGATAAATAATCTTTCAATATACAGATGTAAATATGTATACATGAGAAAGTCTGCTATAAAGAGAGTGAGACTGAGAGGAAGCGAATTTTTGTGGATAGTAGAAATGTAAACAAATTTGAATAGCTGTTTAAATTCCGCTCAAGAGAATGTTGTCTATTCTACGACTTAATCGGAAATATTAAAAAAAATTTACAAAAATACACATAAAATGAGACCATGGAGACGCATGCTGTAATTAATTAGCAATGATGAGTAACATTCTGTTCTTGTTTTTACATTATGAGAGGGCGGAGAACGTTGGTAGACTAGGAGTAAAAAGATGTATTAGTTTCTATAGCTATTGAATTAATTCGCTGATATATTAGCACAAATAACAAAAAAGGTCTCCCGGTTGGCCACATTTTTTCTATGATGCCAATGAATTAGGGATGTTCGCTGTGAAAATATATCGATGTAATAATTTTTATTCAATTTTCAACTTTTTCGAATATTTTTATAGTTAACTTTTAATGATAATTCATTATTATCATGACTGGCCGATTACAACCTCTGTAGGTCTTTGGCCTGTTGCAGAAGAGTATGCCACGCGCTTGGATCGTTGACGCGCCTTCTCCAGTTTTAAACATCAAGTGTTTTTAATGATGATTACGTTATAAAATCAAACATTTTATTTTGGGTACAATTCAAGGCTAATCCGCATGAATATGCGGTTCAATTTAAAGCAAAATAAATACAGTTCGAATACAAGTAATTCTTGGTTAGTTTAATGTTAACATTCTTTTGGCAAACGCTGCAAAAAAAAGGTTTGTTTAAGCGTTTTTCTTTTAAGCGATTTCTAATCTATTACTAGCCCCGTGCTACTACTATTTTTACACAAATTAAATAAAAATTGTAGGCATTAGATGAAAAAAATGCATTAGGATCGACCCTCACATATCGACCTAGTTTGAAATAAATCTGACATGATAATAAAATTCGCTATTCTTCATATCTTCTGACGAAAATTCATGTAAATTAGGTAATTAGCATAATAATTGTGTATGCGAAATTTGGATTCAATCAGATATTTCTAGAAGTCTTTCCCATATAATGGCAAAATGGCAAAAAATTTATATAATTATAAAATAAAAATATAACTATTAATAAAATATAAATGTTCATCTAAAATGTGTGTATTCAAAAGTTTGGACTGGATCGGACAATTTGTGAACTTTTTTCATTTTTCAAAAATAGTGACTTTGATAAGATAACGGTTCGCTCTTGCGAATACTAGTAAACATTTCCTATTTCCGTTTGTTTAGCGGTTTGATTGTGTCATTCCAAGGGGGGAAGAACCATTTTTAGGAAAATCAAAGCATATGTTGTGTAAGACCTCAGAGGTGTAATTCTGCTGAAATAAAAGTCTTATAAATTGTGGCCGCTTTTGTTATTCGAACCCGTTTTTTTACGACACTTCAATGGGTATAATAAGTATATAAAGATATGTATGAAGTGGCATCTTTATACCTTAATTGTTGTGGTTGTGATAAATTTTTGTTAGCAATTTTGAAATTTCATTTAATTTTTTTTTATGACTGAGAGCATTTCATTTCATTTTCGCGGACATTATTAAATCCACTCACCATTAATGCTTTTTGTTGTACTTTGTGAAAGTTCCTTCTCATAGTTGCAAAGGGAATGAAAAACTTAAGCTATTGGGGGCTAACCGGCACATAACTAGATTGAACAAATGAGGATGTTACAGTCGGTTACAAATAATGATTAAGCTGTAATGAACTATCTTTCAAGAACTTGTATTTAAATACCGATAGAGCCGGGAGCAAGCTTGTTGTCTTTCGCAAAATGTTTTAATAATTATAACAAATTCTTATCATCTCCAGCTAGATGCTTTAATTCATTTTACTGTTATTTCAACAACACCTTATACCTTATTTCTTGTTTCATAGTTTTATGAATGTAATTGGAAATGTAACAGTTAGAAAAGGTCTCACAATAAACTGACTTGTATTTAAAGACTTTAAGAATTGCGAATTTTCGGCATTTCAAAAAAAAAAACACAATCCAAAATCAGACGTTTATTGATTTATTTCCATTCAATAGGCTCACCTTTGGGTTAAGATATGTTTTTATATCAAATTTCATCGCAACGATGACTAAATCAGATTTTGAATCGATCCTTCTAATAATAGATGACTGTTTAAGCATTATAAACATTCGCATTTACTTATTACATCCTGTAGCACAAGTGAGATAGCTTATAAAAACGAATGCAGACAATTTTTTAGAGAGACTAACGCCTTTTCCTATACGACGGAGTACAAGTTCATTCCAGAAACCTCTAAAATGTCAATATTGTTTTTTATCATTATCAACTTTAGCACACAAGGCAGCGAGACTACGGTTTTATTTGTGTATGCGTTTATATATATACTCTGACATTTAGAGAGAGCGAGAGTATCAGAGAGGTGCAAGTTATAGAAACTTGGCGTTGTACTACTAGTAATGTATATAAAAAATGATTATATAGCTTGTTTGGCTGTGTAAGGGTGGTGTGAGAGCGTATATATGCATGCCAAACACACAACAGACACAAACCGATAAACTACAGCTGGAATTTATTTATTAAAATGATATGAATTGAAAAGCATGAATGCTTTTATATACAGATTGTACAAGTATGCACGTGTGTGTATGTGTACTTATGCTAGTATACGCATTTATATAAATATGAAAACAAGGGTTAGGGTAGCAGCAGTGTAGTAAATACTAAACATATTGCTTCCTTTTGCCTTCTCTTCATACTTGGTTGATTTGTTTGTTCAAATGCGTAGTAAGAGTACTTTTATTTTTTGTATTTTTATTAAACTATATGTAAAAACGATGATGATTTAGATGATTTGTAACGAATTTGTTTAAGTACTTGTAGTTCTTGTTGGGCTTTTTTCTTCTTAGTAAATTACATACCTAAGTACGTAAAAGAATCCGATGCTATCCAATGTTCCATATATTGCGTGATGACGCTACGTTGTATATAAATATATTGTTTTAATAAATTCTCAACTTTTTTATCTTTTTTGTTTAATTCCTGTTACTACGGCTGCTGTATATTTTGTTATTGTCGCACCACTGGTTTCTTTTGCATTCATTTCGTATAACACATACATGCGTATAGCATTAAATTAAATTCACATTTAGTTTATTGTATATAAGCTTCTCGAAACATGTATAAACACTGTGTGGTATGTATGTGAGATGACTTTGTTTTTATACTTGTGTGTTTGATTTACACTTTATGTCTGCTTTTGCATTTTTATTTTTTTTTTTTTTACTATAAAATTATTGTTTTTGCACTCAACAACTCGCATTTTTGCGCGCTATATTTGTAATCGTTGTTGTTGTTGTTATGTTATTATTGTACGATTATATATTATAATCTAATATATACACATTTTGAAGCAGTCATGATTATATATGTGTGAGTGAGGTATGTATTAAGGCATCATTAAACTTAAAAGCGATAAAAAAATTATCCACCATATAAAAAAAAAACGTTAAATATTTCTATTTAGTTAATTGCTTTTATATATGTAGCAAGAGAGAAAGAGAGAGAGAGAGAGGGCTAGAATTATTGTTATTGTTTCTATGCCGTCTCATTTATATAATTTTTATCTTTTTTTTTTTTAATAATTCGATGTGTTCAGCTTTTTAGTGACAACTTATTTAAATAATTGTAAATGTATTCATCTGCGTGTTATTATTTATATTTTGTTTCAAACTTACAAAGCCGTTATTAATATGACGCGTACGTAAATACATAGTCTGTTCTCCACAAAGTTTCGCGTTAAAATAGTTATTCGTTCACTGCCGCTTGTTAAAATGTTACTCGTTTTATTTTTTCTTTTTTGCTGCGTTGTATATACGCACTAATACAAGCACTAAGAGTGCGGTTCAAACATATATGGAGTTTCTCTATATATATATATATATATATATATATACTGCATTTAATGTATTGATATCTTTCATATATTTTATGACTTCTTATTTACTAACAACACTAACAAACTCTTCTCAGGTAGTTATTCCCAAACTCACAACGAGTTTTTGAGTTGTAGGGAGAGTTCGTTTTCCTTTGCCGCATATATACGCTAAATATACTGGGCAATGTTTCTACAATGTTTTTTGTTGTAAATAAATCCACGCTACATTTACTGGTTTACTGGTTCAGGCACACACACATATATATACGTAGGTTTATCTCTCTCTCTTGAAAGTATTCCGCTCATATGAACGACATCGTAGTCTTTTTTTTTATTTGTGTCCGTTTCTTTCGCTTTACGTTTAGTCTCTTTGATGGCAGATTGGTGGGAGACCAGTTACGTTATGCTTTGTGAATTTCCATCATCACAGTGGTAGATAAAGTAGTGTTCCGTGTGTGCTTTTATTTACACACATATAGCAAATATGCCGTTTACTCTCCGAAAATGAAAAACTAAACTACAGCTGTAGTTTAATGCGAGAATAAATTGAAAAAAAACAAACAACTCCGTTCGTAAACAACCGTCCGCTTTCGATGCTTTTACAATACTGACGACACGAGGGTCTGGTTTGTGGCCAGCTAATGATTGCAACCAGCAGCAGCAGTAGTTTTCTATCCTCTACGTACATTTATATTCACATGGCTACAATACGATATATATACTGTATCTAATATCTGTAAACATTATATACACATCGCCCATTGCATGTATTGTATATAGACTTACTGAAACGTATGGATCTCTGCATATGCTTTTATGATTATATGTAAGTATATGAATATTTCAAACGGGATTGAATAAGATGAAATGAAAACGAATAGATGGTTATATATCTAGACCACATGGTGTACGCACTAGGGCTTATATAAGTGCGCTTAAGTTATGTCAAATTGTTATACGACATGTTATATACATTACATGCATATATTCTATTTATTGCGAGGGAAGGTTTTTACCATGGTACTCAGACACAATGTGGCATGAAATCTGAGACACTTAAATATATAAGATGATGATATTTTCACATTTCATGAAAATCCGTCTCGATAATATGTCTGTGTATGTGTGTTGGTGCATTTGTAGGTATCTGACATTTGTGTCCCTCTCTTTCTTATTATCTGCACGGGTGTAACTTTGCTTTAGCCGCAACTAGTAAGAGTGTTTTTTTTTTTTTTTAAATTAATTACAATTAAATAAATAGAATTCTTAAGGAGGCCCTGATATATACCCTTATAAATGGCTTAGAAGAGGACTTTAACAAAATAAGTAAAATAAAGGACAAAACAAAAAATTTTTTTAACAGCACGTTTGTATGCATATACACATATATAGAACGTGGTATATGTGTATAGTACTTAGCAATCAAACAAACATATATGTATATACTACTGGGAGGCGTAAAAGATTCTTTGCATTGATTTATCTGATAGATAATATCTCTGTGTGAGCATGTAAGGCACTCATATTCAATTACAGCAAAAATTCTCGGCAAATGTTTACAAATATGCAAGAAAATGAATGGAGGCAGATCCACGTTAATTATTGCGGCTTTCTGCTATAATTAAAGACTAACTCTGAATGGATTTTAATTAAAGAATACAAATTACATGCCTACTGATGCGCCTCTTTTTGGCACATCGGTCCTGAAATTAATTGTGTGAACATAAAAATTTCAATTTTGTAGCTTTATTTTTTGGACGTGGCCTTTAAGCAATTTTACCGAGTCAGCAATTGAGAAAGACTGTCTTCAGTTTAGGCAAAATCTACGTAAATGTTGCGATGTCTCTTTGGGACGCCAAACTAAGTGCAAAGGTGTACATTTTATCTTAAATGTCCGTTATCTGCACCCACCTTGTTTTGATACATTTTTGAATAGATTATACAAAATTTCAGCAACGCAGTTGGGACCGAGTGTCAGGCTTTTGAATTTTTTGGGCCTACGGATTTCGGCTTGAGATTCTACACTTTGAATTCTCAATAAATGAAATAAATTTTACATGACATTTATGTATTAGCGAAATTTAATGGAAAAAAGCATATAAAGTTTGTGAAACATTATTGTATTTTTTGAGAAATTTATGAATATAAAAATTGTGAGTGACTGTGGAATCTCAAGCTCAAAAGAAACAGGCCTTAAATATTTTAGGCGTACATGATGATGGTTTGGCAGACAAGCTGATTCAGTGCTTCTCAACATATTCAATTATCTAAAAAAAAATCCTAATGGGTTTCCGTTTTGCGGTGTTTGGGTATCAAGCTGAAATTTTGTACAAATATTTCCATTAAGTCTAGTATCTGTTGTTTTTTTTATATATATAAATTGAGCAAGATCTACCAAGTGGCACGCCCACAATCGATTAAAATCTTTCATAGCCTCAAAAATGTTCCCATAAAGTTGAAATTTAATAACCATTTTTATAATTCGGGCATCCATCAATGTACTGAAATAGGCGCGGTCGAATACAAGCCCACAATTTACAAAAAACTTGAATAAAAACAGAATGTGACGTCTAAGCACTTAGTTAACCACACCAGCTATAAGGCCTTAGGTGACAAAAATACCCAAATCTATAAATGTAAATAAAAAATTTCAGCTTAAAAACATCAGAATTTAGGAATGCTTTAGATCGATTCAATTTTTGATAATGATCACAAATATAAATACTTTGTTCGATCTCTGACACCTCTTTCTGGATGTTGCCTACGGAACAACAAAACTTAGTACATCCTCATGTTGTAAGGAACCGGAATGGGATGGACGGACACATCTAGACCGATATAAAATGGATTAACATTATGAAATCGATTCAGAAAAGTGAACCTGAATCGATCGGTATAATAAAATGGGAGGGTCCCCTGTTTAGGAACTACAAACATCCGTCCAAATTTAATATGATAATGTAGGGCACTGATTTGCATAACAAAACATTTTAGATACTCTGCCAATCGTAAAAATAGAGTTAACGATTGCAAATATGACAGAATTATTGAGAGTTTGTATACCATGGTTGGGGTTCTAAAATTGATTGAAGTCATCGTCAGCAAGGAAATTAACATTTTTTACAGATGTGACTCCTAAACGACAAATGCCACATCCACCTTTTATTACACCGATTGAATCCAAATCAAAATCTGAATCGATTATCTATATCTATCTGTCTGTCTGTCTATTTATATAAATTTGTGCGTAAGTTACGGGCGGCATTTTTTGAGATATTTCGATAAAATTTGATTCAAAAACTTTTAATAAAAAACAATGAAAATGGACCGGATCGAACAATTTTTAGAACCCCTCCCCAAATATATCTTCTTTATATGGTAAAAAGTTGCAATTCTTAATATTGAATATTGACTATGAAAAATTTGGACCCGAGCGGACTAGTTTTAGAACCCCTACCTTTATCATTATATTTCACGAAGTAACTTATGCGACATATTTTTAAGATGCAACTCTCTAAACCAATTAAAGCATAATTTAAGGAGCCAAGTGCTAAGGGTTACTCTTTCTATATAGATGTGGAGGGCATTTAAGATTTGCCATAAACAAAATTTACAGCGCGGTTTTTGATCTAAGACGGTGAAATTTCCCAAAACCGTTTTCAACGCACAAAAAATAACATCATAGGATCCATGAAAAATTCCAATATCTGCAGATGTTCTGCGAGTTCTGAAGCACAGGTTGTGGAATTGAAATTGTTCAAAATCGATCGGAAGACACAGTTCAACAAAAACTCAAACGGGTAACTTTTTAAAGGTTTCACAAATAAACCTTTTCTTAACGGTTAATTAAAACAAAAAAACAAAAAAATTTGTAATCGATTTTAAAAAATTGCACTAGAACCGCACCACATCACTGTCTGTTTTTCACTTTTATTTTAAACACTAAAATGGTACGGTAAGCAGATTTGCCCTAAACCATCGTTTTTATAATGCCTACAACATATGGAGAGAAGTACGATGTTATTACATTTTGAATAGAACAAAATCAAAACACTTAAATCAACCTAACTGTTGTTTAAATCGATTACAAACAGATATGAGTATATTTTTATGCAATAGACGGACATACACGAAGCGTATATTATTGCAAAAGATGTCACATTTCCATTGAAAATTTTGATTCAATCATATCTCACCAGATGAATTGATTACCTGCAATCATCCAATGTCTTATGGTTCCAGTGCTAGTATGTGCTGCATTGTATGACAGTGCACGTCTGTGTTTGGTACAATATACAACTGTTTTCATACAATACATGTGTACGGGACAATTCAGAAACATTGCAACCATCGTTCGTTCTCTCGAATGTACATGAGATTATGTGTGCCATCATATAAGAGTCACTTTATTGTAAATAATATACATTTAGTAAAAACGTATGCATTTAAACAATCTCCTTCCATGTTGACAGCGCTGTGAATATGATTGTAAATGAGTACCGTATATAGGAGCACAGTTGCAGTCGCACACAAATAAAAAGTAAAATTCTCTATACGAACAGTAAAATAGAAACACAGAAAGAGCTTTTATTGTTGTTGTTTTTGCTATGTTACTGATGGCAACACTTGAACTGAATCCATTTATGAGGGTTAAGTCATATTGTTTATATATATAAAATGTTTACGTTATATGAACATAAATAAAAATGTATATAAATATGAAATACTGTTGTGTGGAACGAGTGCGGAATTTTTGAAAAAACGCTACGAAGTCTTCGGAACGCTTTTGATGTTTTCAACCACCTCTGTACATACATACTGTTCTGTGTATGTTGAAAATCAAATTTTCATTTACACCCGATATATTTATAATATATGGTTAGCCGTATATACCTACAATATATAATTATGCTGATGAGACTGAAATAATATTGTTTACTAACGAAGCGAAAGCAACAACAAAAATAACAGCCCCAACTAAATATGAAACGCACTGCTTGGCACTCATGTATTGAAAACAAGTTCTTCTTACGCAAGTAAGTTGTTTGCGTGTGTGTGTTTGTGTTTGTGTTTGTGTTTGTATATGGCTATTTGTGCCCTTTCGTTATATTCCCAGTACAGTTCTTCGTGAATATATAAATATACACACGCAAACACATTCGCTCTTGCATATAAACCCGAAGTTGAATTAGACGATTCCGCAACACGAGAGAATTGATTTTAAATGTTTTTTTTTTCTTTTTTACTTAATATTCTGCTGTGATACTGGTGGTGCTTATAAGTTGTTTGTTTGTTTGTTTAAATTTACGCTTGGTACAATGATAATGAAACCTACACACGTTTTTTCACTTTCTTTAAAAAAAAAAAAAACAAAAAAAAAAAACGCGAAAATGCTTTTACGTCTGGCTTAAAGGGTTTCTTCCCCCTTGTCATGAACGTTTCCCTTGTACTTGTATGTGTATTATAGTTAACTTTGAATTCAATTGTGACCGTTTGCGTTAATGTACATCCCCCTTGGAAAGGTTGAACAGACAGACAGACTACGTTATATACAGAATGGAAACTGAAGTAATTGAAGATTATATCTACAGGGCATCCGTGAAGTGCCTGCCTACGCTTCTATATAATTTTAAAAGCTTCTTTAATTTAATCTTAAAAGGTATATAAAATATTTCGAATCGTTTAAAATGCAAATTTTAAACAAAGATGAATATTTTTTATTGGGTGTAAACACTATAAGTAGTATAGGCGACTATCGCGCAACACAATTTAAATCAACAATAATGCTGGCTGATGAGTATAAATGAAAAAAATTGCGCCTTTTGAGCAGTCGCATACCAGCATAATAATATGGGGGTATATAGTTAGTGTTTAACGTGTGCTCCTGTCGTGTAGGCTTAATCACACGGCATCTCAAACTGAAGCTCAAATGCAAGGGAAAAGATTAGGTATCAAATCTTGTAAGGGTATTAACTGCACTCCTTGGTGAGGAGGTTGTAATCTATTCTCTCCTTGTGAGGGGGAAAACACAGCCACCACAATGCTCCCACTAGGCCTACCTCAATATGCTGGCAGAAAACAAGTTCCTGGGGCTCTATACAGGCTCTATCTGGTGCCAGCAATAGGGTCTTGGGTCGAACCGTATATTCCACTAGGAGAAATACTACCAGTTTGAGATCTTACATCTTCGTACTGGTTACCTATAAAAGTATGGGGGTACATTGGTTTTGTTCAAACGAATGTGTGGACCAGCAAACCACACCCCCCCCAAATATTCTTAATCAGCCTTAACAGCTGAGCCGATTTAGCGATTCCGTCTGTGCGTGACTTTTTATTTGGCACTCATTGCAAATGGGCAAAATCAATCCACGCGCGAACGTTCCAATTATTTAATTAAATCCATTTACACACATTAGCAGTGTTTTATTTGTATACTTAGGTGAATGGCCATAGAGTTGATCAATGAAAAATAAAAAATTATGCACCTGTCCAGAAGTGCTGATGGTTTTCATATTCAGTTTGGTATGAACACACCCACAGTAAAAACTGAAAAAAGAACATAATTTTTAAAAGATTTTTTCCTTTCTTTCTGTCAAAAAGACGACATGTATGGAAGTCATACTAAAATTATTATTTCTTTTAGCCATAATAACAAACTTAGGATACCAAGGGGATATTTCTGTAGAGTTCTTGATTAAAAATGATTAAAATTAGTGTTGACTAAACGTCTTGTCTGTCTGTGCATCCGAAGTTCCGTTTTTAAAGCGCTGCCGGCTACAGTAGTAAAAATGTTATGTTCCACTTAAGTATTCAGGATTACTGCGAAATTTGAAAAAAGTATTGTATGTAAATTTGGACATTCACGCACCTGAAGTCTATTTTATTCCATTTTAATGAGACCATCATTATGTCTTTTAAACGGCTAGACCCATTTCTATAATTCCATGATAGGTTAGAATGTACGAATAAAGAAGTAATTTCGTTTTCTTGAAATCGCAATCTCTACTGTACAGGAATCGAAATGTAATATATCGACTAGCTTAGCACGTTGAACTCTTTAAAGATGAATTTGTGTACAAAATAAGCTCTATAGCTTAAAATTGGCAACTGTGAGAGTGCTAAAGGGCGTGTCCTTGGTCCTTGATTTTGCATTAGGAAACCGTAGAAAAACTTGAAGATTGCTTATGTCAAGTTTCACTGCGACATGTTAATTTTTATAGAAATTTAACGGACACACAAACCAACAGAAGTGCTAAAATCAACTCGTGTATATAAAAAATATATCTATTTTTGGGGTGTGGCTTATAGAACAGCCGAGAAGGCCTTGCTTGCAGTTCCCATACCCTGTAACTGTAATACCAAAGTGTACCAAAGTTGAATTTTATAAATTTTTTTTGTGGTTGTAAGAGATTTTTGTCGATGGATCGATTTCGATCAATTCAAATCGAAATCTAAACACATGTACTGAATTTCATTTCAATACGTCGTCTCGAGATCGAGTTAGATGATGCCTCCAGGTTATATATCTTTTGTATACTCTCCGAGGCTTATATCTGGCTGTTGCAAAATGAATGGTAAACTTAATATACCCTGGAGGTAGAAAAAATGTACATAAGTATGTTGAATATCGAATAAAGTGATAAATTGGAATAGAAGGCAAAGCGCGCAAAACATAGCATCACACCCCTGCGTACAATTGGCGCTGCATTACGCGACGGCACGACAGAATAATAGTTATTAATTGCAGACAACAACTATTCGTATGATAAACGAATTTTGTTAGACAACACCCTTTCGACGCTGTTGCTCTGGCAAAGTGTTGGCAACAAAATGAAGAGCTTCGTATTCATTCGCTAAGGCTCGTCTGTAGACGAGATATACCTCCATTGTGTGTGTAGCCAATCGTATGCAAGCAAAGCGATACAGTATACAGTATAGATGTGAACTCCGTTGCATGCGAGAGTCATGGCGGGAAGTAATCGTGTTTTGTGTGCTGTGTGTGCTGTGTGTGCTTACTTATGGCTCTCCATTAGTTTATTTTCGCTCATTGTTGATGTGTTGCATACTGTGCATACTCATAGTCGTTTCATAAATGGTGTGAGTGAGTGAGAGGGATAGCAGCGAATGGGTTATGTTATGGGTTGTATGAGGAAGTGAACAAGAAAGAGTATTGTGTGATATGGGCAAGAGTCTAACTAGCGGTAGAAGAAGCATGACAGGGAAGGTACTTTTCTCATTGTCCAGCGTCAAACTCTTCAGTCGATTGATAGCATTGATTATGAGAATGCACAGTGAAATTTTTAGCGCGTGATATTCATATGTAAGTGTCTGTTTAATGTATTTGTTTTGAAACGTATAAACGTATAAAAAAGAATGAGTGCAACCGTGTAGAGGAGAATGATAACTATCAATAACACTTTCTCATGGATAAACGTTTGAATTTTGGCTAAAAATCAATACAATATTGTGTAAAAGTATGAAACGATGTGCAATGTATACGAAATGATACTGCGATCATATGTCAAGTCAGTATACTTTTTGTTATGAACAAACACTGTATTGAACAGTAAAATATTGTGTAAAATATGGGCCATGGAAAAATAATTGCTGTACGTATTTGTGTGTGCCTTTATATCTTTTTCTGTTTCTTCTTTTCTTTCTATTTATTCGTACTTTTGTGTACGTTTGCAATAATTTGAAAGTCTAACAAAAAGAAAGCAAATTGCGCGATTTTTACTCTCAGCGGTGTCTGCTACATAGAGAAGAGCTCAGAGCAAGTTGAAACAATGTTTACCTGTGCTTGTGTGTGTGCATGGTTGTTTATTTCAACTGAAATGAATTCAAATTGTGCATGGCACATCCATATTAGAGGATGGTGAAGTGTACATTTTTGTTGTTTCCAAGTACACTGGCTACAATTTAGCTGTGTTATGTATAATTTCACAAGGTGGTGTATATAGCGAGGGGTCTTCATAAATTATACAAGGTGAGCTTGCGTATGAGAGAGAGTGAGAGAGAGAGAGGCATGCTGATTAAACAGACACGTGACATACATTAGCTTACTTTTCTCTACACATGTAGACATTTTAACTTGTGCTTTCTGTGGTAACTGCATTTTACTTTGGTTTACATTTAGAGTTGCCAAGTAATTCCTTATTGTAACATATGTATTAACTTTATTCGAACAATGGCTTCTTATTTTGACAACATTATACATCTGTATTCTGACATTTAAACGTAATGTATTAAATTTGAAATATGAAATGAAGTCTAAGCCCACCCACTAAGACTTTTATCAAAACTTAATCATGCAGCAAAAAATCTCATCTTGTTTAAGGTTTTACTTAGCATAGGGCTTTAAGGATTGTAGATTTAAATCAAAACACTATTGCGATCTCTCTTCCTAAAACGATTTTAATGAAGACATCACTTGATTGACAGTTACAGACAGTATTATAATAATTGTTTATATTTTATCAAATTTCGAAGTCATGGTAACCCTAAAGGCCCAATAAATGTATGTATGCATACAGTGTTACCTCCACACATGACCTTAATTTCTTTTACCATTCATTGGAATAATTTTCAAATTATCTGATAAAACATAAAACACCACGCGACTTCCTATGATAACAATACTCTAGTAGATATTATGACTTTTCCGACATTACGGATAGCTCAAGGGTTTCACTGTGCCTTGTGTAATTGTAGGTAAAATCATCGGACGCATTTGTACAAAATTCATGGGCATGCACTGATAACCACAGAATGTGAACCGCAAAAAACCGAGAGAACACGAGCCTATTTAGATATAGATTGAGACGTGTGCATGCATGCCCAAAAACAAACGCATTCGTACAACCATAAAACAGACGTAGAAGCGAAGCTCTTTTAAAAAGGCTACCTATTGGGGGTTTGGTGTAATGTTTATGTGTGAATTTTTCTTCTCTGCTTTCATTTTACTCTCGCGAGAGCAATTGAAAAAATCAAGTTTCACTGTTATGTCTATTCTTAATATTTATTTCATTATTGAATCGTGAAATTTTGTACTTTATCTAATTTGTGCTCTCGCTTAATACACATCTGTGCACATACGTTATACGTAATGAATACATGAACGTAGAATTAGAACGTAATAGTAGAGAATGTTTTTTATTCAACTTTAGTTTACAAATTCTTCTTACACCCTACACATATTAGAGTGCAATAAAATCCATGATTTTGCGTGTAACTAAACTAAAGGAAAACAATCTTTCAGAGTCTCAACAAAGTATATATTCGATGAAGATGAAAATTCATGTCGATTAGCGTGAAGTGAAATTTGAATGGAAGTGCGGAAGTATATTCTTAAGTGCACATGCATCCAATTCTCTGTTGCACAATGTTTTTTTACACGAATTTGATTTAACACGAGTTAAAACTAAAAAACTACACTAATTGTTCTGTTTTAACACGATTTTCAAATTTTTTTTTAGGTCTGTAAACAATCTATTATACTTCCATTTAGCCAATATCTTTTTTTGTACGAATTCTTTGGGAACGTATCTATCATGTAAAACGAGAATTAGGTGTACTTTATTTATTTTGATTTATTTATGCCAAAATTCCATAATTTAATTTATGCTGAAGCGTTTATAAGAATCACATACGGAGAGGGGTTCTCAACCGGCTCCTTCTTTGGAACACTACTTGTTAAGATATTTTACCATTTTCCACCAAATTTTATTAAACAATTTAACAAATTAGATGCATTGTTAGGGCCCGTCTTCATATTTTTATACCGAAGTTGAGCAAAAATTAAAAAAAGATCAATTTTTTATAGATTTTAACCGGATTATTATTAATTTTTCGCTCCAAATTGAATTGAAAAGACACAATTTTGACAAATACTGTCCATTATTGAACCTAAGACACATGTTTGCTTTAAGCTAAAAATTTGTTGATATCACGAAGTCAAGTGCCTTTCATCTTGAGCACCAATTTACGTAATAGACTTAAAGAGAGACGGCCGGACATAACTGAAGCAATTTCTCAATCGATCGGGATGATTAGAGCGGAGATGAAATTTCTTTAGATGAATTTTTCCAAATAAAAGTCACTTTTTCGAAAATTTTTCACAGGAAGTGTGATCTTATTTGGCCCACAATTAAAACATTTAACTTTTAAACAAATCAGAATATCGTGGTCGATCAAGCCCGATCATCAAATACCCTACACCACTTGATATATTATTCAATAAAAAATTTTTTTTTGGAAAAATGAAAAATTTCATTTTTATATCGACTCGTATTTTCAAAACTTTCAAAATGATACATATTTTTTTAATTTTTTGTTTATATTTATGAAATAAAAAAAAAAATTTATATGAAGAAGGGTTCTAAAAATGGTCCGATCCGGTCCATTTTCGAAAGGGTTTATTTTTGAGTCAATACATGTCCTTGTACCAAATTTCATTGAAATATCTCAAAAAATGCGACGTGTAGCTTGCATACAAATTTACATGGACAGACATACGGACATTGTTAAATCCATTCACATTTTGGTTCTGAATCGATCGGTATAATTGAAGTTGGGTGTGGCATTTACCGTTGCCCTTTCCACAGGGTGGTGCAGGGTATAATTAAATATTTAAAAGTGCAACTTTTTGTTATGAGAATGGATTTAGGAAGAGATTCAAAACTGCTCCGATAAAGTTAATTAAGGGGTTAATAGGGGTGTCTACTCTACTTAGAAATAACACCGAAACTACACATTATATTACCTCTACCTAAAGTATAATTAAAAAACTTTTTCTTCCCAAATTAAAATAATTTATGTAGCAGAAGAAAATAACTGAGTAACGGTCTTCAATCACACATACTAGACAATTTGTAATATTTAATAGGGGACCCTTGTACAACCTTGATAAAGGTCACAAATTAATGAAACTATAGTACGTGACTGGCTCGTTCACTTTATTCATTATATGGCCTGAAAACACATCATTACTTGGAATAATTATTTTCTTTATAAAACAATTGTTAAAATATTACTTTTCAATCATATAACGAATACTTCTAGAGTAAATTATTATACTAAACTTTATAATTATTACATCAATATGAATTGGAAAAAGTGTAAATGATGTAGTCGGTTATAGCCGATCATTTAATACCCCACACTACTTAGTTTCATAAATTATGCTCATAGTTGAGTCAGTAAATGCAAGGCATTGTCATGACTTACATACATGACTTCGTGAAATATTATTATACGGGGAGGGTTTCTAAAAATGCCTCAATCCGGTTCACTTTCAATAGGGTTGTTCTTTGGGTCAACACTTGTCCTTGTACCAAATTTCATTGAAATATTTCAAAAAATTCAATCCCATAGCTTGCGTACAAATTTACCAGGACAGACAGACAGGGGTAGTGCTGGGTATAAAAATTTATAAAGCCAAACCTTGTAGGTCCTCTACCACAACAGGGGTAGAATACATTTATGAATTAACTGCATTTTAATACCGAACGAATCGATTTAGCCATGTCCGTCTGTCCATCTGCCTATCCATGTACATTTGTATGGAAGCTACTGGTCGCATTTATTTGAGATATTTTGATGAAATATGGTGCAGATATGGACATGTCTTGACTCTGAAAGGAACTCTATTGAAAATGAACCGATCGGAGCATTTTTAGAACCCCTTCCCGTACAAAGACCGATTATAATAAATGCCTTTATATAGCAAAAAATCAAAATTCTTTAAATTTTTGGACTAATTTTGAACCGATCGGACTGTTTTTAGAACATCTATCTATATTACGAAGTGACTGGTATGGAAATATTTCGCGTTTACAGACACAACTAAACTAATTGTAGCATAATTTGTAGAGCCAAGTGCTGTAGGGTATTAAATGGTTGAACTTGTTTTATATTTGTAAACTTGCTTTTGGATACGTACCCCCCGAACTAACGGAAAATGTCAAAAGTTGTAGATGAGTATAAAAGTTATCCCTTCGAACTTGTGGAGTATGCTTAAAATGTAGCAAACATGAACAGTTACATGCTGTACTATCGAAAACAAATACAAATACATTTCAGAACAGGTTATGGCAAGGTATTCAATTACAAGAAGGACCGAAGACCTTTATCCGATATCATAGTGAAAAGTTTTACGTACATATTTAACATAAAAGAATATCAAGTGCTGTGCTCTGGCATTTCATATTTTGACACATGAAAATATTGATAATTTCGAATTTCACTTTTGTGTAGCTGGCCCGTGACGAAAAAGGTACCCCAACTTTGACCCATATTATGATTACGAGAGTTACAATTTTCTTCAATTTTTCGCATGTAAATCTATTAGCATCCATAAACATTTGTAAATATATTCAGCTTAGACTGAATGCTAAATACTTTATAATATCAAAAATCTTGTTATAACGGATCATAGTTAGCTAAGTAAACTGAAATATTTGGTAAAATTAATTCCACTTGACTTCCATTTGACTAAGAGAGTTGATGACATTTAACAACAAGTATATAACGCCCTAACACTCTGCGTAAATATGCATACGGGAATTACATGACAAATAATGTGTAGATGCGAAAATGTTGACACATGAAGTACCAACTATTCCTTCTGTATGGACGGGTTGGTTTGTACGCAGTGAGAAATGAGCACAACGTTAACTTTACAACACTAACTTTCTTGGCGGCTTGACATAAGAAATCCATTGCCAGTGGAGAGTGGGTACCATAAACATCTAATGTGTGTATGTGTGCATTACATGAGCTGTGCGCCTAAGTAGTAAACACTATTACAAAAGTCATGTACATATATACGCACCACATACATACACACAAAGACGTCTAGTTATACCCTCCGCACAAGATGCGGTATGTAACAATTTTTTATACCGTTTGCAACTAATGGAAGAAGGCCTCATAGAACAAAGCGCATATGTTCTTGTTCTAGTTTCAAAATCTGATATATCTAAAAATAGGTCAGGTCCGTGCGTCCATATTGAATCGACATGTGGTTTAATTGGACGAAATCGGAATCGAAACTGTGTTATAATTTGTCATTACACAGGTGTGCTGTATGGGAGCATTCGGACAACACGCACGCCCTTCAATATACAGAAATCCTTATTTAGTAGCAGAATTTGATCGTTAAGGAAAAATGTATCTTTCACACCTTGAGGTGTCGTTAGGAGAGGACTTAATGATGCACTCAGTGTTTAACTATAAATATAGAGGATATCCAACATATGACCATTTGATTAAATTTACTTTTCTTGTTAGTTCCTAGTTTCCTAATGTTGTTATTTTTTTTGTGCAGTGTGTGAGTAAAAAAGTTGTGATTTATGTTATACATACATAGCGTGCTGGGTGTTTTTCTCCCATACCACAACACTACCCCTTCATCCTGCTGGCTTTCGTACATTCTTCTACGTATTTTTGCATTTTATCTAACCGTATATACGAAGTACTCGCGTTTTGTTTAAGCTATAAATTGCTTTTTGGCAAATTTAGAATCTCTATTCGTTTCAGTCGGTTTCAGAGTAGATGCTGTGAGTTGCCATATATTGCCGATGTTCTGTTGCAACGGAACATTTTCTTGTTGGTATGTATTTATATTTTTATCAGTGCAAGCAACATGGCGAAAATAGTGCAGTGCAACGCAATCATCTCGTTTCTACCATCTTAGTGTTGTTTTCTCTCTCTCAATATGTTTTCGTCATGTTATGCGAATGCGTGAGAGCTTTTCTAGTAAAGCACACACAAACTTTGATTGAATTGTTGTCTCGGGAGAGCGCATGAGAGTACCATTTACACTTTGTTAGATTGATACACACATAGTTCCTCTTGTAGAAAAATACAATACGAGAAAATGTGTCGAATTGTTCGTTCGTGGTGCAACATAGGTTTAGTACACAATGCATACCTCTGCTGTTTTATTAAACTCTGTGTTTGGCGACGACTGTGCATAAATAAAGTGGGAAAAAAAAGCAACGGGCAATGAGTAAATAAGAAAACAGAACGAAAACGAAAAAAAAAATACTTGTGATGATGGTGGATTTGTCAGTTGTTTAGTCAGTTGGTCTGTCGCATTGAATAAAGTTACTTTGGATTTTCTGTTTTGTGACTATAGCGGCGTAATTGCAAAGAAGAAGCAGAAAAAAAGTCTGTTGCTAGACTCCTTGCTTTGTTGTGTTTGTGTATAAATTATAATATATTGAATTGTGGTGAATGTGCTTGTTGGTGGCTGCCGACACTGGGTAAACTGGCAGAATAAAGAAAAACTGTGAGCATAAGAAAAACTGAAATATTTCCAAAAAAAAAAAGAAGAAACACATCAACGTACTCTGGGACAAATTACAACATTGCCGGAAGGGTAAGTTTTATATGTAAGTAACATATAATGTATGAATATAAGGCATTATGTATAACTATGTGTGTGTGTGATGGGTTGGAGGGTTTTGTTGTTATTGTATATACGCAGCCATGGCTATTCACAGCATTACTGATAAAACACTCGAACATTTCATGAAATGCGGATTACATTGAATCAATTATTATTCGTTCAATAGCTCTCAACAAATACTAGGTAAATATTGTACATATCCACCACCACCATTGTACAGACGTCCTTACGTTAACCCGATAAGACTTATTTTCGAATACATGAAGTAGAACTACCTACGGGTCGAGTATTTTGTATATATTGCTCTACATATATATATATATATATCAAAAAACTTAATGCGGGACTTGAAAGTAATTCCCATGTTATTTATGCATAACCTTTACAAATGCATCCGCCATCATAGTGCAACATATGAGAGAATACATCCCTGTTAAAACGTTTGTAACGGTTAGAAGGAGATGTCGGAGATCCATATTGAGATAACGCATTCAAACTTGACCGAATCTGCATTCTGGTTCATATTCATTTTGGATAAGATCGGTTAAGTGATATGCCCACGGTGCATGAAAAATTGAAAAAGTAGCAAAACTTAAATTCTTCCGCATTATATGCAAGAAAAAAAGAAAGAAAGAAAGTTAAAAATGGACACATATACTCCTTGGAAGGTTGTGTAGTATCAGTGATGGGTATTCAATGTTATGCCTAAAACACAAACTACAGAGAATAACAACTACAGACAATAACAAATAAAACCTAAATTCGCCCTATGTCAGATTTGAGTATACCGTTGGCTCTGTGTTCATATAATACAGCCCTGTCTTAAAGATTATTGAAAAACGATTTAAATATCAACAATAAAGTATTTCGTAAAATATAAACTTAAAACATTAACAAGTAAAAATATTATAGACGATCAAGCCCGGTCATCAAATGCCCTACACCACTTAATATATTATTCAATTAAATTAATTTTTTTTTTTTTGAAAAATGAATGAAAAATTTTATTTTTCTATATCGACTTGTATTTTCAAAAATTTTTAAATGATACATACATACATGTTAGAATTTTTTTTTTATTTTTTGTTTATGAAATAAAAAAAAAAGCAAATTTTATATGGGGAGGAGTTCTAAAAATGGTGCAATACGGTCCATTTTCAATAGGATTCCCCTTTAAGCCAATACATATCCTTGTACCAAATTTCATTGAAATATCTCAAAAAATGCAACCTGTATCTTGCGTAGAAACTTACATGGACAGACGGACATTGTTAAATCGATTCAGATTTTGATTCGGAAACGATCGGTATAATTGAAACATCCGCACAAATTTAAAATATCCCTTTCCACAGGGTGGTGCAGGGTATAACAAGTGAAAAGACTTAACCTTAGGTACCCTACCCACTTATATGTAAACTGTTGGTGTTGAGCAACGCGCCCTCTTTTTAAAGATCCTTAAATTAGTAACATTTTACCTCAACAATCAAATTTTCTATTATGTAGGGATTTATGTAAGTTGTGGCAATGCCTATTATCTGACCTCGCCCATTTCACATGTACCAAATTTTAACGTTATCGATTAAACATTAGATTACATTTTACTGAGATCACAAATTTCCAATTTTTGAAATGTTTTTATTTTCCTTTAACGCTTAATCTTTTTTTTTACCTAGCTACGCCCATTTTTAGCAAATCGATAGATGGATTAATAAAATCACATGTAGTACGCTTTCTATTCAGAACTTAGTTGAACGATTTTCCTAAAACATAACAAAATTCTTTACATATACTAAACTAACAACGTTTTTGGTTTTAATTTTTAATTTAATTTAAATGAAAATGATTTCATTTCATGAAAAGCAGTACAAAGTTTGGAAATTTGGTATCGATGTTTTATCTAAAATTTCAATTTTTTAATTTTAAATAAAAAATTCTATAAAAGATTATCAACAATGTTGAATTTCTCTCTTTCAATTATTAAGGAACACTAAGTTATGTCAACGATGAGTGTCCGTCCTTTGAAAAAACTGAAAATGACAACAACAACAACAACAACAACAGAGATTATTATACGAAAGCCCAAAATTAAAACATTTAACAAAATCTTCACCTGTTATTTCTGTCAGGGCTATCTGATTGATCCCACTACCATCGATGTATGCCTGCATACATGTAAGTAATATTCTTAAGTGCACCATTTTCAATTCAAATATTCGTTAAATACAATATAGATTGTCGCAGTTGTATAGTACAGTACTTGAGAAAGAAAACATATTGCCCCCAATGTGATGACACAGTTACTGGCGCAAATCCGTTAACCTTTGAAAATCTAAAGTAGGTTCACTAATACTTACTAATATAGTCGTCAGCTTGATCAATTCTTATTCGGTTTATTGTTTAATCAAACAGATTCGATAATATTTTACGGGCGATTATATTCAAATTGATACCGGGTCTCTATAAAAGAGAACAGGAGCGTATAATAAAGTTCTGGAGTTCGCCATTACATAAACAAATCATAGCAACATCACTGTGCAATATTGAAGATGAATTTTTTTCACCAAACGACCTGATAAGGTTAGTAGTGATATTGGTTGGAGTTGAATAGATCAGCAAAAGCTCAGCTTTGCTGTAAATTGAATAGAAAGCGACATTGTTTACTTAAGCTAACATCGTTTATCAATTTTTTTTTTTTTAAAGTTTATCATTAGAGTATCATCCGTTGTTAGCTAAGCAATGCCGGTGGCATGATTCTATACTACCACTAACGCGCTATTTACAATGCCCAGCCAACGTTAGGATATTGCATCTAAAACGGTTTTTGTGCTCCAAGTATAATGTGGATGTTAAAAGTCGTAAGCTAGAATTGGATGTTATGTATGAAGATGAAATTTTACCAAATAATTATACTCTGATGGATGTAGCTTATTGCTATGAATGGAAGCGGGTAAGTTTTTTTTAAATTACAAACTTATTGATCACACACTAAATTACTAAGATTATCTGGAATCTTGAAAAAGTGAAATTGTTATTAGGTTGTATTGAGTAGGTAGGGATTGACTATGGCCTGACCATTTATTCCATAGTTACACTGTATACATGAGGCCAATGCCTTCTAAAAATGATGCGATTGTCTCAGCAAATTTTGTCAAAAAATATTATTGTGCATAAATTTACATAGACGGGGACAGATGGATGGCTGGATGGATAATCGTTTCAGATTTTCATTTGGATTTAATTGGTATAATTGAAGGTGGGTGTGGCATGTGCCGTTTAAAAGTTGCAACCCTTTGCAGGATATATGTAACAATACCATTAGAACGCTAAATGTCTTTTCAAATCATTTATTTTCATATCATTTTATTAATTTAGGGAGGTGATATATACGAGGTGTGTTTAAAACGTAACGAGAATTTTTGTTTTATGAAAAAAATATTTATTTATTCATCAATATCTATTTTGTCCCCTTCAAAGTAATCCCCCTCGGATATAATACACTTGTGCCAACGCTTTTTCCAATCCTCGAAACACTTTTGAAACTCGATCTTTGTAATAGCTTTTAGCTCTTTCAGCGATTCGCTTTTAATGTCATCTATGCTTGTAAAACGACGGCCTTTTAATGGTTTCTTTATTTTTGGAAATAGAAAAAAGTCACACGGAGCCATATCTGGCGAATATGGAGTTTTGTTTTTGGCCATTATCGTGGTGCAGAAGCCATGAATTGTTTTGCCACAAATCCGGGCGTTTCTTTCGGATTGCTTCACGCAAACGGCGTTGAACTTGTAGGTAGTACTCCTTATTGATTGTTTGACCTTGTGGCAAGAATTCATGATGCACTATGCCATTAAAATCGAAGAACACAGTGAGCATAACCTTCACATTTGACCGCACTTGTCGAGCCTTTTTTGGTCTTGGCGATCCAGAATGCCTCCACTGGGACGATTGAGCCTTAGTTTCGACATCATATCCGTAAACCCATGTTTCGTCAGTAGTTCTGCATCGTTATTAACTTCATTTACCGACTCCTGAGCAACTTCCATTCGCCGCTGTTTTTGTTCGAAATTCAAAAATTTTGGAACGAATTTTGCTGCCACACGTTTCATACCCAAAACATCCGAAAAAATTTGATGGCATGAGCCAACTGATATGCCAACATCATCAGCGACTTCTCTGATTGTGATTCGGCGATCGTTCATAACCATTTCTTTCACTTTTTTCACTTTTTTCATCAGTTGTTGATGTGCTTGGGCGTCCGGGTCGTTCGTCATCTTCAACGTTTTCGCGGCCATCTTGGAAACGCTTATACCACTCGTAAATCCTTGCTTTACTCATAGCAGACTCACCATATGCCTTTGTTAACATTTTACAAACTTCACTACACTTTATTTCATTTTTTACGCAAAATTTAATGCAGGTTCTTTGATCCATTTTTTTTCACTAACGAAAATCGCCGAGCTCGAAAAACACGTCTCACGTTAGCGGCTGCCACTTAAAAAGTAAACAATGAATATTGCTGAAAATTTTATCGTACTTCAGGGGCATGTGTACCAACATAATAAAAAAAACTCTCTCTCCAAACCCGCGAAATTTAAAAATTCTCGTTACGTTTTGAACACACCTCGTACAAACTACATAATTAATAATGTCCTAATTGAATGGGTATCATCCATTAATGATCTCGGCGTGCTACTGGACAGTAAGCTAACTTTTAATGCGCATATTAATACAACATGTATTAAGGCCAACAGAACTTTAGGCTTTATTAAGAGATGGTCGAAGGAGTTTCAGGACCCCTATACAACCAAACTTCTTTTTACCTCTTTAGTTTAGGCCTATTTTAGAATACTGCTCTGTAAAAATAGTTTTTACTTTTTTTTTTGTCTTCGTGGTCTGCCACGGAGTCCTAACCTGAGGCTGCCCTCATACACAAGTCGTCTTGCTTTGATAAAACTTCCTACCCTCAAAAGCAGAAGGACAATGTTGAACGTGTATTTTATGCACAATTTGCTTAATAACTGTATTGATTCGGCGTTTTTATTGTCTAGCATTAATATCAATGTACCTTGACGCGCTTCTAGATATTTTCGGTTTCTTTGCATAAATTATTACAAAAATAACTATAGCAAAAATAACCCGTTACGACGGTTATGCAAGACCTATAATGACAACTATCATTGAATCGATCTGTGTGAAAATGCTGATATAATTAAAATTACATTAAATAAAATATTTTAACTCTGTCTAACTTGTACTTTCATCAGCTGAACCATGATTGTGTAGCTGATTAATTGTTTCGGTTGCGGTGTCGGTGTCGCGATCTGCAATCTATCGCAGATCTATCCAATCCCGTTTATAGGATTGGCTAGTCGTTCGTTCGATCCGGAATGGCATGAAATGATGATACTGACACAAAAAATATTAACACACAATTTATTTACTTTTGTTTAATGAAAAGTTTGAATATTTCTTAGAACGTAACTCAAAATGTATCAAATCCGAATACGATTAAAGAACTGCCGCTTCTTTTAACTACAATCGTAAATTTTCCTCAAAAAGATATTTTAAGGGAAAAAAATCTGATAATTTTTTCCGCCCATTGATCCAATAGCTCCACTTTTATAATTCCCATACATATATAATTCTTGAATGTAATAAGACCGCAAATTCACAGCGATGTCTGCATTTTATTGTATATACTTTATTTCTATTCCATTTACAGCATGACCCTATGAAATTTACCTATAGAATATTAATACGAACAGATTTACCAAGAACAACCGCAAGAGGATCATTAAAAAACCGCAATTCATCTCAAACTCTGACACAACAGAATATTCCCTTTACATCATCTTCCTCTTCCACACAAATGGTGGCTAAAACAAAAGAAACAATCACATCGAAAAAAGTATCATTCAATAATGAATCGCTGCCATCACATGCTAAAGTAGAATGTGATGGTGTATCAGAGAGTGTAACGGCTCCGTTGCCTTTAACGCCTTTATCACATATCAACAAATGTAAAAATATAAACGAAACATTGCCAAGTGCTGAATCTCAAAACGTTATAGAAGCGAAAGTGAAAAATGCGCTTAAATGTGCGACCAACAGTAAAGTGAGTTCTGTTGCATTTTTGGCCAACGATTTTAAAAGTTTGCGCAGTAATCACATAAAGTACAGTAATTGTACTTCTACTCATAATCCTAATCGAGTTATTAAAGCCAAAGGGGTGAAGGCAGCAGATTCAAAACGTTTCCCATCAATTCAAACCAAAGATGCCACAACTAGATCCGCTTATGATTTTCAGGATGATTTGATTATGCCCGAAACGATCAAAAAAGGTGGCAATGTTGTTGCGCCCGAGATGGCAACAAATACGATTAAAGCACGAACTAAAAATGTACCGAAATTAAAAATTGAACTGAATAATCTAAAGACGAAATTAATTGAGAAACCGAAATCGGCCGATGTACGTTTGGATGCCTTATATGAGAGTCGTCCTAATAAATTTCGCAAAATCTCTTTGAATGATTATACCCCAACAATAGCGGATCGTATAGATTTGAAAACATATGCCAGAAATATTGGCTTGAAACCGATCGAAATACAAACAAATAACGATCATCACGGAGAAAACAATGATGATAAATGTACTCCAAATGCATCTCCAATGTCCTCAAGCTCTTCAACTACATCATCATCGAATAGTAATGTGAATATTCCATCTTCAATGGACATAACTGCTGCTGCATCAACGACCACATACCATAAAAAGCGTAAAAAGAAACATTCCAAAGAATCGAAAGAAAAGGAAGCCGGCTGTAATAAACGGAAAAAAATGCATGCTGAAATATCATCGAATTCGGCGGAAGAGAGTCTTAAAATGAAAGTCAAGTTCACGCAACCGCATAATACGAAATGTCATAAACAGCACGACAATAAAAAATCACATAAACTATTCAGTCCCGAACTGGAGAGGCTGTCAACTAATTTACAGCAAATGCCTTTGGATAGTGCAAGGAAGGGGGATACAACAACAACAATACAAAATTTACAATTATTCCCAGCATCGGCATTTGTTATGGAACGAACCAAAAAACAATGCAAAGATTATGAATTTAAAGAAGATACGAACATATCGTCCTCGCTACCAATTATAAGTATGGCCAACACGAATGACCCGAAATTACCTTCTTCATCACCATTACCACCAAGTTTATTCAAAACTGCTCCATTAACATTTACTACGTTTTCAACTTCGACCAGCAACCCATCCACAGCTGATTCACAAACATTACCAATTAAACTGCACCAAATGACATCAAAACCGTTAAGGGCGTCAATTGTTAAAACCACAAATATAGTACCGGTTAAAACGAATAGTGGTCCTTGCAAGAAAACTCCTTATTTTGCTATACCTCATCCACCACGAACATACATTCGAAGCGGTCATACAGCTAAACTTTCGGCAACACCCACATCCATTGCCAGTGAAGCTAATAAGCAATTGGGTAATTTATTAAAGCGTTCAATATCTTTGGATGAATCCAGCATTCGCCGAATTGGCAACGTAGCAACTGTTAATAACGGCAGTCATATGAGAACGTATCAGAGCGGCGCGATACAAAATCGTTATGAAACAAAACCATCTGAAGCGGTTCCCCAGAAAATATCTTCATATATACCAACATACTCTCCACTTTCAACCGCTTACAGTCAGACGCGCTCCTATGTCATCAATAGCGATAACAAGGTGACTCCGTTATTGCCATCACAAATTACACCCGCCCACATTATACCAAGCAGCAAGTCTGCGATGCAAACGTCTAAGGCTAAAGAAGAAAATGGAAATGTAATGCGTTCAACGGCATCTCCTAGTAACAACACCAACACTATTACTACAAGCTTCAATACGCTAATGGGACCGCCTTTGCCCGTGCCTAGACTAATACGAAAATCTTCTCTAACTGGTCTAAATATAATACCGACTGCTGCTAAATCGCCACCATTAGGTTCGGTTTTATCTCTTAATGCTGCAAAAACCACAACCACTATGACACCGACCGATTCGAAAAATACGTTAACATTTCTTTCACCATACGGACTAAACTTCTGTAATAATGTGCCTTCAACATCAACATCATCGTCAAGTAAAGGTGCGGGAACCTCTCATTATAATAATAACACAAGAAATGAACCAAATAGTGTTGACAACAACAGTGCGGCTGGCGATAAACCCAAAAGTAATCTAAGGGACTTTCGCCTACCCTCGCGCAGCACCCATTCAGATATTCTAGATCTAACAGCCACCAAGAAATTCTCGGTGAATAAAAATGGCGGTTGTTTACCGGGATTAATGAAAACTGTCACAACGACAACGACGACCATTGCAAACACTGCGGGCGGCAGCTTGGAAATGGCATTAAAAAAAATCAAACAAAATATCAACAGCAGCAGCAGTAGTAGCAATACAACGGAAAAAGCCATGACCGACAATAGATCGTCTAACGGAAACAGTCCCTTTAACAAAATAACAATTTCAGTTTCGTCACCGAATCGTGAGGATTTATTAAATTTACAAATGCTATCAGAATCGGCGATAGCGCGCGAAAGAATTATTATACCAACAATAACAACATTGCCGCCACAACAAACCGTCTCGGCGGCGGCAGTCTCATCAGCATCATTTATGTATGAAAAGGTGAAAAGTGCACAAAACAGTTTGGTTAGACAACAGAATGCCTCAGTGCGAAACATACCAAATCCATCGGCGTTAGCGTTCCGTAACCAGCAACCAATAATGGTTCCTTTGGTTACTATACCGGCTGCATTAAGGGAATCGAATGGAAATTATTATGTAGCATCACCAACGGCAACTGCACACAACAAAAACAAGTCGATTGCACCGTTGTCGTCGTCATCGTTAATAACGAAAACATCATCGACAACAACTACCATCTCTGCACCCACCACCACCACATCGGGTATGCGTACTGCTGCAGTAACACAAAACAAAAAGCATGCTTCCATAGATGAAGTGGCAGCCACATTAAATATGAGAGCAGCAGCTGCAGAAGCTTTATGTAAAGCCACCTCTTTAACCGGAGAAAAACTAGAAAGTTGCTCAACTAATGAGAAATCAATAGTAACTCACAGTACAGCAACAATGGAGAAGATGAATGATTTGGTGTCAAAAAAAGCAAAGCAACCAGTTACTAATGCTCAAAATACAACAACTAAGGAAGCGGATCAATTATTGTATGAGAGTGCATCAAAAAAGCTGGACATTGTGGAAAATAAAGGCTCCTTTGGATTATCCGCGTCCTCTACCACCACTTCATTATCAACAACTGTAAAAACAGAAGACCCCATAAATGTTGCTTGTTCAATACCATCCAGAAACGGACCAGATGCGGCCGCTTCATCTTTTGCGGCACCATCCAAATTAGCCTCATTAACCATCACTACTACAACGCAATAAATATCATTACAGCGACAGGTATGTAGTCGAACCTATTATGATTTATGCGAGTACTTAAGTAATAATTTAGTTGTAAAATTGAGAGACACATGAAACACGTAAACGTGCCAACGTACAATTTCACAGCTTTTGCATTTTATGCTTCTGTTTTTTACAGTTATCTCCTTCCTTTCTCTCTTTATATTGTCGTGCAATATTTGATATTTCATCTTGTGAAATTAATCTTAAATTAACAAAAACGAAAACAAAAACAAAACAAAACACGTCGTAAGTGCTTGTGCAAGTAAGCTAAGTAGAATTATGTTAGAATAAGAGTTATGGAGGCAACTTTCACTATACACAAAGAAAGACATGTGTATGGAAAAGAAAGAAAAAAAAACATAAAACAGACATGAAAGAAGAAAAATCTGAAAAAATCTGGAAAACTTTAACTCATAACTTATGATAAGTGAAAAAGTTATGGCTGGTTAAGTCAGCCATTAAATATCCTATACCGCTATCAATTTTACTAAACATAATTTGATTGTGGGCATGGTCCTTGATCAATTGAAAATGAAAATGTTTGGTCACAAGTCCAATTCAATATCTCAAAATGTATAAAAGTTAAAGTGTTAAGAACAGAAGAATATTTCTAGATCGATTTATTCATGATTTTGATGATTTCGATTCAAAATTATGGGTATTGGTTGCAAACGGAATAACAAACTTTATATAAAAATATTGAAATATTTTACTGTTTACAATATATCCGTCTATGTATGTGTGTGTTCAACACTTTTATGAAACAAATTATTATAATTTGCATAAATATTTTAAAATATTATGAAAAGCAATATTTTTCTGTCTAAGAGAACAGGTTTTACCGCAACATCCACTACTTGATTATAATATATGATCATCACAAAGACGTTAATTAACAAGTACAGACTAACTTAGCTAAAAGCCCAAACACATCTATTCATATAAACGCTAGGCGGAGCAGGTCTACACGGTCATGAATGATCAAGCAAAAGTATATACTTTTTAGGAGTGTGTCTGGTGTCTTCTTTTAAATCTTGCAAACTCATTCATACACACATTAACATATATTTTTTAATATTAAATTATGTGTGAAATTAAAATTGTCTTCTTGAAGAATGCGGAAACTAAACTGTGCGCTCTTCCTTAAACCAGAGATAAACTTTAAAGATAAAAAAATTCAATTATAATTATTAAAATACATACATTAGACGATTTTATTTAAATAACTTATAATCGTTATTGTGCTTTATAAAGTTTAAAAATCAACAATAACGATTTAAATGTGATAACGAGTCACAAGATAAGAAAAGAAAAATTCGAAATCTAAAAAAAAAAAATCATATCAATAAAATCTAAATCTAATGGATTTTTCATAAGGACTACCAAAAACAGAATATACACTCCCGAACAGACCGATATGGTTACATCAACTGATACTGATTTAAAGTACACCTAATTCTCTTTTTACACGCTAGATACGTTTCCAAAAAATTCGTGCAATAAAAGATATTGGCTAAATGGAAGAATAGTAGATTGGTTTCAGACCTTAAAAAAAAAAAAAAATTTGAAAATCGTGTTAAAATAAGACAATTCGTGTAAAAAGAGAATTCATTTTTCGTTTCAACTCTTGTTACATTAAATTCGTGTGAAAAAAGAGAATTTTTGTTTCGTTTCAATTCGTGTTAAATCAAATTCGTGTAAAAAAAATTCGTGTAAAAAGATTATTCGATGTATATACTACATGGGGTATCCTTCTGAGCCTTGCCGTCGTTTGGACAAAGTGACATATACCCTCACATACATGGCGGATATTAAAGTTTTCGTTATTCATATCTATTCTCTGTTTTAAAATCACCTGCACATGCATGATTCATTCATTCTTTAAATGACGGTTTGTTTACTAATTCTTGTAATTAATAAAAGTGGAAGTGAGAGCGGATGTCGGATTCATTGTGTAAAGGTTAGGTATGGCATAAAACGCAGTGTCTTGTTGGTTTTTTTCTTTTTATTCAATTTATTCAATTTATAGTACCCATGTACTCTCCCATATATACAACATAACAATAATAGATTTAAACATAAAGCACAAGTATGCACTTTCGGTTACAAGTTATGTTGAAAATGAAACGATAATGCATTAATTATGCAAAATTAAAATGTTAATCGAACATACTAAATAATCGGCCATTGAGAAAAAATTGAGAAAAACGAACCACATGTTACCACATGTCTATGAATATCTTATGGCCGTTATGTAAATAACATAAAGAGAAGTTCGTCATATAAGAGAACTATAATTATCGCCCTCTCTCTGTCTCTGAATGATATGAATAATATGAAACAACAACAACAACTCCGGGCAGTTGTATTTATTTTTATTATTATTCCAAAAGTTTTTAATGTAGCATAATAAATATTTATGTATCTTATATGTAAAACGTATCAAACAAATAAACATTATGTGTTAGTATATAACATGTAGCGTATTAAAATTGTAGTAAATGTATTGAAATAGCGAGAATATATAATATTCAAGTACTATTGATAAAAGTTCCCCGTTTTAAAAGCAAGTGAAACACCATTTAACTCCCTACACCACTTTGTTCCACAAATCATGCACTTTTTTAAAAATAATAGTTATATGGAAACTTTCTAATTTGATACAAATTTCATTGTTTAGCTAATAAACTATTCTGCACTAAATTATTAACAATTTTACACCATAAAGCTCTAGTGTCTTCTTCATTTTATTAAGAGAGGTTCCAATAAAAAGGCAAATTTCTACATATTTCCAAATTCTGTTAACGAGTAATGTGAAAAAGTTTTCCCAGAGGGAACTTTAATAGACTATAAGAAAACCAGGTTGAGGTCTTCCAGCTTCTATTAAGCCATACATTTCAAATAACATGTTAAGAAGAATTTTTTGCAGTGTAAATGTTTATTTCCGGTAACTATATCTTATTCTCTTTTTAAACGATAAATAGGTTCCCAAAGAATTCGTGCAAGAGAAAAAAAACATTTTTGCTAAATGGAAGAATAGTAGATTGGTTTCAGATCTAAAAAAAAAAAAAAAAGTTGAACATCGTGTTAAAACAAAATAATTCGTATAAAAAGAGAATTTTTTTCGTGTTATATGAAATTCGTGTAAAAAAAATTCGCTCAAAAAGAGAATTTGCTGTATTATTATGCCAATCAATTGTCAAAGTCCTTCACACATATCTTTATCTTTATCTTTCATGAACAAGCTTTTTCATGACAATGTCACACGTTTAGCTATCCATGCGTAATGAAGTGGTGTAGGGTACATTTGCACTTATTAAAACTTCATCTATATTTTATATTTATGTAAATGAGCATTTGTGTGTATTTGCACATTTGAGTTTCCTTTTCTAGTTATGAGCACAGCTTTAAACCAAATTTATAAATAGTACCTACCTACGTATGCATTGAAAATCAATGAAAAAAAATGTCACATAACCCCAAAGTGTACACACGCAATATATAGTAAGTACGCTTTAGTATATAAATGTGCTTAAGTGAATATGAATAAAAGTAAATAAAAGTGAATAAACAATATGTACCATATAAAAAAAATAAAAATAAAAATAAAAATTGCTTTTCATTTAAATAATGTTGAGTGGAGTGCGTGCACTGTGCACAGGGACCAGAGGTAAGTTTACTAAATATTTAATTCTGAACAGATTGCTGAATAATACAGAGAAGGCTCATAGATTTGATGCAATGCAAGCGTTCCAACAGCAGAGAGATACTTGGGTGAATGATGAGCATTTTAAATTTTGATGCTGTTTGAAGATGTACATTTTGCAGGATCTCTGATGTCACCTTCTGGTTGTGGCAAACGGAATGACAAATTTAGGTGAAGAGTTCAAAGATTCAATTACTTGAACATACTGTATTTGTTGAGCGTCTACTCCTAACGTGAAGGATTAATTCGACGTTTTTTATGCGTCCCGAGTGCCCCTTCCCTAGGAGGTACCAAATTAAAATATTATATTAGCGTATATTACCTTCCCATTGGTAAAGGTTTGCTCTACTTTCTAGCATTAGCACAACCATCGCGATGCTCCCACAAGGGGGCCTATCCCACAGACTGGCAAGAACATTAGTCCTTAAACTTCCAGCTACCCGCAGTACCAAACGCTATCGTCTTTGATGGGACTTTCGACCATGTGGTCTTTTAACTTTTCCCGTGAGATGGTAGCCCACTTTTTGTTGCTAAGCAATATAATCATCACTAATATTTAGTGGATTGCTTGTCCCTTTAATGTACCCCGGATTGCTTGGACGAAGACACCCATGCCGGTGCTCGATTACTTGAACAGGCCCGATTAAAATTTTTGCCTTCCCACCCTTTACCCTAGTTTGACAAAATATCGTTTTTCTTACTGAATTTCTTATAAAAAAAAAAAAACTAGAGGCCGCTTGAAAACTATTTCTTTGATCTAAACTCATGTTTGTATCATGTATGTGAATAAAAATGTAATGCTGTGTTCAGGTGAGTTCACATTTGCAAACAAATGAATGAACAAGAATTATATTCTTTAACAAGCAACTTCTCACGCACACTTGCATATAACCCACTCACGCACACATTACCTCATAACTTCATATTATAGTCAGGTATAAAATAAACCATAATATCCACCGGGTATGATTTGCGTTTAATATTTAAGATGAGGAATAACACCGTCTACCTTAGCCATACGCTGTACCTTTCACATATTGTGAGTTAACAACAAGAATAACACAAATATAATAATGCTCATAACTAACTGATTGCTTTGTATGGTATGTAGTTGATAATGTGTGCGCTGTTGTGGGTGGGTTCAACTTCAAGCAAAAACCAGTTGTTAAAGAAATGCTTTTAATGAATTTTTGAAATTGAAATTAAAAATTCAGAAATCACAACAACACTTATTTGGTTAAAAAAAAAAAAAAAATTAAGTTAGTTGGGCCATAGTAAGCAAAAGCAAAATGGAACGTTCTCCTTTCCAATACAATCCACATCCAAAACGTATAATTTCTTCAATCATTCTAATAAATAATAAAAAGTTTTATAGGAACAGAGATTCTAAAATGTTTAAAAATAAAAATTTATATAAAATTTTTATACCCTCCACCTTAGGGAATACCCTCTTCCTACATATATTCATTTTGATCAACCGTTTATCAGCATGAAAAGAGAAATCGTTTGAGATATGTCCGTACGTATGTCCGTGTGTTGTTGACACTCTCACGGTTGTAATTTGTGAGACATCAACAGTTCGTATCTTAGTTCAATTACGCTGTTCTGAATTGAAATTGAGCAAAATCGATTAAGAGACACGCCCACAATAAATGAAAATCTCAACATACCTTGAAAAAATTGTATCTTTCAAAAATTATATATCGCACAATGCTATGCATTTCAAGTTAAAATTTGGTATATATATAAGAGGTACCGTTATTCAAAAATGTGCCAAAAATGGACCTAAATAAAATAGTCATATACATAAATATGGCAATAGAAACTTATTTTTTTAGACGATGGAGGATATTTAAGCTTCGATCTTAACCGAACTTCTCTATTTTGTTTATTTTCTTCTTTTTTTTTTTTTTTTTTTGTGACACATCTATCGATTTTTATTAAAAAAGATCCGGAAGTTTGGCGCATTAGCTGCAAGAGAAAGTTTTTTTTTATATTTAAGGAACGAGACGTCTATGCCACCTCGATTTTATCAATAAAATCTTCTTTGATTTCACCAATCATTTTATATAAATTGATTTTCAAATGAAATCGTTCTATTAAATCTAAACATTAACGATTTGGGATATTTAAATGAAATGAAATGAAATAAAAATTTTCCTGTAGTATGCATTTCATCCATCTCTGTACGTTGTGATCTGTTAAGCAAAACATTTTTACAAAATGCCACACAATGATGTGGTCATACCCGAAACAAACGAAAAGAAAGATTTTACATAGAATGGATAAAAAAGGAAAAAAGAAACCCACACAGAAACGCAGAAAACTTGTATATACTTAAGGTTTTATGTAAAAAGACAAAGAAAACAAAAAAAAAAAAAACCAGTACGGAGAATTTAATGCAGAAGTACTCGTATAGTGTGCTGAAGGCATGAAGGCCACAACTTTCAAAGTTGTGTAACTTTTCCAGAGAATGATGAAAACTTGAAAACGGATAAATCGTTTAAATAAGCAAAAGTGCAAGAAACTAACATATATATAAACATTTTTAATAAAATATTCTAAAATAATATTAATCTCAAGTTGCGTTACGTAATGCCTAAGTTTTGAAAGCTGAACATTTTTGAATGTGAATTATTATGAATTGAATTGAATTTGCATACTCTGCAGTTTCCCTTATCAACCCTTTACAATCCTAAAAAGTCTTCTCCAGCACCCGGACATACAGACTAAATTGACACTAAACCGAGAAGTAAAAAATTAAAGATTGTAATATCTAGGAAGAGACGCAGTCTCGAATTCTAAATCGATTTGGCCCTTCTGTCTGTTCTCGACATTCTCGGGGTCACAAACATTGGCGCATTTTGGCAAACGAGCACAAGGAAAGTCGTCCCTCGTTTTCTCCCTCAACTAATTTCATATTAGAACAACTTGTAGTATATATATAAGGTCTAGCATAGGAAACGTAAGACTAAGACAATAGTGTAAATGTGGCTACCACGATTCTCCAATAATTTCCAACGAGAAATATCGAGTGGAGGGATATGGGGAGATTTCTCACTCTTTTTTTTTTTGGCTAGCGCACTGTCAAGGTGATCAGTCGTAAAACAAATCATTCAGCTACTGTGAGTATTGATCCACTTGAAAAGTATAAAGTTACAGGTAAAGTCTGTACATTCCGTATACATATATAAAGTGTGCGAGCTAGGGTACAGAACGTACCGTCTGTACATTTGCGCTAGAGACGAGTAGGACCGGGTGTACAACCTGTTAACAGCAGCGAGTGTGGCCCGAATGGTAGGGGGAAGCATCAAAATATCGATATTATTACATAAATTGCAAAAGAAATATCGGTTATAATAACTAGAACGCTTTCTTTTATTTATTAAAAAAAAATTAATGGACGAAATACCCTACGCGGACGGCTTAACCCCCCGAGCATAGCGGAGAAATCTCGTTATAAAGATATTTTGTAAAATGTGATTTTTGCAGTTTTTTCTTTTATTATACAAGTTAAGACGATTGCCATTGCTTGTGATTCAACAATCTTTATTTGATTCGTTCTGTTATAGTTTAGTAAGTTAGAAGAATACAATAGTTTATGTGTGTGTGATTTATAATTCGTGTGTTACGCTTATCCAAACAAAAAATGAATTTTAATTTCATTACCACAAAAAAATATGTTTATTAATGTAGATGCATTGCTTGACCTATTGAATTGCTAAGTGCAATGAACTATTCAGCAAATTAAAGAAATATAAAATGCTTACAAAAAGTTATCATTGAATGAATTATGCTAATGAGCAAACAATAAACAATTCATACTGAGTTCAAGATAAATTATTTCATTTCATTTCATTTCATTTATTTATTTCATTATTTAGTGTACATAAGTAGTCGTGGGTGCCTCCCGACTCTCCAGCTCGTAGCTTATATGAGTCGGGAGTATGCACCAGATAATATGTTAAGTACATGAACACAAGAACTTAACAACAATTAACAATTAAAAACAGAGATTTGATAACTATTTACAACTAAAGGCCACTCGCATATCTTTGTGCAAGGTACATCATAATCTCTTTCTTAAAGCGATTAGAATTTTGTATAGTCTGTAGACGGACAGGGAGAGAGTTCCACCAACGCATTGCGAAAACAAAAAAGTTACGTTCAGACATGAGGGAAATATGTCGGATAGGTTTAATGTTGTGGTTACGGTTAGACATTGAGAATTCGAGTCTGTTGAAGAGGTAACCTGGGTCCTGCTGGGTTACGATTTTATGCAGTAAGCAAAATGATCTGCATTTAAGCAGGTCCTCCAAGTTAACAGATAACAAAGATATCGTGTAACTCGAGACGCGGTCATACCTCCTCAACCCAAAAACATACCGTATAATGGAGTTGTTAGACTTTTGTAGTCTCTGTCTAGAAACGGAATCGCAATTGGCAAACAGCTCGCACCCATGGAGTAGTTTAGGATATAAATATGCTTTGGCCAATAGTTTCCTAATGTTATTATTATTAAAAAAAAATTATATTGACCAAGTCCATCTTATGAATTTCTTTAAAATATTTGAGATGAATCTGTACAGATGTGAAATTTAGAATGAGTGTTTGTCTAGAATGGTTTTCGAAAGGGAACCGGAAGGATGTCGAGCCGAAATTTCGATGAAGGGACCAAGTGTTTGATGCCCTGCAAACACTTGGTGTACAAAACTGGAGAAGGCGCGCCAACAGTCGAAGCGCGTAACGTTCTCTTCTGCAACAGGCCAAAGACCCAAATAGGTTGTAATCCAACCATGATGATGATGATGATTCGTCTTTTTTATTGGGATCAAACATTTGAAAATGGGCATAATTTATATGGTGACAACTTCTGAGAAGCATTTGTATCACAAGGTTGCAATATTGTCATACTTTTATGCTGCTTCCCATTCATACTCTATATAGTTGAAACCATCTGATTCGATACTTTTGGAAATATTGTTCCGCATTGCTTTATAGTCGAGATATCCATACAAATTTGTACATTTGCTTCCAAAGATTAATTAACTTTTATATACTCCACATAAGGCGGGGGCTAACTTTCTACGAGCACATCTAGTTTCTGCGTGTAGAACGGGCAAGTTTCTTTCACCCTCAAAGAATACAAAAAATTGTTTAAAAATTAAAGTTGAATTTATATTTATATTGGATGGGAATGGATGGGCGGGGTCAGAGAAACAGACATTCTTACAATTTTACAGAATTTGACGCGGAAGTTGATACTTATTACATAAATTATTAGAAGGCCAGACAGTTTGTGCATAGATGTGAAAGGTATTTAAGATTTGTCGTAATTTTGGTGTAAATTGAAGGATACTTTCTTTATGGGCATCGAAATCGATATCTTGCTTTAGCCATGTCTGTCTGTTCTATTTCTTGCTGGCACTTTCACGTTCACCAAATTTTATACGCATTATTAAACTAACATGTTATAAAAACATTGCTAGTTTTTTCAAGCAGATTCCAGATTGTTATGCTCAGAAGAGACTAAAATAACTCAGCCAGAATAATGAAAGTTGAAAAGTTGCAATATTTTGCCACAAATTGTCTGAAACTCTGAACGTCAGTTTCGGGTTCAATTTTACATGGTTTCTCGTTTATATTATATGATATATAACGGATGACATAAGCCGTGAAAGAGGGAGAATACAAGAAAAGCTGAGATACCGCTTAATTTTGTTGTCAATAATTTATATTAAAATAAAAATAAATTTTTTTTTAATAAATAAATTATTAATATAATATAAAAAATAAATTGATAAATATATTTATAAATTAAAAATAAATAAATTTTTTTATGTATATTATATATAAAAAATTATTTTTAAATTTATTATTAAATTTAAAAAAAAAATAATTTTTATAAATAAAAAAAAAAAAACGAAAAAATTTTTTGAATACAAGAACTCGAACCCGGTTCTGTTTTTTTCGAATTCAGAGTTTATAACAACAGTAAACCTGAACCCCTTTGCGTTCAGCTTTCATTTCAGTCCCTTTTTTAAACTCATATCTCAAACTTGTTAAAAAGGAAAACATTTTCTCCACCTTTAAATCGGAATTTAAATATTTTTCGTTCTTCATTGCTGATTGATTGGTAACGAGGGGAAGGGACCAAAGTTATAATCATAAAATCATCATTTACATTTTGCATATTTTATTCAACATGAATGCGTAAGAAATTACGTTTATCATATATTTCACTTGAGGCGAAAGAAAAATTCGAGAAACGACCGATTGAAAAGGAATTAATTGAAAAGAAATCTTTGAAGTAAAGTAAGAACACAGAGAGAGAGAGCCTTTAACGAATGTTGCCTGACGATTATATACATTTTAAAGTTGGTTTGGGTTGCACGTACTTAACTTGCGCGCTTCATGAAAAATCCAAAATCCGTCTTGTTAGCAAACAGTTTAAAAAACCAACCCACTCAACGCTAATATGGATTCAATTCACAACGTGCGACATTTATACGCATTTGCTTACTTTATTTATATCATTATAAACACAATCATTTTTGTGTTGGTCTTACCGTGTTGGTAATATTCGGTCAATACTATTGTGATATGATTTTGGTCGAATTTTCTATACCTCTCATAATGGACGATGGCCTTTAAGGTACAAAAAAAAAAAAAGAAAAGAAGGGTAGAATTTGTATATATTTAGTCTTCGGTTAACTGTCGCACAGAGTTTATAAACTTTAAGTGCTACACGGGCCAACAGTCCGAGACTCATATAAGAGTCTCGTAAGTTTACCTTGCTTTAAATCAAAAAACGTACTCATACCGACAACATTTTGTATACAAATTCACAAATACTTAGTTCACAAACGAAAAACCCATCTTTCGTGTTTGTTTATAAACACACACATAATAACACACACATATCGTATGGCACGTATTTTTATGTGTACATGTATTTATTCGCTACAGTAGCCGGTTTTCCAAGTTTTATGTTGCATTTGATGTTACCGACGTGACAAAAAGACGACGTCTTTGGGCAACCAGAAACGGGAGAATGAATGATTGGCAGAAAAGAAAAGAAAACAACAAAATTCAACTGATTACTTATACGATTTTGATTCTGTTTGATTCTGCGCGCTTTGGCATTGTCTTTCAAGCAACACTCTACTCCTCTACATTGTCGTTGACGGTGTTCTGTTTTGCTTTGGTTTACGTTTAGCGGGGACCTTCACCGACCATCGCTTTCAACTTAGCTGTCGCCGGTATACGTATGCGAACTTATGTAGCGTGCTAATTATTTGCTCAATGTATTAACTTTGAATGAAATCTTGAAAGTCAATATTATTTAATGTTCGGGTATTTTGGAGGCCGACTAACATTATGTATTTGTTATTATTTCTATTAAAACAATTCAGAAAGTATAACATTAGCCATGTTTGTCTAAAAATATTTTATAAATAGCTCACATGGCGTACCATGCAGCTTTGCTAAGATGATTTGTAAAAGTGACCACTTTCCAGAGCTCTTTTTCGGGCTTTGCGAAGCGTTACGGTACGTTTATTATGTGCCATCACACAACAATTATATTTTTACACTGAATTTCACCTTGATTGCTCAGGAAATGTAGGCGTGGCTAACGGAAAATCTCTCAATATAGGGTTTGCTTATTCATTTTACCATTTTACCAATAATATTTTTATATTAGTCCAAGTCCGCCTCTTAGTTGGGAAAAAATTTCAAAATGGTCCCGTTGTTTTTTTTTTTTTATAAATATTGTATAAGGATGACATTTTTAGCGTTACATAATCCCATTATTAACACAAATAACGGTATTTTTTGTTCGGACAATCCCTACTTCGACGAGGGAGGACTTTAAAGATTTGATAAAACATTCGATCGATTAGTAAAAAACGATATTTTTAATAAATGTTTAAAAAAATTTACCTTTAGAACGGTACAAACGATATATAATGTTTTAATATAGAGTTCTTGATAGGTTTTTGTCTAAATAATTTCCGAAAATTTCACAAAAAATTTGCTCTCAAGTTATTTTACTTATAACGGACAGATATCTGCATAAAATTTCATTTCTATATTTCTAGTTTTGCGTTTCAATACGTGTTAATAAAATGCTAAAGAAACTTTTCAGAATCTCTACAAGTGAATCATGTTTGGTTCGACACTCGAAACATTCATTTGAAATAGTGGTGAAAAAAAAAAAAACTTAAACCTTATACAACCTGCGTTAATTGGTTCAAATTTAATCTTAACTTTAGTAACGTGCATCTCTTAGCAAATGATCACTCGTTATGTCCCATATATAAATGCAAGCAAGAACGCTTCCTTCAAACTATTTTAAGAGAAACAAGTAAAACAAGTAACAAGTCAAAATGTTGTATATGGCTTAGGCGAATACTAGGATACCCTACACATTTGTATGTGAAATGTGGGTGTGGCGTAATGAGTTATATATTTACCGAAAAAGTCGCTTACTGCACGAATTTAGCAAATATATGGAGCATTTTTAAAATTTTGTGGCCTTAAGAGCTTTTTATTATATATCGCCTGGTATTCAATTTATTATCGATTTAGGATTTGCTGCATTTTATGTGGAGGATGTAAAGAACGAAATACATAAGTTCAGGTCGTATGAATCACTATATAAAAATTTATGACATGGCAGTGATGCCTTTAAATTTTGGGTGTGGTGTTTAATTGAAAATCGATTTAGGATTAGAATGCTATTCAAGACTAAGTCACACGTTTGAAATTTAATTAATGTGTAGGCGTGTCAAACGTTATGATAAAGTTAGTGTAGTATCGATGCAAGAAATACTCAACGTATAAAAATCATTTCAAACTAGTTTTGATTTATCACGTAAATAGTATGTGTACAGGCATCCCCCGTGTAGCAAGGTATTCGAATGGTGTGACGTCCGAATAGTGCGGTTAAAAGTTGCGACAACCTTTGAATTATACCAAGTCGCGAAAATGACTTAAAAATTAACTTAACTGGGAAGGTAAAGGTGACTGCCTATATTAGTGGTTTGTCTTTCTAACCACTATACTGACATTTTCCAGCTTAGTGTATATGTTCTCATATGTACAAATTTGTATGGATTTTGTAATGTCATCTGCCAAAATGTATATATCGGAACAGATTAGTCGAGTTATTCGAGGGATACCTGTTTATGTGCAGCCATATAAATATATAGTACTTGTGTAAAAAGTTGTTTATAAAATTAATTAGCAAGTGTTGACGTAAATATTAAGAAGTAGCTCATTTAGATATCTCATTAAAAATTGTTCAATTTACTACTCTCTCGCACTTATGAATATATTTATATATACATTATTTATATAGTATACAAAAATGCGCGCAATATATATTATCTGTATTTATCGTATTGTACTCATATAGCTCATAGGCATATAAGCACGTCACTCTCAGCGAGTCACCTAACTGTATTTGTGCTATTTGTACTCTCGTACACATCGTAACACGTCACATTATATTTGAAATATGAGAGAGAGCGTGGTTGCCAAATTTCATTCTCTCTGACATAATTTGCGCGTATACACTTAGCAAATATGCATGCATATACGTATTTACGTAGGTATAAGTATAAAGAGGAAAAAGCACTCTGGGTGCTGTTATATTATTATCTATAATATATACTCCTATTTGAACAAAGCGTCGCATTGCTCTGTAACTTCGTAAATCCAAACGAAAGACAACTTCGTGTCGTTGTACATAATTTTATGCACATATATATATACTCTACATATATATATATTTAGTAAAGAAAGCATATCTGTTTTTTTTTCATTTAAACGAAGCACTTATAGGAACAGTGCTATAAGTACCAACTACCTATAAGTCTTTATACGTATAGCGTATGTATAAGTATATGTAATAAGTATGTATAAAAGTATACAATAATTTGGACTTGAAATTGTGTTTATTACGCATGAACTGCTACAAGTTGTACATATTAATACGTCATGTGATAGGAAAAAACCCAACTTTGGTTTAATTTGATCCAAATCTTATGATACCTTCAACAATGGGCGTGATGTGTATACAACAATTAGACCCTCTTTGAAGCATAAGAATTGTTAAAGTGTTAAAGTCAAATTTAAAGGCCATTTTCATATGGGTATATATAGTAACTTTCAAGATTTGTTCCCAACCAAACATAAGTTTTTTACATGTTTTAATAGCATATAATAGTAAAATTTCAACTTTGTTTGAAACTTTGATTTTTATCAATTCGAGTATGCCTGTCATCCAATTATGCCCATTTTAAATAAGAAAGGGGATAAACGGGATCGTTCAGCCTAAAATTTAGCACTTTGCTCTAAAGCGAATATTTTTATATCCTCCAGTAGTAAGTATTCCATGTAATAAATAAATCCAGGTGTAATATTTCATACTTGGAATCTCAGAAACATTGTTAAAAAGACGTCCCTCTGATTTCATTTTAAGCTATTGTCACTTCTTTGAACATAATAAAATATAAAATTTCCGTCACATCTTGTTTATTTTTGATTATATTTTTTATGAAAAAACGGGACGTATGGATGCCGAGGATGTTATGCTATCACTTAAAAATTTATGACTGAATGATAGACAATCGCTTTAATTAATTTAAAAACAAGTAAAAATGTTATAGTCGGTCAAGCCCGACCTTTTAATATACACCATTTAGCTCCTCCAATTATGCTACAATTAGTTTAGTGGGCATCTGTATATATATCATATAGGTTACTTCGTAAAATATAATTATATGGGAAAGAATTCTAAAAGTGGTACCAAAATTTGTCAAAATTAGTAGGAATTGCGATTTTTTGCCCTTAAAGACTTCCCTATATAACAAAAACCTTATATGGAGAGGGATTCTAAAAATGATCCGATTCAGTTAATTTTTAATAAAATTTAAAAAAATTTTATGCATAACACCAGGCAACCGCAATAGCTCAGTAAGCTAATCTGAATCATAGATATTTTTAAAAATCTTATAACATTTAAACGGCTGCACAGATTTTGTTTAAACTTTTTGCGAAAGCTCGTAAATTAATTCAGCTTTTAAACCATTTAGTTAATAAAGAAGAAATATTTTAAAAATTAAAGCAAATAGGCAATGCCACACCCATTAATTACATATCCCCGAAAAGCTACAGAAATTTCCAAATGTTTGCAAAAAATTTGATCAAAATCGGAGCAGTAGTTTTCTAGTTATAAGCCAAGTAAGTTCACACTCATTCTTGTGGTCGTCATTTTGAAAATCATGCAAATATAAAAAAGTGAGCAGAACACCAGGCTCTCAGAATTGCTCAGCAAACTTATCTTGATTATAGACATTTTTAAAAACGTTATAACTTTAAAACGGCTGCACGGATTTTGTTCAAACTTTTTGTGGAAGCTTGTAAATTAATTCCGCTTTCAGACGAACTATATTATTTGCGCGTGGCTGCAACCATTTATTTAATAAACAAGAAACATAATATATATGTGTTTTATTATTTGATTTTTTTTTTACTTTTCAACTCTATTTTCCCAATTCTTAAGTTGTTGATATTTTGTTGCAGCACAAATGAATTGCAATAATTGCCAAATAAATTGTTTCCGTAAATGGTGTGGTGTAGCTATTTGTTATTTAATTCATTATTGTGTATATAATTTATATAATAGTTCATATTTATCTAATGCGTTTATATGTTAAATAATGCCTGTGTGTTTACGCGAGAGACCCCATAAACATTCTCTACGATTCTCTTACTCAAAATGGAGAGACCATGCACCACTCTACAAACATATACTGTACGTATTTATTTTTCATAGAAACCAACACTCAAATTCGGTACTTTTCTATGCAGTAAAATTGAATTGAATATATGTGAATATATATGTGCACACACACACCCAATGATCTGAAATATATTATAATGAATGTGTATTATAATGAGAGAGGGTTGAAGAGGGGAGAGAAAGAACCTTCTTATATACTTGCTTAAAAGCAAGTTGGTATTAAATGTTAACGAAGGGCAAGGGAGAACAAATTTCGCAAAATGCTTATGAAGGCATAAACATGGGTTGTGTGAATGGACCACTGACAGTTGTAGACGAAATGTACATATATATTAGAAGTGAAAGATGACATGATGATGGGTGATATGCAGTCTACTTTAATAAGCAGTTATACATGAGATTGTGTGTTTGTTGTATTTTTCTGTACGGTTCGTTATATCACCTCTTCTCTATGATGGAGATATTCTCTATTATTCATTACTTTATAGCATAAACTTTTATTCGTATGCCTGTGTGACTAGTAGTTAACTACTTAAGCACGAAAAGGTCACCACCGCACACTTCATTCAGTACGTTCACTATAAAGTTGGGTTTTGTGCTGTGTTGCCACATTTCAGTTTCTTTAATATATGATATTGCGAGTATACCGGTTGTAGTCTTGCTTTTGTTTTTTCTCTTACAGAAGAAAGCATTTTATGAAAGGGGCTTTCAACCGTAAAAATGGAGGAGGAAGTTATTGAAAGGCGCACTTAAATATTTTGTGCGTTTTATTGTTTTGCTTTTTTCATTTACTCCATATACCTTAAGTACTGAGATATATATACTGCAACGACCCCAATTTGATTAAATAATTAAAAAACTCCTTAAAGGATAAAACTTATCAAAGATCGAATTCTATACCAAATTTATTTCATTTGTAGACAGAACTAGAAATTTAAAAATCCAGCATCTCTGATCAGGAACTAATAAAAATAGGAGCTCGCAAAGTTCAAAGTGCAAATATTTAGGTATGCAGGTGTGCATTCATTCACATAAGGATTTATTTTTGATTAATTTTTAATCGTATTTTAAGTATAAATCCCTTTTATAACAAAAACAAGTGAAAATGTTATAATCGGTTAAATCCGAACATTTAATATCCTCCAGCACTTAGTTTAGATAAAATTAAATGTAAATAGTAAATGTGAGGAATTGTTACATGTTACAAGGGTGTGGCATTTGCCGTTTAGAAGTTACAAACATCAACATAAATTTAATATACCTTTTGCTACAAGTGGTCGTAGCCCAATATTGTGGCTAACAGATAGTTTTTGTCAATTGTGAGCGGGCCTCCTGACTGAATTTGCCGAATTTAAATTCGCGCACAGAAACTAGAAACGTCTGAATATAAATAATACCTTAATATCTTAAAATTTGAATCCGTAAGAAATGTACAAAACGGATACTGATGGACATGGGTAGACCGATAGAATTTGCTTGCAGTATCATCAATTCCCTTAGAACAATGGAAAGGGAAAGAAATATACCTAGGCCCTAAGAAGAGGGTCAGGTCTCATTCTGTTGTAATGCACTTGAAAACCAGGGCTGCATCCCTCTCCCTTTTTGTGGATTAATAATATAAGGTTTAACAGTAGGGAGGGTAGCAGAGAGCGGAGTAGGTTTCTAGTTGGTATGTCGCCGGGGCGAACTCTCCCATATAACCACGTGGTTGCGATCATTTAACTAACCCATAAAGGACCGATTCAGATTTTCATGCTGATCGATAACATGTCGGATTATGAGCAACAATTTTTTTTTTCAATTCTTTCTTTTTTACATATTTCTATGAAATTTGCTATTAGTACATGTATTGACCAAAAGTTGAATTTTATTCAAAATGGATTGAATCGTATTGTTTTTTGTAAACCCTCCCCATATAACGTCCTATTACAATGGAAATCTTAATGTATGTGTCAAAAAATCTCATTTTTTTTTTTTGCCAAAATATGTTATAGGTTGTGCCAAATTTGGACTTGTTTGAACCACTTTTATTACCCCTTTCCATATAATGATATTTCACGAACAGGCTGTCTCGGGTTTTCTCAAGCAACTAAAGTAATTGTAGCATAATTTGTGGAAGTAACTGCTTAAGTGGTCACTTACTTACTTATAGTTTATTAAAGCCTGTATGTTAAGACTGTGAAGAGATGAGGACTGTCATACAAACACAGGGACGAATACTTTAGAATGCCTCAGGTTTTGATGCGGATCAAGAAAATGGGCAATTCAAACGGAATAGGACACTTAGCATGCTCCCAACCCGGCAACGAGATTGCTGACGAGTGTGTAAGAATCGAGGCGAGTAGGTAGGACATTAGCGAGAGAGTAGAGGTGCAAACGCCACTCTCGGAACTTAACGGCCGATTGGACAGGGAGGCGGCGAGATGGATATACGATAGGTGGATTACTCTATCGAGTTGTTACATATCTCGCACTCCCTGGCCTCGGTTAAATCTTAAGCGAACTAAAGACCTACTAAGTCTAAACAGGAAATAGATCTCTTCCGTCGTCGGAATCCTGACGGGGCACTGTCTCATAGGCCATATGGCTAGCAGATACGGAGTCCCGTATAATGATTTCTGTACAAGCTGCAGGGACGGGGAAGAGGCGGAAACTGTAGAGAATCTGCCCGGCTCTACAGAGAAAACGATACAAAACATTTGGAGTCAGTCCCAGAGGGTCTAGGGTCACTAGCAGTTGCCAATATTTTCTACCTTACCTACAAGCCTTCTCAGAATGGCTTAACTGACTTTGCGTTATGTTCTGTTTCGTCGGGTATCACAATGGGCCTAATTGAAGCTCTTCTGTTTAAGCGCCCACCTGTGTAACCTAACCTAACCTAGCATGTCCTCATCTTATCACATATAACAACAACAAGTACAACATTTAAAACGAAAACGCGAACCTGTTCCGTAAACAATTACGCCGTCGGCTAACCACTATTAAAGTACGCATTGCATTACATGTTGAATGTTGTACCAAAACAATGTTTTTTTTCATATTATGGGCGTGTTATTTATTCTCATCATATGGATGGATAAAGTAAACATGAATGTGTACGGAATTTCAAGTTTAAAGCTCGTGCTATATGTGTATGATTAGGACTCTTACCGATTTTGCCCAATTTTATAAACTAAGAATGTCGGTACGGGCGTTAAAATATCAATTTAACGCCAAAAACTCTCGTGTTTTGTTTCGTAGAGACAATTCTTCACAGCTTTTTGAAGAATTTCATAAATTTCTGCCTGCCCGCATTTTTTTTTAATCTGCGTGAGCGGAATAGGGATACGAGAAACTTAATGAATATCTTTCATCTACACCACATTTGTTGCATTAATATGCAGTCAAATAAATTTCATTAAAATCCGACAAGGATGCAGGACAACGTAAGCTTGCAGCGGGCCTCCAAATATGGAAAAAAATAATTCCCTATGCTAAAAAATTTCAGCAAATGTGTTTGAACTCTTATGAAGGTTTTGTACTTTTACTGCTTGGTCCAACCCATGAAAGGAAAAAGAATGTTTTCATTGGAATGAAAAAAAAATTTAGTTAAATTTTATAAAATTAAAATCCTCTACTCCCTCGCGCGCAAAGCAAAAGATATGTTTAGCGTTTTCAAGAAAATTATAAGTAGAATTTTCGTCATGTCCGAATCGGTGTGGATATACGTTAAAACTACGATGACTCCTTTTTTGTAACACCGGCCACATTCTCTGTAGTTAAGTTTAAAGCTTGTAAAAAGTCAATTAAGGACCTAATAGTTTTATCAGTTGTATGGTTTACTAAGTTCTGCGCTAAACGTTTCTCTAATAGGAAATACAATTAAAAGGTATATTTACTTCACATGTAATTCCTTCCGAGACGCACAGTTGTTAGTGAAATTCTGTTTATGAATTGTTATGAATTGTGTTTATGTTTTTTGAAAAATTACTCTTCTTCCTCCTACAACTGCCATAAAAAAAAATGGAGTAATGAAAGAAATCTTAAAATATCCAACAAACGAATAACCAACGCTACAGAAAGCGACTAGCGCACTAAACCAAATGAAATAACTGTACTTTTAACAACACGTGAAAATATTTTCGCTCCGCCTTTAGTGGTGAAAACGAACGAAATTGTATATGAGAGCGCGTTGTTAATAATCGAAAGCGCTCATTGGCTAAATTAGTTAAAGCACAAAAACGAATTCATACGAATTGATACGATGACGCTGAATCGTACCAATCAAACAAAAACATACATAAATGAGAGGAAAATGTACGCATATAAAAAAAAAAAACAAGTACAAACGAAGCATTTAACTCTTGCCAGAGACCTCTAAATATATTTCGAAAATATATATATTTAGAGCTCTGTGGTTTTAGATGTTATCATATGCTTGGGTTTCATACTGCAGCTTATATGAGATATATGTATGTAGGGGCATAGGTTCGAAAGCCTAAATGTTAAAGTTGAACGAGTAAGTGCGGGTTATTTAAACATCCTCCTCTGGATTACAGACATATTAATATACTTGAATTATTATTGAGATATATGTGAGTTTCTGTTTCTTTGGATTTGTGGCATTTCTCTAAATTGTTTAATAATGTATTGATTGTTTTTGTGCATGTAGAGAAAATAGAATATTCAAAAAAATATACCAACAGTACGTAGTTAAGAAAATATAAAGGAAATGCTATGGAATGTTTTTTGTTTTTATTATTTTATAAAAATAAGTTAATAACAACGTCATCTGATAAATTTCTTTAAGAAAAGATCTCACGGAAAAGTTTTGAGTCACAAGCAAGTGTACAGACAGTTTAAACTCTCTAAAATTATTGGTCTAAACATAAAGTAAAAAGTAGTCACTTGGGGCGCTTGTCTCATCAATTTTTACTCGCAAAAGTATGTGTATGCGTTTCTATTTACATATGGAAGCATTCCACCATTTCTTTTTATACCCACCACTATATGAATATATGTCAAAACGTCAAACTAAATAGCCAATGAATGGTTTAAGAGAGACTGTAACATGTGATTGTTTTATGTTTTTTAACTTTTCAACAAAGTTGGCAATTCTTCTGCATAAAAATGTGAATAAAACTGGTTGTGGTCTTGGATTAAAGTTTGAAATTCATTGAAATAAAACGTTACAAAAGCATATATGGTTCATTATGGAAAGTGGCACTTCCATTTTTATAAATACACCAAATGGAAAGTTAATCACTTATTGTTGAAATGGCAAAAACTGGAATCGTCATCATCAGCAAAAACTAGCAACACTTCTGCCCAGTTTGGAAAAAAACAAGTTTTTGCTGCAAAGTCAGTAAGTTGTTAAGTCATTTTAGTCGAAATCAATTATCCAAGATTTTGGTATTCCCCGTCCTATCAAAATTTTGGGTGTAAATGGGCATTGATGATGGGTATGCCAGATTTGGTAGACGCTCAATAAAGCTTTTTTATTTGGTGCATCATATATTGGACCTCAACAATTGGCCAAAATCTCATTTTCGAACAACCTTTGTAAATAGACTGAAAATCTGAATATGAAATTTCAGATTCAGCATATAAAATATATATCAATTCGATTCTAAAATGTTTATTTTATATAAAGAAATCATTTAGAATGAAACGATACAAGTTCATTTATTAAAAATTTTATAGCGAGCGCTCTACTGTATAAAAACTAACAGTATTTGAGAGCCAAAATATGTAAAAGTTGTCTTCTAGGGCTCACCCCGATTATTTACCGACTTCAAAAGCAAACCTTTCAATATCTCCAAAACAAACCATTTTCATTCACAACCGCTTAAATGTGGAGAGTATAGAAAAGCTTACAAAGCATTTACATTGTTGTTGTTTAGTCATTTGTTTTATATTGTTTGTGTCCTCACTGCCACTGTCACAGGCCAGAGTAAGAAAAATGCTGCCAAATTTAAAAAAAATATAGTTAAGCTTCTCACCATCATGGCAAAACAATAAATAATCAAACGAATTTGTATAAATACGGCTTTGATTACATCACACACCCACCTGGATAATCCATAATAAAAAACACATTTCATAAATTTTGATTTTGAGAAAAAGAATTTTATTTTTTATCTACCGGTAGACAACAAACATACAAATATATACATTTGTAAACATTCACACACACATTGAGAGAGAGAGAGAGAGAGAAAAAAGTAATGTAATAGATATGTGAGAACAGACATCATTAGCTGCAGGTATATAATTGCAATCTATATGTGTGTATGTACGTATATAGATTGTTTTCGTTTTTTTTTTTTTTTGGTGTGTAGTAAGAAGATTATGGTGTGTGCCGTTAGTCTATTTAAAAACTTGATAATTATGTCGTTTTTTTTTTTCCAAATTTCCAGTGCAGTGGTGTGTTATCTTGATGGGTGTTTGATTTGTTTCGTTTCGTTGACTATGTTTGTTGTTGGTGGTTTGTGAGAAAGCGAATAAGTATGAGACACGTTGAATGTCTCTGCAAACACATGATGATTTAACGTAAATAACAGTGTAAAGGTACTTATATGAAAAAAGATGGGTGGAACTGTGAGACGTTTACGTTGAGAATAATTTTCTTATTACCTTCATACATACAATAGAGTTCTGTACAAATACTAACTACAAATATAATAATATTATAAGTATATACATTCAATTAAATATTAATAAATTATTATAAAAAAATAAATTGCGCCAAATATTCAATATTCAACTTATATGAACATGCCGAGGTCTTCGTAAAAATCTTGTAAATAGGTAAGTAATTGAGGAAAGGACGGTCTTTGTTTCGGGTCCATCAGCCAACAGCATGACATAACGGTAAAACTGAAATGAAAAAAAAAAATTCACTTAAATTTTCGGATAACCGTGCCGCATCAGTTGAGTTGTTGATTCGTGTATGAGCGCATTCATTATAATTTTTACATTATAATGGAGCAGAATTCTAAGTTTGTCACGTCGTTTACGTCGATTGACTTTAAAGTGTGAATCGTTCTAGCCACGTTCAGTTGTAAATTGTGAAATACTTTATACAGAGACTATAAGTTTCTGGATGCTAAGTTTAAATTTTTAATAAGACTAAAAAGCACCACAATAATAGACATGCCCATAATAATCTATTAATGGCGCAGACTATATAGTTCTACTAGAGGATCTAGTCAGATACTTGCCCAACCCCGCTTTTTCTACAGATGTGGCGATTATTTGATTTAGTTCGTTTAAATATTCTAACGACTTACAATTCGTCTGGACAATTGATAGGCTGTGACAAGCGGAAACCATCATTTAAATATGGTATCAGCTCAAATATGTCGACTTCTTGATATGGCGTCAAGGCTAGTGTCGCTAATTCCCAGAACAACACACCCAAACTCCAGATATCAGTCTGAGCATTATAGAAATTCTTTTTCTGCAAAGACTCCAAGGCCATCCATTTAAGTGGCCTATTTTCATTGTCGCACAGACAATGATAATCATCGGGGAATAAATCATGCGACAACGCATTATCGCATAGTTTCACGTACGCATAATCCAAACTGTAATTAGATAATTAGTTACAAAACCATTATGAATTGTGATAACATAACATGTAATTGAAACGTTAAATATTAACGATTAAGTTCACTCACTAGCAGTTCCTAGTGGCTATATCTTTGTGTACAATCCCTATAGAATTCAAATGAGCCAAACCTTGAGTTATATGCAATCCGTATTCAACCAGTTGGCGTGTACTGAGCGGTGTGTTCAATTCACGGGCCTGTTGTAAATATCTGCAAACGGTATAAATAAATAATATGGAATTGTAATTGTGGAATGGAGGAGGAAGTATATGCGGCTACAAACATTTTTAAATTTCCCTTGCATGGGTAGGAATATACAATTTGCGGTGAGCCCGGCAATTCCGTATTAGCCAACACGGGTGCCAATATATTTTGATGTACAATCCCTATCAACAATGAGGCATCTTGTAGTAGGCTGGCGACTTGTGTTAAGGACGCTCCATCTATTACTGTTTTAATCAGCATATCGCACGATGCACCCAGCAAGCCGCCCAAAATACGTCCATAGGTACCTTCTTTGATTAGATGCTCAATTTGTAAAGTGTCCGGTTGGATGTGAGGAACATAGCGTATTTTGTCTCTGGCATCTACCAGGCCACTGCCACTGGACTTTGGCATAGACATGCTTTGAGCCTAAAATATACGTTAAGACAAGAAAGCTGGTCAAGCTTGACTATTTGATCCAGCATTTGCTATTAAACAATCACTAGACTTTGTCACAAATATTTAAAAACGAAAGAGGTTTCATGTCCAAAGGTAAAGTTTGGATGGTTGTCGGAGATGTTGTCCTCATTTACATGCAAATTGGAAGCCTTTCATTTCCAAATGCGCCCTCTTTTAACCACCACTAATCTTTATGTTACATTTTACTGCTGTGGTCATATTCTGTACAAAAGAACGTTTGTCATTGTGGGTGTGTCGGATAACCAATAAAAAATGTCCTGTTATGTGTATGTGCACGCACCTGAATTGTGGTAAATTGAGAGGAGGCGGCATAATATGATATTCGCGAAGGACACACTGATTCTGGTTTTGAATAAATGGTATCAGTTATTTGATCAGCTACGGGCAGCAAAGCAGTAGCATAGGGTGACGAAGGTGAAGAGCTGCGAAATTCTGTAAAAGAACATAATTTTGTATTGTATCCACTTGTTATGGAAATCATATTACTTTCAAAGATGCTGCATGTCTTTCTGACTTCCGAAGGGAATCTGTTTATACTGGCAATTGTCGCATACGAATCACTATTGGCACTCGGTGGCCTACCCAAAGCATCTAAACGTATAAAAACATTTTGATGGCTGCCATATGCAGCGGTTGTAAAACTGGTGCTGGTGCGGATAGTAAATCAATATATATTAATATGTGTAAAGTAATTAATAAAGTTTTAATATAATTGATTAATAAACTAACTGCAGAGAGTCTTGACGAATTTGTTTACGGGTTTTCAAGTAGACGGTACTAGCTACCAAGCTGGCTAGTAATACTAAACCTAAACCACAAGCAGCAGCTCCCAATATGGCTGAGCTTTGGGGCGGTGCATGAGCTGGAGCCGGTGATTGGTTGGGTGCTGTAAGAAGACCTTGAAATTTTTAAAATATATTTTAAAGCTGTTGCTCTTGTTGTAGTCGATTATTTTTGTTTAATGTGTATTTTCTTTTATGTTGTTGCATACGAAATGTTGTTGTTGTTAGTTGTTGTTGTAGTTGTTGTTTTCTTTGCTTTTATTACTTTTACCTTTGTTGCAGATTTTATTACGTTTGAAATGTAATTTGGTATCGTTGTAACGCGGCGGTCCTCGCACCAGCATATTGATGGTGAGTGGCACTTGTCCAGTAATATTGCCACTACACGGCAAACGCACCGAAAACACTTCCACCTGCTGCGGCACATAACCTTTCCTGGCTACACTGAGTATGGGTGGCAACAGTACCCTCTGCTTCTGCTCGTAATCGATTGTAATTGCATATGGCAGCTTTTAAAAGAAAGTGAGAGGCATAGAATGAGTTATCAAAGAAAAACATGTAAAACGGTCTCTGCACAAACACACAATACACACTTGCATTGATATTTATTTAAGTACGTGTATATATATGTACAGTGTATGCATATGTGTATGTGCGTTATGTTATGTATGTTTAGAGGGATGTTGCTTAATGGAGTGCAAATTGTTTTTTGAGTGGTTGCACAATACCACTTGTACATGCATAACCACACACACACAACACACACAGAGACCAAAAAATTTCTGTACAGGGAAATAAAATAATAAAGATTGATGGGTAATAGAGCCGAATATTGTAAGAGCAAGAGTTTAAGTTTTTGTTGTTAGGGGTGTTATGCTGGGTTTTTCAAATTCTTTTCAACAATAACTTATTCCAAAAAGCTTGAAAGTTTTTCAATAAATTCATTGCGTAGACGATAACATATATGAAAAAAGAAAAGAACTTCTAAAATAATTAACTTTTATAAATGAAATGGAAGGAAGTAGTAAAACCTTTGTACACAAAATGAAATGAAAAATCCTGCATTTTGAAAATATTTAAAAAGAGAAAATGTTTACTATAAAGTCTCTTTAAGTAGATAAAATTATCACGTAAGGAGGGTAGTTAACCAACCAACACTTAAAAACTAAAACTCTTCCCTCTTATGAGGCAACTTGTACAAGGTTATTAAGTTGAGAGGAAACAAATTGACAAAAACTTATTTAATAAGAACAACAAATAATACAAATGTTGTATCAAATTCAAAATAGATGTCATTTGTTGTTGATTTCATACTTACGGGATAAGCTGTTAAGCTCTGCCAAGAGAATTCCAAATCCTGTACATCGGCTGGTACAGGCACTGTGAAATGCATTGCATATGTGTTAACGGCTCCTTCATGAACATAAAACAAATCCGCCTCCAGCCCTTTTTTTTTTTTTTTTTTTAAATCACATTCGTTAGTTTTGTTTTGCGGTTTTTGGGTTTAAAGTGTTCGTTTAATGGACGGACGTACATACAGGAAAAAGGAAAGTAAACATATAAGAATGACATTATATAACAAGAAAAAGTAAAACCAAATCTTAAATACCCTACACATCTGTATACAAAAAGGTGGGCGTGGCAGGTATTATATATTTGAAATTCGACTTATAAATATTTAAATTATGAGAGTCTCACTTATCCAATCACGCCTACTTCTTGGTCTAAATTTCAACTTCATAGCTCAATTTTTGGTGGCCCATAAGTAGATTGTCTTTTGACCGATTTTGCCCAATTTAAATAATGATGCTAGTGCCGAAATTAGAAGTGGCAAACAGTAGACGGATACACCAGCATGCATGTTTAGACCGACTCAGTTTTTGGTACTTTGTAGAGACTCTGCAGTCTTCTTTTGAGTTTTGCAAATGGAATGACAAACTTAGTAGTTTTAGCATTTTCACCCACACACACATATATATATATATATACACACACAAACCCAAACAGTCTCACTTAGTACTTTTCTTCTGCTCTTTTATTACTAATGTGTTTCTGTATACATGACTGTCATGTGAAAAAAATCATTTTATTTACATATAAAACATGACTGGACTAATAAGCCATAATTGCAACATCCGTTACCGAGTGGCTTTAAGGATCTCTTGAAGTGATGTAAACAAATGAAAAAACTTGATTTGGATTAAAACAAATTTTAAATATCCACAAAAATTATCCTAAACCTGTCGGTTCTCTATAAAGGGAATGTATGTATGTAGTGTGTATACTTCAATGTGGAGAGTACAGTGTTTCAGAAATAGACAAACTGTCACACGTACGGACATTTTTTGCTAATGATCAAGAACAAAAAACCGTATAAAAGTCACACAGTCGGTCTTGTAACATATGAAGCGTATAGATTTTTCAAATGGGGGAAGCGATTGCCAACGCTATTTATTTCGTTTAAATAAGAAGAACGCCTGTACAAAGTTTCAGCTTGTCACTTTTGTCACTTTTTTGTCATGTCGACAGTCGCAAATACGCACTAAATGTTTATTTCTTTTATATAAAACATGACATGAAATACTCACCCATTAATTTCATCACCTCTTTATGGTTTATAAACACATTGAGATAACCACTAGACAGTGTTGGGAGGTGACATGCTGCAAACAAAAGGCTCCAATGAATGCATAACATACTAAATCGGAGCATCGGGCTGTAAAATATGTTATCTAGCTAGAGTGTCCTTTAATGAGCTTGATAAACTTTTTTAGTACTTTGTAAATGCATGAATGTTGAACGTTAAGTTGTGTATACGCAGAGGTAGGGGTGTGAGCGCGAGTGTACACAATATGTCATTTAATTTTCCAACATAAAATTCGATTCATAGTTAAATGTCATGTCAAGCGTTTTTAATATCTGTTATTTCGTTGCACGGGAACGTTGGTTATACATGTCACTGCATGTGCTATGACGTGATTGTTGTTGTTAGCATTGGCAGCTGAACTTACAATGGATTAATGTTGGCTGGTTGGCTGGTTGGTTGGGTGTAGCGTGTCGTTCAAATGTGTTGTTACGTTCTGCCACGTAGGGTATATATATATATATATCACAGCTTTGTTGAGGGTAGTTTTTCAAATTTTCGTAATTATTTTATCTTTTCCTTTATATGATATTACTGCGATTTCTTAAAGGATTTAAAATTGAATCAAATTAAGGAAGCTGAATAGAAAAAATGAAAAAAAAAAAAAACCACTGTGCGCATATAGAGTTCAGCTCATAATTTAATTTATGGTTACGAATAGGGAAAGAGTCTTTGTGAGAGAGCAGAGAGCTCTTTTTAAAGGTGTTGTAACATGTCGAGTTCATTTTTATAGCCTGCATCACTTACAGCAAAGGGTAAATTAAGTGTGGTCGAATGTTTGTAACTTATAAACGACAAAGGTCATCATCCAAGTTCAGTTTTCTTTTTTAGGGTATTGACCGCCTATAATATTTTTACTTGTTATATACACTCTTGCATGATTTTCTAAACTTCACCACAAGAATGTATGTGAACTTGCTTGGCTCATAACTTGGGAACTACTGCTCTGATTTTGATGAAATTTTTTGCAAAAATTAGGAAATTTCTCCAGCTTTTCGGGGATATCCAATCAATGGGCGTGGCATTGCTTATTTGCTTAAAAAAAAACCTTTTTAAAAATATTTCTTGTTTATTAACTAAATGGGGAGAGCCACGCCCATATATTATATGTTTTATCTGAAAGCTGAATTAATTTACTATCTTTTACAAAAAGTTTGAACAAAATCCGTGCAGCCGTTCAAAAGTTATACGACTTTAAAAAATACCTAAAATCAAAATTTGCTTGCTGAGGCATGCTGGGCGCCTGGTATGTTGCGCCCATTTTTGCATGACTTTCAAAATGACGACCACGAGAATGACAATGAATTTGCGCGGCTCATAACTTGGGAACTACTGCTCCGATTTTGTTAAAATTTTTTGCAAATAATAGGAAATTTCTATAGCTTTGCGGCAATATGTAATAAGGCGTGAACCCCACCCTGCATAAGGTTCTATTATAATTTAAATTTTTACATGGCAAAGAATCGCAATTCTTAATATTTTTTTGCCAAAAATATGTAAAGAATAATAATTAATTCAAACAAATAATTACAACTTTCAGTGGTCAAGCTGAAATTTTCATTTCAGAACATGTAGAAATAATTAATTGTATTTGGCTGGGCCAAATTTGGATCCAATGGGATCATTTTAGAACTCTTTTCCATATAATTATATATCACAAAGTGATCTCTATGACATTACTAATACATCTAAAGAAATTGTAGCATTATTTGTAAAGCTAAGTAGTGTACTTAATAGTCGGACTTGACCATTGGTTATACTATTTTCACTAGTTTTTGATACAGCGAACTTCTCTACTTTGATGTAAAAGAAAGAAATTGTGGATAAAGGCTACATAACAATGTCATGTATGTTGCACTACAACGGCAATGGCAACTGCTTTAGTTGCTAAGGATTATATTTTTTGTTTATTACATAATTTGCCTAAAAGTTGCGAGTACTCGGTTTGGAATGTAAGTGAATGGTTGCTATGAAACTCAAATCTAATTTGAAAAGTTTCGAATGCAAAAAAACAAAACAAAACATACTACTCCCTACGCTTATATACCGGCAAAGTACCATTAACCGTTCATATATTTTAAATAGATTCAGCAAGTGCCAAAAGTTCACCAGAATCCTAGACAAATACATGCTGATATCGGTTTAACTACTACGATAAAGTTAATGGACGTGCCTATAAAGTAATGGCAATAAATCTCTTTTCATAAAATGATGCGGTTTTGCTATCGTTATGTTGTCGTTCTTACGCAAATATGTTGGAAGCACTACAAAGATTCCACATACGTAGTAAATAGAGTAGCAGAAGTTGTACGGTCACTTTCATGCATGTGCGTTCATGTGACTTGGGTGAAAGTAAGCAAAATATAATATTGGGCTATAGTACGAGTAATGTAATATCCATACACACACACGCGTTTTGAATCAATGTTCACGCGATAACATAACCTTTTAGGAGTATATTCTCTTTATATCATGTTTTCACATTTATATACCCTCCTCATTGTGGTGGTGGCAATGTCAAGTTTTTCATTTTTTTTATGCAACCACTACCACAGAAGGATGCTTCGAAAATTACATAGATATACACAGCAAATGTGGATCCATTCTAAATTGTCCGTCTGTCCGTCTGTGCGTTTATGCATTTCCTTCATTCTCAGTTCATGTTTGTACTTAAAATATATAAAAGTGGCAGCCACGCTCATAATCAAAAGTCTCTTTTAATCCTAAAAAAATATGCATGCCACGCCCACACATTAATTTGAAAATAACGAGAGTATTTCAGATTTGTACACAAAAGACTCAGTTTGTATACTAAGAAGGAAGCGTCTGGGAGCTTACAAGGCTTCTAGGTCCTGTCATACGAATGCGTATATATGAAAGATTTACGTAGATCTTGATATGATTGCCATTGAATTATTAGAATCAACATGTGTAAAAATCTACTGTTGATAAAAGTTTTTTAACAACAATTGTTTGTAAGCCAGTAATTAAAATTTTTTAAATTACAACATTTTTTTTTTGTTTATATGAAGTAATTCCAACTTTTTAGCTGAGTAACCTCGATAGACTTTAGTCGTTTTAGTTGAAACTAATTGTCCAACATATAGATGTTGACAAAAACACAGCCATTGTGTATATTCAATACCCACCAGAGACTGCGACAACATTTAACTATTTTGTAGTTTTTCAAGTTTACCAATTGGAAGAACTTTTACCACAGACACATACTAAGTATAAATATGCAGAAAATATTTGTGAATATCGTTGACCACTAGTTGAAGGTAATAATAAATCATGATCTTAAATGAAAATTATGTTTTTATCTTTATGCGGCAGACGCGCGCGTATTGGGTAGAAGAAGCATATTTTAAGTCATTTAGTGATTAATCATCTTTTTAGTGAACACTGCAATAAACGTAACAGATATAGGGACGGACAAGTCTATATCAGATTCAGATCAGGTATATATACATTTTAGGATCTCCGAAGCCTCCTTCTAGGTGTTGCGTTTAGAATACCAAACGTGGTATACCACCCCTTCATGTGAAGGGTATAAAAATGTATAATGAAGTGAATGCAAAACACATAAATATAAATAAAAATAAAAAAAAAATTAATTAAAAAAGTTACAAAATTATAGAGAAAGTGAGGGAAGGTCAACAGAATCAATTTGTTATATGTACTGTGTGTATGTGTGTGTGTTTCATGGGATACCACCAAAAAAAAAAAAAAACTCAAATAGCTCTAAATGTTACTGCCATCACAATAATGACGGAAAATAATCTATGACGACAGCGGCAACGACGACACATACCATGACAGCAGGCAGGCAATTACAAACAATATTGACACGCGCGCACGTACGTACGAGAACAGCCGGAAATCAACAAACAAACAAATGAAAAAAATAAAAAAATAAATTGAAAACACAACACGTCTAAAACGGAATGAGATGATGAGAAGTAGAGGAAAAGAGAGCAGTATGTGTTTTTGGGGATAGTGAGAGTTGTGCACGAAATGCGCGCGGTCGTTTCACGTTATAATCAGGAGCGCTATCAACAACCGTTACACTTTAGATTTAATAAAAGACTGCCGCAAACATGAAATTGCCGATAATCGGGACCCTCAGAAATCCGTAGCCCAGCTACAACGAATTCACCTTTTATTTTTTTTTCATTTATTTTTTACCATAAAAGGAAAAAGGTCACATGCGTACTTTTATAAAACGATTGCAAGTTGAAGTTTTACTCTCTTTTTCAATTGTAACATTTTCACTTACACAACCAAGCACAACATATACACAAGTTTTACATGCAAAGTTACGTACTTTTATTGCAACTGTTGCATTTTGCGCAACATGGAACAAAAGAAAATCAACATATATTCAAAGTAATACAAGTCCTAATGTTTACTAAATTCAGATTGGATCATTGGATTTATTGACAAATGTATTTCAATGAAATTTAACGGAGGGACACTATTTTAAATGAATAAACCGAATTAAGATGACTTTTTAAGCATTTCTAAGCTAAGTGGTTTTCTTCCTTTCTGAAAAGGATACAGATTCGAATTAAGTAAGACTGCTTACGATGTTCGCAGGATACTGTAAATAGCAAATTTTTATGTTTTTAAATATGCCCGCACTGTGAATAAGATGAAAAAGGTTTCAAGTGATTTCTTTCTAAATGAAAATTAAGGTTGTTAAGTTGGTCCTTTTTCAATTTTAAAAGTTTCTCAATTCATAAAATTGGACTTTTCAGGAAAATCATTTCATGTCTTCTTGTAAATGCTTAAATTTAAGAAGCATTTTGTATCAAAAGATCCTTTTTCCTTCTCTCCCTATGTAACGCATTTTACAGCATAGAATAAGATGTGAAAATGTGTCCAAAAAATAGAAAAATCTCTTTTAAATATCGGAATCTATCGGTTAATGTTGGCCGTTGTAGATTTAAAAAATTGCGACTTGTGTCATTTGCAAAAGTATCAATCACATGCCATGTAGAATTCGTATATAATTGATTAATACAGTGTTGTTAATATTGCGACTAATCATCCCATAAAATACTTAACAAAGCATCTCTATCTGCGATTTTCTCTTATATGGAATTATACGAAATACAATGAAATATATTTTCTTTACAATATATAAATGTCAGTTGTGTTAAAGTTTATGGGAAATGAGTGCAAATGGTTAATTTTGTCGTCAATAAAACGAATTTGATTATATGAGGAAAAAGTGTGCTTGTCCCACTTCGGCTAATGACACTTAATGTATAGAAACATGAAAGGGCGACAAAATCCTTTTTGTTGTTGTTTATGCTCTTTTGTGCTTTTTTGTGTTAGCAATAAATTCAGCTTCAGTAAACCTTTAAGATTTCCTCATAAGAGGATAGATAGTGAAAGAAACAGTGAGAGAAAGTAGGAAAATTTTATACAATTGTCGGTTTGCTGCGTGGGTGGTGTGTCTTGTGTGTGCTTATCTTCCATCTAGAACAAAATTCAGAAACGTGAACTTTAGAAGAAGCCATCCTCACATACTTTTTGCATTCAAATAGAGTGATTCTAACATGTGCTATAATTTAGCTGAACTTCGGACACAACTTTTTATCCACATACATACCGACTCGTATATGGTGCTGTGCGATGTTAAAAAGTTGATAGACTTACTTGGGACAAGGCGAGAACTTTGCTTCAGTTAATAGCGGCCTAAAGTAAACATTTGGTTTTGTTTTGCTTTTTCACGTACGTGAAAATACGTGCAGCAGCCGTACTTAAATACACACTTAATGTACACACATATTATATAATATGTGCTCTCATACCAATTTTATCTTCATATCAGAATTTTATGCTGATCAGAAATATATAGTTTTTGTGTCCTTTTGATATTCCTTTCTGGGTGTTGACAACATATCCGAATCTCCAGGCAATTGCATATTTTTTTATTCTGCGGAAAATACTTAAGAGCCTGTTTCTATAAGACTTGCTTTCTTTGTTATCATTTTATATAATATATGGTGACTAAGAGATAATTGAGTTCAAAGGCGCTGCAGTACAAGTCATCGTCGCTAAGCATTCTAAGCAATAGACGAGTATAGCACAATATTTTGCCTTTGTGTACGTTTTTATGTAAATAGTATTGATGGCGCCAACTTGTATTATTCAATTACATCCCATCTAGACTCATAAAAGTAAATCATAGGAATATAAAGCGTTACAGTTCATTTATTTATTAAAAATATCCTCGCTCCCGTAAGGCCATTGACTCCCACTTAGGCATCAATTTACATACAATGAACATACATTCGTCTATTCATATATGTACGCACATATCCATTAAATCTATATCTACTCAAAAATTATGGCAACACGATTGGGGGTGTAGGTGTATTTAGTTGTAATGCGATTAAGACAAATTCCTAAGGAGAGTTTGTCTATCTAAAATAAAATAAGTAAGAAAAATAAATTTGGCTTAGTCCAAATCCTAAATCCATAACGGTGGGCGTGCCAAATATATTCATATGTTGCACCTTCTAATAGTGTATGTCTTACGTATCAGGTTGAAAGTCTCGTTTTATTGTGAATAGGGTTTTTTGTAAATTGTGAGCGTATCTGTTATCCGACCACGCCCATTTTTGGTACATCGATGGATGGGATAACCATAAATATGTGCACAAAACTTCAAGTTCATAGGTCAAGTTTTGTGGCAGATATAAAATTTTTTTATTGATTGTGGGCGTGTCTGTTATCCTACAATTGCTATTTCTGGCCTATCTATGAAGCTATAATTTATAGATGTACATTCCAAATTTCAATTTTTGTGGCAGATAAATAGATTTTTGTCGATTGTGGGCGTGGTTCTTGACCGATTTTGACTATTTTAAATAGCGATCTAGAAGCAAAAACTAAAAGTGCCCGTGTGAACAAAATTTCAGGTCAATATGTCAAAATTTATGCCCGTGAAAATGCCAACAACAGACAGACGCACGGACATACATGTTTAAATCGATTCAGTTTTTGAAGCTGATCATATATGTACCTATTTGGAGTATGTCACGCCGCCTTCTGGGTGTTACAAACTATTGCCAGAATCAATATACCCCCATATCATTATGATAGTTGGTATAAATATACAATATTTTGTATTTTCTTTTAAAAATGTTTAACTTTCTTCCAACAAAGAATATTACGGTAACATGACATACATAGGTGTATGTATGTTTACCTTTATATTGTTTTGAGGAAGTTCATCAATACATCAGATCACTTAGAGTGATTAAAAAGTGTGCTAATATCAAAGGATGCATACATTAGTCCTGATTATGGTACATTTTGGTATTTATTACTTGGATTGTATAATAATATGAAGGTTTTTAATTTGAAAATTTACAAATTTTCAATAAACTGCATCTATTTTTATTTATTTCACGTATTAAATCTGAGTCCACTTAGACATGTCCGCCTGTCTGTTAATTTGTAGTTTTATAGTTAATTTTTACGTTTACTGATATTGAGCTGAAATTTGATGCAGACTTATTTAGATGTGTTCACTTACATATGCTAAAAAAAAGCGGATGGTATATACACATAATGCATAAAAACCACATTTTGGTGCAAGATTTTCAAAAGTAAATGTGCACGGTATCCAAGATTAGGCCCCAGCCGAATCTTTCATTTTTCACTTGTTACATGTGCCTGCACATATTGTATGTGTGTCTTAATTGGTAAAAGTAGTTATAAACATTTGAAAGAACGGCAAATGTGTTTTAGTACTTTTTATAACCCTTGCAGATCCTTTCCAGTTGCGATTCTTTTATTGTATAATTTATATGTGTAATGTACACAATACATTAAAATGTAGTAGAGGACTCGACTTGTAATCATGCCAAGTATTAAGTGTCGGCGCATTATTATCTTTGAGTGTAAGTATGTATAAGTCAGATGTGTTAGATTTTGCAAGAAGAATATTTCAAGTACATGCTGCAAATTTTATCACTTCATAATTATCATACATATGTGCGAAGCTTTGCCACTATTTTTATAATGGTTTGTATGCTCACTCTTACCATAACTATCCACAATATCCAAGGAGGGCATACTAAATACGTTAAACTGTGTGCAATAGCCAGAAGAAGGCCTCCAGATATTCATTAACTGTTATAATAAAGATATAAAAGAGCAGTCTTCCGAGAGTGTAATTGTTATCCACCTACAGCACTTGAGTTAGACCGCGTGTATTGACTGTGTTTGTAACTCGTGCATTTAATATTATCGACCGTTCAATATGTTGCATGTTAATATAGGCAACAGTATAGAAATTTTGTACATTTTTTCTTGACTGTTTTTACACGCCCTTCACTACCCAAAAATATATTCCTTTTGTGACTGTTGTAACAACATTGCCGGGGTTGAAGGTGTCGGCGTAGGATATCTCGCCCATTTATTTAGAAATGGAAACGCTTTTGTTATTTTACTCCGTATGATACAGGCTTTACACCATATATTCACCTGCTATCAATTCAATCCGCGCGACGGTTAATAATCAAAGCAACGGTTAATATTTAGCAACAGAAGAGGTTGAGAAATTGACGATAATTTCTCAACAGGATATTTCCCATTGGAAATATTGGAATCGTGTTCCAATACTCTTCGGACAATACGAGATGACATGGTAGCGAGTAGTAGCCAGTTGACGGGGAAAACTAGAAACGACTTTCCTTGTTACACTGTAAGATGTAACCATTTTCTTGCTTTGTTTGTACAACATTTCAGCTCAAAATCTCAAATTTTATACGGGGTACCTGGAAAATGGGATAACGGGACTTACATTTGAATGTCGACTCAACTTTTGATGCTGATCAACAATATATATACTTTGTGCCTGACATCTCCTTCTGGCTGCAGCAAATTCCAATGACAAACTTAGTATGCCCACCATCCTTATTATATAAATTTATTTTATAAAAAATTCTTGCATAATTGGGTGTGGCAGTACCTATCAATATATGTTATATACAAGAAGAAAAACAAGATAAGGAACCGTCTTTAGGCTAAATCTAAACAATTTTACTTTTAACCCCTTTGATGATTAGTTTTCCATATTGTACAAGGGGGTGTGGCAACGAAAATGTACAACTTTTTGGGTTTTGTCAGCTTGTAGAGCGTAGACATTGGTACGCAGTTCTTTTTTGGGCGTCAGGAATAAAATAAATGTCATAATTTAGAGTTTATGTGCTGTTCGTTCTTCGTAGCAATTTATAAAATTATTCGATGTCATGTTTAACAATAACTACTAACGGAGAAATTTAATGCATTACACACACACGAATACCATAAAGTTGGTAATTGCTTAATTTGATTATGTGTTGGCAGCAAGCACAACAGTATTAAAAAGTACAATATAAAAAAAGAAAAAAAAGGAAGCGGCCGGAAGTTGGCAAGAGGACTGAAATGGGTAATTGCTAGCATAAAAGTCAATTCCTAGCCTTACGTACTTTCTCCCTAACTTTAAATAAAGCATATAAAGTGTACATAGTGGCAGGAGTTTGGCGACCTGTTTCACAATTTGTATTTTCTTCGCCATTAGCTTTTATATAACAATTTAATTTATATTTCATTTAACTAGAATGTCGCCAATATGAATGGAAATTAATATAGCATACATATGCATACATACACACGTAAAATACCTAAAAACCTTTCATAAAGTCAATTATGAACTATGTTTGCGTTTGTTCGCCACTTCGACAGATGTGATGGAGAGCGAAAGGTTCTGTTTGATGTAATTACAGATTCACAAACTTTCTACATTGTTTGTATGCAATAATACTTGCACGCACTGTGCAGACACGTCAAATTCTTGTAACTAGGACAAACACAGTAACAGTAAAATTATGATGATGACTTAATTATTCGTTATGTGAAAGTGTAAGCAGAAAACGGAAATATATACACACATACTCGCGTCCTATATAATAATTTGAAGAAGGCGTGAATTTTTTTTTATAGAAACACAAGTCTTTATTGCTACCTAGCGTGTACAGGGTGTTCGATACTTAAAATAAAGTGGGTATTTAGCGAGATGCAACCCTCCACATAAAAGGAAAAATTTGCAATTCTTAATTTGTGTTTAAAGTTTGATTAGATGTAAGAAATCTGTACTTGAACGGCCCTTTTTTAGAACCCCTTGCTACGTAACGCGATTTATAAGAATAGTTATTTAGTTTTACTCTAAAAATAGCTAAAGTATGATCTAATGGACGGATTTTGAATATTTAAAGAAAGTGCCCTAAAAAACGTCAGAGACCCTATAAATTATAAACGGAATGACAAACGGAGTGGAGGATATAATAAAAATATTAATTATTAAAAGAGGATCTAATTAAACAGACGGATATGGTTACAATGATTCCATTCCTAATCAATCGGTTTAATAAAAGATCCTTTAGGAGTTTTAATTATCTGCAAAAATTCAATTTATCGTCTATTACAATACACCCAAGGGTACAACAATATCGTTTCAAATCCATTAATTGAAATATTGAAAATAAGACACCAGCTAGCCACAACATTGATTATAGTTTGTCGTTTATTCTTCTAGTTATCCGGCACAAAATGAATACTAGACCTATAATCCACTCAGTTGATAAATCAAAGTATATTACTTTAACTGAAGATGCTATTTAGAGCAAGACGCTATGTCACCGCAATACGCTAAAATACGACATGTTGACAAACGATGCTTTTACATGGTCTCACATGTCATGTGGTCATAAAAAGTTTACGTGTAACATGAACCAAAAGCATTTGCATATATTTGTCGAGTGGATAACAACTTAATTTAACTGGATAGTCCGCTCGGTATATGTATACACACACATTTTGTATAGGCAACCCCAACTCAACCCAAGGCAGTCGTAATATTCAAGGAAGCCTGAAAATGTTGAATCACAACATATTACAAACATTTGCTACATAAATATTGTCTGCTGACTATATATACATATATCTACTACCTATGATAGTGACAGATATGTATGCAATGCATGTGTGTTTTTCTCTTTTTGTTTATGTATAAATTAAAGGGTTACATATGAAACCCTTCCCACTTTCAACTACAAAAATGTTTCAAGGGAGGATAACACGATTAACGATTCATATGAATTATTATATAAAAGAACAACAACAACAATGAAAACTATTTAACAATATTTACATACGGATTCTGATTAATTTAAATAGAAAATGTTGTACAGAACTAAATATGTTTGAAGGAAAGCTCAGTTTAATATCTTGAACATATACGACATAAACATTTTAAACAAAAACAAAAACAAGGACACATGGCTAGATCGATTGCAGTTTTGTTTTTACTTATTACAGAAATTATTACTTTAAAGGATCCCAGAATACCTCTTCTCTTTATAACACTTTGACGTGAAAATGTGTTTCAAAGAATGTCTTTAATATCTATGCACTCTATCTAAATTATCATTTATAGTCGAAATAACAAAATTTTTAGAATAAATCTATGACTCCCTTAAACCTGCTTATGAATGGGAGTTGAATCAATTATATTATTACACCATTATATGTATAGGACCTATAAAGGGCCCGCTAAACAATATGCAGAATATTAAGTGAGAAAGACATAATATACATAAAATTTCATATATGTATAAAATATTGTACATAATGTATTGTTGCTTAAAGGTTTCGATATCAAACATATGCAAAAAGTGTCTACCTATTTAAATTTCTTATTTTGTTTTGTGTTACTTTCTTCGTGCATCCTTTGCGCCGATGTTTAGTTTCAGAAAATGCAATTTATTTGCTGTCGTGCACATTATGTTCACTGCAGTGACTTTTGACTGACGCCATATTTTCTGCATTATATGCACTGTAATGATAAAGACAGATCCGTTGGAAAAATGTTTCATTTCATGCCAACACCACCATGTTAACACATTTTAACTTGTATATTATTTTTAACATGGACACGAAACAGAATAAGAAGGCTGGACGAAAACTCTAAAATATTCTTAAAAGTGGTTTTTATTCTTTTTTTTCTAATCATGAATTGTCTCCATTAAATCGTCTAATTGGAACGTAAGCATTATTGCACAATGTATTCATATATGTATGTAAAGTAGGGCTTTTGAAATTTGATTTTAGCCAAATATGTGTGCAATGTGTCCCTTCTTTTCTGCTTATTTTATATACGCTTCCATTTTTCATGTCACACCAAACTTGTGCCACTCTATCTGCATAAAAGTATACACGGTACATGCATGCAGTATGTGTGTCATACAATTAAAAATGTATACATCAACATCATCATCATCATTATCATCACCTTCAAACTCCGGAATCAACATTTTATACACTACGTGGTAGTGTCACTTAAAGGTTTCAACTTCACTTTTCGCATTGGATATACGTATGTTTGTAGAATATTTTCTGCATACAACGCGTCCTTTAAGTCTGCAAGCCAGTAGCAATAGTACTAGACGCAGCAGCATTCTTTCAAACATGTACGAGTATGTACAAAATGTTTAATAAAAACTTGAACTCTTTTTCCTATTCCTTGATGGTTTTTGATTCATACATTTTCTTTTTTTTTGGACTTCACTTTCTCTCGTTTGCACGTACATACCACCTTAGTGATCAAGGTGTGCTAAATTTATTGAAAATATAACATATGATACCAACGCAGTTTTATAAACTACAACCCAGTCTTGCGTATATATCTTGTGCGTAATCTTTCTTCTCTAGTCTGTCGTCAACAGATTACGCACTACCACGCAGTTTGCCGTGAAATCTTTTAAAACTTTTTTCTTTTGTGTCTTGATGAACTTTATTAAATAAATGAATTATTTTTGTCTTAATTTATAAAAACGATTCGTTTTACATATTTCAACTTCATAGAAGAATTTTGGGGCAGTAAGAGATTTTAAACAATTGTGGGTGTAGCACTTAACTAGTTTTGCCAATTTAAATAGTACACATCTAGACCCCCACATCATTTGAAAGCTGGCGTAATTTACTATCTTTCACAAAAAATTTGAACAAAATCCATGCAGCCGTTCAAAAGTTATACGACTTTAAAGAATTTCTAAAATCAAAATTTGCTTGCTCAGGCATGCTGGGCGCCTGGTATTTTTCTCCCATTTTTATATTTGCATGATTTTCAAAATGACGACCACACGAATGAACGTGAACTTGCGGGGCTCATAACTTCGGAACTACTGCTCCGATTTCGATGAAATTTTGTGCAAAAATTAGGAAATTTCTCCAGCTTTTCGGTGATATCTAATCAATGGGCGTGGCATTGCGCATTTGTTTAGGAAATGTGTATTTAAAAATACTTGTTTTCCAACCAAACTGTTGACGCCACGCCCACATAATATACTTCCTTTGAATGCTGGCGTAATTTACTATCTTTCACAAAAAATTTGAACAAAATCCGTGCAGCCGTTCAAAAGTTATACGACTTTAAAGAAGTTCTAAAATCAAAATTTGCTTGCTCAGGCATGCTGGGCGCCTGGTATTTTTCTCCCATTTTTATATTTGCATGATTTTCAAAATGACGACCACACGAATGAACGTGAACTTGCGGGGCTCATAACTTCGGAACTACTGCTCCGATTTTGATGAAATTTTTTGCAAAAATTAGGAAATTTCTCCAGCTTTTCGGTGATATCTAATCAATGGGCGTGGCATTGCGCATTTATTTAGGAAATGTGTATTTAAATGTTGATGCCACGCCCATATAATATACTTCCTTTGAAAGCTGGCGTAGTTTACTATCTTTCACAAAAAATTTGAACAAAATCCGTGCAGCCGTTCAAAAGTTATACGACTTTAAAGAAGTTCTAAAATCAAAATTTGCTTGCTCAGGCATGCTGGGCGCCTGGTATTTTTCTCCCATTTTTATATTTGCATGATTTTCAAAATGACGACCACACGAATGAACGTGAACTTGCGGGGCTCATAACTTCGGAACTGCTGCTCCGATTTTGATGAAATTTTTTGCAAAAATTAGGAAATTTCTCCAGCTTTTCGGTGATATCTAATCAATGGGCGTGGCATTGCGCATTTATTTAGGAAATGTGTATTTAAGATTACTTGTTTTCCAACCAAACTGTTGATGCCACGCCCATATAATATACTTCCTTTGAAAGCTGGCGTAATTTACTATCTTTCACAAAAAATTTGAACAAAATCCGTGCAGCCGTTCAAAAGTTATACGACTTTAAAGAATTTCTAAAATCAAAATTTGCTTGCTCAGGCATGCTGGGCGCCTGGTATTTTTCTCCCATTTTTATATTTGCATGATTTTCAAAATGACGACCACACGAATGAACGTGAACTTGCGGGGCTCATAACTTCGGAACTACTGCTCCGATTTTGATGAAATTTTTTGCAAAAATTAGGACATTTCTCCAGCTTTTCGGTGATACCTAATCAATGGGCGTGGCATTGCGCATTTATTTAGGAAATGTGTATTTAAGAATACTTGTTTTCCAACCAAACTGTTGATGCCACGCCCATATAATATACTTCCTTTGAAAGCTGGCGTAATTTACTATCTTTCACAAAAAATTTGATCAAAATCCGTGCAGCCGTTCAAAAGTTATACGACTTTAAAGAATTTCTAAAATCAAAATTTGCTTGCTCAGGCATGCTGGGCGCCTGGTATTTTTCTCCCATTTTTATATTTGCATGATTTTCAAAATAACGACCACACGAATGAACGTGAACTTGCGGGGCTCATAACTTCGGAACTACTGCTCCGATTTTGATGAAATTTTTTGCAAAAATTAGGAAATTTCTCCAGCTTTTCGGTGATATCTAATCAATGGGCGTGGCATTGCGCATTTGTTTAGGAAATGTGTATTTAAAAATACTTGTTTTCCAACCAAACTGTTGATGCCACGCCCATATAATATACTTCCTTTGAAAGCTGGCGTAATTTAATATCTTTCACAAAAAATTTAAACAAAATCCGTGCAGCCGTTCAAAAGTTATACGACTTTAAAGAATTTCTAAAATCAAAATTTGCTTGCTCAGGCATGCTGGGCGCCTGGTATTTTTCTCCCATTTTTATATTTGCATGATTTTCAAAATAACGACCACACGAATGAACGTGAACTTGCGGGGCTCATAACTTCGGAACTACTGCTCCGATTTTGATGAAATTTTTTGCAAAAATTAGGAAATTTCTCCAGCTTTTCGGTGATATCTAATCAATGGGCGTGGCATTGCGCATTTGTTTAGGAAATGTGTATTTAAAAATACTTGTTTTCCAACCAAACTGTTGATGCCACGCCCATATAATATACTTCCTTTGAAAGCTGGCGTAATTTAATATCTTTCACAAAAAATTTAAACAAAATCCGTGCAGCCGTTCAAAAGTTATACGACTTTAAAGAATTTCTAAAATCAAAATTTGCTTGCTCAGGCATGCTGGGCGCCTGGTATTTTTCTCCCATTTTTATATTTGCATGATTTTCAAAATGACGACCACACGAATGAACGTGAACTTGCGGGGCTCATAACTTCGGAACTACTGCTCCGATTTTGATGAAATTTTTTGCAAAAATTAGGAAATTTCTCCAGCTTTTTGGTGATATCTAATCAATGGGCGTGGCATTGCGCATTTATTTAGGAAATGTGTATTTAAAAATACTTGTGTTCCAACCAAACTGTTGATGCCACGCCCATATAATATACTTCCTTTGAAAGCTGGCGTAATTTACTATCTTTCACAAAAAATTTGAACAAAATCCGTGCAGCCGTTCAAAAGTTATACGACTTTAAAGAAGTTCTAAAATCAAAATTTGCTTGCTCAGGCATGCTGGGCGCCTGGTATTTTTCTCCCATTTTTATATTTGCATGATTTTCAAAATGACGACCACACGAATGAACGTGAACTTGCGGGGCTCATAACTTCGGAACTACTGCTCCGATTTTGATGAAATTTTTTGCAAAAATTAGGAAATTTCTCCAGCTTTTCGGTGATATCTAATCAATGGGCGTGGCATTGCGCATTTGTTTAGGAAATGTGTATTTAAAAATACTTGTTTTCCAACCAAACTGTTGATGCCACGCCCATATAATATACTTCCTTTGAAAGCTGGCGTAATTTACTATCTTTCACAAAAAATTTGATCAAAATCCGTGCAGCCGTTCAAAAGTTATACGACTTTAAAGAATTTCTAAAATCAAAATTTGCTTGCTCAGGCATGCTGGGCGCCTGGTATTTTTCTCCCATTTTTATATTTGCATGATTTTCAAAATGACGACCACACGAATGAACGTGAACTTGCGGGGCTCATAACTTCGGAACTACTGCTCCGATTTTGATGAAATTTTTTGCAAAAATTAGGAAATTTCTCCAGCTTTTCGGTGATATCTAATCAATGGGCGTGGCATTGCGCATTTGTTTAGGAAATGTGTATTTAAAAATACTTGTTTTCCAACCAAACTGTTGATGCCACGCCCATATAATATACTTCCTTTGAAAGCTGGCGTAATTTAATATCTTTCACAAAAAATTTAAACAAAATCCGTGCAGCCGTTCAAAAGTTATACGACTTTAAAGAATTTCTAAAATCAAAATTTGCTTGCTCAGGCATGCTGGGCGCCTGGTATTTTTCTCCCATTTTTATATTTGCATGATTTTCAAAATGACGACCACACGAATGAACGTGAACTTGCGGGGCTCATAACTTCGGAACTACTGCTCCGATTTTGATGAAATTTTTTGCAAAAATTAGGAAATTTCTCCAGCTTTTCGGTGATATCTAATCAATGGGCGTGGCATTGCGCATTTGTTTAGGAAATGTGTATTTAAAAATACTTGTTTTCCAACCAAACTGTTGATGCCACGCCCATATAATATACTTCCTTTGAAAGCTGGCGTAATTTAATATCTTTCACAAAAAATTTAAACAAAATCCGTGCAGCCGTTCAAAAGTTATACGACTTTAAAGAATTTCTAAAATCAAAATTTGCTTGCTCAGGCATGCTGGGCGCCTGGTATTTTTCTCCCATTTTTATATTTGCATGATTTTCAAAATGACGACCACACGAATGAACGTGAACTTGCGGGGCTCATAACTTCGGAACTACTGCTCCGATTTTGATGAAATTTTTTGCAAAAATTAGGGAATTTCTCCAGCTTTTCGGTGATATCTAATCAATGGGCGTGGCATTGCGCATTTATTTAGGAAATGTGTATTTAAAAATACTTGTGTTCCAACCAAACTGTTGATGCCACGCCCATATAATATACTTCCTTTGAAAGCTGGCGTAGTTTACTATCTTTCACAAAAAATTTGAACAAAATCCGTGCAGCCGTTCAAAAGTTATACGACTTTAAAGAATTTCTAAAATCAAAATTTGCTTGCTCAGGCATGCTGGGCGCCTGGTATTTTTCTCCCATTTTTATATTTGCATGATTTTCAAAATGACGACCACACGAATGAACGTGAACTTGCGGGGCTCATAACTTCGGAACTACTGCTCCGATTTTGATGAAATTTTTTGCAAAAATTAGGAAATTTCTCCAGCTTTTCGGTGATATCTAATCAATGGGCGTGGCATTGCGCATTTGTTTAGGAAATGTGTATTTAAAAATACTTGTTTTCCAACCAAACTGTTGATGCCACGCCCATATAATATACTTCCTTTGAAAGCTGGCGTAATTTAATATCTTTCACAAAAAATTTAAACAAAATCCGTGCAGCCGTTCAAAAGTTATACGACTTTAAAGAATTTCTAAAATCAAAATTTGCTTGCTCAGGCATGCTGGGCGCCTGGTATTTTTCTCCCATTTTTATATTTGCATGATTTTCAAAATGACGACCACACGAATGAACGTGAACTTGCGGGGCTCATAACTTCGGAACTACTGCTCCGATTTTGATGACATTTTTTGCAAAAATTAGGGAATTTCTCCAGCTTTTCGGTGATATCTAATCAATGGGCGTGGCATTGCGCATTTATTTAGGAAATGTGTATTTAAAAATACTTGTGTTCCAACCAAACTGTTGATGCCACGCCCATATAATATACTTCCTTTGAAAGCTGGCGTAGTTTACTATCTTTCACAAAAAATTTGAACAAAATCCGTGCAGCCGTTCAAAAGTTATACGACTTTAAAGAATTTCTAAAATCAAAATTTGCTTGCTCAGGCATGCTGGGCGCCTGGTATTTTTCTCCCATTTTTATATTTGCATGATTTTCAAAATGACGACCACACGAATGAACGTGAACTTGCGGGGCTCATAACTTCGGAACTACTGCTCCGATTTTGATGAAATTTTTTGCAAAAATTAGGAAATTTCTCCAGCTTTTCGGTGATATCTAATCAATGGGCGTGGCATTGCGCATTTATTTAGGAAATGTGTATTTAAGAATACTTGTTTTCCAACCAAACTGTTGATGCCACGCCCATATAATATACTTCCTTTGAAAGCTGGCGTAATTTACTATCTTTCACAAAAAATTTGATCAAAATCCGTGCAGCCGTTCAAAAGTTATACGACTTTAAAGAATTTCTAAAATCAAAATTTGCTTGCTCAGGCATGCTGGGCGCCTGGTATTTTTCTCCCATTTTTATATTTGCATGATTTTCAAAATGACGACCACACGAATGAACGTGAACTTGCGGGGCTCATAACTTCGGAACTACTGCTCCGATTTTGATGAAATTTTTTGCAAAAATTAGGAAATTTCTCCAGCTTTTCGGTGATATCTAATCAATGGGCGTGGCATTGCGCATTTGTTTAGGAAATGTGTATTTAAAAATACTTGTTTTCCAACCAAACTGTTGATGCCACGCCCATATAATATACTTCCTTTGAAAGCTGGCGTAATTTACTATCTTTCACAAAAAATTTGATCAAAATCCGTGCAGCCGTTCAAAAGTTATACGACTTTAAAGAATTTCTAAAATCAAAATTTGCTTGCTCAGGCATGCTGGGCGCCTGGTATTTTTCTCCCATTTTTATATTTGCATGATTTTCAAAATGACGACCACACGAATGAACGTGAACTTGCGGGGCTCATAACTTCGGAACTACTGCTCCGATTTTGATGAAATTTTTTGCAAAAATTAGGAAATTTCTCCAGCTTTTCGGTGATATCTAATCAATGGGCGTGGCATTGCGCATTTATTTAGGAAATGTGTATTTAAGAATACTTGTTTTCCAACCAAACTGTTGATGCCACGCCCATATAATATACTTCCTTTGAAAGCTGGCGTAATTTACTATCTTTCACAAAAAATTTGATCAAAATCCGTGCAGCCGTTCAAAAGTTATACGACTTTAAAGAATTTCTAAAATCAAAATTTGCTTGCTCAGGCATGCTGGGCGCCTGGTATTTTTCTCCCATTTTTATATTTGCATGATTTTCAAAATGACGACCACACGAATGAACGTGAACTTGCGGGGCTCATAACTTCGGAACTACTGCTCCGATTTTGATGAAATTTTTTGCAAAAATTAGGAAATTTCTCCAGCTTTTCGGTGATATCTAATCAATGGGCGTGGCATTGCGCATTTATTTAGGAAATGTGTATTTAAGATTACTTGTTTTCCAACCAAACTGTTGATGCCACGCCCATATAATATACTTCCTTTGAAAGCTGGCGTAATTTACTATCTTTCACAAAAAATTTGAACAAAATCCGTGCAGCCGTTCAAAAGTTATACGACTTTAAAGAATTTCTAAAATCAAAATTTGCTTGCTCAGGCATGCTGGGCGCCTGGTATTTTTCTCCCATTTTTATATTTGCATGATTTTCAAAATGACGACCACACGAATGAACGTGAACTTGCGGGGCTCATAACTTCGGAACTACTGCTCCGATTTTGATGAAATTTTTTGCAAAAATTAGGAAATTTCTCCAGCTTTTCGGTGATATCTAATCAATGGGCGTGGCATTGCGCATTTATTTAGGAAATGTGTATTTAAGAATACTTGTTTTCCAACCAAACTGTTGATGCCACGCCCATATAATATACTTCCTTTGAAAGCTGGCGTAATTTACTATCTTTCACAAAAAATTTGAACAAAATCCGTGCAGCCGTTCAAAAGTTATACGACTTTAAAGAATTTCTAAAATCAAAATTTGCTTGCTCAGGCATGCTGGGCGCCTGGTATTTTTCTCCCATTTTTATATTTGCATGATTTTCAAAATGACGACCACACGAATGAACGTGAACTTGCGGGGCTCATAACTTCGGAACTACTGCTCCGATTTTAATGAAATTTTTGCAAAAATTAGGAAATTTCTCCAGCTTTTCGGTGATATCTAATCAATGGGCGTGGCATTGCGCATTTGTTTAGGAAATGTGTATTTAAAAATACTTGTTTTCCAACCAAACTGTTGATGCCACGCCCATATAATATACTTCCTTTGAAAGCTGGCGTAATTTACTATCTTTCACAAAAAATTTGAACAAAATCCGTGCAGCCGTTCAAAAGTTATACGACTTTAAAGAATTTCTAAAATCAAAATTTGCTTGCTCAGGCATGCTGGGCGCCTGGTATTTTTCTCCCATTTTTATATTTGCATGATTTTCAAAATGACGACCACACGAATGAACGTGAACTTGCGGGGCTCATAACTTCGGAACTACTGCTCCGATTTTAATGAAATTTTTGCAAAAATTAGGAAATTTCTCCAGCTTTTCGAGGATATCTAATTAGTGGGCGTGGCATTGCGCATTTGTTTAGGAAATGTGTATTTAAAAATACTTGTTTTCCAACCAAACTGTTGATGCCACGCCCATATAATATACTTCCTTTGAAAGCTGGCGTAATTTACTATCTTTCACAAAAAATTTGAACAAAATCCGTGCAGCCGTTCAAAAGTTATACGACTTTAAAGAATTTCTAAAATCAAAATTTGCTTGCTCAGGCATGCTGGGCGCCTGGTATTTTTCTCCCATTTTTATATTTGCATGATTTTCAAAATGACGACCACACGAATGAACGTGAACTTGCGGGGCTCATAACTTCGGAACTACTGCTCCGATTTTGATGAAATTTTTTGCAAAAATTAGGGAATTTCTCCAGCTTTTCGGTGATATCTAATCAATGGGCGTGGCATTGCGCATTTATTTAGGAAATGTGTATTTAAAAATACTTGTGTTCCAACCAAACTGTTGATGCCACGCCCATATAATATACTTCCTTTGAAAGCTGGCGTAGTTTACTATCTTTCACAAAAAATTTGAACAAAATCCGTGCAGCCGTTCAAAAGTTATACGACTTTAAAGAATTTCTAAAATCAAAATTTGCTTGCTCAGGCATGCTGGGCGCCTGGTATTTTTCTCCCATTTTTATATTTGCATGATTTTCAAAATGACGACCACACGAATGAACGTGAACTTGCGGGGCTCATAACTTCGGAACTACTGCTCCGATTTTGATGAAATTTTTTGCAAAAATTAGGAAATTTCTCCAGCTTTTCGGTGATATCTAATCAATGGGCGTGGCATTGCGCATTTATTTAGGAAATGTGTATTTAAGAATACTTGTTTTCCAACCAAACTGTTGATGCCACGCCCATATAATATACTTCCTTTGAAAGCTGGCGTAATTTACTATCTTTCACAAAAAATTTGATCAAAATCCGTGCAGCCGTTCAAAAGTTATACGACTTTAAAGAATTTCTAAAATCAAAATTTGCTTGCTCAGGCATGCTGGGCGCCTGGTATTTTTCTCCCATTTTTATATTTGCATGATTTTCAAAATGACGACCACACGAATGAACGTGAACTTGCGGGGCTCATAACTTCGGAACTACTGCTCCGATTTTGATGAAATTTTTTGCAAAAATTAGGAAATTTCTCCAGCTTTTCGGTGATATCTAATCAATGGGCGTGGCATTGCGCATTTATTTAGGAAATGTGTATTTAAGAATACTTGTTTTCCAACCAAACTGTTGATGCCACGCCCATATAATATACTTCCTTTGAAAGCTGGCGTAATTTACTATCTTTCACAAAAAATTTGATCAAAATCCGTGCAGCCGTTCAAAAGTTATACGACTTTAAAGAATTTCTAAAATCAAAATTTGCTTGCTCAGGCATGCTGGGCGCCTGGTATTTTTCTCCCATTTTTATATTTGCATGATTTTCAAAATGACGACCACACGAATGAACGTGAACTTGCGGGGCTCATAACTTCGGAACTACTGCTCCGATTTTGATGAAATTTTTTGCAAAAATTAGGAAATTTCTCCAGCTTTTCGGTGATATCTAATCAATGGGCGTGGCATTGCGCATTTGTTTAGGAAATGTGTATTTAAAAATACTTGTTTTCCAACCAAACTGTTGATGCCACGCCCATATAATATACTTCCTTTGAAAGCTGGCGTAATTTACTATCTTTCACAAAAAATTTGATCAAAATCCGTGCAGCCGTTCAAAAGTTATACGACTTTAAAGAATTTCTAAAATCAAAATTTGCTTGCTCAGGCATGCTGGGCGCCTGGTATTTTTCTCCCATTTTTATATTTGCATGATTTTCAAAATGACGACCACACGAATGAACGTGAACTTGCGGGGCTCATAACTTCGGAACTACTGCTCCGATTTTAATGAAATTTTTGCAAAAATTAGGAAATTTCTCCAGCTTTTCGAGGATATCTAATTAGTGGGCGTGGCATTGCGCATTTGTTTAGGAAATGTGTATTTAAAAATACTTGTTTTCCAACCAAACTGTTGATGCCACGCCCATATAATATACTTCCTTTGAAAGCTGGCGTAATTTACTATCTTTCACAAAAAATTTGAACAAAATCCGTGCAGCCGTTCAAAAGTTATACGACTTTAAAGAATTTCTAAAATCAAAATTTGCTTGCTCAGGCATGCTGGGCGCCTGGTATTTTTCTCCCATTTTTATATTTGCATGATTTTCAAAATGACGACCACACGAATGAACGTGAACTTGCGGGGCTCATAACTTCGGAACTACTGCTCCGATTTTGATGAAATTTTTTGCAAAAATTAGGAAATTTCTCCAGCTTTTCGGTGATATCTAATCAATGGGCGTGGCATTGCGCATTTGTTTAGGAAATGTGTATTTAAAAATACTTGTTTTCCAACCAAACTGTTGATGCCACGCCCATATAATATACTTCCTTTGAAAGCTGGCGTAATTTACTATCTTTCACAAAAAATTTGATCAAAATCCGTGCAGCCGTTCAAAAGTTATACGACTTTAAAGAATTTCTAAAATCAAAATTTGCTTGCTCAGGCATGCTGGGCGCCTGGTATTTTTCTCCCATTTTTATATTTGCATGATTTTCAAAATGACGACCACACGAATGAACGTGAACTTGCGGGGCTCATAACTTCGGAACTACTGCTCCGATTTTGATGAAATTTTTTGCAAAAATTAGGACATTTCTCCAGCTTTTCGGTGATACCTAATCAATGGGCGTGGCATTGCGCATTTATTTAGGAAATGTGTATTTAAGAATACTTGTTTTCCAACCAAACTGTTGATGCCACGCCCATATAATATACTTCCTTTGAAAGCTGGCGTAATTTACTATCTTTCACAAAAAATTTGATCAAAATCCGTGCAGCCGTTCAAAAGTTATACGACTTTAAAGAATTTCTAAAATCAAAATTTGCTTGCTCAGGCATGCTGGGCGCCTGGTATTTTTCTCCCATTTTTATATTTGCATGATTTTCAAAATGACGACCACACGAATGAACGTGAACTTGCGGGGCTCATAACTTCGGAACTACTGCTCCGATTTTGATGAAATTTTTTGCAAAAATTAGGAAATTTCTCCAGCTTTTCGGTGATACCTAATCAATGGGCGTGGCATTGCGCATTTATTTAGAAAATGTGTATTTAAGATTACTTGTTTTCCAACCAAACTGTTGATGCCACGCCCATATAATATACTTCCTTTGAAAGCTGGCGTAATTTACTATCTTTCACAAAAAATTTGAACAAAATCCGTGCAGCCGTTCAAAAGTTATACGACTTTAAAGAATTTCTAAAATCAAAATTTGCTTGCTCAGGCATGCTGGGCGCCTGGTATTTTTCTCCCATTTTTATATTTGCATGATTTTCAAAATGACGACCACACGAATGAACGTGAACTTGCGGGGCTCATAACTTCGGAACTACTGCTCCGATTTTGATGAAATTTTTTGCAAAAATTAGGACATTTCTCCAGCTTTTCGGTGATACCTAATCAATGGACGTGGCATTGCGCATTTATTTAGGAAATGTGTATTTAAGAATACTTGTTTTCCAACCAAACTGTTGATGCCACGCCCATATAATATACTTCCTTTGAAAGCTGGCGTAATTTACTATCTTTCACAAAAAATTTGATCAAAATCCGTGCAGCCGTTCAAAAGTTATACGACTTTAAAAAATTTCTAAAATCAAAATTTGCTTGCTCAGGCATGCTGGGCGCCTGGTATTTTTCTCCCATTTTTATATTTGCATGATTTTCAAAATGACGACCACACGAATGAACGTGAACTTGCGGGGCTCATAACTTCGGAACTACTGCTCCGATTTTGATGAAATTTTTTGCAAAAATTAGGAAATTTCTCCAGCTTTTCGGTGATATCTAATCAATGGGCGTGGCATTGCGCATTTGTTTAGGAAATGTGTATTTAAAAATACTTGTTTTCCAACCAAACTGTTGATGCCACGCCCATATAATATACTTCCTTTGAAAGCTGGCGTAATTTACTATCTTTCACAAAAAATTTGATCAAAATCCGTGCAGCCGTTCAAAAGTTATACGACTTTAAAGAATTTCTAAAATCAAAATTTGCTTGCTCAGGCATGCTGGGCGCCTGGTATTTTTCTCCCATTTTTATATTTGCATGATTTTCAAAATGACGACCACACGAATGAACGTGAACTTGCGGGGCTCATAACTTCGGAACTACTGCTCCGATTTTGATGAAATTTTTTGCAAAAATTAGGACATTTCTCCAGCTTTTCGGTGATACCTAATCAATGGGCGTGGCATTGCGCATTTATTTAGGAAATGTGTATTTAAGAATACTTGTTTTCCAACCAAACTGTTGATGCCACGCCCATATAATATACTTCCTTTGAAAGCTGGCGTAATTTACTATCTTTCACAAAAAATTTGATCAAAATCCGTGCAGCCGTTCAAAAGTTATACGACTTTAAAGAATTTCTAAAATCAAAATTTGCTTGCTCAGGCATGCTGGGCGCCTGGTATTTTTCTCCCATTTTTATATTTGCATGATTTTCAAAATGACGACCACACGAATGAACGTGAACTTGCGGGGCTCATAACTTCGGAACTACTGCTCCGATTTTGATGAAATTTTTTGCAAAAATTAGGAAATTTCTCCAGCTTTTCTGTGATATCTAATCAATGGGCGTGGCATTGCGCATTTATTTAGGAAATGTGTATTTAAGAATACTTGTTTTCCAACCAAACTGTTGATGCCACGCCCATATAATATACTTCCTTTGAAAGCTGGCGTAATTTACTATCTTTCACAAAAAATTTGATCAAAATCCGTGCAGCCGTTCAAAAGTTATACGACTTTAAAGAATTTCTAAAATCAAAATTTGCTTGCTCAGGCATGCTGGGCGCCTGGTATTTTTCTCCCATTTTTATATTTGCATGATTTTCAAAATGACGACCACACGAATGAACGTGAACTTGCGGGGCTCATAACTTCGGAACTACTGCTCCGATTTTGATGAAATTTTTTGCAAAAATTAGGAAATTTCTCCAGCTTTTCGGTGATATCTAATCAATGGGCGTGGCATTGCGCATTTGTTTAGGAAATGTGTATTTAAAAATACTTGTTTTCCAACCAAACTGTTGATGCCACGCCCATATAATATACTTCCTTTGAAAGCTGGCGTAATTTACTATCTTTCACAAAAAATTTGATCAAAATCCGTGCAGCCGTTCAAAAGTTATACGACTTTAAAGAATTTCTAAAATCAAAATTTGCTTGCTCAGGCATGCTGGGCGCCTGGTATTTTTCTCCCATTTTTATATTTGCATGATTTTCAAAATGACGACCACACGAATGAACGTGAACTTGCGGGGCTCATAACTTCGGAACTACTGCTCCGATTTTGATGAAATTTTTTGCAAAAATTAGGAAATTTCTCCAGCTTTTCGGTGATATCTAATCAATGGGCGTGGCATTGCGCATTTATTTAGGAAATGTGTATTTAAGATTACTTGTTTTCCAACCAAACTGTTGATGCCACGCCCATATAATATACTTCCTTTGAAAGCTGGCGTAATTTACTATCTTTCACAAAAAATTTGATCAAAATCCGTGCAGCCGTTCAAAAGTTATACGACTTTAAAGAATTTCTAAAATCAAAATTTGCTTGCTCAGGCATGCTGGGCGCCTGGTATTTTTCTCCCATTTTTATATTTGCATGATTTTCAAAATGACGACCACACGAATGAACGTGAACTTGCGGGGCTCATAACTTCGGAACTACTGCTCCGATTTTGATGAAATTTTTGCAAAAATTAGGAAATTTCTCCAGCTTTTCGGTGATATCTAATCAATGGGCGTGGCATTGCGCATTTGTTTAGGAAATGTGTATTTAAAAATACTTGTTTTCCAACCAAACTGTTGATGCCACGTCCATATAATATACTTCCTTTGAAAGCTGGCGTAATTTACTATCTTTCACAAAAAATTTAAACAAAATCCGTGCAGCCGTTCAAAAGTTATACGACTTTAAAGAATTTCTAAAATCAAAATTTGCTTGCTCAGGCATGCTGGGCGCCTGGTATTTTTCTCCCATTTTTATATTTGCATGATTTTCAAAATGACGACCACACGAATGAACGTGAACTTGCGGGGCTCATAACTTCGGAACTACTGCTCCGATTTTGATGAAATTTTTGCAAAAATTAGGAAATTTCTCCAGCTTTTCGGTGATATCTAATCAATGGGCGTGGCATTGCGCATTTGTTTAGGAAATGTGTATTTAAAAATACTTGTTTTCCAACCAAACTGTTGATGCCACGCCCATATAATATACTTCCTTTGAAAGCTGGCGTAATTTACTATCTTTCACAAAAAATTTGATCAAAATCCGTGCAGCCGTTCAAAAGTTATACGACTTTAAAAAATTTCTAAAATCAAAATTTGCTTGCTCAGGCATGCTGGGCGCCTGGTATTTTTCTCCCATTTTTATATTTGCATGATTTTCAAAATGACGACCACACGAATGAACGTGAACTTGCGGGGCTCATAACTTCGGAACTACTGCTCCGATTTTGATGAAATTTTTGCAAAAATTAGGAAATTTCTCCAGCTTTTCGGTGATATCTAATCAATGGGCGTGGCATTGCGCATTTGTTTAGGAAATGTGTATTTAAAAATACTTGTTTTCCAACCAAACTGTTGATGCCACGTCCATATAATATACTTCCTTTGAAAGCTGGCGTAATTTACTATCTTTCACAAAAAATTTGATCAAAATCCGTGCAGCCGTTCAAAAGTTATACGACTTTAAAGAATTTCTAAAATCAAAATTTGCTTGCTCAGGCATGCTGGGCGCCTGGTATTTTTCTCCCATTTTTATATTTGCATGATTTTCAAAATGACGACCACACGAATGAACGTGAACTTGCGGGGCTCATAACTTCGGAACTACTGCTCCGATTTTGATGAAATTTTTTGCAAAAATTAGGACATTTCTCCAGCTTTTCGGTGATACCTAATCAATGGGCGTGGCATTGCGCATTTATTTAGGAAATGTGTATTTAAGAATACTTGTTTTCCAACCAAACTGTTGATGCCACGCCCATATAATATACTTCCTTTGAAAGCTGGCGTAATTTACTATCTTTCACAAAAAATTTGATCAAAATCCGTGCAGCCGTTCAAAAGTTATACGACTTTAAAGAATTTCTAAAATCAAAATTTGCTTGCTCAGGCATGCTGGGCGCCTGGTATTTTTCTCCCATTTTTATATTTGCATGATTTTCAAAATGACGACCACACGAATGAACGTGAACTTGCGGGGCTCATAACTTCGGAACTACTGCTCCGATTTTGATGAAATTTTTTGCAAAAATTAGGACATTTCTCCAGCTTTTCGGTGATACCTAATCAATGGGCGTGGCATTGCGCATTTATTTAGGAAATGTGTATTTAAGATTACTTGTTTTCCAACCAAACTGTTGATGCCACGCCCATATAATATACTTCCTTTGAAAGCTGGCGTAATTTACTATCTTTCACAAAAAATTTGATCAAAATCCGTGCAGCCGTTCAAAAGTTATACGACTTTAAAGAATTTCTAAAATCAAAATTTGCTTGCTCAGGCATGCTGGGCGCCTGGTATTTTTCTCCCATTTTTATATTTGCATGATTTTCAAAATGACGACCACACGAATGAACGTGAACTTGCGGGGCTCATAACTTCGGAACTACTGCTCCGATTTTGATGAAATTTTTTGCAAAAATTAGGACATTTCTCCAGCTTTTCGGTGATACCTAATCAATGGGCGTGGCATTGCGCATTTATTTAGGAAATGTGTATTTAAGAATACTTGTTTTCCAACCAAACTGTTGATGCCACGCCCATATAATATACTTCCTTTGAAAGCTGGCGTAATTTACTATCTTTCACAAAAAATTTGATCAAAATCCGTGCAGCCGTTCAAAAGTTATACGACTTTAAAGAATTTCTAAAATCAAAATTTGCTTGCTCAGGCATGCTGGGCGCCTGGTATTTTTCTCCCATTTTTATATTTGCATGATTTTCAAAATGACGACCACACGAATGAACGTGAACTTGCGGGGCTCATAACTTCGGAACTACTGCTCCGATTTTGATGAAATTTTTTGCAAAAATTAGGACATTTCTCCAGCTTTTCGGTGATACCTAATCAATGGGCGTGGCATTGCGCATTTATTTAGGAAATGTGTATTTAAGAATACTTGTTTTCCAACCAAACTGTTGATGCCACGCCCATATAATATACTTCCTTTGAAAGCTGGCGTAATTTACTATCTTTCACAAAAAATTTGATCAAAATCCGTGCAGCCGTTCAAAAGTTATACGACTTTAAAGAATTTCTAAAATCAAAATTTGCTTGCTCAGGCATGCTGGGCGCCTGGTATTTTTCTCCCATTTTTATATTTGCATGATTTTCAAAATGACGACCACACGAATGAACGTGAACTTGCGGGGCTCATAACTTCGGAACTACTGCTCCGATTTTGATGAAATTTTTTGCAAAAATTAGGACATTTCTCCAGCTTTTCGGTGATACCTAATCAATGGGCGTGGCATTGCGCATTTATTTAGGAAATGTGTATTTAAGAATACTTGTTTTCCAACCAAACTGTTGATGCCACGCCCATATAATATACTTCCTTTGAAAGCTGGCGTAATTTACTATCTTTCACAAAAAATTTGATCAAAATCCGTGCAGCCGTTCAAAAGTTATACGACTTTAAAGAATTTCTAAAATCAAAATTTGCTTGCTCAGGCATGCTGGGCGCCTGGTATTTTTCTCCCATTTTTATATTTGCATGATTTTCAAAATGACGACCACACGAATGAACGTGAACTTGCGGGGCTCATAACTTCGGAACTACTGCTCCGATTTTGATGAAATTTTTTGCAAAAATTAGGACATTTCTCCAGCTTTTCGGTGATACCTAATCAATGGGCGTGGCATTGCGCATTTATTTAGGAAATGTGTATTTAAGATTACTTGTTTTCCAACCAAACTGTTGATGCCACGCCCATATAATATACTTCCTTTGAAAGCTGGCGTAATTTACTATCTTTCACAAAAAATTTGATCAAAATCCGTGCAGCCGTTCAAAAGTTATACGACTTTAAAGAATTTCTAAAATCAAAATTTGCTTGCTCAGGCATGCTGGGCGCCTGGTATTTTTCTTCCATTTTTATATTTGCATGATTTTCAAAATGACGACCACACGAATGAACGTGAACTTGCGGGGCTCATAACTTCGGAACTACTGCTCCGATTTTGATGAAATTTTTTGCAAAAATTAGGAAATTTCTCCAGCTTTTCGGTGATATCTAATCAATGGGCGTGGCATTGCGCATTTGTTTAGGAAATGTGTATTTAAAAATACTTGTTTTCCAACCAAACTGTTGATGCCACGCCCATATAATATACTTCCTTTGAAAGCTGGCGTAATTTACTATCTTTCACAAAAAATTTAAACAAAATCCGTGCAGCCGTTCAAAAGTTATACGACTTTAAAGAATTTCTAAAATCAAAATTTGCTTGCTCAGGCATGCTGGGCGCCTGGTATTTTTCTCCCATTTTTATATTTGCATGATTTTCAAAATGACGACCACACGAATGAACGTGAACTTGCGGGGCTCATAACTTCGGAACTACTGCTCCGATTTTGATGAAATTTTTGCAAAAATTAGGAAATTTCTCCAGCTTTTCGGTGATATCTAATCAATGGGCGTGGCATTGCGCATTTGTTTAGGAAATGTGTATTTAAAAATACTTGTTTTCCAACCAAACTGTTGATGCCACGTCCATATAATATACTTCCTTTGAAAGCTGGCGTAATTTACTATCTTTCACAAAAAATTTAAACAAAATCCGTGCAGCCGTTCAAAAGTTATACGACTTTAAAGAATTTCTAAAATCAAAATTTGCTTGCTCAGGCATGCTGGGCGCCTGGTATTTTCCTCCCATTTTTATATTTGCATGATTTTCAAAATGACGACCACACGAATGAACGTGAACTTGCGGGGCTCATAACTTCGGAACTACTGCTCTGATTTTGATGAAATTTTTTGCAAAAATTAGGAAATTTCTCCAGCTTTTCGGTGATATCTAATCAATGGGCGTGGCATTGCGCATTTATTTAGGAAATGTGTATTTAAGATTACTTGTTTTCCAACCAAACTGTTGATGCCACGCCCATATAATATACTTCCTTTGAAAGCTGGCGTAATTTACTATCTTTCACAAAAAATTTAAACAAAATCCGTGCAGCCGTTCAAAAGTTATACGACTTTAAAGAATTTCTAAAATCAAAATTTGCTTGCTCAGGCATGCTGGGCGCCTGGTATTTTTCTCCCATTTTTATATTTGCATGATTTTCAAAATGACGACCACACGAATGAACGTGAACTTGCGGGGCTCATAACTTCGGAACTACTGCTCCGATTTTGATGAAATTTTTTGCAAAAATTAGGAAATTTCTCCAGCTTTTCGGTGATATCTAATCAATGGGCGTGGCATTGCGCATTTGTTTAGGAAATGTGTATTTAAAAATACTTGTTTTCCAACCAAACTGTTGACGCCACGCCCATATAATATACTTCCTTTGAATGCTGGCGTAATTTACTATCTTTCACAAAAAATTTGAACAAAATCCGTGCAGCCGTTCAAAAGTTATACGACTTTAAAGAATTTCTAAAATCAAAATTTGCTTGCTCAGGCATGCTGGGCGCCTGGTATTTTTCTCCCATTTTTATATTTGCATGATTTTCAAAATGACGACCACACGAATGAACGTGAACTTGCGGGGCTCATAACTTCGGAACTACTGCTCCGATTTTGATGAAATTTTTTGCAAAAATTAGGAAATTTCTCCAGCTTTTCGAGGATATCTAATTAGTGGGCGTGGCATTGCGCATTTATTTAGGAAATGTGTATTTAAGAATACTTGTTTTCCAACCAAACTGTTGATGCCACGCCCATATAATATACTTCCTTTGAATGCTGGCGTAATTTACTATCTTTCACAAAAAATTTGAACAAAATCCGTGCAGCCGTTCAAAAGTTATACGACTTTAAAGAATTTCTAAAATCAAAATTTGCTTGCTCAGGCATGCTGGGCGCCTGGTATTTTTCTCCCATTTTTATATTTGCATGATTTTCAAAATGACGACCACACGAATGAACGTGAACTTGCGGGGCTCATAACTTCGGAACTACTGCTCCGATTTTGATGAAATTTTTTGCAAAAATTAGGAAATTTCTCCAGCTTTTCGGTGATACCTAATCAATGGGCGTGGCATTGCGCATTTATTTAGGAAATGTGTATTTAAGATTACTTGTTTTCCAACCAAACTGTTGATGCCACGCCCATATAATATACTTCCTTTGAAAGCTGGCGTAATTTACTATCTTTCACAAAAAATTTGATCAAAATCCGTGCAGCCGTTCAAAAGTTATACGACTTTAAAGAATTTCTAAAATCAAAATTTGCTTGCTCAGGCATGCTGGGCGCCTGGTATTTTTCTCCCATTTTTATATTTGCATGATTTTCAAAATGACGACCACACGAATGAACGTGAACTTGCGGGGCTCATAACTTCGGAACTACTGCTCCGATTTTGATGAAATTTTTTGCAAAAATTAGGAAATTTCTCCAGCTTTTCGGTGATATCTAATCAATGGGCGTGGCATTGCGCATTTGTTTAGGAAATGTGTATTTAAAAATACTTGTTTTCCAACCAAACTGTTGACGCCACGCCCATATAATATACTTCCTTTGAATGCTGGCGTAATTTACTATCTTTCACAAAAAATTTGAACAAAATCCGTGCAGCCGTTCAAAAGTTATACGACTTTAAAGAATTTCTAAAATCAAAATTTGCTTGCTCAGGCATGCTGGGCGCCTGGTATTTTTCTCCCATTTTTATATTTGCATGATTTTCAAAATGACGACCACACGAATGAACGTGAACTTGCGGGGCTCATAACTTCGGAACTACTGCTCCGATTTTGATGAAATTTTTTGCAAAAATTAGGAAATTTCTCCAGCTTTTCGGTGATACCTAATCAATGGGCGTGGCATTGCGCATTTATTTAGGAAATGTGTATTTAAGATTACTTGTTTTCCAACCAAACTGTTGATGCCACGCCCATATAATATACTTCCTTTGAAAGCTGGCGTAATTTACTATCTTTCACAAAAAATTTGATCAAAATCCGTGCAGCCGTTCAAAAGTTATACGACTTTAAAGAATTTCTAAAATCAAAATTTGCTTGCTCAGGCATGCTGGGCGCCTGGTATTTTTCTCCCATTTTTATATTTGCATGATTTTCAAAATGACGACCACACGAATGAACGTGAACTTGCGGGGCTCATAACTTCGGAACTACTGCTCCGATTTTGATGAAATTTTTTGCAAAAATTAGGAAATTTCTCCAGCTTTTCGGTGATATCTAATCAATGGGCGTGGCATTGCGCATTTGTTTAGGAAATGTGTATTTAAAAATACTTGTTTTCCAACCAAACTGTTGACGCCACGCCCATATAATATACTTCCTTTGAATGCTGGCGTAATTTACTATCTTTCACAAAAAATTTGAACAAAATCCGTGCAGCCGTTCAAAAGTTATACGACTTTAAAGAATTTCTAAAATCAAAATTTGCTTGCTCAGGCATGCTGGGCGCCTGGTATTTTTCTCCCATTTTTATATTTGCATGATTTTCAAAATGACGACCACACGAATGAACGTGAACTTGCGGGGCTCATAACTTCGGAACTACTGCTCCGATTTTGATGAAATTTTTTGCAAAAATTAGGAAATTTCTCCAGCTTTTCGAGGATATCTAATTAGTGGGCGTGGCATTGCGCATTTATTTAGGAAATGTGTATTTAAGAATACTTGTTTTCCAACCAAACTGTTGATGCCACGCCCATATAATATACTTCCTTTGAATGCTGGCGTAATTTACTATCTTTCACAAAAAATTTGAACAAAATCCGTGCAGCCGTTCAAAAGTTATACGACTTTAAAGAATTTCTAAAATCAAAATTTGCTTGCTCAGGCATGCTGGGCGCCTGGTATTTTTCTCCCATTTTTATATTTGCATGATTTTCAAAATGACGACCACACGAATGAACGTGAACTTGCGGGGCTCATAACTTCGGAACTACTGCTCCGATTTTGATGAAATTTTTTGCAAAAATTAGGAAATTTCTCCAGCTTTTCGGTGATATCTAATCAATGGGCGTGGCATTGCGCATTTATTTAGGAAATGTGTATTTAAGATTACTTGTTTTCCAACCAAACTGTTGATGCCACGCCCATATAATATACTTCCTTTGAAAGCTGGCGTAATTTACTATCTTTCACAAAAAATTTGATCAAAATCCGTGCAGCCGTTCAAAAGTTATACGACTTTAAAGAATTTCTAAAATCAAAATTTGCTTGCTCAGGCATGCTGGGCGCCTGGTATTTTTCTCCCATTTTTATATTTGCATGATTTTCAAAATGACGACCACACGAATGAACGTGAACTTGCGGGGCTCATAACTTCGGAACTACTGCTCCGATTTTGATGAAATTTTTTGCAAAAATTAGGAAATTTCTCCAGCTTTTCGGTGATATCTAATCAATGGGCGTGGCATTGCGCATTTGTTTAGGAAATGTGTATTTAAAAATACTTGTTTTCCAACCAAACTGTTGATACCACGCCCATATAATATACTTCCTTTGAAAGCTGGCGTAATTTACTATCTTTCACAAAAAATTTGATCAAAATCCGTGCAGCCGTTCAAAAGTTATACGACTTTAAAGAATTTCTAAAATCAAAATTTGCTTGCTCAGGCATGCTGGGCGCCTGGTATTTTTCTCCCATTTTTATATTTGCATGATTTTCAAAATGACGACCACACGAATGAACGTGAACTTGCGGGGCTCATAACTTCGGAACTACTGCTCCGATTTTGATGAAATTTTTTGCAAAAATTAGGAAATTTCTCCAGCTTTTCGAGGATATCTAATTAGTGGGCGTGGCATTGCGCATTTGTTTAGGAAATGTGTATTTAAAAATACTTGTTTTTCAACTAAACTGTTTATGCGACGCCCATATAATATACTTAATTTTGAAAGCTGACGTAATTTACTATCTTTCGCAAAAAATTTGATCAAAATCCGTGCAGCCGTTCAAAAGTTATACGACTTTAAAGAATTTCTAAAATCAAAATTTGCTTGCTCAGGCATACTGGGCGCCTGGTATTTTTCTCCCATTTTTATATTTGATGAACTTGCGGGGCTCATAACTTCGGAACTACTGCTCCGATTTTGATGAAATTTTTTGCAAAAATTAGGACATTTCTCCAGCTTTTCGGTGATATCTAATCAATGGGCGTGGCATTGCGCATTTATTTAGGAAATGTGTATTTAAGATTACTTGTTTTCCAACCAAACTGTTGATGCCACGTCCATATATTATACTTCCTTTGAAAGCTGGCGTAATTTACTATCTTTCACAAAAAATTTAAACAAAATCCGTGCAGCCGTTCAAAAGTTATACGACTTTAAAGAATTTCTAAAATCAAAATTTGCTTGCTCAGGCATGCTGGGCGCCTGGTATTTTTCTCCCATTTTTATATTTGCATGATTTTCAAAATGACGACCACACGAATGAACGTGAACTTGCGGGGCTCATAACTTCGGAACTACTGCTCCGATTTTGATGAAATTTTTTGCAAAAATTAGGACATTTCTCCAGCTTTTCGGTGATATCTAATCAATGGGCGTGGCATTGCGCATTTATTTAGGAAATGTGTATTTAAGATTACTTGTTTTCCAACCAAACTGTTGATGCCACGCCCATATAATATACTTCCTTTGAAAGCTGGCGTAATTTACTATCTTTCACAAAAAATTTGAACAAAATCCGTGCAGCCGTTCAAAAGTTATACGACTTTAAAGAATTTCTAAAATCAAAATTTGCTTGCTCAGGCATGCTGGGCGCCTGGTATTTTTCTCCCATTTTTATATTTGCATGATTTTCAAAATGACGACCACACGAATGAACGTGAACTTGCGGGGCTCATAACTTCGGAACTACTGCTCCGATTTTGATGAAATTTTTTGCAAAAATTAGGAAATTTCTCCAGCTTTTCGGTGATATCTAATCAATGGGCGTGGCATTGCGCATTTATTTAGGAAATGTGTATTTAAGATTACTTGTTTTCCAACCAAACTGTTGATGCCACGCCCATATAATATACTTCCTTTGAAAGCTCATAACTTCGGAACTACTGCTCCGATTTTGATGAAATTTTTTGCAAAAATTAGGAAATTTCTCCAGCTTTTCGGTGATATCTAATCAATGGGCGTGGCATTGCGCATTTGTTTAGGAAATGTGTATTTAAAAATACTTGTTTTCCAACCAAACTGTTGATGCCACGCCCATATAGTATACTTCCTTTGAAAGCTGGCGTAATTTACTATCTTTCACAAAAAATTTGAACAAAATCCGTGCAGCCGTTCAAAAGTTATACGACTTTAAAGAATTTCTAAAATCAAAATTTGCTTGCTCAGGCATGCTGGGCGCCTGGTATTTTTCTCCCATTTTTATATTTGCATGATTTTCAAAATGACGACCACACGAATGAACGTGAACTTGCGGGGCTCATAACTTCGGAACTACTGCTCCGATTTTGATGAAATTTTTTGCAAAAATTAGGAAATTTCTCCAGCTTTTCGGTGATATCTAATCAATGGGCGTGGCATTGCGCATTTGTTTAGGAAATGTCTATTTAAAAATACTTGTTTTCCAACCAAACTGTTGATGCCACGCCCATATAATATACTTCCTTTGAAAGCTGGCGTAATTTACTATCTTTCACAAAAATTTGAACAAAATCCGTGCAGCCGTTCAAAAGTTATACGACTTTAAAGAATTTCTAAAATCAAAATTTGCTTGCTCAGGCATGCTGGGCGCCTGGTATTTTTCTCCCATTTTTATATTTGCATGATTTTCAAAATGACGACCACACGAATGAACGTGAACTTGCGGGGCTCATAACTTCGGAACTACTGCTCCGATTTTGATGAAATTTTTTGCAAAAATTAGGACATTTCTCCAGCTTTTCGGTGATATCTAATCAATGGGCGTGGCATTGCGCATTTGTTTAGGAAATGTGTATTTAAAAATACTTGTTTTCCAACTAAACTGTTGATGCCACGCCCATATAATATACTTCCTTTGAAAGCTGGCGTAATTTACTATCTTTCACAAAAATTTGAACAAAATCCGTGCAGCCGTTCAAAAGTTATACGACTTTAAAGAATTTCTAAAATCAAAATTTGCTTGCTCAGGCATGCTGGGCGCCTGGTATTTTTCTCCCATTTTTATATTTGCATGATTTTCAAAATGACGACCACACGAATGAACGTGAACTTGCGGGGCTCATAACTTCGGAACTACTGCTCCGATTTTGATGAAATTTTTTGCAAAAATTAGGAAATTTCTCCAGCTTTTCGAGGATATCTAATTAGTGGGCGTGGCATTGCGCATTTAATGAGGAAATTTGCATTTAAAAATACTTGTTTTTCAACTAAACTGTTTATGCGACGCCCATATAATATACTTAATTTTGAAAGCTGACGTAATTTACTATCTTTCGCAAAAAATTTGATCAAAATCCGTGCAGCCGTTCAAAAGTTATACGACTTTAAAGAATTTCTAAAATCAAAATTTGCTTGCTCAGGCATGCTGGGCGCCTGGTATTTTTCTCCCATTTTTATATTTGCATGATTTTCAAAATGACGACCACACGAATGAACGTGAACTTGCGGGGCTCATAACTTCGGAACTACTGCTCCGATTTTGATGAAATTTTTTGCAAAAATTAGGAAATTTCTCCAGCTTTTCGGTGATATCTAATCAATGGGCGTGGCATTGCGCATTTATTTAGGAAATGTGTATTTAAGATTACTTGTTTTCCAACCAAACTGTTGATGCCACGCCCATATAATATACTTCCCTTGAAAGCTGGCGTAATTTACTATCTTTCACAAAAAATTTAAACAAAATCCGTGCAGCCGTTTAAAAGTTATACGACTTTAAAGAATTTCTAAAATCAAAATTTGCTTGCTCAGGCATGCTGGGCGCCTGGTATTTTTCTCCCATTTTTATATTTGCATGATTTTCAAAATGACGACCACACGAATGAACGTGAACTTGCGGGGCTCATAACTTCGGAACTACTGCTCCGATTTTGATGAAATTTTTTGCAAAAATTAGGAAATTTCTCCAGCTTTTCGGTGATATCTAATCAATGGGCGTGGCATTGCGCATTTATTTAGGAAATGTGTATTTAAGATTACTTGTTTTCCAACCAAACTGTTGATGCCACGCCCATATAATATACTTCCTTTGAAAGCTGGCGTAATTTACTATCTTTCACAAAAAATTTGAACAAAATCCGTGCAGCCGTTCAAAAGTTATACGACTTTAAAGAATTTCTAAAATCAAAATTTGCTTGCTCAGGCATGCTGGGCGCCTGGTATTTTTCTCCCATTTTTATATTTGCATGATTTTCAAAATGACGACCACACGAATGAACGTGAACTTGCGGGGCTCATAACTTCGGAACTACTGCTCCGATTTTGATGAAATTTTTTGCAAAAATTAGGACATTTCTCCAGCTTTTCGGTGATACCTAATCAATGGGCGTGGCATTGCGCATTTATTTAGGAAATGTGTATTTAAGAATACTTGTTTTCCAACTAAACTGTTGATGCCACGCCCATATAATATACTTCCTTTGAAAGCTGGCGTAATTTACTATCTTTCACAAAAAATTTGATCAAAATCCGTGCAGCCGTTCAAAAGTTATACGACTTTAAAGAATTTCTAAAATCAAAATTTGCTTGCTCAGGCATGCTGGGCGCCTGGTATTTTTCTCCCATTTTTATATTTGCATGATTTTCAAAATGACGACCACACGAATGAACGTGAACTTGCGGGGCTCATAACTTCGGAACTACTGCTCCGATTTTGATGAAATTTTTTGCAAAAATTAGGAAATTTCTCCAGCTTTTCGGTGATATCTAATCAATGGGCGTGGCATTGCGCATTTGTTTAGGAAATGTGTATTTAAAAATACTTGTTTTCCAACCAAACTGTTGATGCCACGCCCATATAATATACTTCCTTTGAAAGCTGGCGTAATTTACTATCTTTCACAAAAATTTGAACAAAATCCGTGCAGCCGTTCAAAAGTTATACGACTTTAAAGAATTTCTAAAATCAAAATTTGCTTGCTCAGGCATGCTGGGCGCCTGGTATTTTTCTCCCATTTTTATATTTGCATGATTTTCAAAATGACGACCACACGAATGAACGTGAACTTGCGGGGCTCATAACTTCGGAACTACTGCTCCGATTTTGATGAAATTTTTTGCAAAAATTAGGAAATTTCTCCAGCTTTTCGGTGATATCTAATCAATGGGCGTGGCATTGCGCATTTGCTTAGGAAATGTGTATTTAAAAATACTTGTTTTCCAACCAAACTGTTGATGCCACGCCCATATAATATACTTCCTTTGAAAGCTGGCGTAATTTACTATCTTTCACAAAAATTTGAACAAAATCCGTGCAGCCGTTCAAAAGTTATACGACTTTAAAGAATTTCTAAAATCAAAATTTGCTTGCTCAGGCATGCTGGGCGCCTGGTATTTTTCTCCCATTTTTATATTTGCATGATTTTCAAAATGACGACCACACGAATGAACGTGAACTTGCGGGGCTCATAACTTCGGAACTACTGCTCCGATTTTGATGAAATTTTTTGCAAAAATTAGGAAATTTCTCCAGCTTTTCGGTGATATCTAATCAATGGGCGTGGCATTGCGCATTTGTTTAGGAAATGTGTATTTAAAAATACTTGTTTTCCAACTAAACTGTTGATGCCACGCCCATATAATATACTTCCTTTGAAAGCTGGCGTAATTTACTATCTTTCACAAAAATTTGAACAAAATCCGTGCAGCCGTTCAAAAGTTATACGACTTTAAAGAATTTCTAAAATCAAAATTTGCTTGCTCAGGCATGCTGGGCGCCTGGTATTTTTCTCCCATTTTTATATTTGCATGATTTTCAAAATGACGACCACACGAATGAACGTGAACTTGCGGGGCTCATAACTTCGGAACTACTGCTCCGATTTTGATGAAATTTTTTGCAAAAATTAGGAAATTTCTCCAGCTTTTCGGTGATATCTAATCAATGGGCGTGGCATTGCGCATTTGTTTAGGAAATGTGTATTTAAAAATACTTGTTTTCCAACCAAACTGTTGATGCCACGCCCATATAATATACTTCCTTTGAAAGCTGGCGTAATTTACTATCTTTCACAAAAAATTTGAACAAAATCCGTGCAGCCGTTCAAAAGTTATACGACTTTAAAGAATTTCTAAAATCAAAATTTGCTTGCTCAGGCATGCTGGGCGCCTGGTATTTTTCTCCCATTTTTATATTTGCATGATTTTCAAAATGACGACCACACGAATGAACGTGAACTTGCGGGGCTCATAACTTCGGAACTACTGCTCCGATTTTGATGAAATTTTTTGCAAAAATTAGGAAATTTCTCCAGCTTTTCGGTGATATCTAATCAATGGGCGTGGCATTGCGCATTTATTTAGGAAATGTGTATTTAAGATTACTTGTTTTCCAACCAAACTGTTGATGCCACGCCCATATAATATACTTCCTTTGAAAGCTGGCGTAATTTACTATCTTTCACAAAAAATTTGAACAAAATCCGTGCAGCCGTTCAAAAGCTATACGACTTTAAAGAAGTTCTAAAATCAAAATTTGCTTGCTCAGGCATGCTGGGCGCCTGGTATTTTTCTCCCATTTTTATATTTGCATGATTTTCAAAATGACGACCACACGAATGAACGTGAACTTGCGGGGCTTATAACTTCGGAACTACTGCTCCGATTTTGATGAAATTTTTTGCAAAAATTAGGAAATTTCTCCAGCTTTTCGGTGATATCTAATCAATGGGCGTGGCATTGCGCATTTGTTTAGGAAATGTGTATTTAAAAATACTTGTTTTCCAACCAAACTGTTGATGCCACGCCCATATAATATACTTCCTTTGAAAGCTGGCGTAATTTACTATCTTTCACAAAAATTTGAACAAAATCCGTGCAGCCGTTCAAAAGTTATACGACTTTAAAGAATTTCTAAAATCAAAATTTGCTTGCTCAGGCATGCTGGGCGCCTGGTATTTTTCTCCCATTTTTATATTTGCATGATTTTCAAAATGACGACCACACGAATGAACGTGAACTTGCGGGGCTCATAACTTCGGAACTACTGCTCCGATTTTGATGAAATTTTTTGCAAAAATTAGGAAATTTCTCCAGCTTTTCGAGGATATCTAATTAGTGGGCGTGGCATTGCGCATTTAATGAGGAAATTTGCATTTAAAAATACTTGTTTTTCAACTAAACTGTTTATGCGACGCCCATATAATATACTTAATTTTGAAAGCTGACGTAATTTACTATCTTTCGCAAAAAATTTGATCAAAATCCGTGCAGCCGTTCAAAAGTTATACGACTTTAAAGAATTTCTAAAATCAAAATTTGCTTGCTCAGGCATACTGGGCGCCTGGTATTTTTCTCCCATTTTTATATTTGCATGATTTTCAAAATGACGACCACACGAATGAACGTGAACTTGCGGGGCTCATAACTTCGGAACTACTGCTCCGATTTTGATGAAATTTTTTGCAAAAATTAGGACATTTCTCCAGCTTTTCGGTGATATCTAATCAATGGGCGTGGCATTGCGCATTTATTTAGGAAATGTGTATTTAAGATTACTTGTTTTCCAACCAAACTGTTGATGCCACGCCCATATAATATACTTCCTTTGAAAGCTGGCGTAATTTACTATCTTTCACAAAAAATTTAAACAAAATCCGTGTAGCCGTTCAAAAGTTATACGACTTTAAAGAATTTCTAAAATCAAAATTTGCTTGCTCAGGCATGCTGGGCGCCTGGTATTTTTCTCCCATTTTTATATTTGCATGATTTTCAAAATGACGACCACACGAATGAACGTGAACTTGCGGGGCTCATAACTTCGGAACTACTGCTCCGATTTTGATGAAATTTTTTGCAAAAATTAGGAAATTTCTCCAGCTTTTCGGTGATATCTAATCAATGGGCGTGGCATTGCGCATTTGTTTAGGAAATGTGTATTTAAGAATACTTGTTTTCCAACCAAACTGTTGATGCCACGCCCATATAATATACTTCCTTTGAAAGCTGGCGTAATTTACTATCTTTCACAAAAATTTGAACAAAATCCGTGCAGCCGTTCAAAAGTTATACGACTTTAAAGAATTTCTAAAATCAAAATTTGCTTGCTCAGGCATGCTGGGCGCCTGGTATTTTTCTCCCATTTTTATATTTGCATGATTTTCAAAATGACGACCACACGAATGAACGTGAACTTGCGGGGCTCATAACTTCGGAACTACTGCTCCGATTTTGATGAAATTTTTTGCAAAAATTAGGAAATTTCTCCAGCTTTTCGGTGATATCTAATCAATGGGCGTGGCATTGCGCATTTGTTTAGGAAATGTGTATTTAAAAATACTTGTTTTCCAACTAAACTGTTGATGCCACGCCCATATAATATACTTCCTTTGAAAGCTGGCGTAATTTACTATCTTTCACAAAAATTTGAACAAAATCCGTGCAGCCGTTCAAAAGTTATACGACTTTAAAGAATTTCTAAAATCAAAATTTGCTTGCTCAGGCATGCTGGGCGCCTGGTATTTTTCTCCCATTTTTATATTTGCATGATTTTCAAAATGACGACCACACGAATGAACGTGAACTTGCGGGGCTCATAACTTCGGAACTACTGCTCCGATTTTGATGAAATTTTTTGCAAAAATTAGGAAATTTCTCCAGCTTTTCGGTGATATCTAATCAATGGGCGTGGCATTGCGCATTTATTTAGGAAATGTGTATTTAAGATTACTTGTTTTCCAACCAAACTGTTGATGCCACGCCCATATAATATACTTCCCTTGAAAGCTGGCGTAATTTACTATCTTTCACAAAAAATTTAAACAAAATCCGTGCAGCCGTTCAAAAGTTATACGACTTTAAAGAATTTCTAAAATCAAAATTTGCTTGCTCAGGCATGCTGGGCGCCTGGTATTTTTCTCCCATTTTTATATTTGCATGATTTTCAAAATGACGACCACACGAATGAACGTGAACTTGCGGGGCTCATAACTTCGGAACTACTGCTCCGATTTTGATGAAATTTTTTGCAAAAATTAGGAAATTTCTCCAGCTTTTCGGTGATATCTAATCAATGGGCGTGGCATTGCGCATTTATTTAGGAAATGTGTATTTAAGATTACTTGTTTTCCAACCAAACTGTTGATGCCACGCCCATATAATATACTTCCTTTGAAAGCTGGCGTAATTTACTATCTTTCACAAAAAATTTGATCAAAATCCGTGCAGCCGTTCAAAAGTTATACGACTTTAAAGAATTTCTAAAATCAAAATTTGCTTGCTCAGGCATGCTGGGCGCCTGGTATTTTTCTCCCATTTTTATATTTGCATGATTTTCAAAATGACGACCACACGAATGAACGTGAACTTGCGGGGCTCATAACTTCGGAACTACTGCTCCGATTTTGATGAAATTTTTTGCAAAAATTAGGACATTTCTCCAGCTTTTCGGTGATACCTAATCAATGGGCGTGGCATTGCGCATTTATTTAGGAAATGTGTATTTAAGAATACTTGTTTTCCAACTAAACTGTTGATGCCACGCCCATATAATATACTTCCTTTGAAAGCTGGCGTAATTTACTATCTTTCACAAAAAATTTGATCAAAATCCGTGCAGCCGTTCAAAAGTTATACGACTTTAAAGAATTTCTAAAATCAAAATTTGCTTGCTCAGGCATGCTGGGCGCCTGGTATTTTTCTCCCATTTTTATATTTGCATGATTTTCAAAATGACGACCACACGAATGAACGTGAACTTGCGGGGCTCATAACTTCGGAACTACTGCTCCGATTTTGATGAAATTTTTTGCAAAAATTAGGAAATTTCTCCAGCTTTTCGAGGATATCTAATTAGTGGGCGTGGCATTGCGCATTTAATGAGGAAATTTGCATTTAAAAATACTTGTTTTTCAACTAAACTGTTTATGCGACGCCCATATAATATACTTAATTTTGAAAGCTGACGTAATTTACTATCTTTCGCAAAAAATTTGATCAAAATCCGTGCAGCCGTTCAAAAGTTATACGACTTTAAAGAATTTCTAAAATCAAAATTTGCTTGCTCAGGCATACTGGGCGCCTGGTATTTTTCTCCCATTTTTATATTTGCATGATTTTCAAAATGACGACCACACGAATGAACGTGAACTTGCGGGGCTCATAACTTCGGAACTACTGCTCCGATTTTGATGAAATTTTTTGCAAAAATTAGGACATTTCTCCAGCTTTTCGGTGATATCTAATCAATGGGCGTGGCATTGCGCATTTATTTAGGAAATGTGTATTTAAGATTACTTGTTTTCCAACCAAACTGTTGATGCCACGCCCATATAATATACTTCCTTTGAAAGCTGGCGTAATTTACTATCTTTCACAAAAAATTTAAACAAAATCCGTGTAGCCGTTCAAAAGTTATACGACTTTAAAGAATTTCTAAAATCAAAATTTGCTTGCTCAGGCATGCTGGGCGCCTGGTATTTTTCTCCCATTTTTATATTTGCATGATTTTCAAAATGACGACCACACGAATGAACGTGAACTTGCGGGGCTCATAACTTCGGAACTACTGCTCCGATTTTGATGAAATTTTTTGCAAAAATTAGGAAATTTCTCCAGCTTTTCGGTGATATCTAATCAATGGGCGTGGCATTGCGCATTTGTTTAGGAAATGTGTATTTAAAAATACTTGTTTTCCAACCAAACTGTTGATGCCACGCCCATATAATATACTTCCTTTGAAAGCTGGCGTAATTTACTATCTTTCACAAAAAATTTGAACAAAATCCGTGCAGCCGTTCAAAAGTTATACGACTTTAAAGAATTTCTAAAATCAAAATTTGCTTGCTCAGGCATGCTGGGCGCCTGGTATTTTTCTCCCATTTTTATATTTGCATGATTTTCAAAATGACGACCACACGAATGAACGTGAACTTGCGGGGCTCATAACTTCGGAACTACTGCTCCGATTTTGATGAAATTTTTTGCAAAAATTAGGAAATTTCTCCAGCTTTTCGGTGATATCTAATCAATGGGCGTGGCATTGCGCATTTATTTAGGAAATGTGTATTTAAGATTACTTGTTTTCCAACCAAACTGTTGATGCCACGCCCATATAATATACTTCCCTTGAAAGCTGGCGTAATTTACTATCTTTCACAAAAAATTTAAACAAAATCCGTGCAGCCGTTCAAAAGTTATACGACTTTAAAGAATTTCTAAAATCAAAATTTGCTTGCTCAGGCATGCTGGGCGCCTGGTATTTTTCTCCCATTTTTATATTTGCATGATTTTCAAAATGACGACCACACGAATGAACGTGAACTTGCGGGGCTCATAACTTCGGAACTACTGCTCCGATTTTGATGAAATTTTTTGCAAAAATTAGGAAATTTCTCCAGCTTTTCGGTGATATCTAATCAATGGGCGTGGCATTGCGCATTTGTTTAGGAAATGTGTATTTAAAAATACTTGTTTTCCAACTAAACTGTTGATGCCACGCCCATATAATATACTTCCTTTGAAAGCTGGCGTAATTTACTATCTTTCACAAAAATTTGAACAAAATCCGTGCAGCCGTTCAAAAGTTATACGACTTTAAAGAATTTCTAAAATCAAAATTTGCTTGCTCAGGCATGCTGGGCGCCTGGTATTTTTCTCCCATTTTTATATTTGCATGATTTTCAAAATGACGACCACACGAATGAACGTGAACTTGCGGGGCTCATAACTTCGGAACTACTGCTCCGATTTTGATGAAATTTTTTGCAAAAATTAGGAAATTTCTCCAGCTTTTCGGTGATATCTAATCAATGGGCGTGGCATTGCGCATTTGTTTAGGAAATGTGTATTTAAAAATACTTGTTTTCCAACCAAACTGTTGATGCCACGCCCATATAATATACTTCCTTTGAAAGCTGGCGTAATTTACTATCTTTCACAAAAAATTTGAACAAAATCCGTGCAGCCGTTCAAAAGTTATACGACTTTAAAGAATTTCTAAAATCAAAATTTGCTTGCTCAGGCATGCTGGGCGCCTGGTATTTTTCTCCCATTTTTATATTTGCATGATTTTCAAAATGACGACCACACGAATGAACGTGAACTTGCGGGGCTCATAACTTCGGAACTACTGCTCCGATTTTGATGAAATTTTTTGCAAAAATTAGGAAATTTCTCCAGCTTTTCGGTGATATCTAATCAATGGGCGTGGCATTGCGCATTTGTTTAGGAAATGTGTATTTAAAAATACTTGTTTTCCAACCAAACTGTTGATGCCACGCCCATATAATATACTTCCTTTGAAAGCTGGCGTAATTTACTATCTTTCACAAAAAATTTGAACAAAATCCGTGCAGCCGTTCAAAAGTTATACGACTTTAAAGAATTTCTAAAATCAAAATTTGCTTGCTCAGGCATGCTGGGCGCCTGGTATTTTTCTCCCATTTTTATATTTGCATGATTTTCAAAATGACGACCACACGAATGAACGTGAACTTGCGGGGCTCATAACTTCGGAACTACTGCTCCGATTTTGATGAAATTTTTTGCAAAAATTAGGAAATTTCTCCAGCTTTTCGGTGATATCTAATCAATGGGCGTGGCATTGCGCATTTGTTTAGGAAATGTGTATTTAAAAATACTTGTTTTCCAACCAAACTGTTGATGCCACGCCCATATAATATACTTCCTTTGAAAGCTGGCGTAATTTACTATCTTTCACAAAAATTTGAACAAAATCCGTGCAGCCGTTCAAAAGTTATACGACTTTAAAGAATTTCTAAAATCAAAATTTGCTTGCTCAGGCATGCTGGGCGCCTGGTATTTTTCTCCCATTTTTATATTTGCATGATTTTCAAAATGACGACCACACGAATGAACGTGAACTTGCGGGGCTCATAACTTCGGAACTACTGCTCCGATTTTGATGAAATTTTTTGCAAAAATTAGGAAATTTCTCCAGCTTTTCGGTGATATCTAATCAATGGGCGTGGCATTGCGCATTTGTTTAGGAAATGTGTATTTAAAAATACTTGTTTTCCAACTAAACTGTTGATGCCACGCCCATATAATATACTTCCTTTGAAAGCTGGCGTAATTTACTATCTTTCACAAAAATTTGAACAAAATCCGTGCAGCCGTTCAAAAGTTATACGACTTTAAAGAATTTCTAAAATCAAAATTTGCTTGCTCAGGCATGCTGGGCGCCTGGTATTTTTCTCCCATTTTTATATTTGCATGATTTTCAAAATGACGACCACACGAATGAACGTGAACTTGCGGGGCTCATAACTTCGGAACTACTGCTCCGATTTTGATGAAATTTTTTGCAAAAATTAGGAAATTTCTCCAGCTTTTCGGTGATATCTAATCAATGGGCGTGGCATTGCGCATTTGTTTAGGAAATGTGTATTTAAAAATACTTGTTTTCCAACCAAACTGTTGATGCCACGCCCATATAATATACTTCCTTTGAAAGCTGGCGTAATTTACTATCTTTCACAAAAAATTTGAACAAAATCCGTGCAGCCGTTCAAAAGTTATACGACTTTAAAGAATTTCTAAAATCAAAATTTGCTTGCTCAGGCATGCTGGGCGCCTGGTATTTTTCTCCCATTTTTATATTTGCATGATTTTCAAAATGACGACCACACGAATGAACGTGAACTTGCGGGGCTCATAACTTCGGAACTACTGCTCCGATTTTGATGAAATTTTTTGCAAAAATTAGGAAATTTCTCCAGCTTTTCGGTGATATCTAATCAATGGGCGTGGCATTGCGCATTTATTTAGGAAATGTGTATTTAAGATTACTTGTTTTCCAACCAAACTGTTGATGCCACGCCCATATAATATACTTCCTTTGAAAGCTGGCGTAATTTACTATCTTTCACAAAAAATTTGAACAAAATCCGTGCAGCCGTTCAAAAGTTATACGACTTTAAAGAATTTCTAAAATCAAAATTTGCTTGCTCAGGCATGCTGGGCGCCTGGTATTTTTCTCCCATTTTTATATTTGCATGATTTTCAAAATGACGACCACACGAATGAACGTGAACTTGCGGGGCTTATAACTTCGGAACTACTGCTCCGATTTTGATGAAATTTTTTGCAAAAATTAGGAAATTTCTCCAGCTTTTCGGTGATATCTAATCAATGGGCGTGGCATTGCGCATTTATTTAGGAAATGTGTATTTAAAAATACTTGTTTTCCAACCAAACTGTTGATGCCACGCCCATATAATATACTTCCTTTGAAAGCTGGCGTAATTTACTATCTTTCACAAAAAATTTGAACAAAATCCGTGCAGCCGTTCAAAAGTTATACGACTTTAAAGAATTTCTAAAATCAAAATTTGCTTGCTCAGGCATGCTGGGCGCCTGGTATTTTTCTCCCATTTTTATATTTGCATGATTTTCAAAATGACGACCACACGAATGAACGTGAACTTGCGGGGCTCATAACTTCGGAACTACTGCTCCGATTTTGATGAAATTTTTTGCAAAAATTAGGAAATTTCTCCAGCTTTTCGGTGATATCTAATCAATGGGCGTGGCATTGCGCATTTATTTAGGAAATGTGTATTTAAGATTACTTGTTTTCCAACCAAACTGTTGATGCCACGCCCATATAATATACTTCCTTTGAAAGCTGGCGTAATTTACTATCTTTCACAAAAAATTTGAACAAAATCCGTGCAGCCGTTCAAAAGTTATACGACTTTAAAGAATTTCTAAAATCAAAATTTGCTTGCTCAGGCATGCTGGGCGCCTGGTATTTTTCTCCCATTTTTATATTTGCATGATTTTCAAAATGACGACCACACGAATGAACGTGAACTTGCGGGGCTCATAACTTCGGAACTACTGCTCCGATTTTAATGAAATTTTTTGCAAAAATTAGGACATTTCTCCAGCTTTTCGGTGATACCTAATCAATGGGCGTGGCATTGCGCATTTATTTAGGAAATGTGTATTTAAGAATACTTGTTTTCCAACTAAACTGTTGATGCCACGCCCATATAATATACTTCCTTTGAAAGCTGGCGTAATTTACTATCTTTCACAAAAAATTTGATCAAAATCCGTGCAGCCGTTCAAAAGTTATACGACTTTAAAGAATTTCTAAAATCAAAATTTGCTTGCTCAGGCATGCTGGGCGCCTGGTATTTTTCTCCCATTTTTATATTTGCATGATTTTCAAAATGACGACCACACGAATGAACGTGAACTTGCGGGGCTCATAACTTCGGAACTACTGCTCCGATTTTGATGAAATTTTTTGCAAAAATTAGGAAATTTCTCCAGCTTTTCGAGGATATCTAATTAGTGGGCGTGGCATTGCGCATTTAATGAGGAAATTTGCATTTAAAAATACTTGTTTTTCAACTAAACTGTTTATGCGACGCCCATATAATATACTTAATTTTGAAAGCTGACGTAATTTACTATCTTTCGCAAAAAATTTGATCAAAATCCGTGCAGCCGTTCAAAAGTTATACGACTTTAAAGAATTTCTAAAATCAAAATTTGCTTGCTCAGGCATACTGGGCGCCTGGTATTTTTCTCCCATTTTTATATTTGCATGATTTTCAAAATGACGACCACACGAATGAACGTGAACTTGCGGGGCTCATAACTTCGGAACTACTGCTCCGATTTTGATGAAATTTTTTGCAAAAATTAGGACATTTCTCCAGCTTTTCGGTGATACCTAATCAATGGGCGTGGCATTGCGCATTTATTTAGGAAATGTGTATTTAAGATTACTTGTTTTCCAACCAAACTGTTGATGCCACGCCCATATAATATACTTCCTTTGAAAGCTGGCGTAATTTACTATCTTTCACAAAAAATTTGATCAAAATCCGTGCAGCCGTTCAAAAGTTATACGACTTTAAAGAATTTCTAAAATCAAAATTTGCTTGCTCAGGCATGCTGGGCGCCTGGTATTTTTCTCCCATTTTTATATTTGCATGATTTTCAAAATGACGACCACACGAATGAACGTGAACTTGCGGGGCTCATAACTTCGGAACTACTGCTCCGATTTTGATGAAATTTTTTGCAAAAATTAGGAAATTTCTCCAGCTTTTCGAGGATATCTAATTAGTGGGCGTGGCATTGCGCATTTAATGAGGAAATTTGCATTTAAAAATACTTGTTTTTCAACTAAACTGTTTATGCGACGCCCATATAATATACTTAATTTTGAAAGCTGACGTAATTTACTATCTTTCGCAAAAAATTTGATCAAAATCCGTGCAGCCGTTCAAAAGTTATACGACTTTAAAGAATTTCTAAAATCAAAATTTGCTTGCTCAGGCATACTGGGCGCCTGGTATTTTTCTCCCATTTTTATATTTGCATGATTTTCAAAATGACGACCACACGAATGAACGTGAACTTGCGGGGCTCATAACTTCGGAACTACTGCTCCGATTTTGATGAAATTTTTTGCAAAAATTAGGACATTTCTCCAGCTTTTCGGTGATATCTAATCAATGGGCGTGGCATTGCGCATTTATTTAGGAAATGTGTATTTAAGATTACTTGTTTTCCAACCAAACTGTTGATGCCACGCCCATATAATATACTTCCTTTGAAAGCTGGCGTAATTTACTATCTTTCACAAAAAATTTAAACAAAATCCGTGTAGCCGTTCAAAAGTTATACGACTTTAAAGAATTTCTAAAATCAAAATTTGCTTGCTCAGGCATGCTGGGCGCCTGGTATTTTTCTCCCATTTTTATATTTGCATGATTTTCAAAATGACGACCACACGAATGAACGTGAACTTGCGGGGCTCATAACTTCGGAACTACTGCTCCGATTTTGATGAAATTTTTTGCAAAAATTAGGAAATTTCTCCAGCTTTTCGGTGATATCTAATCAATGGGCGTGGCATTGCGCATTTGTTTAGGAAATGTGTATTTAAAAATACTTGTTTTCCAACCAAACTGTTGATGCCACGCCCATATAATATACTTCCTTTGAAAGCTGGCGTAATTTACTATCTTTCACAAAAATTTGAACAAAATCCGTGCAGCCGTTCAAAAGTTATACGACTTTAAAGAATTTCTAAAATCAAAATTTGCTTGCTCAGGCATGCTGGGCGCCTGGTATTTTTCTCCCATTTTTATATTTGCATGATTTTCAAAATGACGACCACACGAATGAACGTGAACTTGCGGGGCTCATAACTTCGGAACTACTGCTCCGATTTTGATGAAATTTTTTGCAAAAATTAGGAAATTTCTCCAGCTTTTCGGTGATATCTAATCAATGGGCGTGGCATTGCGCATTTGTTTAGGAAATGTGTATTTAAAAATACTTGTTTTCCAACTAAACTGTTGATGCCACGCCCATATAATATACTTCCTTTGAAAGCTGGCGTAATTTACTATCTTTCACAAAAATTTGAACAAAATCCGTGCAGCCGTTCAAAAGTTATACGACTTTAAAGAATTTCTAAAATCAAAATTTGCTTGCTCAGGCATGCTGGGCGCCTGGTATTTTTCTCCCATTTTTATATTTGCATGATTTTCAAAATGACGACCACACGAATGAACGTGAACTTGCGGGGCTCATAACTTCGGAACTACTGCTCCGATTTTGATGAAATTTTTTGCAAAAATTAGGAAATTTCTCCAGCTTTTCGGTGATATCTAATCAATGGGCGTGGCATTGCGCATTTATTTAGGAAATGTGTATTTAAGATTACTTGTTTTCCAACCAAACTGTTGATGCCACGCCCATATAATATACTTCCTTTGAAAGCTGGCGTAATTTACTATCTTTCACAAAAAATTTGAACAAAATCCGTGCAGCCGTTCAAAAGCTATACGACTTTAAAGAAGTTCTAAAATCAAAATTTGCTTGCTCAGGCATGCTGGGCGCCTGGTATTTTTCTCCCATTTTTATATTTGCATGATTTTCAAAATGACGACCACACGAATGAACGTGAACTTGCGGGGCTTATAACTTCGGAACTACTGCTCCGATTTTGATGAAATTTTTTGCAAAAATTAGGAAATTTCTCCAGCTTTTCGGTGATATCTAATCAATGGGCGTGGCATTGCGCATTTGTTTAGGAAATGTGTATTTAAAAATACTTGTTTTCCAACTAAACTGTTGATGCCACGCCCATATAATATACTTCCTTTGAAAGCTGGCGTAATTTACTATCTTTCACAAAAATTTGAACAAAATCCGTGCAGCCGTTCAAAAGTTATACGACTTTAAAGAATTTCTAAAATCAAAATTTGCTTGCTCAGGCATGCTGGGCGCCTGGTATTTTTCTCCCATTTTTATATTTGCATGATTTTCAAAATGACGACCACACGAATGAACGTGAACTTGCGGGGCTCATAACTTCGGAACTACTGCTCCGATTTTGATGAAATTTTTTGCAAAAATTAGGAAATTTCTCCAGCTTTTCGGTGATATCTAATCAATGGGCGTGGCATTGCGCATTTGTTTAGGAAATGTGTATTTAAAAATACTTGTTTTCCAACCAAACTGTTGATGCCACGCCCATATAATATACTTCCTTTGAAAGCTGGCGTAATTTACTATCTTTCACAAAAATTTGAACAAAATCCGTGCAGCCGTTCAAAAGTTATACGACTTTAAAGAATTTCTAAAATCAAAATTTGCTTGCTCAGGCATGCTGGGCGCCTGGTATTTTTCTCCCATTTTTATATTTGCATGATTTTCAAAATGACGACCACACGAATGAACGTGAACTTGCGGGGCTCATAACTTCGGAACTACTGCTCCGATTTTGATGAAATTTTTTGCAAAAATTAGGAAATTTCTCCAGCTTTTCGGTGATATCTAATCAATGGGCGTGGCATTGCGCATTTATTTAGGAAATGTGTATTTAAGATTACTTGTTTTCCAACCAAACTGTTGATGCCACGCCCATATAATATACTTCCTTTGAAAGCTGGCGTAATTTACTATCTTTCACAAAAAATTTGAACAAAATCCGTGCAGCCGTTCAAAAGTTATACGACTTTAAAGAATTTCTAAAATCAAAATTTGCTTGCTCAGGCATGCTGGGCGCCTGGTATTTTTCTCCCATTTTTATATTTGCATGATTTTCAAAATGACGACCACACGAATGAACGTGAACTTGCGGGGCTCATAACTTCGGAACTACTGCTCCGATTTTGATGAAATTTTTTGCAAAAATTAGGAAATTTCTCCAGCTTTTCGGTGATATCTAATCAATGGGCGTGGCATTGCGCATTTATTTAGGAAATATGTATTTAAGATTACTTGTTTTCCAACCAAACTGTTGATGCCACGCCCATATAATATACTTCCTTTGAAAGCTGGCGTAATTTACTATCTTTCACAAAAAATTTGAACAAAATCCGTGCAGCCGTTCAAAAGCTATACGACTTTAAAGAAGTTCTAAAATCAAAATTTGCTTGCTCAGGCATGCTGGGCGCCTGGTATTTTTCTCCCATTTTTATATTTGCATGATTTTCAAAATGACGACCACACGAATGAACGTGAACTTGCGGGGCTTATAACTTCGGAACTACTGCTCCGATTTTGATGAAATTTTTTGCAAAAATTAGGAAATTTCTCCAGCTTTTCGGTGATATCTAATCAATGGGCGTGGCATTGCGCATTTGTTTAGGAAATGTGTATTTAAAAATACTTGTTTTCCAACCAAACTGTTGATGCCACGCCCATATAATATACTTCCTTTGAAAGCTGGCGTAATTTACTATCTTTCACAAAAATTTGAACAAAATCCGTGCAGCCGTTCAAAAGTTATACGACTTTAAAGAATTTCTAAAATCAAAATTTGCTTGCTCAGGCATGCTGGGCGCCTGGTATTTTTCTCCCATTTTTATATTTGCATGATTTTCAAAATGACGACCACACGAATGAACGTGAACTTGCGGGGCTCATAACTTCGGAACTACTGCTCCGATTTTGATGAAATTTTTTGCAAAAATTAGGAAATTTCTCCAGCTTTTCGGTGATATCTAATCAATGGGCGTGGCATTGCGCATTTATTTAGGAAATGTGTATTTAAGATTACTTGTTTTCCAACCAAACTGTTGATGCCACGCCCATATAATATACTTCCTTTGAAAGCTGGCGTAATTTACTATCTTTCACAAAAAATTTGAACAAAATCCGTGCAGCCGTTCAAAAGCTATACGACTTTAAAGAAGTTCTAAAATCAAAATTTGCTTGCTCAGGCATGCTGGGCGCCTGGTATTTTTCTCCCATTTTTATATTTGCATGATTTTCAAAATGACGACCACACGAATGAACGTGAACTTGCGGGGCTTATAACTTCGGAACTACTGCTCCGATTTTGATGAAATTTTTTGCAAAAATTAGGAAATTTCTCCAGCTTTTCGGTGATATCTAATCAATGGGCGTGGCATTGCGCATTTGTTTAGGAAATGTGTATTTAAAAATACTTGTTTTCCAACCAAACTGTTGATGCCACGCCCATATAATATACTTCCTTTGAAAGCTGGCGTAATTTACTATCTTTCACAAAAATTTGAACAAAATCCGTGCAGCCGTTCAAAAGTTATACGACTTTAAAGAATTTCTAAAATCAAAATTTGCTTGCTCAGGCATGCTGGGCGCCTGGTATTTTTCTCCCATTTTTATATTTGCATGATTTTCAAAATGACGACCACACGAATGAACGTGAACTTGCGGGGCTCATAACTTCGGAACTACTGCTCCGATTTTGATGAAATTTTTTGCAAAAATTAGGAAATTTCTCCAGCTTTTCGGTGATATCTAATCAATGGGCGTGGCATTGCGCATTTGTTTAGGAAATGTGTATTTAAAAATACTTGTTTTCCAACTAAACTGTTGATGCCACGCCCATATAATATACTTCCTTTGAAAGCTGGCGTAATTTACTATCTTTCACAAAAATTTGAACAAAATCCGTGCAGCCGTTCAAAAGTTATACGACTTTAAAGAATTTCTAAAATCAAAATTTGCTTGCTCAGGCATGCTGGGCGCCTGGTATTTTTCTCCCATTTTTATATTTGCATGATTTTCAAAATGACGACCACACGAATGAACGTGAACTTGCGGGGCTCATAACTTCGGAACTACTGCTCCGATTTTGATGAAATTTTTTGCAAAAATTAGGAAATTTCTCCAGCTTTTCGGTGATATCTAATCAATGGGCGTGACATTGCGCATTTGTTTAGGAAATGTGTATTTAAAAATACTTGTTTTCCAACCAAACTGTTGATGCCACGTCCATATAATATACTTCCTTTGAAAGCTGGCGTAATTTACTATCTTTCACAAAAAATTTGAACAACATCCGTGCAGCCGTTCAAAAGTTATACGACTTTAAAGAATTTCTAAAATCAAAATTTGCTTGCTCAGGCATGCTGGGCGCCTGGTATTTTTCTCCCATTTTTATATTTGCATGATTTTCAAAATGACGACCACACGAATGAACGTGAACTTGCGGGGCTCATAACTTCGGAACTACTGCTCCGATTTTGATGAAATTTTTTGCAAAAATTAGGAAATTTCTCCAGCTTTTCGGTGATATCTAATCAATGGGCGTGGCATTGCGCATTTATTTAGGAAATGTGTATTTAAGATTACTTGTTTTCCAACCAAACTGTTGATGCCACGCCCATATAATATACTTCCTTTGAAAGCTGGCGTAATTTACTATCTTTCACAAAAAATTTGAACAAAATCCGTGCAGCCGTTCAAAAGCTATACGACTTTAAAGAAGTTCTAAAATCAAAATTTGCTTGCTCAGGCATGCTGGGCGCCTGGTATTTTTCTCCCATTTTTATATTTGCATGATTTTCAAAATGACGACCACACGAATGAACGTGAACTTGCGGGGCTTATAACTTCGGAACTACTGCTCCGATTTTGATGAAATTTTTTGCAAAAATTAGGAAATTTCTCCAGCTTTTCGAGGATATCTAATTAGTGGGCGTGGCATTGCGCATTTATTTAGGAAATGTGTATTTAAGAATACTTGTTTTCCAACCAAACTGTTGATGCCACGCCCATATAATATACTTCCTTTGAATGCTGGCGTAATTTACTATCTTTCACAAAAAATTTGAACAAAATCCGTGCAGCCGTTCAAAAGTTATACGACTTTAAAGAATTTCTAAAATCAAAATTTGCTTGCTCAGGCATGCTGGGCGCCTGGTATTTTTCTCCCATTTTTATATTTGCATGATTTTCAAAATGACGACCACACGAATGAACGTGAACTTGCGGGGCTCATAACTTCGGAACTACTGCTCCGATTTTGATGAAATTTTTTGCAAAAATTAGGAAATTTCTCCAGCTTTTCGGTGATACCTAATCAATGGGCGTGGCATTGCGCATTTATTTAGGAAATGTGTATTTAAGATTACTTGTTTTCCAACCAAACTGTTGATGCCACGCCCATATAATATACTTCCTTTGAAAGCTGGCGTAATTTACTATCTTTCACAAAAAATTTGATCAAAATCCGTGCAGCCGTTCAAAAGTTATACGACTTTAAAGAATTTCTAAAATCAAAATTTGCTTGCTCAGGCATGCTGGGCGCCTGGTATTTTTCTCCCATTTTTATATTTGCATGATTTTCAAAATGACGACCACACGAATGAACGTGAACTTGCGGGGCTCATAACTTCGGAACTACTGCTCCGATTTTGATGAAATTTTTTGCAAAAATTAGGAAATTTCTCCAGCTTTTCGGTGATATCTAATCAATGGGCGTGGCATTGCGCATTTGTTTAGGAAATGTGTATTTAAAAATACTTGTTTTCCAACCAAACTGTTGACGCCACGCCCATATAATATACTTCCTTTGAATGCTGGCGTAATTTACTATCTTTCACAAAAAATTTGAACAAAATCCGTGCAGCCGTTCAAAAGTTATACGACTTTAAAGAATTTCTAAAATCAAAATTTGCTTGCTCAGGCATGCTGGGCGCCTGGTATTTTTCTCCCATTTTTATATTTGCATGATTTTCAAAATGACGACCACACGAATGAACGTGAACTTGCGGGGCTCATAACTTCGGAACTACTGCTCCGATTTTGATGAAATTTTTTGCAAAAATTAGGAAATTTCTCCAGCTTTTCGAGGATATCTAATTAGTGGGCGTGGCATTGCGCATTTATTTAGGAAATGTGTATTTAAGAATACTTGTTTTCCAACCAAACTGTTGATGCCACGCCCATATAATATACTTCCTTTGAATGCTGGCGTAATTTACTATCTTTCACAAAAAATTTGAACAAAATCCGTGCAGCCGTTCAAAAGTTATACGACTTTAAAGAATTTCTAAAATCAAAATTTGCTTGCTCAGGCATGCTGGGCGCCTGGTATTTTTCTCCCATTTTTATATTTGCATGATTTTCAAAATGACGACCACACGAATGAACGTGAACTTGCGGGGCTCATAACTTCGGAACTACTGCTCCGATTTTGATGAAATTTTTTGCAAAAATTAGGAAATTTCTCCAGCTTTTCGGTGATATCTAATCAATGGGCGTGGCATTGCGCATTTGTTTAGGAAATGTGTATTTAAAAATACTTGTTTTCCAACCAAACTGTTGATGCCACGCCCATATAATATACTTCCTTTGAAAGCTGGCGTAATTTACTATCTTTCACAAAAAATTTGAACAAAATCCGTGCAGCCGTTCAAAAGTTATACGACTTTAAAGAATTTCTAAAATCAAAATTTGCTTGCTCAGGCATGCTGGGCGCCTGGTATTTTTCTCCCATTTTTATATTTGCATGATTTTCAAAATGACGACCACACGAATGAACGTGAACTTGCGGGGCTCATAACTTCGGAACTACTGCTCCGATTTTGATGAAATTTTTTGCAAAAATTAGGAAATTTCTCCAGCTTTTCGGTGATATCTAATCAATGGGCGTGGCATTGCGCATTTATTTAGGAAATGTGTATTTAAGATTACTTGTTTTCCAACCAAACTGTTGATGCCACGCCCATATAATATACTTCCTTTGAAAGCTGGCGTAATTTACTATCTTTCACAAAAAATTTGAACAAAATCCGTGCAGCCGTTCAAAAGCTATACGACTTTAAAGAAGTTCTAAAATCAAAATTTGCTTGCTCAGGCATGCTGGGCGCCTGGTATTTTTCTCCCATTTTTATATTTGCATGATTTTCAAAATGACGACCACACGAATGAACGTGAACTTGCGGGGCTTATAACTTCGGAACTACTGCTCCGATTTTGATGAAATTTTTTGCAAAAATTAGGAAATTTCTCCAGCTTTTCGGTGATATCTAATCAATGGGCGTGGCATTACGCATTTGTTTAGGAAATGTGTATTTAAAAATACTTGTTTTCCAACCAAACTGTTGATGCCACGCCCATATAATATACTTCCTTTGAAAGCTGGCGTAATTTACTATCTTTCACAAAAATTTGAACAAAATCCGTGCAGCCGTTCAAAAGTTATACGACTTTAAAGAATTTCTAAAATCAAAATTTGCTTGCTCAGGCATGCTGGGCGCCTGGTATTTTTCTCCCATTTTTATATTTGCATGATTTTCAAAATGACGACCACACGAATGAACGTGAACTTGCGGGGCTCATAACTTCGGAACTACTGCTCCGATTTTGATGAGATTTTTTGCAAAAATTAGGAAATTTCTCCAGCTTTTCGGTGATATCTAATCAATGGGCGTGGCATTGCGCATTTGTTTAGGAAATGTGTATTTAAAAATACTTGTTTTCCAACTAAACTGTTGATGCCACGCCCATATAATATACTTCCTTTGAAAGCTGGCGTAATTTACTATCTTTCACAAAAATTTGAACAAAATCCGTGTAGCCGTTCAAAAGTTATACGACTTTAAAGAATTTCTAAAATCAAAATTTGCTTGCTCAGGCATGCTGGGCGCCTGGTATTTTTCTCCCATTTTTATATTTGCATGATTTTCAAAATGACGACCACACGAATGAACGTGAACTTGCGGGGCTCATAACTTCGGAACTACTGCTCCGATTTTGATGAAATTTTTTGCAAAAATTAGGAAATTTCTCCAGCTTTTCGGTGATATCTAATCAATGGGCGTGGCATTGCGCATTTGTTTAGGAAATGTGTATTTAAAAATACTTGTTTTCCAACCAAACTGTTGATGCCACGCCCATATAATATACTTCCTTTGAAAGCTGGCGTAATTTACTATCTTTCACAAAAAATTTGAACAAAATCCGTGCAGCCGTTCAAAAGTTATACGACTTTAAAGAATTTCTAAAATCAAAATTTGCTTGCTCAGGCATGCTGGGCGCCTGGTATTTTTCTCCCATTTTTATATTTGCATGATTTTCAAAATGACGACCACACGAATGAACGTGAACTTGCGGGGCTCATAACTTCGGAACTACTGCTCCGATTTTGATGAAATTTTTTGCAAAAATTAGGAAATTTCTCCAGCTTTTCGGTGATATCTAATCAATGGGCGTGGCATTGCGCATTTATTTAGGAAATGTGTATTTAAGATTACTTGTTTTCCAACCAAACTGTTGATGCCACGCCCATATAATATACTTCCTTTGAAAGCTGGCGTAATTTACTATCTTTCACAAAAAATTTGAACAAAATCCGTGCAGCCGTTCAAAAGCTATACGACTTTAAAGAAGTTCTAAAATCAAAATTTGCTTGCTCAGGCATGCTGGGCGCCTGGTATTTTTCTCCCATTTTTATATTTGCATGATTTTCAAAATGACGACCACACGAATGAACGTGAACTTGCGGGGCTTATAACTTCGGAACTACTGCTCCGATTTTGATGAAATTTTTTGCAAAAATTAGGAAATTTCTCCAGCTTTTCGGTGATATCTAATCAATGGGCGTGGCATTGCGCATTTGTTTAGGAAATGTGTATTTAAAAATACTTGTTTTCCAACCAAACTGTTGATGCCACGCCCATATAATATACTTCCTTTGAAAGCTGGCGTAATTTACTATCTTTCACAAAAATTTGAACAAAATCCGTGCAGCCGTTCAAAAGTTATACGACTTTAAAGAATTTCTAAAATCAAAATTTGCTTGCTCAGGCATGCTGGGCGCCTGGTATTTTTCTCCCATTTTTATATTTGCATGATTTTCAAAATGACGACCACACGAATGAACGTGAACTTGCGGGGCTCATAACTTCGGAACTACTGCTCCGATTTTGATGAAATTTTTTGCAAAAATTAGGAAATTTCTCCAGCTTTTCGGTCATATCTAATCAATGGGCGTGGCATTGCGCATTTGTTTAGGAAATGTGTATTTAAAAATACTTGTTTTCCAACTAAACTGTTGATGCCACGCCCATATAATATACTTCCTTTGAAAGCTGGCGTAATTTACTATCTTTCACAAAAATTTGAACAAAATCCGTGCAGCCGTTCAAAAGTTATACGACTTTAAAGAATTTCTAAAATCAAAATTTGCTTGCTCAGGCATGCTGGGCGCCTGGTATTTTTCTCCCATTTTTATATTTGCATGATTTTCAAAATGACGACCACACGAATGAACGTGAACTTGCGGGGCTCATAACTTCGGAACTACTGCTCCGATTTTGATGAAATTTTTTGCAAAAATTAGGAAATTTCTCCAGCTTTTCGGTGATATCTAATCAATGGGCGTGGCATTGCGCATTTGTTTAGGAAATGTGTATTTAAAAATACTTGTTTTCCAACCAAACTGTTGATGCCACGCCCATATAATATACTTCCTTTGAAAGCTGGCGTAATTTACTATCTTTCACAAAAAATTTGAACAAAATCCGTGCAGCCGTTCAAAAGTTATACGACTTTAAAGAATTTCTAAAATCAAAATTTGCTTGCTCAGGCATGCTGGGCGCCTGGTATTTTTCTCCCATTTTTATATTTGCATGATTTTCAAAATGACGACCACACGAATGAACGTGAACTTGCGGGGCTCATAACTTCGGAACTACTGCTCCGATTTTGATGAAATTTTTTGCAAAAATTAGGAAATTTCTCCAGCTTTTCGAGGATATCTAATTAGTGGGCGTGGCATTGCGCATTTATTTAGGAAATGTGTATTTAAGAATACTTGTTTTCCAACCAAACTGTTGATGCCACGCCCATATAATATACTTCCTTTGAATGCTGGCGTAATTTACTATCTTTCACAAAAAATTTGAACAAAATCCGTGCAGCCGTTCAAAAGTTATACGACTTTAAAGAATTTCTAAAATCAAAATTTGCTTGCTCAGGCATGCTGGGCGCCTGGTATTTTTCTCCCATTTTTATATTTGCATGATTTTCAAAATGACGACCACACGAATGAACGTGAACTTGCGGGGCTCATAACTTCGGAACTACTGCTCCGATTTTGATGAAATTTTTTGCAAAAATTAGGAAATTTCTCCAGCTTTTCGGTGATACCTAATCAATGGGCGTGGCATTGCGCATTTATTTAGGAAATGTGTATTTAAGATTACTTGTTTTCCAACCAAACTGTTGATGCCACGCCCATATAATATACTTCCTTTGAAAGCTGGCGTAATTTACTATCTTTCACAAAAAATTTGATCAAAATCCGTGCAGCCGTTCAAAAGTTATACGACTTTAAAGAATTTCTAAAATCAAAATTTGCTTGCTCAGGCATGCTGGGCGCCTGGTATTTTTCTCCCATTTTTATATTTGCATGATTTTCAAAATGACGACCACACGAATGAACGTGAACTTGCGGGGCTCATAACTTCGGAACTACTGCTCCGATTTTGATGAAATTTTTTGCAAAAATTAGGAAATTTCTCCAGCTTTTCGGTGATATCTAATCAATGGGCGTGGCATTGCGCATTTGTTTAGGAAATGTGTATTTAAAAATACTTGTTTTCCAACCAAACTGTTGACGCCACGCCCATATAATATACTTCCTTTGAATGCTGGCGTAATTTACTATCTTTCACAAAAAATTTGAACAAAATCCGTGCAGCCGTTCAAAAGTTATACGACTTTAAAGAATTTCTAAAATCAAAATTTGCTTGCTCAGGCATGCTGGGCGCCTGGTATTTTTCTCCCATTTTTATATTTGCATGATTTTCAAAATGACGACCACACGAATGAACGTGAACTTGCGGGGCTCATAACTTCGGAACTACTGCTCCGATTTTGATGAAATTTTTTGCAAAAATTAGGAAATTTCTCCAGCTTTTCGAGGATATCTAATTAGTGGGCGTGGCATTGCGCATTTATTTAGGAAATGTGTATTTAAGAATACTTGTTTTCCAACCAAACTGTTGATGCCACGCCCATATAATATACTTCCTTTGAATGCTGGCGTAATTTACTATCTTTCACAAAAAATTTGAACAAAATCCGTGCAGCCGTTCAAAAGTTATACGACTTTAAAGAATTTCTAAAATCAAAATTTGCTTGCTCAGGCATGCTGGGCGCCTGGTATTTTTCTCCCATTTTTATATTTGCATGATTTTCAAAATGACGACCACACGAATGAACGTGAACTTGCGGGGCTCATAACTTCGGAACTACTGCTCCGATTTTGATGAAATTTTTTGCAAAAATTAGGAAATTTCTCCAGCTTTTCGGTGATATCTAATCAATGGGCGTGGCATTGCGCATTTATTTAGGAAATGTGTATTTAAGATTACTTGTTTTCCAACCAAACTGTTGATGCCACGCCCATATAATATACTTCCTTTGAAAGCTGGCGTAATTTACTATCTTTCACAAAAAATTTGATCAAAATCCGTGCAGCCGTTCAAAAGTTATACGACTTTAAAGAATTTCTAAAATCAAAATTTGCTTGCTCAGGCATGCTGGGCGCCTGGTATTTTTCTCCCATTTTTATATTTGCATGATTTTCAAAATGACGACCACACGAATGAACGTGAACTTGCGGGGCTCATAACTTCGGAACTACTGCTCCGATTTTGATGAAATTTTTTGCAAAAATTAGGAAATTTCTCCAGCTTTTCGGTGATATCTAATCAATGGGCGTGGCATTGCGCATTTGTTTAGGAAATGTGTATTTAAAAATACTTGTTTTCCAACCAAACTGTTGATACCACGCCCATATAATATACTTCCTTTGAAAGTTGGCGTAATTTACTATCTTTCACAAAAAATTTGATCAAAATCCGTGCAGCCGTTCAAAAGTTATACGACTTTAAAGAATTTCTAAAATCAAAATTTGCTTGCTCAGGCATGCTGGGCGCCTGGTATTTTTCTCCCATTTTTATATTTGCATGATTTTCAAAATGACGACCACACGAATGAACGTGAACTTGCGGGGCTCATAACTTCGGAACTACTGCTCCGATTTTGATGAAATTTTTTGCAAAAATTAGGAAATTTCTCCAGCTTTTCGAGGATATCTAATTAGTGAGCGTGGCATTGCGCATTTGTTTAGGAAATGTGTATTTAAAAATACTTGTTTTTCAACTAAACTGTTTATGCGACGCCCATATAATATACTTAATTTTGAAAGCTGACGTAATTTACTATCTTTCGCAAAAAATTTGATCAAAATCCGTGCAGCCGTTCAAAAGTTATACGACTTTAAAGAATTTCTAAAATCAAAATTTGCTTGCTCAGGCATACTGGGCGCCTGGTATTTTTCTCCCATTTTTATATTTGATGAACTTGCGGGGCTCATAACTTCGGAACTACTGCTCCGATTTTGATGAAATTTTTTGCAAAAATTAGGACATTTCTCCAGCTTTTCGGTGATATCTAATCAATGGGCGTGGCATTGCGCATTTATTTAGGAAATGTGTATTTAAGATTACTTGTTTTCCAACCAAACTGTTGATGCCACGTCCATATAATATACTTCCTTTGAAAGCTGGCGTAATTTACTATCTTTCACAAAAAATTTAAACAAAATCCGTGCAGCCGTTCAAAAGTTATACGACTTTAAAGAATTTCTAAAATCAAAATTTGCTTGCTCAGGCATGCTGGGCGCCTGGTATTTTTCTCCCATTTTTATATTTGCATGATTTTCAAAATGACGACCACACGAATGAACGTGAACTTGCGGGGCTCATAACTTCGGAACTACTGCTCCGATTTTGATGAAATTTTTTGCAAAAATTAGGACATTTCTCCAGCTTTTCGGTGATATCTAATCAATGGGCGTGGCATTGCGCATTTATTTAGGAAATGTGTATTTAAGATTACTTGTTTTCCAACCAAACTGTTGATGCCACGCCCATATAATATACTTCCTTTGAAAGCTGGCGTAATTTACTATCTTTCACAAAAAATTTGAACAAAATCCGTGCAGCCGTTCAAAAGTTATACGACTTTAAAGAATTTCTAAAATCAAAATTTGCTTGCTCAGGCATGCTGGGCGCCTGGTATTTTTCTCCCATTTTTATATTTGCATGATTTTCAAAATGACGACCACACGAATGAACGTGAACTTGCGGGGCTCATAACTTCGGAACTACTGCTCCGATTTTGATGAAATTTTTTGCAAAAATTAGGAAATTTCTCCAGCTTTTCGGTGATATCTAATCAATGGGCGTGGCATTGCGCATTTATTTAGGAAATGTGTATTTAAGATTACTTGTTTTCCAACCAAACTGTTGATGCCACGCCCATATAATATACTTCCTTTGAAAGCTCATAACTTCGGAACTACTGCTCCGATTTTGATGAAATTTTTTGCAAAAATTAGGAAATTTCTCCAGCTTTTCGGTGATATCTAATCAATGGGCGTGGCATTGCGCATTTGTTTAGGAAATGTGTATTTAAAAATACTTGTTTTCCAACCAAACTGTTGATGCCACGCCCATATAGTATACTTCCTTTGAAAGCTGGCGTAATTTACTATCTTTCACAAAAAATTTGAACAAAATCCGTGCAGCCGTTCAAAAGTTATACGACTTTAAAGAATTTCTAAAATCAAAATTTGCTTGCTCAGGCATGCTGGGCGCCTGGTATTTTTCTCCCATTTTTATATTTGCATGATTTTCAAAATGACGACCACACGAATGAACGTGAACTTGCGGGGCTCATAACTTCGGAACTACTGCTCCGATTTTGATGAAATTTTTTGCAAAAATTAGGACATTTCTCCAGCTTTTCGGTGATATCTAATCAATGGGCGTGGCATTGCGCATTTGTTTAGGAAATGTCTATTTAAAAATACTTGTTTTCCAACCAAACTGTTGATGCCACGCCCATATAATATACTTCCTTTGAAAGCTGGCGTAATTTACTATCTTTCACAAAAATTTGAACAAAATCCGTGCAGCCGTTCAAAAGTTATACGACTTTAAAGAATTTCTAAAATCAAAATTTGCTTGCTCAGGCATGCTGGGCGCCTGGTATTTTTCTCCCATTTTTATATTTGCATGATTTTCAAAATGACGACCACACGAATGAACGTGAACTTGCGGGGCTCATAACTTCGGAACTACTGCTCCGATTTTGATGAAATTTTTTGCAAAAATTAGGACATTTCTCCAGCTTTTCGGTGATATCTAATCAATGGGCGTGGCATTGCGCATTTGTTTAGGAAATGTGTATTTAAAAATACTTGTTTTCCAACTAAACTGTTGATGCCACGCCCATATAATATACTTCCTTTGAAAGCTGGCGTAATTTACTATCTTTCACAAAAATTTGAACAAAATCCGTGCAGCCGTTCAAAAGTTATACGACTTTAAAGAATTTCTAAAATCAAAATTTGCTTGCTCAGGCATGCTGGGCGCCTGGTATTTTTCTCCCATTTTTATATTTGCATGATTTTCAAAATGACGACCACACGAATGAACGTGAACTTGCGGGGCTCATAACTTCGGAACTACTGCTCCGATTTTGATGAAATTTTTTGCAAAAATTAGGAAATTTCTCCAGCTTTTCGAGGATATCTAATTAGTGGGCGTGGCATTGCGCATTTAATGAGGAAATTTGCATTTAAAAATACTTGTTTTTCAACTAAACTGTTTATGCGACGCCCATATAATATACTTAATTTTGAAAGCTGACGTAATTTACTATCTTTCGCAAAAAATTTGATCAAAATCCGTGCAGCCGTTCAAAAGTTATACGACTTTAAAGAATTTCTAAAATCAAAATTTGCTTGCTCAGGCATGCTGGGCGCCTGGTATTTTTCTCCCATTTTTATATTTGCATGATTTTCAAAATGACGACCACACGAATGAACGTGAACTTGCGGGGCTCATAACTTCGGAACTACTGCTCCGATTTTGATGAAATTTTTTGCAAAAATTAGGAAATTTCTCCAGCTTTTCGGTGATATCTAATCAATGGGCGTGGCATTGCGCATTTATTTAGGAAATGTGTATTTAAGATTACTTGTTTTCCAACCAAACTGTTGATGCCACGCCCATATAATATACTTCCCTTGAAAGCTGGCGTAATTTACTATCTTTCACAAAAAATTTAAACAAAATCCGTGCAGCCGTTCAAAAGTTATACGACTTTAAAGAATTTCTAAAATCAAAATTTGCTTGCTCAGGCATGCTGGGCGCCTGGTATTTTTCTCCCATTTTTATATTTGCATGATTTTCAAAATGACGACCACACGAATGAACGTGAACTTGCGGGGCTCATAACTTCGGAACTACTGCTCCGATTTTGATGAAATTTTTTGCAAAAATTAGGAAATTTCTCCAGCTTTTCGGTGATATCTAATCAATGGGCGTGGCATTGCGCATTTATTTAGGAAATGTGTATTTAAGATTACTTGTTTTCCAACCAAACTGTTGATGCCACGCCCATATAATATACTTCCTTTGAAAGCTGGCGTAATTTACTATCTTTCACAAAAAATTTGAACAAAATCCGTGCAGCCGTTCAAAAGTTATACGACTTTAAAGAATTTCTAAAATCAAAATTTGCTTGCTCAGGCATGCTGGGCGCCTGGTATTTTTCTCCCATTTTTATATTTGCATGATTTTCAAAATGACGACCACACGAATGAACGTGAACTTGCGGGGCTCATAACTTCGGAACTACTGCTCCGATTTTGATGAAATTTTTTGCAAAAATTAGGACATTTCTCCAGCTTTTCGGTGATACCTAATCAATGGGCGTGGCATTGCGCATTTATTTAGGAAATGTGTATTTAAGAATACTTGTTTTCCAACTAAACTGTTGATGCCACGCCCATATAATATACTTCCTTTGAAAGCTGGCGTAATTTACTATCTTTCACAAAAAATTTGATCAAAATCCGTGCAGCCGTTCAAAAGTTATACGACTTTAAAGAATTTCTAAAATCAAAATTTGCTTGCTCAGGCATGCTGGGCGCCTGGTATTTTTCTCCCATTTTTATATTTGCATGATTTTCAAAATGACGACCACACGAATGAACGTGAACTTGCGGGGCTCATAACTTCGGAACTACTGCTCCGATTTTGATGAAATTTTTTGCAAAAATTAGGAAATTTCTCCAGCTTTTCGGTGATATCTAATCAATGGGCGTGGCATTGCGCATTTGTTTAGGAAATGTGTATTTAAAAATACTTGTTTTCCAACCAAACTGTTGATGCCACGCCCATATAATATACTTCCTTTGAAAGCTGGCGTAATTTACTATCTTTCACAAAAATTTGAACAAAATCCGTGCAGCCGTTCAAAAGTTATACGACTTTAAAGAATTTCTAAAATCAAAATTTGCTTGCTCAGGCATGCTGGGCGCCTGGTATTTTTCTCCCATTTTTATATTTGCATGATTTTCAAAATGACGACCACACGAATGAACGTGAACTTGCGGGGCTCATAACTTCGGAACTACTGCTCCGATTTTGATGAAATTTTTTGCAAAAATTAGGAAATTTCTCCAGCTTTTCGGTGATATCTAATCAATGGGCGTGGCATTGCGCATTTGTTTAGGAAATGTGTATTTAAAAATACTTGTTTTCCAACCAAACTGTTGATGCCACGCCCATATAATATACTTCCTTTGAAAGCTGGCGTAATTTACTATCTTTCACAAAAATTTGAACAAAATCCGTGCAGCCGTTCAAAAGTTATACGACTTTAAAGAATTTCTAAAATCAAAATTTGCTTGCTCAGGCATGCTGGGCGCCTGGTATTTTTCTCCCATTTTTATATTTGCATGATTTTCAAAATGACGACCACACGAATGAACGTGAACTTGCGGGGCTCATAACTTCGGAACTACTGCTCCGATTTTGATGAAATTTTTTGCAAAAATTAGGAAATTTCTCCAGCTTTTCGGTGATATCTAATCAATGGGCGTGGCATTGCGCATTTGTTTAGGAAATGTGTATTTAAAAATACTTGTTTTCCAACTAAACTGTTGATGCCACGCCCATATAATATACTTCCTTTGAAAGCTGGCGTAATTTACTATCTTTCACAAAAATTTGAACAAAATCCGTGCAGCCGTTCAAAAGTTATACGACTTTAAAGAATTTCTAAAATCAAAATTTGCTTGCTCAGGCATGCTGGGCGCCTGGTATTTTTCTCCCATTTTTATATTTGCATGATTTTCAAAATGACGACCACACGAATGAACGTGAACTTGCGGGGCTCATAACTTCGGAACTACTGCTCCGATTTTGATGAAATTTTTTGCAAAAATTAGGAAATTTCTCCAGCTTTTCGGTGATATCTAATCAATGGGCGTGGCATTGCGCATTTGTTTAGGAAATGTGTATTTAAGAATACTTGTTTTCCAACCAAACTGTTGATGCCACGCCCATATAATATACTTCCTTTGAAAGCTGGCGTAATTTACTATCTTTCACAAAAAATTTGAACAAAATCCGTGCAGCCGTTCAAAAGTTATACGACTTTAAAGAATTTCTAAAATCAAAATTTGCTTGCTCAGGCATGCTGGGCGCCTGGTATTTTTCTCCCATTTTTATATTTGCATGATTTTCAAAATGACGACCACACGAATGAACGTGAACTTGCGGGGCTCATAACTTCGGAACTACTGCTCCGATTTTGATGAAATTTTTTGCAAAAATTAGGAAATTTCTCCAGCTTTTCGGTGATATCTAATCAATGGGCGTGGCATTGCGCATTTATTTAGGAAATGTGTATTTAAGATTACTTGTTTTCCAACCAAACTGTTGATGCCACGCCCATATAATATACTTCCTTTGAAAGCTGGCGTAATTTACTATCTTTCACAAAAATTTGAACAAAATCCGTGCAGCCGTTCAAAAGTTATACGACTTTAAAGAATTTCTAAAATCAAAATTTGCTTGCTCAGGCATGCTGGGCGCCTGGTATTTTTCTCCCATTTTTATATTTGCATGATTTTCAAAATGACGACCACACGAATGAACGTGAACTTGCGGGGCTCATAACTTCGGAACTACTGCTCCGATTTTGATGAAATTTTTTGCAAAAATTAGGAAATTTCTCCAGCTTTTCGGTGATATCTAATCAATGGGCGTGGCATTGCGCATTTATTTAGGAAATGTGTATTTAAGATTACTTGTTTTCCAACCAAACTGTTGATGCCACGCCCATATAATATACTTCCTTTGAAAGCTGGCGTAATTTACTATCTTTCACAAAAAATTTGAACAAAATCCGTGCAGCCGTTCAAAAGTTATACGACTTTAAAGAATTTCTAAAATCAAAATTTGCTTGCTCAGGCATGCTGGGCGCCTGGTATTTTTCTCCCATTTTTATATTTGCATGATTTTCAAAATGACGACCACACGAATGAACGTGAACTTGCGGGGCTCATAACTTCGGAACTACTGCTCCGATTTTGATGAAATTTTTTGCAAAAATTAGGACATTTCTCCAGCTTTTCGGTGATACCTAATCAATGGGCGTGGCATTGCGCATTTATTTAGGAAATGTGTATTTAAGAATACTTGTTTTCCAACTAAACTGTTGATGCCACGCCCATATAATATACTTCCTTTGAAAGCTGGCGTAATTTACTATCTTTCACAAAAAATTTGATCAAAATCCGTGCAGCCGTTCAAAAGTTATACGACTTTAAAGAATTTCTAAAATCAAAATTTGCTTGCTCAGGCATGCTGGGCGCCTGGTATTTTTCTCCCATTTTTATATTTGCATGATTTTCAAAATGACGACCACACGAATGAACGTGAACTTGCGGGGCTCATAACTTCGGAACTACTGCTCCGATTTTGATGAAATTTTTTGCAAAAATTAGGAAATTTCTCCAGCTTTTCGAGGATATCTAATTAGTGGGCGTGGCATTGCGCATTTAATGAGGAAATTTGCATTTAAAAATACTTGTTTTTCAACTAAACTGTTTATGCGACGCCCATATAATATACTTAATTTTGAAAGCTGACGTAATTTACTATCTTTCGCAAAAAATTTGATCAAAATCCGTGCAGCCGTTCAAAAGTTATACGACTTTAAAGAATTTCTAAAATCAAAATTTGCTTGCTCAGGCATACTGGGCGCCTGGTATTTTTCTCCCATTTTTATATTTGCATGATTTTCAAAATGACGACCACACGAATGAACGTGAACTTGCGGGGCTCATAACTTCGGAACTACTGCTCCGATTTTGATGAAATTTTTTGCAAAAATTAGGACATTTCTCCAGCTTTTCGGTGATATCTAATCAATGGGCGTGGCATTGCGCATTTATTTAGGAAATGTGTATTTAAGATTACTTGTTTTCCAACCAAACTGTTGATGCCACGCCCATATAATATACTTCCTTTGAAAGCTGGCGTAATTTACTATCTTTCACAAAAAATTTAAACAAAATCCGTGTAGCCGTTCAAAAGTTATACGACTTTAAAGAATTTCTAAAATCAAAATTTGCTTGCTCAGGCATGCTGGGCGCCTGGTATTTTTCTCCCATTTTTATATTTGCATGATTTTCAAAATGACGACCACACGAATGAACGTGAACTTGCGGGGCTCATAACTTCGGAACTACTGCTCCGATTTTGATGAAATTTTTTGCAAAAATTAGGAAATTTCTCCAGCTTTTCGGTGATATCTAATCAATGGGCGTGGCATTGCGCATTTGTTTAGGAAATGTGTATTTAAAAATACTTGTTTTCCAACCAAACTGTTGATGCCACGCCCATATAATATACTTCCTTTGAAAGCTGGCGTAATTTACTATCTTTCACAAAAATTTGAACAAAATCCGTGCAGCCGTTCAAAAGTTATACGACTTTAAAGAATTTCTAAAATCAAAATTTGCTTGCTCAGGCATGCTGGGCGCCTGGTATTTTTCTCCCATTTTTATATTTGCATGATTTTCAAAATGACGACCACACGAATGAACGTGAACTTGCGGGGCTCATAACTTCGGAACTACTGCTCCGATTTTGATGAAATTTTTTGCAAAAATTAGGAAATTTCTCCAGCTTTTCGGTGATATCTAATCAATGGGCGTGGCATTGCGCATTTGTTTAGGAAATGTGTATTTAAAAATACTTGTTTTCCAACTAAACTGTTGATGCCACGCCCATATAATATACTTCCTTTGAAAGCTGGCGTAATTTACTATCTTTCACAAAAATTTGAACAAAATCCGTGCAGCCGTTCAAAAGTTATACGACTTTAAAGAATTTCTAAAATCAAAATTTGCTTGCTCAGGCATGCTGGGCGCCTGGTATTTTTCTCCCATTTTTATATTTGCATGATTTTCAAAATGACGACCACACGAATGAACGTGAACTTGCGGGGCTCATAACTTCGGAACTACTGCTCCGATTTTGATGAAATTTTTTGCAAAAATTAGGAAATTTCTCCAGCTTTTCGGTGATATCTAATCAATGGGCGTGGCATTGCGCATTTATTTAGGAAATGTGTATTTAAGATTACTTGTTTTCCAACCAAACTGTTGATGCCACGCCCATATAATATACTTCCTTTGAAAGCTGGCGTAATTTACTATCTTTCACAAAAAATTTGAACAAAATCCGTGCAGCCGTTCAAAAGCTATACGACTTTAAAGAAGTTCTAAAATCAAAATTTGCTTGCTCAGGCATGCTGGGCGCCTGGTATTTTTCTCCCATTTTTATATTTGCATGATTTTCAAAATGACGACCACACGAATGAACGTGAACTTGCGGGGCTTATAACTTCGGAACTACTGCTCCGATTTTGATGAAATTTTTTGCAAAAATTAGGAAATTTCTCCAGCTTTTCGGTGATATCTAATCAATGGGCGTGGCATTGCGCATTTGTTTAGGAAATGTGTATTTAAAAATACTTGTTTTCCAACTAAACTGTTGATGCCACGCCCATATAATATACTTCCTTTGAAAGCTGGCGTAATTTACTATCTTTCACAAAAATTTGAACAAAATCCGTGCAGCCGTTCAAAAGTTATACGACTTTAAAGAATTTCTAAAATCAAAATTTGCTTGCTCAGGCATGCTGGGCGCCTGGTATTTTTCTCCCATTTTTATATTTGCATGATTTTCAAAATGACGACCACACGAATGAACGTGAACTTGCGGGGCTCATAACTTCGGAACTACTGCTCCGATTTTGATGAAATTTTTTGCAAAAATTAGGAAATTTCTCCAGCTTTTCGGTGATATCTAATCAATGGGCGTGGCATTGCGCATTTGTTTAGGAAATGTGTATTTAAAAATACTTGTTTTCCAACCAAACTGTTGATGCCACGCCCATATAATATACTTCCTTTGAAAGCTGGCGTAATTTACTATCTTTCACAAAAATTTGAACAAAATCCGTGCAGCCGTTCAAAAGTTATACGACTTTAAAGAATTTCTAAAATCAAAATTTGCTTGCTCAGGCATGCTGGGCGCCTGGTATTTTTCTCCCATTTTTATATTTGCATGATTTTCAAAATGACGACCACACGAATGAACGTGAACTTGCGGGGCTCATAACTTCGGAACTACTGCTCCGATTTTGATGAAATTTTTTGCAAAAATTAGGAAATTTCTCCAGCTTTTCGGTGATATCTAATCAATGGGCGTGGCATTGCGCATTTGTTTAGGAAATGTGTATTTAAAAATACTTGTTTTCCAACCAAACTGTTGATGCCACGCCCATATAATATACTTCCTTTGAAAGCTGGCGTAATTTACTATCTTTCACAAAAATTTGAACAAAATCCGTGCAGCCGTTCAAAAGTTATACGACTTTAAAGAATTTCTAAAATCAAAATTTGCTTGCTCAGGCATGCTGGGCGCCTGGTATTTTTCTCCCATTTTTATATTTGCATGATTTTCAAAATGACGACCACACGAATGAACGTGAACTTGCGGGGCTCATAACTTCGGAACTACTGCTCCGATTTTGATGAAATTTTTTGCAAAAATTAGGAAATTTCTCCAGCTTTTCGGTGATATCTAATCAATGGGCGTGGCATTGCGCATTTATTTAGGAAATGTGTATTTAAGATTACTTGTTTTCCAACCAAACTGTTGATGCCACGCCCATATAATATACTTCCTTTGAAAGCTGGCGTAATTTACTATCTTTCACAAAAAATTTGAACAAAATCCGTGCAGCCGTTCAAAAGTTATACGACTTTAAAGAATTTCTAAAATCAAAATTTGCTTGCTCAGGCATGCTGGGCGCCTGGTATTTTTCTCCCATTTTTATATTTGCATGATTTTCAAAATGACGACCACACGAATGAACGTGAACTTGCGGGGCTCATAACTTCGGAACTACTGCTCCGATTTTGATGAAATTTTTTGCAAAAATTAGGAAATTTCTCCAGCTTTTCGGTGATATCTAATCAATGGGCGTGGCATTGCGCATTTATTTAGGAAATGTGTATTTAAGATTACTTGTTTTCCAACCAAACTGTTGATGCCACGCCCATATAATATACTTCCTTTGAAAGCTGGCGTAATTTACTATCTTTCACAAAAAATTTGAACAAAATCCGTGCAGCCGTTCAAAAGCTATACGACTTTAAAGAAGTTCTAAAATCAAAATTTGCTTGCTCAGGCATGCTGGGCGCCTGGTATTTTTCTCCCATTTTTATATTTGCATGATTTTCAAAATGACGACCACACGAATGAACGTGAACTTGCGGGGCTTATAACTTCGGAACTACTGCTCCGATTTTGATGAAATTTTTTGCAAAAATTAGGAAATTTCTCCAGCTTTTCGGTGATATCTAATCAATGGGCGTGGCATTGCGCATTTGTTTAGGAAATGTGTATTTAAAAATACTTGTTTTCCAACCAAACTGTTGATGCCACGCCCATATAATATACTTCCTTTGAAAGCTGGCGTAATTTACTATCTTTCACAAAAATTTGAACAAAATCCGTGCAGCCGTTCAAAAGTTATACGACTTTAAAGAATTTCTAAAATCAAAATTTGCTTGCTCAGGCATGCTGGGCGCCTGGTATTTTTCTCCCATTTTTATATTTGCATGATTTTCAAAATGACGACCACACGAATGAACGTGAACTTGCGGGGCTCATAACTTCGGAACTACTGCTCCGATTTTGATGAAATTTTTTGCAAAAATTAGGAAATTTCTCCAGCTTTTCGGTGATATCTAATCAATGGGCGTGGCATTGCGCATTTGTTTAGGAAATGTGTATTTAAAAATACTTGTTTTCCAACTAAACTGTTGATGCCACGCCCATATAATATACTTCCTTTGAAAGCTGGCGTAATTTACTATCTTTCACAAAAATTTGAACAAAATCCGTGCAGCCGTTCAAAAGTTATACGACTTTAAAGAATTTCTAAAATCAAAATTTGCTTGCTCAGGCATGCTGGGCGCCTGGTATTTTTCTCCCATTTTTATATTTGCATGATTTTCAAAATGACGACCACACGAATGAACGTGAACTTGCGGGGCTCATAACTTCGGAACTACTGCTCCGATTTTGATGAAATTTTTTGCAAAAATTAGGAAATTTCTCCAGCTTTTCGGTGATATCTAATCAATGGGCGTGGCATTGCGCATTTGTTTAGGAAATGTGTATTTAAAAATACTTGTTTTCCAACCAAACTGTTGATGCCACGCCCATATAATATACTTCCTTTGAAAGCTGGCGTAATTTACTATCTTTCACAAAAAATTTGAACAAAATCCGTGCAGCCGTTCAAAAGTTATACGACTTTAAAGAATTTCTAAAATCAAAATTTGCTTGCTCAGGCATGCTGGGCGCCTGGTATTTTTCTCCCATTTTTATATTTGCATGATTTTCAAAATGACGACCACACGAATGAACGTGAACTTGCGGGGCTCATAACTTCGGAACTACTGCTCCGATTTTGATGAAATTTTTTGCAAAAATTAGGAAATTTCTCCAGCTTTTCGGTGATATCTAATCAATGGGCGTGGCATTGCGCATTTATTTAGGAAATGTGTATTTAAGATTACTTGTTTTCCAACCAAACTGTTGATGCCACGCCCATATAATATACTTCCTTTGAAAGCTGGCGTAATTTACTATCTTTCACAAAAATTTGAACAAAATCCGTGCAGCCGTTCAAAAGTTATACGACTTTAAAGAATTTCTAAAATCAAAATTTGCTTGCTCAGGCATGCTGGGCGCCTGGTATTTTTCTCCCATTTTTATATTTGCATGATTTTCAAAATGACGACCACACGAATGAACGTGAACTTGCGGGGCTTATAACTTCGGAACTACTGCTCCGATTTTGATGAAATTTTTTGCAAAAATTAGGAAATTTCTCCAGCTTTTCGGTGATATCTAATCAATGGGCGTGGCATTGCGCATTTATTTAGGAAATGTGTATTTAAAAATACTCGTTTTCCAACCAAACTGTTGATGCCACGCCCATATAATATACTTCCTTTGAAAGCTGGCGTAATTTACTATCTTTCACAAAAAATTTGAACAAAATCCGTGCAGCCGTTCAAAAGTTATACGACTTTAAAGAATTTCTAAAATCAAAATTTGCTTGCTCAGGCATGCTGGGCGCCTGGTATTTTTCTCCCATTTTTATATTTGCATGATTTTCAAAATGACGACCACACGAATGAACGTGAACTTGCGGGGCTCATAACTTCGGAACTACTGCTCCGATTTTGATGAAATTTTTTGCAAAAATTAGGAAATTTCTCCAGCTTTTCGGTGATATCTAATCAATGGGCGTGGCATTGCGCATTTATTTAGGAAATGTGTATTTAAGATTACTTGTTTTCCAACCAAACTGTTGATGCCACGCCCATATAATATACTTCCTTTGAAAGCTGGCGTAATTTACTATCTTTCACAAAAAATTTGAACAAAATCCGTGCAGCCGTTCAAAAGCTATACGACTTTAAAGAAGTTCTAAAATCAAAATTTGCTTGCTCAGGCATGCTGGGCGCCTGGTATTTTTCTCCCATTTTTATATTTGCATGATTTTCAAAATGACGACCACACGAATGAACGTGAACTTGCGGGGCTTATAACTTCGGAACTACTGCTCCGATTTTGATGAAATTTTTTGCAAAAATTAGGAAATTTCTCCAGCTTTTCGGTGATATCTAATCAATGGGCGTGGCATTGCGCATTTATTTAGGAAATGTGTATTTAAAAATACTTGTTTTCCAACCAAACTGTTGATGCCACGCCCATATAATATACTTCCTTTGAAAGCTGGCGTAATTTACTATCTTTCACAAAAAATTTGAACAAAATCCGTGCAGCCGTTCAAAAGTTATACGACTTTAAAGAATTTCTAAAATCAAAATTTGCTTGCTCAGGCATGCTGGGCGCCTGGTATTTTTCTCCCATTTTTATATTTGCATGATTTTCAAAATGACGACCACACGAATGAACGTGAACTTGCGGGGCTCATAACTTCGGAACTACTGCTCCGATTTTGATGAAATTTTTTGCAAAAATTAGGAAATTTCTCCAGCTTTTCGGTGATATCTAATCAATGGGCGTGGCATTGCGCATTTGTTTAGGAAATGTGTATTTAAAAATACTTGTTTTCCAACTAAACTGTTGATGCCACGCCCATATAATATACTTCCTTTGAAAGCTGGCGTAATTTACTATCTTTCACAAAAATTTGAACAAAATCCGTGCAGCCGTTCAAAAGTTATACGACTTTAAAGAATTTCTAAAATCAAAATTTGCTTGCTCAGGCATGCTGGGCGCCTGGTATTTTTCTCCCATTTTTATATTTGCATGATTTTCAAAATGACGACCACACGAATGAACGTGAACTTGCGGGGCTCATAACTTCGGAACTACTGCTCCGATTTTGATGAAATTTTTTGCAAAAATTAGGAAATTTCTCCAGCTTTTCGGTGATATCTAATCAATGGGCGTGGCATTGCGCATTTGTTTAGGAAATGTGTATTTAAAAATACTTGTTTTCCAACTAAACTGTTGATGCCACGCCCATATAATATACTTCCTTTGAAAGCTGGCGTAATTTACTATCTTTCACAAAAATTTGAACAAAATCCGTGCAGCCGTTCAAAAGTTATACGACTTTAAAGAATTTCTAAAATCAAAATTTGCTTGCTCAGGCATGCTGGGCGCCTGGTATTTTTCTCCCATTTTTATATTTGCATGATTTTCAAAATGACGACCACACGAATGAACGTGAACTTGCGGGGCTCATAACTTCGGAACTACTGCTCCGATTTTGATGAAATTTTTTGCAAAAATTAGGAAATTTCTCCAGCTTTTCGGTGATATCTAATCAATGGGCGTGGCATTGCGCATTTGTTTAGGAAATGTGTATTTAAAAATACTTGTTTTCCAACTAAACTGTTGATGCCACGCCCATATAATATACTTCCTTTGAAAGCTGGCGTAATTTACTATCTTTCACAAAAATTTGAACAAAATCCGTGCAGCCGTTCAAAAGTTATACGACTTTAAAGAATTTCTAAAATCAAAATTTGCTTGCTCAGGCATGCTGGGCGCCTGGTATTTTTCTCCCATTTTTATATTTGCATGATTTTCAAAATGACGACCACACGAATGAACGTGAACTTGCGGGGCTCATAACTTCGGAACTACTGCTCCGATTTTGATGAAATTTTTTGCAAAAATTAGGAAATTTCTCCAGCTTTTCGGTGATATCTAATCAATGGGCGTGGCATTGCGCATTTGTTTAGGAAATGTGTATTTAAAAATACTTGTTTTCCAACCAAACTGTTGATGCCACGCCCATATAATATACTTCCTTTGAAAGCTGGCGTAATTTACTATCTTTCACAAAAAATTTGAACAAAATCCGTGCAGCCGTTCAAAAGTTATACGACTTTAAAGAATTTCTAAAATCAAAATTTGCTTGCTCAGGCATGCTGGGCGCCTGGTATTTTTCTCCCATTTTTATATTTGCATGATTTTCAAAATGACGACCACACGAATGAACGTGAACTTGCGGGGCTCATAACTTCGGAACTACTGCTCCGATTTTGATGAAATTTTTTCCAAAAATTAGGAAATTTCTCCAGCTTTTCGGTGATATCTAATCAATGGGCGTGGCATTGCGCATTTATTTAGGAAATGTGTATTTAAGATTACTTGTTTTCCAACCAAACTGTTGATGCCACGCCCATATAATATACTTCCTTTGAAAGCTGGCGTAATTTACTATCTTTCACAAAAAATTTGAACAAAATCCGTGCAGCCGTTCAAAAGCTATACGACTTTAAAGAAGTTCTAAAATCAAAATTTGCTTGCTCAGGCATGCTGGGCGCCTGGTATTTTTCTCCCATTTTTATATTTGCATGATTTTCAAAATGACGACCACACGAATGAACGTGAACTTGCGGGGCTTATAACTTCGGAACTACTGCTCCGATTTTGATGAAATTTTTTGCAAAAATTAGGAAATTTCTCCAGCTTTTCGGTGATATCTAATCAATGGGCGTGGCATTGCGCATTTGTTTAGGAAATGTGTATTTAAAAATACTTGTTTTCCAACCAAACTGTTGATGCCACGCCCATATAATATACTTCCTTTGAAAGCTGGCGTAATTTACTATCTTTCACAAAAATTTGAACAAAATCCGTGCAGCCGTTCAAAAGTTATACGACTTTAAAGAATTTCTAAAATCAAAATTTGCTTGCTCAGGCATGCTGGGCGCCTGGTATTTTTCTCCCATTTTTATATTTGCATGATTTTCAAAATGACGACCACACGAATGAACGTGAACTTGCGGGGCTCATAACTTCGGAACTACTGCTCCGATTTTGATGAAATTTTTTGCAAAAATTAGGAAATTTCTCCAGCTTTTCGGTGATATCTAATCAATGGGCGTGGCATTGCGCATTTGTTTAGGAAATGTGTATTTAAAAATACTTGTTTTCCAACTAAACTGTTGATGCCACGCCCATATAATATACTTCCTTTGAAAGCTGGCGTAATTTACTATCTTTCACAAAAATTTGAACAAAATCCGTGCAGCCGTTCAAAAGTTATACGACTTTAAAGAATTTCTAAAATCAAAATTTGCTTGCTCAGGCATGCTGGGCGCCTGGTATTTTTCTCCCATTTTTATATTTGCATGATTTTCAAAATGACGACCACACGAATGAACGTGAACTTGCGGGGCTCATAACTTCGGAACTACTGCTCCGATTTTGATGAAATTTTTTGCAAAAATTAGGAAATTTCTCCAGCTTTTCGGTGATATCTAATCAATGGGCGTGGCATTGCGCATTTGTTTAGGAAATGTGTATTTAAAAATACTTGTTTTCCAACCAAACTGTTGATGCCACGCCCATATAATATACTTCCTTTGAAAGCTGGCGTAATTTACTATCTTTCACAAAAAATTTGAACAAAATCCGTGCAGCCGTTCAAAAGTTATACGACTTTAAAGAATTTCTAAAATCAAAATTTGCTTGCTCAGGCATGCTGGGCGCCTGGTATTTTTCTCCCATTTTTATATTTGCATGATTTTCAAAATGACGACCACACGAATGAACGTGAACTTGCGGGGCTCATAACTTCGGAACTACTGCTCCGATTTTGATGAAATTTTTTGCAAAAATTAGGAAATTTCTCCAGCTTTTCGGTGATATCTAATCAATGGGCGTGGCATTGCGCATTTGTTTAGGAAATGTGTATTTAAAAATACTTGTTTTCCAACCAAACTGTTGATGCCACGCCCATATAATATACTTCCTTTGAAAGCTGGCGTAATTTGCTATCTTTCACAAAAATTTGAACAAAATCCGTGCAGCCGTTCAAAAGTTATACGACTTTAAAGAATTTCTAAAATCAAAATTTGCTTGCTCAGGCATGCTGGGCGCCTGGTATTTTTCTCCCATTTTTATATTTGCATGATTTTCAAAATGACGACCACACGAATGAACGTGAACTTGCGGGGCTCATAACTTCGGAACTACTGCTCCGATTTTGATGAAATTTTTTGCAAAAATTAGGAAATTTCTCCAGCTTTTCGGTGATATCTAATCAATGGGCGTGGCATTGCGCATTTGTTTAGGAAATGTGTATTTAAAAATACTTGTTTTCCAACTAAACTGTTGATGCCACGCCCATATAATATACTTCCTTTGAAAGCTGGCGTAATTTACTATCTTTCACAAAAATTTGAACAAAATCCGTGCAGCCGTTCAAAAGTTATACGACTTTAAAGAATTTCTAAAATCAAAATTTGCTTGCTCAGGCATGCTGGGCGCCTGGTATTTTTCTCCCATTTTTATATTTGCATGATTTTCAAAATGACGACCACACGAATGAACGTGAACTTGCGGGGCTCATAACTTCGGAACTACTGCTCCGATTTTGATGAAATTTTTTGCAAAAATTAGGAAATTTCTCCAGCTTTTCGGTGATATCTAATCAATGGGCGTGGCATTGCGCATTTGTTTAGGAAATGTGTATTTAAAAATACTTGTTTTCCAACCAAACTGTTGATGCCACGCCCATATAATATACTTCCTTTGAAAGCTGGCGTAATTTACTATCTTTCACAAAAAATTTGAACAAAATCCGTGCAGCCGTTCAAAAGTTATACGACTTTAAAGAATTTCTAAAATCAAAATTTGCTTGCTCAGGCATGCTGGGCGCCTGGTATTTTTCTCCCATTTTTATATTTGCATGATTTTCAAAATGACGACCACACGAATGAACGTGAACTTGCGGGGCTCATAACTTCGGAACTACTGCTCCGATTTTGATGAAATTTTTTGCAAAAATTAGGAAATTTCTCCAGCTTTTCGGTGATATCTAATCAATGGGCGTGGCATTGCGCATTTGTTTAGGAAATGTGTATTTAAAAATACTTGTTTTCCAACTAAACTGTTGATGCCACGCCCATATAATATACTTCCTTTGAAAGCTGGCGTAATTTACTATCTTTCACAAAAATTTGAACAAAATCCGTGCAGCCGTTCAAAAGTTATACGACTTTAAAGAATTTCTAAAATCAAAATTTGCTTGCTCAGGCATGCTGGGCGCCTGGTATTTTTCTCCCATTTTTATATTTGCATGATTTTCAAAATGACGACCACACGAATGAACGTGAACTTGCGGGGCTCATAACTTCGGAACTACTGCTCCGATTTTGATGAAATTTTTTGCAAAAATTAGGAAATTTCTCCAGCTTTTCGGTGATATCTAATCAATGGGCGTGGCATTGCGCATTTGTTTAGGAAATGTGTATTTAAAAATACTTGTTTTCCAACCAAACTGTTGATGCCACGCCCATATAATATACTTCCTTTGAAAGCTGGCGTAATTTACTATCTTTCACAAAAAATTTGAACAAAATCCGTGCAGCCGTTCAAAAGTTATACGACTTTAAAGAATTTCTAAAATCAAAATTTGCTTGCTCAGGCATGCTGGGCGCCTGGTATTTTTCTCCCATTTTTATATTTGCATGATTTTCAAAATGACGACCACACGAATGAACGTGAACTTGCGGGGCTCATAACTTCGGAACTACTGCTCCGATTTTGATGAAATTTTTTGCAAAAATTAGGAAATTTCTCCAGCTTTTCGGTGATATCTAATCAATGGGCGTGGCATTGCGCATTTATTTAGGAAATGTGTATTTAAGATTACTTGTTTTCCAACCAAACTGTTGATGCCACGCCCATATAATATACTTCCTTTGAAAGCTGGCGTAATTTACTATCTTTCACAAAAATTTGAACAAAATCCGTGCAGCCGTTCAAAAGTTATACGACTTTAAAGAATTTCTAAAATCAAAATTTGCTTGCTCAGGCATGCTGGGCGCCTGGTATTTTTCTCCCATTTTTATATTTGCATGATTTTCAAAATGACGACCACACGAATGAACGTGAACTTGCGGGGCTTATAACTTCGGAACTACTGCTCCGATTTTGATGAAATTTTTTGCAAAAATTAGGAAATTTCTCCAGCTTTTCGGTGATATCTAATCAATGGGCGTGGCATTGCGCATTTATTTAGGAAATGTTTATTTAAAAATACTTGTTTTCCAACCAAACTGTTGATGCCACGCCCATATAATATACTTCCTTTGAAAGCTGGCGTAATTTACTATCTTTCACAAAAAATTTGAACAAAATCCGTGCAGCCGTTCAAAAGTTATACGACTTTAAAGAATTTCTAAAATCAAAATTTGCTTGCTCAGGCATGCTGGGCGCCTGGTATTTTTCTCCCATTTTTATATTTGCATGATTTTCAAAATGACGACCACACGAATGAACGTGAACTTGCGGGGCTCATAACTTCGGAACTACTGCTCCGATTTTGATGAAATTTTTTGCAAAAATTAGGAAATTTCTCCAGCTTTTCGGTGATATCTAATCAATGGGCGTGGCATTGCGCATTTATTTAGGAAATGTGTATTTAAGATTACTTGTTTTCCAACCAAACTGTTGATGCCACGCCCATATAATATACTTCCTTTGAAAGCTGGCGTAATTTACTATCTTTCACAAAAAATTTGAACAAAATCCGTGCAGCCGTTCAAAAGTTATACGACTTTAAAGAATTTCTAAAATCAAAATTTGCTTGCTCAGGCATGCTGGGCGCCTGGTATTTTTCTCCCATTTTTATATTTGCATGATTTTCAAAATGACGACCACACGAATGAACGTGAACTTGCGGGGCTCATAACTTCGGAACTACTGCTCCGATTTTGATGAAATTTTTTGCAAAAATTAGGAAATTTCTCCAGCTTTTCGGTGATATCTAATCAATGGGCGTGGCATTGCGCATTTATTTAGGAAATGTGTATTTAAGATTACTTGTTTTCCAACCAAACTGTTGATGCCACGCCCATATAATATACTTCCTTTGAAAGCTGGCGTAATTTACTATCTTTCACAAAAAATTTGAACAAAATCCGTGCAGCCGTTCAAAAGCTATACGACTTTAAAGAAGTTCTAAAATCAAAATTTGCTTGCTCAGGCATGCTGGGCGCCTGGTATTTTTCTCCCATTTTTATATTTGCATGATTTTCAAAATGACGACCACACGAATGAACGTGAACTTGCGGGGCTCATAACTTCGGAACTACTGCTCCGATTTTGATGAAATTTTTTGCAAAAATTAGGAAATTTCTCCAGCTTTTCGGTGATATCTAATCAATGGGCGTGGCATTGCGCATTTATTTAGGAAATGTGTATTTAAGATTACTTGTTTTCCAACCAAACTGTTGATGCCACGCCCATATAATATACTTCCTTTGAAAGCTGGCGTAATTTACTATCTTTCACAAAAAATTTGAACAAAATCCGTGCAGCCGTTCAAAAGTTATACGACTTTAAAGAATTTCTAAAATCAAAATTTGCTTGCTCAGGCATGCTGGGCGCCTGGTATTTTTCTCCCATTTTTATATTTGCATGATTTTCAAAATGACGACCACACGAATGAACGTGAACTTGCGGGGCTCATAACTTCGGAACTACTGCTCCGATTTTGATGAAATTTTTTGCAAAAATTAGGAAATTTCTCCAGCTTTTCGGTGATATCTAATCAATGGGCGTGGCATTGCGCATTTATTTAGGAAATGTGTATTTAAGATTACTTGTTTTCCAACCAAACTGTTGATGCCACGCCCATATAATATACTTCCTTTGAAAGCTGGCGTAATTTACTATCTTTCACAAAAAATTTGAACAAAATCCGTGCAGCCGTTCAAAAGCTATACGACTTTAAAGAAGTTCTAAAATCAAAATTTGCTTGCTCAGGCATGCTGGGCGCCTGGTATTTTTCTCCCATTTTTATATTTGCATGATTTTCAAAATGACGACCACACGAATGAACGTGAACTTGCGGGGCTCATAACTTCGGAACTACTGCTCCGATTTTGATGAAATTTTTTGCAAAAATTAGGAAATTTCTCCAGCTTTTCGGTGATATCTAATCAATGGGCGTGGCATTGCGCATTTATTTAGGAAATGTGTATTTAAGATTACTTGTTTTCCAACCAAACTGTTGATGCCACGCCCATATAATATACTTCCTTTGAAAGCTGGCGTAATTTACTATCTTTCACAAAAAATTTGAACAAAATCCGTGCAGCCGTTCAAAAGTTATACGACTTTAAAGAATTTCTAAAATCAAAATTTGCTTGCTCAGGCATGCTGGGCGCCTGGTATTTTTCTCCCATTTTTATATTTGCATGATTTTCAAAATGACGACCACACGAATGAACGTGAACTTGCGGGGCTCATAACTTCGGAACTACTGCTCCGATTTTGATGAAATTTTTTGCAAAAATTAGGAAATTTCTCCAGCTTTTCGGTGATATCTAATCAATGGGCGTGGCATTGCGCATTTGTTTAGGAAATGTGTATTTAAAAATACTTGTTTTCCAACTAAACTGTTGATGCCACGCCCATATAATATACTTCCTTTGAAAGCTGGCGTAATTTACTATCTTTCACAAAAATTTGAACAAAATCCGTGCAGCCGTTCAAAAGTTATACGACTTTAAAGAATTTCTAAAATCAAAATTTGCTTGCTCAGGCATGCTGGGCGCCTGGTATTTTTCTCCCATTTTTATATTTGCATGATTTTCAAAATGACGACCACACGAATGAACGTGAACTTGCGGGGCTCATAACTTCGGAACTACTGCTCCGATTTTGATGAAATTTTTTGCAAAAATTAGGAAATTTCTCCAGCTTTTCGGTGATATCTAATCAATGGGCGTGGCATTGCGCATTTGTTTAGGAAATGTGTATTTAAAAATACTTGTTTTCCAACTAAACTGTTGATGCCACGCCCATATAATATACTTCCTTTGAAAGCTGGCGTAATTTACTATCTTTCACAAAAATTTGAACAAAATCCGTGCAGCCGTTCAAAAGTTATACGACTTTAAAGAATTTCTAAAATCAAAATTTGCTTGCTCAGGCATGCTGGGCGCCTGGTATTTTTCTCCCATTTTTATATTTGCATGATTTTCAAAATGACGACCACACGAATGAACGTGAACTTGCGGGGCTCATAACTTCGGAACTACTGCTCCGATTTTGATGAAATTTTTTGCAAAAATTAGGAAATTTCTCCAGCTTTTCGGTGATATCTAATCAATGGGCGTGGCATTGCGCATTTGTTTAGGAAATGTGTATTTAAAAATACTTGTTTTCCAACTAAACTGTTGATGCCACGCCCATATAATATACTTCCTTTGAAAGCTGGCGTAATTTACTATCTTTCACAAAAATTTGAACAAAATCCGTGCAGCCGTTCAAAAGTTATACGACTTTAAAGAATTTCTAAAATCAAAATTTGCTTGCTCAGGCATGCTGGGCGCCTGGTATTTTTCTCCCATTTTTATATTTGCATGATTTTCAAAATGACGACCACACGAATGAACGTGAACTTGCGGGGCTCATAACTTCGGAACTACTGCTCCGATTTTGATGAAATTTTTTGCAAAAATTAGGAAATTTCTCCAGCTTTTCGGTGATATCTAATCAATGGGCGTGGCATTGCGCATTTGTTTAGGAAATGTGTATTTAAAAATACTTGTTTTCCAACCAAACTGTTGATGCCACGCCCATATAATATACTTCCTTTGAAAGCTGGCGTAATTTACTATCTTTCACAAAAAATTTGAACAAAATCCGTGCAGCCGTTCAAAAGTTATACGACTTTAAAGAATTTCTAAAATCAAAATTTGCTTGCTCAGGCATGCTGGGCGCCTGGTATTTTTCTCCCATTTTTATATTTGCATGATTTTCAAAATGACGACCACACGAATGAACGTGAACTTGCGGGGCTCATAACTTCGGAACTACTGCTCCGATTTTGATGAAATTTTTTGCAAAAATTAGGAAATTTCTCCAGCTTTTCGGTGATATCTAATCAATGGGCGTGGCATTGCGCATTTATTTAGGAAATGTGTATTTAAGATTACTTGTTTTCCAACCAAACTGTTGATGCCACGCCCATATAATATACTTCCTTTGAAAGCTGGCGTAATTTACTATCTTTCACAAAAAATTTGAACAAAATCCGTGCAGCCGTTCAAAAGCTATACGACTTTAAAGAAGTTCTAAAATCAAAATTTGCTTGCTCAGGCATGCTGGGCGCCTGGTATTTTTCTCCCATTTTTATATTTGCATGATTTTCAAAATGACGACCACACGAATGAACGTGAACTTGCGGGGCTTATAACTTCGGAACTACTGCTCCGATTTTGATGAAATTTTTTGCAAAAATTAGGAAATTTCTCCAGCTTTTCGGTGATATCTAATCAATGGGCGTGGCATTGCGCATTTGTTTAGGAAATGTGTATTTAAAAATACTTGTTTTCCAACCAAACTGTTGATGCCACGCCCATATAATATACTTCCTTTGAAAGCTGGCGTAATTTACTATCTTTCACAAAAATTTGAACAAAATCCGTGCAGCCGTTCAAAAGTTATACGACTTTAAAGAATTTCTAAAATCAAAATTTGCTTGCTCAGGCATGCTGGGCGCCTGGTATTTTTCTCCCATTTTTATATTTGCATGATTTTCAAAATGACGACCACACGAATGAACGTGAACTTGCGGGGCTCATAACTTCGGAACTACTGCTCCGATTTTGATGAAATTTTTTGCAAAAATTAGGAAATTTCTCCAGCTTTTCGGTGATATCTAATCAATGGGCGTGGCATTGCGCATTTGTTTAGGAAATGTGTATTTAAAAATACTTGTTTTCCAACTAAACTGTTGATGCCACGCCCATATAATATACTTCCTTTGAAAGCTGGCGTAATTTACTATCTTTCACAAAAATTTGAACAAAATCCGTGCAGCCGTTCAAAAGTTATACGACTTTAAAGAATTTCTAAAATCAAAATTTGCTTGCTCAGGCATGCTGGGCGCCTGGTATTTTTCTCCCATTTTTATATTTGCATGATTTTCAAAATGACGACCACACGAATGAACGTGAACTTGCGGGGCTCATAACTTCGGAACTACTGCTCCGATTTTGATGAAATTTTTTGCAAAAATTAGGAAATTTCTCCAGCTTTTCGGTGATATCTAATCAATGGGCGTGGCATTGCGCATTTGTTTAGGAAATGTGTATTTAAAAATACTTGTTTTCCAACCAAACTGTTGATGCCACGCCCATATAATATACTTCCTTTGAAAGCTGGCGTAATTTACTATCTTTCACAAAAAATTTGAACAAAATCCGTGCAGCCGTTCAAAAGTTATACGACTTTAAAGAATTTCTAAAATCAAAATTTGCTTGCTCAGGCATGCTGGGCGCCTGGTATTTTTCTCCCATTTTTATATTTGCATGATTTTCAAAATGACGACCACACGAATGAACGTGAACTTGCGGGGCTCATAACTTCGGAACTACTGCTCCGATTTTGATGAAATTTTTTGCAAAAATTAGAAAATTTCTCCAGCTTTTCGGTGATATCTAATCAATGGGCGTGGCATTGCGCATTTATTTAGGAAATGTGTATTTAAGATTACTTGTTTTCCAACCAAACTGTTGATGCCACGCCCATATAATATACTTCCTTTGAAAGCTGGCGTAATTTACTATCTTTCACAAAAATTTGAACAAAATCCGTGCAGCCGTTCAAAAGTTATACGACTTTAAAGAATTTCTAAAATCAAAATTTGCTTGCTCAGGCATGCTGGGCGCCTGGTATTTTTCTCCCATTTTTATATTTGCATGATTTTCAAAATGACGACCACACGAATGAACGTGAACTTGCGGGGCTTATAACTTCGGAACTACTGCTCCGATTTTGATGAAATTTTTTGCAAAAATTAGGAAATTTCTCCAGCTTTTCGGTGATATCTAATCAATGGGCGTGGCATTGCGCATTTATTTAGGAAATGTGTATTTAAAAATACTTGTTTTCCAACCAAACTGTTGATGCCACGCCCATATAATATACTTCCTTTGAAAGCTGGCGTAATTTACTATCTTTCACAAAAAATTTGAACAAAATCCGTGCAGCCGTTCAAAAGTTATACGACTTTAAAGAATTTCTAAAATCAAAATTTGCTTGCTCAGGCATGCTGGGCGCCTGGTATTTTTCTCCCATTTTTATATTTGCATGATTTTCAAAATGACGACCACACGAATGAACGTGAACTTGCGGGGCTCATAACTTCGGAACTACTGCTCCGATTTTGATGAAATTTTTTGCAAAAATTAGGAAATTTCTCCAGCTTTTCGGTGATATCTAATCAATGGGCGTGGCATTGCGCATTTATTTAGGAAATGTGTATTTAAGATTACTTGTTTTCCAACCAAACTGTTGATGCCACGCCCATATAATATACTTCCTTTGAAAGCTGGCGTAATTTACTATCTTTCACAAAAAATTTGAACAAAATCCGTGCAGCCGTTCAAAAGTTATACGACTTTAAAGAATTTCTAAAATCAAAATTTGCTTGCTCAGGCATGCTGGGCGCCTGGTATTTTTCTCCCATTTTTATATTTGCATGATTTTCAAAATGACGACCACACGAATGAACGTGAACTTGCGGGGCTCATAACTTCGGAACTACTGCTCCGATTTTGATGAAATTTTTTGCAAAAATTAGGAAATTTCTCCAGCTTTTCGGTGATATCTAATCAATGGGCGTGGCATTGCGCATTTATTTAGGAAATGTGTATTTAAGATTACTTGTTTTCCAACCAAACTGTTGATGCCACGCCCATATAATATACTTCCTTTGAAAGCTGGCGTAATTTACTATCTTTCACAAAAAATTTGAACAAAATCCGTGCAGCCGTTCAAAAGCTATACGACTTTAAAGAAGTTCTAAAATCAAAATTTGCTTGCTCAGGCATGCTGGGCGCCTGGTATTTTTCTCCCATTTTTACGTGAACTTGCGGGGCTCATAACTTCGGAACTACTGCTCCGATTTTGATGAAATTTTTTGCAAAAATTAGGAAATTTCTCCAGCTTTCCGGTGATATCTAATCAATGGGCGTGGCATTGCGCATTTGTTTAGGAAATGTGTATTTAAAAATACTTGTTTTCCAACCAAACTGTTGATGCCACGCCCATATAATATACTTCCTTTGAAAGCTGGCGTAATTTACTATCTTTCACAAAAATTTGAACAAAATCCGTGCAGCCGTTCAAAAGCTATACGACTTTAAAGAAGTTCTAAAATCAAAATTTGCTTGCTCAGGCATGCTGGGCGCCTGGTATTTTTCTCCCATTTTTACGTGAACTTGCGGGGCTCATAACTTCGGAACTACTGCTCCGATTTTGATGAAATTTTTTGCAAAAATTAGGAAATTTCTCCAGCTTTCCGGTGATATCTAATCAATGGGCGTGGCATTGCGCATTTGTTTAGGAAATGTGTATTTAAAAATACTTGTTTTCCAACCAAACTGTTGATGCCACGCCCATATAATATACTTCCTTTGAAAGCTGGCGTAATTTACTATCTTTCACAAAAAATTTGAACAAAATCCGTGCAGCCGTTCAAAAGTTATACGACTTTAAAGAAGTTCTAAAATCAAAATTTGCTTGCTCAGGCATGCTGGGCGCCTGGTATTTTTCTCCCATTTTTATATTTGCATGATTTTCAAAATGACGACCACACGAATGAACGTGAACTTGCGGGGCTCATAACTTCGGAACTACTGCTCCGATTTTGATGAAATTTTTTGCAAAAATTAGGAAATTTTTCCATCTTTTCGGTGATATCTAATCAATGGGCGTGGCATTGCGCATTTATTTAGGAAATGTGTATTTAAAAATACTTGTTTTCCAACCAAACTGTTGATGCCACGCCCATATAATATACTTCGTTTGAAAGCTGGCGTAATTTACTATCTTTCACAAAAAATTTGAACAAAATCCATGTAGCCGAAATTAAAGAGATGTAAAAACAATGTAGGGTACTAAAGTTTTGGCCGCTTTTAAGAGAACAACATTAGAAATTAAAGAGCATTTCAACTCTCTCTCTATCTCTCTCTCTCCCTCTCTATCAATCTTATGGATTGAAAAAATCTTAATAAAGACCTAGCTCAATGTCACCTTAATGGAATGCAAATACCAAGAATGTAAACACAAAGTATACCAAGCGGCAGACATAACGCACAACCACAACATAACGGATAGAAACCAACAAAACAATGCATTCACTCAGTTGCTAGTGAATCGCTAAAGTGAATAGACGTTTAGATGCACGAGTAGCAACAGCAAACACATCGATGAAAAACCGTTAAAATTGCAAAGCATCGATTATGCTTACAACAATAAACAACTCTCCCAATAATCAAGAAGCCCACCTAGTTTTCGTGTGAGAACCAACTCTCATTCAACTACCAGTGCAAATGTATATCTTGTGCTAAAGTGAAAGTTTGTCAAGTTGTTTTAAAGAAACAACAACAACAAATGGTCATCTTACACTGTGACCAAAGAGATATTCCTTGTGCATGTGTATGTGTGAGTATTTAAATTGGTCAAAGCATCATATACAACACTTGCCAACGAAACTGCTAAACCAGCACTTAGTTAGTTTCGGTCGTTCACGCACAATTGGCCACACAGGTTAACACTGAGAAACAAACTAAATTATATCGGCAACTAAAAAAAAACATAAATTGGAAATTTCTAATCAATGTAAACCCAAAATGCACATATTTTCAATAGAATTATAGTGAGAGCAACTAATTACAAAAAGATTTTATTTTGGTTAATGTGAAAATTTCTCCTCTTTAATAAAAGCATTTTAATGAAAACCGTATGCACACAATACACAATACAATATATACAATACAAACGGACCAAGTTGAATGGATGGTAGCGGTAGCAATAGCAGTAATTGTGCGCATGCATGCTAAACTACGAGTATAGTGTAGTGTGTACAAAACAAAAACACGTTTGTTGTTCAAGTCTTTTACATTTCACTTCCTATTAACAGACACACGTTTCTTACATACCATATAGTGCACAACTACACACAAAAAACAAACGCAATCCATCGGTAATAATCCAGTCATCATACTTGTGCCCAACACAAATCATTTATAATTCCAATAAGATTGATATATAGGTTTAAGTGATTGATTAAAAAATAAATAAATTCGGTACATATAGAAAAGAAGGAGAGAAGAAGAAAAGTAGAAATTATGACAAACAGTGTCAAGTGTCATTTGTTCATGAAGCGTACTTTCGCTGTGAGAACGTTCGCCGTCGTCTGGTTGGGTTTTATTGTAATTGTGAATACGGTGGCAGTTTTGGGTGGTGGTGCACACCACCAACAGCAACAACAGCTAAAACAAGGTAAGTAGTAATGTGTTTTTTTTCATTCATTGCAACACCTCACATATAAACGAAAATAACTTCTCTATTCCTCTACATATGTATGTTAGTTTGAACATAAAATTTGGAAAAAATACTTTCTAAAAAATGTTTTTACATTCTTTGCAATATATACAGAATGTAATTGAAGAGTATTGTGTATGGCCACAGAAATGTTACTTAAAACTTATTACAAAGTTATGAAAAAATATATGTACGCATTAAAGGTAGCAGGCGCACATCGTTACACAGGTTGCCTATTATTCTAAATAATAAAAAGTGCAGACATTTTCGATTTGGAAGAAAATTGATAGAGCTTTGCATAGTTAACATAATAACCACTGTGAAACTGAACGCTTGTTCACAAACACGCACACTCGCATACACACAAATTCTATTATAATTACTTTCCATATAAAAATTGGTTCAATTGCCGTGTGTGTAATCTTTACGCTTTCTTAAAACACATCAACAATAAATAATAACAAAAATGCCGCATAATTGTTACTCTACGTACATATATTCACAATTCTACATACATATCATATATGGATGGGAGTATGTTTGTATGTCAGACACTGTGTTAATTAAGCTTCAAGATTGTTTTCTTCGGTTTATATAGCTATAGTTGTTGTTGTTATTATTATATTATATTGTTTTTATAGTACAAGCTGATCTTGTTTTTATGCAAGTTCTTTTATACCCACTATATCATATTGATTATGGGGGTATATTGGTTTTGTTCAAACGCGTTTGTCAGTACCAGAAGGGGCCCGGTCATACCCCCAAAAAGTAGAAATATACTTATTCAGCATTGAATTATGGTACTTTAGTACTTTCTTTTTTCGGTGTGCGACCGGGTAGAGTGAAATCTCATGATAACACATCAAGTTAACATAACAATAAGCGACCACAAGAGTGACTGCCACGGAACACACACCACGGACAGCAGGTAATGGCTACATTGACTCTGAATTCGATGCTGATTCAGAATATTTATACATTGTGACGGCTCTTGAACACCTATTTCTGTACGTTACAAACATTTTGGCAAAGCAATGCATACCTTATAGTGGTGGGTATAACAAGACTCCATATGTAAAGACATATCATGTACAAATCTAATAATTTATGAGTATCACGTACTCTTTTAAATTTCATCAGTTCAAGACAATTGACATTTTGTGGTTTCACCTTCGCATGATTTATCATATGGTAATTGTTAAGTGTACAACATGCCATTACATTGCATTTGCCAAATATTTCCAGTGTGCCAATGCACACTACCTAAATACTACATGTGTGAAATAGTAGAAATAGTAAAACATATATTTTTGCTTTACATAACTTTCACTGTATTACAACTCTCACTCTAGTTCTACCTTTACAAAATTAACAAAATTAAGTGAAACTTATTTAACAGATAACAAGACTATAAGCTAAATAATGTGTAATACAAAGGGTGCATATAGGAGATATACGTTACGGGCACTCTTCACTCTTTTACGAATACATTTACATAAATATTAATAACTTGCAATGCACATATGTACGGTTGAGAGTTCATGTGATTATGGAAGAGTGTCCCAAGCATATACATCGTGGTTGCTATTGTTTTTCGCTATTATATGGCAAATACATAGACAATAAAAGAAAGTAGCATGGACATACCGAAGGGGCCGCAGTCACAACGTAAATGCATTAAAAACAGCAAGTAAAAAAACGAAATTTGGCTTAGACCAAATCTTAAATACCCTCCACATATACACAGAAACGGTTGGTGTGGCAGGTACATTATTATTTCTAATATATATGTATGTACCGTATCAGCTTGACCAGCAAGTCCAGTTTTTATATAAACATACTTTGTGATGCCTCTGACATCGCATTCTGGGTATTGCAAACGGAATGACAAACTTAGTATACCCCCACTTTATGTGGAGAGTATAAAAACCAAAACAAACCCAAGAAAGTGAAACTAAGTTCGAAAAACGTAGATAAAATGAAGTTAAAGAAAATTATGTAAATGTGAACTTTCATTTTTGAAACAATACTCTTGGTGAATACATAAAATGCTTCTCCCTGAGTTACAGGGTTAGTAAAGATGAACACCAGCTTAGGTAAAAATGGAAAAAAAAACGTCAAATGTTCATGTAGTGGTAGATTAGAAGACTTCTTCTTTTGAGAAACTGTTATATAATATATCACAACCACTCGTTACACTCTATGTTTATTATCAATTATAGAAGCACGTAAACTATTTGGGGGTTACCGCATAACACCGAAGCATTGCCGTCCAAGCAACAGAGTTTGGCGTAGCAATGACAATGACACCCGACCAACGGCGATTTGTATGTTTAATCATGAATGTGCTCAGCGTGGCGGAGAAGTAGTGGGCGCCTGTATGGATGGCTTTTTATTCGGAGCTTGTTGCCAAGTACCGAATACGCTGGACGTAGAGCATACTCTAATAAACGATGCTCAAAATGCTCATTATCATCAACATTATCAACAAAAATGGCAAGAGCAACATTATGAAATCGTGCATGCCGAAAATGCTTCCAGGCCGGACAACAATAACAACAATCATATACAGAATGCAAATGAAGATTTGGAAGATGCAAAATTGGATTTAACTTCTCATACGCAAAATGATATGGCCGGAGCCTATTCATCCTCGCCAAGTATTATACATATACATAAGGATTCAGTAAAGATTTCGGACACACCAACAAAAACACCATTTCTACAGGATGATTTAGTTATGCAAGCTATTAACACTTTGTCTACGCGTATAGTTCAGAATCGCGTGACACTTTTCACTACCGAATTACCAACGAAAATGAACATTAATTTCAACTCATACCAGCACCAAGAATCTGATGCACTAACGGACACGATAAAATCTCCAAGTGAAACAAAAAATCAATTTTATGTTCAACACAACAACCAAGCATCTACAGATGCCGGTGTCAGTGATTTAGAATATAATCTAACGTTTACTAAGCCAAACAACACCAAAGCTACGCTTAGTCATTATAATGAGTCCACCTTTAAAGATCCATACGTGTTGATACATACATTGACGAATAATGACGACACAAAGAAACCATTCCCAGCCACCACTATTTCGTCCATTACTACTCATGCGAATGCTATTGAAACTATTATACAACAATTAAATGGTAGCAATCAGCCAGGCCCGTCTTATACTATATTAGAGCAGCAACACACCTCTACTTACAATCAAATGGACGGAATGACTTCTACAAATTCTCCGTTCAAACTGTCAGCGCTATCTTCATCAGAAGAAGAACAAACAGTGCCCTCCAGTAATTATAATGATTACAGCATATTACAAAATCATGAAACATCTGAATTTAATAAAATGCCATCTTTGGGTATCGCTTATCCAGTGGATATGTCTTATATACAGGAGGAAGATCCCGTCTTTATAGATAATGGCGTTAAGGGTAGCTCAGCAATACTTCAACAAAGTTCAACAGATAATACTTTTACTAATAATATAAATAAGGAGGAACAGCAACACCAACTACTTGAATACCAGGCAATGCACAATGAAAAGGATGAAGATCTTAATCACCAAACAGTTACAATTATTAAAGTTCCTTTGGATCACTATTCTAACGAAACACCGAAACCCCTGCATAGCCAAACAGATTCATCTAAGATACAAGCTCTTCCAACAAACAACATTCTTCCTTCTATTAACAAAAATCAAGGGATACTGGAGTCATATGCAATAGATGGCAGTTCTCAACTTGATAAAGAACCCTATGAAGTCCAGCAACCCGTTATAATAGTTAATGGTCCAACAAATGGCGATCTTTCTACGAATAATATGACAAAACCTCTCGATAATTATGCGAATCTAATTACTTCGCAAAGCTACAATCCACCACCTGTCTTGCCAAATGAAGTTTTAGTATCTTCCCCTACTACACTAGTACAAGAGGCTTTAACCGGATATACAACAATATTTCCTACGCCAAATAAATTTAAGCCAACATATGAAGTAACCAAAATACCCATCAACCCATCAACGTCAACAACAACGCCGGCCTCTCTTTTAATCACTCAATTGTCGGAAAAGAAAAAACCATTTGCTACCATTACAAAAGTCACCAAGAAACCCAATCATACTAATCCTTCACTATTATATGGATCCCATATTTCAACTACCACGCAACAGCCGTCTTATGAGAAACCAGATAAACTACATCCTACATCTACAAGTTATTTGACGACAGCATCACCTACGGCCAACATTAATTATCATTATAATCACGTGCCACCTTTAATTATAGCCAATGATAAATTAGATAGCCTTGGACTGGCTACTGATCAAATGCAACAAGCTTTAGAACGCCCGTCCTCTAGCCAAGAAACATACCAAGAGCCCGTATATTTGAATTCTGTAGCACCACTCAAAATTCAAGCTGCAAAACCGGAACAGACAGTTAATTTAGTAAAAATCCAACCTACCACTGAAACCGCTTATCCTCCCTCACCAACAGTTCATATTACTCCAAAGCCAACGAAACAACAAATTCTTGTACAACACACGCCAGCCTCTTATAAACCTTTACTGAATAGGATACCTGCTCCGGGTGTAGTTGGTATGGTGGGCAGTAATACAAACGATTTTGATGATCCTGGTTATTACGCTGCTGCAGATAATCTAAAATCCACTACAGAATTTGCCGCACCCAACGACGACAAACCAGCGTTTCCGGGCTATTACGGACCTACACCAATTTATCCAGCTTTTCATGTACCCAGTGAAAAGGGTGATTCTGCTATCGAAGAAGAAACCTACACATCGCCTAATGACTTTGTTAACTTTCCGCCAGTACGTAACCCCAATCTGAATATGACTGGTACCTTGAGACCTGCAACCAATGACCTTGAACCATCAACTCCCACTTTCATTGAAGATAATGTACTTAAGAATAAAATGAACACGCTGGTATCCAAGATAGTAGAATCATTACAGGATAATTTTGAAGTTTTAGCAGATATGATTGACGATGCCAGCTATGTACGGCCACCTTCAGCCTATCAAACGGTCGCTGCCAATAGCTTAACCACCCAAAAGCCCATACAAAAAACAACAATAAAAGTTACTACTATTAGACCGAAAACTTCTACCAAAAAACCACCAACACGTATTACCACTAAATCTCCAATCAGGAAAACAACAACCACGCGAAAACCAAGCACTTCGACGAAACGAGTTGTAGTCAGGCCGATTACATCGACTACGCGAAAGCCGCATAGTAGGAAACCTACGAAAAAAGTTACTACCACAACAGCAGCGGTCCCTATCGAAGCGGATGAGAACGATACGTATGCGGAGGAGGAAGATCCCAGTGCAAACGAGGTCGACGGCACTCATGTAGGAGCGGGAAGTCGTAAATTCCGTAAGTTTTTCTTTTCATTTTATATTTAAATGGGTGTCGGGACAAAGGATGGGATTTCAAAAATATGATTCTTACAGATCAATACATCATTCCATGACGGAAATCAATCAAATGATCAAATCTTACTTCGATCCATATTTTTGAAGTCGTATCCTTATCTCAGTCAACCATTTATTTCGTTATTATACTGATATCATCAAAAGATGAATAGATCCGAATACGGAAACTTATTTTCTTCTTAATTTACTACACCACTCACTCTAACACGTACTGCTTTCTTCCGCTTTCGCTTACCCTACATAATTCATACAACATATACATGATCCGAATAGTTTTTCTTCTAAGCAAACTAGTGGCCATTTTGTAATTCCTCTATTTTAACTAATAAAATGTAAATCCCCCAGTATTCCCATTTTTCGTCCTTCAAAGCGAACACAAAATCTTTCTTCAATACTATCTATCTATTCTCCCTATTTCCTAACCTAAACATTTCAATCCACATTAACAGAATGCGGCATGAGACTTCAACTGAAATCTGGCCGAATTGTTGGTGGTAAGGGTTCAACATTTGGTGCTTATCCTTGGCAAGTATTGGTACGCGAGTCAACATGGCTGGGTCTGTTCACCAAAAACAAGTGTGGCGGTGTTTTGATTACAAATCGTTATGTGATTACAGCAGCACATTGCCAACCAGGGTGAGTAACTTGATCCAAATCTAATCAATTTCTACTAAGTAGATTTGTTGTTTAGTTTCTTAGCGTCCTTGGTGGCTGTCATGGGAGAATTTGATATATCTGGCGATACAGAAAGCAAACGTGCCATCACCAAAAATGTTAAACGTGTGATCGTTCACCGTAATTATGATCCAGCTACATTCGAAAACGATATTGCTCTGCTGGAGCTGGATACTCCAGTCCATTTTGACACTCACATAAGTAAATTTCCTTCTAATTGTGACCATTCATAAAATCAAAAGATTCTATAAAAATCGTTAATCTTATAGTACCCATATGTATGCCCTCAGATAAAGCAGATTTTACAGGACGCATGGCTACGGTAACTGGTTGGGGACGATTAAAATATGGTGGCGGGGTGCCTTCGGTTTTGCAAGAAGTCCAAGTAAGTTTTTATTATATTTAGTAAGAAAATACTTTTTAAAGAAAAATAACAAAAATTCAGGTACCAATAATTGAAAATAGTGTATGCCAGGAAATGTTCCACACGGCCGGTCATAATAAGAGAATATTAAATTCGTTCTTGTGTGCCGGATATGCCAATGGACAAAAGGATTCATGTGAAGTAAGTACCAAAAAAATTAACATTCATAATGTATGCATTCATCTTTTATTTAAAGGGTGACAGTGGAGGTCCGTTAGTCCTTAAACGACCGGACGGTCGATATGAATTAGCCGGTACTGTGTCACATGGTATCAAATGCGCTGCACCATATTTACCGGGCGTTTACATGCGAACTACTTTCTACAAGCCATGGTTAAGAACTATAACTGGTGTGAAATAGATATAGAAACGATTTCTCTTTACCTCATCCACCCACATCCATTTATCCAAAAGGAACAATATTTCTAATTCTCAAAACCGAAAACAACTTGAATATAAACTTTCTAAATATTTAAGTTTTCCTCTTTTTTAAAATGTCAAATTTTTTCTCTAAAATTCCATAAACTTTAACGAATCCTTTCAGTTTCTCTAATTAGTTGTAATTGTTCAGATACATGTATAGAAAATATATATGTTTCGAACAAAAATGACAAAGCAATGAAAGTGACTGCAAGATACACTATCCGATCTCCACTAAATCTATCTCCTATGTAAAACGAATCTTTTTAGAAAATGTTTAACCTATTATTTTTTAATGTAACGACCATTATACTTAAAAAAAAACAATCCACATTTCCTCGATATATTGTATATGGGGAATGTATAGTATGTACGAATGTGTTTTTATAATGTTTAGTTTCAACTTAATTTATTTTTAGTCAAATTTTTAACAAAAAACTTGTGCTGACCAGTCATTTTTTATACCCTACACCGGCAAAGTTATTAAAGTTGTATATTGCACTTGTGCAGACGTTTGTAAAAAACGTACAAACTGTAAAATTCACACCCATCTTTAGTAGTATTGGATTAGAATGAAAATTTGAATCGATTAAACCATGTCCGCGTCAGTTCGTTCGGGCATTTTTAGAAGCGCTTTTTAATTATAGCATATATTGTTAAAACTAAGCGGTGTAGGGTATTAAATAGTCGATTACAACTGACTTTAATATTTTTACTTATTTACTTTTTATCTTTATATAAATGTATAAAAGTATGTAACAAAAATAAGAGAATAGTCAAAAGAAAAGGTACCGGCTAACGGACTAGTGCCTGTAAACTTTGTAAGAAAAATTAGCTAAAGCAAAAGATTTATTTATTAAATGTATACAAAATAAAAAAATTCTTTGTATAAAAACCAAAATTATAATAAATATAACAAATAATTTATTTTCTCTTTTGTTTTATTTTTATACTCTACACATACGATGGAGAGGGTATACTAAATATGTCATTCCGTTTGCAACACCCAGAAGGAGGTGTATTCTTGATCAACACCAAAAATTGAGTCGATCAACATGGACATGTACGTCCGTGTGTCGTAAATTTTAATTTTGTACAAACACTTTTAGTTTTTACACGCAGTTTGTTATTTAAAATAGACAAAATCGATCAAAAGACACGCCCATAAATGACAAAAATCTACCACAAAATTGAGCCATGAACTTCAAATTTAGTATTCCGTTCATTCAAAAATTGGCGTGGTCATATAGCAGACATGCCCACGATTTACAAAAAATCACACCCCACATAAAACTCGAATCGCAATGGTTCATATGGTGAAAATTCCTATTTCTCTAAAACTTTTTAATAAAATATGATGAAAAATAGTTATTAAGTTTAAACATTGGACACAATCGAATTATTTTTGGAACATTTTTCTTTCTTTACGTAATGATTGTATATAAATATTAGATGACAACAGCGTTTTCTGATGCAAATAAACTAATTGTAGCATAATTTGTAGAACTAAGTGTGGTAGGGTATGAAATAGTCGATTAAAACCGACTGTAATTTTACTTGTTTATCATTCTATTGTGTGTGTTTTGTTTCATGTGTTTAGCTATTATATTATGTTATTATTAAAAAGCGAGTAAAAAAAACTATTTTTTGGCTGAGGCCAAATCTTGAATGCCCACCATCGGTGCATGAAAGGTTTCCGAGAAGGAGTATCTATGTCAATATATCTTCTCTACTTTATGAGTATATAATATGGAAAATTTACTTAAAAAATTGATCCTTGATCATTTTGTTTTTGTTGCATTCGTGGGTATGTTGCTTGACCAATCAATACCAACCAGCATTTGAATACTACCACCACTTCTGCTACGTTTGAAATTTCAATTTTTCCGACCAGAGGTGTGATTGTCGCATAACACTAACACACACACACACACACACCGGACCGACGGACAGATATACATGGTTAGATTGCCTGATTCAAAATATATATACTTTACGCTGTCTCGGACGTCCCCTTTTGGGCGTTGCAAACGTTTTAACAAAGGAATGGTGGGTATAAAAATTAAAACTTAGTTTATGGCAGTCTTGTAGGGGTTTTTTTACATAAACAAAACCAATTTACCGCAAACAAAACCAAGTAAATCTCAATGGCATTTAAAAGTCTCAAGTATTTTATACAGGAAAGTGTGTGTAATGACCAACTTAAACAATAATAATTAAGATTAGGAATGAAGTGCGACATATGTCTATGTTATATATTTCGCTCTCAACTGTTACTCTAATTACACGTACAGGGTCTTATGTAGCGATATTTACAATTTTGGCGTTTAGTTTACTATATAGTTATGTATTAAAACATAAGTTTCCAGTTGAGTATGTTGCTCTACCTAACCGGTTCTTTGTTTTGTGCTTTTGTTAATTTTAATCTCCCTTTAGGTACCGAAGGTTGTTAAGGATTTCAATGGTTTTTTTTTTTACTTGTAAATAAATGAAATAAATGAATAATTTAAGCTGCCGTTGGGGAGGTTGAAAGGATAGGCAGATGAGTAAGTATTACATAAATCTCTCGTGTTTTGAATATATATATACTTATACTAACGATTATGTTACGTATTCTAAAGTTTATTACAAAAACAAAAAAAAAAAAAAACAAAAAAGTATTGATAACAAAATGATACTAACAGCATCAATCATTTTGTACAACTGCAGTTAAAAAATATTTTAGTAGCAATGTTTTTTTCTTTGTTTGTTTAGGATTGCATGATTGTTGTTGTTGTTGTCTATTTTACACACTGAACTAGATTAAGTGGTATATCAGTTTTTGATTTTATCCTCTAAACTTATGTTAGATAAAGTTTTCTTAATTCTTAGCGCAGTCAATCGAGCCACTGGATTAGGGTACCAGCACTCTTTCATTACTTTTGCCATACTATGTAATATCTCGGAAGCGTGCCAACGATTCGGTATATTAGGCCGCATCTTATCTATGCAAACCACCTACAATTTGTACACATTTGCAAATACATTCTAAAATTATGAAACGAACGTGTACCACCAACCTTTTTCATTTCCTCAATGCTGGGATCTGGCTGTACGACATCGTAATAGGGTAATTGATATTCATCATACATCATGCCCAAATTACAGCGACGAGCTATTTCCCACAATACTAAACCAAAAGCATACACATCCGCTCTTTTATACGAATCAAAGTGTTGAGCATTCATGCTCTCATCCAACACCTCAGGCGCCATGTAACGCTTCGTACCCACCCGATGTGTGGATGGTATATCGACTGAATCGTTCTTTTCCACATGCCTTACAGCCAATCCCAAATCACCTATAGCACACGTCAAATTACACTTGACCAAAATGTTTTTCGATTTTAAATCACGATGTGCTATAGCTGGTTTGCCCCGTGTACCCACAATATCCATATGTAAGTGAGCCAATCCGGTTGCGATTGATAAAACCATATTTAGCATTGTTTTAGTATCGACAGTGTGTGCAGTCAAATAATCGAATAAGGAGCCATTTTCATGATAATCCGTTACCAACCATAATTGTGTCCATGTCCCATTATCTAGAATGAATATTTGTGTTCTTCTATTTATTAATTTGTGTTTTAAGTGTGTGCACATATCCTTTCTACCACATATAAACTTTTCTTAGATGGAGTCACCTGCATTTTTGTTATTTTTTAAAATAAAACTTATATAATATTTGACTCTATGTTCCTATTAGCAGTTTTTTATAAATATTCTAGATTATGCTCTTGTTCAGGACACCTTATCAGTAGTCACACTCCACAATTAATTGAGGAAACAAACTAAGTGAACAACTCCCCGTGAACCTGTTCACATAGCTGTTCACTCGATCGAAGATTTATTCAATAAACTGAAAAATGTTAATTTCTTAAACGTTTTTAAGGCGTTTTTCACTCGAAATTCGTATCAATTTTACACCGATAGTCCGTGATAACCCAAGCTTCGGCCTAAACCAAATATAATGGTTTTACTTGTTATTTTCATATGTATTCCTTAATGGAGAGAAAAATACTGCCTTTCCCTCTTAGATGACGTAAATTATTTAAGATTTTCTTTGCTTCGGCTGCATTTTTTTTTTTAACTAATTGGATTTAAAATTTTGAATTAATCCATAACTAAGTGAAGTTCCTCTGCTATGTATCCTTATAAAAATATTAAATATGGCCACCACTCTATTTATAATAAATGTTTGGGAACTTGTTAAACCGCAGATTATTGGACGCATTGAAATCAATGAAATTTGTGTTCAAACCTTTATTATCCGCCGCTATAAACCCCAATATATTCTCATGACGTAGCATAACCGTTTGATAGATTTCCGCCTCTCGAAACCAGGAGCATTCTTCACGACTTGAAAATATTTTTACGGCAACATTTTCCCCACGCCAACGACCACGCCACACTTCACCAAAACGTCCCTTACCAATCACATGACACAATTGAATTTGCCGAGCTATAGATCTCTGTACGAGCAACGGCAAGCCAGCTGTAAAAATCATAGCGACAATAATTTTATTCTATGTACCGGCAGCAAACAATAGATTTTAACAAACCTGAACCTGAACCCGAACTAGTCATTTCAATAATATCGTGCAAAGTGTTTCCATTCAATATCGGATCATATACAGAGTCTTCGGGTGCAAAAGGTCGAGCTCGTGAGCCTTGTTTACGTTTCTGCCAATAACACCACACCATAAACACCGATAGGCAGGCAAATAAAGTGGCACCAAATATAATGGCAACTAGTATCCATATGTTAAATGTCTCCTCCGGTAAAATATCTGAACACACCCACACAAGAATTTAAACGTGAATGCAAACTTCTCAAACAAATATCAAAATATTTCAAAAAATTGTTTACAAATGCACATAAAAATGATGTTAGTTCCCTCTTAAATGTTTGAATATATTTTCATGCATGTTACACATTTAAATATGTATAATAATATATGTGTGTGGTTATATATGCAGTAATATGTAGGTAGCAGTATGACGCACAGATGCCATAGTAATGAGATTAATTTAATTAAAAAGATTACAACAACAAGCCCAAGCATAAGTACTGAATTATTTTAGTATATTAAACAAATAAGCAAATGAAAATGTTATTGTCAATCGGGTTTGATTCCGGACGAGTGAATTCCTTACACCTCTTTACCATCATAACTAGAATACAATACTTTTTATAACGGTAACTTTTAATATCTTAATATATAGAAAAATTAATATACAAGTAATAATAACAACAAGGATACAAATTGTGAAAATCAGTTCATTTTTAATAACACACACATATTTAGAACACCGTCATTTCAAAACTACAGGGACTTTTTTTTTTTAAATACGACTCTTTATAGGTATTGATGCGCTTTAGGCAGACAGGTCATGCATAAATTAATTAATGAAAGTTATTTTGAATTGATGGTTATGGTTACACAAAAGAAACCCACTCCTAGACGTTTAGCAGTTACAAACATCTGAACAAAGTTAATATATATACGATCTAGGATATTAGAATATGTTATGACGTGAACACAAGCACTAAGCCTTTCTAAGTTAAGTTACGTTACATCAGGTTAGATAGTGCATATTCTTATACATACATATACTTTCTTCAAAATTATATTATATGTGTACGTATATGCAACTGTGCGTGTGAGTGTGTGTGGGGAACACAATAAAGCTGTCGTTTTCGTTATCTTCATTGTAAGCACAAGCACATCGAGCTTAACACGCTAAACGCATTTAGGAAAATTTAGTTTCCAACCCATAATTTTGTTATAATTAATAAAAAAGCAGAGTTTTACCACAGTTGGATGCAGCATAGTGAGTTTCTTATTCCTTTGGCTAAACCTACAAGAAGACGTCAAAGAGATTTTCGTCAATTTTTTTTACAAGCTGTCGGTGAGTTATCAGTCCAACGAGACAGATGAGTTCAAATTCAAGCTGAAAAACTTTTTCAATTTTCCTCAGCTAGATTTGAACCCGTACAGATTTTACTAAAGACTATATGAAAATAATAAACAAAACAATTCCTTCAGTTTTTCCTCTTAATCTCAACACGTTCAAGATCAACCCTCTAGTTGTACGGTTGAGTTGAATTTTTTGCTTCTTATAACAAAATTAAGGGATGAGAGCTAAACTTTTTGAAAACATACAAACATAAGAGCCACACTGATCAAAATATTGTAAATTTAGGATGATTTGAGTAGAAATACGTCTCTGAGAGAATATTTGCCAAAAAAAGGAACCTTAACATTTATCATATATGTAAAGATTCAAACGTATAGCCTGCAGTGCTGTATTGCGGCCAAGCCATAAAGCATTGAACATCTCTACAATAAATTCTATTTTAACATTTCAACTTAGCAATGCAGTACCACTCTATGTAGTTAGTTTGAATCATACGATTATGCATCATACATTGTACATCAAAACACTAAATGAGAAACACACACACACACAAACCATTTTATTACACTTCCCATATGTCAACGATGATGATTGGTTTGTGGAAGACACGCCTTTTTATAAACAATGCAAAATGAGGAAGAACAAGTGAAAATGTTTTAGGGCGATCAAGTGCGACCATTCAATACTCTACACCACATAGTTCAATTGTATCAGTAAACGCGAGGCATTGCCATACCAGTCACTTCGTAAAATATTATTATATGAAAAATGATTCTAAAAATGGTTCGATCGGGTTCACATTTGCCACAGCCAATTATTAAGCTCTTCTTGAACAAAATTTTGTAAAAAAATATGAAAAATTGCGTTTTGTTGCATTATAAAGACTTTCATTGTAATGGGTTTTTATATGAGGAAGAGTTCTAAAAATGGTCCAATAAGGTCCACTTTTTATAGGATTCCTTTTTAGGCCATCATTTATTGTTATATTAAATTTCATTGAAATATCTTTATAAAGGCGACCTGTATAAATTTATATGGACAGACAGACAGACCATTAGATTATATTTACGATTCGATCGGTATAATTAGAGGCCGGCGAGACATTTACCTAAACTTCATATAACCTTTTCCCAAGTGGTGTAGAGTATAATGATCATTTGAAAAATTCAAATTTATCCTTGGAAAATATATTAATGGAACAACACGTTACATAAACATTTGACCCCATTGTCTAATAATAATAATGATTCGTTGGATATAAAAATAATAAATACTTATGTAAATATGTAGGCATCGCGTTCAGGGATACCAACTCTTAAAAAATATTTGCCCTAAATTTGAAATGTTCTGTCAGGCCCCTCTAAAAACAACAGATTTTTTTTCATTTTCTTCTCGTATTTTACCGATTGAAACTAAATCAATTTAACACTTTCTTTAAGATTAAATGTTATACACGATCTGTCATTTCTTTGTCCCTAAAATTATCCTTGGATGGGTTTTCTTTTTCAATTTAGAGGGAAAACCTCTAAGTTGGCATCCCTGGCATCATTTATGGTATGCACTATGAGTTTATATATATAAATATTTTATTGATGATGTATGTAAATGTTGTTTCATTTGTTAGAAGGAAGAAGAACTTTTTGGATATAAAGTGATGAAAGATCACATGTTGGGGAATGTTCATAGATGACATCTCACCTGGCAAAGGGCCCGTAAAATTCCCTTTAGTATTACATAACTCTTCTACACAACAACGCACCGATTCTACGGAAGTGCTCTCGTAACACCAAGCTGGATCGTCAGGTGGTATATGGTCTTTTTTAGACATGCATCTAATTTAGTAGAGTGCACAGTGAGTGTTGTACAAACATAAATATGCATACATATAGTAAATGTGCGAAGTACTAAATAGTTAGTTCGAACAAAGAGCATAATTGTCACACACAAAATGTATCATCTGCGTCACAAATTATGTAAATTTCAGTTAATTTCGGTTATACCAACCATCTGGTGATCGGAAATATTTGGCAAAAAGTTTATAACATCTAGAAATAAGCTTCAATATTTCAACAAAGTATATATTCTTGATCAGCATGGAATTCAGCAGCGATTTAACCATGACTGTCAAACGAACACTGTAAACATTCTTCCGATCTCAAAAAATGATATATTTCCGCTATTGAAATTGGGTAAAATTGATCGATGGACACGCCCAGAAACCCTTTAATCTTTTTTAAGCGTTTTTTCATTAAAAAATTTCAGTAATATCCCACATAACTTGTATTTTAATGTTTTATAAAAAGACGATTAAAATATTAAACAAAACTGAAAATTTAATAATCGGTCAGAGCCGACTGTTATTAAAGTAATCTTGTTTTACTAGACAAATTAGTAAATTTTATGGCTCAGAATTAATACGAAATTAATTTTTAAGTAGAATTTAAGGATCTCAGAAGAGTCGTGGTCATAAAGGTGACTGAAATTTCAGAACATTCGGTTCAGTTCAGCAGTAAAACGAAATTATAACAAACTTCTTACAAGTTTGGCTTAGGCCAGATGATGATGGGATAACTTTTCTTAATCAAAAATATAAGATTAACATTTATTTGGGTTAAAATTTTTGTCCCTAGCAAAATAAAATTAATACTTTGATTTATTAATAATACTTGATACTTGTAGAGTACAATTGTAGACTTCTCCAAATTTTTGTGCTGATATTTAGCAATGTCCTTTACAGCAATTATAAAAGTTTGGGATCATAATCATTTAAATTCATGCACGCTTTACATTATATCGCTACATATAAAACATGCGAAATATCAATAAATCTATAAATATCCTTATAAAGAGGGAAAAAAGTAAAAAAAATTCAAGTGTACTCTTAGTAGAAAATTGTGAAATATTCTTATTTTTAATGATATTGGATGTAACGAAACCGAAGTGGTGCAAAAATTAAAAAAGCAAGAGCAGTAAAAGGGGATTAGTAAAAACTGTGAATGGTCACTAGAAGAAGTAACCACATACCACAGACTCACGCTATAATACGCTCCCATAATTATGTGCAGAGTGTACAATTTGTAAAAGTGTGTGGTTGGGTGTGTAGTGCATGCAGTACATAAATTGTATCTGAATGCATGTGTATGCTAAGTGATATAAGTGGGAGAGTAAAAGAGTAGCGGGATAAAGCAATGTGACCAGATCCTACAAATAAAGCGGTTATATAGAGAAGAGGAAAATTAACCAAACCAGGTAGAGTAGAGTAGTAGCACTACGACCATTAATCGTTATCATATGTTACAGTTAATTATATACGTTTTTATATTAGAATAATAAAGTAGGTGATGAGTGGTATTATTTGCGGTATTGAGCTATGTGAGAGTGTATACCTTTAGCGAAGCTCAGTTTTAAGAGTTCATTTCTATTGCAGAAATCCTCATCACAACACTGTACTCTATAGACATTCTGTTTTTGTTTGCTCGTCAAGCATTCAAGCGGCTGCCGCTGCAGATCATACTTTTTTGCAAGGCATCTATACATCAACAAACAAACAAAATGGGGCCATACGATCAAAATGTTTTTTCTTTTTTCTTTCTTTTTTATTTTTTTTTTTTTTTGACAATTGTGCTTCGGGGTAAAACAAAGAAAACAATAATTATAAAAATTAAAAAATTGTTGGCCCGGATTATACACAGCCGTTATGTTAAGGTGAAAACGTCTTTCATTTATGTGGAGAGCACTTAGTCATGTTTGATATTAGCATTATTTACAAGTAAATTTGATTTTATATAAAGAACGAATCGAAAAGGATTTAGATTTATTCATTTTTTGAGGCTGAACCCCAATCGAGACCAAAAATGCAACCATATTCAGGTTCATGAATTCAAAAAATTTTTCAATTTTTTTTAACATCTTTATAAATAGTTAAGACAAATTAATTACACACACACACACTTTCTAAAGTTTTTAAAAATCAAAAAAGTCACACTTAAGAAAGATTGAAAAAATATTGGAATTATATCGATTTTATACCAATCAGATCTACATCTTAGTATAGCCAATCTTAAATGGAGCATAACAACGAAAACAGTAAGAGTAAAGAATACAAAATTCAAACAGTGCTCTTGAAGTGCACCTCTCTCTTCGCAGTGTCTCTAGTTTATATTATATGCCCTGCTTTGAAAGACGCTTTCTCGTCTTTCTTAAAATTTTTAAAAACGTAACAGAATACATAGATGTAGACGCAGCAACACTCTTCACAACAGGGCGTAATTTTCATTTTTCAAAAACATTTGAAATGGCCGAATAGTTAGTAATTTTTAAAGTTTATGCTTATGTGTGTATAAATATTTGTTTGTAAATAAAGAAATATGTGTATTATGGGATAAAAAAAGATGTAAACTGACTAACGACATAATCAACAAACAGAACACAAAGCAAAATGTGATACTCAAACGGGAGAGGGGAAATGTCACTAGTGCCTTGTAGTGGTAGTAGGAATTTAAAGAACGCAATTTGATTATGTTTGGTTTAGTAATAATTTGATTGAAATTGGTCAAGACACGCAATTAATGATAGTAAATGGGAAGAACAAGAGTTTTATTTAACATGTTCGTATTAATCGTTTTCATTTTATTCTTTTGTAATTTAAACGATTTATGATGCATGAGAAAAAGCGTAGACGGGTGAAAAAGACAAGCCCACCTGATTGTTGATTATTGGTAGAACCGTAATATTTAATAAGCGGACGTAAATCGAGATTACATAAATCATAATTATTACAGCAGCCATGGCCACCCTCTTTGGCTGCCGGCCGTGCCGTGGGTCCACCATTTATGCCATCATTGCACCAGATAAAACGACCCGGTGGAAAACTTTGCGACATATGAAGGCATCTACAGAACATTATCAATACCAATGCCACCACCGTGCGAGAGTGACATAACGAATAACAAAATTGTTGAATTTTAATAATATATTAAAATAAATTGAATTTCAATTTGTTTTTTTTTAGTTTTAGTTTTCTTCAAATAAATTATTTAGCAAAAGAAAAGTTGGTTTTTTTTATATTAACAAAACAAATCAAAACAAAACATACCTGAAACTAAATATAATTTGGCCTTTATCGCGCTCTACGGAGGTGAAGCAATAACCGTCTGTTTCACAAACATAGTTGGTTTCCCTGCAGATATCGCAATGACATTTTAAATCTGTTAAGCAAACACAACAATAATAAATAAAAAGTTACTACACTATGTATTCCATTGTATATATCTTGTATTGGGTGATCAAATAAGTACAACACATCTTTTAAGTCCCGCAATATAAATAAATTAAGTCTCATTGACGAATCACAATAGATTTTGTTCGTAATTTGGAACATTTTTCATAAACATTTGCATTTTAAGGTGATGAAATTCAAGGAATTCAAGAATTTAAACCAAATGTCATGATTATTGATTGGGCACAAAAAGTTTGCGGGTTTGCCTTTAGAGAAATTTGAAACATCCTTTGTTTTATGAATAAAATTCATCTTTAGCGATGAAGATAATTTTTGACTAAATGTCTTTCTAAATAAGCCAAATAGTCTCATTAGAAGGATTTTCTTATCCTTACCATGCTGTTGTTGAATAATCTTTGCATTTTCAAAAATGAACAGTTTTATGCTTTGTGGTTATTTTTTTTTTTTTGGCTTGAATTAGATGGCTTCGGTATGGACCTCGTGTTCTTTCATCAATTCATCTATATCTAGCTCTATATACATATATAAAGAGCTCTTATTTGATCACCTTTTACATTCATATATTATGATTTCTTTTTATTTATATTAAATACATGAAATAAATAAATATCACCGACTTACGATCTCGCTTTTTAACATTGGACACGTGATATGATGTTTTTTGAGTTGTCACAATATTTGTTTGAGACGAAACCAACATTAGAGGTAATGAATTATCAGCAAAGTTTAAAGACTTTTTAGTAATCCTCTCGAAATGCTGTACCATTGTATTAGGCATTGTGGTATCTACTGGTGCGGATATATTCTTCATACTATCTATCAATTTAACGTCCGTTGTTGTGCCAACATTTTTTATGAGTGCTGAGGCTGAAAAAAATATGATTTTATAAAAATATAGTCGTATCGCCTTGTTAATGCTACCATACTTAATTAATTAAAAGTTAATAAAATTCTTAATACTTGAGTGCTGCCTGTCTATTACGTGCTTACCTTTTGATATAGGATTGTTCCACAAAATAATCAATGCTTCAAATATTATGGCCAACATAATGTTCGTCCTTTTTACATTTATACTACAGTTACACATCTTATCCGGAATGATTTTGAAGATCAATAATTTAAGTTAGGTTGATCATGAACTGTTTGACTTTATGCAAACCATTGCAATATCTCTACCAATACCACTCCTAACACGGTATTATCAGTGAATGCTGTATGATTGCCGTTACGGATAGCTGTCATTGTAGTATGAGTGGTGTGATATACTGAGGCCGTCATCATAATTGATAAAAAAAAAAAGTTTATAATTTAAGGCTCGTGGCTTTCACTTTATGGTTATTATTATTGTTATTTCAAAAGTCTAAACACATATTTATATGCTTTACTTTGACTTTTTTTCATTATAAATTTAATTATTTAGTCGTGCACAATTCTAAACTGTTAAAAAAGTCATGTGACATCGGGATAAGCAGTTGTATTCTATTGTTTTATTATCTCTACAAATGTATTACTATTCATAATCATCTCTTTCTAAACGTTTCAATCTATTTAACATTTACTTGTTTATATGAATTTACTTTTACACAAAAATAATTACAACTTTTAACAAATGCAATTTAAGCGCAGAACACTTCAGATAGTTGAAAAAAATCGCCATTTTTTTCGAAAATGAAAAGTTGCCATATTAGCAAAAAAATTTTTGCGTTTTCAATAACATTAGTTGTTGGAGATAAAAAATGATCTTAAAAAAATTTTATGGCGCACAAATACCGTCTAGCGTCTTCTTTGCTTTATATTAATTTCAGTTCCTTTGCTAAATTTCTAATTAACGCATAATAAGTACAATTATGATACATAAGGATGGCAGTAATGGCAGCAAATGTATATCTGTTACAGTCTCTGTTGATTTTTAATAATACATGAACCACTCTGTTACATATAACACCACTACTAAGTTTTGCTGTGAACAACTTTGCTAATTGTGTTTACAAAAAAATCTATTCATGGATACAACTTTTATTATGTGTATATTAAAAAACTCACGCAAAATTTTACCATGTGTGGTTGTTGTTTGGTTATACATGCGTATATAATTGATAAACATCTTTTGGCAAATTATAAATTGTTTATGTTGGAAACATAGAAGAATTAACTGGCTTTAGCAAATGTACCAAAAGCAGCCATGAGTAAATCTGAATGTTTACTATTTCATGGAGGCTCACTAATAGGAATAGTTTGGGGTACAAATCAATCCCAGAAACTTTTTCCGCAAATTCAGCGGGCGTGTTGTTTAAAATCGCACTGGCTACTGGTGGTCACCCAAAACAAAGATTTATATGAAGGTCACCTGGATGATAAAAAGTGTAGTATTTTACTGAATTTTGTACAAACGGACATAGAGGATTTACAATTCTGTACAAATCTTTCAAGACTTTATATGATTACAATTCGAGGAGAAGCGTATTTTCAGAATATTGCTATAAATGCCACACAACTTAATAAACAATGGGAGAGAATTATTTTTGATCCTCTTGAATTGTACGAAACTGAAATAATCATTCAACGGCTGTCATGTTCATCATACGGTGTAATCTTTATATCACAAAATGGAGATGTATACGCTTTAGGTGATTGTGGTGATCAGCATAGCATTGATTATGAACAACCCAAACTATTGCGTTTGTTTAAGTGTTCCACCAGCATTATCGATGTAACAGCTGGTGACGATTTTTTTGTTTTCCTTACTCAAAATAATTTCAGTCATTCCATCACTTGTACAGCGGAGAGACAGAATGGTAAGTTTTATAAATATATTTAGGAAGAAGACGAATTCATTGGTTTTAAATTTCAAGTGGAGTCTAGAAAGGAGACCTCTTCCAGTCGTTCACCTAGTCTTTGGAGTACATCAGATCAGAAAGAAATCCAACATTTAGTAGACCTTGGAGCTACACTTTTGCATACTGCTGTATACACTTTGGGTTCATCGAATGAAGGTCGTTTGGGTACCGGTGATTATATTAAGCGGGATACAGTTTTTCGTATAGACAAGTTAAATAATTTGGGTATATATGCAATATCTGCTGGCCGTGATCATGCTATTGCCTTAAGTTTGGATGGTCGTTTGTTTCAATGGGGTTTAAATAATCGTCATCAACTTATCGACTGTAGCGACAGTGTGTTAAGCAGTCCTATGGAATTGTGCGAAGCCTCTAAAACGAATATATATGCAGCTTGCTGTGGTGATTATAAAACAGTTCTGTTAAATTATAAAAGTGAATTATACGAAAATGAACGTTTAACGTATACCCAAGACATTGTCAATGATTATACAGATGTGCCCTTGACAGATAAATGTCCATGCCTGCTATGTGCCGGGCAGTTTACAATTTACAATATACAATCTTTTAAAAGCAAATTTCAACCGGCTTACAATCATTTGCAACAACAGATGCGAACATTGGTAAATTTATACAAACGATTTCAGCACTTAAATAAAATGGTGCACAAGATTTGCAAAGAACTGCAATCCGTTTCTTATCACCTGCAAACTACGCTCTATTTGCTGTTGGCAATATTAGATAATTTTGAAAAATTTCATTGCGGATATTTTGATAATCCGTTTGAGTTAATATTCGTCAAGTCTGGCATTGGCTGTATAGAGGTGTTTGAGGCTTACACCAAAGCCTATTGTGACACGTATTCGGTGGATGGCTTTCAAGAGGCGGCAGAGACATTAAGTCCAACAGCTACACCTGGTCAGGATTCAATATATCAGGATTTATTGAAAATGTTTCAGCAGCCTTTTCAGATTTTTCCGTACATTAAACAAATTTTAGGTCAATTGCATGAAATCGATGTCGCTGATACGTTGGCCTGGGAAAATTTTCTACGACAAAGTCGCATTGAGTTAGAGTTGGCCGAGAATACGCGCGACTTTTGGAATAATAATGCACGCAATTTGAAAATTCATCAATTTAAGAGAAGAGACCGGCGAGTAATTTTAACCTCCGTTGTGGTGCCATTGAAACAGTCCCATCCTATTAGTCTTACTACACCTATGGTCATACTATTCTCCGATTGTTTGTGTCAGGTATACAATCACGTGAACGTTTTTCCCCTTGTGGCTGTATGGCTAAAGAGAGAAGAGAATGGCATCCGAATAATTACACCCGAAAAAAATTTCTTATTAGCTGCCCGTAATAAGCATGATGAAAATTTATGGTATGATCAGTTGGAATCTTCCGTAAGAGCTGCTTTGAATTTAAGTGAAAACGTTAAGCTGCCAGAAGTACGATGCATTCAGTACAGTTTTACAGCTCACTCGTCACGCGGTGTGAATATGAAAGGTAGCTTCTCCAATGGTGTAATGCACGGCAAATGTCACTTGGAGTATCCAGATGGTAAAATATATGCGGGTGAGATTTCGCATGGAGAAATCGAGGGCTATGGTCATATGTTTGTTCCCAAAGTTGGATTTTATTTTGGACAATTTCGTATGGGCAAATTCTGGGGTCACGGCACTTTAGAGATGAATGAGAATGATATGTATGAAGGTCATTTTCGTAATGGTTTATTTCATGGTCATGGATATTTGCACCAGAACAATTGTGTGTACATTGGAGAGTTTCAGGATAATCAGAAATCAGGCTATGGTGTACTAGATGATGCGATTAGTGGTCATAAATATATGGGTATATTTATGGACAATAAACGTGCGGGCCATGGTGCATGTGTCACCTCGACCGGTGATTACTTCGAGGGTGTATTCGCGAATGACGAATTGACGGGCAAGGGTGTTGCATTCTTGCAAAACCACCGTTACTACGAGGGCGAGTTGACCCTGCATGGACCCAATGGCATGGGGAAATACTATATGCCAGCTTCTTCAACATTCCAACATGAGGTATACACCTGTCTGCTTTTACATTGTCATTGCACTAAAGAAAAATTCATTTCTTGTTGTCTTTCATTGCTTTTAAACTGAAGGCGTCTTCAGTATTAGGCACCAGTATGGAAACAGACAACAATCAGATCAATGGTACCATTCTAAGTGGCCAATTGACAGGGGATTGGAATAAAGTCAGCATAAAATTGGGCACAATGGAGGTGAACCAGGCTTTTGCTAAGTATCCCAGGTAAAATGAATAACTCGATCTTTTTGCAATAAAATCTCATTAAAAATTTTCAGTTCTCTTAATGCACATGTCATTGGTAACAAGAAAAAGTGGGCAACATTGTTTGAAAATTTTGAAAGTGAATTATTTGGTGATTTAATGAAGACATCACTATCCCAGCAAGTGTTGACCTATGCTCTGTGGAATCGTGTATTGTCATATATACTGCGGCAACAGGAATTAAGCAATAATCAATTTCTGTCAGGCGAGTTGGATATACAAAACAAATTATATCAGGCAAGTGGTAAAAGACTTCAGTATGCCGAAAATACATCTATGAACGCTGAAAAGCTTAGTCTAAACGAGACTTTGGAACAATTGGAATTAGACAGACTGTCCCATTCGCAAGTAAGCCTTAATGGTAGTAATACTAACGTAAATATTGATTTACTTCATGTGATGAGCAAAACCGAAAGCTTTACTACGACAGGGAACAAAACCGATGGGAGTGCAAATAAACATCATAGTACTCCGAACGGAGGGGATTGGTTTAATACTGAAAACAGGTAAACTATTTAAAAACCACAGAGATCGTAACTTGATTTTGGATTTTGTTCTTCTATTAATTTAGCGTTTATTTAGAAGGCAACATGAATGTAATATCACAATTTGGTTTAACCGAACTCAATATTGGGGAATTTCAGGCTATCAAAGAATATCTAGCTAACGCGTTCACCTATCGCTATCATCCATTCTATCACTTGAATCAACGAATTACGAGCTGCTTCTGTCGATCATACGGTTGTTGGAAGGTGAAATCGACATATTTTATAGCCAAAAATGCCATGATGGAATGGGAATCTCTTTCACAAAAAGTTTATGCTATAGTGCGTAAATTGTTTCCAGCATTACCGGAGGAATTTTGCGTATTAGAGGATGACAATCGTGAAATGGTTTCACACATTACCCTTCTTTACCCCATACTTCTGTCTGAGAGTATATACTCCACGCTGTTTGTGCTCTATGCTAATAAATGCAGCAGTAAAGATGAGATCTATCGTCTTAATTTGTTACGAGCAGAAAAGTTAACTAATTTGACTTTGATAAAAACCTTACAATTGCAAGAGTTAGTCAAGAATGCCAAATGATTTCTCTCAGTTGTTAAATATTTCTGTTCTCTTTTTTCTTAGAGATTTAATGCCTATAATGAATACCCATGAATTTGAGGAAGCTGTTCAATTATTAAAACAGCTAAAGGAAAAATATAATCCCATGGCTATGCTTTCTGTGATAGAAAATTGCATGCAACTTATAACGAAAGCTCATCACAACATATTTAACGGTAAACGAAATATTGGAAGATTTTTTTAAACAAGTATTTTTCAATTTCAATGTATTTTCTTACCCATAGAAACCAATACATCGTTAAATGCTGACACTTTTATGCCCCTTACAGTGTTAGTGTTGTTACGTACTGCAGTACCTCACTTGGGTGCTGAACTGGCATTATTAGACGACTTAACCGATACGAAAAATTTTCAATTTGAAATGAACGGTATAAGAGGTTATTGTTATACAACGTTAAAGGTATAAAATCCATTATGAATTTGTTTATATTTCAATAATTGAAAATTTATTTCATTTAAGGCTTCTTATGAACACATTGCCACCAAGTTATTATTTGAACAGAAATAGAAGTAATTACCGTTATCGTTAGCTTTGTATATATTTATTTGTAATAATTATGTAACTTTATGATAAGCTTAAATAGTTATACACGTGTAAATATATTAAACTAATTAAAGTAACAATTTCTAAAAAACGGTAAAAAAAAAATATATATGGAAAAATTACTTGATATAAATGACATTTTATAGAGGGCGCTTATGTATTTAAGCATACATTTATATTTGATAATGCTAAAGGTAACTATGGCTTCGAACCTTATCGTCCTTTCTTTCTTTGATTTTTTTTAAAAGAACGTAGAATGATTTTGAAAAATTTTATGCACTAAGTGGATCTTTGTCAATACCAACTAGTTCTCCCAACTTAAAAACAATGTAAATGAAATACTTTTTAAATGCAACGCCTTTATCTAATATCAAAGAGAGAGAGAGAGATAAATACTTTTAAATCCAAAAAGAATTCATTTACATTAACTAACATAACTGCATCGCCTATGCTATGTTTGCATAAATTCCATTCTCTAAAAACAAAACATGTGTGCAAAAAAAAGAAAAAAAAACAGTCGCGTTGCGATTGAGAATTTTAAACCCAAGAAAGTCAAGTGTAATGTTGGAAATTTGTCAGAAGAAACACATGTTTCTGGGTTTAGGATTCCTAGTGTCTACAACATTAATCGTATTGATTTTAGAATCACGCTTGGCTAATAACGGGTCGGACTCAAGGCGGGATAAAAACCAACAGTTTGTTATAGAGAATAATTCAACATGTTGGATGCGTGAGGAGTACACAATAATTCAAGAGTGTCATCCATGTTCTGATTTTGATATTGTTAGTCGCAGTTTGGGTGTATGCATACATACACACTACAAAGAAGTGTTGCGTTGTAATAGCGGTGAAACTGTAACAAAAAGCTGCGATCGGGTAGCTTTAATAGATCAACGAAACTTTATTAAATTTGAAGCGTGTTGCTTCGTCTTGGGATTATTTAGTTATTTAATAGCGTACGTACGTTATCGTATATTATCCTGCCGAATTCATCAGAAGCTGGAAAGGCAATTAAATCGTACTTGTTAGAGTAGTAGTATGTAAATGTATTTTTATTTGTATTTGTAATAAATGAATGTGGAATGTAACAAATTATGTGCTTAAGAACGTATTCGTAATATTAATAAAGGATTAAGTTTAAAAGAAGATTAAAAATTTTAGATATATTTGTTTAACAAAATTTCAGTTGCGCCAGTTGTTTACAAAGCTAGATTCTCCGCTTTTCGTAGCACCGTTGGTTGCTGGTAGAGTGTTGTTAATGAGAGTGGAAGCTTCCATTGAATTGTCACCACTGTCACATTCTGACATGTGTACACTGTCACTTTTATTGTTATCATTAGTGGATAATTTAAGTGAGGTGTCTGTCATAGGCAAAGGCTTGGCAACACCAATACGAACTATACCCTTAGGAGCCCCTTTTAAGGCTTGAACAGCTTGATCCAGAGTAGCGCTTTCCAAATTAATATTATTTACAAACAATAAACGATCTCCAGGTATTAAACGTCCATCCAATTGCGCCACACCACCGGGCACCAACGATCTAATAACAATCAGACAGTCATTGGAGTCCATCGGATCTTGATAGTCTAATATGGAAAAGCCCAAACCGCGATCACCTTTAATGAGTTCTATAATTTGCGGCTCTGAGGACCACATGGCTAAACCAGTTAACGGTTCCAAAGAGCGTGATTTTAGTTTAAAGGAGTCCTCAGTTGTTGGGGATGATGTTGCCAAATTGCCATCAGATTTAGCTTTAACCAAGCGATCTGATGCGGGTAAAAGATTTTCAAAATTATTGCCCATTTTACGAAGAGCTTCTTCCGAGAATGACATTAGCTCGGTTTTACCGCGGCCACACACCATGCGTACATCTTGCGGCAACTCCTTTAATATCGACACTACCTCAAGATGATTCATGCCATACAAACGTTCGCCATTAACTTCCAATAATTCATCGCCGGCGCGCAATTTGCCATTAACTCCCACTGGACCGTCAGCCAGGATCGAACGTATATAGTGATGAGGACGCACCTCACGGCCACCCTCCACATCCACGGTGCCTTCCAGAGATATACCCAACCCACCAGCCGGAAATTTTTTGATCTGTGCTATAATAATATCTCTGTCTGTACCCAAACAAACTTTCCATTTGCGAACAATCTCTTGCTCTGCTTCTGCCGTCAGCTCTGGTTCAATGTAATGCTTCTGATGGGCCAAAAATTTATTATTATTACTCTTCTCATTAAAACCCTGTGTAATAAATTTAGTTACCTATCGGGCATGGTTATAAAAATTATCTGTATTTACCTCTTTCTTGTGATATTGTTCACTATCCGATGCCAAATTTATTGCATTGGCGGAAAACCGTTTGGGTAAAACATCATTTGGTATATGTTTGTCCATATTAAACGAATCCATATTGGTGGTTGAGGAGGTGGTCGTGTTGGGTTCGGACAACATAGCCGCACCCCTTAAATAAACTTCAGAGTCCACTGCCGAATTATTCACATCAAGTTCAGAAATATATGACACATCTGTAGTATTTAAGGGATTGCGGTATGTGAGAACGGATGTAGAAGAAAAGGTCGCTGAACTTAGGGAGGGTGTAGATACAGCGCTTATGGCTATTTTATCATTTGCCGCTATAGCCTGTTGTAACTGCTCATATTTGGGACCACGCAGATACCTTTCTAAACGCAAATCCACCACCTGACCGGATTGTTTTAATAACTCCACTGCTTGAATATTGGAAAAACCGTGCAACAATTGACCATCAACCTCAATTATGCGATCATTCACGTGTATATGACCATTAAGATCTGCCGCTGAACCGGGCGATACGCTCTTCACAAATATACCGGAAAGTTCCTCCTTTTCGCACACATAACCAGCAATGGTGATACCCAAACCGTTAGCATCTTTTGTTAACTGCACCTGTAATGTTTCCGTTTCGGGCAACTCCAGTAAATCTATCATGGGCAACTGTTTGCCACTGTCACGATATGTAAAATGTTCAGCTTCGCTGGTTGTCTGTGGAGTAGAAGCACACGAACTTTCACCAAATATTTCCGGATAACCAGAGGAAATTAAATAGTGTTCAAGTTCGGTGCGATCAATAAGAACGCGTGCGGGCACTATAGCGGTGCCCGGCTCTAAGTTAAGGCCAGGCGGTATAGGTTGCTCAATAGCACGGCCTACCACCAAACGCACATGGGTACCTGATTGGCGTAAAACAGTGGCCACTTGTTCTGACACCATTTTCTGCAAGTTGACATCACCGATTTGCAAAATGTGATCACCTGAACGCAGACGTCCATCCCTATCGGCCACTCCACCGGGTAATATAGTTTTCACCATTACTCCAGAAGTCTTAGCACCAATGATACCAAAACCCAATCCAGTGCCATCATTTACCAACTCGATGGCTTGTATTTGGACAAAATCCGTGGGATACAGTTCTACTCCGCACAATGATGGCATCTTCACATGATGTTTACTCAATTCGCTTTCAATATTCAGTTTACCGCTGCCAGGACTGTTTGGTTCGGAAATGCTGTTTAAAGGAGTAGATAAATGTTCGCCGTAATCATATAGAACATCTCCACCATTAATGCTAAGAACCAGATTACCAGCCATATCAATATCGAAATCATTTGGCAACATTGATGGATGCTGTGCTAACTGGGCATTTAATTCAGATAGAGAATCCTGAACATGAACAATAGTACGAAAGACGGGATCTTGTAAAATGTTCAAAATTGTACTAATACTGCCTGCGGTAGCAGCCTGTAATTTGGGATCATCGTTTTCATCGATCGCCTTTTTAACACTTTCAATTTGCTGCAATGCACTGGAAATATCTGCACTCAAATGCATTTCTAAAGTTTTATTGCTGCAATAGTTTTACTTTTTTTTTTTTTTTTTACTTTGAATAAATGTAATTAACCGAGTTTTCTCTCTATTTTATTACAGTTGTTTTGTACAGGGAGAGAAATCGAAATGTAATCTATGAAAAAAACCGATTGTCTTGCACTTTATGATTTTTCAAGTTTTTATCATAGATAAATAAAATGATTGTAAATAAATTAGATTAAGTATAATTTATCTACGCAAACACAGTGAAAACGAGATTAAATGATCAGCTGTAAGTTTACGCAGAAAAAAGTCAGTATTGGACAATAGATGTCTCTAATAATTTTTTCTTCTTTTCAAAATAGCGTTAGAATTAGATAACGTGTGGCATCTCTGTCATTATTTTTGAAAATAATTTTTATTTTATATAATTTTATAATAGATTATTTCATAAATAAACAATTAATTAAAGAAGAAAAACAACGTAGAAATGAATCTTTGCGAATTGGATTATTATGCAATTTTAAACGTGCCCCGTGGTACTACTAAAGCCGAAATTACAAAAGCCTACCGTAAATTAGCCGTTCGATTATGTCCATTTCGTGATGTTCAACATCACAGAGATTTTGTTCCATTGAGTGAAAAAGGTCACGTAACACATATGACACCAATATCCTTGGAGAAGCAATGGATTTATATTAACATGGCCTTTGATGTGTTGGGTCAGTTCAACTTTGAAGTATAAATCATTGTTTTTTTTTTTTATAAATAAAAAAAATTGTAGGCAATGATCTGTTGCGTGCCATTTACGATCGATATGGAGAAGCTGGTTTATTGGAAGGTGTCAAGTTACCAAATGGCTATTTTCCACCTTATCATTATCATGGCGATAATATGAAGGTTTATCACAGTGTTTTTGGCAGCTATTCTCCTTATGCAAATGTTATAGATGCCATAACAAATCCTCCACCACTCTACACCAATAAGATTCATGGTATTGGAGTGCGCACCAAAGATGCACCGGTAGAAAAAAGGATTGCTTTAGAGCTGGAAGAAGTGTATTTCGGTTGTGTCAAGATAATGCATGTATGGCGGCAAGAATTTATTGACAAAGAAGAATTAATTACCGAGAAACGTAAAAAGAATTTAACATTAAATATCCCACCGGGCATTACAGCTGGTACACGGTTCTGTTTTAAAGAGGAAGGGGATCGGGCTCCTACCAAAATACCCAGTGATATTATATTTATTGTAGAGGACAAGCCTCATAGCGTTTTTAAAAGACATAACCTACACGATTTGATTTATTGTCATAAAATAGATTTATGTCAATCTTTAACAGGATTTCGATTCGTGATTGAGACCTTGGATAAACGTAAAGTGAAGGTATCAATTACTGATGTGGTGCAACCGGGCTTTACCAAGATTCTACCCGGTGAGGGTTTACCAAAATGTGCAACGCAAGATACAGCTGATGAGCTTAAATCTCAACCGTTACACAATTTGGAATATGGCGATTTGATAATCGAATTTTCAAGTAAGTTGAGTACTTAAACGTATATATGGATTCAATTTGTACGAGATCTCAACAAGAAAACTTTCTTAGCAATATGATAAATTCGTTCCAATGCAAATTCTCTTTTATATCCTTACGATTATTATCTTACACTAGGTTATTGGTCCCCGTTGGCATGAAAACTAGTATTTTTTCATCCAACTGTTCAATGAAATTTTTGTACATAGCCTGAGCTCATGTCCTAGTTTTTGGATTGATCAAGACATGTGGCGTATTCCGTATGTTATCTACTTTCTCGTGTATTGATAACTATTGCCACGCCCAACTGTCTACTAAATTTTTTATTTAGTTCACAATATTCTTCGATATGGGGGGTGTACTTGTAGCTGTGACTATTTTATATCTAATAATATCTTTTTGTTGTTGTAGTACAATTTCCGAAGCACCTAACAAATGAAATGAAAATATTGTGCCGTAATTTTTTTTACGAATTCAAAGCATTAGAACGAAAACTGAACGAGGACCAAGTCTAATTAATGTTAACGTTATGAAATTCTAAAATGATTGCCATACTCTCCAGTGATGCAACACCAAAAAAAAAATAAAATCAACAAGTTTCCTTATACTGCTGAATTACGTGTAAATAAAACATTTAATTAAATTTTATATCGTGTGAGGCACATATCCTCCCCATAATAATGTTGATTACAATAATAATTTGTATGAAATACCGCATGTTGCCAGTAATAGAAGATCGCGATAAAAAAATTTGTTTTGTTAATTTTTTTATCCCTACACTTGAATTTGTATGTTTGTTGAATATTAAAAATCATGATAACTACATATGTTCTACAATAATTTGATTCTTCTTAATAAAAAAAAATGCAATTATCTCTTGTAATTAAATAATAGAAACCACCTACCTTTGTATGCAAACACTTTCATCTGGAAATGGTTCGTTTTTGTTTGAAAAACTCCATACACATTGTAACAGAAAACAAGTGACATTGTTTTGTGGCCTTACTTATGATCAATACAATAGCGTTGCCATTAACTTATGGTTAATGTAACAAATGTATTATAGTTTAATTAATGGTAATGCCGGCAAAGGTTACATCCAAACTTGCATCATTGGAATCCAAACGCGTTTTAATATGAGCCAAAGTATTGTTATAGTGTAACTCAATTTGTTTGGTCTCTTCGCTTGGTTCCAGAGCGGGCAATTCTTCATTAATTTTGGCTATTAACTGAAGAGTAAATATTAAGAAAATTTCGTTCAAGTTTGTTCCCAGGTATCTATACCTGATTTAGCATAGCAATGGTTATTAAAGAATTGCCTCTCTCATAATAGAATAGATAATGGTTCAAAAGTTCCACATACAGTTGAACTTGTACTCCAGCATCCAAGCACTGAGAAGCAATGCGTACTCCCTTCTTTAAGCAATCCAGCGTTTTCTTTTCATCGCGCATTTCTTTGCCATTTTTCCTAAAAATGAAAAACAAATGCTTTAAATAGAAAATATCTTTGAAATTATGTTCAAATCTTACTTGCCACTCCAGAAGAGAGCAGCACAAGCGACCACACCTCTGCATTGATCCGGTTTCTTTAATAACTTGGAGGCAGCCAACGCACAATTTGTTCGCAAGGGATCGGCATTCTCTTCACTAAAACAAGTCATTTGCTCAAATGTGGACATGATCAATGTAATGGCCGCCAGTTGAGCTTTGGAATCGGATATTTCATCTTCATATAAAGAAAAGGCTTGAGTCATGAATTCGTAGGCTACCGTTTCATGATTAGAATAGCCAATGGAACCAATAACCAAAGCGCCTTGTAAATATAAACGTAACGCCAGATCGGGATAGTCAGCCTTAGCCAATGGTGATATTGTTGAATGGCAATACTGAATTATTTTCTGACACTTTTTGTCCCAATTCTCATCCTGATCGGCAATCGCTTTATAGCGGTAGGCCAATTGGTATGCGGCAAAAACCAAAGGAGGCAACAAATGCTTAATGCGATGTGAACCACCAGCACCCAGATGTTTTCGAGCCATTTGTAATATTTTATATTGCATATCTGGCTCATCCGATCGCATCAAATGTGTAAAACTAGTTAGAAATAAAAGCTAATAAGAACATATTGACAGAGATGATATGAAAGGCTCACCGTGCCACAATGCCTTGCTCTTCGGCGAATTCTTCAGGGTCCCCTATTTCGGGTTCACCTTTACTGGTAACCAACTGTTCATCGTCCTTTATTAGAGGTACTATTAAATTGAATACGGCATCTACTGTATCAGCTGTAGGTATAAGAGTTTCGTATTCCAATACATTCATAACCAAATAAAGGGCCAACGTTTTCCGTGATGTGTAATCAAATTTATCAAGAAGAGGGCAAAAGTTCTTCAGTTGTATGATGGTTAAAACGTTATTATAAAAATCAATGCAAATACGTAAAAGGCGCGACAATTCCTGATTGACGGACAGCAAGTGCGATATACTGTAATTGTATAAAAGCATTTTACTTAATTGTAGTATAATTTAAAATAAACAAATAAACACCAAACCCTAAATATATAGGGGCGTGGGAAGTATCTGATTACGCCCTATAACAATGTAAGCACCTAACACATCAAATTCTGCAGAAGAAAAGGGTTTTTTGTATATTGTGAGCGCTCGTAGTCGTTGAACGGATTTCAATTTTTTTACGTACAAGAATTTTTTGTCGACACTGGGCCAATTTTACTCAATTTATATAAAAACCTACGAAATGTTTGCTTAAATTTTCAGCTCAATATTACAAAGACGGAGACGATTAGAGTGCCAACAACAGACGGACCCATTTGGATCGTGTAACCAACTTAGTATACCTCCTTCATTAAGGTGGAGGGTATAAGACTAGAGCACAATGCATACTCACTTGTTCATTTCAAGGCTTTCTAAAATTTGTGTAGTAGTGCCCAATACTTTGTCCACATAGTCTACGCGATCTGCATAAACTTTCTGCGCTAAATTAAGTAAAGCAATTTGTAGGGACACAGTATCTTCTAACGGCATATCGGTACGGGTCTAATAATATAAAAAAAATAACATTATACTTAAAGTTCCTGCATATAAGTATGCACTCTACCTGCACAATATTGGCCACTTGAACACTGAAAACTTCAAAGAGTTCCACTTCAGCTGGTATTATGGCTTCAATATCTGTGCCAGCCGTCTATTAACATAAAAAAAAACATTGTATTTTTTTTAAGCATGTTTGTGTGTTTAACAATTTATGCTAACCTTCCCACTGCGTTGATTGTAGGCAGCTAAACGTTCAATCAAACATATAATAATGTTTTTGACATTAACGCCCATCTCCAGCTGAGCGCATGACTTAAGGAATGGATCTAATGTTTTCAAGTGAAATTCATCTGGGAACACTTGTATTATACACTCCATCAGATATTCCTGAGCGATGGCATCACGACAGCTAACCACCTGCTCCAAGATGCCGGGCAAAATTAAACGTTGATAAATTTCCAAAGAGGCTGACTCCAATTGTGACAAACGAACTAAATTTGTGCCCACCAAGATTTTCAATTCTTCGCGTTCCTTTTCACGTCGGGTCTTCTCACTGGAATGACCCTGATGTTGCATACGCACCCATAATTTGTTCATTTCAGCAAAATTTGTCAACACAAAATCAATAGCATCGTAAACGTTGCCTTCGTGTTCATTTTCGGCCATCAATACATCGGGCAATATGTTGCGTGTACATTGCAGCAAATAGTTGCGCAGAAAGAGACCTCTCAATGGATGCTGAACTCCACTGCACATTTCTACCAAATCTTTTAGTATACTACGTCTTAACAGTGGGTCTTTTTTAATGTAAACAATGCCCGCAGTTATCAGAAGATATAAGCGCGGCACTATGGTGTTCGTGTATTGGACTCTTTCATACAAATCTGGCTCCTTGTTGGACTTTTTGTTTAAATATATTCCAAATAAACTTTCCAAATGACACAATTCATCCATTATTATCATATCTAAGAAGCAGCAACGGTAATTATTAAAATAATTATTGTATCAATACTGAACTTACACAATTCATAATAACTCTTAGGTGATAGCAACGACGTGCGGAGTTCGCTGAGCATAAATGTAGCACATTTTAGGGCGTCTTGCATGCGATCTTTATCCAAAAAATGATTCATTTGCAATGCTTGCTTGCGCACAGCATTAATGGCTTCCGCCAATAATTTCTCCTGGTCATCGACACTATTAGACATGGTCTAAAAGCAAACGTTTTTATGTTAAAAAAAAGAAACAAAACAAAACATAATTTATAGCTTTAGGAAATATATTATGCAACTTTTTATGGGATTCAAGTGTTTTGGCGGTGATGATCGACGACACAGTACGTTGCACTTCTGCGTCGTGTTAACAAGAGAAAAGAAAAAAATTACCGTGTTCTTAATACATGAGGTTGTCATATAAGAGGCCGAATTCCATGGATACATCCCTCCTCTTGACACTCGTTTCTTTTTTTTTTATTATTCCTTTTACAGATAACTTATTTACGTTGTGATTGTATATTCGCAACAACAGTTTTGGTTGACTTTTGACGTAATTATATTCACTAAACGCGTTTAAGCTTATACAATATAATATTCCAGTGGTATGGGGTTAGTATAAACTTACCATAATTTGGAATGCTTTAGGAATTTGCTAATTAGACGTGCAAAAATTATAATATTGATAATTTTGCCAAAAATTGAGGCGTATAGTGCAGATTGTCGTTGGCAAACGAACTAAACAAGAACAAGCTTAATGTAATGGAACGAAATACTCAATTAAATGTGAATTAAAAATGCAAAACATATGGTTTAAAATGGTAGCCATATCTGTGCATTTTTGTGATAGAAGAAAGAGAAAATTATATTGTAATTTTTTCGGTTATACAACAAAGAACAAACGGCACCTTAAGTTTATTTAAAATGAAAATAAATTTTATTTTGTGTTTTTATAATTTTTGCTCTTAAGTAAACTATTACGCTACTGCAGCTACAGTTGAATTGTAATTTTTTAGGGGTTGCTACGTTCACCTCCACATAAAAATGTAAACAAATTTTTTATAGAGAATATCTCTATGCGAGGTACCTGTTAGTTTTTTAAACACATTTATTTATTATCATTATTATATATTTTATTGTTTGAAATGTATATAAATTAAAAAATTTATCGATGGATTTAAACGCACGCATAATTGAAGCAGTTCGGGAGTATCCCACACTGTATAAATTTAAAAGTATAAACTTTGAAGAGCGTAAGGAATGTTGGCGACAACTATCCCAAAAGCTTCAACTGAAAGGTGAGCTATTTAATAATTTGTTTGTACCTGAAATTAATAAACGCACATGATTTTATTCTTTAGAACAATATTTAAAGATAAGATGGCACTCATTGGTACAACGTTATCAGCGCGATATTAACTTCAAATACCGTGATAAAATGAAATTTTTGCAAATGGCAGAAACTCTTGTTAATAAAAATATAGCCTGTATTACATCCTCAGGCGTAACTCCACAATTTGAAATTAGTGAAAAGGATCTCTCCAACAAGAGTGATGAAGAGGAATATGTTTTTTTAGAAATTGATGATGGCACTGATTGCAATGATAATAGTGAAGAAAATCCTTCAAAAATGACTACCACTACTCCCACAAAAAAAGGTACAGATATAAAAAAAATGCAAATAATAACTAAACGAAATGTAGAAGAAGACGTAAATAATGAAAAAATGAAAACAATATCTATTCCTTCTGCGAAAGCATCGTTTAATAGCAGTGCTAACAAACCTATCACAGATTGTGATAATCAGTCAAGATTAGACATTGTACAAAATGCAAAAAATAATAATAATGAGAGATGTGAAGATGTTATATTTGGTGAGTTAGTGACAGCCATTCTCAAACGTATGGATGATGAGAAAAAACGCAACGTTAAAAAGGACATAATGAATCTATTGTTAAGCTAGACATTTTTTTTCACTAAGGGGCAACTTTTTCGGCTTAAAATAATAAATAATAATAAAACATATTTGATCTTCCATACACATAAAATTGTAAATTAAAAAAAATTGAAATAAGAAGTTGAAATTTTGTATACTTATTTATGGTTATCCCTTTCATCGATGTGTTAAAAATGGACGTGAAACATTAGGAAATTTCTCCAGCTTTTCGGGAATATATAATTAATGGGCGTGGCATTGCCCATTTGCTTAAAAAATAACTTTATTTATTATTACTTGTTTATTAGCCAAATGGGAGGTGCCACGCCCAAATAATATACTACGCCTGAAAGCTAAATTAATTTACAAGCTTCCACAAAAAGTTTGAACAAAATCCGTCCAGCCGTTTAAAAGTTATACGACTTTAAAAAATTCCTAAAATCAAAGTTTGCTTGCTTTTTATATTTGCATGATTTTCAAAATGACGACCACACGAATGAACGTGAACTTGCGGGGCTCATAACTTCGGAACTACTGCTCCGATTTTGATGAAATTTTTTGCAAAAATTAGGAAATTTCTGTAGCTTTTTGGGGATATATAATTAATAGGCATGGCACTGCCCATTTTTATAAAAAATGCCTTTTTTTTATTTTTTCTTGTTTATTGACTAAATGGGCGGTGCCACACCCGAAAAATATATCTTTTCTAAAATTCCTAACCGATTTGAAACCCACATATGTCAAATGAAAGCTAATTAAAAGCGCTTTATATAATTTATATAAACAATTTATGCATATTTAATACTTAACGACTTACATCAAAGAATACTTACAATTATAAAATTTTTTCAAACAAACTCTACTCTGTCTGAAAAACCCCTCAAAATAATATATAAAGTATTGCACATAGTTCAAATAATGTATGATATGTTGGGCTTTTTATTTTCATTGTTGTAATATCCCATTTATTTATATGATGCTAAAACAAGACATTAAAAATTTTACATTTGTGTGCTCTTAGAATGAATGGGCAGGACATACCCAGGCAACACCTCGCACTACTGTTGCTCAATTACATTTCATTGGTTGTTTTGTAATTCCTTAATCTCACGTACGCATGGGATCGAAGGACTAAGAATGTACAAACATAAGTATTCTGCGCATATGTTAAAAATAATATTTCTAGTTGTGTACAAACATCAATCCTTAATAATTAATACAAAGGTATTTTAGGCAAGATCTCCTTAGGAGTTAAAAATACATTTTATGTAGATTCCACTAAATTTCGCGAATGTATTTTGTATACAAAATCTAAATCTTTGGAAGGACTTAACTATTTAATAATTTTAAACGCTTACAACTAAATGAATCTTACAAGACATGCAAATTCTCGCAACTTTTAGATTTTGAATCTCTGGCCCATACACGTCCCAACAAACCTTTAACCTTAAGACTGGTAGACGTACGGGAACCCCTGTATTTGCGGGGACTAAAAAATATAATTTAGTTCTTATTAATTTTGAAACATATGGCTTAAGGGATATATTTTTACCTGCTACGTGTACTTCCTGACAAGGTATGTTCATCTGTAATCACATTGCTTGAATTTAAATTAGTACTAACCGCCAAGCAAGCAACACTTAAGGGAGAACAGGGGCGTCGTTTACTTTTGCGAACAGAACGTTTTCTAAACAAATCTCTGAAATTATTATTATCAAAGTGTCATATTAAATGGTTGCGCCAGACGTTGCAATATATTAGATATATGTGTTTTCTATTTAAAATACCTGGATTTTTCGGGATTTTCCAATTTTAAACGTATTTGCGATAATAAACCCACCAATAATTCATCTACGTTATGATTGATACCCACCGACGTTTCAATAAATTTACAATCATAGGCAGTAGCCATCGCTTTACCTTCTGATCATAAAATAATATTAAAAAAACATTATATATATTTTTTTTATTGTTTATTAGTTATAAAATATTTACCGTCTGCAGTAATTAAACGACTGCGAGCCAAATCCGCTTTATTAGCCACTAAGATGACGGCTTTCTGAGCGATATTTTGATTAGTCCATAACACTTGTAAAGCACGTTCGGCCATATTAAAACTGCTACGATCTGCAGTCGAATATATGATGCAATATCCATGAGGATCGTAATAATTTAAACAATCATCCGGCTAAAAAAATAACATTACCAATTAGAACTGGCCCATTGGATATTGCAATGATATCAAAATCTATTTACCGTCATTTCAGTATAAGCATGATCTATGAAAATCAATTCCGACTCTTCTCCATTTAACAAGACTGAAACTGACTTTTCACCAGAATCATCATCTGAGAATAGGCACAAGTCCAAATCATATATATATATGTATATATGTATGTATGTATAATAGTTTGGATATTAATATAAACTTATTTAATCTCATAATACAGTCAAATGCAAATTGATTACATATTAACGTTAAAATAAGTAAGAAAAGAACATTTGGTTTGAGGACCAAATCGTAAGTACCCTCCACATCTACGTGTGACACGTGGGTGTGGCAGGTATATGAATACGTTCTCAATTTTTACGATTTTGAGTGTTTGTTTCAAATTCGACCGCATTGAATTTGCCACATCGATGTATAATAATTATTCATGGTTGAATTTTTGTGGCAGATAAATAGATTTTTTTCGATTGTGGGCGTGACAATTTCAAATAGTGAAAAGTTCAACTCAATATCACAAAATATATGTCCTTTAAAAAGCCAATAATATTCGGACATACATGTCTAGTTCGATTTAGTTTTTAATACTGATCAAGAATGTATATACTTTGTAAGGTTTATGATGCCTCCGTCTGGGTGTTACAAATGGAATGACAAACTCAATCACCAAGGTGGAGGGTATAATTAAATGCACTCAATGTAAATGAAAGCATGACATCTAAACAACATATAATGATTAAAAACTTAATCCATCAAATACAATTTTTTTGTTTTTTTTTTTTTTTTGGATTAATTAATTTTTAAAGTGGGAAATATAAGTATATCTAAAGCAAGCGTTATTAAAGAATATATTCATATGAAAACGTATGAAAAATACAAATAAACGGTTGTTATGTTTAATCTTTAATGTTTTTTTTTACCATCAATGATTTTTTCAATATGAATTCGTATGTCGCAATTTCCTGCATCCACGTATGTATGTTGTTTATTGTGGTATTAGAATATAGATAGCGTATGTATTATATTAGCAAATTATGCAAATACAGTATAATTATAATATAACATTTTATACAAACAAAAAACACAAATGTTTCGCTACGATTCTATTAAAATGTCTGAATACTGTGAACATTTTCAAATACGAGTATAAAACAGTAATCAAAAATTTATATTGAAAAGGCATTGTGTACCCAACTCTCTATTGATTTCATATTTGATAACATTTACATCGTACATCCATTATCCTAAAAAAAAAAGAGAAAATATTCAAATCGGTCAATCCGACCATTTAATGTTTCACTTTCTTAATCGATTCAGTCAAGTCCATCCGTACGGTGTTTGTCATTGAAAATGAGACCGCAGTTTTTAATTTATTTCAATGAAATTTTGTACAAAAAGGTGTCTTGACCTGGCCTGCATTATTGAAAGTGGTTTAAAGTGGAAAACTTTTAAGAATTCTTCCTCTACAACGTCCCTATATTCATCTGTATATGACCAAAAACCTAGTGAAGAGTACTTTGATAATCAAATTTAATAGATTTGCATCATTTTTGGAACCCGTTTTCATATAATGCTTCCTCTACTTCTATTTACTATAAGTGATGGGCGAGGCAAGTACATGATTACGCTCTTTACTAATGTATTGAGTATCAGCTTGCAAATCAAGTTTTACGTCTAGTACAGGTTTATGTAGATTGTGGAAAAATTATGTAGAAAGCTAATGACAACTCTTTCCTATACAAGAAATTACTACATCTCTAACACTTTATGAGTTATTGATGATTTTTGCATAAAAACATGATTATCTCAAAATACTTTGACTACAGTACAAAACTTAAAACACATGGTAAAAATGTACGGAAAATTATCTCTCAAATAATGCTTAATATGTTAGGGTTTTTGTGCTGCTTATATTGAGCGATTTTACTTAAAAAAAAAAAACATTTCCACAAAGGTTAAACTATATACTATACATTAAAGGAATATCTTATAATAAAACAGGGTTTTTGTACTCACCAATGCTGGTGTCGTAGGCGTGCAAATATTCAGAAGTCATAAATTGAGAGACTAGAGAACTTTTACCAACAGCGGGAGCTCCCACCATAAGAACTCTAAATTATTTTTAGTATTAATAAGTTTATTAACAAAATGAACAAAAAAATGATTACTTAAAGGGACCATTGCCAGGATTAGAGGTACTGCTCTCGCGGCTGGATGCCAAACTACAAGCTGTAGAATTACGGTTGGGACATGACACTGGCGGATGGGTAGCGGTAGTTATATGTTCATTGCTATAATTTAAAAAAATTATAAAAATTGTATAAAATTTCGCACACAACACAAACCTCGAATTTGAGCTGGCTACACTGTTATTCGATCTACTACGGCGACTCTTAAGAGAATCACCCCGATTTATAATACCTTTACCAGTTATAGAAAAATGCCTTAAACGGTAGTATTCTTCTTCGACACCAGTATTGGGCATGGACGCCACTCTGCGTTTAAAAAAGAAAAAAACTTTACTCCATAATAAACACATTTAACTAATATTTTCATTCCACTATATACCTAGATCGTTGTTGTGGCAAACACAACTGATTTGATGGACCGAAAGTTCTCGTATTGACCGCCTTTACCGATTGCGATCTACTATGATGTGGTGAACCATATCTGAAAGTAATTAAAAAGCTTTTTTTACGAATACGCGTAACACGCAGATCGGGCTTATGGTCCCATTATATGATTTCATTTGTTTATTGTACTTACCGCATTTCGAAATCTCTCAATTCTTCAAAGGTTAGAGTGTTCGTCACATCTAATAATTGTTTGATGTTATCATCACGTTTTTGTTTTTGTTGTATTGCTTGTTGCAGTTGTTGTTGTTGTTGGTGTTGGTGTTGGTGTTGTTGATGCATAGCATTGGTCTGATGTATATACTGTGAATTGCGCTTATGTGTACATATCGCCAAACTATTCTCTTTGCCTTGTTCAACCCCAATAAATTCGTTTTCATTCCGTATTATTAGTGTCTCCACGGCATTGTCTAAACTAAGGGACGGCTAGAAATGAAAATATATAAAAAGTTTATATCGAAACTTCAATAATTTTGTAATATTTTCCAATCTTCTTGGCAGGAGCAGAGAGGAAAGTTGAAGATTTTCTAATATAAAAAAGAAAACACGGTTTCGCCCTAACTTCCTACAAAGAATTAAATACCAATAAAGTGGTCGTATCCACCTTAAAAATAAAAAATAAAAAAAAATTTGTTTTGTGAATTTCAATAAAGGTTCGTAGTCCATGAACTAGACCATGACCAATTTTGTTCAATTTTAATATCAACCTGCGAAAGAAAACCACCGGCCACAGACCACAGACAAGACTAGAATGCCTTTGCATTCGAAGCTAAATCAGAATATATATCAGTACTTTGTGAGGTCTACGACGCCCTCCTTGGGCGTGACAAAGTAATAAATATAACCCCGTATACGAGGTGTGTTCAAAAAGTAACGAGAATTTTTAAATTTCGCGGGTTTGGAGAGACAGTTTGGAGAGAAAGTTTTTTTTATTATGTTGGTACACATGCCCCTGAAGTACGATAAAATTTTCAGCAATATTCATTGTTTACTTTTTAAGTGGCAGCCGCTAACGTGAGACGTGTTTTTCGAGTTCGGCGATTTTCGTTAGTGAAAAAAAATGGATCAAAGAACCTGCATTAAATTTTGCGTAAAAAATGAAATAAAGTGTAGTGAAGTTTGTAAAATGTTAACAAAGGCATATGGTGAGTCTGCTATGAGTAAAGCAAGGATTTACGAGTGGTATAAGCGTTTCCAAGATGGCCGCGAAAACGTTGAAGATGACGAACGACCCGGACGCCCAAGCACATCAACAACTGATGAAAACGTGAAAAAAGTGAAAGAAATGGTTATGAACGATCGCCGAATCACAATCAGAGAAGTCGCTGATGATGTTGGCATATCAGTTGGCTCATGCCATCAAATTTTTTCGGATGTTTTGGGTATGAAACGTGTGGCATTCGTTCCAAAATTGTTGAATTTCGAACAAAAACAGCGGCGAATGGAAGTTGCTCAGGAGTCGGTAAATGAAGTTAATAACGATGCAGAACTACTGACGAAACATGGGTTTACGGATATGATGTCGAAACTAAGGCTCAATCGTCCCAGTGGAGGCATTCTGGATCGCCAAGACCAAAAAAGGCTCGACAAGTGCGGTCAAATGTGAAGGTTATGCTCACTGTGTTCTTCGATTTTAATGGCATAGTGCATCATGAATTCTTGCCACAAGGTCAAACAATCAATAAGGAGTACTACCTACAAGTTCAACGCCGTTTGCGTGAAGCAATCCGAAAGAAACGCCCGGATTTGTGGCAAAACAATTCATGGCTTTTGCACCACGATAATGCACCTGCTCACACTTCATTGCTTGTTCGTGAATTTTTGGCCAAAAACAAAACTCCATATTCGCCAAATATGGCTCCGTGTGACTTTTTTCTATTTCCAAAAATAAAGAGAACATTAAAAGGCCGTCGTTTTACAAGCATAGATGACATTAAAAGCGAATCGCTGAAAGAGCTAAAAGCTATTACAAAGATCGGGTTTCGAAAGTGTTTCGAGGATTGGAAAAAGCGTTGGCACAAGTGTATTATATCCGAGGGGGATTACTTTGAAGGGGACAAAATAGATATTGATGAATAAATAAATATTTTTTTCATAAAACAAAAATTCTCGTTATTTTTTGAACACACCTCGTACATATGATGGTGAGCATTGGATATAAAAAATCACTTAACATTTAGCTCTTTGTTACTCAAATGATTATTGTCATGGAATGATCGAAATAATTTGACATTAAAAATGTAATTTCAGATATAATAACATTCAACAATTTATGAGCGCATCAAATTCCAGGAGCATTCATGTCATTTAGTGCGTATGTGTATGAATATAATGCGTTCGTAGAATTCAATCTGGAAAATACATTTTTATACACCATAAAAAAATGGGCAAGGTGAACTCATAAACAACTACTTTTACATATGAGACTAATTTTTATACTCTCCACATAAGATGGGGGTGTACTAAGTTTGGTATTCCGTTTGCAACAGCCAGGCCTCAAAATCTGAATCGATCTAGAAATGTTTTTCCGCGTATCTGTCTGTCAACTTTACGGTTGCAAAATTTTGAGGTAATGAACTGACATTTTGTACAAGACACTTTTTAGATCGCTAATTACATTGGACAAAATCAGTCAACAGCCGCAACCGAAGTGGATAAAAATTGAACTATTTGCCACGAAAATTGAGCCAAAAAGTTGAAAATTCATATTAAGTGGAAATGGTCATATTACAGCCATGCCCACAATTTACAAATGGACTTAATGGTGTAGAATGCGACATGCAAGTTGATGTTTACATATTTTATTATTGGAGGGCATGATCATCCACTATTTGTATATAGATGTGAAGGGTATTTAAAATTTACCTTAAGCTGAATTAATTTTCTTTTTACTTTTTTTTGTTATTTTTAGTCTTTCTTCTAAAAGAACGGTTGAGTGCATTTATTTTTGTATGCACAATCGGGGTCAATGGATTTTTCTGTTTAATTGTAAATGGCGGCAGGAATAGCAGCAATTATTATGTGGAAATTATCTTTTAGTTGTTTCATATAAACACTTAACCTGTATACAAACATCAATCAGTCGTAACGTTGTAGGTGTAAAATCGCTGATTAAAGAAGCCCAGTGCGTTATGTGCTGACACGTGCCGGAAATTTATTAAAAACATTTCATCAAATCGTACATGTAAAGGCCAGAGAGCTTTTTGGATGGCCATTAAACTGGTAATACATAACCATCTCTCTTCTTAAACTCCCGCAAAAATAAAATATTTGTAATTCTAATCAATTTTTTATATTCTTTAACTTTTTTTTTTTTAGCCTTTCAACGCCCAACTTACCTTCACAGTTTCTGTACAACCGCACTAAATGAGTAAACATTTTCAATTGATAATTATGTTAAACAATTAAAAAATTAAACTTGATTTAGACAAAACTTTATATATCATCCACATCTACAGATGAACAGTGGATGTGGCATGCTTCAGCTGAAGATCTGGAAATTGCGATGTTGTGATATGAAGACTTGAGTGTTGCAGGGGATCAAAAATGGTAAAATATTAAAAAAAGTGGATCTTTTTCTGTACCCATTTAGGCATTAAAAAGAGAAAATTAATTATCAAGAAATCATTTTAAAGTTGGAGATATATGCTGAGAGCTGTTTCCTGTTAGGTATAACAAAAAAGTCTCCCTTTTCTTAACATTGTTTAACTTAGTTTACACAGAAATGTGGCGTACCTGGTCTTGATGGCTTTTCGGAAATGAAAGTGTTCTGCAAATTCGTTTATATAAAGGCATCATTTTTTGGAAATGTTTCTTTTTTCATCAAATGCTCGTTTTTTTTTTTTTTTTTAATTTACACTTACTATTCACATAATAAAAATCAATTGAGTGGATCTATAATGAAAATTATCACACACACGCACACATACACAACACTTGAGATTTTCACTGTTGCACTTTCGGAGTCGTGAAATAAATAAGGATTACAAGATTTTTGCGGTTTTCAAATTGTGATGCTGATCTGTGCAAGATTGTAGAATATACAGAATAGGTATTTAGTATTTATAATAACACGTTTATATACCGTTGATGTTGTTTTGTGTTTGCTTACACAAAACACTGGGCCACAGAAGAAAAATCAAAACAAAAATGCAAACAAGGAAGGAAAAAAAACTGATTTTGACTTAGGTCCCAAGTTAAATACCCTTGTTATGTATATACAAGCGGTGGGTGTGGTAGGTATATGATAACATCCTCTTTCTTTACATTGAGTGTGGTTTTTTGTAAATTGTGGGCATTTCCGTTATCGGACCACACCCATTTTTAGCACATCGGTGAATGGAATAATAAATATATTTATCAATATCAACTTTATAAACCAATGTTCGTGTGAGATAAATAGATTTTTATCGATTGTGACTGTGGCTCTTGACCAATTTTGCCCAACCTAAAATAGCTATCTGCGCACAGAAGCTGGGATTGAGTTAACAACAGACGGACGCACAGACACTAGATCGACTCAGTTTTTATCTAAATAGTGATCAGGATAAAGTCTTTTCCTGGATTTGTTGCAAACACAATGACAAACTTAGTGTACCGCCCATCTTATATAGCGACTATAATAAAGACATTTTCTCAGAATATGAATAAACCTGAGTACATACACAATTTTCACACATATGGCTGTTGAAATGAAAATGATTTAATTTCTTGTGAAAGTGTGACAAATAAGTGTGTACAATTCCATTATGTATGCATGTACATGCCATACTACACACTTTTCCTTTTATCATTTTTTTGTTCATTTGTTCGATTTTCCACGAAAATTATTCAATACCATAAATTTATTAAGTCATTTAATACAAGAGTTTAATTCAAATATGTTAATGTTTTGTTTTTTTTTTGTTTTTTGTACGATGGATGTACGAGTATGTTAAATTGGCTATTACGTTTTCAATATTCAATTTGTATATTCCTGATAATTCTGAAATTCTAAAATACTATATTTGTCAGTAAGTAAACATATGGGTAGGCCTAGCTCAAGAGGTAGAAAACAAGACACCAACAATTATTATGTAAAATTCTGAATTAATCTAGACATGTTTGTCCACGTTGCCGATCACGATTGGAATTTTTAGTTAATATTTTTAATTCCTACAAGCACATTATCAGTCTTTTCACCGATGTGCTTCCCCATCATTCAAAAAGAAACCCCTCTCGGCGCAATATTCGACATATTTTTTTAACCGTCACACCCACAATTTGCACATAGATTAACAAAATATTCATACTTACTTGTTGAACAACAATGGTTGCTCTAGGTTGTGCGCAGACTGCCGCTTCCATAGGATTGGTAGTTACATTAATTGGTCCCCCATTATTTGGATTTGTACTCGAGTTACCACAGGCAGTAGCCGTAAATTGACAACTGTTAAACAAATCATATATAAGGTCACTGCTCTCCCCAACATCATCATCGTCATCATCATTATCATCACCATCACCAACATCATCATCATTAAGATTAGTGACAGTATCTGTTAATTTATTTTTTGTTTTATTATATTTTTTACAAGCCGCTATACCACAGGAATCTATTTGTGGATTAAGTGTGTTGATATTGTTGGGGCTATTTGGATTTGTACAATTGTTATTATGGACTTTTAATGTTGTACCACTTTTTGAATTATTGTTGAAAGGATTGATAATGTTCGCAGCATGTCTGGGTGGCATTTGATCAAATTTTTCGGCAATATCATTAAATTTACTGAGTTCGGATGGAATGGTGGCGGTGGCGGTGGCAATTGAAGAATGGTGAACATTTGGTGGTGATACGGTAGTGGTGGTCGGTTGGGGGGAAAAGGCATCTGAGGCAGGAAGATATTTCATCGATATGTTAATATCTGATTTTAAACGTTTCGAATTTTTCACATTCACACTTTCATGCTGTTGCTGTTGCTGCTGTTTTTGTTCATTTTTCATTAGCAAGCTGTACTGCTGCTGATACATATCCATTTTATTATTACATACAAAATGCGTTGCATATTTCCTTTCATACACCGAACAGGGTTCAATTTCATCTGAAGCACTCGTGGAACAGGAGGAACTGGATATAGCGCGCTGTATACGACCATATTCAATGGCTTCACGTTCAAATGGATAAATTATACCGTTAGCATCTCTATAACGGTCATTACTGCCCGATGACGAGCTAGAGGAATATTTACGTTGATTGGTCGTGGAAGTTGATGATGAGATTTGTCTGTTCTTAACTTTGGTGGGTGAGGAGCCGTTTTCAAAAAATTGACTTTCCTTAACGGTGGGAGAGGTTGAATTATTTTTACATGAATATTGTGAACGACGTCGACCACTCTTCGGACTACCTTTAGTTTTTATAGTTCCTTTACTGCCGTAATTCACAGCATTTCTAAACGTAAAATGACTCCGGGTTTTGTCATTGCAAAGGGCGGATTTTGGTGATTTTGGTGTTTCAAATGTGAAATGTTTACTCGCACTGGTTAAAACTGGTGCTGTATTCGGTGCATTGTCGTCATTGGCCACTTCACTTATGACGGTAACCTTTCGATGGGAGGAAAGTAGCGGAGTTGTTGAAGACGGTTCGCCCATTTGTATGGAAAGGCAAGATTCTTGACTCTTTTTTTTGTGACATAAAAAAATAAAAAATTCATATGAATGGCCCAAATGGCCCATTATATAATACCCTACAACATATTCAGTCAAACACAAATAAATGGACGTAGTCTAAAGTAATGAGCTTTCTCTCCTGAAAAAAAAAAACAAACGGAAAACAGACACTAGAGAAATGACGCATGGGTTTCCTTTCTAGGGGTCCTGTACAGGTTGCCCAACGGGCTTAGGCTATATTTATGAAAGCACCACTAGTGGTAAAGAGTATATTGAGTCTGCGTTTGTAACTCCTAAACAGCAAATGCCACATCCACCTACAATTATACCGATCGATCAAAATCTGAATCGATTTAACCATCCGTCCGTCTGTCTGTCTATGCAAAATTTGTACGCAAGCTACAGATGGCATGAAATTTGGTACAAAAACATGAAAATTGGATCAATTTTAGAACTAATTAACAACTAAATTAATTGTGGAACCAAGTGCTGTAATGGTCGGGCTTGAGACACAACAAAAATTTCATTTGTTCTTCTTTTAAATTCATATGCACACAATTATTAACTTACCTCAGTACTGTCATGCAGGTTAGCTTCATATTGTGTTAGGGAGCAACTAGTTAATTCAATTTCTGTGGCCTCATGTTCCGCATCGGCTGCAATCGTAGTTAATAAAGGTTCTTCAATAGAGCTGAAATGTGCATCACTTGGTCCAGAATTATCACCTACATTTTCAATAGATAATAAAACCTTTAGATCTATGGCTTATAAAAGAACGAACAATATACAGAGATGGTAAATATTACCTAAATCTAAAGAGTCAAAGGTCTCCGAAGTGTCTGTATGCGTAACATTTGTAATCATGGTGGAGGCGGAATCTGTGGACGTATTTATATATGTTTCGTTCATGGAAGCAGTGGATGAACCTCTCATGATTACCTTTATATATATTATTTTTTGATAACGATAAAACTTTTCTTTATAAATCTGTCTATTTCATAAATTGTTTACTAACCTTTTGTATTCCTGTTGATGTAGTGGAAGCATTATCCGGTGTAGTGCCCCCTATAGAAGAATGATACAAAACTGTGGCCGTAGAAACAGCTTTACGTGTTATATGCGTCACCGACAATTTAGTTTTCGACGTTAATATGTTTTTACTATTACGGCCACTTTTAAAATATAAACGTTTTAGGGCTGAAGTGGAGGATGCAGCAGTAGAATTGTTACTATCATTATCCGAGCCACTGGAAACGCTACCTTTCATGTACAAAACATCCAATCCATTCATCTGGTGAGCCAATGTTGTACGGACGTTTTGTGCTCTAGTCCAGGAAGTATTATTCGTTACAGAGAAAGTAGATTCTGCTGAATCCGTGGTGTTTGATTTGTTGCTTCTATCACCCGAACAAGTGGGATTGGGATTACGTAAAGCTAAGGCCACCATGGCAGCCGAACGGGTACTTCTAAAACACCTTGAATTCGGTGATGACGTTGTCAATTGGGCTGCTGCACATTTGTTACTAGGCATGATCTCTCTATGTGTAATTGGTGTACTGGACGCTGAGCACGCTACTTCTTTGAAACAAAGTTTATTTTATACTTTTTTGCAATACATTGAAAAATTCTCCTTACCTGTGGCACAATGATTGAGTGATGATCCTGCAACAGAACATTCTTCTTTTGGAGTATATTTGTTAATGGTAGTGCAGCTTAAAAGAATATCTTCAATCTGTAACATTGAAACAAAAGCATTAAGATTGTAATTGAAGAGATATTGAATTTTGAAGAAAAACAGAAAAATTCAAAACTTAAATACTGTCCACATCTATACAAAAACTGTTGATGTAGCAGGCGGCTTTTAATAGGCAGTAGGCTACAGATTCAGTATTTTAAAATAATTTAAAATAAATTCATTCTCTGAAGCCTGATTTGCTCTATGGTTGCGAATTCCAATGACCTTTAGACTTAATCTATTTCCTTCATTAAGGTGGAGGTTGTTGTTTCATTAAAGAATATATTCACACCACCAATGTCAGTATATTAATAAATAGTCACAAACAAAGCATTTGCCAAAGCACGCCAGAATGCAATCCCCATTGCATGTCTATCGCATACATTTTAAAATGTAACAAAGTGCTATGATGACCCTGAGAGGGAGGATATGAGAGGCGTTATTGCCACATATCATAGCAATATCATTGATTTCATTAACACATAATATACTAGAGACACTACAATGTAATGGAACTCGTACGAGTTTGTTGCAACTTTATTAGTTATGCCCATCGACTCCGAGACACTTTCTGTATCGTTTCAATCACGCCCTTCTGTATGCCTGGTGTTGTATAAGCTACAGGGCAGATTTGGTATAGAGTTATGTTTTGGGCCTAAAAAGTGAGAGTTTAGAAAATGAACCGAATAGGAACATTTTTAGAACTCCTCCTCATACAACACTCTTTTTTGAAATAAAAAATGGTTTTCTTTTTAAAAGGATTTCAACATCACACCAAGTGGTGGTCGGTTTTTTTCACCATAACGTTTCCACCTGTGTGAAAATAATAAAAGGATAAATGAACATAAGTACATAAGCTTTATCAGCTCTTAGGACAATTTTATAACATACTATACACCTTTTATGGTACGGGTTGCTTGGCACAGAATGTTAGAATTGTTCTTTGCATAAATCATTTTACTCGGATTAGCGTATAGAGTATTAAATAATAATTCTTGAGCGCCTACAACATCTTCACCACGTGGGGTTTCCTTAACACAAGACAATATAATTACTTTTAGTTACATTTACCCCAAAACTATGCTATTATTTTTCAATTAAATGCAAAAAAAAAACCTACTGTCGAGCATACTTTGCTACCAATTTTAGAAAAGTACGCTTTGAAAAATATGTCAATTAATAGGAAAAGAATTTTTCATACATAATTCAAATCAGTTGAAAATTTTATACGGACGCAGCCACATGCTATAAAAATTACAATTTCTTTTTTTTCATTTTCATTTTCTCTTACAACTGCACAAAATATATTAAAAATCACCAACAAGGAACGGTCATCTATAGTCTTTCTTTCACAATTCCGCATGTTAACGCAATAGAATAGAAATATCCGTTGAACCAAGCAGCAAATTATAAACTAGCATCCCATAGAGCAGACCACGGCGTTATTATAAAAGATTTAACGGAGTAAAATAAACGAATAACACAGAAGTTTAAAGGAAGAATCAGTAAGAATTAAAGGCGTAGAAAAATGAATGGCGAAAATGGTGACGACAACAATGTGAGCCCTAAAGAACAGAACGAAGAAAAGCCGAAGGTACCAATCGAACTTCCGAAGCCAACAACAACACTTCCGATAATGTCCAGCATTAATGGCTTCAATACAGAAGAATTTTTGGCTCGGGTCAATATGAACGAAAAGATTAATAATATATTGCGTTCACCCACTAAAGCACCAAATGGAGTGCGTCAACGTTCTCTATTTACTGCTATAACACCATCATCGGTAAGAAAAAATCAAACATTTTATTGCATAAGTATCAGTAAAGCGAAAAATTGTTTCTGTTTGTAGTCGCGCTTTAATGCAAGTGCTGCACCGTTTGTGTCGCAACAACAACGACCATCAGGTGGTAGTAATAATATGCTATCGGCTGGTTCGGGTGGCATGACCCCCAAAGAAGCACCACCGACTGCTTCTGCACCTTTGTCGACTAGGCAGGTACCTTTACCGGTGCATATGAGTGCCGCATCACCTCACCATTATAATGGTTATGATTCGCCTCTTATTGGCCGCAATGCTGGTATGCCACGTGGCGTTTTTAATACTCGTTATCCGGTAGCTCCGCCACCATCTCCCATATATAGCTTCGAAAATGATATTTGTCGCATGGTAATAATGCCCGACTAATTAACATTAGCATTCTTTAGCATAACTCTTTATATAGTTTCCGCAGCCCATGCCGCCGCCACCCTTTGCCATGGGTCGTTTGAGTGGTAGTCATCGTGCTATTGAGTACGAAAATCCAACACCACCCCCTTGTCCAGGAGCTGGACCCATAGCCATGACCAATGGTACTATCCAATTACGTTTACGTGATGGTATACGGTAAGAATTTTAATTTTTCAATCTCCAACAACAATATAAGCAATGTCTTCCCTGAATAACTTTTATTATTCCTATGTATTTATTTTAATAATCTTAGCATTGATATGACTTTGGATAAAGCAGTGAGGGTATTGAATCAGCGCAGTATGGTGGCCATTGCTTTGTCGCGCAATTGCAGTAATTCTGCTTTGATACATCCCAATGGCCGTATATTGCAGAGTGGTTCTAAAGTTGAAATTGTCACCTACGATGGCATGAAAACTAATAATTATGTGTAAATATTTGTTGAGATAGATATTTTCATAGAATATTACATTTAGTTGTGTTTGGGTTTAGGCGTTATGCTAAAATGTGGTATAAAGGTGTTAGTTTCACTAGTGAATCTTGTGCTTTAATTTATTTGGTGGATACAGCCGGTACTCGCACTACCACCGACACATTTACTGATCTAACCAAAGACCACACTTTGACGGTGTTCTATGAGTAAGTCTTCTAAATCATTGATATATGAAAAAAGATTATGAAAAACCCCATCGTACCGCATTAGTGATTCTCGTCATGGTCCCTCGTATGTGCAGGATGCTAATGAAGTAATACAAAATTCGAGCTATTCGTATACTGAGGAAGGTACTGAGATTTATGAGATTAATGGTTTTCGTATAACTCAAGCAGCCGATGGTTTGGTCAAGTAAATAACGGTATAATATGTTTTTGAGCCATATTTTGATTGATATGTTTACTAATGCAGGTTGACACGCACTCATAACAAGTGCTTGATAAGGACCAGTCCCGGTAATGGCTCGGCCACATTGACTACCCCTGGAATACACTGCACAGCTTCCTTGGGCAAAACTTCCCATCTTTTTGTTAGGTAAGAATTGTTCATTTAGTTATGTAAAAAGAATATTCCAAAACAATTTATTCATAACTGTCCAGTCATCCTTTGTCTGTTTATGTAAATTTGCCAATCATTGATAAAAATGTCTGTCTAGGTTTGCTTCGAATTATCTAATAATTGATCATCTCTTTCTGTTTATAGGCGCAACGAGAAGCGCATGCATTTCGATGGTTCGTGTTTTATTGTTCGAAACGCCGGACATTCAGCTGGCTTTAATGAGAACAACTTATTGATTGTTTATTAAATGTACTCTCCGACGAAAGAAAAGAAAAGATCCCGACGACCGAACTGTGTAAGATAGAGATGACAGAGAGAATACAAAAAACACAAGGCGCAAAATTTTTTATTACAAGAATTCTTGCGGTAGACCTATTCGTTAGAAAACACAACAGCAGCCTATTGTATGAAGAAAAGTTGACAACAAACACAAAGAAAGAAAGAATGGAGCGGGCGCCTACTATGAAAAAATCTTTTATTTTTTTTTTGTTTACCCCTAAGAGTTAGAATATAGTTTTTTAATTAGTCATGAGTCATTTATATCGCTTCCAAATACGTTGTGTATGGTACAACCGAAATTTAAGTGTTTGTGTCGAAATTAATCGTTTTAAATATTGCACAGCTGCGTTCCCAATAGCATTCCTCCATCCCTCCCCCCCACCTTCATAAATTCTAAACACACGCAGAGTACAGAAAAGCTGCTCATTTAAACTGCTACAATTTTATGAGTTAGAGAAGCAGTTGTCACGAAAAAAAATTCCCTCCCGAAATGATCCCAACGTTCTTAATTTTATAAAGATCAAATGTGGAACATTTAATCCATAAGTAAAAGAAAAAAGTGGTGGTAGTAAACTGCAAATAACTAACAAACACAAGCACAAAGATTGAAATTAAGAAAACAAAAAAAAAAAAGGTCTACAATGAAATCCAAGGATAACTTGCCGTTTGGTTGTTGCATTTAGAAGTGAGTGGCAGTGGAAAGTTATCCCGTAATAAAGCGTTTTTGTTATTATCCATAGTCAGTGAAAACAAAACCTGAAAAGTGTTGCTTAAGAAGCAAGAAAAAAAGCCTAAAATGATGAAAACCAAGCAAAGCAGTAATTGTACATCAACGTGCATGTTAACGTTATAGTATATGAAACTTTCCTAATCTACCTTAAGAATTTCATAATCCATACCCTTACTACCTTTTCAATTTCCCGCCTTAACCGCGCTCTTCACACAAACTGATTCTTTCGACTTTTCTGCATTCTCTAATTCATCCCCTCCCTCTAAACCAAATTGAATAGCATTATATTCAACGATTTTATATATATATGTAAAAATATTTGTAAAAAAAAATCACACTTTTCAAAGATTGCTTTGGTTGTCAAATATTGAATGAAAAACAAAAATCTGCATATAGCTGTTCCCTCCGTTAAATATTGTACAACGTTTACATTGTGATTTTAAAGGTTTCCTAGTTATCATTATAAAAGGTCATGCCCACAACTCTAAGCGATTTTCATTTATTTACAACAAAATTTTTATTCCACATAAAAAACAGAAGTTTTCGTTTAATATGTTTACAAGAATTTTTGTTCCAAACTAAATAAAAATTATAATGTATTATGAGACAGTTATTATAACATTAGATGATTTACATTAACCTGAACAATATGAAAAATATAATGGTTTACAACGTGTATAATAAATACAAATCATACGCTTAATCTATTGTAAAATTAATTTAAAATATAGTCGAATGCTTCCATCCAAGCAAGAGGAGAGGGGGTAAGTATTGTACAATAAATAAATCCTGACACATTTTATTTGCATAGTATGTTCATAAAAAAGTATATATACATATATTTGATCAGCATCAATAGCCAGCCTCCAATCTGCCTATACGACCAGAGAATATTAAGATGAGCTGAAATTTTATGGGTTTATGGCTACATCTACTATGCTAAGAAACACAAAACCATGCCCACGCATAAGAAATACGTATATGTAGATATTCGGTCTCTGTGCAGAAACCCAAAACGTTTATCAATATTTCAATTCAATAGCATTATGTTTGACACAGCTAGAGTGCCAACATCACATCGATTCAAATATTGATACTGATCAAAAAATACATATACTTTGAATCTGACGTGGATCATATAAAAAGTGTAATGTTACAATTATGCTACTTACCGTATCAACAGACTCATTCGCTTGATTTGTTGTCGTTATGGAATCTACTATTAATGGTGTTTGGGGACGGTTGGTGTACGTTTGGTCTGTGGATATAGATGGTGAAGATGGTTGCGTCGTTAATGTGGGACCCGTTCGATTACGAAGGCGGGCAAAAGCACTTCTTAAGCCCTCCGTATTGAAAATATTAGGCCGCCTTTCAAATAAAATGCAACCGTAATACACTTTTTTTATAAGTAGTATTCTTTCCCTTCTTTCACTTCAACATACAACATATTTCTAATTTTTCATTTTGCCGCACATGGTACAAAGTGATTTCATTACAATAACTGCAAAAGAAAACTGAATAAAACGGTATTTTCGTTTAAAAGAGTATGTATGTACAACATATAAAACCTTTACAACTTTTTTTTTTTGTACATTACTTTAACACTTCTTTTATAGAAGCAAACTAATCTTGATTATAGATATATTTTTAAGTGTTATAACTTTGAAACGATTTTATTCAAACTTTTGTGAAACCTTGTAAATTAAAGCGTGGCACCACCGATTCAGTTAATATACAAGAAATATTTTTAATAAAAGTTATTTTTTAAGCAAATATGTTATACTTTATAAAACGAAGTGCTTTTATGTATTGAATGGGAGACCAAGCAAAACAAAAACAATAACTAGGTCATAGTAAACACAACTTATATATATGTAATATATAAAACGAGTGCATACACATTAGAGGGAGTGCAAAAGGTCACTTAGGCAATGGGTTAAACCCATAACAATAATTCGTTTAGTTGAACAGTAAAAATCAATATCAAACGCATAGATCAAATGAAAGTGTTTTTTGAAGATGCAGTATATAGGGATATAATGCATGGATGAGTCATATACGAAAGGGGTGAAAAAAAAGTCAAAGTCAACGAACTCTTAGGTCATTCTTGTGTATAATGTCATTAGAACAGCACATACGTATAAATCTAAATCACTTATTACTTTTATATTGCACAACATTATTAAATTTTTTGAGTCAAAGCTTATTCTAAAATTCACGTACAATTTATGGACCGCCGCATTATTTACATTGCAATTCAGTCTTCACTCCTTGACAAAAATTTATAAAAATTACCAAAATACTCTTAAATTTGTACAAAGTAGACATATTAGATTTTTATTTTCACTTTTGAATGATTTTTTACACAATTCATTGTATAGTATTTTTTATATTTTAGTTTTTACCGTTTTTACACATATGACCACCGACCAAGCACGAGTAACTGAAATTTGTTCAGCATAAATAACAACACATCTATATATGTACCTAATTTTGCGGAAACTAAAAATTATCAATCGTGTAAAAAGGACAGATTTATGCCCAAACTTAATAACTACTTTAGCAACTCAGCGACACCGGAAAACCGTGCAGAAAGGAAATAACAAAGAACCGTTTTGTTTTCTCTTAATAAATAAAATTTAATTTAACCAAATAATTCTTTTTTTAGATTAATACAATATATTAAAAACGTTATAAAGTAAATAACTTTTTTAAATAAAATTTAATATTCCCTCTTACCACAACGACTAGGTTTTTTCTTTAGAAAAGTTCTAAGAATGATTATAAAGTATTTTGTACCTGGTTTAGTGTTATGTTGTAACCCCTTTTATAAAACGTTTTATATGAATCATTGATTACACAGCTGTTTTGATTTTATTCCCTTTAATTTATTGTATTTTACTTAAATTTTCTTTTTATGCAGAAAAAAAATATGTAAACAAAATAGATTCCACATATGTTCATATAAGTAACATTATCAATCAATAAGTTCCAAACTTCACTTAACCATTTGTTATTTTTTTGAATCATTCATTACACAGTTGCTATGGTTAACACCTTAAATATGCATTAACACATTTCTTTTAAAAAGAAATAAAATATTTTATTAAAATCTTTTCTACAGCGCGTGTGTATTATATTATCATTATTATATTATTATTAGTGTCACGTTCTAAAAGTCTGCAAAATCAATTTAATGTTATCAACCAGTGTGAATGTCATATTTTAATAAGAATCTGCAACCGGCATATTAAAATAAGGCCAAATCTGCAAAAGTTTTCAGTCTATGCACTAAAGTCTGTGCCTTGCACGCGTAAATAAAATTGTAATTCATGTTCTAGGTAATGAATGCTTTTTTTGGATTAAAAAGTAAAGTTTATTATATTTTGTGTGTGGAATGGATATAAGACGTCGTGTAAACACATCAAATCCCGAGTTAAAGCATACTCAACCTTTATTAGCATGGGTCCCTGCCACAGAAGATGAGGTACCAGAGAAGATAATTGCAATTAAAAAAAAAAACAACGGTTTTTCTAATGAGAAATCTCTCTTTAATATAATTTTTTAAAAGACTTAATATCTATCTAATCTATTGCAATATACGTATTAGTCGTTTTAGTCATACCGTACAACAAGCAATACGAGAGATATAATTATTGTATTATTTTAACGTTTTTTTTTTTACAGAACTTTATTAGAAGGAATTACTTAATCAGAGACCATAAAATTAAATGGCCTTGCGCCATTGTTTTCCTATCATTTTGGCTAATACTTTACTACTTTGTAGCAGTGCAGCTCTTTCATCGATTACCAAAACCTGTAAACATTAACGATGAACGTGAACATTCAGATAGTTTTATATCTGAACGGGCCGAAAACAATTTACGTGGTCTGGTAAAATTAGGTAAACGTGTTACAGGGTCACTGGCTAATGAAAAATATGCTGTTGAATATATTAAAAGTTGTATTGAAAAGGTACAAGCGGTGAAATCCCCTCATTACACTCTGGAGACAGATGTACAAGTGTATGGAGACAGTTATATACATTGGGAAATGGTTAATATGTACCGATCCATACAAAATGTTGTTGTCAAACTTTCACCTAAGAAAACCAACAGTACTAGCTATCTGTTGATAAACAGTCATTTTGATACAGTACCAAATGGACCTGGGGCTGGTGATGATGGCGTTATGGTGGCTGTTATGTTAGAGGTATTGCGTGTTTTGGTGAAATCCAAACCAATTCTCAGACATCCGGTAATATTTTTGTTTAATGGAGCCGAAGAGAATCCTCTGCAGGGTTCGCATGCATTTGTTCGGGGACACAAGTGGGCCAAATACGTCAAGTGATTTAAGTAAAATAAAAAGTAAAGTAAAAAGTATAAATTTTATTGCTTTATACTTGTAGAGCTGTAATTAATTTGGACTCGGCAGGTAATGGCGGCCGTGAAATTCTGTTTCAGTCGGGCCCTAACCATCCCTGGCTAATGAAGGTAAATTTAAGTGAAAACATTTGTGCGGATCAGCATCTTTATTATTATTTTGTAGCATTACAGTAATGCTGTCATGCACCCTTACGCTTCCACCGTTGGTGAAGAGATGTTTCAGAGTGGCATTATACCCTCCGATACAGATTTTCGTATATTTCGTGATTATGGGAATATACCCGGACTGGACATGGCTCATCAATATAATGGTTATGTTTATCATACAAGTTACGATCGTGCAGAAATTATACCACGTGGTACTCTACAAAATACCGGGGACAATGTTCTACATTTAGTCCGATCAATTGCTAGCAGTTATGAGGTGGAAAATAGCCAGAATTATGCTGAGGGTCATGCGGTCTTCTTTGATATTTTGGGTTTATTTTTGATATATTACACTGAAACGACTGGTGTTATTCTTAATTTAATGGTGTCCTTGCTGGCCATTGTGGCGTGTACTTGTTCAGTTCAAATGATGGCATATAATGCGGGCATCAGTTCCGTTCAAATTCTTAAACGTCTTATGTATTCGGGAATTGTACAAATTTTATCCGTTTTATTAGCGGCTGCTCTATGCTTCTCTCTGGCCACGCTAATGGATTTACTAAGAATGCCAATGTCATGGTTTACTAATTCATGGCTAATTTTAGGACAATATTTCTGTTTATTCTTTTTTGTTATTGCCATGGCGCCGGCTGTATACTTTCGCATAACAAAAGATGTACGTTTTACGAATTTTTAAAATGAAGCAAAACTTTTTCTAAAACTGTATGTTTTTGTGCTCTTGCAGCGTACTTTCTCTCTCAGCTACAAAATGCAGTTACTGTTACACGCTCATTGTTTACTTTTAGTTATGATTACATTATCTTTAACATTTGGCAAAATTCGTTCAGCATTTCTACCCATGTTAGTGGTACTGTTTTATACGCTAAGTGTTATAATTAATTTACTCAGTCGGTTATACAAAACAGGTACAAATATTTTAATTATTAAAAAAAATTGTTACTGATGTTGAATTTTAGCTGTTCTCTGGTTAATACCTCACATTATATGTAGTGTGCCCATGTTTTTGGTGCTTTGTTATATGGTTCACGGTTTATTTGTGGCTTTCATTCCAATGACGGGACGTTTTGGAGCAAGCGTTAATCCTGAATTGATCATATGCGGTTTTTCTGTTCTTGCAGGTCTTCTAATTGCTGGATTTATTGTAAGTTAATAATAATTTAATGCTTTGCCTTGCATCTTATTCATATTATTTTACAGATTCCCGTATTGAATTTATTCAATAAATCAAAAACTATAATTTCTATTTTATTGGCGGTATCTGTAGTTTGTATAGTAATTGCATGTACGCCGTATGGTTTTCCCTATCGACCTGAAACTAATGTTCAACGATTTTCTGTTTTACACACGCAACGTACTCTGCGTGATGCGAGAAACAGTATTCGCAAAGACGAGTCCGGGTATCTTGTTTTACCGCTGGATAGACGCCTGCATACCATTGCAGGTAAGCATTATGTTGAAAATTTGTGCAGGAATATGTTTGTTGTATAAAATACATTTTAGAACAAGTGGTTAATATATCTTTGGCTAAATCTCTAAAGGAGGATTGTGACACTGAAATGTTATGCGGTTTGCCTCTTTACAATCATCGTTGGCACAAGGCTAGGTTAAATAAATTTTTAATTTGTTTTCTTTTTTTTTTTAATTATTCCACATATTTCAATTTCATATTGCAGAGCTTCCTGCCTATGGATACCAGCACAACCACCTCAATTCCATCAAAGGCCTAAACTGCTGCCTTCAAAAATTCAAACCATAAATGATACGTTACGAGTTTATAATTTGGAATTATTTGGACCCGAACATATGAGTGTGTTCATACGACCATTAAACAATACAAAAATCAATGACTGGTCATTTAATAAGGCACCCTTAAATATGAAATGGACACCACCATATTTCATATATTTTACCAAAGGTTTATACATATATGATCCCCTGGAGATTGTATTGGAAGTTGTGGTAAAAATTCTCTAAAGTCTGTAATAAATTAATTTACATTTTTAACTTGATTTTAAATTGTTGTTGCAGTCAACATCTGGTAGACTGACTGCTCCTTCAGTTGAAATTGGTGTAGCGGGTCATTGGACATTCCAAGATGAACTGAAAACTGAAGATTTTCAAAAATTTTTGAAAACTTTTCCCAATTATGTTGATATTGGCAGTTGGCCAGCTTCGTATGATACCTGGTATTATTAAGAGATTGAAAATGAAGGTTTTTTTTAACTATATACTAAATATAATTAAACAGTTATTAAAAAAAGAATTTATTTAATAAAAATTTCAATTTTTATTTCCATCAGTAGGGGTGTATTTAAAGTTAAAGCATTTGTAACAGCGGGGACCCTACAAAGTATTTATGTTCTTGATCAACATTAACATCAAATTTCTAGTCAATTGTCTCAAATGTTTTTTTGCTTAACTTAAACACTGATCTGTAAAGACACTGGACGTTTGTTGATAACCCTTTCTGGCAATAGGAAACCATCATCTTTTCTTTTTTGTTAAAAAGTTTAGAATAATATGAGCGAGTTCAACATGTTTCATAATAAATGTTTTAAGACCACGCCCATTACTTATAAGCATTTATTCAGTATAGTAATCGATTTTTTTTTAAATACTTTTAACACATACTTGTTTTTATGAAAACGTTAACTACAAAATCCAACTTTCGTATGAGCCAGTCCATGAACTAATATGAGCCCAAGACGGAAATGTTGCAAGAAACTCTCTGAAATCATCAGTAGTAGTAATATCATCGTGAACTTTATGACCGATGACCGCTATACGAAATGTTGTCCCCGACCAATCCACTGTTTTGTGCTACAATCGATACAAACAATAAAAACTCATAAAGAAATAGATTGTAATTGAAGAAAGAATTGCAATTTACCTGAAACTCCAAATGAAATCTTAAGGGTGTGGGGTCCAAGGCATATGAAAAGTAGACAAAATAAGGAGCTTGAAAATTATCCTCCAAAGGCTTTCTGGTAAAAGACCAATCTACGAGTTTGGTATCATTTAATGGTTCTATAAAGATACTCATATGATCTGGGCCAGATAATTCCAAAGTAAAAACTACAGATTGTTCAGATGTTACACTTTTGTTGAGTATTTTTATTTTTGGCCAGCCTATTAAATTTGGTTGTGGTGCCATCACCCAAAAACTTTGATGCCTTTCAGAAAATAAAAACGTAGTAGATAATGTTCGTAAAACATATATTTACAAATACTTACCGCCATGCCAACCAACGGGAGCTGTATATAGGATAACCGCACATTATTTCCTTGTCACAATCCTCTTCCCGGGTTAGAGTGAGATTTGTATTGTCAAATATAAAATCAATTGAATGCGGACGTCGATCTACAGGCACCACATAAAAGCCAGCATCATTCTGCTTAATAGACATGGCAGGATCATCGGCATGTAATGTGCGAGTGGTATGCTGAAAAAAAAAAAAATCATCAATATATCCGTTGACTTAAATGTTATAAACTAAACAATTTTTGTAACTGTAAAGCTCTCTAATTTACCACAACGAAAAATCTTTGCGATGCTATTTTTTCCACATAAGGAAATCCCAGAGGGGAAGCTGCTAAAATCATAAAAATCAGCCAGATTACTGCAAACAGACTTATAATGGTTTTTGATTTACGGAAAAGACACAAAAGGGAAACCTGTAAAGAAGAAACGTAAACAAAATTCCATAATCTCATTCAAAATTTATGTAACTTACTAAATATGGGGCAAATAAAACACACACCAAGCAAGTAAAACCACCAATTAACAATTCGGGATTACGATTAGCTCCATCGCGTCCCTCCATTGGTATAAAGAACTCGTAAAAATCATAACAAATGTAAGTGTAAAATAGAAAAGGTAAAATTTGCCCAGAGATGTGCGGTATTAGCCATAAGAAATCTGATATTATATAAAAAGTAAATTTAATTCAAAAATGAAATTCGATTTAGACCAACTCTACATATTTATAATGTTTATCAAAGTATATAAGAAGCAAATATATATACTATGCGACACAAATTGGTACCAAAGAGGAAATTGAAAATGGTGCATTTTGTTTCGATTTTGTTCATTTTTTGTCCCATTTCAAAGGAAGTGGAGATGGAGAATTTGAACCCGATCCGATTTTTTGTAGGATTTTATCAGAATGATATTTGCTTGATATATGACAATGTCTTGCTTTTACTTATAAAATGAAACCAATTATAGCATAGGTTGAGTAGAAAATGATCAGTCTCGACCGACTATAACATTTTTTCAATTGTTTAACTATGACTTACTTTTCCTATGAAAACAGGTGATAATATTCATTATAACCGAGATGGTATAAAATCCTATACTCAGCATTATCACAAAGGCTGAACGTATGCCGAATGATATCATTACCAGGGTCGCTACAGTTAATAGCAAACAATGACCATGCATTAGCAACTGTAAACCATAGGCCAACGGCAGGCCATGTTCCTTAGTATAACTTAAATAGCTAGCCGGTAAAATGGCCATAATGAAGAATAAGGGACAAAAATATAAACCAAATATCATCCACGGTTTCGTATACCAAGACAACGGCAATCCAATAGAATCCAAAAATATAGCAATTAGAGCGATGATCAATATGTTCAAAATTATACAAACGATTTGAATGGTCAGCAGGATGACAAATTTCAAAATAATGCGCCTTTTAAACATGCCCGTCTGATTGGCCATACTGAAAATGTACACGACTAAGGTTATAATAAAAACACCACACACAACACTATTAATTATTGAGCCCATCTGTTCCGGATAGTGTATAATGACCCAGCCTAAAATGTCATAAAAGACATGATGGCCTTCAGCATGTTTCTGCATGATAATAAAATAAATTATATTTAATTTTTAATCAAAAATTTTACAACGGAAACTTACTTCTGGATTTTCTAATTCGGGAGCATTAGCCAAAGCCTTAGTTAAAGCCAATATATTATCACCGGTGCGCTGATAAGTTTGTCGCGGTATAACATTAAATCGATCATATTTGGTGTGATAAACGTAGCCATTATGGCAATGAGCCATATCTAAGCCAGGTAAATGACCAAAATCGCGAAATATACGAAAATCGGTTTCGGAGGGTACAAAACCGTGCTGAAACAGTTCTTCGCCTATAGTGGAGGCATACGGGTAAATAATATTGGAACCATAATATTTCACCAGCCATGGATGATCGGGACCCGATTGAAATAATACTTCACGACCACCAGACCCAGCCGAATCCAGATTAATAAAGGCTCTATACAGTCAACAAATGTTATATAATTCGATTTACATAAAAAAGACAATCCATACTTAATATTGGCGGCCCATTTATGTTGTGTTATGAAGGCGTGAGATCCTTGCAAGGGATTTTCTTCAGCACCATTAAAGAGAAAGACTATAGAGTGTGTTAACTCGGTGTGACGTGTGGCCAAATCTCTTAACATCTCCAACATTATAATCACCATTATACCAGCATCACCAGCACCCGAACTACCCGGCACCGTATCATAATGGGTATTAATTAATAAAGAGGCATTACTTTGCGAATGCTTTGGTGTCAGTTTCACAATAACATTCTGGATACTCTGATAACAGTTAACCATCTCCCATAATAAATAATTGCCCGAAGCAATTTGTACATCCTCTTCCAAGTCATAGAGCTGATGAAGTGTATCTTCACGTATATTAGAGATTTCATTTAATAAAAATTGTACAGCAGCCTGTTCATTGGCAGCACTACCCACCACCCTGGGACCAATACTCGTTAAACGTAATAACATATTTTCAGCACGTTCGCCTACAAACTGCGTACGATTTAAAGTTTCTTCGGTAATGTTGACTGTTTCAGGATAATTATGAAAACTGGACAGGACAACGATATAAAATAATAGAAACCAAAATGCTATATAAATGGGCGCCCAATACCAATCCAATTTGCTGCGATTATACGTGATTTTCATATTTTCATATTTGTTGTTGGAAGACTTCATGATTAACTGAATAAACTGAAATTAAAAAATATTGTTATTGTTGTTAGCGAATATTGATAATGATTGAAAATAAATAAAAACAATATCTTTAGCCCAGAATTATAAAAATTCAATAAAAAAAAAATTCACGTTAAAATTAATGTTTTTCAATCAACCAGCGTTTGTCCCAAATTCAACATTCCACCCTCATTTTTAACGGATGTGTGAACCGAAATGAAAGGCCGTAATCATACATTTAAGCATTACTTTCTGAATCAAATCAATCACCATGTCCATCTGTCTGTCTGTCCATGTAAACTTATACGCAAGCTACACAGATTGCATTTTTAAATAAATTTCGCTGAATTTTGATACAAGGACACATTTCCTAATAGATTTTGAAAACATATTTATATTCTGCACCTCTTAGTGATAAGAATATTATTGAGTTTGGTATACTGTTTGCAACGCAGAGAAAAAAACATCAGACAGTGCATATATTCTTAATCAATATTAAAATCTGAGTCGATCTAGACATGTCCCTTCATATGTCTATTGTTAAAACGCTTACGGTCATAAATTTCAGATATTGATACTGACAGACACGGCAAATATTTCTAATAACTGGGTGTAGATTGTTCCTCTTATTATTCTCATTGCTGTATTATATTCATTATAACTGAATAAAATCAATTGAATCAAGTACACAAAATACTTTTTTAAATAATTAACTCAACACTGAACTGAATATTTATTATGACACGTTTAGTTGGCACTCAATTCATCATGTTTATAATTAAACACAAGAATAATGACAATTCTCCCGGATTGTCTGACCGGTTGTCTGTGTGCAACTTTAAATGTAAAATTAGTAATTAGCGCACCAGCATATATGTAGCACAGGGACTTATAAACAAATGTACGCACACAAAACATATGTTGTTATACCGCAAAAACGGAGAGATATTCCTATAAAAAGAAAAACAAGTAAGAGGGAACTAAATTTGGTTTAAGTCGAATCTTAAATACCCTCCACATCAACATAACGGTGGTCGTGGCACCTTATGTGGAGGGTATAAAAGTAATCCTATAATTCGATTAAAACGAGTAAAAATATTACGTGTATACTCAGTTCTATCCGATGGATGGAAAAAGGTTTCAAAGCTCGTCATGAATAATTATTTCACATGTGAACGATACCAAAACTTTGTTGAGCGGATGAGTTTTGAAAAAAGGATAAGTTGGCGTCTTAATCTAAATATGCAGCCGTTTCTTGCTATCCGTCTGTCTGTACGCCCGCGTATTTCCTAATCAACCTACAGATCAGAATTATTAAAATTTTTGATGAAAACTGGGGTTTGTTAAAATCTTTTTTTTTTCTTCTTTCTTTTTTCTAACCATTAAGGATTGATTTGTTCAACCTTTTATTATGTACGATAAACAATCCTGCACCAACAACTTTTTCAGTCTCTGTTATGAGTTTGTATGTAGTTTAAAATATTTTTAAACTCATAACATTGCAATCGAGCACATTCTCAATCAAGCGATTCTCACAATTTTACTCGGTAATCCAAGTCCTCATCACTACATTTGTTATGCGATTATTAAGAAACTTGAAAAGGTCACTCCAGCTATCTACGTTTGCTCAAGAAAACAGACTTTTGCTTAATAAAGAACTGCATCAAGAGTAAAGCTAACGGAATTTATTTGATTTTTACTTTAATTGTAAACATTTCATTTTCTTTTTACAACATTGCACACGACATTTATGACTTTATGCAAGTGTGTGTATATGTGTATATGCGTGCATATGTATTTGTGGTTATATTTGCATTTGTTTATGATCATCTGTGCGTCATGTACGTCATCGACAAGAAAATCACTTGAGAAAGAAAATGGATATGTGACCACAATAATCTGCATAAAACAACAACAACAACAACAACACTTGTAATAATAATTTACACTCACGAATGAAAAAGAGATGGATAAGGTGGTATATTATGGCACCAAAACGCTCACACTTTACAATACCGCGTACGTTTCGTTATATACGTTTAACGTGTCGAGCACTTCTGATTTGTTTAATCGGCAAACTCATCGCAATAACACTATTTGTCCACAGTGTATTCTTTTACACAATTGCTACTCTATTATCTCTCGTAGGCACTTACATGTACAAACATATTATTTATGCTTTTTTTCTATATAACGATAGCTAAAGAATGTTTTGCGCGATTCTCTCCCTCATACGGGCACTCGTGGTACGCTGTTTTAATTGTAGTGTCCTTTTGTTTTAATCCCACCCACATTTTGATGATCATATTAATGGTGATGATATAATCATTTTTGATCAAAATTTTCTTCTTTTTTTTTTTTGCTAGAAAACACGAAAAAGCCTCCTTTGAAAAACTTGTGAGGATTTTTTTTTTCGTCCTTTGGTTATTCCACTTCAATTAATTTTGGATGCACTGAAGCCTCCGACGCCTGTGGACATTTCAAAAAAAAAAATTAAGTAAAATCTTTGTTTACTTGTTTTTTATTCATTCATACCCATACAAATATATTTTTGTTGCTATATTTAGCTGATAATGTGAGTAAATTTAATTTACCTAAACAATCAATGATTTATGGCTATTTATGCTATTTACTCATCACCACTATATACAGACATATAACTTTATTGAAATTTTATCGTCACAGATATAAGAATTTTACAATATTTCTCTTAAAGCATTTAACTGTAAAACAATCTTAAAAATTCAGTCATTTAGATATCGTTTGGTTTGCTTAAAAGACGTTAAAATAAATTTCGCGTTAACGATTTTTTGGTGTGTGAAAAACAACAACAACGAATTCCAGTAATTTTAAACAACAAATTTAAACAAGAAAGGACATTATGAGGGTTGGTATCAAAATATTATACATGGACAGTGAAAAATTATCTTCATTGAATTGAAGATACAAAGCAAAATAAATAATCAAGTGAAAATTTATGATAAATTTGAATTAGATCAAATCTGAAATACTCTCCGCCTTTATATACAAAGAGTGGGCGTGACAAGTCGCTTATTGTAGCAATGTAAGATAAATTCTACGCAAAATTTTTTATTATAAATTGTGGGCACGCCCGTACAGCGATGGATTTGCTACGAAATTTTAACTTCAGTTATATTTATGTAATTGTGAAAGATTGTTGGCGATTTTGGGCGTGGCACTTGATCGATTTTATCTAATTTAAATAGAAACCTACGCACCAGAAATATTTCAGCACGTATACTCGAATTTTACGATTGCTGTTCACTACAAGTGTTCTAATATCAGATACACGGACGGACATGCCTACATCAATTCAGAATTGTCATATAAGTATTTATTGAGAAAATGCCGCTATAGTGAATTGTGTATCAAAGTGATTTAATTTCAAAAAATTTATTAACGGACAGACGGACATAGTTATATTGATTCAGAATTTCATTCGATATAATTAAAGGAGCATCTGATATTTTCCATGGAAGAGTTACAAACACTTGACTTGCACCCTAAATAAATTTGTGACTCTTCCTTAAAAAATACTGCAATTGTTCTTTCGTTCCACGCCTTAATGCGGCGTCATCCCTAATAAACTATTTCATTCAATTTTTATATAACCTGAACTTGTCTCCAAGATGAGACTTCATAGTTATATAAAAAATCATAATTTGTGTTGAAGTAAATTTTATAAAATTTGCGCCAGCTTTTTCCAATCCTTACATGTACGTATATGTATCATGTATCTAATGGAATTTTTTATCAAAGTTAAGAACTATCACTTTGTAAAAATAATTTCGACCAATATCTTTATGATTGTTTATTACAGTAAATAGAATTTCATAAAATAATTACCGTTCAATTAATTCATTATCGGACAAAAATTCAACGAAAAGCAATTAAACAAGGAAAAAAGCGCTATATTAGGCGTAATAAATGAATCGCAGCATTTGGCAAATGGCATTTCGGCTCATTTGCCCACTTGGGGGGCGTATTTCATCCAAAAGTGTAAACTTATTAAGAGCGCAAGTAAAATGTAATTGAAGTTTTTAACCAATGTAAGGCGTATACCTTATTTTCACAAGGAGGGCACATGTTTGATATACATAGAAGTAGAATTCACCGTTCAAACTTTCAGGCGTGACACTGCCCATTTGCTTAAAAAAACTATTAACTAAACTTCTTACTTCTGTAGAAGCTGCAGGGACGAGAGGAAGAGGTGGAAACTGTGGAGCACCTACTGTGGGAATGACCGGAATGAATGAACAATACAAAACAATTGAAGTTAGATTCCCAGAGGGTCTAGGATCACTAGCACATGCTAGAAGTTTCGACCTCAAACGACTGGACTCTGTGTTATGTTTTTATTCGGTATCACAATGGACCTACTTATTGGCCTAAGTGAAGCGCTTTTATAAGCGCACACCCGACCAACCTAACCTAACTAAATGGGTGGTGCGTCACGCCCAAATAATATATTTCATCTGAAACCTGAATTAATTTACAAGCTTCCACAAAAAAGTTTGAACAAAATCCCTGTAGCCGTTTCAAAGTTAAAAGACTATAAAAAAATATTTATAATTAAGCTGGATTTAAAGCTGCGTCCTACAGCGGGCAGAGTTTACAAAGACAAAGTTTTAGCCTTAATTAATATTAAAATTAAAATTCGAATTTTGACCCAATGTCCCAGTCATTTCAAAGGCCAAAATTCTCGTAAATTATATCAAAATACAACAATACTTACGCGTTTTATAAACAAAAAGCGTATTATTTATAAAATATAAAACTGCCAAGTGTTATATTTTTCATCCTGTTCTTCCTTTCTTTTACCACAATCTACAAAAATTGATTTCTCTGCCATAAAAATGAAGCTATAAAGTTGGAATTTGGTACACATATTTATCGATGCGGCATGATCGAAAACGTTCACAATATATAATAAAACCGTGTAAAACTCGACTTGCAAGTTAGTTTAAACGGACAGACAGACAAGGAAGAACTAAATCGATTTAGCGTCAAATGCTGATCGAGAAACATTTTGGGAGTATGTAGCTTGCTCGCTTCTATCACTTACAAACTTTTGAACAAAACCAATAAACCCCCATATCATTATGATGATGGGTATAAACTCAGCTGTATTTAGGTCAAATCAAATATTGGATACCTTTACCCTTAAATACAATATGTTTAACTGTAACTGATGTAGCGACGTGTGAGGCCATCAATTTTTGCAAAATTTTGTTGATTGATTAAGTATTCATTACTAAATAATTACAAGTGCATTGAACGTATTAAATAGAAGTGATCATCTACAGCTTTATTGCTTTTAATACCTTCTCTATTATTAGCTAAAAACATTTGATGACATTGAGCTGCAATTAAATCACAAATTGCCATGGAGTTGTGCTCCACTTTTTGTGCTGTTTTGGCTGGTATTATATTGGACTGTAGCAGCTTCACAAATAAATCATTTACCTAGACCTCTAAACCTTAACGATGATCGGGAGCAACCTAACAAATTTATAGCTGAACGTGCTTTACAAACTTTACTTAATTTGACAAGTATTGGCCCCAGAGTGGTGGGCAGTGTAGCTAATGAGTTTAAAGCTGTAAACTTTCTAATAAATGAAATAAAGAAAGTACAGAGTCAAGCAATAGAACAAATCGAAATTGAATGGGATGTCCAGGAAGCTTCAGGCAGTTACTTGCACTGGTCCATGCTTAATATGTATCAATCTGTACAGAATGTGGTAGTGCGACTGAAACATGAACGTTCTACTAGTGATAATTATTTACTAATCAATAGTCATTATGATAGTGCACCTGGCAGTCCGGGTGCTGGAGATGACGGTTCCATGGTAGCAGTTATGTTGGAAATAATGCGCCTACTCGCAAAATCAACAGAACCTTTAAAGCATCCGATAATATTTTTATTCAATGGTGCCGAAGAGAATCCATTACAAGCTTCTCACGCTTTTATCACTCAACATAAATGGGCTAAAATGTGCAAGTTAGTCTAAATTCTAATCAAATTTGTTGCCATGTTTAGTAATTTTTTATGCATTTTCAGATGTTTAATCAATTTAGATTCAGCTGGGAATGGTGGTCGTGAATTATTATTCCAATCAGGACCCGAACATCCATGGCTTATGCGTTATTATCGACACGTGCCGCATCCTTTTGCTAATACATTGGCCGAAGAAATGTTTCAGGCTGGATTCATACCCTCTGATACAGATTTTCGTATATTTCGAGATTTTGGACAAATACCTGGTATATGGTTTTTGCCATAATTTTTGCCAATTAGTTAAGAAGTACGGCCAGATTACCTGTGTACCGATCTAATTAGTATCGAATACTTTTTGAAATCGATTTAAGCATGTCCTGTCCATGTTCAAGTAAATTTGTCATAAATTTACAGATCAAAGTTTTTAAAATATTTCGATTAAATTTGATAGAAAGACGCGTTTGTTGGGCTAAAGGCAGAACTTATTGACAATAAATTACATGTAGGATCCCTTTCCATACAATGCTTTAAAAAAAAAAGTCCGCTGATTGTATATAGAAGATCGGCGGTATTTAAATGTTATCCTCAATATTCATTCATTTCAGTTTTCTTTTGCTTGTTTTCTTTGTTATATCCTATATCATTTGTGGCATAGGGTATATTAAGTTTCAGTATATGTATGTAACTCTTTCACAATCAAAATCTGCTTCGATTTATGTAACTATGTCCGTCTATCCGTCTAAGCGTTTATGTAAATTTGTACTCATTTGGTTGCATTTTTTGCAATATATTGATAAAATTTGGCTCAGAAAGGGACCCTATTGGAAATGGGCCGACTTGGACCATTTCTAGAACCCCTCCTCTTATTACAATGTAAGTCATTATATAGCAAAAATATTGCAATTCTTAATATTTTTTAACAAAAATTGATAAAGAATAGTTAAATAGCTAAATATTTGGCTGTGGAAAGTTTGAACTTAACCGGATCATTTTAAGAACCGGTTTTTATTAAATAATATTTCATGAAGTGTCATATACAGTGATACCTCGCATTTACTGACTCAACTGAACTAATTGTAGCATAATTTAAGGAGCAAAGTATAACAATGACGGTATAACATCTTCACTTGTTCTAGGTTATGATATGGCTTATATATTCAATGGTTATGCGTATCATACACAATACGATCGCGTTCATTCGGCAAAGATGGCAGCTTCACTGCAACACACTGGAGATAATGTTTTAACTTTGACTAAATTATTGGCAAATGCTGAAGAACTTGATAATGCAGAGGTGGGCGTATTGAATCATTTTACTTTTACTCATATAACTTGTATAATTTTTTCAGTTAAACTCTGACGGTCATGTGGTGTTTTACGATTTCTTGGGTTGGTTTATAGTTTTTTACACCGCTCCTATGGGCGTTTTTATTAATATATTAATTTGTGTTATGGCCGCTACAGCCATTTTAATATCTTTATATATTATGGGCCTTGCCTGCCAGTTAACTAAAAGAATTATTTTAACACATCTTTGTGTCACATTTATTATACAAATATTATCAATTACAATGGCTTCTCTTTTAACTTTGTTCATTGCATTGCTGATGGATATTATAAATCGTTCTATGAGTTGGTATTCCGAGAGATGGTTGTTAATGGGTTTATATATCTGTCCAATGCTTTTTGGTATGGGTATCGGGCCAGCCTATTATATACAGCGCACGAAAAAGGTACACATTTATAATAGTGTGTAATTTAATTTTTTCAAAATTTTATTATTTTTTCAATTATTTCTACACAGAATCCTTTTAGTTTGTTATGGCGGCTGCAACTTTTCATGTTCTCTCACTGTTTACTGTTAATCGTAATAACAGTTCTCTTTACTTGTCTGGGGATACGCTCAGCATTTATTTTTGTAATAGCGGTATTTTTTCAAATGTTAACTACCGTTGTTAATTTGTTGATCAAAAAATGGCTGCCTAACGACAACTGGTTTTTGGTGATAGCAATTATTGGCCAAATATTACCATTTGTCTACTATACATCTATAGCTCATTTAATTTATGCGACTTTAATACCTATGACGGGTCGTTCGGGATCCAATCAAAATCCCGATCTATTGATCAGTACTATAGCCATATTTTGTTCCATACTTTCCGTAGGATTTATTGTAAGTTTGAGAAAAGAGAAAATTTTTAAATGTGATTTCGTTTAACGGATAACTGCTCTTTCACAGCTTCCAATTTTTTTAATTTTCCGTAAAACTTGCACCTTTATGACTACATTTTTGCTGCTTACTTGGCTATTTCTGTTTATGGCCATCACATCATTAGGATTTCCGTACAGAACAGAAACATCTTCCCAAAGAGTGAATTTAATTGTAAGCGACCAAATGATTTAAATAATTTATTCAATAGTTTATGTGGTTATCTTATACTCTTAGCATACTCATCGTATATTGCACCAGGCTGAGAAAGGTATACCCTTTGAAGAGTCAGGTCTTTATGTGTACCCACAAGATCGCCGCGTTAATACCACATTTGGTACATTCACCGAAATACATTTTTAATGCAAAATATTTAAAATAATTTTCACTTGAATTTAGAATATTTCAAATTCCTAGGAGAACTGCACAGGGTTAAGGAATATTGTCAAACAAATATGTTTTGTGCGATGCCTCTATTTAATCATCGTTGGCACAGCGCTAGGTAATTATTTTATATGTAATTAAATTATTATTCATTATGCCTAAAATGTTGTGTCTATGTAGAGAGCAAAGTTTTTGGATACCTATGAAAGAGAAACCTGTGCTACCCGGTTCACATGCCGAATTAAAATTGCTGTCCTTGGAATATTTTAATAATACAGCTTTAAAACGGTTTACATTCAATTTAAAGGGACCTGATCATATGACCATATTTGTGGGTGTTAAAAATAACGCTAAAATTATCGATTGGTCATTTAATAAAGCACTGCTAAGCGAAACTGAGGGACCACCATATTTCATATATTACTCTTATGGAAAGAATAATACACCGTTATCTTTCCATATTGATGTAAAGGTAATAAAAGCCTTTAATAGTTGATTTCGGTTCACATATAGAGGAGTTTCATAAACTCTTTTTTTTTTTTTTTTTATATGTATAATTTATATTTAGGCAATGCCAGATACTATCAATGACTTAACATTAGAAATTGGTATTGGTAGTCACTGGATACATCAAAGGAAAAATCGCACGCAGAATTATCAAATATTAATTGATAGTTTACCTGATTGGATCAGCGTTACAGATTGGGTGGCCACTTATGAATATTGGTTATTTTAAATATAATAAAACTTCAGGTCAGGAAACATACAAAAACGTATTTGTCATCTAGGCGTTGCCGCTCATTAGCTTTTGTATGGAACGGTCAAATTTTCTAGAAAAAACAATTTTTTATTGTAACTATTAAGATTCAACCAATTGACAATTTACTTTGAATGTATGGGTTCTCCAGGTAAATAGAAAGGGTTACACACAACGTCTGTGTAAAGTAGATGCAAATTTCGAAACATCTTTTATACATATATAGAAAGCAACATTTACAATTTTGTTGTTATTGTTAAAGAAACGCTTCATCACTTACCATTCTCACTTCATTTTCTCGCAAAGCTACGTTGTCTGAATCGATAACCAATATGAACTTGATTTTACTATTGGTTATAAAGCCGTAACTAAAATTTATATAATTTTAATTATTATTTCTTAATTTTTGTTGTTTGTTTGTTTAAAATTTACATTTTGTGCGATTCTGTGGCATAGAGTAAACCCAAGTAGAGTTCTTTCGATTCAGGTCCGCCTTTACCCACGCTTTGGCACTTTTCTTCAACAACATCCAGTGCAGCATGTATTCGATATTGGAATTCAAGATCCTTGTCAATGTTTGCAGTGTTTATATAGAGTGGAGCGTTCTACTTTTTATTAATTTTAAATTTGTCACTTTAATTATTGTAATAACTTACATCTTTTCCTATCACTGCAATACAAACCGCCATTTTTGTGCGCCTTTTATTAAATTAAATGAAGAAAAAAAAAACACATTTAGGGAATATTATTTTTATATTATATGCTACAAGATAGCAACGCAAGTTATAAATGAAATATGTTTTCGGCGTTATGGCAATGCTGTAAATGGGTAAACAGAGAAATAATTCGGAGAGAAATATTTTAAACGGGATATTTTTCGGATGAATTACAAAAGGGAAATTTATTTTTATGTCTTCAAAACTGATTTAACCGAAATTTTCACAAAAATGCTGACCTTAAAAAATCGTTTATAGAATCTATTAAATCGTTACGGTGTGTAGGGTGCGTTTGTTTAATTTCATTCAAAACAACAACAATAACAGCAGAGCAACCACAGCAAACAGTTTATAAATATATATAAAAAATTAAAATTAGAAAAAAATAAAAAAGAAACAAAAAAATTTACAAACTAGTTTTTGTACATATAATAAAATTTAACAAAAAATAATATAAAGATTTAGGGATTTTTCTGTAATCGGACACCTAAATAAATTCAAACAGTGTAAAAATTATTTTCTATTTTCTCTGGAAGATGTTCTCTTTTGCAATTCTTTTTTAATTTTTTGCTTTGGTTTTTCTTCGTGTTGATTTATTTTATAAAACATCTGGTATTCCCTTTGAAAAATTAGTTAAACAGTTAATTAAATATAAGCATAAAGAGCAAAAACGCAAAATATTTTATGTTTACATGAATTTAACAAACATGGCAAAATTGTACTAATACTTCACTCCATCCCAACTGCATTAAAAAATGAAACGTATGTGAAGTTAAAAAGTTTTAAAAAGTTTTAAAAAGTTATTATTCTCTGAGAGAGAAAAGAAGGAGAGAGAGAAAAAAAGAGAATACGAGCCGCCCTCTATACTATAGATGGTGCAACCAGGCCACGCTTCTAACTTTTTAACTTCACGCTTTACGTTTTACTACCTTTATAAAGTTAGAATTACTCTCTCTAGAGAAAAGTAAACAAACCAAATATCACATAAACAAAGAACTGAAAATTTTTGACCATTTTTGTTTTAAAATTTTATATATTAAATAATAATGTTGTGAAAAAATTTTTATTTTACTGTAAAGTATGAAACATGTAGAACCTTTTTTTATAAAGTAATTAAAAATTAGTATATATTAACATAACCAAATAGAGGATGGTTTGTACCCTTATTTTTACTAATAATATAAATAAATTTATATGAATCACTAACTTTTTTTTTTTTAACGAGCAGATTGTCGAGCATCTGGACTAATTATTATTGGACTAGGTACAATGCTGAAGGTTTCCTAGTATAAGGTATATCCCCAATTTTTTTTGGATCAGAGTTATTGGCACTTGTCTATGAGGGTATATGTGAAAATTGCAATTTTTATCAGGTAAACAACTAACTTTTTTTTTAACGAGCAGATTGTCGAGCATCTGGACTAATTATTATTGGACTAGGTACAATGCTGAAGGTTTCCTAGTATAAGGTATATCCCCAATTTTTTTTGGATCAGAGTTATTGGCACTTGTCTATGACGGTATATAAAATAATTTAAAAAAAAATAAAAAGTAATCCATATTCATATTCATTAATGTATGTATTACAATAAATTAATTTTCATTCATTGCAATAAAAAAATATTCCATATATCCATATTCAATTCATTAATTTATTATTATAAATTAATTTTCTTTTTGTGGCAATTTTCATTGTGTGTATTATCCTAAAAATATATGTTATATATTTAAAATTTAATTTTATTTAATATAATATTACCTGTTCCTCCACAATAGAAATATTGTTAATTGTTGTTAAATATTGTTGTTGATTGGTTGTTGAAGTTGATTGTAATTGTGTATGTGTGCAAAAATTGCACAAGTATTATGTAAATTATGTTAGCTACAACATAACAAAATATCTAATTAGCCAACAAAGAAAACAAAACTTAAACCTAAGTAAAAATAATAATATCAGGAATCAGCTCAGGAACCAGCGACAACAACAACCGCCGAACCGTAATGATGAAAAAGTAGTGCTATGATATAACTAGATTAAGAAAGTTTGGCTTAAGCCAAATCTTAAATACCGTCCACCTTTATGAAGTTATATATATGGGCATGTTCGTTATTCAATCTTGTCCATTTTTTGCAAATTTTTTTTATTTGGTATACCAAATAGATATACCAAATTTGATATATATATATACTGCCTATATATAATTAAACTTAATAGGCATAATTTTGTTCGAGTTGCAAACGGAACAACAAACATAATATACCCTCTATGCTAAGGTGGAGAGTATAATGAAGTTTAACAAATGTTTTATGCAAATTTCCACGTTACCTATGAGGTATTGCACATAACGCGTTGCCAATTGTTTTTGATGGCTAGCATCCCCAATAGGCCTACGAACCATCTTGTGTTTTTTTAGTAAATTTTATTATTATTTTATTTATATATAATAAATTTTATTATTTATTTTATTTATAATTGAGTACAAGGTTATCTTTTACATATATATATACATATATTATATATACATATATTATATATACATATATACATATGTATAATATATATACATATATGTGTGTAATACACACATTTCAAATGTATGTGTCCCCTTACATACAGATCCTCAAATGAGAATTCTTGGTTTTTCTTTGCATAGATGCCTTTAAATTTAAGCGAGGACTAAGTTGTGTTTTACACAATATCGTCACAGACAAGTGCCAATAACTCTGATCCAAAAAAAATTGGGGACATACCTTATACTAGGAAACCTTCAGCATTGTACCTCGTCCAATAATAATTAGTCCAGATGCTCGACAATCTGCTCGTTAAAAAAAAAGTTAGTTGTTTACCTGATAAAAATTGCAATTTTCACATATACCCTCATAGACAAGTGCCAATAACTCTGATCCAAAAAAAATTGGGGATATACCTTATGCTAGGAAACCTTCAGCATTGTACCTAGTCCAATAATAATTAGTCCAGATGCTCGACAATCTGCTCGTTAAAAAAAAAAGTTAGTGATTCATATAAATTTATTTATATTATTAGTAAAAATAAGGGTACAAACCATCCTCTATTTGGTTATGTTAATATATACTAATTTTTAATTACTTTATAAAAAAAGGTTCTACATGTTTCATACTTTACAGTAAAATAAAAATTTTTTCACAACATTATTATTTAATATATAAAATTTTAAAACAAAAATGGTCAAAAATTTTCAGTTCTTTGTTTATGTGATATTTGGTTTGTTTACTTTTCTCTAGAGAGAGTAATTCTAACTTTATAAAGGTAGTAAAAACGTAAAGCGTGAAGTTAAAAAGTTAGAAGCGTGGCCTGGTTGCACAATCTATAGTATAGAGGGAGGCTCGGATTCTCTTTTTTTCTCTCTCTCCTTCTTTTCTCTCTCAGAGAATAATAACTTTTTAAAACTTTTTAACTTCACGCATCTAAAAATGAAAGCGTATATACGCAAACAAATATGATTGCATTAACTGGGAGATATTGTTGCGAAAATAAATTATCATGGAAATTCAAGAACAGAATATTCCAGCTGCTGCACGAATTTTAGGAGCTCAGCATAATGCCGAAAAGACTTATATATATTTTATTAATGAAACACATCGTTCCGTGATGATTTACTGGCTGTCCTTTAAAGGTCAGGAGGAGTTTTACGTTTCTCTGCAACCAGGTGAGGGCGTTAAGGTCAACACTTATGTAAATCATTGTTGGTTGTTTCGGGTAAAGGAGACGAGCGAACGTTTGCATGTAATGAATAAAAATGTTTTTTTGTCCCAATTATATCGAATTCGTGATCCTTATAATGAATCCAATTGGCTACCGGTTCGTAAAATCGTTTCAATACATCTACCAAAGAGATCCTTAAGACATTTATGTTTATGGAAATGTGCCGAAATCATTTACAATTTATGTTATAATTATAATCAGGTGGAAAGCTTACTTATACCACAAAGCATAAAAAAGGACTTGAGGCAAATATTAGATTTAATTGAAGAACATAGAAGAAGAACGGAAAGATGATAAATGGCCAATAAAATGCACTCGATACGATATAGATTTAATTAGTTGTTGTTTTATTTATATTTATATGTATTTTTTTTATACAAAAATACTAATCATTAGCACTGCTCTCGACTTCTATAATTCTAAATGCAATGCTGAATTAATATAATAATATTTTCACTTATTACATGATTTAAAATTAAATAATATTAAAATAATTACATAAAATGAAAAGATGAGCAACAGTTCCGAGCCACTTATGTGGTGACAAACAAACGAATATAAAATATAAATAATGTACATAATATGTGCATATGAAGGTTTGGCCACGGGATCGGGATCTCCCGCGATCGAATTTACGGTTACAACAGTTGAATTTCAAAGTTTGCCATCGTAGGTAAAATTTGGCTTGGTTTTGTATTGGAATGTAAGATCGGTCGATTGCTTCCATATAAAATGTCGAACTGTACGTAAATCCATATTGGGATCTACAACCTGAAATTGAATATTAGAACGATATATAAATTATTTATTTTTTACTAAACTTACCACTTCATTACACCACAATTCTATACGATCCTCAGCTGGAATTTGTGATCCCTCCGAATTGGCGTCACTGTTTTGTGAAGAGCTAGAAGCAGTACCGCCAATGGGAGTGCTTTCGACACCCAGCACTTTATCTAAAACATGCTCGCACACCTTACGACATTGTATGAACTCATTGGCCACCAAACGATCTTGCTGCAAGTAACAGAAATGTTGCGAAATTAATTCTATATACATATATATAGATAGAGACTCTACGTACTTTTTTTGTACGGTCTGGTTTAACCATTTGTGGGTGTGGTTGCAGAAAAAAAGGTATTTTCAAAAATTTCGGATTATTTTTCTCAATAACGACATCAGTGACCCATTGAGGGACAGTTTCATGTAGCAGAGTACTCTCGCTCTCTCCAGCTGCATCACGTACTAATAAACGGCATACAGTTCGTCCTCCCACTTCACTAAAACATTATCAACAGACCAATCAGAGTTTGCGTGTCAGCCATTTTAGCATATTACCTGAATATTACAGGAGTGTGCTTTGGTACTTGAAAGTAACCGTTTCCTCTTACATCAGGTTCCATTTCATTTTGCGGTAAACTATGTGGTGGATTCCAATATTCCAACAATGCTTCCAACAGTAATTTACCATAATTGATCTAAATAAGAAAACACATACCATTACGGTCACAAACGAATGCAATTAATCTTAATAAAATGTACCTTGATTTCTGATGATGGATCAGAACACTCGGGGAGTCCAGCATCTATAGAGACCCAAGCCGCAAAACAATCCACTTCATCTTGGCCCAGTACAATGGTGGGCATCTGTTGTTTAAGAACATTTTATAAGAAACGTTTACTTTTCTTTATGCAATCCATACATACCCCAGTTTTCAAATCGACCGTAAACCAATTGGGAATGTATACTTGTTTGTTGCGCTTTTTAATTTCTTCCTCGAAATCGACCATGCCGAGATTCTCCTTTTTTGCAATCCTTAAAACATCGTATATGGCAACATTGTCCTCAGTGTCTCTGGTAACAATGTGACGTTTATCATTTAAAACACAATAACGTTTAATGGCTGCCCCTCCTGTACAGGGTACATTACACATTATTAAATTATTTAAATTTGTACAAAGTTTACCTTTAATGCAAGCTAATTCTGTATCAGAATGGGTCCACATAGCATCCATTCCAACGCTAGAATTCAAGGTACTTTTATCATACAATGGCAGCTTCCAACAGCGTATATCAGAGTTCCATGTGGTTGCCCACACGCCAGATTTGTCGAGGTTGTAGCATAAACTCAAAACGGGTCCTTTTTCTTCACACACCACCACCGAGTTACTGGGATTTCTTAACTCCGTAATAACAATATTACGATCACGACTGCCCGATATTATATATTGAAAATTTTCACTCATGAGCAATGTCCATACACCCTCCTTATGTACATGTATTGTTTGAACACAACGTTGTTGGCCCAGGTTCCATACTTTGATGGTACCATCGGAACTGCCGGACACCACTTGATTGCCATCAGCTGAGACAACTAAAGCTCGTACATTTTCCGAATGACCTCTCAATTTCATATTGCGTGCACTGGTGCGTGGGTCCCATACCCTCAGTATATTCTCTGTGGAGCCACTTACAATAACAGTACCAGCAGGATTCATTGCCAAACTGTATATAGAATCCTTAGAACCGTTCAGGCTTGAAGCTTTTCAATATAAAAATACAATAAATAAATTATGGAACATTTGGTTTTTCTTGTTGGTTGTACTTACTAGTTACAGTGTTATTACTTGCAGTCAAAGCGGTTAATGTATTGACATCCCATAAGAAAATTGCTTTGTCCAAGCCAGCACTGGCTACCTGTTCTCGATCTTTAGCATATGCCAACGCCTGCACATAATCACGATGTGTACGTAGGGTAGACATGCAGAAACCTTTATGTGCATTCCACACCTTAACGGTTGTATCACAGCTAGCACTAATCACTTTATCAAAGTATGCAATGGAAAATTCATTGAACGTGTGATATAATTTACAGTACTGAGCTTACAATTTCTGCCATTACAGCACAAAACAATATCGTTGACCCAGTCGTTGTGATGTTCCATTGATTGTATATATTTATCGATAGACTCAGTGCGCGTATTCCACACTCTAATTATAGCGTCTCGACCAGCTGAATATAATTTACCATTGTTAGGATCTAGTTGTAGGGCGTTCACCCCATTACGATGTTGTTTCTCTTCAGCATCCCGTATTACAAAAGACACCTACAATAAGTTATTAAATAACAAAATAAACTTTAACCACATAATTGGTAAATTAATGTTATCCTGCCTGCATTTTTTTGCGTCCTCCTTGGCAACTTTTATATGTCAACATTTTACCAAAGCCGCTTATAGGATTAAATAGCTTTTGCAGCCGGATTTCTATTATTTCCTAGTAACCGCAAGAAAGCTTTTTAAAAACTTAACACAAACCATTCGTTGTGTTTTTTTTTTTACAATTATAAATGATTGGAAAATACAATTAATAAAATACAAAAACCCTTAGTGATGGTCGAATTAGCATAAGTTTTCTAAGAGCAAATTATTTTTCGATAACTTCAATTATTTAAACATGAAGTTGGCAAAGTTTTCAACATTTCCAAGTGAGAGTTCGACAGATGTTCATAAATTACATGGAGAGACCTCTAAATACATTTATTTCTTTAAAAACATATATTTAGAAGTCTCTTTTACATGTTTTTTGTTTAAAGATAGATGTTCAATCATTCTATAATGAGTATAATATCTGTTTCTCTCGCTCTTTCTCACTAATTTGCATATCCTAAAAATTAGTTGTAAGAATTGATAACTTCACTAACGTCAAATATACAACAGCTGATACACCGGCACAGGTTGACATTTGATTTATTTTCCCCCGCAAATATTTTTTTTAAGCTGTGATTTCGTTTTTGGGCCACGTAATTATTATATTTATAAGTTGTATCACATCAAAATAATCAACATAAGAATTAATTACATTCTGTACTACCTCGTGTTAACTTGAAGATCAAATAAAAATGTTTAGATCAATAATTGTATTCAGTTTTGTAGTAATAAATTTTTATTGGTGTCCTACTGGGGCTCAAAAATTTACCACTAAGGAGGTGAAATGTCATGGTAAAGTCGTAAATTTAATTCGTAATGTTGCTATAAATTTAAATGGTTTTTTTTTTTTTTTTGTATTTTAATAGTTTGTAAAGCCGTAGTACAAGAAATGGAGGATGCACTAAGCTCCGTGGATCCCAATAAAATGGTGGATGTAAGCGGTTTCCGTTTGGATTCTAGTGGTAATGCTATAAGTAAATCGGTGCCTATGATAAAATCCGAATTGTACTTAACTGAACTAATGGAAAAAATTTGTAAGTATAAATGTTGAAAAGCACATGTTAATAAAAATGCTCAGTATATATATATAAATAAAAGGTGATAAAATGGATGATTACGTTAAGGCCACATTCAAAAAGACTGGTAAATTCATATTACTCAAAATTATGATGAATGGCCAAATGAATCCTTTAGCTTCCGAGGTAGATTTTGTACAGGATGAAGATCTTAATAAAAGTCTGGGTCATTATGTAAGTACATCATAAACATATTTGTTTTTAAATGTAACAAAAAATTATGTATTATTTTGTTTGTTTGTTTAGTGTTTAGAAATATTAGAAAATCAAGAAGATGTATTTATGAAGGAGTTTCAAAGTGAAAAATTAAATGAAAATTTAGATATTCATATATGTTCTGAAAAAAGTCAATATTGTAATGATGCGCCCCTGCAAGACGATTATGTTTTTGATGACAAGGACGAGTTGTGATTTTAGAACAAAAAAAAAAAAAAACGAAAGAAAAGGTAGTGTTAGAAAATTTTTGTGGCAATTTTTTTTTTATTTTATACAAATTTTTACATGTAAAAAAATGAAATACGAAAAAAAAAATGTATTTTAGCAAAAAAAAAAAATGCCCAGTGTTATGTGTACAATTTCATTTAGTTTAACTAAGAAATATACAAGAGAGCGGCTGGTTAAGTGCAGCCGTGATCGAAATTTAATTAAAAATTTCATTATCAGTACAAGAACAATTGCTTATAATCGCTGAACAAAACAATTTAATGTGTGAATGTGTGTGTGTGTGTGTATGTGTTTGCGTGGGTACGAACATTTTTCCCTTCCACCGATACCATGACGATTTGATTTTTATTAAAAAAGCAAATATACATTATGTGCCCCTTTATATGGACAATTTGCGATGATATTATTACCAACAACAACAATCACTAGAATAGTATATATTATCTTCAACATCAACAATCAACGCTCCCACCACCCTATACCCTCAAGACAAGTGTTTATGTGATGTTGCTTGGTCATGCATACACTCATATGAACGGGACTCTGTGCATGTGTTATTGCGGGTAAGTGTTCGCCCTTTAGCCACCCCAATGCTTTATATTAAGATTTCCTATAAACTTTTATTTGAATTTTTTAATAAAACAGGTGTAGCATACATTCGCATGAGCGTTCATTAAATTATTTGAAATTCGAATAATTTTAATATAAACTTTTCCATACATCTCACTACTCTCCCCTCCTTAGTAATTCTCTTACATAAAAAAACTCATTTTCAACTTGGATAGACTTTTATGTTTGAAGTGTAGAGTAATACTTAATCGTATGTGACTAACTCCTTTCCGCATATACGTATAATTATATGAATATTTATAAAATTTTTACCATATGAAAATTGATAAACGTTTGTTTTTGAATTGTGACATTTATTGCCTAATATGTGGCAGCATCAAAAATGACTTTTGTGATGCTTATAATAGAAAAATAGAGAAGGACTGCCCTCGACGTATATGGGGTAAATGACAAAACTCACAATGAATGATGTCCTGCAATATGGTAGCTGACTATCTGACTGACTGACTGGTACCGTGGCAAGCACGTTGGGTGGGGTTGCTCAAGCCAAGTGTTAATTTGACAACAATACCATGAAATAAAGATTAATGGTACTTGGAAGCTATTATATTGCTTGTGTGTATGAGTGTTTTTTCAATAGACCATCATGTACGTAAACACCGTAATGTTGGCTCAGTTATGTTTAAAGATCAAAATTTCAAACTAAACAAATAAGTAAGAAAACTAAATTTGGCTTAGGCGAAATACCCTCAAATACCCTTCACATCCATAACGGTAGGCGTGGCATATATATAAATATTTTGCCCTCTATTTATCAGATGTTTAGGTTGATTACAAGAAACACTTGAACAAAGGCCCATCCGATTCTGAGACGATCGTTATAATTGAAGGTGAGTGGCATTTGTCGTTTAATGGTACAAGTATCCGCACAAATACAACTTGTCCTTGTTCGCCTTGGGGTGTAAGAAAGATTAACTGAAAAAACTGAATTTAGTTCAGGCGAAATCTTAAAAAGTCTTCGTCAAGGCACGTGTTCTATATTTTATAATAACAACGGGAATATTCTTTAAAGAAATGTAAGAAACATTTCACTGCCGGCATGTCACTTAAGTGATATTGCTCAATTTCAATAATCATCCTGTGTATAAATATTATCAACACCTCGGCTATGTATGCAAACAATATCTCAATTTTTACAGGCGGACCGACAGACATGACTAAATCGACTCAGTATTCGATAATGATTCCAATATATAACTTTGTGGGGTCTGCCATGTCTCGTCTTGGGCGTTGCAAACGTTTCGACATAGCAGTACATGCCTCCCACATACATATGATGATTGGTATAAACAACAACAATACCAACCAATAAAAACAATTTTAAAGCACTTTTCCTGTGTCATCACAGTGTTTAAGAAAATTACACGTGCACACATATACACACGCATTCTATCCATGACAAAATAAAACGATTACAGAACGAAGGGTAAAAATCCATTCGATTGGAGACATATTGGCCTGTGTTTAAGAAATTTTCTATTTATATTTTGTTGTTGTTGTTGTTGTTGCTTGAATTTAATAATAAAAACGATTGTGTGATGATTGCCATATCATCACAAAAGTGTTTCTAATGCAAGGGCCGCGCTAATGTTCTGCATATATACAAACGCACAAACACAAATGAATCGTATGTCAGTCAGTACTTCACTTAAACACTTTAGTCAGTCAGTCATTCAGTCAGTCAGTCAGTCAGACAGATTGTCATTTATTTCCAGAAATCTTAGCTAACCGTTGAGAGGGGTGTTTACCTATAGATGCGCCAGCAACAGCAGCAGCAGCAGCAGCGGTCTTACACAATAACTCGAATGTTAATGACTGAAAAATCGTGTAAGAAGAAGAAAAATAGCACAAAGGCAAAAAAAAGAATATATATAAAAATTAATTTTGTTGGGATTTTTGCCACGTTTCTGGTTCTTTGATATCAATCTCAAGCTCTCTATATATGTTATGTGCATACACACCGTAATGAATAGATAATAATAGAGAAAAAGCAGTTGTAGTAGTAGTAGTAGCAGAATGGTCTTTTATGACATGAGGTGAAGTGCGGAGAAATGGGTGGTGGGAGATGCTGTAAAGGTCCTTGAATGAAATTCCTGAAATTTATTACAATATGAAGAAGACAAATTATTTAATTACGTTTTCATAGCAATAGATGCTATGTGCACACACAATCACACAATCACGCATATGTGTACATGAGAATACGTTTTAAAAAAAGATATTTTAACCAATAAAAAAAGGTCACCTTACAACGCTTCACATATCTTCTTGACCAATGCAAATGACATTCTGTGATCATTTAAGCAAATAAAGAAATTTGATTAAAGATGGGATACAATTGTTATAATGTAATGTGCTTAAAAATGTGTCATAAAAAAGTAAATTTGGCTAAAATCGAATCTGAAATACCTTTCACATGTACTTGCAAGCGGTAAGCATGGCAGGTACATAACTCCGACCTCTAATAGCGAATGTATTAAGTACAAGTTTTACTATGTGAAACATCCAGAAAGAGGCATCAGGGACTCTGTATATATATTCTTGATCAACGTCAAAAACTGAGTCGATTTAGGCATGTATGTCCGTGTGTCCGTCTGTTGTTGGTATTCTCACGGGCGTACATTTTGAGATATTGAGCTTTGCACGCAGATTGCTACTTAAAATGGGCAAAATCGGTGAAGAGCCACGCCCACAATCGACAAAAATTTATTTATCTGCCACAAAAATTAAGCTATAAACGTGACATTTTGTACATATATCTATAAATATTCGCTTCATCAATGTGCCAAAAAAGGGCGTAATCGGATAATAGACACGCCTACAATCAATAAAAAAAATTTATTTTTGCCACAAAAGTTGATCTAGGAACTTGAAATTTGGAATGCGCATACATAGTTATCCCATTGACTGATGTGCCAAAAATGGGCGTGGTCGGATAACGGATACGCTTACAATTTACAAAAAATCATATTCATCATAAAACTAGACTTCCAATCGGATACATAAGACATATACTATAAAAAAGGCGCATATATATATGCCACGCCCACCTTTATGAATGTGGAGGGTATTTAAGATTTGGCCTAAGTTAAATTTAGTTTTCTTACTTGTTATTATTAGTTAGGCAGAGACTAACTAATATTCAAAGAGATTCAAAGAGCACTAGCTCGCCCCTATCAGCTCAACAAACGTTATATTTGCTCACTTTGTGGCAAATGAATAAATTTTTATTGATTGTGGATGATCATAAGCCCCCATACACATATGACGGGGGGGATATAAAAATTACATTTTCTGTTAAAAATAACGTTAACACAAAACATTTTATTTGTATAAAAAATTACCGTAAGCACATATTTGTCATATTAAGGTAGATGAACCGATAGTTTAGGCAATTTTTTGTTATTTATTAAAATATACAAATACTTAACCTAAATTATAAACAATATTTAGATTTGATTTGAAATATTCACTGCGCCCTAATACCGCCAGAAATTTTTGTGTCAAATTCTAATTCTTTGAAGAATGCCATCCAACCACCTGAGGCTTACAAAATAAAATTAAACTTATGGTTATGGTCTTAAAGTATTTTTCATTGTATGAAATATTGAAGTCAGGTTTTTCTAATTTTCAAACAAAAAGAAAGAAAAATCGTTTTCGTTTTTGTTGAGTCAATATCAAGTCAAAGGCGACTGGAGAATATTTTTATAATATATATACACTCATCCCTCGTTTTACACGGTACTCGTTTTCCACGTTTTCGACCTTACGCGGTTTTTAAAATCAAAATTAAAAAAAAAAAGTAATGTAGAAATTGACTAATTTGGACTGCACGCGAATTTATTTCTATTTAATTATAAAACTGGTCACACTTATATAGTTGTAGTCGTTTTCGTTTTACCCGGTTTTTCCCATGAAATACACGGTTTTGTCAGGAACGTATCTTCCGTGTAAAACGAGGGATGGGTGTACTTTATAGGCTTCTCTCTGTGTATTACAAACTCTTTGACGAAAGTCATAACTTTTTGCATCTCCGTTGGTAGTAAAGAAACGCCCAAAAGATCTTGACCCAAAAACGTCAAACTTTGGTCAAACTGAACCTAACATTTTTATTTTGATAAACCCGAACCTGAACCCAATTTTATCGGAGTTTCAGACTTTGCCATTTATTAGTATATTTTTTGTTTTGTGGAGGGTATAAAAACGTGTATGTTTGCATCTACATTGTAGATGTAAAGGGTACTTAAGATTTGGCCTAAGTCAATTTTTTTTTTTTTCTTGTAAAACAATCAAGATAAACATTGTCGCTGTATGTTTAATACGTGTATGCTAAACTCATCGAAAAGGTAAGGGGTAACGATGACTATCAATAAGAAACAAAACTAAGTAGAAAAGACAATTAAATGAATACCAAGAAGAAACACAAAATCCACCAAAGTGTTAACACAGTAAGTAAATGCTTATCAAGGTGTGGACAGTTGAAACATTAACATGAATACATGTGGAAAGCAGGACATTTCATTTCATTTAAGTCCGTTCCTATTTTAGACCTTTTTCTACTTCAGTAAAGATTTTTATTATGATGGGGAAGTATACTAAGTTTGTTATTGCGATTGCAATGTACACAAGGAGAGACCCTGCGTGGTACATATATATTCTAGATCATCCCGAACAACTTAGTGGATACAGAAATGTTCGAGTTCATGGTAATAAAAGTGAGATATTAAGCTAAACTTTGGTTAACATATTATCAGTTCATGTCCGTACAATGCCGGTGAACGCATATAATCTTCAGTTGCTTACTTTCACCTTTAACTACAGCCTTTTGGCTGACACGCTTACACTTATTATTAAAAACAATGTTTTAAACCTATTTTGTTGTACCTCGTATAATGGCCAAGGTGCGCGACTTTCTTGTATGCCAATGCCTCCAAGCATTTGTTTGAATAACTTTTATAATATTATACACAAAGAAGCAGCTGTTCCCTCACACTTATGATATAAAGAAGCAGCACAAATGTACATGAATAGATTTGTTATTTAAAGGGAAGATTCTGTTAAATTTTACGTTTATAACAAACGAATATATAGGAGTTTTGAATCACACCTTGGTCAAAAAGAAATTCTCTACCAAAATAATATACACAAGACGATTACGGGAGGTTGTTATTTCACATCTACGAATGTTTTTATGTTGCTTTTTGCGGTACGCTGCTCCAAAAGGCGGTGCTTTGTTGCCATTACTTTATGTAGATAATTTATTTATCACGACGCGTATAATATAATTTTGCATGGACACACTACTAATCAAGTTAATGGTTAAAAAAGTTGTTACATCGTTTCACAGAAGTTCTAACAAAATTGTCTGCCATTGATCAAATGGTGAAAGCGTTTTTCAAAGAAATGTTAGCCAATGTTATATATGTTGACGAATACAATCATCGTTTTAAAGCAAAGCATTCATGAGAGGGGATAATAATATTTATTCGATTGTTTTACAAAATTTGAAATTTTCTTTTGTGATGCTGGCCTAGGTTGAATATATTTATGATTTTCAGAATTCTGAATTTTTCTCAATCTTCTGCAAAAAATCTTCTTGCAAAAAATACTGATGCTGATTAAGAATATATATACTTTATAGGGTCTCCATCCAAACGACATTTTTCTACCCCCATCTTATGTGGAGGGTATAAAAGTGACGGTTGCCCAAGGTGGCGTATAAGCAATTTTTTCTTAGTCTATTGTATTTGTTATTTGAAACGAGAAGGTTTGATGAGTTGAATGCTTCTTTATTCTAACCTACCGGCGGCAAAATTATTAACTTGTACCTGAGAACAATTCAATGTTAGGCAAGTGAGGCAATGTGTACGATTAAAGAAAGTTTTAATAAGAGGACATTTTAATATTGAAAAAAGCATTTTTCATTTTTTATTTGTATGTACACACATGTACGATGTGTATGATGCGTACACGTTTAAGGTTGCAAAATTGAAATACAATTATAAATAAAATCAGGATACACCTGTGTTCTCCTACTGCTTGTGTTTTCTCTATAACTTGCGGCATTTCAAAGAAAATGCCTGAAAATGCTTTCAAGTCCATATTTGGTCATCTGAAAAATTATATATTTTATACGTCTGTACGTATATAGTAATGGAATACGAAAAGAAAAAAAAGAAAAAAAGAAGAAAAACAAAAAAAAAGGGGTTAGTTGTGTACTTGTCGCCCCGCTTTAAATACCAATTCATCGTAATGAAGTTTCATTTTACGCACACGATACGCTCAATACGGTTAATACAACAACATCATCATCATCAACAACAACAACAACAACAACAATAATAATAATAATAATAATAATAATAATAATAATATCAACAACAACAACACCAACAGCAGCAGCAGCTATAAAACACACAAACCCGCTTAATCTGTAGTTAGCAACAAAAGTTTTGTTGCACTTTTTATCAACAATTTCTTTGGCTGTGTGTGTGTATGTGTGTGTGCATGTGCTTTACTTTTGCATTTCGTTTCCACATGCTGGAGGAATAGTTTGTATTGTTGTTGTTGTTGTTGTTGTTGTTAGAATAGGATTTGGAGTGATAGCCAAGGAGCGACTAGCAAAATATGGTCACGACGGCATTGTCAACATTAGCCAGCCACACATATACATCAATACACATCCCCTACATATATATATAATATTTCTTTTGTATTATATGTAATATACGTGCGTGTGTGTGTGCGTATGTTGAATCGTTCATCATAAATGCCACAATTTTTATTGTCAACTAATAAGTGGCAATAGCTGTCACTGTCACTATTCGCTAAAGCGCTATATAATGCAGTTCCAACAATTCCAAACATTTCTAATAACACATCACACAAAATATAAAAAAATAAAAAATATACAAAATTACACAGGCTGCATACTACTACTATACTACTATATATGTAGGGAATGTACATTTCAATATTCTTCTTCTTCTTCTTCTTCATCATCATCATTTCTCTCCATTAACTATTAAAGCAACTATATAAAAATACACGTATGCACACACACATGCCGGCAGCTCAAAATAGAACATTAACGATGCATTTGGAATATTCAAAACAGTCCAGTAGCAATTAAGATAAGCCATTAACACGACGATTACGTCTTGTCTTCTTTTCTGTTCTTCTTCTGTTCTGTTCTGTTCCATTCAAATCTGACGCTTTGTTGGATGCGCAACGCACTTGCTATACCCAAAAGCCATGTGTGTGTTCCTCTCAAGTAAAATTTGTGTAGCTTTGCATACCAAACTGCGGTTGGTCGGTCATTTGTTGTGTGTGCCTATCTATACACAACACATTTGCTCTGTTGTGTGGCGTACACGTTTCGAGAATTTAAAAGGTCTTCAAATATAAAATTAGCAATGCAATCAACAAGAAACAAAAAAAATAAAAAAAGAACTGAAATTTGTGTCAGGTGATAAAGCAAAAAGCATACAAAAGTATGCCAGGCATGTTTCAATATGTTTGTTTAATATCAAAAGATATTATGTTTGGTCAACTTTGCATTCAATATAAAAATAATTATCGCTTTTTGATTAAACTGTTGGCGTATGTTGAAGAGTCATTTAGGCTCAAATGAATAAAGTTTTCTCCAGAAGAAATCGACAACAATGAATCCAGATGGGATATCAATTCTTGAGAGAGATTGACACCACTCTACTTGTAGATCGGGCTCTTCTTGTACACTGACCATTTTTACTTACCATGAGGTACACTTTTTTATGTTACAGAAAATTGAAAATTGTTAGTTTTATAAAAATATGTTTTTATTTCAAAAGTTTGTTACAAAGATGTGAGGACGTCGTATACGTAACATAAATTCTATGAATCAATGAATAATTGTACGTAACAATGTAACGCACATTGAAGATTTTAAGCACTGTTTGAACGTACGTTAACCGTTCGCAAAGTTCTTTCCGACATAAGGAAATTTAATCATTCTAAAATTCACTTCACCTGGTATAGATACCAGGTCAACTACGTTAAAAGTTATAAATAAACCTCTAAAACATTTCAACATTTATAACATATCCATTATGTATGCCTTTCTGTACGTTTTGTAACAATAAAAAAATAAAAAATACTAAATATTTCTGTGTAGTAAAGCATTCCTTGTCATCGGTCATGGCTAAGTTATCACGGCCGTTTGAATGAAAGTGCTCCAGCTAGAATGGTGTTCGAAAGGGAATTGGAAGGACGTTGCATAAGAGGCAGGCTGAAACTACGGTAAAGGGACCAAGTACTTGATGCCCTGCAAACACTTGGTGTACAAAACTGGAGAAGGCGCACCAATGATGTCATCCCGTAGTCTAGGTGTTATAAATATTTGCATAAAATCAATATACTCCCATATCATTATTACGGTTGGAATAAAAAGTAGCTATAGCTTAGACAGAATTTTAAATACCACCTACCCCTACATGCAAACCTGTTTATGCCTACAATAGTGTAATTCGCACATAAATTTTAAGTGGTCGATACCTAAACGTTGTCTAATGAGAGCTTGACAATTGATCTATTTCGCTCATTTTAAATTTCCAACAACATGCACCAGTTTCTGTAGCTACAATACGTTCTGCTACGTGCTGCTGAGGTACTATGCAACACATATTTACTGCAATAGTTATGAAAAAGAGAGCGAACATGTTACGCGTAAAAGTGCTGGTTAACCAAGATTTGACTAAATATAGAAAATTTTCTTCGTTATAGCCTCCACATGCGATGGGGCGTTTGCAAAGCTCGAAAGAAGGCGTCAGTGTCCCCGTAAAGTATATATAATGTAGATCAGTATGAAAATCTACACATGCCACACATGCTCAAGGTGTCTTACTTAACTTAAGACGTTGTAATAATCGTAACTTTCAACTGCCATCAATGGCCAATCATAAAGCACTTTATGTTACTTAATTAATTAGTTTTCCAGTTTTCATTAATCACAAATAAAAAATAAAGCAAATGTATAAAAACAATTGTGTGGTTAGCCGTTCATGCAACTTTTGGTTTTAGTCGTTAAAATGAAAATTTAAAAAAAATAAGGGAACAAATAGTATTAGAGTGAAAAGTAGAAAAATGAATAAGAACAACACCAACAATAATAATAATAATAATGTATCGTTCTTGTTGTTGTTGTTGTATGATTTTCAGCTCAACTCAAACAGAAACATTCAGGGAATGTAAAGACTTGGTTCCCATGGACTGGCTTACTAACTTGCTGACTAAATCTACACACATTAAAGGCCGCCATACATGAACGTTAACGTTCACGTTAACGTTAAAATGTTCAAAAGGCACCGCTGAAACGAACAGATCTAAACGATCTGCACTTTGTCGCTGTTTCGATTTAATTTTTGTCTGTGTTTTTGTTTTTATTTTTAGTCTCTTTGCCATCATTTTGTTTATTTTATTTGTTTGTTATCATTGTTGTTGTTATATTGTTGTGCGCTGTGCCTTGTGTGAAGTTAAAATTTTATGTTTTATGGGTACAGAGAGATGAGAGAATATCGCAAAAAAAAAAAAAAAAAAATAAAGATAGACAGAGAGGGAAAGAGAGAGAGTTAGCAAAGCGAAATTGTTGTCATCTCTACTTTTCTTTGTTTACTTTTTCATAATGATATGGGGGTATATTGTATTGGTTGAAACGTTTCTAAGTACCCGAAGACGGCGAGCTACACTCTCAAAAATATATATTTTTTTGATTAGAATCATTTAGCTTAGTCTGCGTAACCAAGGACATGCCCACAATGTCGCCCTAAACCTTAAAACTATAGTTTTTTGTCCCAAATTTTCCGATACCGATCTGAAATTAAGTACATCAACGTAAAAAGTATCGTAGGGAAAATAGGCAAAATTGCTTCACGAGCTCTTTAAAACTTTGAAAAGTTCAACGAGCTGCGCTAGGCTGTATATGTCGATTCTTGTAAAGTAAATTCTGATATCAAAGAAAAGCGAAATTTGTCCTTTATTTGTACATTCTAAAGGTACATGAATAATTGGACCAGCTGTTTGAAAGTTATATAAAGAAAATGGTATTAATTGAATAGAATAATATCACAGTGCATGTTTTATGCAAACAATGCAAACATTTACATGAATGTTTGCTTTTGTCCAACTTTTGTAAACTTTTTGAAAAATTTCCCCTTAATCCTTAAGCACTAAGCTGGTACTTCTCACATTTGATAGATCTGTTCACATTAAAATCTTTTATATATAAAATCTTCTTTTGATTTCTCATGCTTCTCTGAGTATTTGTAATTCTACTGCAAAGTTAATTTCATAAGCGTAGGGTATTTAATAATTGGTATAAACTTGTGTTTCATAACTATTACAATATTTGCATGTCGCTTATTTATAACAAAAGAAATTCTTATTTTTCATTTCATACCAATATTTACCGGTTAGCGGTTCTAAGTGATATTTTTCTCCTCCTCTAACGCGCGCTGATTACATAATTCAAGTACTATCCGCATGTCTTTCGAAATCATTTTCATTAGAGCAATTTGTCGCCATTGTTTGGTTGGTTGGCTTACGTTTGCTCTTACAGGATAATATACTACGAGTAACTGTAGAAATTGTTATCCTAGACTTTCACTTTCATAACGTTCACGTTCATACTTGGATTTTAACGAAAACTTTTTTTCAAGACTTTGTTTGCTTGTAAGAAACTTTCTGTATAGAATTGTTGTTATTGTTGTTGTTGATGCTATTGTCGTTTTGTTCAAAATCACTAAAAATTATCTTCTTCTATAAAAAGGAAAAACAAGGCTTTGTAGAGTAAAAGAAATTTTATTAGTGAACTCAACATGCACTTACTTCCAAGTGGTTAAATTACGGTTGGATGCTGCTACCGCCGCTTCTTCCCAGCTCTGTCAGGTGAGGTTGGCTTGGTAACTGTGTTGTTGTGTGTTTCTTTTCCTTCTATTTCACTTATTACATTAATGTCAATATTGTTGTAATAAATTTTTTTTAATCATTTCTTTTTTTTTTTTTTCGTATAATATAACAAACAGGAAGATTTCAAGATTGATTTTAGTTTAGGGAAAATTGTAACAAGTAAGAAAACTAAATTTGGCTGGTGTGGGCGAAATCTTAAATACTTTCCGTATGAGCGGGACAGATGCATGATTACACCTTGTAATGGGGTATGCGTGTTCATTATCTGACCATGCCCATTTTAGGTAATTCGATAGATTAGGTAATTACAAATCTATATAAATTTTCAATCTTATAGCAAACTTTTAGTGACAAATAAATAGATTTTTATCGATTACGGAAGTGATTCTTGGTCAACTTTGTGCTCTTTGTGCAAAAATTAAAATTTCAAATCATTTTCTAAAAATTGATGACTCTTAGTTATTTTTGTAGCAACATGGGCAATGCCACGCCCATTTATTAGATATCCTTAAAAAGCTACAGAAATTTCCAAATGTTTGCAAAAAATTTGATCAAATCCAAAGTTATCAGTCAAGCAAATTCACCTTCATTCTCATGATCATAATTTGAACCAGTAAAGTGTCTTGGGAATAAATCTTCAATACGCTATCCATATATATGTAAAAAGTGGGCATGGCGGGTACATAATTGTGCGCAGTAATTGGTATCGTATCAATTTGTAAGTTGGGTTCTATTAAATAATATTTTATTACAAATTGAGGCCGTTCCCGTCATTATCTCTTTATTGATAGAAATAAGTATATGTAAATATGTGTGCAAAATTTCAATTTTAAACTTATAGGTTAAGGTTAAGGGGTCGATTTGCTTACTTTAAATAGAAGCTTTTATCAACTTAATATCTGAAAATTGACTACCGTGAGTTTTTATACAAAGGAAGGACACAGGAACGGACAATTTTAGATTCAGTTGGACTTTGATGCTGATGAAGAATATATATATTTTGAAGGGTAATATGTATATTTTGTGACACTTTCTTTCAGCAAACCTAGTACACCTTCATCACTAATGTGGTGGCTTATTATAAAAGTTAAAAAAGTGAAAATCAGAATTAAATTGAACTCACAACACATGTCCCCCATGCATGTACAAGCATGTTGTCAAACATATTTATATACATATACAATTGTGCCTAAGGAGCGTACATACAATTTGGCAAACTATTACGAGTAGTATAAATGGATGATTCCGATGTATTAGGTATCGCGACTCTACACACGTTCCGTTTCGTTTTATTTGTACAATGTGTTGTGTGTTGATTGTGTTCGATTGTTACAAAACAACAAATGCAACAAGCAATTCACCTTGTCCAACATCTGTTTCATATCTTCATTTGCGTTGAATAGATTATATGTAAGCAGGCTATCGATATATACACAAACATAAAAAATGCATTTTTTTCGTTGTTGCAACACAAAATAACTACAACGTACGGGCTGGTTATCAACATGGCCATGCCTTTCGGTCTTACACCTTCGTTGGGTACTGTCTTGTAAACGCTGACTAATGAAATGTGTACACTTTCGAGAAGAGCAGATAATGGCTTTTATTCCACCCACTCTATGAATGCTAGCAGTTTCATAAAAAATTACTGTAGACAGAGGGATGGACACATGTAAGTTGAGGTCAAAATCGATGCTTACATATTGACAATAGGTTTCATGTGGGTTCCTTTCTATACGTTGTATAAACTAATATCAAAAATAAAACAGAGAGTGTGAGGAGGAGTATTCGGACGTTGTGCAGGTTGTAGCAAAGAAACAAGTGATGCCTTTGCAACACACACATATTTATGATATTTAATTGATAATTTTTGAATGTTTCGCATAAAATAATTTTTTGTCAATATTTTCTCTCATTCTTCATGCCAATGTCACAGCAGTAGATCAATCAAATATGCGGCATTTTTGCAGTCAGGCGGTTAAAGCAAACAAGTTCTATTTGCTTCATTGAGAAACGAAGCACAAATAATGGTCAATCGGAAGAATCTTAAATGTATCGTTACGTTTCCACACGTTCATCCGGTTCAGAAAAATGGAAAGTACAAGAAAAAAAAAAAAAATTAACTTTTTCAAACACTCATGCAATATATGCGTATGAACGTATAAACGCATATATACGCATTCGCATAAAGAAGACTTTGCAGTTGGGCTGAGTCAACCAGCTATCCAGCCATCTAGCCAGTTCGGCATTTACGCAGAAGCCTGTAGTTTTATTGAGTGTGCGCCCGTTTTTCTACTGACCATCGCCGATAAGAAAAACAGAAATTCATTTGAAAATATTTCATGTTCGGCATTTCGTAGAGTCTTTGTCGCTGTTCCTTTTTTTATTTTATTTTAAGTTTTCTTTGCATACAAAGCGTACATGACGACTGCTTCCAAGTGTGTATGCATGTGCGTTGGCTTTATTCTTTGAATGACCGCAAGAGATATAAACGCACAATTTGCTACTTAAAGTCACAGAAACCTTTCTATAAACATATTACAAAGAACACTATTACAAACCTGTGCTCCCATGGTACATATGCGTAGACGCTTATAGAAGGGTGTGTAGGCACATATATGTCACATTGTAGTCATAATTGTAGCAACATGTTTTGTGTACACAATGTGACCACGTCAGCCGTCCAGTATATTCGTCATCGATCATTACCCATCTCGGTATACACGACGTAATGGTTGCTTTTCCTTTTTGTTTAACTAAACACACACTTGACATGCGATTAGCCATAGTTTACGTTGTATTCCTTAGCTCTGCAGTGAATATTATTCTCAACTTTGGAAAGTCTGCTACAACAACAAACCAGAACAGGTTTTGTTAAACATGCATCATTACAGGCACTCATCGCCATCATGATCAGACTAAATGAAAATTGAGACAGACTTCTTGAACGGGTTGGTCATTTTATTCTACTGTTTGGACGGTTTTGTGGGTAATTTTTTTAAATTTTGTTTTATTTTTTATTAATTTTAAAAATTCATTGTTCTCCCTTCATAAACATGTACGCATATTTGAGTGGTTGTTGTTATTATTGCTATTTAGTTTATACATACCTAGTTACCATAGTTGTTGTAGATTGGTCTCATGTCATCTGTAGTTGCAATCTTGTCGTCCTTACCACTTGGTTAGCCGTCCATTAATTTAAAGTTGCAGTCATTATTGTTGTTGTAATTGTTTTTATGTAAAAATATATATAAAAGAACTGCAACAACAAAAATTCATATTGAAATGTAGTTGCTGTTGTAGTAGTAGTTGTTGTTGCTGTTGTTGTTGTTGCTGCTTTTTTTTAAAGCGGTAAACTTGAAAGTATAAATTTACAAGTAAAAGAACTTTTGATAAAAGTGCAGTTTGTTGCAATATGAAGTAGAATGAAATGGAGTTGACTGCCACATACCAACATACAAGAAGAAATATATATAAAAATAAATAAGGAAAAAAAGCTATATTTGGTTTGGTTTGGGCAACATTTTGAATACCTTCTACATCTGTATACGAACGGTTTGCAAAGCAAACGTGATTATGACCTCTAGTACAACTAATCATCCTAGACAAATCGCTTTCACAACCTTGCCTGCTTTAAACGTTTACTTTTTCCACCTGCCTATACCATAATGGTCAATGTGTCACATTTTCACCACAATTTAATTTTTGCTTCTACTTATCAAAATAAAATTTAAGCTTCCGCTAGAATGAATTTCTGAAACGATGCGGCATCCGTTACATTCGTTTTCGCCATATAGATATTTTGATGAAATTTGATATAAAGACACCTCTTGGCTGAAAAAAGCGCTCTTTTAAACATGACTTGAAGCGTATTGAATTCTTACGGTTCTTTGCATAATGTTCATAATAATAGCAGTGCTTATAACTACGATCAAAAAAGTACGATTTTATTAAAAAAAAAAAAATTTGAATAAAATTTCAAAGCCTTTTCTTTATTTAACTATGATCAAAAACAAACTGAATTTATAGAAAATTATTATGAACGCATAAGTCGCACTCTTTTTTTTTAGATGCCGTCTCCTCATAACGAATTTCATGGAGTTATAATACCCTCCACATAAGATGGGGGATAGTACATATAGTTTGTTATTCTGTTTGCCAGACCGAGAAGGAGACCATACAAAGTATATATATTCTTTATCAGCATCAATAACTGAGTTGATTTAAACAAGTATGTCCGTGTGTCCATGTGTCTGTTTGTCTGTTGGCATTCTCACAGTCGTAAATTTTAAGATATTGAGTTAAAATTTTGTACAAGCGCTTTTAGTACACGCAAATCGCTATTAAAAATGGTCAAAATCGATCAAGAGCCACGCCCACAATCGATAAAAAACTATATATCTGCCACAAAATTTGAGCTATAAACTTGAAATTTGGTACACATATCTATAAATATAACCTAGATCGATGTGCCAAAAATGGGTGTGGTCAGATAACAGATACGCCCACAATAGACAAAAAACCTTTTTATATGCTACAAAAATTGACCTATGAACTTTAAAAAATGGTGGCCTCATTTAAGGTTAGCCCCTTCATCAATGTACCAAAAATGGGCATGGTTGGATAACAGATACGCCCACAATTTACAAAAAACTATACTTTACGTAAAACTCCACTTGCAAGCTGATACGTAATACAAACACTATTAGAAGGTGAAATCATATACCTGCGACGCCCACTATTGTAGGTGTGTAAATGTGATTTAAGATTTTCACGAATATGCTGAAAATGTGGCTTAGATTGGGTTTTATAGGTTGATTCGTTAGAACAGTTTGAGGTTTGGAGTTATTGTTTTTATATGAATTTTCTTGTTATAACGAATGGCTAATGTTTTATATAAAAGGTTTGTTTTAAGTAGTAATGGAATATCTCATAATTTACTGTGAAAATGTTTTGTTTGGAAATGCACCCATCCCTCGTTTTACGCGGTACTTGTTTTGCACGTTTTCGATCTTATACGGTTTTTAAAATCAAAATAAAAAAAAAAAAATTATGTAGAAAATAACTAATTTTGACTGCACGCTAATTTATTTCTACTTAATTATAAATCTGGGAACACTTCAGACGTATATTGTCATAAACTTGTACTTATGTTGTACTTTGATAAAAAAAAAAAAAAAAAAAAAATGGGAGTTATTTAAATGAAGTACAATATTTTTTTTCTATGAAATTTATTTCAATTTTTTTTTTGTTTTACAAATAAATTTGACTATTTTTATGTTTTCTATAATTTAAATGATATTTTTATATTTAATTAAGTGTATAAGTTACATATTGTGTTTCATAAATGTCTTAAAAAAGCACATTTATAGCCGTTTTCGTTTTACCCGGTTTTTCCATATAAAAATTATTTTTTCGATATACACGGTTTTGTCAGGAAAGTATTTCCCATGTAAAACGAGGGATGGGTGTATTTGCAAAAATGGAAAACGCTTCGTTTCTATGAGGTAGACGATGGTGTAGTAGTACAGTTGAGCAGTTCATTCGCGCTTACTACCTTACTTTTGTCAACTCTATATAATCGCATCACTGGCATATACATAAGCTTTATCCATAATGACATAAAGGCGAAAAGAATTTCTGGAAAAACTAACTAGACGGACCTTTGATTATAATGATGCAAAATATTTTGATTAAAAGGCTAGCTGGTCTGCTTAAAACAACAACAATATTTAAGCAATTGTAAAAATCGATAAGGTGGCGTAATTGTGATGGTCCCTTCGCACATAAGAGTTAATGAATTAGAAGTGTGGGTAAGGTTGGTATGCGTATGTGTATGTTAGAACATAAAAATTCTCTACACCCGAGAGTTTGTTGAAGAGAGTATTTCTGGTAGAGAATGAGTGATAGAAGAGCGTAATATGTTTAAATCTGACTCGTGTGTGGTAAAATGAGGTCAGTTCTTTATTGTATACTCCTCATAAGGTGAGAGGTATATTAAGTTTGTTATACCATTTGCAACATCCAGAAAAGGAAGCCACCAGAGATTCTCATAAAAATCTTGATCGATCTGGCTATTATGAGTCATTGAGTTAAAATATTGCACAAATATATCTTTTATCTACAGACAGGTTTCATTTTTAGATGCGGGTGAGATATGTTGGTCAGGTGCCATGCCCACAAATAGGTAATTATAATTAGGGCGGATGTCTAAGTTCTAAAACAGGACGGGATTAAATGGCAGACCTTTAAGAAACCGTTATAGTTTTGAAGTAAAAGTTAGCTACTTTCCTTTTTTATGGTCTAAACTGCAATAATTTTAACTTATGATTATAACCCACACTCTTACATGCACCTATTATGTTAGATTACATGGGTACAAACGTACACGACATGTTTTGGAGTTAACATATATCATGGTAGGGTGCGATGATAATAATTGTTGGCCGTAAAAGTAGTGATAATGTAGCAGCATAGTGGTGGTTGGTGGGAGCAACATAAAGTCCAACCCTTTATTAAAAGATGTCCGCTTTCATGTTGGCCTCATGTATAGGCACTGTTGTTGTTGTTGTTGTTGCTGTTGTTGTTATACTGTTGACCGGTTTTATATAGCAAAGCCTGTTTGGCCTGGTATACGAAAAGGGCGGACACAATTACTACATACCACACATATACACTTACAGACACGCAAATATCTCTGTCTCACTTTGTTCGCTACCTTTTTATTACGAGAAGAGAAGGCTGCTACTGCTACACTACATAACTCATGTTGTTTGTTTGACTGCTCTTAGCAGCATAGCGTTAGTTTTCCATTTAATGTCATTTGGGAGTGTGCATGTGTGTGTCATATAGAATATTTGTTGTAATCGAGTAATGCTGTAAGCTTTATCACACTCCATTATGCTTGTTATAACGTATAAGTGTGCATGTGTCACGAGACCAATTACTGGCATAGTCATTGCACATATTTGGCACGTATGTATATGCATCTCTTCTTCATACGCAAGATTTTAATGCACATTTCAAAATTGGAAACTCTCCCGTTCTCTCTTACTCTTTATCTCCAACGGTGTGTGTGTGTGTGTTGAGAAAGCTTACATGTACTCACACACTGCACCATCTCGTATACATTAAATTTCATTTCGTTTCATATCATTTCATTTTCATATTTACAGTTGATTTTACGTGTAATTGGCATTTTATATTGTTTTAATTAAAATTTCATAAAGAGACCTCCTGCACCTATATCATACATTACTGCACTGCATAAACGTATTATAACATTTAATAAATACAATAACAAATGAATGAAATGCGTACCAATTATATGTATTGTACGGTGTATAAGCTTGTGTATGCCTTACATTGGTGTGTGCAAGTTATACGCCGTTGTTTATGTATACAGTGTGCCGGCGTTTAAAACTAAATGAAGTGTTGAAGTAGCTGTTTATTTATTTTGTATTTTGCGTCAAATAGTGAAAAAATTTTGTTGAAAATTTTAAATTGTTAATAAATTACTGCCCACATACCAAAATCAAGCTATAAAAATATCTCATGGGGAGCGTACGCTGAGTTTATTATACCGCTTGTAAACAAATATTTTAAGCAGACTGTAGAGACTTTAATCACAACATATTTTTGATCGTATTTTGACTCAATTGAGTTATGACAGTACGTCCGTCTTTTGTTAAAATTCAATTTAACAAAATCAATTTCTGCTCTTGCGTGTTATCTTTTGAGTTGAGAAGAAAGGCACAGTAGAAGAAGATATTTACTGAAACATGGGTGTTCCAAGTGGGCGATTTGTTTACCTAATATATTTAATATAATTTTTATTCTGAGCGGTTATATAGGTTTTTTATATAACGGTTATTTATAGCTTTATACAAAACTGGCAGATATTTGATTACATCAAAGCAGCACTCTCAGCTTTCTCAACTTACACGTTGGATTCTTTACAGGAAAAGGTTTTTTGTAAATTGAGAGCGCGTCTGTTGTCCGACACCGCCCATTTTTAGTACGGCGATATGTACCAAATATCAACTTGGCATTTTTTTGGCTGATAGATAGATTTTTGTTTACCCAATTTCCTCATTTTAAATTTCGATTTGCGTGCAGAAAGTTGAAGTGACAAAAAAAATATCGGCTCTGATATTTGATATAGTTTGAGGGATCTCTGATGCCTCCTTCTGGGTATTGCGAACGAAATAGCAATAAAGGGAGAGTATAAACAGAGATAAATCCAAATTGATCTAAACTTTTTGATCGTGGCTATTAATTAATTTTCTAAAGAAACTGCCAGCGCTCATAAAGGACGCATCTAAGGCATGACTGAGATATTGAAGCCAATGAAGAGTATTTATATATTACAAGGATTCTGGCATTTGCTTCTCGAACCTACAAAACAAAATGTTAAGCTTAGCTATAATGGGTGGGTAATATAAGAAGTGTATTAAGGAAATGTTCATTGCTGTGCTCTTCTTAAAGTTGGATTCCTACAACAACAAAATAGTACCACAAACATTGTAGACAAAGCACAGCGTAATTGAATTCTCTATATTGTGGAATAAGTAACGGGAAGAAAACTCCTTCGAGAGAAAATTATCTTATTATGTTCACTTGATTAAAATGGAGGTTAAAAGGAAATGGGCACAGGCAAGGGGGTAGTAAGTTACGTACATACAAACTAAATGTAATCAAGTTGAAAATTAAGGAGTTAACGGAGTTTATAAAATCTAATGCAAACCTTTTTAAATGTAACAAGAAAACAGATAAACGAACAGGACTTTCGACCAAGAAAATACAGAAACAAAAAACCACAAAAGCTAAACAAAGGCTGTACAAGGAAGCAAACAAGCAAAGAAGAGCAAACATAAATTCTTTCGATTATTAAAATTTTATTAGAAAATTAAAAATATTCAACAGGGTTGACAGACATGTTTTTTAGGTAATATTGTAAAAAGCTTTAAATAATTGAATTTTCTTCCATGAAAAGAATTACAAAATGAAAACTTCATGAAGCCCACACAATTTTCACACATATAAAATGAATCGATAGTTAGAGAATGTCATCTACAAATTGAATTAATGAATAGAGTGTCGCTTGTATAAAGTGGGAGGTTCTTACAAACATTGCTGATCTTTTCTTCACCATTTTTAGTATGCACAACCATCACACACTTTACCATATACGTACGTAACACACATCATTACATCAACAAGTATATTTTATAGAGTAGGGCAAGAAAGAAATCATGATATTTATAGAATGTATAGAAAAATTCTAAATTCTGGTTTGGAATTCAGCACATCAGGTCATTCCACACCCAGAAGGAGGGCACAGAGACCCCACAAAGTTTATTCATGATCAGTATCAAAAACTAAGTTAATCTAAAGAACCACGTCCGTACGTCTGTCTGTCGTTGACATTTTCATGGTCGTAAAATTTAAGAAACAGACACTTTTGCACACAAATAAATGCTGCATAGTTTCTCTACTTAAATAAATATCTATTTAAATTGGACAAAATTAGTCTAGAGCCACGCCCACAATCGACAAACAAACAACAATACGCCCATAATTTACAAAACATTCTACTTAGCGTAAAACTTGACTTATAAACTGATACGTATTACATACACTAGGAGGGGCGGTATCATGTATCTGCCACACCCACCGTTTGTAAGCTTTCGACGATTTGGCCAAAATTTAGTTTTTATTCTATTTTTTCATTTCTCGTGGTTTTGTGAACATAATTAGGAGTCAGAATATAAAAAAAAAAAACTAGGTTTTCCGACTTCCAGAGTAACTTATGTGACTCTGTGTTATAGGATTTCAGGAGTCAGTGTCCAAAAATTATTCATTAGGGGTGGGTTTTGAGGTTAACAGAAACATGATTCTAATTTTGTAGAGCAACGCATTTGAATATATTATATATCGACGCATATACACGCATATATGCATGTAAATTCATTGAAATATCGTCATGTTAATTGAGTTTTCAGTGAAGCCTAAAGTGTACACAATTCAACATTCCGCATATGTCAGTTGGTTTAATGAATAAAACAGACAACAAACACCCTCAACTTTTGTTTTCGTTTGTTATTGTTATTAAAGTACTTGTAAGTGATCAAACATGTACTTAATGCAACACTAACATATAATAATAACATAAACATTAGCAACTGTGTACAACAACTAATCGGTTGTGATCTCAACTCAAAATTGATAAATGTGCGAATTTACACGAAATTTTCAACTTCATGAACGTAAGACAACAAAAACAACACGAAATAAAGAAAATTACAACAACAACATCAAAAAACCATTTACATATAAATGTATGTACGATTAACGAAAAGGTTATATGGGGTCACGAAACAATCTTTCGATCACAATGCAGTTAAACGCAACAAAATAAAGTGTGAGAGAGTTTGTCCTCCACAAAAAGCAAGACAAAAAATAACAACGGAGACAAATAAATCACTATAACGCCAGCTACTGCACGCTCGGTAAGTGCCCAAAAACAATCGAAAACACCAAAACCCAAAATCCCAGCATAAAATATGTTTTAACAAATACGAAAAAAAGAAAAAAAAAAAAAAAAATGAAATGCAATGAACTGCAGTAAAAATGATGAATTGCTCGTTACCAGCTCCCTTCCATTTTCAACGTTTCTTCGCCGGTTGTTTGTTCGGTTTTTTAAATTTCTGATCGCATGAACAAACAAGGGTTAGCTTGGAGTTAAGTGTTAAGAAAAATTGATTTTATTAGGAGGAGAACAGCCACGGTGTATACACGCTCAGCTCAGCTTGGTATGTGTCCATCGGTCCATACACCATCATACACATGTGTTCGAAATATGTTTTCGTTTTAAAATTCATAAAAAATCCAACACAAACTCATCCACCTAAACCATAAACAATATAGCGAAGAATAAAATGAATGATTTTTTATTTTCCTCATTATCACTCCGATTTGTCAACAAGTTGAACAAGATGCTGAACTAGCTTGAATATTAGTTGAATTAAAAGAAAGTTTCGTGATCCAAGATTGCTAGAAACTTGTTAAAGTAACCCAGAACGCTTTTTCTTGGCAAATAACTTTAAGACAATTATTGAAAGCAACACTCAAAGGTAATTAAATACAAGTAAAAAACTATATATGGCTGAGACCAAAACTTGAACAACCGCCATCGATACATCAACGAAAGCTTTCCTAGGAGTATGTATGTCAATATATCGTCTGTACTTTATAAGTAATAAGAAAAGTTCCTTTAGATTTTAAAAAATGTTCCATTTTTCGTTTTTGTTGCAGCGAACGATTTCGATACCAACCAGCGTATGAATACTACCAATACCGTTGCACAAGTTTGAAACCGAAAGGAAGTGAGAAGAACAACTTTTCCCACATCTCTTGAATACCTATCCGATAGACAAATTTGCATAAAGGTTTTTCTCACCTAAGAAACGGACAACTTAATGGGAAAATACAAATATGTGTATGTGGAAAAGTTGTTCTATTAACTACGCCTACAGTTTGTGAAATTCTGTCTAACCTACCAGAAGGCTGCAACTGCAACTGCAACCGTAACCTAAAGAAACACTTCATGATATTTTCAAAAGAAGATTATGGAGTAAAATGTATTTAAGTTCAAACGAGGAAACGCTTAAGCCACTTTTAGAACCTATTCCTGTTTAAGGACCGTTTAGGAAGTATATTTGTTATGGATTTGCAGCAAAGATTTCAACACAACATACTTGATCTATGCTAAGGCAAGCAGCTTCGAAGTAGATTTATTTGCCGAAAATATAAACACTTTTCTTCTAAACATTCCGGAACTATATGTATACCTTTGGTAGAATTTAAACGGAAAACAAAACTCGGGGAAAGTATAATAAACTACATCTGGCTGACTTATAGACTTTGCTGTTACATTTCAAGACATTTCCACATTTACAAATGGTTGCGTTTTGCTTTTTTGATTAAAAAAATAAAAAAAAATCTTTCAAATGCTGCTTTGTCTGGAATAAATAAAGGCACTGTAAAGAGGAGGAGCAGACTGTTTGAATATCACTCACATTCTTTGTTACAATTTATTGGTTATCAATTTGACAAATTTATTTGAAGTGGCCTCTTAAACGTAGCCTCTGGTTTTGTGTGGGCTTTTCTAAATTTCCAAATTTCTAAACACATGCATCTAATACGAAATGAGGTCAATTTTTATTGAAATATGAAAATAAAATACCTAAAAAAGAAGCTACACTATGCACCACACATATGTCTCCTTTGAGGTGTATTAACATATATCGATGAATGAATTATTGGGCCAAAGAAAAAGAAATGTTGACTGTCGTTCATAAATAGTTGACACATCCGAATGGTTGATTGGTTGTCTTGAGAAATGTCTTTTTAACAAAATTTATGCAGCACTTCTGCACAGTCGTTCAGTGTCATCAACTTCCAATACCTTGTTTAACATCTGCCTTACGATCTTAACTCATGCGTGTACATTTAGGCGGAATAAAAATGAAACTATCGAAAAAAAGAAGGAGAAAAGTAAAAAAGAAGGAAACAATCGACGAAGAAAAACTAAAATTTAAAAGCATAACAGATAAACTGTAAATTTATGCCAACATACCGCATGTACATATGCATACATAACTTATTAAAAAGCGATAAACTCAGTCATCATTTGTGAATTGTTGGACACCTTGACGACAATAATACAAACGCACGGGCGCACACACAGTTAGCTTTTGGGATTAACGTGTACAATGTCTGTAGAAGTGCAAGCATCAGGTCCCTTCAATTCTGTCATTACTATTATTGTTGTTGTTGTTGTCGCTGTTATTGCTCCTTTTCTTTTTTTTTATTGTTCTTTGGTATAAACACTTTGTATGGCATGTCCATTCATTGATCAATTATTTGTTGTGTTGCTGCTGCATAGCCAGAATTATTGAATTTTTATGTTAAATTAAATGCACACCAGTCCGTATCTAAGTAACGATTGGCACAGTTATTCATTCATTCATTCATCGACTAACAGATTCTTTGCCATACCCTCACACAAAGATATTGTGTTAGTAATAATTATGATTATAGGTAACTCGTAATACTTGAACGGAGAGAGATTTTAATCAGAATTAAAAAAAAAAAAAACCAACATTTATACAGAGGCTGTTTTAGGCAAAGCATTTAGCTTAGCTTAGCCTATGATTTCAATATTATGATGGTAAAATTATAACTGGAGAAGGCGCGCCAACGATCGAAGCGCCTGGCGTTCTCTTCTGTAACAGGCCAAAGACCTACATAGGTTGTAATGATGATGATGATGATGAAAATTATATCTTAGTATAAATGTGAATACCAAGTGCTTGGTGAAACCCTAATTTTCATAGATCAATCGGAGGTTTGACTCCTGGCTGCATTCTTCAATTACGGACGTACGGACAAAAGCACTGCCTTGCATAACCTAAAGTGATTTATTCCCTATTCCGTATGTCTATAGAGTATTAAAAACAGATTGTTAAAAGCTTGGCGGATATTCAAGACATAGCCTAAGTCAAACTTATCTTTTATGAAACATGATCGACATTTATTTATATATATACATATACGTTTTATTAGGAGAGAGATAGTCTCGAAATGCAAAGACATTGGCAAACAACTCGCAACACCTGATCACACCAACAATACCTGTATATTGAAAAGCATTTATACAGTTGATTATAACAAGGGTTCAAATAGGTAGAAAGTTTTTTAGCTAATATAAAAATCAATAAATGCCACAATCAACTCTCTCTACATGTTTTTTATTATACCCTCCACATAACTAACTTTGTTGTTACATTTGCCGGCGTCAGGAATTCCACGAAGCATATATATAAAAAGAAATATGAATCGTTTGAAATATATAATATCCGTCCATACGTCTGTCTGCTGTTACAATGCTTCTCGGTTATAATTTATAAAATATTAATACACTACAAGCAGTTTGGTATTTATATTAGGTAAAGTCACACCCACAATTGACAATACTTTGTTTATTAGCCATAAAAATTGAGCAACAAAGTTTAAAATTCCCGGAATATGTTTATATTAAGTCCGTCCATTGATTTACCGTGGGCAGAGTTGTATAAAAAACAAGATTTTTTTTTTGATAAAATAAATTTCTTGAAAAAAAAATAAGAATTTAGCACTTATTATAAATAAAGCTGTTGTACCGAGGAGATCCATTTTCAATAGTAACCCGTTCCAGTGCTAAATTTCATTAAAAAAAAATATTCAAAATTTCGACCGAAAGGTTGATAACAAAAAATACATGTAAGGACAGAGCGACATGTTTATACATTCGATACAATTTTGTTGCTGTGGCACAAACAATGCACCCAACTTTACCACTTTGTAGAGTAGGGTGTACACTGTAAACATCAAACATACACATACAATGCACGTTTAGGTAAAGACTGCTCTTACTTGTTGTTTTTATTTTGCTTTTATTCGCATTTTTTTATTAACGTCATTTTTATTGAATGTTTGTTTAATTCATGAGCCTAATCGATACAACTGTAACAATAACAACTGTTGACAACTGTATACAAGTGAACTGAAAAGAAAGTAAAGTGCTGAATTTTTAGTCCTAGACCAAACCGTAAGCACTCTAATATCTACATAAAAAACTAAAAGCGTGGCAGGTAATGACGTCTGTTAAGGTTTTTTTTTTTTTTTGGGAATTGTGGGCGTGTTTGTTAGCTTTACACATAATTTATAAATATGTCCAACAATTGTTGTCACTTATAAATAGATTGTGAGGATGTGTGTCAAGCCATGTTGTCCTTACATTGCACACTGAATATATACCTTTAACTGTAAACGTCTACACTTCTTCAAATAAAATTTCACACAACTACTATATTTACTACTGCTAACTACAGCTACTACTGTTAGGTTTAATAAATATTAATGAAACAAAAAAACAGGAAAACTGTTAGCATCTGTAGTGCTCAGTATTGAATAATTTAAATGCTCGTCATCCTATACATAAAACTACAACTATACAACACAATCGTTTTTTAACTGTTTTCTTAGGATATAAAACGATGATCTTTGCATCATAGGAAATACCTGGCTGTGAATAAAACACAACACAAAACGGGATTTCACACACAGCACACAAGTGCTGTTACAACATGTAAAACATATAAAAAAAAGTTGTACTTGGTTTAGGTCAAATTTTGAATGCCCATCATGGGCATAGGCTAAAGGGTGTGATGAAAGCAGTCGTTCCTCCTTAAATGTTATAGGAACGTAATAAAAGTGTTTACTTAATTGCGTGCATGTTCTTTGATCAAGTCTGTCCAATTTCAATATCAACCTGCCTTTAGGAACTACCAATATTTCTGTCAAGTTGGGTGTAGACATATGAACTTTTGCGATAAACAGACAGACAGATATAACTAAAGCACATATATACTCTCTGTTGCAAACATTTCAACAAAGTAAGTATACCCACCAGGAGGGATATAAAAAACGTACGTACTCGTATGTATGGCTATGTTCATATAGAATGAAATGTTGTTTGTTAGTTAATCTGAACCAAAACGCTTATAACATATAAATGTGTTCCATTAAACTGTCTGACAATCGGGATTTCCATCATCATTAATTATGCATCTCTAAAAGAAACAACAACACGTTAACATGATAAATAATCAACAAGGAGTTAGGCGCCTCCGTGTTGTAATGATACCACACACACGCGCGCGCGCGCGCTCAGATCATTAGGCAACGTTACCCTAACCCAGTGAGAGCTTAAAATGATCATGATTTAAGTGATTCAATAATCTGCTGGTAATATATGATAGGCGATGGTAAAGTAGTAAAGGTAGAAATTGCATCAAGATAAGAAAGAAGACTTAAAAATCTTTTGGCTTTTTTTTCTTTCTCTCCTCTTTCATATTAATGTCATTCTCACCGTAATGCTTATAGTCCAGAGAAACACAGTTGTTGACCCATTTATGTATTGAATGTTTTTATGATTTATTTTTATCTTACATATGTTTTGTTGTTAATTCATTTTTATATATAACATCAATATTTTGTGATTACAATCTTTATTGAATCAAATGTGAACTGAGTTTGAAGAGAAAACTATATTAAAAACTTACTTATTGGCTTTATGGTGAATTGCTATATCACGCGTTTGTAGTGATAAAGAATTCTTGGTATTAACTCAACATTGTAAAGTGCGAACATTTAGCGTTAGTGGCATACACACCACATAAGAACGTCAATGTTTGTACATTTTGAGATATTGAGTTGAAATTTTATGCATAAATTTCTAGTTTTTATATGAAACACAAGCACATATACTCTTGATTAGCATCAAGAGATAGTTCATTGAGTTCTTCGGTATGTCTATGTGTCTGTAACATATTCCTATTGCCAGTTTCATGGCTGCAAAAGTTGAGCTATTTATTTAACAAATAATCTTCACTAGCGTTTTTAGTTTGGAATTGTAAATAGACAAAATCGGTTCACCTATGGTCAATTATTCAATTAAATTTATCTATTTCAATTCCAAGTAAGCAAATTTCGTATATGAACAATTTTTAATAAGAACAAAATCGTTCAATGCTTTCGCGTACAATTTACAATTATTTTTTTTATATACAAACCATAAGAAGAACAACGATAAATTTTTTGCCAGAATGTTGAAGTTGTGAGAAAAGGAGGTGGTCAGTTACATACACGCACACAATGTGTAAAAAATTCAATTTTTCATTACAGCCGCTGTTATGATATTGTTTGCATAAATTTTTGGCAACACCGTTTCTAACAGTGTCATACTGGTGGGTCAGATTCAGTGCCTCGAATGTAACTAAAATCACTTTTCAAACCTTTGGCACCAAAATGCTTGTTGCTCGAACCATATACAGCTCTTGTGATAATATATAAAATTATCCCATAAAAACGCCTACTTTTAGTAGGGATATTAGAAAAATGATTTGGTAGTATTTCTTTCTTATTCTTGGAAAAGTAAGATGAAAAGTAAGTAAAGGGTAAGTTGCCTTGTTCGCCTAGTTTAACTTTTTTCTCATTGTTTTCTTTTTGAAAATTTAAATAAAATCCCATTTGTTTGATAATTTCTGATTGTTGTTGTTGTTTATTATTATATTTAACTATGCATTTATTTATTTTTATAAATATTATGGTTGTTGTTGTCGTAATAATGATGTTGTTGCACTTTTTCTTCTTCTTCTTCTTCTTCTTCAAATTCGGTCTCTCTCCAGTTTATTATAATTAACATAAGTCATTCTTTGTATAATACATCTTGTATTACAACGTTATGTTATGTTATGTTATGTTATGTTACGTTAAGTTAAGTTATGAAATATCATTGATGGGGTGTGGCTTTGGAATATGTCTTCAATAACTTTTTAGAACCAGTAAAGATCTTTTGAAGATTCTTGAACTTGAGCTTCTAAACCTAAAACGAAATCAAATAAAAATGAATTCAAATTAGTTCCATTTATAAAGAACTTTAAATATAATATTATAATAATGCGTTAAAAGAAATATTCTATAAGTACGTACAACAAACACTTTCATTTTGTTTTCATTTGTTAGGTTCAGTTGTCAGAGTACGAGAATCTGTCCAGAATTTGTTTTGTTTTCGTATATTTAATTGGTTTCCAACTTTACATATAAAACGGTCTAACTTTCTATCTATTATTGTAATTGCTGCCCTGTTGTTGTTGTTGGTAACTCTTTAATGTATAAGTACAAGTTCAAAGCATGTGTATAAATTACAAGAGAATGACATGTTGGTTGTTGTTTCTTTCTTCTTTTTTTTTTTTTTTTTAGTCTTTCTTTTGTCATCTGTGTTCATGTACTTTGAGGGGTTGTTTGATACACAATATGGCGTATCCTTCTACAACCACAAATACATACATACACGTACATGTACATATTTACAAATCCCCACATACTTTTATTAGCAGACAATATATGAAACTGTGTTATTGTGGTTGGGTATGATGTTTCCCAATTGAATTATTTGCAAAAGAACAGATATTTATTTATATTTAAACTGCAGACCAAAGTTGAATTAATATTCAAATCTGCATTTCAAAAAATGTTGCATTTACTACCAGAGAGCATCTCAGTTTGTGCGGCTTTTAGTGCTAATAAAATGGTTTAAGAAATAATTTTTCGACTACATCTCATGCACTTGCCTACGTAGTCATAAAGACTTTAAAAAAAAATTTATTGTACTTTGAATTTTTTATGTTTGTATGTCCGTCTCATCATTTTATTTCATTTAAAAATATAAAATTAAACTATTTCTGGTTATGTTTTATATAAATTTAATATCAACTCACCTGCCATAGTGGGATAACTTGAGTATGCTGCAGCACTCTCCAATGCATGAGCTGTCTGCTGATCGTGGTGCAGTCTGTGTATGTGAGAAAGAGTTTAAAAAAAAGAAGAAAACTTAAGTAAGAGATGGCTATATTAGGTGTGCGCCAAATCTAGGATATCCATCATCATTGACCTCTTCCAAATAGTTAAGAAAGAATATCTATATTTCTTAATGTGTAAATTTTATATTTATATATAAATAAGTACTACTAGGTTATGGAGTAAGGGATTTGCAAACGGTTAGTTGTTGATTTTTATAAATTTTTTTTTTTTTATTGTAATATGGTGTTGTGGACCACTCAGTATACCGATTTTGCTCATTTTCAACAGAACACTTTAAAAATTGATGAAGAATATGTGTAAAGGTCAGCTCGATATCTCAAAAATTGCGACTGTAAGAAGTCCAACAAAAAAGTATATTATTCACATGGACGGACAGTTTGGCTAAATCAATTTTTCTATTGATACTGATCAAGAATATATATAATTTTGTGGCTGTGGCTCGCCCCTTTCTGGTACTGACAAAGGTCTGAACACAAAACAATATACTCCCATATCATTATGATATTGTTTATAAAAACAAAAATTTTTATTAACATGTGTATATACCTTGAACTATGACCGTATTGCTGCGGCAAACGCAGCAGACTGCCATACTGAGCCATGTTATGATGATAGGCATGAGCATGAGCGGCATGCGCATGTGCGGCATGTGCATAAGTGCCATAATGAGCGGCAGCTGCATGTGGTACCCAAGGGTCAGTGGCATACCCGCCATCCGACGAATACAAGTCACTCATCTACAATATATAACAAAAAGTATTGTTTACACATTTATGTGTGTGGTGTACAAAAAAGAAACGCATAATTTAAATATTGATTGTTCTCACTTGTGGATGCGTGGCTGCTGTTACAGGATGTACATAGTTGCTGTTCCAAAATGAAGGTGGGAAATTGCGGGCTGACATAGGACTATTAGCTTCTGCAACGAAATAAAAAAACAACAGCAGCAACATTAACGATAATAGCATTTTTCTACAACATAATTATGAATATTGAAGAAAAGCAAATGTATGGAAATGTTACACATATGAGCAAGCAGTGCAATACACAGGCTCTGTGGCAAAAACTTAGTTAAGCACCCTTCGGCATTAATTGAACGCGAATGTTAATGAATGTAAATGAGTCATCATATGTCATTGAAAACTGACAACGGACTGACGCCTGATTAAAAGTATATAATGCCTCAGATGAATTAAGGCGTGCCACCATGGGTTGATACATATCACTTAACAAGCGTTATGGCTTGTTGCAGTCACCACACTCTACACACTACACACTATACAGTAGGAACGTCCCCGTATATTATTGTGAATTGAAATGAATTAACATGAATTTTATTGCATTTTATTTTGTTGTTGGCAACAACATGTGCCGCCAGTTTTAAGAAGAAAACAACTCGTTACAGTCATGCCAACAACATTGAAAGTTCTTCAACGAAAATAGATTTTTTTTCAGAGTTCGTTTTTTTTGTCTTCTTTTTGTTTTTGTTATTAGTGCCTCTTTCAAGTAGTTCTGTTGAAAATGTAAAGTACTAAGGGACGGACATATGGTACAGGAGCAGAGCACTATTCCTATTGCAAGATGGAATGTATTTAAGGGCATGAAATGTTTGCTTTTTCGCATTCCTTGCTTGCCAAAAAAAGAAAGAAACCATCAAAATTCACTCATATAATAATAATAACAACTACAACAACAGTATTATTGGTGACAACATTCCAAACTCAGACTCAACATTTTCAACATCTCCAGTTCACATATGCTGTTAATATTCCCGTTTATGTGTGTGTTTGTGTTTGTTTGTATATATAACAAACAAAGAACATAATAACACAACAATTGTCACATGGTGCATATAGTAATTGTTTATGTTCACGCATTGATGTTGATGTACCGGCAAGCCGTGCTTCGATTGGATCAAATCTGTCGGGCATAAAGAACGGAGATGGTGTTGGTGTGCAAACGGCAAACGGTATCGTTCACAAAACCGCCAAAATCATCATCACTACACCATTATTGTCAACAACAATAACAAATACAACGTGTTTTGTACTTTTTGTTCTTTGTTTTTTCTTATTTTTTTACTGATTCGTTTGCATAATCATCTTGTGCGTTTTTCTGTTTCTTTTTTTTTTTTTTTTTTGCATTCAAGTAATTTGTGATAAACTTTGAAAATATCTCAAAACAAAGAATGGTAGTGATGTGAGTTGTTAGTACAAATGATGACGATGCTCGCTCTCTAGCATGCGACTTTGATATGAACCGCAAATAAAGCGCTTGTTAAACATAACACAAACACAAAAACACACAATGCGTTATATAGCGTTGTGTACGCATACACATAAAAGCCTGGTAAGTGCAAGTATTATCACGTCGGTACGGTTTATTTCTCTTTTTTTTGGCAATAAAACAAGTGAGCAGAAGTAGGCATGGATTTAGTACGAAATTGAGAAATTCTTTTTTTTTATGGAATTATTGAAAAAGAAAAGAAAAACCAAAATTTATTTAAAATTGATTAAACACAGTGCACACACCTACTTAAGAGGACCTTTCGCCTGTACTGCCGCCAACCTCTTAATATAGAAATAAGCAAAAGGAAGTGTACCACCACAGCACACGTCTTCCCATTGCGGGAAGATCATGAACACAATTGCAGGCAGCTTTTATGGATTTGAGAAGATATTGAAGAAGTCACGCACGTATTGTTAGTATAAATAAATGACTTTTACTAGATGTTACATAAAACTGTTGCGTACGTGTGGCAACAAGAGGAGCACACCGTACCATGAATACTAAAATAAAAATTTGAAAATTAGAAAAACATAAAAAAACAAATAAGAGACAAACTAAGACAGCGTTTAACCACATAAACGCACACACGCACATACACATACACCGACTAAATAGATATTATCTAAACGGCAACTAAATGACATATAATTACCAGCAAAAAGCAACAATAATTACAGGATTAAATGATGACTTTATCATAAATGTTTGCCACATAAATAACCAGCAAAACAAAAACTATTAAACACAAATACAGAAGCTAAACAAACAATATTATCAGATAAATATTTTTTGACAAAGTTAATATATAGGGTAGGGGTGAGAGTTTAAAAGAAAGATTTTAAAGTATGATTAGAAAGGATAGGATAGGATAGGATAGAAGGTAGAGTAGAAGACAGAAAAATTACTATAAGACCACACACATTATACGTAAAAGACATCCATAAGGCAATCTAGGATACCCACCATTGTAATCCTGTACAAAAACAAAAAACCATCATATTATTAAACTTCTCCAAATTATAAGAAATGATCAGACAAGACAAATCCAACCGATTTTCTGTAAATTCAAATAACAATGTGCGTGCAAAAATTAAGTCTCAGAGTACAAAATTCTAGAAGACGGACGGACTACTGTGTAGATTGACTCAGATATTGTTGCTGATCAAAAACATATATACTTTGGAGGGTCTTCGAGGCTTTCGCCTAAGTGTTGCAAACAGTTTATCGTCATCACTGAGGTGGAAGATCAAGAAAAAATAAATATATAAAATTAAAAATAAAAATAAATAAATAAAAAAAATAAAAAAAATAAAAAAATAAATTTAAAAATATAAAAAACAAATTTAAAAAATTAAATAAATAAAAAATAAAAAATTAATTTAAAAAAATAAAAAAAATTAAAAAAAATAACAAAATTAAAAAAAATAAAAAAATTTTAAAAAATAAAAATAAAAAAATTAAAAAAAATAAAAATAAAAAAATTTAAAAAAAACAAACAAAAAAAAAACAAACAAAAAACAAAAAAATAAATAAAATAAAATTAAATAAAAATAATATTAAAATAAAGTAAAAAAATAAATAAAAAACGGTTTAATCCTGGCTACCCTTCACATATATGCGAAGTCTGCAAGTGTGGCCAGTATTCATGGATAACAATCGAATACAAAATTTATTACAGCAAGTTAACAACAATCTTCAACAATGTTGCCAAAAATATCAAGAATTGTGAAATTTCATTGCAAAACGATCCGCTCAATAAGACTAGGGCTTACCCTTAGCCAAGACGAGACAATCGAAACATATCTAAAACATTGGCCTGTACAAGCAGAACCCAGACAGACCCGTTTAATTCCGAATTACAAAAATCATGTTATGTAAATAAATTCCTCATACTCATCACTGTTTTGTATCAGATGCAATAAAATCGCTTACGTATGTATGTATATATGTTGCTTTATGTGTGTGCGTGTGCACTGCAAGAATTTCACCGAATTTTTGGCATTCCTTTCTAAAACAAACCACAATTTATTTATAATTTCTTTGCTGTTTCGATTCGTTCAAATCTTTGATTTCTTGACGAATACGTGCGATTGTAAAAGTGCAGTTTTTAACGAATATTGCGGCACACTCCATATCACCGCTCTAGATATATAAGAAAGTGATCAATGGAAGATGTTGTCACGTAAAGCGGAATTGTCGATTTTTTTTGGTGAAGAACTTTAAACGTTTAACATTAGAAACGAACTCAATGCTTGGCAAGCTTGCAAGCCGAATGACAATCTTTATACAACAGATTGTCTATGTTTACACCGAGAGACTATTTTTAAAGGTTTGGTGTTTGGGTGATTAGACCACCAATTTTTTTTTTTTTAGAAACGATTAAGCAGTGTCTCTTGTTACGTGTAAATACGTACAAATAGGTATGCGGTGCATTAAGTTTGTAATAGCGTTTGCAACACCATTTTTTGATTAGCATGTGATCGCAAGTTTTCAAATTAGTTTAGAATCATACACATAATCAATCAATCATAAAGATGGAGCTATAATGTTAGAATTTGGAACATACATGAGGAACATTTATGAGAGCAAAACCAGAACAAACCACCATATAAAAATTATCAATATTTCTGTCAAGTTTATTATTGCAACAGACAGACATAACTAAATCGAATCAGAATTTCATACTAATCAAAATTATATACATTCCGTAGAATCTCTTACACCTCCCGCTGGATGTTGAATACGGAATGATTAACCTAATATACTACATCTTGGGTGGAGGATATAATAAAATAGCACTTGCCACCCAATTACAAATAATTGCAATCAATTTCATTTCATTGTTCGTTCGTTTGTCGTTCGACATTTTTTTGTTTTTTTATGTAATGTATAGTTATGTGGTGCATGGACCGCACAATTGGGTTCATATAAAAATCATTTTCTATATTTGGCACATATTGCGGTCTACCTCTCTCTTTCACTTTCTAAACACTTGTATGTTATTATAGAGTGTTTTACGCCTTATCAACATTTTTTGGTAGTGATGCGGTTCATATGCGGCTTTTTGATTGTGATTGTGTAACTCTTAAGTACGAACTTTAAATGGATGAACTTTGAAACTAGAAAAATTCACAAAGATAAACAGATGATGAATAGAAGCTAATGAGGAAAACAACTGTGAGAAAATGTCGATTATAGGAGATATTGGATCCAAATGAACGTATAAATAGGGAGTTTTTTTTTAGGAGGTTTTGTATTTCCAATAGAGGAATTATTCTGTTCTCTGGCTAATTCATTATTTCTTATAATATGTGAATCTCAACGCTTAAGTTGCGATGATGCGTTTTATTTGAATTAAATTAAATCGGCAACCTCTTAAAAAAACACCCTTTATAAGTAGGGAACAGATACAGATTCTTTTAAAATTACACATAAATTTATGCTTAATAACACGCAATGGAGATGAAATTATTATGAAACTACTCTGCAAGCTAATTGGTACGATTGAGCGCCACCTCCCTTTTGATAAAACTTTCTTATTAATTTTTTCCATTTTTAACATTAATAATTTAATTGCAACAACAACAACAACAACAACATGAAATTCTATTGAAATCTCACATTTCATTAACTCACACATAAGCAAGCAAAAGCATCACCGTGTAATTGTCAAAATTTTGTGACAACACATGTGTGGTATAACAAAACAGATTTATGAGCTTTGTCTGTCCAACTATATACGTACATACGCATAACTGGAGAAAAATCTTATTGTCACTAAAAACAAAAAATGAAACGAAATCTTTAATTAAGATGTCTGCCTGTCCGTCCATACTATTGTATAATGTTATGTGTTATAAAAAGCATACTTTTGTTGTTGTTGTTGTTGTTCTTTTGTATTAGTTGCTTATTACATTACAATGTAATTATTTGCTACTCTCTCCTATTTACAGGCTGAGTGTCAGCAAGTGTTCAAGTGTTTGTATGTGTAAATCTTCTTAAGAACCGAGTAATGTTATATATAAAAATGATATATACTTAATGCTAATGGTGGCATTTTTTTCTACATTGGATGCTCTCCCGCCCCTTTCATTTCTCATATAATTTCAGCTCACTGAAAGCAAGTGACAGTTACATGACATGTTAAGGCTTTTGATCATAAACCTTCTCATTTATAATACTTAACAATACTTGTGTACTCGTACTCGCCGACATGTATTTGTATACATTTCTTATCAAATCGCTAAACGTTTCAACATTTACACGTTTAGCTGCTAATAAGCAATGTTCTCGTGTGTGAGGATCACTTAGAGGGAGACGCGCCATACACAACCACATTTGCGTTTATATCAATTTTCGTACTTTGGTATTAATTAAACAACAACACACCTGCTAGTGTAAACATTTTATATATGCAGGAAAATGCATGCTCAATAGTATATGAAAATAAATAAAAGCGTACCTTTATTGTCTTTACTATTAAAATTGAGAGCACGTGAAAAGTGCTCATCCACTACGCTGGCGGTGTCACCCGAATAATTTGTGAATACTACGCAGGTTGCAGATAAATACTGAGCTCTCCCCTGGCTACCGCTATTCAATCCCGTCGCATCCAAAGGCATATCCTTTGTATGGGGACCTACGCCGCCGCCACTACCACCACCAAGATTGGCGCTGTTGCCGCCATGCAAGGTGTGTGAATGGCGCGGCGAATCAGGACCCGAGGAACAGGACGACTCATTATGATGATGAGCGCCCACTAAACGTGCTAGAATTAAGAAAATAAAGGAAAATGTATAAAAATTTAGACATTGTGTTGGTTTAAAATAATGTTGAAAACATTTACATTAATATTCTTCAGTACAGATAAATGTTTAATTAAATACTTAACAACAATTGCTCGTTATTACAAACAAATATTTCGTGTTCCCTCTTTTTTTTGTTGTTGTTTTGTTTTTTTGTTTTTTTACTTTGTTTTTGAATTTTTCTTAAGAATCTATGCTTGGAATGTGTTGTGGTATGTCGAGTATGAATATTTCCAGTAGTCGTTGTAGTCAATGTCGCCGCTCAACTATCTAAAAAATTTGCAAATTAATTAGTGACTGTTTTTTATTTTGTTTAGCTACGCCTTCTGTCTTCATACAGACATATGTTCATATATGCCTGTTGTGTTGGTAAGTAACTGGGCTGCCTGCTGCTTACTTATACTGACTCGACATTTATCACTGCTTTTGCATAAGTAGCGTTTTCCTTTCCCCCCCTCCTGCTTATTCTCTCTATACTATATAATTAATGTTATCTTTCTTATGGTTAATAAAACAACTGCTTAAAGTGAATTTTGCTGAAAACAAATGTTCGTTGCACTCTACGGTAAGTTTGACTTAAAAAAATAAAAAGAAGAAGCTGAAGCTGAAGCTGAAGCTGAAATCTTTTGGCATTATTTGTGTAATAACTTGACAACTTGTTTCATATGCTGTATGATGGCTTTTGTGTGAAATTATGGCATCAATAGCAAGCCTCGGAAATAGTACTTTTCTGATCATTTTTAGATAGATGAATGTATGACTAGAAACAGTCAACACTAATGTAAAGCATAACAAATTAAATAAAGGGTCTGTAATATGTGAAAACTTTCCTATCAGTGTATGCAGTTACGCTATAATTTATAAGGGTTATGTTCAAAACGTCTTTAACACTCAGAAAGGACCATTAAAGGCCCCACAAATCATATAAAATCCTGAACGGGTACAGTTATGTCTGTCTGTTCATGTGTGGTGAACATTTTACCATTCGCAAAAATTGACATAACGTATCTAAACTAGGCAGAAATATTACTTGTTTTTGGTCTTAAAGAGCATGAACACCTTTTTGCCAGTAATAGCTTTCATTTGAACTGCCAAAGGATACCGTAAAAGTACAAGATTTGATCCAAACCACAAATGTATATTACGTTCTTGTTTTTAATTTAATTTTTAATATATTTCATTTAAATTCATAAAGCATTACAATCTGAAAAATGTTTTCTACGTAACTCACATACACACAAAAAATGTTAAACATTTAGATGGACTCGTCACCATATTAAATGAAACAACATTCCAGCAGCACTTTAAATGAGAGCTGCACGTTTAACACTATTGCAAACTCAATCTCTGTCTCCTCAGTTCATATATTAAAATAACACGATGAAAATATTTTTTGTAATAAACGTATATATACTTAATGTATGTGATTTAATATGTAGTTAATAACAAAAAATGATATATTAATCAATTATTGTTGTTGTTTTTGTTATTGTTGTTTTATTGAATATTAATGACATACAAAATGTGTACAATTTCAAGTTTGATTAATGCTTCCACAGCGACCACATATCAATCTTTTAAATATGAAAGAACAACAACAACAACAACAATAAAATTGATTTGTGTTGGCTTTATATCACATTTCTGTATACACCTACACATGCTGCGAGAGCTTTAAATCCTTACATAAAGTAATGGAGATATAATAGTTTTTCTCTTTTTTTTAATTCCTTCGCAATACCTAGAAACAGACGTCGGAGTTTGGACAACGTATAAGCTGTTGTGCATGAAAATGATGCAAGTCCATTTGTTCATGTTTTGTACGCACTCTCCATTCTAAATATAATATGTTCAGTTGAAATTTTTGTGCATAGAAAATTTGGCAAAATTTTAAAACGGTTGCAGAAAACGCTCATAATCGATAAAAATTGATTTATTGGAATCTAATGAGGCGACAAAATGCCAGGAGGGATAACTTGACATTTTGGCGACATTAATGCCGAGAAATATGTAAAAAAGTGGTCGAAAAATATCTCAAAAGGCTTACTTAGGGTATCCTTGTGAGACCACATTTTAGATAATCATTTATATTAAATATTTTTTTACCAAAACAAAAAAAAACAAATTGTGCGATTTACAAAATTTTATATGTATACATACCTTCTGCCTCATTTCGTGATACCGCACCCAGATCTTCTTCTTTGGTATGTGTTCTACTATGTAATGATTGGCCGATATTTGAGCCAATTAATGGACCGGTACTACTCGCCACACCAATGGCATGAGCCAGATTGCTACCAGCACCGCTACCACCGCCACTATTACTATTGCCCGTACTTAAAGGTAAATTTACACTTAAACTGGAGGAAGCCTGATTTACTGTTTGGGCAGCGGCTGCCACTACAGCGGCCGCTGTATTGTGAGCTGCCGCTACAGCAGCGGCGGCCGCATTCGCACTCACCGATGGTGGCAAAATGGGACTGCAGGGTGAATGTGAACTTCCAGAGGCACTGGACGAAGCCAACTGTACCCCCGATGATGAATACAGATCCTGATTAAACTGTAAACATACAAAAATCAATAAAGAACATATTAGAAGGTATAAAGAATTCAATTTAACTTCATTTTATTAAAATAAGAGCGGGGGACGGGGTATATTAAGATTGTCATTTCGTTTGCAACACCCAGAAGAAAGCGTCAGAGATCCTAAAAAGTATATATATACTTGATTAATATCAAAAACTGAGTCAATGTAGGCATGTATGTCCGTATGTCCGTCTGTTTTTTTTTTTTTTTTTAGCATTATCACTGTCGTAAGTTGAGAGATATAAAGTTGAAATTTTTTAACAGCCAATTTAAGTTTTGGCTTACAGATCGCTATTCAAAATAAGTAAAATCGGTGAAGAGACACGCCCACAATCAACATAAATCTATATATCTGTCACAAAAATTAAGCTATAAACTTGAAATTTAAAATGTATATTTACAATTAACTTATCCATCGATATGCCAAAAATGGGCATGGTCGGATAATATATACGCCCAGAATCGACGAAAATCTATATATTTGCTACAAAAATTGACCTATGAACTTGAAATTTGGTGCCCTAATATAAGGTTAGATTATCCATCGATACGCCCAAAAATGGGCATGGTTGGATAACAGATACGCCCACAATTTACAAAAAATCATATTCACTATAAAACTAGACTTGCAAGCTGATACGTAAGATATACACTATTAGAGGGCGCAATATATATATATATATTTACCATGCCCACTAATGTGGATGTAAAGGGTATTTCCGATATTGCCCTAAGCTATATTTAGTTAAAATCACTCCAAAAATGTTCGTAAAATGCTAATCACAAAATTTTAGAATAACGGCCTTCTGTAATATACATACAATGCAATATATTACAGTTGAGGTTTAAGGGCATTAAAATTTATCTAAAAAACATGTCAAACATCAACAATTTATTGCCTCCAATAATGTGGGACGGCAAATGTTTAGCCTTTCAATACTATCACAACTGCCGACACAATACACGGCATTGGCACGCTACCTAAATAGATATAAGCGTAGTTAGACATATACACACATAATATTAGTTCGTGTACATATTTAGGAGTATGACATTTTCAATTCAAATAATACACGCGAGCAATATATTCTATTAAAAATAGCAAGACTTTGCATAGACTGGGGAATTGTATACCAAATCTAATGAGGTTTAAAGTTCTTATGGTGGAAATATTACACTCAAGCTGGGTACTCATTATTGATGCCTAATGAGTTGACAATATTTCCAACAACAATTCATTTTCATACACTTTGGCTTGGCTGTGATTTATGCCCCCCCCCCCCACACAGGCTTTATATTGCTACAGATGCTTTTGATTTTAAAATTTTTCTTTTACATAAAAATAAACTTAACAAAATTACATAATGGGTTAACCGAACAATTAAATTTATACAGATATTATAAACTGTTCGTGGCTGTGAGTTGTATTGCGTTGTAAAGGAAATGATTTTCTTCTGACAATTTTCATTCAATTGATTTATGTGTATGTATGTGTTTGTGTGTATATGTGACAACAAAAATTATGTTTCGTTTTACAAATGAATCCCTAATGGCTTTAACTGCAATCTAATGTTGAAGAGCTTCAGTGACATTTTATCATGTGTGAACGATTAGCAGCGTTTTACCTTCAAATGCTATCATAAACTAAAGCATTGTGAATGACATGACCGCGTGCTTAAATGCTTAATTTTTATGATATACTTGAAAAGTAACAACAGATACGCTTTTCACATTTCTAATTTAATATGAGGACAAACACCTTAAAAAAAGGGCTTTATTTGGGGGCGCCCAGAATAGCTCAGCAGGCTAACCTTGATTATAGATATTTTTTTAAAGTTTTATATCTTTGAAAGGGCTGCACGGATTTTGTTCAAATTTTTTGTAAAAGCTTGTAAATTAATTCAGCTTTCAGATGAAGTGTATTATTAGGGCGTGGCACCTCCCATTTTGTTAATAAACAAGAAATATTTTTAAAAAAAACTTATTTTATGAGAAAATGGGCAGGGCCACGCCCTTTAATGAGATATTTCCAAAAAGCTAAAGAAATTTCCAAATGTTTGCAAAAAATGTGACCAAAAACGAAGCAACCGTTTTCAAATTATGTGCATGCATATACATGCCAGTGCGGCTGTGTTTAAACATTTATCTAAACATTTAGTTGATATGATAAATTCTCTCACATTTGATAAGCCAAATAATGATCATCCCAAATACAAAGCCAAAAACATTATTTTGCTTTGTGCCTGTATGCGAATGATATCGTTTGCAAACGTCTAAACAGATCGCTTAAGTAGTTGGAAAAAATATAAAAACACTCCGTTGAACAAAAGAATAATTTGGATAAATGTGTATGACTCGTTACGTCTCTCCCTCTCTTTCACATTCTTAATTTTGTTTTGTTTTTTTTTATATAAATGTCTTTGTCCATCTGTTTTGTTTGGCTGATCTGTCAGTTGGTTTAAGCAACATAATCAATGTTGGTTTGTTGTTGTACGTTCTTATCAACCAGACACAATCGGTATGAAGGCTGGCACAAAAGTCAAATTGTTGCCAACAATATTTTGCAGTAAACGAAACAATGCCAGCTTTGGCAAAAGCACTAAAAAGTAAAGTGAAATAAAGGGACAAAAATCAAATCGATCTTGATATTGTGTTGGTACATACTTATGTACAATATGCATGCATGCACATACGTATGCATTGTAAGTGCAGTAGCATACACCGAGAACATTGCCGACAAACTGAGCAAAGCGATGTTCATGTGTGTGTCAAATAAATTAAAAAGGCATTGAAGGCAAATGTTTAGCAAGATAAAGTACGTGGAGTGAGCATGTGTACAGCAGTGCTATTAATAGGTGGTGAGGGCTGAGGAGCGGGCAGCTCGGCATCAACAACAGCATCGGCCCCAAAAACGTAATAATATGATGACAACATAAGGTTTTACCAATTGCCCGTGAACCCAAGTATAAAATCAAAATCAAAAAAATCCTTGCTCGTATACAGCAAAGAGCTTAATTTTGTGCGAATACAGGCTGGTACGTGTACACGTGTGTGCATTTGTGTGGATGTGAAAATCGCGTAACACAAATAAATACTTTAAAGACGGCTTTGTTAGAGACGGTAAGGTTCGGTTTTTGTTTCTTCTGTTTGCTCAAAATAAACTTAATCGTGTGCTTTTTTATTTTTGTTTATTTTATTACTGTTGTTGTTATGTTCAACGATCCAATCGATCGATTGATCGTGAACTCGTTTTTTTTTTATTCAATTTTTCTTTCTTTTGTGAATTCCTTGCACTACTCGGACTGAGGTTGTGTTAGTTGAGCAGTAGTTGAGGACAATACCAATGAAGTTGAAGGTGTTTGTTGCCAAGTTATTAACTGAATTTGTGTGACTTTTCTGTTTTTGTTTCTTATTCTGCACACAATTTAATATCACACAATATAAATCACACGCACTTGAGAAAAAAAACCTTTCAACTTTTGATTTTGTTGTTGTTGTTGTTGTTGTTGTTGTTGTTGTGTAGGAATATAAACCAACCGAGTAAAAAGATTGTATTGGGCATACGCCAAATCTACAATACCCACCGACATTACTCTCTAACAAATCAATCTTGATGTACGTCTTCAAAAAATAAAGAAAGCAAGGTTGAACTTGATAAGACAAAGCAAGACGAAACCATATCCGCTAAGCCTATTTTGTAAAATGACAAACTTTACCCAATTACCCATAGACCATCTATCAGTATAGAGGGTGCATCACGAATATAATCTCGGACCCATCAAACATAACTGTTTGGGCTGTCAGTCCCATTTTTCAATTAATGAATTATATACAAATTTGTATATGCTTGCATGTTCTTTTACATAAAGAAAATCCACGCATATATATATAAAACGTACCGTTAAAATTATCGATAAAAAAAAAAAAAAAAACGACTAATTTTGATTTTCAAAAATTCCCTTCACTGACATCGAAATAAAGAGTGTTTTTTTTAAAAGGTTGCCGATGTAAAATTTAAATAAAACAGATACCAAGTAATAAAAGAGCCAATTTTTTGATTTTATTTTATAGATAATTTCTTGGCATTTAACTTTTGAACACATTTGAACATCAAAATATATAAATTTAATTGAAAAATCATCATAAATGTTATCAAGCTGTGATACGTGAACTGATTTTTTCTTATTTGTAATACTAAACTCTTGACGTTGACATAGATAATGTGAGATAAATATCAATTTGAAATATTGGTGCTAGGGTCCGTGAGAGTACCAGAACAATAATATAAAAGTTTGCATGGAAATAGGGATAAGGAGAGAAGCTTCGTTTAGGTATGTGTCCCGTATCTCTATGATGGGTGGGAAGGTATAAAAACAAGGTGAACAATAGAAGAACTTACTTGTCCTTATCAGATCAAACATTCAAATGATCAATGATTTAAATAAATCACAAATATATATGTGGGTGTGGCATATATAATAACGAAGTGTTAGAAAAGTCAAACATCGATTTTTGTCCCAAAGTGTAGCAGCTACAAAGATTTTTCTCGATTATTAGCGCGATTGATTCATCAATTCCATTCAATTTAAATAGAAACCTAAAGGTATATATGTCTGATGCCTTTCTCTAGATATTATTAGCGAATTGATAAACTTAACACATACTACTCCATTTTATGTAAAACGTTTAATCTCTCTCTCTCTCTCTCTTCTTATCTGAAGCTGTACATTTTTATGAGTTTTAGTGTCTGTTTAGTCCTGTTTTCTTCACAGTAGAATTTCGATTTATCAAGATTTGTCAAATTTTATTTGAATTTTTTGAATTTCTTGTATGAATGTTTCAAAAGTTTAAACAAAATGAACATACATGCAGACAAGGTGGTGAAAAAAGAGACACAAAAACATTCAAACAAACGATAATTTCAAGTAACTAAAGATTTTATTCTTTTTGACTAAATAACTCTTTCATATGCTCACATATACACATACACACATATATATAAATATAATGATGCAAAAGGTGGGGGGGCAACAGTTTCGCTTGTTTGTTTGCTTTTAAAGCAAATTTTAAGCTTCTTTACATAAAAGGTCAATCTTTGTTGTTGTTTAGTTTTTTTTTTTTGTGTTACCGCTCGCGTCCTTGTATAATTGGAAACTTTTCTGGGCACACAAGAATGCCTTTGTTCATGGCGGCGACAATTTTTGATGTTACCAAAAAACCAAATAAAAGTAAAAACAAGAAAGAAGTCCCAAAAAAAAGAAAGAAGACATCCCTAAACGGAGCAATAAACATAAACTACCAATAACAGACAAAAGCTGTTGTAGTTTAGTAGCTTATATAACATGTTTGTATACAAACATATCTTAGGCTACTATGTTGGAGTAGTAGCGTACGTACTATAAGTAGTAAGTAGGTAGCTCAGTTTGTTTGTTTTTTTTTTTTTTTTTTTTATGTGGAAGTGTTAAGCACTTGGTCACCGTGAGAACTTTTCTTTATGCCAGACAAAAATTCTTTAAAATCAAAAACTAAAACAAAAATTCAAAAACAAAAAACTTTTTTTGTCTTTTAGTAATTCTTTTTAAAACAATGTTAAAAAGTGATAGAAAAAGAAGAAAACGTTTTGATTGAGTTTTGATTTTCAATGCTTTATGTTGCCTTTTTTTTAAATTAAAGAAAATATTATCAGCGATCGATAATGATTGATGATAATAAATATAAGCTAACATCAATAACAACACCAATAATAGTCATTTTTGAAAAATTGTATCAATTCTAAAAATGTATAATCATTGCGAGGAATTTTTTTTTTCATTTTTATTAAATGATTTTAATTCAATTTGTATCTTTGATCGCTAATGATTATAAATAAAAAACTAACGAAAAGTATAATTTTTTTTCAATTAAATAATTTGTAAACACAACACTTGTTTGATGGCAAGAAAATTTTATACACATACGCTCGAAAAACTCTTTTAATTAGAAAATATTACTAATTTGGACAAAAAATATTCATTTGATTCCACATCTTAAATGGTGTTGATCAAAAGAATTTTTATATATTTTAGGTGCATCAAGATGACAATTTGGGCGTGGCAATTTGAATATCTTATACAAAAAATAAAGTTGAAAAACGGCTTCACATCGAAATTGAAATAAAACGATTTCATTAAATAATTAGATCGTCCGTGGTCTGCTTTTGCCTTCAGCTCGATATTTCAATTTTTGCACATTTTTTTAGGAAAAAATTTACATTAAAAATTAAATATTATTGTAATTTGTTATACCGGACCAATTAATACCCTACAACACTTAGTTCCACAAATTATGCAGCAATTACTTTAAATTAGTTGGATGGGTGTTGACACATATAAAGGTCACTTCGTGAAAAAGCACTGCCTGGAAAAAAGATCAGATAATAGTGCGACAAAGTCTAAATTCGGCATCACTTCAATGTTTAATTTAATTAATGTTCTTCATTAAATTTTATGAGAAGATTTTAGAGATTTTATGTAAAATAGGCCGTTAGATGAGAGGGATCCTAAAAAGCCTATTTTCTTTAGTGACCGCGCCTTAGTTCAAAAGACATCTTTGAGGCAAATTTTATAAAATTTAAAAAAATTTTAAAAATATTTTAAAAAAATTTCATAAAAAATTTAAAAAACTGTAATTGACGTGTAGGTTGATCTGTAGATCGATTACAAGAAACATATGAACAGCCAGACGGACGCAGTTAAATCGGATCCATTCGGTACAATCAACAAGTACACGGAGTTACAATATTATTTATATTTATACATATAAAGAAAGAATGAAATGTAGAGATATGTTACTTACCCTTTCATATTGATAAAATGAACGACTTGGTCCAGCACGGCCATACAAATATGGATAATAAGCACCGTACATTACTTCAGGGCAGGATACTGCCATTGTTGGCTCACCATCCACTCACTCGGACACGTACTCCTCTCTATTACACTCTATCTCTTTCTCTTTGTATTTTTTAAACACAATTTCTCAATAAAATTATAACACTTAACACGGGATTGTTAAATTTCGTTAATGATTTATACACGGTAATAACGCTTTAGCATTAACAAATATTTATGTTTATAAATTGAATTGTTGCCCAATTTTGTCTAAATATTTAAAATATATAAAATTCGTAATGATGCGTAAGAATTTAGAGTGTCGTAGAACGAATTGAAATTATGCTGATATTTGATTTTTCCTCTCATTCTCTCTCAACGCTGTTTATGAATATTTCCAAGAATTTTATGCAACTTCAACTTATTTCACTTTGTCTCTTTCTTTCTTTCATCTACATATGTTTTAATTTTGTTTTGTTGTTGTTATTGTTGTTATTGTTATTGTTTTAAATAAAATTTCCTTTCACAACGCGTTGTTTCATGATTAACATTATTGACAAAAGCTCATCAATGTCACTATTGCGATGTTCATGTTACAGAGATAGATAAACGCTGCCACCAACAGTGCCCGCGAGTTAAGTTGCTTTATGTTGCCTTAGTGCATATTTATCAGTTCAGAGTAATTAAAGTATAAGACAACCAGCTATTATTAGTATTAATAGTATAAATACACACACACACACACACACGTACACACATTTACCTATGATTGCACTCAAACCCGTTCACATTTCAGAAAAGAAGACGGAAATATACAATTTTTATGCACATGTCTTATAATGTTAAGCAAAGCTTCTCTTTTGCTGCATAATTATGAATATCTTCTATTGCTGGGGAATGAGAATTACTATGGCTGGCTGAGGCAAAGCCAAATAACTTTCATTCATTACTATAGAGAATGTCTATCTTGTTGTTGTTGCTTTTTTTTTGTGTGTTATTTTTTTTTTTTAGTTATGTATTGTGCATCACATTACATATACAAATAAACGATATTAATGCATTTATGTGGCTTGTTATTGTTGTTGTTGTTGTTTCAATGGCATCACACAACTGTCTGAAAGAGAAATAAACAATATAAAGAAAATATCTTTCAATTATTTATCAAGATGTACTTAATGTAAGTAAAAGAGAAATATTCGAAAAAGTACCGTTTGAAAAAAAAAAAACAAACTTGTACATACAACACTACTACATAGCATTGAATTTGGCAAGCAAGAGATCTGCGCTCTATTAAGCGAAATTTTTATGGTGTTGTTCTAATTTCAATGCAAGTCAAAGTGCTTGATACCAATGGGGCGTTTTATTGTTAATGCGGTCCATTTATGTTCCACACAAATACCAAATATTTAAAAAAAAAATTCAAATTCACTTTAGAGGTCGGTTTTCCTCATATTATCGTTAATGAAAATATTTTTTAGAAGAAAAGTGCCGCTCTGTGATGTTATTTAGGATCAAAATTCATAAGTTTTTTATTACAACGATTTTTTTTAACCCAGAAAATGGACTCAGAAGGCTCTACATATAAAATATATTCTTAATCAGCATTAAAATCCAAGTCGTAGTCGTAAATTTTAAAATATTAAATTGAAATTTTGTGCCTTGGGTTGGAGTCACGTCTCCAAATGACAAACATCCATTCATCTAATACAAATATGTAGCTAAGAAATTGAAATTTACTATAAACAGCTATTTGAATAATTTATTAATATATAAAAATAAATGTATTTTTAAATTATTATTTTCAATTTAACTGATTTATTGTCTAAATTGTATTAATTTTTTAAAAAGTTACTCTGATCACACTTGATCAAATTCTTTTAAAACAATTTTTCCTAATATTCATAATTACGTCATTTAATAATTTGCCAAAAATAGGCGTGGCTGCATTACAAACATGAAATTTAATAATTTACAAAAACTTTTACTTTGACCCAGAGTGCCTAGAATGTAAGATTTAGTTTCTTTCTTGTTCAATGTAAAGTAGAGCGAGCTACCTTGTTTCTTTGGTAATGGGAGTATGCCCCGAAGGAGGTGTCAAAAGGAATATATATTCTTGAGTACCATCGACATCCAACTCGATTTAGTCACTCATGTGTCCGTCTCTCTGTTTGTTGGCATTCTTACGGTCGCAAAACATACTAAGGTGACATTTTCCAGTCATTTTTACTTTTTTGTACGTAGATTTTTATTCCGAATGAGCAACGACAAGCATTTCTATCACAACAAAAATTTATCCATAATATTATGGGACATAAATCCACGTAATAAAAATGGCCGACGTCGAATAATAGACACGCCCCTAATTGACAAAAGTCTATTACCGACAGTTGAAGGGAAACGTTGCAATTTGGTATGCATTCAGCATATAAAAGGTGCCTTAAATGGTAATGAAAGACTCTAACACAGATTATTATATCAATGTCCCATTTTTCCCCAGAGAGAGTTGGCTTTTTCTTTAACCTTTTCACAAGAAATGTTTGTACAATTATTTACCAAAAACTATAATCTTTTCTAGTTTGTTGTCACCTCGATTTAATCTCAATTTTCACATGATTTTCGTGATTCCTGCTTTGATTAAAATTAAAAGAAACTTTTCAAACGCAGATTAACTATCACAAGACTCGTTCAAATAACGAAAAAATTAATAAATTATGTCGAAACAAATTTTTACTTGGGCACCAATTGGTACAGTTCCATGCTCGAGGCAGGATGGACCCCTCGAAAAATCATTAAAAAGTTTTACTTTGCTTGATTAATAATCAGTTTATTTAATCACGTTTGCCTTCCCCAACAACTTAACCCTGCTGTGTGTTTATCTGTTTCTGTTAATTTAAAACGTTTTCTTTTTTTGCAAAGTTTGCTTTTTCATTTGTGTCTATATTTTTTATATGACTCATGCGTCTCAGTAAACTCTAAGACATGTGAGTACATAACTCAGTTGTTCGGATTAAGCCGTTAAAAATATATTTAGACTGAACTTGCACTAAAGTAATGTTATGTATGTGAGCCGTTGTGCGTGAGAGCACTTGCACCAGCCCCGTGAGTACTTACACATCCAATTATCCAATTTCTGCGATATATTGTTAATCCATAACATTACATGTTGTTGTTGTTGTTGTTGTTGTTCTGATTATCAATAATTTTATTATTATATTTTAGAACACATCTTTAAAAAAACAAAAAAAACTCAAAGAAATTCTATTACCGGGCACTTAAATTGCTCAAATTTCTTTCCTTTCATTATCAAATTTTTTCAAGTAAAAAACATAAAACACGCGTAAAGTGATTGCGAAATACATAATAAGATAAAACCAACAAAATTTGTTACAACAACGGCGTTATTATACGCATTTTTTGTTTTGTTTTAACAAAGCATTGAAAAATTTTATAAATGCCAACTGATCGAGCAGGCGGAAAAAAACATACGAGCATTTAACTATAATTAGCTTTGTTTTTGGTTTTTTTGCTTTTATTTTTGTTTTGTTTGTGTTTTTCTTAATGCAGCAATATGTACCATAAATGCACGCGACAATTCCACAGTTAAGTATGTATTGTGATAAGCTGTAAGATTGAAATAGTTTATATTGTTTATACAATTTGTCACCTTAGTAAATGAAAGAAATTCTTGTTTCGAAAACAAAACAAAAAAATAACTGCACACACGCACACACAAGAGAATCGTACACCAACGGTTTAGCTAGCACGAATTTATGTAGTGAAACGAAATGCAACGAATGTTTATCACTTTGTTTTTTTTTTCTTATTAACAATCAACCGCTTAGTATAACAAGACGTGCGCATCCGCTTTAAAGTAATAACAAACTGTCAAATAAAGCTAAGGAAATACCACGCCACCTTGTGTAAAAAGTCTGAGCGGTTCTGTTGAATTGAATCTGATTTATTAACAATGCGTTGAAGTAAGGCAAGCACAGTTACAGTTACCCCTTTATAATGAGCAATTCTTGGTACTCTAAAGAAAATAAAAGAGTGAGAGAGGGAAATAGAGATGAATGTTATACGGTGTCTGTTATAATAAGAATGACTGCGATAGCTGTACATTACTTTTTAATTTCATTTCACTTTGTTTACCGTTTTATGTGTCTCACTCTCTCTCTCTCTCTCTCTCTCTGTCTTTACTTGAGATTATAAGCAAATTGTTTTCATTATTATTAAAAGCTCCGCCTTTTGTATAATTTTGTCTGTCATAGGATGTATGTTTGAAAATATCTATGAATGTGTATGTTAACAACAACTTTTGTACGAGACGATTTTTTTTGTTGATTTTTGTTAAATAAGAAGACATTCCACCTCTTTTATCATAAAATAAAATGGAGAGACTGCAATTTCCGTTACTTGTCTGATTTTTGTTCTCCACTTGAGATATGTCTGTATGTATAAGCATAGACCCAATTAGATGTGAGTAATGAAGTGTGCGTGGGTGTGTGTGTGTGATGAACTCTTTGCATTTGCTTTTTATATCGTTAGTTTTTCATATAATTTTTCGTTTTATTTTTGTTTGTTTTTGTTTTTTGTGCATTTCCCAAACAAAGGCGCATTACTTCTTGAAATTGTTCTCTTTTCTCATGTAGCTAGAACTAAAAAAAAAAGTAAATAAGAAAAAAATAGGCAGTATACCCAACACTTAACTTACTTTTCCATTATGCACAATTTCATTTACTTTAGTTTGCAATTATATATTTACATCTTAATCTAATCAAATATATCTAGCTGGCCTCGGTAACCCACATATATTTATAAAATATAAATTTAAAAAAAGGACGTACTGACTTTCTGTGTGCATCGAGTGCATTTTCAACATATTGAAGGGCATGGTTACACATTAAATTGTCCGTTTTATAATAGGCAACCGCCTGCATAAACCTAGAATGTCTGTCTGATGGTGAGTGATGTGTTGTTTGTCTATATTTGATAAGACTTAGTAAAGCTTTCTTCCTTCCTGTTAGTTCCATGATTTATAGAATCACATCAATTGTTTTGAGTGTGGTGCATACATAAGCTCTGAATAAGTATTTAGTGCTGCACTCTTCATTGTGTCCCCCACAATTTATTAGACAAAAGTTCAAAGGTGTGCAGTATGCACTTAAATTAAATATAAAATTTATTGACTTTGAGTACAGCAGGCGTACTGCCTTACAACACTCCTCTCTCTCTCTCTCTCTCTCTCTCTACCGCCATTTTAAGCAGCACCAAGTGGTATTCCCCCGCACTATTTTTGTTTTGTGATTAAAAAAAAAATGCCATAACTGAATAGAAAATTCCTTATGTTGATGGCTCATTCAATTAATATATTTATTAAAGAAATTACATTTTATGCATAAATTATAAAAAATAATTGTGTTTGCTAGTTCTAAGTGGCAAATGGCAGACCAATCATCGGCTTCAAAAATCCAAGTCTGAAATGACCATGTCTGTCTGTCGGTCCTTGCATTTTTTATAATCAACTTATAGGACAAGTTTCGATATACACCCAAATCTCTTTTTACACATTAGATATGTTCCCAAAAAATTCGTGTAAAAAAAAGAAACTGGCTAAATGGATTAATAGATTAATTCCAAAAAAAAAAAAAAAAATTGAAAATCGTGAAGTTTTTTCGCTTTAACTCGTATTAACTCAAATTCGTGTAAAAAGAGAATGAAAAAGACATTTGATACAGGGATGTATTTTTGGCTTAAAGACTGGCAACAAAAAAAAAAAAAATAAAATAAAAGACAATACATTATAACCCCCTCTCTTTAAGCGCCAATGAGTAAAATTTATTTTTTTTATAAAATCATAAACGCCGTTATGGATAAAATTGAATTTATTTAAAATATAACCTATTAACTAGATGGCGCTTCTGTATATCTTTGAAAACAAATGTTTGTTTACAAAATGTTGTAGAAATCTTCATTTCACTACCGTGGTGGTGTGACGTATTAAATAATAGTCCGGCTTGAGCGTCTTCAGATGTTTTGTTAATGTTAAGTTGTTCGCATTCAAACAACTTTTCTTCATTTTCTTCTTTCTTCGTATTTACGGAGTCAAACGTTTGGGATCGCGCGGGAACATGGACGTTTTCCGTATATTGTCTAAACCAAGATACAGCATAACGACACGTTCCATGCCAATGCCACCACCCGCATGAGGCGGGCAGCCAAAACGGAACGATTCAATGTACGCCACTATTTTATTGATATCTTTAACAAAAAATAAAAATAAATACATTTTGAAAATGAAGAGAGAAAAAATTAAAACAACTCACCTATGCCATGATGTTTAGCTCTCTCCGTTAGAAAGTTGGGATCGTGTATACGTTGGGCCCCAGACAAAATCTCTTCACCGCGCATAAACATATCGTATGAATTGGAATAGATCGGGTCAATGGGATCTGGCATTGTGTAGAAGGGACGTATAGCCAGAGGAAACTTGTCCAAGATGTAAAAGTCCGTATCGTATTTAGCCTTCACCAAACGGCCCAATAATTTTTCGTTGGGAGTGGACAAGTCTTCTTCATCACCCGTTTCCACACCAGCCTCCCTTAGCATTGCTACACCATCCGAAAATTTCAAAATTAACGGAGGCTCTAAAAATCTAAAACTGTCCACATTATATTGTTGACGTACAGCCTCAATTTCCCGGCCATAGGAATCACGTAAACCTTTGAAAATGTCGGTAAAGGTGTCAGCGATAGTGTGCAATACTTCGTGATAGTGATACTTGAAAGCCATCTCCAAATCCAAGCCTACGAATTCAGTTAAGTGGCGGTGAGTGTTCGAATCCTCGGCCCGAAATACAGCACCCACAGTAAAGACTTTATCGAAATCGGCAGCAATGGCCATTTGTTTGTAGAGTTGCGGCGACTGAGCCAAGTAAGCAGAATCTAAAAAACACGGGAAATTCTAGCTGAAACATTTCATCCAAATTGAAGTCGGATTAATGACAAACCTTTAAAGTAGCTAACGGTAAATACATTAGCACCGCCCTCACTAGCGGCCGATATGATTTTGGGTGTGTGAATTTCGATGAAGCCTTTTCTCGTGAGTATATCACGAAAGAGGCGGCATACGCCCGCCTCCAAACGAAATATAGCCTGATTGGCTGGTGTTCTCAAATCCAACACACGATTGTCCAAACGCGTATCTTGATTGACGCGTATGTTTAATGCGTCATTGTCTGTTGTACTGGCCGTGTCAGGGCGGGCGGCGTCCTCTATTTGCAAAGGTAATTGGGCCTTGGCCTGTGACACCACAAACAATTGCTGTACAGCCAATTCTAAATTTTGTTCCGTACAAGACTCAATTTTATTTGGGACACTTAAAACCTTTGCTTCCACATCAATAATGCTCTCTTTGTGCAAACTGAGTTTCGTAAACGAGTAACTAGTAAATTTAGTTTGTTTTTGTAACATACCGTTGATACATACTTGCCGCAAAACTTCACCATTTGTTTAGAAATGTTATCATTTACCGCCAAAATACATTGTACCGTATTGCTTTGTTGACGCAGTATCAAAAAGCATTGCTTGCCTTTTGCTCTTGTTGTATGCACTCGGCCTCTCACCCAGACGGTTGTTTTGTTTACATGTTTAATCAAGCTGCTGACTGCGACAAAGTGTCGATCGGTGTGTTTCTCCTTCGACATAATCATTTCACTTATGCCATAACGGTTAGAGGCGTAGTCTTCGGTATTGTCGACAGCATTGTTGGCATCGTTGGAGTCATTGGCAGCCGCTTTATATTCAGCTTTCTAAAGAGCATAACATATACCGTAATGATCAAGAGAGAGTAAAAATAATAATGAGTTCTTCACCTTGGCTACTTTTAATGCTTCTTTAGCTTTTTTTTTAGCTGCTTTCTTGGAAGTAACTTCACCTTCGGCAGGTGGTGTTGCTGATTTTTCCTTATCTGCCACCATAATTTAATCTGAATCAACTGAAAAATTTATATCAATTATTGCCTTATAATATCAAATATCTACAAATCAACGAAAATCAATAGCAATTAAATTTGGCTTAGGCCAAACTCTAAATACCTTCGTTTGGCGGGTGATTTATGCCCTAATCGACTTATTTTGTGACCAATTCTTCAAAATTTGCGAAAGTATGCATTCCAACAGGGCATATGGGCGGACATATGAAAAGCGATTCATGTCAAAAAGTGTGGGTTCTTTTACAAACGGCATGAGAAACTTTGTATACCGCTTGCCTTAATTGGAGCGTATAAAAATATATATGCTCGAATACGATATATTGTAATTACTATTATTTTATTGAGTCAGATATTACATAACATTTATTTATTATTTAAATAAGCTGATTATTTGAAATTTTTTTTTGTTAAAATTACTTCATTATTTTACTATTAGTTCTTAAACAATAATTTCCATTCCATGCCATTTTGTTTCTAGTTAAATACTTATTTCATTTTAAAACTTTACATTTAAATATACTATTAAAAACATTTCAAAAATACAATTGTATTAAAAAATCACCTGAAGTAAAGGTAGTTTTGAAATTTATAGAAATATTCTTTTCACAAATACGAAAAGGCCCAGACAAAATACGACGTGTTCATATAAGAACAAGATATTTACAGCTGTTACATTATTACCCGTGTTGATTTTTAAAGTATGAAGTTACTATTTCTCTCGCTTGCGCCGCTTTTAATCACTTGTGCATAAAAAACAAAGTTATGACATCCCAGACCCAATATGACAATGTTTCAATACAATCCAGTGCTTGGCTAAAAATTTCTCTATTGCGGTTTTATTGTCTTTCAATCCAGAATCATCTACTTTATCAAAGCAATAAAATATTTCTACTTAACTGGGTGAATGCAAAAATTTCCACAAATTTTTTTGAAATTTTTAAATATTTGTTAAAATCAATCAAATAAATCAAAAACAGGTGAATAAATTATTCTTTTTTCAACATTATTTATAAAAGAATGGAAAAAAAAGAAGCCGTTGCGAAAAAAGCGAAAGTGCAAAGTATGGCAGTTGATGGGCCTCGCAATTGCAACAAAAAAAAATACTTATTGAAATTTATGAGTCATATTAGTTATTATCCCGTTACCTCTCATTACCCACATTCTTAACTGCGTGGTTAAATAGATTATTGAGTGCTGTGTGTGTGTGAAGATATGACGATAAAAATGAAAGGTTTTGCACTTGGAATTAGCCAATGCTTCAAAATGAAGAAAGCTACTACAAAATTATACATGTATACATATTGTAAATGAAAAAAAAAAAAAAACACTCCTGTTGAACGATGCATACACATACACATGGTAAGAAGTCTTAAGGTCTGCGTGTATTTCAAGAAGATTTTTTGCGATGACTCCCCATTTATAAATTTTTCTTTTTAAAACAAATCTATACTTTGTGATCTTTTATACAAATATTGTGCTTTACTTACAGGTACATCCACGTATATAATTTCATTTATTGTGACTGTTTAACTACAAAAAAAAAAACAAAACTTGTATAATGGCTGGTGAGTTGTTTGGCACTTTATTAAAAAATATTCTTTTTGTTGTTTTAGTATTTTCAGTTTAAAGTTTAGTTAAACAAACAAACAAATTAAAACAGAAATAACGTGTTTTGTGTGGAAGAAAAGTTAATCCCGTCTGAAACAAATGTCTTGGCAAGGTGGTGCCTATTATCAAGGTTCTACTTTTTCTACTATTCTATTGAAATATCTTCCCTAAAACTTTTATTGCATGCTTTTTCAAATTGTAGACATTGCATGGAATGTATTACGAATTGTTGGCATTTCTAAACTGCTCATGTAGACGCATTGATAAAATGGCGTCATAACATAGGGTGATTTCTGGCCATTTTGTGTTGAATGAAATGCTAGAAGATACTTAGTTTCCTCTTCATGAGTACATTTTTATTAAAGTTTACTAACAATTAATGGCATTTGGTCTTCATATCGTCTGCAGTTATCGTTGCAACAATCAGATTACTTTTTTTTTTTTTATGGCACAACCCCTTTTGTAGTTATAGATTTTTTCTCTCATTGTAAAAGCATTTGATTAGTACAACTGTTACAATGTAGTTTTTTTAAAAAGGTCATAACTCATCAGGTACAAAACAACTGTTATGCTAAAAATATATATTTTGATGTTTATATGTTTGTATGTGTTTTTAAATGACTATTTATGACAAAATAAGTTTATATAGAAATGGTGGTGGAATGCAGCAACAATTATGCATGAACAGTAATTCTATTATAAAGCAGAGATCAAATTATTGATAATGAGAGACGTTTAGAATATAACGTTATATTGAACAACAGTACAGAGAGAAAAATATTGCCCCAAGGAAATGTTATCAGATTCCCATTAAGGTTCACATCCATAGAATTCGTTCAAATTTTCCGGATTAGTAAAATGTAATAAATCTAAAACAACACTAAACTATTTTATCGGTGTAAGGACAAAATAACTAATCAGTGAGTTTTCAAAATTGAAAAATCCGTTATTCGATTTCAAATCTCATTAAATTATCTTTTCATTGATATATAAAACCATATCCTTGTGGCCTGGTGGTCAAGGATATATTAAGGATTTTTATAAAAAAAATAAAAAAAGAGATATCCTCCAAAATGTGAACCCATTATAAAGTTAAGCACATTTAGAAAGGTTATCCCTTTCTATTCATCTGATGTTAAAGATGTCTGAGCATTATTGAGGTATAAAAGTATAAATAACTAAAAAAAGGTTCGATGCGTTTTATAAGCTTGAGAAAATATTTGTAATACTTCTTCTCATCAATATCAGTTCCACATGGCTTTTCTTGATTTATGTGCCAAGAAAAATGGTCGACAATGGTGTATATGTTTGTATATATGTATGTGTGTTAATCTGTATAATATAGACTGAGACTGTGGTAGCACTCTTTATATGAAATACGTCTTATTGCCACAAAGCCCAATTTCATATGAAATTGACAAGTGAAGCCCGACTATTTAATACCCTACCTACAAAGGTATCATATTTTATTCTTTAATTTTATTGCTTCAACTTAAGCCTTTAGTCCTTGTGCCAAGAGAAAATATACCGTTATACCTTTAAATTTATCCCGCTATTCCCCAAAATAATTTTGAGTTATTAAATAGAATATCGGACTTGGATCGAATGTATTAATAACGTTTTTCATAATCTGTCTTTAGCTTACCATTGCAGTTGAAATTCATTTTTCTTTATTAATGAAATAAGTGAGATTAAACCAATTGTTATCAAGTAAATAAACTGATAAAAATAATGGTTTCGATGTTGTTGTTATGATCAATTAATCATAAGCAACTCGATTTGAAGTTTAATTCATTTATTTTTAATCAATTATTAATAAGAATTATGTGTAGAATATGAACATATTCGTACAGCTGAGAAGATGAAATAAAAATGAGGGAAATTTAAAATTAAAATAACGTTAGTTTCTCATAACGAAGTTAGTTTACTATACCGAATGGAACAAACATAAGAGCGTCAGAGACTCTACGTAGTATATATACTCTTGATCAGCCTAAAGGTTTGGAGTCAATCTAGACATGTCCGTCCGTGTGTCTTTGTGTTGGTAGTCGTAAATTTTGAGATTTTTTACAAATTGTTTCTATAGTAAGTGTACGTTGGTTCTTATTAAATTTAAACGAAATCGTTTAAAAGTTACGCCCCAATCCTAATCGACGAAAGTTGAGCTGCGAAGCTTTATTTATAATTATTCCATCCATGGAAGTGCTAAGTGCTAATAAGCGTAGTTGGCTCGCATTTTACAAAAGAGTTCATCTGGCGTAGAATCCATTTTGTAAATACAACGGTAATACATCACAGACTTCCTAACTGCTCTTCATACAAACATTATCATGAATCATAAGTTCATTGTGTTTTTTAAAAAAGTTTGATTACTAGTACAGGTATTGAAATATTTTTCACGTTAATAACCGACTTCCATTTCATAAATGATAAAATAATGAATTTTAAGAAAAAAAAAACATAAATCAAAAATATTGTTTTTTTTGTTTAATGCAAAACAGATCCTAATCAACAACAATATTATGGGGGTTATCCGCAAGGCGGTTATCCGCCACCAGCAGGCTATCCACCACCGCAAGCGGGTTATCCACCACCACAGGGCGCATATCCGCCATATGGAGCACCACCAAGCGGTTATCCACCGGGTGGCTTTGTACCACAACCGGGTTTTGTACAACCGCCACCAGCTGGTCCCGATTATGGAGCCTACGATGACCCAGAATCGCCTAAAAATTTCACATTCAGCGATCAATCTGTACGCAGAGGTTTTATACGCAAAGTCTACTTAATACTTATGGTAAATGGAAGATAATATTATAAAAAAATATTTAAAATCGATAAATTTTTATAAAAATTTTTTTTACTTTAAAGGGTCAATTGATGGTTACATTCGGTGTTGTGGCATTATTTACTTTCCACAAACCTACCCAACACTTTGTTGCACGTAATCCAGCCTTATTTTGGGTGGCTTTTGCTGTACTGCTGGTTACCATGATTGCTATGGCCTGCTGTGAGGGAGTACGTCGCAAGACTCCTATGAATTTCATCTTTTTAGGCATCTTTACAGCGGCCGAATCTTTTCTATTGGGTGTTACCGCAGGACGTTACGCTCCAGAGGAGGTGAGTTTAACATTGTATATTAGCTCCCAATAAAATAAATTCATCAAAATATCTCCAAAAATGATTTTAATACAAATTTACATGGAATGCTAGACGGAGAGATAAATAGATAAGACTTTGAATCGAATCGAATTGAATTATATTCATGCTATGAATGTTTATCCGTCTGTCCGTGCATGTGTGTTTAGTGCTAATTACTCTCTAGGTTGCAAAAATTAAAATATTGAGATTTCATGTGCGGACAAATTTGTATTGAAATTGAAAAATCGGTCAAGCGACACGCCCACAAGGGCCTAAAAGCGTATATACTCCTTGCCAAGCTTCCATGCATCAATGTACAGTAAGCAAGTTTTGGTCTCAGTAAAATATAGTTTCTTTTCTTTTTTTAGGTATTGATGGCAATTGGCATAACGGCTGCGGTCTGCTTGGCTTTAACTCTGTTCGCCACGCAGACCAAGTATGATTTTACCATGTGTGGCGGTGTTTTAATGGCCGTTATGGTGGTCTTTTTAATATTCGGTATTATCGCTATATTTATACCTGGCAAAATTATGACCATCGTGTATGCTTCATTTGGAGCAATCATCTTTTCCATATATTTAATCTACGACACACAGCTAATGATGGGCGGCGATCACAAATATAGCATCAGTCCCGAAGAATATATATTCGCTGCATTAAATCTGTACTTGGATATTGTTAATATCTTTATTTACATTTTGACTATAATAGGAGCTACGAGAGATTAGGAAACGGTTTCCGCCGTTTAAATAATGGCGGTAGCATAAACAAAGAGCGAACACAACAACAACAACACTTAACATCCAAAAAAAATTAACATCCAAAAAAATGTATGAAGTGAAATTAATTTCCGTTAAAAAGTAAGTAAAGAGATGTAATCTTATGGAATTTGAGAGAGCGAACAGTAATTATAAACAGTTAAGCAGAACGAAATATTTATACAATAATTATTGAGTAACCCTCGGAGTTAACATAGAAAAGAGAAAAAAAAAAAACTAAAACAAAAACAACATGACTAAGAATATACACACTCACCAACGAATATTATTTAACATTTTATTATTATACAATATTTAAATACCTGCTTAAATTGTTTGCTCTTGATTTAAATTTCAAAGAAAAATTCTTTAACTTTAATGAATATTATAAACGTAATGTGTGTCGCCATTACATTCACTTATAAAAAAAAAAAACGCGTCTACTTACTAAACCCATAAACTATAAAAAAGACTATAAATATTTACTTAATGGTATAAACCTAAGAGTCCCCGATAAGTTCCATGCTATATATTTACTCATAAAAAAAAAAAAATATCTACACAACTATATATATATAGACCTCTCGTCTTTATATCCTGCACCACTGTAAAGGGTATATTAATTTTGTGCGGATGTTTGTAGTTACTAAATCGATTCAGAATCAAAATCTGAATTGATTTATCCATGTCCGTTTGTCCATCTAAATTTGTGCGCAAGCTACAGGTCGCATTTTTTGAGATATTTTGATGAAATTTGGTACATGGACATGTATTGGCTTAAAAATAAATCCTTTTAAAAATGGTTAGGATCGGACCATTTTTTTTGATTTCATAAACAAAAAATAAAATATTTTTTTTGACATGTATCATTTTGAAAATATTAAAAATACAAGTAGGGAATAATAAAATTTTTTATTTTTCAAAGAAAAAAAATTTAATTAAATTATATATCAAGTGGTGTAGGGTATTTGATGGTCAGGCTTGACCGACTATAATATTTTCACTTGTTTTTTGTTGTTGTTGTTGTGTCTGTATAAACCTCTAAACCAAAAAACCAATTATCCAAAATATTTGTATGCTTAAGTTATTTAAAATGAGAAACAAAAAAAAAAAAACAAAAACAAGGAAAATTACTGTAAATTATGCGTATATGTAAACAAATGTTTATGTGGAGAGCGCGGCATTGCTTAAAAGCTACAACACTTCAACGTACACACATTTCTATTGAGAAAAATAAATAGAAACAAAGTGAATGCCACTCAGTCGTTAGAACACGCAGCATCAACATAAAATAATATAAAGGAGAGAAACTAAATATAATGGGAAATTTATTTAAGAAAAAGGAGAAAAAAAATACAAAACGAACCATTTGATTAATTTAATGTTTATACAACATTATTAACATATAAAAACTTGAGAAATATATTTGATTTATTTAAAAACCAAAAGTAATTGTATAATGTAAAAATAAATAAAATAAAAATAAAAAAAAAAATTGATTTTATATACCCTTTATATAGGTAGGAATAGAATCTTTACTAAGTTTGTTATATTTATTGCAACACCCTAAAATCGGATACATACTCGATTAGTACTATAAACTGATTCGATTTTACACACAACTTTTTATATTAAAATGAAATTATGTACAGGCATGCAGGGTAAATGAAGGGTTACGCTCATCATAACCAAAATTTATTTATGAGTTATGTTCCAAAATTTAGCTACGAAGAAGTAATGGGGTGTTTAGAAAAAACCCTATCTTGCTCAGAATGCGATTTGAAAGTTGAAAAACAATGCAAAATTAAAACCAGCTACGCGCACTATTTGTATATATTTCAGATTTGAAAATTTATGAATTCCTTCATCAAGCATCAGCAAGCTTCAATGAATGTCTGATTTCGAGTTCATGTTATGATGTTCTGATGCTTTGATAGACTAAACTGAATGTTTAGCCAGTTTTTTTTTATGTGTCTCTGTTGGAATTTTACTTTAAAAAACAATTTTTTAAATTGCTAATAATAGAGGAAACCTTCAACGGCCCAGTGGTAGGTTATTAATTAAACACTTGCGACAACCTTATAATGCAATTACTATCAATTTGAATACAAATTGACAACAACAACAATAACAACCATGATAACCACTCGGTAAGCATACAAATCATTTTACAAGTATATCTTACGCAAATTTCATTTCATTTCATTTAATTTCATGAAAGATTTCGTATTCGTTAGGCTTCTAACTGGTGCAATTAAACGCTTGTAACGCAACAAACGAAGATAGCTGCAGTGACCTGTTACGGTCATGGATTTTGATGAAGTACTTAAGGAAGTTGGATCCTTTGGTTTATATCAGAAAATCATCATATGTGGTGTACTGTTGCCAGCCGCCTTGCCGTGTGCCTTTCACGCATATAGGTGACACACTTCAAATGAAATATTTATGATTAATTCCATATGAAAAATGGTTAACAATTATTTTTAGTCAATTATTTATAGCAGCCACCCCTAAACATTGGTGTCGTGTACCAGAATTGGAACCGTGGTCATGGGATTATACAGAATTGATATTAAATCTTAGCGTGCCATTGATTGTGGGAGAATCATCACTTTTACAATATCATTCCTGCTCAATGTATAGACGTAATTATAGAGATATTGTACGTTATTTAGAATATCGTTCACCTTTCGAATTGGAAAGAGGTGTTGTATGGCAGATTGATAGTACTAAGGAGGTCAACTCAACTCAGCCGTGTCAGTATGGTTGGCATTATGATCGTTCTCAATATCCCAGTACTGTGGTCACAGAGGTTTGTTGTTGTTGTTGTTGTTGTTGTTGTTGTTTTATCTTTGATTAAACATATCTAATTCTCTTTTTGCACGATAGATACGTTCCCAAAAAATTCGTGTAAAAAGAGAAAGCCTAGTAGATTGGATGCCAAATCCAAAAAATTAAAATTGAAAATCGTGTTAAAACAAAACAATTCGTGCAAAAAGAGAATTTTTCTGTCGTTTCAACTCGTGTTAAGTCAAATTCGTGTAAAAAAAATTCGTGTAAAAAGAGAATTAGGTGTATATTGAACGACATTCCACTCTTTTTTTTTACTTATTTTCAGTGGGATTTGGTTTGTGAGCAAACTTATTTGGTGACATTGGCTTTAGTGATATTTGGTGTGGGCGGACTTATTGGCAATTATGTGTTTGGTTACTTGCAAGATATGTGGGGCAGACGTCCCAGCTTTTATGCTTATCTAATATTGGAAATTGTTGCCTGTGCGGCGAGTGCTTTTGCCTGGAATTTTAACTCATGGTTGGCGTTACGATTTGTGGTCGGTTTAACGATACCCGCCATAATGGTCAGCCCTTACGTTTTAGGTATGTTTTCCTTATAACACTGATTGGTTTAATGCTCTAATTGTTGCGGTTATACCCGACAATCGAAATCGACTAAATGGAAATTGAAAAATTCCTTGCTGTAGATTTAAAAATATGATATATTCCCTACTTCCCTATTACTATACGATTACTTGCAGCAATCGAAATGGTGGGCCCTGACAAACGTGTATTTTGCACCATAATCTCTAACGTTGCGTATTCCTGTGGCTTGGTTCTATTGGCTGGACTGGTTTATTGGGTACGCGATTGGCGTTATCTTACCCTGGCCGTTTCTTTGCCCTTACTTTTATTATTTTCATGTTATTGGGTGCTGCCAGAATCACCGCGTTGGTTGATGGCTGTAAACAAACCGCAAAGGGCAGCCAAGATTTTAAAAACCATGGCTCGTGTGAATGGTGTGTGCATTACAACCAACTTGATGGACCATTTCAATAGACATCACTCTACAGCCAAAGAGTTTGCCACCTCGTACGGTTTGCTCGATCTATTCCATACCAGAAATATGCGCCACAAAACTATCATCATTACAATTATTTGGTTTGCCAACACTAGTGTTTATGTGGGCTTGAGTTATTATGCACCCGCCCTGGGAGGTGATGATATTTGGAATTTCTTTTTAGCCGGTGTAGTCGAGTTGCCCACTTATTTACTGTTATGGCCGGGTTTAAGTTACTTTGGTCGTCGTTGGATTTTATGCATTTCCATGCTAATGGGTGGGGCAGCTTGTGTGGCCACTTTTCTGTACAGTCGTCAAGCCAATATTATGCTGGTGCTGTACTGTATTGGTAAAATGGGGATATCATCGGCATTTGTGGTCTTGCCGCTGCTAGCATCCGAAATCTATCCAACGGTGGTGAGAGGTTTGGGCATGAGTTTTAGTTCAGTCGTAGCAATGGTGGGACCTATTGTTATACCAGTCGTAAATCATATGGGTCAAGAGGTGCTCGTCCTACCATTGATCGTTATGGGCGTTTTGCTTATTGTGGGTGGTTTGGCCAGTTTGCTGCTGCCAGAAACTAAAGATAAAGCTCTGCCCGAATCTTTAGCGGATGGAGAGGCCATACCACTGCGATGCTTATCATTAAATTGGTGCTGGTATCGTCACCCTAAACCCCAGACAGCAGTGACAATATCTGAAAAAACGAAAACTAACCAAACGGTAGATGCTGAAATTGTTCTTTGCAGTGTTTGCAAAACACAAATGGGCAATTCAACATAAGAGAGCGTGAGAGGGAGAGAGTACTTTATAATAAATTTTAAAAAAATCATGCATCACATATTTCATGTTCATATGATTAGATTTGTGACAATATTCTGGCAGTGTAAACCAACCGATGTAAAGATAAGGAATAAAATATCTTTTTTTCAAAAAGCCAATTACAGCAATCATAAATAGTTATAAATAATGCCAACCACTTGTGTTGTGAGATGGTCTTCATATACTATATATAGGAGCCGTTGCGAGTGAAATGGGTGCAAGTGCACTTTTCTAAAAAAAAATTTAAATTTAATCAACTTAAGATGTGTTCCAAAAATGGACTTGCTTCACTTTCCTTCGCAACGCAGATACATTTTAGTTTTTTCTTTTTACAAAAATCATATTTTATGGCTATTGATGCTTTATACAACAATTACAACAAATTATTATTATGATTGATTTTATATATAATAGGTGAAGGAAAAGGAAAAGGTGTTGGGTGTGAGAGGTTTTTCCCTAACACCCCTACATATCTGAACTGGATGCCTTAGAGAATATTTTGGACTAAATAAAAAATTTATTGGACAAGTGGATGGTGCAGTGCAGAGATAAAATTTTGGTGATTATTAAAAATGGGAAAAATGAATGAAGGATGCGGCCGCGGCTGAGTAATCGTAAGGTAAGATTAGCGACATTTTTCTTTTTTCCTAATTATTTGCAAATATTTCAAATATTTATCTTTTCGAATTCTATTTTTTTTTTCTATCTCGCTTAAGGTAAGGTAGGAAAAGAATAGGATTCGTATATATAATAAAGAGGTCGAACCAATATCAAATATTTTCCTATAGTTAGTGAAGATTATATGTATCATCTGTTCCTTTAGGGCTCTTGCAATATGTGATTTATAATATCGCTATTGCTTGTGTCGATTATTCTCCGCTCTAAACGGACAAACGGAAAGACAGACATAGTTAGATTGACTCAGTATTCGATGCTGATTAAGAATATATATACGAGTACATTGTGAGACCTCTGAGTCAAGTTCAATTTATATACGTCCGGTTTAAATATCTTGTCCATCTAAGTATCGAAACAAAAACTTACTAATAATAATAATAGATTTATAAATATATACGAATACATAAACGTGCATACACATGTTCATAATAGCTGTACGTGTGTATGCATGAATTATTGTTTATGTTTCAGAAAAATTTTAATTAGTAATTTTCTGCATGCCAATCTGTTGGCATAGACAAAATAAAATTAAACAAACAAAAAAAAAAAAAATATAGGAAAACTAAATTTGACTTAGGTCAAATCTTAAATACCCTCCACCTACACAACGGTGGAGGTGCGCCCTCTAGTAGTGTACGTATTTTGTATCAGGTTAAAAGTTAAGTTTTATGTGGAATGTAGTATTTTATACATTGTGGGTGTGTCTGTTATCCGATCATGCCCATTTTTAGCACATCGCTAGATGAGATAACTATACATATATGCACCAACTTTCAAGTTCATAGGTCAAGTTTTGTGGCAGATAAATAGATTTTTGTCGATTGTGGGCATGGCTCCTGAAGTGTCTGTATAAAATTTCAGCTCAATATCTCAAAATTTACGCCCGTGAGAATGTCAATAGTACATTGGCACACATGTCTAGATCGACTCAGTTTTTGATGTTGATCAAGAATATATATACTTTGTGTGTGGGTGTTGCCAACGGAATGACAAACTTAGTATACCTCCATATGTGAAGGGTATAAAAATCTCCCATTGATATTACGATTTATTGATATTTTTGTAGATAAATGTTTTGTGATAAAATGAAATCCTTTTCTTTCAAGAGAAAGTCTTCATAAAATACATGAATGTAAGCACACGAGTGTATTCGTGGCCCCCTTATATGTTCTCAGGTGTTTTTTTCTCTCTCCCACATTTTCTACCTATTATAATATTTATTTCCTTCACTTTGGCATTATATTGTATTGTTGTATATGTGTATTTGCCTAAGTTTGTGGGAAAGTAATATCATTTATCAATTAGCGCATATCTCCGCTATTTAAGCATATGCATTTTAGTGTAAACACCAGCTACACACGTGCATGCTTACATGTGATAAAATTGTTTACATTCAATACATAAACAAATAACAATACGCATCGCATCCATATAGTATAGAAACAAAAACATTGCCCTAAGTAGGTGCAGTTATTTTAAGATAAACATATTACTCACACCTTTGCATCTGAGCATAAAAAGGAAAGAGAGCATCGCAAAGACAATCAAAACTAGTAAACACGATGATGAGTATTAATAATAATGAAGAAGAGATAACCGTTATTATTCGATATAAAAGAATTCAAACTATTTCAACATTTAAACTGTAATCAAATAAACATTTGGAATCATTTAATAATTAATTTTTTCATTATAAACTAGAAAAGATTTCCTTTTGCTTTAAAAGCATGCTGCGATTTTTTCAAGAACACAATGCTCAAGAAATTCATATGGTTGATTACTTTAACGAGAGCATAATTTGTATTGATGTTCTCTTTTTGGGGCGGTACACCATAAATCTTAGATCTTAATTTTTTACCATTGTGTGTTAAAGTTACATCCAGCCTGCGATCAGTCAGTTTGTAGTCTCATCTAGTGTACAAGGTACAAGTGGCGTCTTTGTTAATAAAAGACAAAATAAATAAATTGTGACAAAAGAAATTTTGAATATTTTCGCATAACAAATACCATTGTATGCAATAGACCGTTACAATATTTTGTCACATACACACGCGAGGGAAAGACTTTTGATAAACACAAATTATATGAAATTGGGTGAATAATAAAATACAAGAAATGAAAATTGAAAATTAAGGTAAAAATATTAATTTAATAAATTAGTAAAAAGCGATAAATAAACAAATTAAAAAAAGAAGTAAACGTTTCCTAAAAATGTGACAAATGATTAAATTATGGAATCCATTCATTATATATAGCAGCAGCAGCAACAACAACACAATTAATAAATTCTTTAAATTAATCATCATCAAATACAATTTTTATGTTGCGTTTTTGTTTGCCTGCGAAAAAAAACTTTATTTTGGGCACATTTCTGTTGAGATTTTCAAAAATAAGTTTGCCTGCAGCTTTTTTTTATGTTTCTATACCATTCACATAAGTTGGGGATACTACTAAGTTTGTCATTCCGTTTTGCAACATCCAGCGGGAGACGTCAGACACCCTACAAATTATTTACATTATTAATCAGTATCAAAATCTAAGTAAATAGAGGCATGTCCGTCCGTTTTTCTGTTTGTGTGTACATTGTTGACACTCCCACAGTCCTTTGAGATATTACGCTGAAGTTAAGCGAAATCGGTCAAAAGCCACGCCTACAACGGATAAAAATCTATAAATCTTTCACAAAATGTAGCAATCAAGTTAAAAATTCGTATACATATTCATAATTATAGCATCCATTGATGGGCATGGTCACATAACAAAGATACGCTCACAATTTACACAAACTCGCGCACAACTCGACTTGCAAGTATTAGAGGGCGTAATCCTACCTACCTATGTATGTACAAAGGGGAGCGCATTTAAGATTTGGCCCCAGTCAAATTTTGTTTTTACACGTTTATTGTCTGTTTTACTCTGTATTGCTAGAAGCAATAAAAATTTACCACATCATACCTCTCTGAATAAGAAAAGAGTAGAACCGTTAAGCACTACGATTGATAAAAAAAAACAATACACAAATAGAGACAAAATAGAATAATTACAAAATGTACCGTAATTTATATATAAAAGAGATTTAAGTTGAAATTGATTGAAACAAAGGAGCAGATGAGAAAAAAAGATGGAAAACTCTCGAGTAAAGTTATTTGGATGAAAGTGTTTGAAAATATTTCAAATACAAAAGTTGTTGGGGTTTAAAGGACAGACAGACGGACGGACGGACATGGCTAGAGCGACTCATTATTCGATGCTGATGGTTCGTTTATTGAGTATACTCGTATATGAGTAAATATTTTTTTGCAGTATAAAGTTTACTAGCTGTGGATATATGATAAATTTAGTCGCCTTTAGTACTAAATTAGATCAAGTGTTTATCAGAGGTTCCGCCAATTAGTGAGAGAGAGAGAGAGTCCACATCAACATGAGGCGAGGAGTGTCAACTTCAACAGTGGAAATGGACGAGGTGCGCAAGCCCCAAATGAAAGCGTACATGTTTCAGCGGCGCGTCTTATTCTGTTGCAGCTGCTTAATGGTATTGTCGCTGCTCATGTGGATTATTGCCATTGCTACAGATCATTGGGTTATTATAACAGGAACTGGTGGTGAGTTTCCATCTCTCCCTCTCACTGTTTCGTTTATTACATACGTTGAAAATGGTTTAATTTGAAGGCATTTTTATACCTGAGACTCGACGGTTTTTTATGTCTTCACATGCGGGCCTATGGCGCCTATGTCGTTACACCGTTATACCGAATGCTCTACCCTTAGCAAATGTAGTGCGCAACTTTACCTCCATCGCCTACCAAAATCCCAGCGTCATAAGCGAGGCCAAACAGAATTGTTCCAAATTGGATTTCATCAAGGATTTCGGTGATGCAAGTGTGGATAAACCGCTCATGAATTTCACAGAAGAGGCTCGCAAGCGTATGTTTGCTCATTGGGTGCGCGGCGAAGATGCAGAGTTTCAAACATTTAAAAAGACTTTCCATAATATCGTGCTAACCACGCGGGAGGCACGCAACGATTTGATACCCATTGAGGCCAAAGCCATTGCTATAGATCCGTTGGATGTGGCTGGCATACAAGCGGGCAATATATTTAGTGGGGCGTTGCAGAAGGTGTTGGTCAATGGCACCAATTATTTTTTCGTTATACCGGAAACAGCACAGGCGGCCATGTTTCAAGACTGGAACGAGAAACGTTACGTGCCGAAACTATTTTGGCCGTATGCTCGAGACTTGGGTTTGCCCGCTTTTGTGTTAAACGATGATCGCGTTATCTTGCAATTAGTACCACCACGACCACCGCGGAAAGGACGTCAAGCCAATGGTTACGACTATGTGCCAAACAGTAAGTGAATGTGTTGGGAAAGCCTTTTTTTTAACTTGTAACTGTTGGATGGTGATGATTGTCTTCTTTTTAGGACGTTGCAAATATATTGACATGTTCCCCAATGCTAACGAATTGCGACTGGATTTGGGCTTCGACAAAACACTTTTAGGTGGGGCACCCCCTGCATTAACAGACGATTTAAAAAACTTGTCATTTTCCTCTAATCCTCAGATTATATACGCTCTCAGGCCTCATTTGCCTGCATCACAGTGTTTGTTATGTGCCTGGGTTCGGTGTTTTCATTTTATACGTTTAAGAACCCCCGCTATATGTTTAAACGGTTAGCGGGTGCCATTGATTTGGTGGCAGCCTCTACAGCCTTGGTTGTGGTACAAGTTGTTTTCGCTTCTGTTGAGTACACCAAAGAACATCTTTTTTATGCTTACCCGGATGGTGCTGAATTAACGTGAGTTCGTTCTAATGATCGTTCGGTAATGATCATAATGTTGTTTATCTGCTCTTTATAACTGTGTTTTAGGTATGGGTACGGTGTTTATTTTGCATGGTTCACTTTTGCTGTTAATGTTGCCTGCGGCATTTTGTTTATGTGGTATTCGCGTAAGAAGAAGGGCAGTAAGGCGGCTACGGAAGAATTGGGTATGGCGGATGAGCCCACCATTATGGGCAGATGAATTTATGTGAGTGGAGCGACAGCCATGTGCTCTCTACGTAAGATGATTCCTTTAAAGCTGTTGCAGCATTTTTTTATTTGTTTGTTAAGCAGTTAGATTTTCTATATTTTTGTTGTTGTTCTGTGCGCATCTCTTTTCCTATAATTCAATAATAACTGAAGGAGATACAAGGGAAAGGTTCTGTTTCCTTGAAAATTGTTGACAAACAAGTGGGCGTACAAAGTAATCAATTAAACTGTTGCATATATTTTTAACTGTAATTATAATTTTTTTTTTAATAAAAATTAATTTTAATAAAGTGTTGAATATATTTGTATCCACAATGTTAATAATTGGTCGTTTTTAAAACCCCGTAAGGAGGCGTAATACACTCCAAAAAACCAAAATAGGCGTGTCTAAAAAAATCTGCATATAAGATATTTTTCGTTTTATATGAAAAATCCTTCCACATAATAAAAATAATAAAAAAATCTTGTGAAAATTTATAAAAATTTATCAGCTGACATGGGCGTGACTATCTATAATATATTTATGGTAAATTCTGTGAGTGAAAAATTGCACAATTTTCAAGATGATTGCGTAAGAATTCTCCATTTGGGAAAAATATTAATAATGCCACGCCCAAACAACAACAAATATTTTCATTTGCTGTATATTCATAACGGTAGTAAATAATACCATTGTAATCACCTTGTGATTTCTTCTTTGATGTGAAATACTCTTGACATAAATAAAACGTCCCTGTTTTAATAAAAGTATAAACACGTGTGGTGATAAGCTAACAAAATCATAAAGAAAGAGAAGCGGATTTTCTTAAAACAGCAAAAATTTATATAAAAATGGCTAAAAAATCGGTAAAAAGAAATCGTTCTACAATTGTAGAAACAGCCAAGGGGAGCGAAAGTGAATTGGAAGATAAAGTCAATGGAGAAGCAGAGGTAAGAAGCCCGATGGAGGCAATATTTTTTTAAGAAGCTATTCATTATTGTCTTCTTAGGATTTACTGAAACACATTAATAATGAAGACGATGACAGTACGGATGATGAAGATGTTAAGGATAATTTTAATTCGGATGAAAGTGATGAGTTGGAATTTGAAAGTGATGATGACGGTAATTATAACAGTAAAACAAATGATTCAACAGATGAAGATGAAGATGAGACAGAAGATGCAGAAGATATATCAGACGAAGAAGAAGAAAATTGTAACGTTTTAGATATAGATGGAAAGGTCCCGCAAAATGCATCAAGTGAAGAAAATACTGAGAAAAGTATTCAATATAAGAAAATAATTCATAAGAAAAATACAAAAACAACAACGTCTTCGTCTTATGATGCTAATACGAAAGTTTCGGGTGTGAAAAATGTACAAGTACAAGTAAATGGGGACAAAATATCAAGATTGAAGAAGAAAGATGTAACAATAATAAAAGGTCCATATGAAGAATATGAAAACTCGGACACATCCGATGAAGAGGATATACGCAATACGGTGGGCAACATACCCATGCACTGGTATGACGAATACAAACATATCGGATACGACTGGGATGCCAAAAAGATTACAAAACCAGCTAAAGGTGACCAATTGGATGATTTCTTGCGTAAGATAGAAGATCCCGATTTTTGGCGTACTGTAAAGGATCCCCAAACAGGTCAAGACGTTATACTAACCGATGCTGACATAGCATTAATCAAACGAATAAATTCGGCACGTATACCTAATCCCGAGCATAATGAATATGAACCGTGGATTGAATGGTTCACCAGTGAAGTGGAGAAAATGCCCATTAAAAATGTACCCGATCATAAACGATCGTTTTTGCCTTCGGTAACAGAAAAAAAGAAAATAGGACGTATGGTGCATGCTCTTAAAATGGGCTGGATGAAGACTACGGAGGAGTTGCAAAAGGAGAAACAATCAAAACGTGGACCGAAATTTTATATGCTGTGGGAAACTGATACCAGTCGTGAGGAGATGCGTCGCATACATGATCCCGTGTCAGCTCCCAAACGTGACTTGCCGGGTCATGCGGAATCTTACAATCCACCACCCGAATATCTGTTTGACGAACGCGAGGAGAAGGAATGGTTGAGATTAAAGGATGAACCATACAAACGTAAATTACACTTTATACCGCAAAAGTATAATTCATTGCGTGAAGTACCCGCTTATCCACGTTACATACGTGAACGATTTTTACGTTGTTTGGATTTGTATTTGTGTCCACGGGCTAGAAGAGTCAAATTAAATATTGATGCAGAGTATTTGATACCGAAACTACCATCTCCCAAGGATTTGCAACCTTTCCCTACCGTGGAAAGTTTAGTGTACAGAGGGCACAGTGATCTGGTGCGTTCACTGAGTGTTGAACCCAAAGGAGAATATTTGGTTTCAGGTTCGGATGATAAAACTGTAAAAAGTACGTGATGATGAAATTGCTTGTAAAAGATAATTTTTAACCGTTTGTTTGTATTTGTATTTTGCAGTATGGGAGATATGTACTGGTCGTTGTATACGCACCATTGACACTGACGATGTGGTGCGTTGTGTTGCCTGGTGTCCTAATGATAAACTATCGATTATAGCGATAGCTTCTGGCAATCGCTTGCTACTTGTAAATCCCAAAGTTGGTGATAAAATGTTAATAAAGAAAACGGATGAATTGTTAGCTGAGGCACCCGTCAGTGATGCATTGGAAAGTGAGCGCATTAAAGTGGCGGTTCAATGGTCGGTCGCTAATAAACAAGAACAAGAGAAAGGTGTACGTGTGGTGATTACACATTTTAAGCAGATACAACAGGTGACATGGCATGGCCGCGGTGACTATTTTGCTACGGTGATGCCGGAAGGTGCCAATCGTTCTGCTTTAATCCATCAACTCTCCAAACGTCGTTCCCAAATACCGTTTGCCAAAAGTAAAGGTTTAATACAGTGTGTCCTCTTCCATCCCATCAAACCGTGCTTCTTTGTAGCGGTAAATATATACACACTCACGCAACTACTGGTGTTCTTTCAATGCAATGTTTGTTTGTTTGTTTATATATTTTTATAGACCCAGCACAATATCCGCATTTATGATTTAGTTAAACAAGAATTAGTTAAAAAATTGTTAACCAACTCTAAATGGATATCGGGCATGTCTATGCATCCCAAGGGCGATAACTTACTGGTATCTACATATGATAAGAAAATGTTATGGTTTGATTTGGATTTGTCTACCAAACCGTATCAGACAATACGTTTACATAAGAATGCTGTCAGAAGTGTGGCATTTCATTTGCGTTATCCCTTGTTCGCCTCGGCCAGTGACGATCAATCGGTAATTGTGTCACACGGTATGGTGTACAAGTAAGTTTACATGGTACCCTTCAAATGTCTTTTCTTGACTACATGACGGTGCCTTTCATTTTTAGTGATTTACTGCAGAATCCGTTAATAGTGCCGTTAAAAAAATTGCAAACACATGAGAGACGTGAAGAATTTGGTGTTTTGGATGTAGTCTGGCATCCCGTACAACCTTGGGTATTTTCTTCGGGTGCTGATTCCACCATCCGTTTATATTCTTAATCATGCCGTTTAAATAAAAATGTGAATATAGTGAAACATTGTCGTGGAATTATTGCTTTCATTACAAAATAATATGGATTCAATTTTAGAAAGAGATGACAGCAGATTTTAAGGAATTTATATAACATGGGTGAGAGATAACAAGATGTTTATTTCCAAAGTTATAAGTAGTTAAGTTATAGAGACAGTGATCTATAGAAATATGTTATAAAACATAACGGAAGTTAAGGCTATTCAACTAAGGTAAGAAAAGCTTGAATAAATGCTGTTACAGAGAAAACATTTATTAACATTTAACAGAGGAAGCAACATGTATTAACAAATCTTGTTAAAGTTGCTTCATTTCAAAACATTTTCGAATGCTTCCTGAGAAAGCTTTGTAATATTATTAACAGGCACAGAGCACATAATATTGAGATTCAGCTAATTTAATTTTGGGAGTTATGCAAACACACATACACCAACTCTTTTTATGCAAAATAGAGAGAGAGTGATAGATAGCATGTTTGGTAACGGTAATCGAATGTGTTATTATAGCATTTTAGTCTAAATTTTAATCTTCCGTTGTGCGTACATCTTTCCGCGTTATTTGTTTCAAATAAAAATAAACTACTTTTTCCCATATGGGTTGAGTGATTTTTTTTATTTTTTAGAAAAAGTATAAGAAGACAACAAAATATGTATGCAAATGGTTTAAAGTATTGCAGATAAATAATAAATAAAACAAACATAAAATATGTGAATGTGTTTTTTTTCACATAATTGCATCATACACCTTTTTTTAATAAAAACTAAATTCCATTAAAAAAGTATTGTACCAAATATTGTAATAAGAAAAAAAAAAAAATGAAATGAAATGAAGTGAAATCAAAAAACAAATATAAAGATAAAAATCTGAAGAGATTTATTGGTACACATACACGCAATGTGCATAAAATTTATACAAATGAGCGGCGTACAGTCTAAAAGAATTTATGTACTCGTTGCGGTCTCTCCTACATTATATGCCACTGTATTGTATTAAATTGTTTTGTGCTGATTTTTCGCGTTCCTGGCCCAAATAAAAGCTAAACAACTAAACTAAACTTGTGAAAATACCGTAAATGTGCACAAAACATATAAATAAATAAAAATAATGTGAGAGAAAATAAGCTTGCGAATAGAAAAAGAAAACGCTTGTAAAATATTAGAAAGAATGAAGAATGAAGAAGCAAACAATGTAATAAGAGAACTCTACAGCAAAAGTTCTCACGGGTTTGTGTTTATAAAGACATACAGGCATAGAGATTAAATTTTTTCTGGACGTTATATGTGGTTGAGCAATATGTTGGAAAAAGGCGGAGTTCGAATAATTACCGTTAATCTTTGGCCACGTACTCGCACAGTATTTTATTTGAAAAACCTCGAACTCTACAAATTGTGATCGATGATGATTGAAATTTCAATTGATCTGACTTTGTTCGCGTGTCCGAGAACACTCTCGTTATATTAAGCTAAAATTTTGAATGAATTTTTACACACCTTTATACCTTCCATATTCTTTTTCTTTGCTCCCATTCAATGCTTTATGTGTCATATAAATGTAAAATATATAAAATAAAGGTTTGTTGTAGAAGTAACGGTAATAATGAAACAATGTCTGTCTGCATGGAAACTTTCGTTCACCAAAAAAGTAAACCGCAACAAATATTTCTTTACGCTTATCAGTTCATATCCTTCTCTTAGACATCTCTTTCATGTAACGCTCTCTTCTTCATGTACGTGTACGAGATTCCTCTCTATAGAGGAACAAATGTTTCTTGTGGCCTAAATTTTATATTTTAGTCTTAATATTGTACTCACCCACGTACAGTTGGATATGTACATACATATACATATATGTGTCATAATTTAGTTTTATGGTGCATGCTTCTGGCCGTGTTGAGAATTGTTGATAAGATTTTTTTTTTTTGAAGAATTCTTGAAAAATGTTATAAATGAAAAAAATTTTCTTTTTTCTTTAAAAAAAAAAAAAAAAATTAGCAGAAACTCTCCTAAGAAATGTGTGGCACAAGAGAAAATTCCGTTAATGAGTAAAAGTGTTTCCCTAACAATTGAAAAGCAACTAAAGTGTTCGAAGAGAGCTTTTTTGGTGTGATAGACAATAGAAATAATATTTGTAAAGAATTTTCTCAATTTTTACACACATGCATACGTTCCTAAAATTCATTAGCAATTTTTGAAAATATATATACTCGGCAAACCAGAGTAATAGCACAACACCAACAATAACTACAACTACGGCACACATAACAACAGTATGTCGTTAAGCTTTTGTGTGTTTTGATTGCTCGTATTTCTTACGATTAAGAGGTGAGTGATTATATCTCTTTTTTTTTTTTGACTCTCTCACTCTTTCCCTTCCCCTATCCTTCTAGTCTTACATCACATTTTCAATATTCTTAATTCATTACATTTATACACAATAGGTAAATCAATGGATTTTGTTTAATTTACACATATGTGCAATAAATGATACCTACAAACCTCAGGTGTTAAAACGTTTTCAAAGCTCATAAAAGGATTTAGGTGAGATGCACCATATATGTATGTATATATATGCACCAATTGCGTATCATCGTGAAATTAATAACTGGAGAGCATGATATTTATGATTACATATTTTGTGCCCGTGGTCTTAAAGATCCATAGGCACGGCTGAAACAGTTTAGAATTTAATGCATATAGAATGATGTAATATATGTATACAGTGTAGGGTCTTTGAAGCCTTCTTTTACAGTAAGTGTTATAAGCGTTTTTACATAGAGAGTCCGCCGTCCCAAGTTCAAAATAACTTGGTAATTGACATACTCCATAGAAACATCGGTGGAGGTTTCTTAAATTTCATCCTTGACCAAATTTAGCTATATTCCTGCACTAAAGCTACACAAAGCAAAAAAATGCATTTAAATGATTTCAGGAGAAAAAGTTTTTCGTTGAAACTTTTCAGTTTTTCGCTAAGAATGACTGTTGTGTGCTTGAGTAAGATTATATTAAATACGAATATGACTTCTTAAGAGTTAAACTTAAGTGCGGGTGTGTGTACGTGTGTTATATGCGTTAAAGAGTATCAGCAAATTGTTTATTTTCAATAGTGCCTGTAAATATTTGAGTGCATACTTACGTACCTCTATGCTTATCTCTGCCTAATCTAAATATTTACATATTGTGTATACTATACAGTACATACATACATATAAGCAATATTAAAAAAGTTCATTACTGCTGCTGTATTGGTGTTCATTCACATTTAAATAAACGTCAATATTTGCTAAACTATGATTCTGTTAATTTTCATTCAGCTTTTAGTTAACACACAAACATACGCACAGGGTATATTATGTGTAAATAAATAATTCAATTTCAATTTCCACATTTTAATCTAAGGACTAATGTGTTGTTGTATGAACTTGAGGCTTAATGGATTGATTTACTCACATAAAATGGGGAGTGTAATGTGTGTGTCAGTCCATGTGCAACACCCAAAAGGTGTGAAGTGTGTGTGTTCAAAAAATCGGTGTATTCAAATTACAGACACGCCCATTTATAAACAATAAAACGATAGTCAACGTAACATTCGACTTGTAAGTTGATTCATAGTAAAGGATGATTCATTATGAGGTTTGGTTTTTAATCTCAAATAAAAGGCATAAAGTTGAATTCTATAGTAAAACTTTTATTCTGAGTCGAAAAAACACATCTGTGACATTCACTTCTTAAAGATTATCTCTTTTAAATGTTGACTGCGACTATGCCGTAAATGGTCCATCCTGAGTGTCCAATTTTGGTTTTTACTAAAATAAGTTTCTCTCGGTGTATGCGAAGTAGCGCCGTCTGGTTGAAACCAAAATTCACCAATACCACGGCTTTCAATTTCAGGTAGCAAAAAATTGATTTGATTGATTATCCAAATGCTTGAATGCTTGTTGTGGTTTATTTATTTTTTAATATTTTTATAAAGTTTTCGCACAGAAAAAATAATTTTATAAAACTTTATGATTTTTCTTGGATTATATTTTAATCTAATCTTTAACAATATTTAATCAATTATAAGCAATATTTGTTTGGTTTTGAGATTACAAGAGAATGCTACAATAACAACAGAATCAATCAATCAATCAATCAATCATAGTCAGGTGGACTGACCGACAATCTTGTATGAACTCGAAGTTAATAATGATTTGTGTGCGATGACACCTTTGTTATTGTTGTACAACAATAATTTACTAGTTTACCAATAATATTTATATATGGATTAGAGAACGATTAGAACGCGGTCGTAGATTCACTATAACATAAAATCATTTTATGAAAAACAAATAAAACATAAAAAATGTTATAGGCGGTCAAGCTCGACCATTAATATTCTACACTTTTTAACTGTACAAATGATGCTGCAGTTAGTTTCGTTGGATGAATAAACGTGAGACTATTTCGTGAAATAATATATCATCACATAGGAAGCGGTTCTAAAATTGATCTAATTGGGTGTAAATTTTCCGCCTGTACTTTGCGTATAAATTTTCATGGACACACAAACGTTCATAGTTCAGATTAGGACCATGAAAGTACCAACAATAGACAGACATACAGACGGACCTATTAATAAGTGTTTATATATGTATTTTGTAGCGTGTCTAAGTATTGCAAATGGAATGGCAAACATTGTATACTCTCATTACTGAATGACTGGAGGAGGGTATAAAAAAACTTATTCTTCATGTATATGTCTTACATTGTATCATATAATGCACCGTTACATTGTATTTAAAGAGCAAGCTTTGCCAATATTGTCGCATTCACAGTACATGTGAGCTGTTTCTCATTGTATTATATTCTCACATATATTACGATGACATATCATGTGTTTTATTGTTCAGAATACCAAACTATTTATTACAGTGTATCTATGTTTGTCATGCTTGCCTTCCACTAATCATACAATTCACAGTTGAACAATTGTATTGTTGCAGTTATTTTATGTTATTTTTTTTTTTTACACATGTAAGGATTTTTGTTGTGATTTTTATACCAACCACCTTGAGTTTGGGTATATACCCGACCGCTGTTTCTTACTGGCTGTTACAAACGTTTTGACAAAGTGTATGTATCCGGGGTGATGGGTATAAAAATTCATTATTATGATAAATGTATGAATGTGTACAAGTTCATACTGTTCTGTGTTTATTGTTTGTGGTTCATTACGATTTGTGGCATACTGGGCGTAAGTGAACTATTTTATTATATATGATTTTATATGGCGGGGTAACCACACCACACTTGTAACAAATGCGACATTAGGTTGATGTAAATTTTCACCTTCAATTAAATCGATTGACTCGAAATCAAAATCTGTATCGTTTTAATCGTGTCCCCGTTTATATATTTAATTATTTGTTTAATTTGTGCTCAATCTACAGATCGCAATTTTTGAAATATTTTAATCAAATCTAATTTTATGTTTATACACCTTAATGATGAGGGTATACTAAGTTTGTTATTCCGAAGGCGTCATATATATGTATTCTGAGTTGATTTAGACATGCATGTCCGTATGTCCATGTGTCTGTTGTTGGCATTCTCACAGGCGGACATTTTGAGATATTGAGCTGAAATTTCGTACAGACACTTTTAGCCTTTTCACGCATACCGCTATTTAAAATAGGCAAAATCGGTCAAGAACCACGCCCACAATCGACAAAAATCTATTTATCTGCCACAAAAATTGAGATATAAACTTGAAATTTGGAATGTACTATCTATAAATATTAGCTTCATCGATAGGCCCAAAATGGACATGGTCGAATAACAGACACGCCCACAATTAATAAAAATCTTTATATCTGCCACAAAAATTGACCTATGAACTTGAAGTTTTGTGCACATATTTATGGTTATCCCATCTATCGATATGCCAGAAATGGGCATGGTCGGATGACCGACATGCTCACAAACTAAACTAGACTTCCAACCTGATACGTAAGATGTACGGTATTAGAGGGCGCAATATATATAAATATGCCACGCCCACCGTTATATGTGTGAAGGGTATTTAAGATTTCACTTAAGCCAAATTTTCTTAACAGTTTCTCACATTTCGAAAAATTTAATATAAAAGAAAATTTCCATTTTAATTATGTTTATGGATTACTAACAATAAAACCACATGCATAACTTAATGCCGTACTGTTGGTCAGCAAAATATATGCATGTGGTATATAAGTAGTATAGAAATAAAATGGCAAAGTTGTGTTACAGTAAGTTAAGGCATGTTTTTTGGAACTTGTTCGTTATGCTCTCCTTCATATAGATTGAATTCTTTAAATAAATGAGTTGTTGTTGCTCTTAATAGAGTTTATACATAATTTTTATATCTATCATATTGTGTATACCCTACACCATATATATTAAGTTTGCGTGAATGTTTGTAACTTTTAAACGGCAATTATACCAATCGTTTCAGAATGAAAATCTAAGTTTTGGTCAAAGTCCAATTTAGTTTTTTACTTGTTTTTAATATGTCGTCCGAATAGTTGATCCAACGTTCTTCATTCCAAAAAAAAAAGGAGAAATTTAGAGATGATTTAGAAATTTGCTTCATAGTGGAATTGAATGAATCAATCAAGTAGGGCTTTGTAGGGCCAATTATCAACCAGATTTAAGCAGAAAACTGTGCATTTAACGAAAGAAAATTTTGTCAAAATTCATCTTAAAATAATTTTTTTTTTTTTTTTGGGGGGTTAAAAGGATTTACATTTTAAAGATTTGTTCTGTTGTCAAACACATACAGATGCATATAGTATAGATTTTGTAAGTAGATCGTAAGTAATAGGAATTTATTCAGCAAGCTTGCATCAGTTATAGTCGTTGTTGTTGTTGTTGTTGTTGATTGATTGTTGCATATTATTTCATTTCATTTCATTTATACAATTTTTTGTTGGCTACAATTTTATAGCAGCCAACTAAACTAAACTTAAATTAAGATAAATTAATATTTAGATACAGCACAGGAAACAGCATCGCAGCAACAACAACAACAACAACAACAACAACAACAACAATCATCGCTGAAACAGCAATAGAGACTAAGGCTAAAATTAGTTTAAACATAGAACTACTTAAAGTAAAGAATAAAATTAATTTAACCTAATCATGAGTACAAAGTTATATTCTAAGATATGATTACAACAATGTATATATGTATGATATGTTATATGTTACAACAATGCTTATGATATTATTACAGTAATATGTATTTATTGGAAAAGTTTACAACAATTAGTATCAGTTGGAAAGCATCTTATATCTTATACTGGAAACCGTATCGGACCAATTGAAAACAACGTAATATTCGTTAAACATTTTACACAATACCCGACCCGGACTATAAAGTAGATAATTTGTGCGGCAGTGAGATAATTTCAAGGGTACATAGTGTCTTGTAAAACGAGAGGAAATATTAAATGAAATTAATTCCAATAAAGATGGCGAGCAGATATCACCTATAATAATAATTTTAGCAATAAAAGTTACTACTAATCAGCATTAACCTGTCATTACAGGGTGTTAAACGCACATCAGGATTCCAATCCAGACCATGAAGCGCAAAAAGTAAAAAATTTTTTTTGAACTGATTCAATGCTGTCAACATCTGTTCTGTAAGTAGGTAACCATACAACAACTGAATATTCCAGGATAGGCCTAATAAGCGACGTAGTGGCATAAGGATCATTAAATTCCTTTGACCATCTGTTTATAAAGCCAAGAACAGATTTCGCCTTGTTAACAGAATATTTGATATGTAGGTTAAAATGAAGCTTCGAATCTAAAATAACCCCTAAATCATTAAAGCTGGATACATTCGCTAGCACATGATTGCTTAATGAATAGAATGTAGGCAGATAATTAGACGAAGAAAACGTTAGCTTTTTACATTTCCTTAAATTTAAAAACATGCCATTATTTTTACACCATTCGGACAGACTACATAAATCGGACTGCAAGTAAGAAGAATATTGAAAAGAATTGAGGGACATAAACATTTTTACATCGTCAGCGAACATAAGAACGCGAGAAAATTTAATACAATTTGGAAGATCATTTAGAAAAAGTAAGAAAAGTAGAGGACCAAGATGACTACCCTGAGGGACTCCAGAACACACAGAAATTTCGCTTGATAAACAAGACTTTTTGCTAACGACCGGTCAGGTAATTGTGAAACCAAGCTAACATACTGTTTTAGTAACAGCAAGCCAAGCAATTTAAGTTTGAGAATTAGCAGATGATGATCAACTTTATCGAAGGCTTTAGAGAAGTCCGTCTACTACGTCAGTTTGCATGTGTTCAGAAAAACCCTGAAATATATAACATGTTAATTGCAAAAGATTTGTAAAAGTCGATTTACCCTTAACGAAGCCGTGTTGATAAGGGGAAATAATAGATTTAATTATCGGAGTAAGTCTTTTAGTAATTATTAGTTTGAATAGCTTTGGCAAGGCACTAAGTTTAGCAATACCATGATAGTTATTGATAGATCCATTCTTATAAAGTGGAATAATAAAGCTACCTTTCCAACGTAGTAGGAAAAGTGCCTTTTCTGAGGCATGTATTGAAAAGGAACATATAATAAATCCGCACAATGCCGCCGTATACAAGAAGGAACACCGTCAGGGCCGGGGAAATAACACAACTGAACCGTCTTTAGTGTATCTCGAGGACTTCCGTTTCAGACAACTGAATGGGAGGAAACAGGTCATATGATTTTATATTATATAAATAGTTATCACTTGGTACGCTTTCAGGCGTGTAAAATTTTTCAAAAAAATCAGCAAACATGTTAGATATCTTCTGAATATTTGAAGATTCCAAGTTGTTATGTCGCATTACTACCGGAAAGCCAGCAACTTAACATTTAGAGTTAAAAAACGAAAAGAACTTGTTAGGATTATTAATCAATTTGTACCACATATAAATAATTGAGAATAACACAATTTATTTAAGACGTTGAAATCATGCCTTGCCTTCGAATATAATACATAATCAGAGGATAGACCGCTGCGTTTGTACTAGACTGGACATTTCAAAGAACTATAGTGAATTTTTAAAGGAACAGACTCAGAAATCGCAGACAGAAGTATATCATACATAACAGACAACGATTTATCTATATTGTTTATATCGATAATAAAGTTCTATCTGGTTAATAATGAAGTTTGTGCTATAAATTTTGTTTGGTTTTATAAATTTTATAAAGTACGTAAAAATATTTTGCCAGCATTTTAAAAGAATCATTTTTGCAAGGAGTGCTATGCAAAGAATATCATGGCTTTTTATTATTATCTCTGTTAAATTTGTTTGATGATAATGTTGCGTGGAAGAGACAAGTTATGTAAAACAATTTTGTTCTATTTTGTTGTAGAATGTCTTGTACGGTATCAGAATTGCCGTCTGGGTGTCGTTTACGAGCGACTTCTTCAACTGTACAAAATACAGTGACTGGTGGTAATGGTACGGGCAATGGTAGTGGGGTTAGGAGTAGTATTGTTGGTATATCGCATGCCAGCAGTATAACTAATCTCAATCCGGGTGGCATTCATATTGGTGGTATGCTTAGCGCGACAAGTGCAATGGCAACGTCGACAACGGTTAGTGGCCTACCCGATGTTACAACACCGCTGCAACGCCAACGTCAACAACAACAACAACAACAACAACAACAATCACAAAAGCCATGTTGCTTTTGTTGGTGTTGCTGTTGTTCATGTTCATGGTAAGTATAAAAAATCAATCTAAATGATTTTTCCTGTAAATTTCGATTAGAATGAAAAATGTTTGGTTGTTTCATTGATTGTTGTAGCATTTTGTATAGCTATTATTTTATTTTATCTTTCTGGCAATCATATGCTACCACCATCAACAATGCGATTATTGATGCAAATGAAATTCTGTCACACAACATCAAAATCGTGAAAATGATGAATCATTAAAAATACAACAATTAGGGCGAAATGGTGAGTTTAAGAAATTTGTAAAAAGTACTTTTTATGTCCTGCACTAAACTTGTTGCTAATTTGCAAGTGCCCGAAAAGAGGTGCCAGAGATCTACAATGTATGGATTATCTAATCATGATAAGTATCAAAAAACTAAGTCCATTTCAAAGTATCCCTCCCTCTGTCTGTCATTTTTCGCACTTTGATTGCGCGGTATGCCAGAAAATTTTAAGCCAACCTTCAGCCAACTTCATATAATTTTAGTATATATGTATAACAGTACATTCTAGCGTGTACTGTTATCATAAAAACCGTATGAATAATAAACTCACTCATTTCATGGAATAAAAATATTTGTTCGTTTTATATGCTGCAAGGATAATGTTTTGTTGAAAAAAGAAAAAAAAAAAAAAACAGTATGGGGCTCCTTAAAGGCTTCCTAATATTTTTATTTATTTATTTATAGTTGCGGCGGCTATACCGCAATTGGTTGGGGCAACACTTTTCAATATTGAGACAAATGAATTTTTGAAGTTGGCAATGATGTCATGCTCTTTGTTTCCATTACAAGCTGTTGCAGCTTTTCTGATAAGCTTTTTTGGGAACATAACAGCACAGAGTAATGATATATTTTGAAAATTGATACAAAAGAAGTGGATGAAGTGTAGCGAGTAGTATTGTTGCTTACATATAACTTCAATACATTTAATAAATAAAATTGATTTTCTCTTTCATTTTCTCTATCATAGCGACAAAGACATACTTGGTATGTTATTTAATTTATTATTGTCATTAAGGGACCTTTTGGGATCGTATAAATTCTTATTGAGCATGGAATAATGAGTCAGTGATTATAATACTGTCTGTCTTTCTGTTAGTGACTCACTAAAAACAACGTGACAGTTTCTTTAAACTTTGTGACTTTTAATCGTCTCCATTTTCATTTACCGTTCGATTCAACATCACTTTTTCAATCGATTTAAGCATGTCCGTCTATCTGTCCAGATAATTCAATGGATCAAACAAATGCGTCAAGTCAGTGAACTCTAAAACGTAGGAATATTATACGAAGTTAGTGTTTAATGTCTATGCCTACCGATGATGGTTAATACGACGTTGTTTAGGGTTTTTTAAGAGTCGCCAGCGCCCCTCATTATGGTATGAGGTATGTAGATTCACCCCTTGGTCGAGGGTTTTCACAGTTCACAGCCACAGCCGCTTCCACAAGGGGGCTCACTCAAGTAAGTACTGGCAGAAACCATATGTTTCAAGGGCTCCAGTACCCTGCGGTACCAGATAATCTATGGTTGGACTGTCGATCCCTACCTTCAAACATCTACCAGTTCGAGTAGAAGACATGGAATATATAATTAAATTACACAAAGTCTGTAAAGTTTCCTTAAACTTGACACATTTTTCGGTGCATGCAAGTTACATTCTTTTTGTCTTATACGCCAGCGAAGCTGTACCTGAAAGAAACAAAACCTGTTAATAATTGCTAAACATGTTTAATTTTATATAATAAAAAACGTTTTTATTCATATTCGGATATTATGAGTGGTAGAATTATTTATTCGGATTCTGGCGGATCTGAAAATGTACTAAATCTTTAAGGTCTCTGTTACTTCATTTCAGGTGTTACAAACGCTTTAACAAAATTAGTATGTAACTGACTTTCAAGTGAGGCGTTAAAAAGCTTCATGATTATCTGTTGCATAATTGTGTTATAGTTACTTATACACACACAGAGTACTACAGAGGAAAAGTTGTCTGTTCATAATTGTTAATTAAATGATTACTCATACGACCGTTGGTCTCGAGTCGTTTATGCACTTAGGGTAAGCCAGAGATTAATTATAACTATGGAGTTATGATTAGGATTTATAAAAAGAAAGTGAAACAACAAACTCTTCTTCTTCTTCTAATATAAATAACAATGAAATTGTTCTTTTTTTTTTGTAGTAAGTTAGCGCGACAAACATTGATTTACAGAATATTTTTTTAAAAATATGTTTCTGGGGTTTCTGTAACAGATTTAAAGGTGTTGCTCGATCCACTTTATTATAGTGTTAATGTTTGTAGATAAACCAAAAAGTTGCCTTCAAAATTTAGGTCTCTGGATACCAAAATGTCTTATTTAGCTTAAAAATTATGAGTTGGCAACTATGTGATTGCGGATTTTTTTCACCGAATTGTGGACACAAGCATTCTTAATGGTTTGGCTTATGTTTTTGTATTGTCTTGCCCACAACAATATTTCTTCACAGAATTGTTTCACTGTTTATATGGAAAACTACACATTTGTCCTTGAAGCGGGAAACATTTATGCAAAGAAAAATATTGATATTATAAAAGGAACGCATCTGTTATGCGACATGATTATGTCTATCAAGGATTTAAATACTGTGAGAGTCTGATGCCTCTTTCTAGGTGTTCAGCTTTAGTTTTCTTGTTTTCTTGGAAGTAAATTTGTTGGTTATGTTAACAAATTATTTCTTTTATAGTTTGGCTTTAAAAAACGGTGAAGACAATGCACCAAAAAAACGTGATCCAGCAATATCGGAATTATTGTTAGACGGCGAACAGTAAGTTATAAAAAAATATTAAAAAAAAAAAACATTACATTTGGCTCAGTGCAAATCTTAAATACCCACCATCGATGCACCAAAGCTGCCCGAGGAGTATATATATAAAATTTACTTAAAAATTGCTCCTTTCCAGTTTTTGTTGCATTAGAGGGAAGGGTGCTTTTTAGTATTTTTAAAAGTAAAACATTTCCCATAACTTTTCGTAGGCCTTCCTTAGAAGAAATACGCAGTTGGAGTACAAGTTTTGATAAGCTTATGAAAAGTTCCGGTAAGAGCATAAATTGCATCTCAAGCGACAGTTTTCTTATAAAAACTTTCTTAAACAGCTGGTCGTAAAGTGTTTCGTGACTTTTTGCGCAGTGAATTTAGTGAAGAGAATATTTTATTTTGGTTGGCTTGTGAAGATTTGAAACAGGAAAGCAATACGGAGGCTATTGGGGAGAAGGCGCGTCTAATATATGAAGATTATATCTCAATATTATCGCCACGTGAGGTTTCATTGGATGCCCGAGTACGCGAGATTGTTAATCGCAATATGGTGGAGCCTACGCCACACACTTTCGATGAAGCCCAATTACAAATATACACATTAATGCTGCGAGATTCATACCCCAGGTAAATGGTATAATATGTATAATAAATAATTATTTTTAAATTTCAATTTTTTTTTTAATATTTTAACAGATTTTTAAATTCGCAAAAATTCAAAACATTAGCTCAACTAAACGATGGTATGTCAGCGTCTGGGTCGACGGCCGACAGTCCTACTTAAGTTTACCTATTTACAGATGTTTTATTCATCATTTTAATAATACAGCTAGTAAGAATTTTAAAGCGATTTTATATTATCGCACCTAGGTTGTTACTGTTTAAATTATTTTATGCAATATAATTTAGGAGGCATGCTTGCTAGTCAAAAGCAATTGCTGTTCAATTTTTATATATACACACTGGAATTAGTTTATTACCATCACACACACACACACACACACACACACATGAAACAAGCAATATTAAAAACGACATGCAGAAGATGAAAATTGAACACTTTTATAGAAGTAATAATAGTCACTACAATTTTGCAGTATACTCGTATATAGCATAATGAATGTGCATTTCATGTAACACACATTTCCACAAAAACAAAGAAAAAAAAAATCAATTGATGATTTTTTCAAACAACACGTTTCAATATCTAGTCAAGTAGTTTTAATAAAAGGAAAATAATTAATTATACACACACACATAAGCGAAGTTAAGGAAGAGTAGTAAAAACTGGAAAAGCACAATAGTTTTAAAACAAACAACTAAACAATCGAACCCTAGCATTTAATGCGATATTTGGTAGGGTGTACTTCTATGTGTATATTATAAGAACGAATCATTAACAAAATTTCATAGAATATAAATTTTAATTTTAATAAAAAATCGACTAAAAACTAAAAACATTGAAAACTATCGATTAGCTAAAAATATTTATAATAGCGAAACATTGTATACTTTTGTATCTACCATCACATGTGTACATACTATATATATCACTATATTAAAACGTTTGCAATGCCCTCGAAGGGGGAGTATCGATTAAGATTAAGCATAATAGTTATAAATGGTTCAGAAGACAATGCGTTCAAGTTCTATTTTAAGAGAATACAGAGACGTCAAGAAGTATCGCAAATTTTGAGATATTAAGCAAGCAGCTATGCTTACAAATTAAGATTTGTTCTAGGATGCTTTCTATATGTGTAGGTCATTTGTGGTATTAGTCAGAATGCAGGACACAGATTTGTTTTAACGACTCTTTAAGTAGGACTCCTCAGGCAGGTAAATTTTTGCTACAAAAAGCGCTTTTTTGTAGATGTACCAGTTACCTGACCCCATCCTTTTTTCAATTCATACAATATTTATACATAAATTATTTAAATACTTCAGAGTTTATACAGATTTTAATGTTGGGAATAATAAATGTTCTCTGTATGGTCTCCTTTCGGGTATTGCAAATAGAGCAACAAACTTAGTATGCCTCCAACTTATGTGTAGGGTATAGAAAGAAAAAGATTACGTTCATACTAATTTCCGTTATATTTATTTATGAACATAGAACTAAAAAAACTGTTTAATTTATATAAATATCAACGAATTTTCCATTCAGTAATTATAACAAATGAACAAATGATGTTTTGTTACTGGATAAAAGATTTGGAAAATATTTCCATTTAGAATAGAATGACCATTTTATTGTCTATAATATAAAAAGCACACTACAATGACCATTTTTATAAAACCATGTACATATAGAACTATCGATAAATTTCCTTTTTTATGTCATCGTGTAATCTTAAGTTTCTATATGCACGTTTACATGTAAACTATATGACACATATTGTATGTACATATGTGACACTTTGCATGGTACAGAAAAAGTACACCTAATTCTCTTTTTACACGATAGATACGTTCCCAAAAAATTCGTGTAAAAACAAGGAAGAATAGCGGATTAGTTTCAGACCTAAAAAAAAATAATAATTGAAAAATCCTCTTAAAACAATTCGTATAAGAGAATTTTTTTTTCGTTTTAACTCGTGTTAAATCAAATTCGGGTAAAAAAAAAAATTTGTTCAAAAAGAGAATTTTTTTTTCGTTTTAACTCGTGTTAAATTAAATTCGTGTAAAAAAAAATCGTCTAAAAAAAGACCTTTTTGTTCATTTTAACTCGTGTTAAATCAAATTCGTGTAAAAAAAATTCGTGCATTAAGAGTATTACGTGTACTTTACTTGGACAATTCATTTGTGATTATTTTGATAGAAATCTTATCCTCGTAAAGCACAAAATTTGAACGTAAAAGTTATGCCATCGAATTAATAAATAAATCGATTTATGATATATTAAGAAAAGTGTCACATAAACGCATATGTGCTAAAAGGCTTGCATATATTATAATTTTGGTTCTAAATAGAACAAAAATCAGGTTTGAAAGTCACTTAAATAAATAGACACTAAGAAGAAGAAGATTTCTAACTACCGCATCAATTTTGCATTAGTTAACGGTTCCATATTATGTTATGATGTGTTATTAGGAGCCACGAAAGTAGGCGATCGCACTTGTAGTATAAATTTTCATCAAATTTCGTCAAATATTGTCTCACATTATAAGTTCATGTATGTGTAGTAAGAATTGTAATAAACTGGAATGCTAATCACTGCCAATTTAACACGATCATGTATAGTTTTGTTAACAATCTATGTAACGAATGGTTTACAATGTTCCCATTGAAGCTGAGCTAATATACGATTCTGCTCCACACACATGACTGATGTTTATAACTTCGTTGACTTGTAGGGTATAAACTAGGGTTGGTGTGTTACGAGTCAATTTTATGGTATTTTTACAAAATAATTTTTTTTTTTTCACCATCAATAATAATAATTTAAATAGAATTTCTTATTAAGTTTAAGTTGTGAAATAAGAATTTTTATTTAAAAAAAACTATGGAACAGTTTTAAATTAAACTATAACTAAATATAAATATATACAAACACATATATAAAAAGAAAAATAAATTTAATGTTTTTATGAGAAAACATTTAATAAGAAAAGAAATTTATTCCATATGTTTCAGGAAAATATTTATGCAACACAAACATTTCTATGAATAGAAAATTACATTTGAAATATGTATGACGACCACTTTAAACATATACATACCAATTAAACTCTTAAAAAAAAAACACTAAATTAAATATCAATTAAAAATATTGAAAAACTATGTAATAAATGAAATTCACACGCACATAAAAAATTGATTTTTGTTTATTATGTGAAGTTTTTTCGAAACCATTCAAACCATCCATTTTTCCCCATCCATTCTACTGTGGCATATTTAAGGCCTTCTCGGGGCTCCGATTTTCAAACGTCTCACATAAGCTGAATGAACTAAATACGTGTAAAGGGCATGCCCATCCATGTATTTATTGTATTATTATCGAAACGTAGTTTTTTCACTTCCTTTATGTTCATTTGCATTCTTACTACTCCAGGTAATTTCTTTCGATATACGAGTACTTGCCAGTTTATCTATCATTATTATTATTAGTCGTTATACATTATAAATCGTTGTATGTGCAACTTTTCTTCTATACTTTTTTTTTTTTTTTTAAATATAAATAATGACTTCATTTGTGAACGAATATTGAAAAAAAAATATAAGTTGGAACTCCTTGTTGTACTTTATTCTTCACTTAAATCACCTATTGATTGTATTATTATTATTATTATTGTTGTTGTTATACTATAATTATATTCTTCATGTGATTGACATTGTCAATAAACTTATTTATGCGTTTATATTTCGATTGTGTGTGTATGTGTATATAGTCTGTCAGAGACGCCATGGTTTTCAACACTAATGATGACACTGATTTCTTTTCTTTCTCTTTTGTTTAGTTATTGTACCCACTATCATATAATAATGATTATGGGAGTATATTGATTATGTTCAAATGTTTGTAAATTTTACAGTTTGTTTACAGTTAGTTATTGCAAATAAACAATCTGAGGGGACAGATGCACCCATCATGACTCTAATGAAAGCAAAGAATGATGTGTGGAATGGAAAATATATGAGATCTTTAAATTAGTTTCTTTTTAAGATGTGATTGCGGACCCACCCTTGATCCAAATTACCTAATTGCAATGGAAAATCATAGAAAAAGTCAAGAATTATGTGAACCAACAATTCAAGGCGTTATCTTGGTTTTTGCGGCCGTGTGGGATGTAAATGATTCTGAATAGATGTGAAATTTAGAATGAGTAGTTCTTGTTTATGTCAGAAACAAACGTGGGAAAATGGGCGTGATCAGTTAACGTATGCGTACATAGTAGTTAAAACCTTTATTTACGTTGGTTGCATAATAGAACCTTTTTTAGTCGTTGTGATTATATTCAACACACAATGAATCAAAGCATTTTATTTTTGCATTTACTTTTTAAATATTTTGATGAAATATTGCATAACTGGTCCTTGGTCACAGTTTGATAGAAATAGTAATAAAGATTTTAAAAATATATGTGGATGTGTGTATTAGAAATGAGATAACATATGGACATACTAGTATAAAATATTAATAATAATTAAAAGTCTACATTTCGTTTGGAACAAGTGTTACATACATACACTCCCCACCTGTAACAGCATAACTGTAGACTTGATGTATTAGTGTGTGTCCATCCAAAAGCGGATACGCCAATGCTTATTAAGTTTTTCAAACAATCAAAAAAGAAAAAAAAAACGCTCTATTCACATGTTCGGGTATTTTTTTAAAAACATTTTATTCAATGCGATGCCATACATACCAACTGTAAGCATGATTATCTCCAACTTTTCCTAACTCTTTCTCCTTCATAACTTTTTAGCTTCGCCCCATGGTATATTGTTTGTGTATCTTTAAACAATTCATTCCCATAATGTTTTATTAATGATGTTAGAAATCGTTTTTGCCTTTTTTTTTTTAAGTATCGCACAACATATGTGAATGAAGAGTCAAGTATATGTTTTAAGAGTCATAATAACTTAAGTGTTGTTTATACTACTTTTGTCAATAGAAAGATATATGAAAAAATGGCAAGAAAGGTAACAACAACAATGGTTTTTATGGGTATATCAGCATTACAAGATTAAGTATACAATTATGTTATATGTTGTATATATAGGTGTGTTGAGTTTTTATAGTGTGTACGCTTGTATAAAGTACCTCTTGTTAACGGCATTTTATATTTAATTGATTTCTCTGAGGTATGTCAAATATTGAAATGTCGGTCATTTAACTGAAAACATTTTATGTTGGAAAAAAAGCAAATTTTTATATTCTATACTTATATATATGTTTGTATGTATATACATATATGCACGTCCGTTTGATTTTATAATTTTTGGCAGAGCCTTTTATGCGGTGACAGTTCTGATATGGGATAGTTTCATTTCATGGTTTTGGTCCGTTGGGAGTTAATTGCATTACAGTGCGTTTGTTAGTTAGTTGCCGTTACTGTTACTGTTACTGTTACTGTTACTGTTTTAATTCAAACCAATTGACTTTCAAATGAACGATTGTCTGCTTACATAACCAGCTCGCTAGGATGTATAAATAAATGTATGGATGAATGGTTGGCTAATTGAAACGCGATCGACAATAGTTCGCCAATCTGAGGCTTTTTTCTCTTTTCTTTAAAAAAATTTATTGTTTTAATAATTATTTCTACTTGTACGTCTTCTACTTTTTCTTTTTTTGTGAAATTTTCGCATTTTTATGAACGCTATACCGTTTGTGATGGACTATTGTTTGTCATGCCAAGAGCTGTGGCACATCACTGTGCTCATTGATCCCATTTAATTGTTAAAAAGTTGATGAAAGTGTCGCACCATGCATTATTGTTAACGTGAAACTACTACACACTTCATTGAATTGTATAAAATATAAAAGAAGAAAGTATGAGGAGCTACCGAAAAATGTTTTTAATGTCAACTCTAAAATGTTTTTGTTCAACTATTTCCACATCTAAGATAGAATGTGAACTTGCTTGGCTCATAACTTAAGAACTACTAATGGGCGTGGCACTGCCCATTTGTTAAAAAAGTAGCTTTACTTTAAGTATTTTTGTTTATTTACTAAGTGGGAGCTGCCACGCCCTAATAATATACTTCCTTTGAAAGCTGAATTAATTTAGAAGCCTCCACAAAAAGTTTGAACAAAATCGGTGCAGCCGTTCAAAAGTTATACGACTTTAAAGAATTTCTAAAATCAAAATTTGCTTGCTGAGGCATGCTGGGCGCCTGGTATTTTTCTCCCATTTTTATATGTATTTGCATGATTTTCAAAATTACGACCACGAGAATGTATGTGAACTTGTGGGGCTCATAACTTCGGAACTACTGCTCCGATTTTGATGAAATTTTTTGCAAAAATTAGGAAATATCTCCAGCTTTTCGGGGATATTTAATTAATGGGCGTGGCACTGCCCATTTGTTAAAAAAGTAGCTTTACTTTGAGTATTTCTTGATTATTTACTAAATGGGAGGTGCCACGCCCTAGTAATATACTTCCTTGGAAAGCTGAATTAATTTAGAAGCCTCCACAAAAAGTTTGAACAAAATCCGTGCAGCCGTTCAAAAGTTATACGACTTTAAAGAATTCCTAAAATCAAAATTTGCTTGCTGAGGCATGCTGGGCGCCTGGTATTTTTCTCTCATTTTTATATGTATTTGCATGATTTTCAAAATTACGACCACGAGAATGTATGTGAACTTGTGGGGCTCATAACTTCGGAACTACTGCTCCGATTTTGATGAAATTTTTTGCAAAAATTAGGAAATATCTCCAGCTTTTCGGGGATATTTAATTAATGGGCGTGGCACTGCCCATTTGTTAAAAAAGTAGCTTTACTTTGAGTATTTCTTGATTATTTACTAAATGGGAGGTGCCACGCCCTAGTAATATACTTCCTTGGAAAGCTGAATTAATTTAGAAGCCTCCACAAAAAGTTTGAACAAAATCCGTGCAGCCGTTCAAAAGTTATACGACTTTAAAGAATTCCTAAAATCAAAATTTGCTTGCTGAGGCATGCTGGGCGCCTGGTATTTTTCTCTCATTTTTATATGTATTTGCATGATTTTCAAAATTACGACCACGAGAATGTATGTGAACTTGTGGGGCTCATAACTTCGGAACTACTGCTCCGATTTTGATGAAATTTTTTGCAAAAATTAGGAAATATCTCCAGCTTTTCGGGGATATTTAATTAATGGGCGTGGCACTGCCCATTTGTTAAAAAAGTAGCTTTACTTTGAGTATTTCTTGATTATTTACTAAATGGGAGGTGCCACGCCCTAGTAATATACTTCCTTGGAAAGCTGAATTAATTTAGAAGCCTCCACAAAAAGTTTGAACAAAATCCGTGCAGCCGTTCAAAAGTTATACGACTTTAAAGAATTCCTAAAATCAAAATTTGCTTGCTGAGGCGTGCTGGGCGCCTGGTATTTTTCTCTCATTTTTATATGTATTTGCATGATTTTCAAAATTACGACCACGAGAATGTATGTGAACTTGTGGGGCTCATAACTTCGGAACTACTGCTCCGATTTTGATGAAATTTTTTGCAAAAATTAGGAAATATCTCCAGCTTTTCGGGGATATTTAATTAATGGGCGTGGCACTGCCCATTTGTTAAAAAAGTAGCTTTACTTTGAGTATTTCTTGATTATTTACTAAATGGGAGGTGCCACGCCCTAGTAATATACTTCCTTGGAAAGCTGAATTAATTTAGAAGCCTCCACAAAAAGTTTGAACAAAATCCGTGCAGCCGTTCAAAAGTTATACGACTTTAAAGAATTCCTAAAATCAAAATTTGCTTGCTGAGGCATGCTGGGCGCCTGGTATTTTTCTCTCATTTTTATATGTATTTGCATGATTTTCAAAATTACGACCACGAGAATGTATGTGAACTTGTGGGGCTCATAACTTCGGAACTACTGCTCCGATTTTGATGAAATTTTTTGCAAAAATTAGGAAATATCTCCAGCTTTTCGGGGATATTTAATTAATGGGCGTGGCACTGCCCATTTGTTAAAAAAGTAGCTTTACTTTGAGTATTTCTTGATTATTTACTAAATGGGAGGTGCCACGCCCTAGTAATATACTTCCTTGGAAAGCTGAATTAATTTAGAAGCCTCCACAAAAAGTTTGAACAAAATCCGTGCAGCCGTTCAAAAGTTATACGACTTTAAAGAATTCCTAAAATCAAAATTTGCTTGCTGAGGCATGCTGGGCGCCTGGTATTTTTCTCTCATTTTTATATGTATTTGCATGATTTTCAAAATTACGACCACGAGAATGTATGTGAACTTGTGGGGCTCATAACTTCGGAACTACTGCTCCGATTTTGATGAAATTTTTTGCAAAAATTAGGAAATATCTCCAGCTTTTCGGGGATATTTAATTAATGGGCGTGGCACTGCCCATTTGTTTAAAAAGTAGCTTTACTTTAAGTATTTCTTGTTTATTTACTAAATGGGAGGTGCCACGCCCTAGTAATATACTTCCTTGGAAAGCTGAATTAATTTAGAAGCCTCCACAAAAAGTTTGAACAAAATCCGTGCAGCCGTTCAAAAGTTATACGACTTTAAAGAATTCCTAAAATCAAAATTTGCTTGCTGAGGCATGTTGGGCGCCTGGTATTTTGCTCACATTTTTACAAGAATGTATGTGAATTTGCAAACATTAGGAAATTTTTCTAGCTTTTTGGACACACTTAATTAATGGGCATGGCATAGCACTTTTATTACATGCTCTTTGGCTGTTTTGATGGTGCAGCAAAGTGCGTAAATTCAAAATTTTTTATTATAACAAAAAGTTTACATTTGTTCAAACCTTTATTTTTACGCTGCTTAATAAATATTTGAGTAGTTTCCATTAATAACAAACACAAGAAGGTTTTTTTTTTATTTTTTTTTTATTTATACGTATGTATATAAGTTTATTTTAAAACAAATCGAAACTTTCCATGTTTTGTATTTTTATTATTATCATTATTTTTATTATTGTTTTTTACACACACATTAAATATAGAAATTTTCTAATTAATTATGATTATAATGGAAAAAAAAAATAATTATTTGCTATGTGCAAGGATGTTCTCGTACTAAAACCAAATTGTTACAATTAAAAGTTTTACAAAAAAATTTCGATTACTACGCTTTACTGTTCAAACACAGAAGCAGAGCAGTATACATTTTTACAGCTTTTATTTCTAAGAGTATTATTTGAAAAATTTTCGTACTTTCTTAATGAGTTAAATTGAAATCGTTTACATTATACTTTAAACAATTTGTTCACTTATTTGGAATATTCATAAAAGTATTTCTCGAATTGATTTAATAATTGTTTTGAAAGGAATAAATTACGGAAAATATTTTGTGATTGAACTTTGCTTATTTACATACAATGTGCATATATATAAATGCATTCGGTTATATATGTTCTAATGAAGGCATTCTTATATAATGAGTTGTTGCACTCTACACCGATAATTAACTAAAACTAAATATATTTTGTTAATCGAAGACAGTCAGACTCAGCCGCAGACATCTAATTAAGGAATTTACTTTATCAGTATTTCTCACACTCATATAATATATTTCAGAAGAATTTTGTATTGATGAAGACATTCAGCGTAAAATCTCGTTAAATTCAATGGTGTAGAGTGCAGAGTGACTGGATGCCACCAATTCTTTATTATACTTACTCTAATCTACAAATATGCATTTATTAAGTTTTATATAAATTTTTATTGTAGTTTTACTATTGGCACTTGGATTGGGAGAATGTTCTAATTATACATATATATTTATTTCCTACTGTTCTACATTACGTACACACCTTATTCCTTATGTATATATTGTGTGTGTATAGACTTATTTATATAATATAATAATTATAAAGGAATAAAATTGTGCAGAAAAATTGTAAAAAAAAAAAAAAAAAAATGTTATAAAAATGTCATTGAAATTATTTATTTGATCAAAATACGAAAAAAATCTGCAACAGCTGGAGGCACTTGTTGTTATTGGACAAGATGCATAATTGCTGTATTTGTTTAGAGTATGAAAATAATACAGATTTATTGTATGGTATGTTGTGTTAATCTGTTGTGTTGTTTATGGATTTCATCTTTGTGTTGAACAGTTGAATGTAATAAATACTTCTACCCACCATATAAGATGCAATTTCCAAAAGCATCAAAAACTGAAATGAAGTAGACTTGTAGGTCCGTTTGTCCACGTAATTGGTATGTAATCCACTACACTATTAGAGAACGTAATCATGTACCAGCGATTTAATTTTCTTACTTGTTTGCTCTAATTATCTAATTATCATGTCCGGTATATTGATAATCTCTTTATAATTGTTTTTGTAACTGATAAACAATTTTTTTTTTTTAAATTTATTTTGTTTTTGCTATTGGTTTTGTTTTTAATCTGTAAATTATTTATAAATCATAATCAATCTCAAATCCATTTATAGATCTATACGAAAGGTTTAAATACAATTATTGTGGTTATAAAGACATATAAATTATTGTTGTAATGTTGCAAGTTCATTTGCAGCGAAAATGTGTAGAATGTTATGTTAATTAATTCATTTTGTTTGAATCAGAACAGATCTCATGAGCAGCAGAAATATGGAAAAGTTTTGATTTTAATTTGAAAAGAATGTCTGTCCATTATATACGTATATGGTAGACCGAATTCTCTTTTTGTACGATATTTTTTTAAACGAATTTAATTTAACACGAGTTCAAACAAAACAAAACAAAACAAAAAAATTCTTTTTTTACACGAATTGTTTTGTTTTAACACGATTTTTAATTTTTTTTTAGGTCTGGAATCAATCTATTCTTTCATTTAGTCAATATCTTTTTTTTACATAATTTTTCTTTTGGGAACATATCTATCGTGTAAAAAGAGAATTATGTGTAATTGTAGCATTATTGGGACCTTTCTGGTTTATTGTGTTGTAGATTAAATCAAATATTGGGAGTAACGGGAACGTTTAAAAAATTTATAAATCTAATAAACCCTAAGTATTCTTATGAATAAAAGATTCCTTAAAGACATCGATGGACTTGGCGTATAATTTTGATTTTCCTATAACGAATTGGTGACTATATGCCAACGCCTGCCGCAAGCTTATATAACTTATGATTCAATCTAAATTGGAACTCATTACCATACATTTTACAGGGATGCTGTGTATTTGGTTGCAGGGAAAACGATGTATAAAAAAGTAAGGGAAGTAAGGGATACGATTGCGGTCCGTTCCGAAAATCGATCAACCAATTGATGTAGATAATGTTTAATTGGTCGGTGTGTCTATAAATTCAAAATCATATAATTTAGGTGAAAGGATACAAGAAGATATTTTTTATTGTTGGATTATTGTTGTTATTTTTGTTATACTTTATGAGCCGTTTCATTTGAAAATGGTTCTTATCCTCACATTTGAATTTTGAGATATTTACGAGGGTGAAAAATTTCTAAATATATAAAACTTTACCTGACAAGTTTTATATATTTTGGATTCTCAAATAGTGAAAATTTATTATGAAAGAGTGTTTAGAGAGGGTGTTTAAATAATAACGGTATTTTTGTACCCAAATGAACTTAAACCATTTTCAAACTAAATCGTTCCGTAGAAGGTTGTCATGTCCATACAAAGTTAAAGAATGTGCTAAAGATGTAGACTGCAGTTTTTTTTTTTTTACCCCATTAGTGAGTTTGTGCACTTGCTGGACTCACTTCCAATTACATTGGAACAAGTTGGGAGAATTTCATGTTTGGGGTTTTGGGTTCTTTAATATATAAATAGATCATATGAGTGCTTATCGATTACAACCATCATAGTCTCAATTTTTTAGGAATATAGGACTTGAACCACTTTCCAACTAAACGGCTCAAATATAATAAATTTTTTTGTATTGGCTGCTCTCTATTGTTCACTTGAACTTGGCTATTTAATTATTTTCCCAATTGAAATTTATATGCTTTATGTAAGCCTGCCTATTTGGGTATCTTTAAACCTTTGTTATCTTATTATATATATATTTTTTATATACGTATATGGTAAGGTAACTAATTATTATAATATTGGGATTACAAATCGCAGAGAAAAGGAAGAAAGAAAAAAAACTGTCATAATAATTAAAATAATTGTACATAAAATTGTGTTGTCTTGCTACTTCACTGCCTATACATAATCGGTCATACATAATATAATATTCTGTATTAAATATTTACAAAAAAAAAAAAAAAAGGTAAAAAAAAATAAATCTCTCTCTAAATCTTTATAAATTATTTCTTAATCAAAATTATTTCGAATTATTTAATAAATGAAATTAAAAAAAAAGTATAAATTAATTTGTTTAAGAAATATAGCAGATTATTATTATTATTGTTATTGTTATTGTGATCTCTTTCACTGATTTGGCAACTCTGTAAGTGTGATATCATATAATTCCTCTTCGAGTTGATGCACCTCCAATAAAAATATGTCCTCGTTGCAATAATATGAAATCATATCGTCGTCAATTTTCGCTGTAACCCTATATAAACAATAGTAACAAAATAAAAAAAAAAATAAAACAAATTAGAAAACATAAAAAATAAATAAATCTTTCATTCAATATGAATAAAAAAAAAAAAAAAAATGCAACTTTTACTAAAAAAATGTGAAACTTATGCTTTGTGGTAATAATGATTGAAAATAATGACAATGATTTTTTTTCTTTTGTCAGGTAAAAATTAGTTTTTTGTTTAATTTTTCCAACTTTTCATCCATTGGTCCAAAATGTGTTTTATTTAAATTTTTTTTTCAAATTCTTGGCTGCAACTCTGTCATATACTCGTATATAATATGTTAAAAAAAAAAAAAACCAGTGTGTATATGTGTATGTGTTTGGTTTTGATAATTTAATAAAAAACATTCATAAGCGCCCTTTTGTAAGCAAAAGGTTACAATATTTGTTTTTTATGCAGTTTACCTCTTACGCCCATCTTACATTCGTATGAAGCTAAATTGTATAATTTTTGGTTAATTGTGTTGATTAATATTTTCACACAGATCCAAACTCTGTGAGCAGCATTATTAGTATAAGCAATAGATATGATAGATACAGTTAGATGGAGGAAGAGCAAGAGCAAGAACAAGAGACAGAGAGGGGGAGAGCGAAAGCTTAAACAAATGAAAATATTTATGAACAAGTATGTGTTTGCGTGTATGTGTGTGTATGTGTGTGTGCCGCAATAGATAGAAAAAGAATAAGTTTGCTGGTGTGGAAGAGCTAGTGCAAAGAGACAACTTACCCCTTCTTATTTGTTCTGAAAATGTTATTTATACTCGTTGTGGAGATTTTGTATTTATTTTCAATCTGTAATTGAGAAAATGAGATAAAAATACATGATGCGTTTTGTTTTTCCTTGTATAGTTCAGTATAGGTGTTGTTTTCTCTCTATTTTGTTTTTTAACCATAAAGCAGAATTTGCAAATGTCGCATTTTCTTTCTTTACGTGTTACATTGTTGCTACAAAAACTCATATATCAAAATTCAAACTGAATTCGCCAATACGTATGTGTGTGTGTGTGTAATTAGGCCAATTCAGTTTGATCTACCAAATATATAAATAATCTACCATTGGTAACTGCGGAAGTTTTGTACAGTACATGCTACAATATTTACATTCATTTGTTTTGTCCATCCGTCCGTCTATACATAAAATGCTGACAATCGTAAGCACCCTTTTCCCATACAAAATTAATGGAATTCCACACCCCCAAATAAGATGCGTTATCATTCCATCAAACCATATATGTATTTGCCATTTTCGTAATCCCGTAAGTATGAGACATAAATGTGGCCAGTAAAACACAGATAGGTCCTCTCTTATATGAATTGCTTGTTTTTATACTCTCCATATAAAAAGGGTGGTATACCATGTTTATTCTACAAAGTTCTTGATGTCCACGTCGTATTGAGTGTGTTGTCATTGTCATTGAGTGTAAATTTTGAGATTTTTTACAGACAGTTTTACTTTCTGTACGCGGGTTGCTATTTAAATTGGACAAAATCGATTAAAAGCCGCACTCACAAACAATAAAAAACTATTTATCTGTCACATAAACTGAGCTATAAAGTTGATATTTGATTTAAATTCCATCCATCGAAATGCTAAATGTAAGCACAGTCGAATTATAGACACACTCACAATTTTCAGCATCAAACAACTGGATTTGCTAGCTAATTTATAATACATACGCTATTAGAAAATGTAATCATGTCCCTGCCAAGCTCACTATTTGTATGTAGATGTGTAGGGTGGAGGGTGATTATGTTTTGGCCTAAGCTAAATTTCGTTTTCATTTTACTTTTTATTTGTTATTATTATATATATATGTTACTCATTACGATGCATTCTATATGTAATTTATATCAAGGTGACTTCACATTCATATACAAGCTCTTAATCATAAGTTAAAATGTAGAGAATAAAATTAAATGCAATTAATTGCATTATGACACCGACCGAGACTTGCAAATTAGACAAATAAAATAATTTATGCGAAATTTTTTTTTTCCTTCAACATAAGATTAATTACATTTTTGTAAATTATCTAAAAGTTTTAATGTAGTTGAGAATTGAAATGAATTTATTTTATATTGCGTACCTACGTGTTTACATAGATACCAAGTGTGTATGGTAAATAGATTTTTATTTTTTTTTTCATTTTTTTAATTTTTTTTCAATTACAAGCAAAATTAATTGATTCAAACTTCTATTGTATTTATGTGTATGCATGTGTATGCATTTGTAAAGGCGGAGTGAATGAAATAAACAATAACAAATGGCGTCTCTGACACTGACACTTGTACGTATGAAATTTATATAATTAAGTATTTGTTTAAGAAAATGTGCAAACTTTTTTTATTTAATTGCAACAAGAAATACAATAAATTGTGTGCTGTGGTTGTTGTTGTTTGTTGTTGATATATTATTGCCGCCATTTTAATGGAGTAAACTGTTCTATTTATTTTCGTTATTGTTGTTTTTAGTATAATAACAGATTAAAACATGGAAACAGAATATAAAAGTATTTAATAACGGTTAACAACAAACACCTTCGAAGTATATGAACAATGCAGTCACGGCATAACATATGCTCACTAATCCACTCTTTACAGAAATGAGTAAAAACACTCAATTTGGTTTAGATCAAATCTTACATGCCCTCCTCTTTTACCTCTATATACAAACGGTAGGCGTGCCAACTAATTGGTTATGGCATTTTTATGTGACGTATTAAATTCTTATTGTTTTCTTTCTTAAAAAAAATATATTTTATTTTTTTTTTTAAACATTTCCTGGCAAATGGGAGGATTGTTCTCTTCTGTTAGGGAGAGTTGTACTAAAACTAATTTTCAGTTTTTGTAATTTTTACAGTTTTTGAATAATACGAAAAAGGTCTTTGTCTTTGTTTTTGACTCTCAATTGATTTTATCCAATTGTAATGCCAAACTGGGTACCAAACAACCAATATTACTGCCCAGTTGAGAGCTCATATTATAACGCACAAACGGTCTGACCGGGCTTAACTAAATCGGTTCCGAATTTCATGTTAATCAAGGTAGATGCAGATTTCCTATATTGCTGTTAAATTCTCTACCAAAAGATTATTTTTCATATTATGTGGGTATGCCTGTAATTTACACCATTTTTATAAATATTCTTTCAAGTAATTTTGTCGACCATTTCAACTATATCTTCATTCGTTTAAGTATGCGTTGTCATACATTATTTATACATTTATAAAATTTGCAACTCCGCTGTAATCGTCTATTTCGAGAATTGTGCGGGTGTGTGTATATGTATGCGTGTGCGTGTATGTATGCATACTTGTTTTTTCAATGACTAAATGAGAGTTTCAGTAAATGATTTAATTCTGATTAATCGATTGATTTTATTTAAATTAGTCAAGTTAACAAAAAAAAAAACAAAAACAGAAACAAAAAAAAAAAAACAAATGTACGAATTCCTTTACGGTTGGCCAATTCTTTAATTAATGATACGTTTAAGTGACGGCGGTTGGGTTGGATATTATTATCGTTTATACGGGTAATATTGATTGATTGATATTAAGGTGCTCGTGGTAGTTGTTGCTTTAAACGTTTTTTTTTTAGCATAATTTTAATAAATATAAAATATATATATATATACATATATATGAGTTTTTGTTGTGTTTGTTGTTGCATAATTGTGGTTGATTTTTGCGATAAAAAAAAAAAACAAAAACAAATTGACAGAGCCAAAACAACAATTAATTATGGAAAATGAGGGGTGTGGTTAAACAACAGAATAGATTGAGATGCTTTCTGAGAGACACAGAGAGAGAGAGAGAGATAGAGAGTGAAGGTATTTATATATGTTGTGGCCAACTTACCGCATTGAGAAGGCCAATTGTAGTGGGTGGGACAACATGTAATGGAGTGTAAACGTCTTCGTTTTCTTGTCTCACATACAGCATTACACGTTCACTGGTAGGTGGTGTCATGCGACCACGTTTCATAGGCGGAACAAATTCACTCATGGCTAAACTTTGATCCAAAATATTATCCTTTTTATCACTATCAAGCAAAAAAGTGGAAAATAAAAAAAAAATATTTCAACGAAAATATACAACAAATAAAAAGCTAAACTTGGTTTAGGCCAAATCTAAGATACCCTCCACAATTAGATCATTTTTAACAACTATATGTGTGAGTTACATTTCATTTTGAAAGTCCATTACTATACAAAATCCGTGGACGTGAAAGATTGTAAACATGAGCATTTCGAAAATGGACATACGGACATCGATAAATTAATTCGGATTTTGTTATTAATCAACAACATTTTATGTACTTTGCAGGATCTCTTAATGTGAAGGGTATACAAATAATCAATGATTATATAATTCTCTTGCTTTTATGCTTCTTCTTCATCTTCTTTGTAGCAATAAATGGATTTTTTTACATTACATATATACTCACGTCTGCATGTCGGGCGGAAAATGATTGTGAAATTTCAATGTGGGTGTGGCTACTTTCTGACCATGCAACAAGAATGGGGAGGCTCCTTTTAGATCGGTTGTGCCATCAGTCTCGTGGCCATAGAAGCCCTGTGAATTATGACCAAATGTTGCATTATTAGTTGTTGTGCTTATTATCGTTGTTGTTGTTGTTGGTGGTGGTGGTGGTGGTAATGGTGGTGGTGTTGTTGTTGTTGTTGTTATTGAAAAAGCAGTCGTTGGTGTTGTCGTAGATAGGTCATCATGTGATAGTTGTTGAGAATTGGTTTGTTGGAGTTGGTGGTGGTGATTGTGGTGATTGTTGTGATGGTATGCGAGATGCTGATTTTATTTGGGGCATTGGATATATATTATATTTTTTATATATATGCATTACATATTAATAGTTGTTAATTTGCAAATTGTCTCTGTAGTAATGCTACAGAATTAATTGTAATCTGTTGTTGATATTGTCCCAGTCATAGTAAATGTATTCATGTGTATGTGTAATAAGTAAAAAAAAAAAAACAAAATTTGGCTTTCGCCAAATCTTACATAAACTCCACCTCAAACAGTGGACCTGAAACGTATCCGATGTATCATGTGTTATGTATCAAGTCAGACTCTGTATCAAAAAATGTTGTTTAATAAAAGCGTGGGCGTGCTTTTCCACTACGCCCTTATTTGTCATTTATTCAAACTCTGCAGATAAACCTTTGTGGCAGTGAAACGTTTTTACGATAGTGGGCATAGCACTTGACTGCTTTTGTTCAACTTAAATAGGAAGCTACGTACAAATCCTAGAAATATTTGAACTGAATTTCAACTTAGACTTTTGATAATATCAAGAGAGTATTATATACTCTTTGTAGTGTTTGAGACGTCTTCTTCTGAATGTTTGCAAACGGACTAAACTTAGAATATCCACTTCACTAAAATGAAGGGTGTAATTGGGGTGATGGAGATGGACGTAGACTTACCTTTTCTATATCATCGGCTGGTGAAAATAAAACTGGCGGTTTTAGTAAATCTTGCATGGCATAGAATTCGGAACGATCAGTGACCGGATGATACAGCTCATCTAATTTTTTACGTCCAGTAGCAGTCATTTTACGCTTTGCTGCACGTCTCTCCTCGTCACGTGTCTTACGTTCAGCACCCTAAAACGTTAAGCAAAATCATGAATTTTAAATATAAATCATTATTAGAGATAAAGTATAATAATTAAATTTTTGTGGGTCAAACTAAAGCTGAGATCCCCCATACATTTATTATTAAACTGTGTGTTTGGCATATTCAACTGATATGTATTAAATTTCATTACAAATATATGCTAAAAATCATTTATTTGAGGATTGTATGCGATATTGATTGATGTGAAGTGTAAGCATTTTTGGTAGCATTAGGTTACAATAGCTCTCCCTTGTGCATTCACACGTTCATATCAATATATAATTGTGAAGGCACACACCCGTATACACATTTAACTGATGGCTGTGGCAAATAGATACGTAAGCAAGCAATGCGTGCCCCATGCATTACGAATGCTCTCAATTGCACAAGAGTGCATAAAAACTCATAAATGCTGAATCTGTTAAATGAAATATAATTATGCAAGAGGCTTCAGACGTTGTCAGAACTACGTGCATTGTTATATTTGTTAAGACATACATACACATACAGGATGTACAAAGTGTTCAGTTTATCACATGAATTGAGTTTGTTTCGTACAGACAATATGAAGCGATCGATAGATAGCTAGATGAATATATAGTTTGGTTGCCTGTAAACAATTGCTTCCGTTACTGTTGTTGTAAGTAATTTAAAAGCGTGATTGGCGGCATTAGCAACTATTTTCCGTTATATGTTTTCTCTTATTTGCACATGTTTTTTTCTTTTCCTACACATTCTATGTACGTATGTATGTACGATCAGAGATGTAGAAATGTAGAAAAGTCATATAAAGCAGAGCAAAGCAAAAATTATTGTATTTGTCTCGATTGCATGTACGTATGTATGTACGTATATGTTATCCTTCACATAAAACGAAAAGCTTTTAGGCTGTTTGTTGCTTTCATCATTTTTTTGCGTGCAACTTTCTTGCTATTTGTGATGCTTTATTAGCAATTGGCTACAAGCCATTATATGGGTTATAGATTTAATGAACGTTCGACACAAACCGATTTTAACGTGTGTGTGTGTGTGTGTGTGTAATTTCAGCAACAAACTCTATAACACCAACGCCTTTCCCATGCACATGAGCATATGCATACAATTGTGTATAAGGAAGTATAAAACATGAAAGTAAACGAGTAATAAGCAGGTGGTCGCTGTATATATATATAAAACAAGTAAACATAATAAATATGATTTTGGTCAAACCTACAATACCCTGCACTGAGGGAGCACTGGGAGCCACATGAACGCCCCCCTTGTAGTGTATGTTTTATACTAGATATTACCAGTTAGATATTGGGCCAAGTGTTATAAGATCACGCCTGTTTTGGGCAAAGAAATGAATGCATTTAGTGAAAATATTTGTGCGGATATATTTTTGTGATTGTGGGAGATTTTTAAGGATTGGGCCAGTTGGCAGGTTTCATACCCCTTCAAATAGGAATCTACGTACAGCTGCTTTTAGTTTCAAAGTAAATGACAAACGTATAAGCCGGATATAGAGGAGAATATGAATATTTTATGAATATATAGAAATCGATACAAATTATGTTGATGGTAATGTTCAGATGAAAACTAACACTAAAAAGTATCTAATAAATGTAAAGCTTATCAATAAGACATCGTGCCACCTATTAAATCTCTCTACCCTCTACATTATATGAAATCATTTTGAAAGTACACAAGTTACCATAACAAAGAAGGCTGAGACAACATGAATTATGCGGTCAATCTACGGCAGACGCCTTAACAAATCTATGCCATATAAAAAGGGTATTCACCTAAATTGTATTTGAGGATTCGATTTTTTGCATATAATGATTTTTTTTTTTTTTTAAATTTCTAGTTTATATAGCATAACTCATCAGCCATCCGTTTTCCATTTTATTTAAGACCACATTAAAGCCAGGAATATATTAAACGCGCTGCAATGCAAAACATTTGCATAGCAATGGAACAGACATATGAGAGATTTATTCCAGCTATGTGCAGATGTATTAGATGGCACTTGTTATACATCTACATCTATCTACCACGATGTATGTATATTTAGATGTTGTATATATGACTTTAAATACTATCAAAAATGCCATTGTATGGCAAACCTTTTACATTTCCGTTTGATAAACTGACTGATTTTAGCCGCAATAAAACATACAAACGCTGACGTCTTTTGTGTCTGGTTATAATGACTTTTACTCTTACTTCAATCATCAAGTCATATGTATGTACGTGCAACGGAGTGTACAGTCCTAAGAATATAAAGAAATGGGTATGAATTGATGCATTTTATTTGTTATATAATTGTGATGTGTACGTGGTAAGTGTGTATGGAGATGGATGCCTGGGTGGAAAAGATGCATGACATGAATAAATGAATGGGTGGCTGGTAAAAAGAATGCCTTAATTATTATTGCGTTCTGAATGTGTTGGTCACTTTGTATATTTAGGCAATTTTTATATAAACTTCAGCTTGGAGAAGGTTATAAAATAAGCAGAAGAGGGCACCGATATATATATTCATGATCAGCATTATTAATTGGGTAGAACTAGATGTGTTTTCATCTGTCATTGGCACTCTCTTGGTCAACTGAAACGAACACTTTTAGTTTCTGTATGCAGATCGCTATTAAAAATGGAAAAAATCGGTTGAGAGTCATGCCTACACTTGAAAAATTCCACTTTACATCAATTCTGCTATAAAGTAGAAATTTATTGTACATTATCCCGCCCATCTATATGCCAATGGGACCGTCATCGATTTGTAATGCATGCACCATGAAGGGACATAATCTTATACACCGTTTCTATTTAAAATTAGGTCCGGTTTTCTTACTTGTTTCTTTTTCTAAAGAATGTCGACATTATTGATACCATTTGTAATACGGTACACTTGACTAAATGGATATATGATTGGACGGAAAGGCGCAAAACTAAATCATAACTTATTATAAAATGTGACTTGACCTTAACTTATGGATTGTATTATAAACTATAACCAACAAAAATAACAGAAGTATAAATTAATGTTATAGACTTTTGAGTCTTGGGGTGGGTACAACATAATTTCCATTCACTTTTATAAAACACACCATTTACTGCGATTAGTAGCAGCAATATATTTTATAAAAACATTTTTTTATAATAATTAAGATTTGAGCGAAATCTACTTTCATATAAAAGTTTTTAATAGAACAGGGTCATAATTAGAAAGGTAAATAAGGTAAAATGGATGTACAGACATGTATTCACTTTCCTACGTCGACTAAAAGAAATCTATCTATAATTTTTCTTAACCATTTTTAAAAGCATTAAATGTTAATAAGAAATGGAATTATTCTGAACTTAGTAATACAATGGCAGAAGTGTGTGTTGTGTGTTGCGCGTAGTAATAATCAAGCAGTTTCTTTCCAATTATGAGGCTGGCGGTGTTTTTATAAAATAAAGGTTTGAGAGAGAAAAAATATATTATAACTAACCAAGATACATATGTGAGTCTTTGTTTTAAGCTGACAGTTAACAAGTTTAAATGTGATCACTTGTTACAGCGGCGGCAGCAGCATTAACAACAGCACTCCAAGACTACTTACATGCACATATTAACTCTTGCATAGTTGAGTGGAGCTATGCACTGCTTAATAATCATCAAATCATAAAGCAAATAATAGTGATATTTTGTATAAACATACATGCACACATATACATACGAGTACATGTATGCATCTATTTAAACGTCATATTATTAGATTGCACATTGACCAGGTTCACATGTTGCTGTTATTACATTAATGCATGATGATGTTCGTTGCATTGGTATGCATACATATGCATTTGGTTTATACATATATATACATGTGTGCATGTATGTTTACGTATGTTTCGTTTGGAGTAGAGTAGCTCATAAGTCTCTTATTTAACAACTCTGAAGTAATAATTACGCAAATCAAAAGGTGATGGACCCCGCTTAAAATCCCAACGCATACTTTATAGGAGTTATGTATGTTAGGTGTAATTTTAATGTAATATAATGTATGTATGTATGTAAGTATATTTGTGCATGCTTGTGCTTATGTCATGCTGTTTATGTAAGTTCATATACAGGTCAGAAAAATAGTTGGCTTGTAAATCTTTAATCTATCTGTTGTGTGTAGTTGTTGTTGTTATTGTTATTGTTTGCAGTTTTACAGTACACTTAGAATTTGTATATATTTTTAACTTCAAGCATTTCCACAAGCTACAAAATAATTATAATTCAATATTCGGAATATTTTCGTTTAAGATGAAAAACGTTGATCCAGTTGTTGGTTTTGTCAAACAAAGCTAAGAGTATATCTTAAGAAGTAATAATGAAAAAAAAAAAAACAAGAAGGACTTAAGCCAAATTTTAAATCTGTGCATGTTAAGTACAAAAAGTACATGAGCGGATAGACGGACTTGGTCAGAATTGTTTCTGATCCGATCGGTGTAATTAAAGGTGGGGTTTTAGGGGCTTCAACATCACCACAAACTCATTTTACCACTTGTAGTTGTTGTTTAAGGACAACATAGCATATTCCTCATCTAACCAATATCCACAACAGAAATTAAAACCTGTTAACATGGCACTAGCCCACAAATATACCTACACGATGTGTTGATCCTAAACAATTCTTGTATGCGTGTGAGTGCTGCTGTTACTACAGCACATGTAAAGAATAATTATCAGTGAAAAAAAAAAAAAGAAAAAACTTAATTATATTTCAATGCATGGGACGGGATGTGTTGAGATTGCAACAGAAAATTAAATCTCTGAGTGATCGCTGTCTGTCTATATAACTATCTATATATTTGTAGCGCAGATGAATATGTGTGCGTATCGTACATACGATAAACCACTCGTTTTCATTATTGCCATACTTCATGGCGCTAGTGTTCACTTTCCTTAATGAGTCATCGGTACGCCTTTTCCTCACTTCGTTTTTGTTTTTTTTGTTTTTTTAACATTTCGCTATACATCTCAATTGAAGGATTACATACGTATATATGTTTAATGGTTTTAAGTTTGCTGCTTGTATTTGCTTATTTTTAAACAATTTAAAAGAAAACTAATGAGAGTACTTCCTGTTTGTGTTGTTTGTTGCTTAACATGATTGACTTGGACACTGCACCATATAACTTTATCTCACTGTGTATCCCAACACATAAATTTCTTCTTACAAAACATGATAAAAAGTTCAGCACAAAGTAATTGAAACATTTTCGAGACTAATTTTTTTTTCTATACCAATCATTTTAATGCAAAAAGTTGTTGTCCACTGTAGTAAAAATAATTTATTTAAAATGCACAATTTTTTAAGAGAATATGAGACATTTTCAATTTATAAACATTCATAATTATAATTATTATATATTCATAATAAAATGAAAAATGGCCATTAAAAGGTGAACAATTTTCAATTAAAAGCAGCATGAAATATTTAAAAAATATTTTTAAAGTAAATGGGCAATGCCACGCCCACTAATTAGATATCCTCGAAAAGCTGGAGAAATTTCCTAATTTATGCAAAAAATTTCATCAAAATCGGAGCAGTAGTTCTCCAGTTATGAGCCCCACAAGTTTATGCTCATTCGTGTGGTCGTCATTTTGAAAATCATGCAAATATAAAAATGAGAGAAAAATACCAGGCGCCCAGCATGCCTCAGCAAGCAAATTTTGATTTTAGGAATTCTTTAAAGTCGTATAACTTTTGAACGGCTGCACGGATTTTGTTCAAACTTTTTGTAGAGGCTTCTAAATTAATTCAGCTTTCCAAGGAAGTATATTATTAGGGCACCTCCCATTTAGTTAATAAGCAAGAAATACTTAAAACAAAGCTATTTTTTTAACAAATATGCACTGCCACGCCCATTATTAATTTTTTTATAATGTCCTTGGACTTATTTTGTAACAGGAAACAGTAGAAAAAGTCGAAGATTGCGTGATTTCTCTTATTTTGAAGCCAATAATGGGAGAGAATAGCGAAACAAAAGACTTAGCACACAAACTCGGTTATATGAGTGAAGCATATATGTAATTGTGTTACAGGGATTACGTTAAGAGTCATGTGTCAATATGTTTAAACACTCAGAAAGAAGCATCAGCAACCCACAAAATATTTTTTTGATCAGCATGACAATTTGAATTGTTTAAGTAGAGTCTGTTTGTTCGTTTATGGTTAACATTTGAATTTGAATAATTTGAAATATCGATTCCAGTCAAAACACTGAAAATTTGGCGTACATGGCTTATAGGTGATTTGTTTACTGCGCCTCTTTATATATAAGGAGGATCGGTTACGCAACCAGTATAAAATACAAAATATTATCATTATAGGCTTTTAATTGAATAAAACTTTTCATGGTGGTTTCAGTTACGATGTGTGTTTTTTGTTTTGTTTGTTTTTTTGTTTTGGGTGTGGCAGTGGTGGCCAAAAATATTGAATATTGAAAAAAAAGAGGAAAAAATAAAATAAATTAAATTTATTGTACAATTCAACAATTCAACACAAAAAATATACAAAGCAACAGACCGACAGATGTACGGACATGCACATAAGTGGCGTGTTACACTTTCTAAAAGAAACCATAAACGCTAACAACAACTGCAACAAAATTAATTTAGAAAAAAAACGAAACAACAACAAAACAAAACAATCAAGTAAACAGTTTTAATATGTATGCAACATGTATGAAAGCAATATTATGTTATGTGCATACGTGTCTATGCCTTAAAGTATTTTCTGGTGAAGGCTGGTGGACTACGTGGCGAGTGCGACTAAGGCGAACGTTAATTTAAATTCAATGGAATTTTTATATGCAACACAACGAGATCAACCGTAAACACTATTATATTGAATACAAATTTAATTGATAACATCAACTACAACAATAACAAGAAACAAATGCACCATATGATTATTGAGTAGCCTTTAAATTATATATGTGTACATAAGCAGAAATGCTTGCACCAGCACCACCACAAACACACACATGCGCGAATGCAATGAATTAAAAAAAGTAAAGAAAAAAACACATCCTTGGCGAAAACAAAGAAGAATGAGTACAACAATAGCAACAAAATATGAAAAGAGTAAATGTGATGGCAATCAGTTCATAACGAAATCATTTTGAATGAATTATAAAAAAACCGTTAATTTAAGCACAACGAATAGGTGGGGGTTAATAGAGAGATAGTCATGCACAAGGAGAGCAAAAGGGAGGTTGAACTTGAATTTTAAATACCCATCTAAAGCTAACGTAAATATCGCCTGCGAATTATTCATTAAATAAAAAGATATCTGGTCGTAGTGATGGTAAGCAAGTAAAAAGTATTTCAATTGCATATAAATGTGTGTACGATGCTCTCTATTCGCCCTCTTTCGTTAAAAGGTTAAAATATTGCAAATTGTGGGCGTGTTTATCTATACCGTCTGTTTAAATGTGGACCTCTCTGCAGAAACTAAAAGTGTTTGATCATCAATTCCAACTCTAAGACAAGGGAGCGTTTCAATAACACCAACCAACAAATCGGCCTCGAATTTACTTCTGATCGAATTCTACTGAATTGTTTTTTTTTTTCTTGAATTTTTTTTTTTCTTTTTTATAAAATTTTGTCCTGAGAGATGATGTGCCGACATGTGCATATAAACATGAAAAACATTTTTAAGAGTACATGATTTTACATGTAAGTAAATGTTTTGACTTTTACAATACCCTACAGCCAACTAGCTAAATACTGATGTGCGCATGTGTGTGATTATGCATGCAGTTGTGATTCTTAACAAGTGCAGCAAAGATCAAAACCACCATGATACATAAGTAGATTATATATTACGGTGTACGTTTGCCAATACACCACCGTTTAGGTAGAATGTATATTCACTTTATCAACACGTTTGTAAGACTTAGAAATAAACAACAGAGAGAGTGTGTATTAGCATGAAATTCTGAGCCGATTTTGCTATGTCTGTCTGTGTGTCTATGATAAATAAAAATTGATGCAATATTCAATCTAAAGTTGGCCGAAACATTCGTTGTTCTCTTAGGAAGGTTGGCATTGGGACTGAACAAAATAGATCACAGTTAAACATATATTGAAAAAAAAGGTCAATTTTTTATAGGTCGTTAAAGGAAAAGAAAGGGCATTAAGGTTCCACCATTTGGCTCAAGCCACTTGTTTTGTTATCCTCTTCCTTTGCGCTTATATGATATATTATATTATGTAAACCTTGTGGCAGTATGAATGAGTGGATTTCAACTTTTGTGCTTACACAAATCAAGCATTAAAGGGAGATATGAAAAAAACACGAAACAGTAAAAACATTGAAGATCTTGTATTACCTCGCTAAGGTTTACATAATACACGCACGCAGGTATGCATTTACAAGGGTATGTAATGTGTGACGTAAAAAAAAAAAAGGCTCTCCTCTCTCATCTTTATTATTATTAAGCATCACTTATAAATGATGACCATAAGCTTGCGGTTACCTCATATATAAGTGCATTAATAATTTCACATATATCGATTACAAGTGTATGCATCAATATGTAATTTAACCAACGTTATTGTTTTTTCTTCTCCATATCATTTTCTGAAACAGTTTTTTTATTTATATTTTTTTTTCAAAAAGTCATGATTTTTTTTTTAAGAAGAAAAAGAAGAAGGTCGACGTTACTAGCCAGGCATACCATTTTTGGCACGCTGTAATTACACACAGAGTCACTCAATGACTCTGACTGAAGGGTGAGGTAATATTAATCCAATGAAGCGTTACAACTTCAAGGTATGTAAACGTAGGTACGTAATAAGTCGTAACGGTGGAAGTAAGGGGTATAGGGACAAACAAAAAAAAAAAAGGCTTCATTGGCATGTATTTTACTCCCCGTGCATAACAGTAACTACCATTGCGAATAATATACAAATTTAATAAATAGGTTAATAATAAGCGAATCTGAAGACGGCTGCAATTCATTTCCAGCAAATTAAAAAGGAAAAGGAATGATTAAAGTGGAGTAGAACGCAAGAAAACAACAACAACAACAAAAGCTTTATTAGGCGTCTTTCAAATCTAGGATACCCATCAGCATTAACCTCTTCCGCTTAGCAATGACATAATAGCTCAAATTTATTTGATTAAAAAAGCCATTTTTGGGCGTAGAAATACTAATGCCACGCCCAAAATTTGCAAAATAACAAAACTACTTGTTAGGAATAGTTTTTCAGAGAAGTTATGAAAGGTCTCTGAAAAAAATCTCAAAATCAAATAGAATTTAAGGATGTGAGAAAAGGCGTGGTCCATTCAAAAAACAATTTTAAATATAAAATACTTTTAAAATGAACAAATTTGCCAAATTTCAATACATTCGGCTTAGTAGCGTGTACAAATTCACACTATACACGGACGGACAGATGGACAACATGCACATTTTATCTTTACAAAACCTAACGAAGGATCAATGTTTAGAGAAAAACCAATTGTTTTTTTTTCACACACGTATAAAGAGGCATAAACGGCAAGCTTGTCAAAAGTATATAAAAATTTATCACATTAATAATGTTTTCTTCTTGCAACACCAACTCAGTCGCATCTGCACCAAAGTTGTCATTGATTGACGCCTACTTTTAAGAACTGTCATCTGACATATTCACATGAAAAGCATAAGAGAGATTGAAATTAATTGGAGAATAAGAAACAAGCATAACTGCTGTAACATTTATAAACGTCATGAATGTTGTCAAAATAATGAAAATTGCTTTTAAGGTGGATGGTCACTTACCTTATCGCAGAAAACTTTAATTTGGCAATAGCCTCGGTGGAAAACTTGAGTGTCACGAGGATCCTCAAACGTATCAATTTGTACGTGTAGCGGCAGACCCTGTAACGAAAATATAAAAATAATGCTTTTTTGTAATTTTATTGTTATTTCTGAGAATGTAAAGCAATTATAAAAAAGTAAAAATAGTAGACAGACTTGATATAAAATAGTGGTTATCTACTTAAGGAGTTTTGTTACGAGATCTTGGATATTTTCCGTAAAATTTAAATGCATTTAACGTTGTCAGTTCATTTTAGGTTTATTACGAATTGACGATTATTAAATAAAAAATGTTAAACGATCACAAGGAACGCGCACAAATGCTTTATGAACATATGCAACCATATTTAGGTATGAATTTCTGTAAAGGCCAGTAATGCCAATACCAATAACAATTGTAATCTTTATTTTAATTTTTATTATAATTATAAGCAGACATCGACCTTAGCCAGCTAATGCACCACAATCAGGTTTTGTTGGCAATGTTTACATATTATATCATAACAACAAACGTTACTATTTATTGTTGTTGTTATTGTTATGCATTTTTTTTATCCCTTTACCACCTACTACAAGAATACCTTTCTTAAAAAACGAATTTGGTTTCTGTAGAAACTTTAGAGGCGTGAGTACGCTGCTTACTTTCTTGTAATATGATGCTTGATGTGAAATTTTTGTGTAATAAGTTATCATCAACGTTAAAATTTGAAATAATTTAATCATGTCCGTCCATGAAATTCAGATATTTTAATTGTAAGGGGACTAAAATGAGCAGTTAACTCAAATAAATGTACTCCTATATGGTGGGTGGTGTGCAACCTCCGTGTTGATGTTGTTAATAAAGAGGAGTGACCACTGTTTACGCATAAATGATAAGGCTTCAAATTAGTACATAAACGTACTGTGCTACCTAGTTTAAAGGGCGAACATTAAATTTTTGGCTCAAGTTATATCCAGCTCTTTACTTCTTGTATTTTGTGTGAAAGGATATTATTTGAAACAAAAAAAAAAAAAAAACAGTTTACACCTGTTATCCAAGTTTCCGCGGATTATAAGGATATCGGTACATAAACAATAATTGGCTGTTGAAAGTATAAGAAGAGAATTTAAGGGACATACTGTGGAATGGATGGACAACCATTTGTGTGAACGTGTCTCATATTGAAAAAAAAAAAAAACCATTAATCTTTTTTGTAGCATGTAACTAAAGGACCCAGCTACAGAAACATCTTTTCTCCTTTTGCAATATGTGACAGCGCAACACTCGTTATCTTAATTAAAAAATACATTTTTGTTACAATAACAATAACAACAGCATTAACATGCATAAATAACGACAACACGCATCTGAAATATAACCGACTTGTCAAACTAAATATAATATAAATTATACGATGTTATTATATTTGTTGTAATATGATATCACTTGTATTGAGAAATAATGCGAAACACGCAAACACAGTCGCATTGTGTGAAGAACGAAGAGAAGAGTAGTACTCTGTAAATGGAAAACTTTCATTAGCAATCGAATATAACAATAATAATAATAACAACAACAACAACATTGTCTAACTGGTAAAGTACTGTGAATTTTTGTCACCTGCTTGTGGCGTATACACGCATTCATTTATTTATATCTTCAAGTGATTATATTGTATTACAATGAACGTTAAAATATGTTGCATCAAGCAGCACAGATCATGTGAGTCAGCGCTCTAGCCATTCGGTCACCCAGCGATCTAGCTCTACTGTCAAGTCATTAATAATAATCTTCTTTTTTCGTCTGCCGCCACAAAATTTTGATAGCTTAACATAAAAAAAAAAAAAAAGCTTATAATTATTGTTACTGTAGTTATTGTAACTGGACACGCAAACCGTAGATAAACAAAACCAAGTAAAGAAATAAAACATGATTTGATCCATTTTCATGAACACCCTTCATAAATACATATCGTGCATTAAATTTTTGTTGAAGCGATTGTGGGCGTGGTCCTCAATCGGTCCTTTCATTCAATTTGAATAGAAGCCAATTTGAAAAAAACTGTAAGTGTGTCAGCACAATATTGTAAAATTTGAATTAAATAATCAAAAGCGTTACAACAACAATCAGATATAGCTGCGTTAAGGCAGTTCAGGCAACCTTTTATGGATTGTTCATTCAGCATATATAAACCATACCCCCAACAGTACTTTTCCCCTTAACATCACTTGCGTTTTTTAACATATTGTCACATATCTTGGACAATATTGGGGATAATATAAAAAATTTATTGGACAATTGGTTGTCACAGATCAATGTATAAGAAAAAAGACAATGTAAGCAACTCACTCCATATATATTGATTAACTAGAAATATTATTTTTACCACCGCGGTGTAGGGTATGAAATGGGATTGACCTCGCATATCATATTCATCCGATAGGTGTGTACAAGTGTAAGTATTTGTCATATAGATTGTAAATGTTTGTTATTGTTGTTGTTATTATTATTATTTTTGTTACAATTTAAAACAATTTTCAACTGAACAAAAAATGAAACTAACTCAGCTATTGAAAATTGTTTGCAACACTTGTATGATGTTGTATGTTATAAAATGATTGTCATTGTTTTTGTTATTATTATTGTTGTTTTAAATAACTAACAACAACTGTAACATGGCCTAATACCAACACTTAGTGTGTGACCATCACATATCATGCACACGCTCTCTATAGCAAGCCAATGCCTATGGTATGGACAGACACAGAGACATAGATATGTGAAAAACAAGACGTTTTATATAGTATTGAGGCGCGACATGATGTTTTTTTTTAAAGCTAAAATGTTAAAACGATATTTTATTGACAGTTGTGTTCCGTAATAATAGTTCAAATACACGGAAAGCAGAAATAAAGTCGAATAAAAGAAAAAAAAAAAAAAGAAAAGAAACATGTTTATGCCGTTGCTTCACCATACGACTGATGTTGGTTTTACTTGACCATCTTTGGCTTTAAGCTGCTGCACATGTGTACAAGTGTAGCGATGAACACAAAATATTCAACGCAGTCCAAAGCTTAATATCATCATCTTTGGTTTTTTATTACGTTGTGTTAGTGAATTACTAGCTGAGTGAAAGAAATGTGTGCCGTTTATACGCACCAAATAATTTATGCACGTATCTCACTCCTTACCCACAATTCCATCCCATTTTAACTGTAGTGTGTGGGTAAGTGTCTTTTTGTTATTTATATATATTGTATTATTTCAGACTGTATAGATTTTTCGTTTATTTAACGCTCACACTTAAGCCTGCTATTAATTGGACGCCTTTTTCTTTCTATATTCTATTGCTGTTGTTATTATTATTATTAGTGTTTTCATTATTATTGGTTTTGTTGCATTTATTATTTACAAGTTCCATATAAGGTGTTCGGTACCAACTATTATACCACTGTGACATTGTGATAACAATATCATCTGTTTTAATAAACGACACATATGACAAACATTGTCCACTGCAACGCAGACTTTTTCTAAGACATTGACTGAAATTTCCCTTCCTTTCATTTATTATTATTGTTTTCTTACTCGTCTATTCTGTGATTTTACAAAGTGAAATTTTTGTCATTAATTACTTATTAAGCTTAAAACAGTCCTCAGGCTTATAATGAATTGTATGAAGAAAATTATAAATTTTTATTTATTTTCATCGGGGTGTAGACTTTAGTCGTTCTAGTCAAAATCAATTAACTAACGTAAATGTATATAGATCTGGACTAAAGCGCAACTGTCGTGTATTTTATATATTTCAATTCATTGACTAGTTTGTTGCCTAAGTCTTTTGTTATTCCTTTTTATTTTGTTTTAATGCCTTGTAAAGACATTTTACTACCCATAACATGTTTAGTTTTGATTCAGAAAATGTAAATTTTTGTAACAAGTTTCATAAAAATCAATCTTTGTACATTAAATATATTATTAGAAACATACCTTTACACCTTTTTGGCTACTAAAGTCTGTACTCAAACATTGCACGGCGATATTTATCTACAAAATATATGAAAAAATAAAATAAATAAAAAAAATTTTATTAATAAAAAATTATTAATAAACAAAAATGTTTATTACAACAACACAAGAAACATTGTTTAATAAAAACTGATGACAATTCTTTTAGATTAAATAAGGAAATAATAATATATATAAAAAAATAACTGCATTAACAACAATAATAACAATACATAAATAAATCGAGATGACAACGTAACATAAAATGCTTAAAAATGAAATTAATTTTTATAAAGCGACGACATGCAGTTATTTTGTAGCATTTGTCATTGAGTCTATTAGTTGCACACACATACATACATACATGTGAATTGTGTGCACGACTAGGTAGAACAGAAAAGGTTCAAGTAAAACTACAGCTACTGTGCACATTATATGTAAGGCGTGTATACTCGTATATAGCTATTAAATATTTTCTTGAAATTGTTGGCCACAGTACAGTATTGCTGTTGGTGATGCTGCTGACATGTTTCATCTTGCCATTTGTGCGATTAAATACATTACAATAAATTACAGTAAGAAAAAGACAAAAACCAACAACAACAACAACAACAACAACAAGAAGAAGAAGAAGAAGAACAAGAAACCGACAACATTTAATTTTTACTTAATACGCTTCTAAATGCTCATCATAAGCGTCAGCATCAACAATATAGTAGCAACAACATCAACAGCCACATAGATAATAACAACAGTAGCAAAACTGTATGGACTGTATCCACTCACACGAACGTACATAAATGTTTATGGTAAACAAACGCATTTTCTATAGAAATGTGTTTAGAAACATTCCAAGTATGCCACTGTACTCCACTGCACTCTAGCTAGCTGGCTGGCATATCATAATAATATTGAAAATGGGGCCAGTAATAGAATGAGAATGAGAAAAAAAAGGCATATCAGGCAAAATGGTAAAATGGCAAAAATTCATCATCAGGCTAAAAGAATGCATTCACGAACTCTTCAATGTTTCCTCTTATGCACTCCTTGCTCATGTGGCCTTAACAGAAAGAGAAAAAAACAACAACAACAACAACAACAACATTTATTTTAATGACGAAATTTACGAAAAGAGCAGTTCAAGAAGATTGCCCATGAGCAACAGCAACAGCAACAGCATCAGCTAGGAGCCAAAGCGTATAATGGGAATTAATTAGTGGCTATATACACACACCAGCCTTACCAAATAAAGCCTAACAGAGGCTAGCCTCTGTCTTAGTCCAAACATATGATTTGCTTAACATGGACAAACAATACTAAAACAGTCATGCATTTAAGTATTTATAATACATGAACCTGCACATATGCGTACACATTTAACAAACGAAATATTCTCTTAACGGTGACAACATTTTATATTAAACAAAATGTTTAACAATACGTGGCAGACAATTTGTAAACGACTTTCCAGCAGAAAGGAAAAAATGCTTTTCGAAAATATGCCAGTCATCTGCTGAAAACTTCAACGTAGTGGAAATAAACCCCAAGCACAGCAAATATTGTGAGTGAATATATGATAAGCGAAAAGCCGATTCAACGTTTGCACACATTTTATCAAGCCTGGTACGTTAAGGGGGATTGGAATATAAAAAGTGGGCGGAGTACAAATATTAAAGAGGGATAAATAAAGGCGGGCATGTATATATATTTTCTACTTGGACACGAAATAAAATATATATTTTATTCTCTCTCTCTCTCACTCTTTCTTTTTGTTACACACAACACCTGCTATGATGTGAAAGCAACATCGAGTATGATTTCTGTTATATAAGTATAAGGCGGTGTAGACCAAAATATTTTCATCATAATTTTTATGCTATCCACTGCAACTATTTGCTTCTACAGGGAATTAAACGTAACTGCATGGTTAAGCTTTACACTTAATACCCAAGTAAAACTCTAACGTTGAAAGGATAGTTTGAAAGCTGAAGATACATATATATGAAGTAGGTTCAGTCGGACACATTGTGTAGAAATATTTATATAAATAAATTCTTTCATCATAACATACACATACATACTCGTATATGGGCAAACTTTTCATAACCGTCAGTACCGTAGAATTTCATTAGAATTTCGAAAGAGTGCCAAACTAATTTTCACAAAGATTTTTACGAAACGATAAGTTGGGAGGAAAAACATTTAGAAAAAGAAAAAGAAAAAGAAAAAAAAACACAAGTTCATTTCATTAACGCTTATTAACGCACAGAAGGTCTACATAGGTTTTTCAAATCCAATAAAAATCTCATATTAAGCTTATAATTAAAATTACGAAATAAGAAGAAAAAAATCACATAAAGTGCAACACAAAATTAACCATTAACAACAACAACAACAACAACAACAACAACAACATATTAATTGTTGACATGTAAATTTTATTATATATTATTATTCCACCAACCTTGAGTACAAACACACTAACGTATCTAAGAAGACTTCAAATTTGCATATAAACATATGTATGACATTAAGTATATATGCACTCATTGTATATCATATATATGTATAATTAAGAATAAAATAAATTTTTCAAAATTTATCACATTTATTAGTTTGATGAGCGTGAGATATACGTAGACAACCTATGTAGGAGTGTGTGTTGCATAATAAAAACTGAATAGAATTTGACAAAAAGAAAAACAATATTCGCACAAGGTGTAAAGTGGCTATTAATTTTGATACGATCCCTTTGCTCTACAGCCGGTCAAATTTGCCAAAAATTCTATTGAATAGAAAAAGAAATCAAAAAATTATGTACATTAACAACAAACATCTGCGATGATTTCATTTAAAATTACACTTAAAACACTGATTGTTTTTTTCTTATTCAAAAACTACATCTCAACTTCTTTACGTATACACTTAGGAGAAAAATTTGCATAGTCATTCGAAAGCCACAGTCATTTTTTTTAAAATAGTATCCGTTTTGAGGACAAAAGTAAAAAGCTCTCCGATATTTATTTTATTGCATTGCCGCGCCCATTATTAAGATATCTTCGAAAAGCTAAAAAAATTTCCTAATGTTTGCAAAACAATTGACCAAAATGGGAGAAAAATACCAGGCGCCCAGCATGCCTCAGCAAGCAAATTTTGATTTTAGGAATTCTTTAAAGTCGTATAACTTTTGAACGGCTGCACGGATTTTGTTCAAATTTTTTGTGGAGGCTTGTAAATTAATTCAGCTTTCCAAGGAAGTATATTATTAGGGCGTACCACCTCCCATTTAGTTAATGAACAAGAATTACTTAAAATAAAGCTACTTTTTTAACAAATGGGCACTGCCACGCCCATTAATTAAATATCCCCAAAAAGCTAGAGAAATTTCTTAATGTTTGCAAAAAATTTCTTCAAAATCGGAGCAGTAGTTCTGAAGTTATGAGCCCAGCAAGTTCACGTTCATTCGTGTGGTCGTCATTTTGAAAATCATGCAAATATAAAAAAATACCAGGCGCCCAGAATCGCTTAGTAAGCGAATCTCGATTATTGGTATTTTTTAAAGTCTTATAACTTTGGAACGGCTGCAGGGATTTTGCTCAAACTTTTTATGGAGGCTTGTAAATTAATTCAGCTTTCCAACGAAGTATATTATTAGGGCGTGGCACCTCCCATTTAGTTAATAAACAAGACATACTTAAAACAAAGTTACTTTTTTAACAAATGGGCACTGCCACGCCCATTAATTAGATATTTCCGAAAAGCTACTCAAATTTTCTATTGTTCAATGATGCTGCGATATAATTGATTGTAATAAATATGAGTACAATGGTAATGATTTTTATCACATAAAAAGAAATAAATTTGAGCTTGTTTATGTATAATGCATAATAAGGGAAACAGTCTATTACAATCGGTTCAAAGAAATTGCCTGATCATGACTACATTCAATCGCTTACATTCGTACATTTTCGATCATTCTAAGCCATTCATTCTTTTGATTGCTTAACTTTCTGGCAAAGTTTTTCTTTTATTATAAATGAAATGTTTTTTCTATAAGTCGTCGTTTGATTTATTGATTGGATGACAGATAATTCATTCATTGTACACTTAAATGCTTTTTAAGATAAGTGCCAGCGGATGTATCTTTGTTATATAATGATATACGTGAAAATTATTAATAGTTAGATATAATAATATTGTTAGATTTATGGTTGAAATAAAAACGTTGATTTTTTGTAGTTATTTTAGCTTTAATCTTTCGTTGCGTAATAAGTTTTTTTGTTTTTAAATATTACAAAATTTTCGTGTATGGTACAAATATAAACAAAATAAATGAAAGAAATTAGCGTCAATGCAAAGCGATGAAAAGTGCTTTAATCGCAGCTAAAATGTTCGTCAACTAGAAGCTGCTATGCGGGTGTTTATTAACCCCACCTTTCAATATTTTAAAAATATGCGGCTTTTAATAATAGACAGACATGCTCGCAATTCCGAACATATTTCGCCATATCCAGAAAATATTATATATTCTACGTTTGCCAAAATCGCGATTCAAAAACAGATTCAAAAATCTAGGTTTCTTCCCTAATTGTAAAATAAATACGAATGCTTTTGAATTTTGAAGAAGTAAAAGTCTCAAAATAGATCCTTACTAGAGTAGCACGATGAAAATAATATTCATTAACGATTTAGATAAGTAATCAAAATAATTGATTCAATTAAAAACTTTTCAAATTTCATGACCTTTAATCATTTTTAATAAAATTAAAATATATTTAATTACACCTACTTATCTACTTAATAGAATAATAATAATTAACATTTCAAAAAAAGAAAAAGAATTGTTTTTACTATTGGATGTTAATCATTTACGTAATTGTTGTTGTTACTTACACATGTGGGTTGGTTTACTTATTTAAATTAGTATTAATTTTCATTATTATGGTTATTGTTGTTGTTGTTGTTGTTGTTGTTATTATTATTATTATTGTTGTCATATATTAATTGAAATTATATTGAAATGCAGTTTTTATGGCCAATTTACACTTGCAAACAAACGCTTACATTTATACCGTTGGCAATTTCCTTGTCACTATAAAACGCGCAATATAATAAAATAAATAATAATAATAATAATAATAATAACAACAACAATAACAACAACAACTACTACTATTAAGCAAATCAAACAACCAATCAACACACAACGAATTATATTGTACCGCCGATTATTTGTATAAATTTCCAAGTATTTGTGTGTGTGTATATATGTAAAAATAGTATGAAGACCAAATGAAAAAAATCTCTGATTTGATTTTATTAATAAATCACATTTAGTTACAGTCACCAACTGAATAATAATAACAACAACAACATGAGCAACAAAGTCATTGCAATAATGTCTCACAGTCACAGTCTCAAGTCGCACATCTCACATCAGCCTTACATCCAGTAGCACTTTATAGTCATTTAATTATAAATTTTACACACCCTACACCCATTATATGGTATGAAATTTATTAAATTTTTATAAATGTCCGTAAACGATTTAATTTACGCCCACTTCTGTTTCAACAATAAATTTAATGAAATGATTTTAAATACTTTTTTAAATGAATTATGATAAAAAAAAGATGTGCCATTAATGCTGGATTTGATTAAGAGTAAGTGTAGTAGTAGATTAGGCTGGACCGACTCTAGCATTTATTGCCCTATGTTTTAATACTTGAATGCATTCTATGGTGATTATGTCAGCCTCGTTTTTAATAATAACATACATACACATATAAGAGTGTGCATGTGTGCTTGTGTTCGGTGTTATTGGCTTTTACTACTTGAATGTATTAAATTGAATACATTTCTCAGAATTTTATACTTTGCAGCTTACTAAAGTTTTAAAATTTATGATGAATTTGTGTGCACACACACACACACATTCACTTATAAAGTAGACCCACTCACACGCACTAATATAAAATATTTCCATAAAATCTATAGATTTATATTTTGATTATGTTTTTACATATATTTTGGTAAACATGTGTTAGTGTGTTGTTGCTATTTAACTATCAGGTCAATTATGACACTTGTTCAGATTGTGAATATAAAAAAAAAAAATATATATGTATATAAAATTTTTAATTTAAAATTGAAATAATACAATTTGTTGTTGTTGTTATTGTATATGATATTGTTGTAGTTACTTTTTTAATAAAATGAATTTTCGTCAGCATTTTACGTTGTAAGGAATGTTAATGATAAGTACCTGAAAAATGATTCAAAGGAACCCATATGATCTCATGTGATCTCATTTAAAATAGACATGGGCTGTACTTTGTGTACTTATCAACATTGCTTAATTATTATTATTATTATTATTATTATTATATTATAATTAAGACACCAATCTCTCCCTCAAGTCTCCCCTTGAGCTAGAGATCATTGATCAGATCTGTACAATTCTTGCACTATAAAACGGAGGACATCATGATCATGAAGGAACAATTTTTCATAGTATTAAACTAACTAAACAATTATTTGGATGTTAGTAAATGTTGTTGTTGTGTTTGTTTTTATAAAACTCTAAATGTGTGACTGAACAATTCTACGGTATATTAAGATCATAATCAAATCAGAAAGCCGCCATAGAAAATGGACAACAGGTGTTCATATAACAAACGAATATTAATGTAGACACACACACATACACATACACCTACTGGGGGAGAAAATGTTGCGATAGAAGAATCCGCACACCACTGTCATGAATGTTTGAAGTGAAGACACTGCATCATCAGCAGATCAAGACAACTTCGAATTGTTCAAAACAGAAGACTTGCGCCATAAGGAAGTGAGCTAGGTAGGTACATACATTTGTCTGTGTGTGTGTGAAACTAACAAAAATAAAAAAATATAAAACATACAAGTCAGAAAACGTTGGGTGTACCATAATTTTCAACAGCGGAAATTGAGATATTTTTCATAAGTTATGCATGAACGTGAACAAGAACGAACGGAACGAGACAGCTCACAGAGTAACGTTGAGTATTTAATACAATGCTGCTTAGTACAGCACTGCCATGTAATGCAATGGTACGCTATAGCGGGGCTACTATAATGTGCACCATCAACACACATTTCGTTTATATTCACTTTAAAGTTTTTTGATGCAGCATAAATTCGTATATACAAGCATAATCTATGTACTATTAAAAGTATGTATATGTATATATATGTGTGTGTATATATATATAATATTGTTTATGAATATTGGGAACAGATAAGTGTGCAAAAAAACCTCAACTCAACTGAACGGAGCAGAACAGAATTGAGCTGCAAGGCATATTTTCTTATGTTACACTCGCTGGATCATTGACTTTGCTACTGTTGTTGTTGTTGTTATTATTTTTATTATTATTACTGTTGTCGGTAATATTATGTCGCGTCTCCTTTGGCAAAGGCGCTGTTCGTAACTGTTGCTGCAACTTGAGTGTTGCCTGTGCTTCTGAATGCATTTTTGCAATTAAGCTTGATTAGCTTTAATCGCTTACTGATATTTATGCGTTTTCATTACCATTAACTTTCATTGACTGTGAAATCCTTTTTTCTTTATTTTATCTTCACTTCTTTCTATCAGACAAGATGCTTTAAAACTAAACAACTAACCAACCATAAAACTATACTAAACTACTCAAGTCAAGCGGTCATCTGCTTAAATATATTTAGTTGTTATAATAGTTGATATGGTGTAGGGGGGAGGTGGGGTGGTCTGGATTGGGAGTAGAACCATAACATCGCCACGTAATACAGGAGAAAATGTTCAACTAAATTGCTCCATAAACCAAATTATTCATTAACATTTATGTGTACGTGATTACGTTATGGTAAAAGGTGCTGTGTTGATGATTTGTCTTTTTAACATCTTTATATGGTTTTAATCTACGATCATCTTTTTCATTTTGTTTCATTTACAAACAATGCAATTATCTGAATTAATATTGTATTTATTTATATGGTGAACAGAAGCGGACTTACCTTAGCGGAGCTTTCCAATGGGTTCCAATACACAGCTATGGCGTTATGAGAGATCTCCTCAATACAACCAACCAAACCCACTGAGTTCTTCGTATCTAAATATACATAAAAATATAAAAGAAAAAATATTAATCAGAAGCAAAAAAATGAAACAGACTTAAAGAAACAATGCTTCACAGTATTATAAAATATTAAGAGAGTTTCATATCATATTATATTGATAACATAACACCACGTTGAACAGAGGTTGAGCTCTTCTAATTGTTTCCGAATTCACTTTTATCCCAAAATCAGTCATAATGTTTTAGCTTGCAAAACGACTTTTTGTAAATTTCAACTTTATAGCTCAATTTGGTCGAATTCAGGCGTTACTTTTGATTGATTTAAATAGCGATATATATAGCGTGCTTCAAATGTAGAAAACTGTCTGTTTAAAATGTTAGATTAATGTCTCAAAATTTGCCACCGTGACAGTGCGCACAACTGATGGACAGCCGGACATAAATGTCTATACGCATTCAGGGTTGAATGCTACATATTCAAATTTAATTTAATGCCACCTATATATATATAAAAAAGTATAAAAACTTCAACTTTAATTGTGGGTGTGACATTCAACAATTTTGTGCACGTTAAGTAGAAAACTGCGGAGACATGAAGTAGGAGTGACTCTACCAAGCATTAGCTTAATGTTTTGTGAATGTAAGCGTTTCAGGGCTGACCACCTATAAACGGCAACTCAGTGCAAGGTAAGCTGATCAAGAATATACATATTTTATAAACCCTGTAAAGTCTCCTTCTGGGTGTTGCCAACTGAATAACAAATAATTACTATATGGAGGGCATAGAGTATACTCTTGCAATTTGGGCCTTAAATTAATGTTTGAACATTATTTTTATTGTGTTGCATATGTTCAGTTTCCGAAGAACGTTTACGTATGCATACATGAATTTATGTTGCATGTTTGTGTAAACATTCGTTTTTATTACATGATTATTAAGACATTATAACAAGGTTAGCAGTAAGTTTATGAAAAAAACTGTTTACGTGTTTTATGCATTAAAGTGACACCCTCGCTGTCTCTTTTCCCTCTCTCTCTCTCTCTCTCTCTTAATCGCTTAATAACTTTTCATAAATCTCTTATTTATATATTTGTAAATGTGATTATTTTAAGTATTTATTTACTTCATACGTATAAGTATATGTGTGTGTATGTTCTGTACGATTGGACTTTTTGCCTTTATCTTTATCTGGTCTTTATTTTTGTTTTGTTTATCTGTCAGTGCTGTTAATCTGTAATTCGAGACATTTGCTGGACTGGACTGGTGTTGCCTCATATTGAAGAAACAAACGTTTGCAATGGACAAAAACAAATATTTTATATTAATAGCCGTGGCCGGCTTGCAGCACACAACACATATGAATAAAATCTTTATTTCAGCAACAAGTGTCTCATACGCAATGACGTGTACTTAAATTCAGTGATGCTTATCATTGGTGCAGTCGCATACTTTCAAAACTGACGCGTACAGTCAACTGTTTGTTTGTCTGTCTGTCTGTCGATATGTCTTTGTGTTTAATATCTAAGCATTAAGAGCTCTTCGATAATATACTTATGCGTTAACCATGAAAGGCCATGTCAAGCAGGTATTCAGGCAGGCAGCCAGCCAGCCAGTCAGTCCGTCAGCTTTGCTGTTGATCAGAGTAAGTTTTGTTATTTTATTGAATACGCATCGAATGCATTGGTTGTGGCCATTGACCAATAGCGATTATAACGAAAGATTTTATGGTTGATAAGAGAAAAATTGACTTGGTGAGATAGTGAGAAAGAGTGGTAATGAAGGAAGGGGGGGGGGGGGGGGGGAAGTAGAGGAAGAAAAAACCTTGCATTCACACATATGTGCACACATTTAAGTAATCATTTATATTGGCTGCTTACACTTGACCAAAAGCAGGGGAGCTGTTTTCTTTTTCTTTCATTTTGGGGGCACCTGCATTTTTTGTTTTGTTTTGTTTTTGTTTTGTCTGGCCTGCTCTATGTCGCTGCTGCTAATTGGGATAAACCACAAGATATTGCATTTGGTTTTTTTTTTCTTTTTTCCTTTTTTTCTTGCATTTATGCGTATGAGGAGTATGTTGCCAAAGCGCGTACCAAACATTGTAAGCCAACAACCAATTGAAGATTCATATGCTCAGATAAGTAATTGCCGGTATGTAAGAGGCCATGCTGGTCTGCGTATATTATGTGATTGTGTGGTGCTTGTACCGGCCGTTAACAACTATTGTAGTCTTTCGTGTTACCTTTATATTGTAGATGACAAATGACCATATAATGTATTGGCTGCTTTTTATACCCTCCACCACAAAGTGGTAAATAAGAGGGGTTTATTGTATGTGCAACTATTAAAAAGTAAATGCCACACCCACCTTTAATTGTAACATTTGCATATAAGTCAGTCCATTTGTATTTGTTGTTATCGGCCTAAATGTCACAATTTTTGAACTGAAGTTTTATGTAACTTGGCATGGGAATGCCTTTTTCATCTGATGGCTTCATTTTAAGACCTACTCCCCATCAAATGCCATTAAATAAAATAAAGCCTTATATAATGAAAATTCGTCAATTTAAGTCAATAATTGATTATGTCAAATTTTTACACGATTGATCCTTTTTTAGAATCCTTTTTCTATATATCATTATATATATCTTAAGAAGGGATTCATACTCATTGTAACATAAATTGTGTAGGACATTGAATGGTCGGGTAGAACCGACTATATTATGTTTACGTGTTTCTTTGTGTTCTTTAATGCTTCTTCTTTTAAATTTTTTCATTTTTGCTATTTATATTATTTTGTTGGCACTCCCCTGTCCTTCCCATTAAGCCACCAAATTTTTTATTATCTTCACGTTTTTTGATTACATTTTATTAGTTAGATATTTCATTTCATGAATCAAACGTAAGAATCATGAATAGTAGTCAAGTGTTGTTAATGAAAAGGATTTACCTGCATCTAAAATTCTTTGCTTAACCGAGTGCTGTCGACTGTGCCAGAATTGCCAAGCTTTGATTTCATCTTCAGGACTTTTTTCTTCGCGAAACATTAGCATTATAACACTCTGAAAGAAAAGAAACATGTTAAAAATCAATAAGAATTAGATGAAATGAAAATATTTATAATTAATAATTGAAAATTTAAAGGACGTACACACAGCCAAACGGCCTACAGTTTATACGATATGTGCACATATGAAATATTTTAATTTTTGAAAAATTCTCTTCAACACAAGTTAGTGAAGGATGACTAACTAAGCTAATAAATGAATTGTAGTAAATTTGGTTTGGATCGTAAGGCTTTTCTAAAAACTAAACTTAATACTTTATGTCTACTTGAGTCAATTCTTAAATGAATGCTCTCCGCATTTATACTAGACCTTCTAAATTGACTCTTTATACCGGAGAGACGCCGGAATGCACCAGCTTTGAATGTCCTGCTGTCTGCAGGACCAGGCACCGCAAGTTCAATAATTGTGTAATAACAACCCAGTTGATAGGGTGTTAGTTAGAGCATAAGAAAATCGTATGTTAGACTGCTGGACTAAGGACAACCAAGGACAACAGACCTGTTGGTCTCAATTCCCTACAGGCCTCTTTAATAATAATAATGTGTTTCATTTTATCTCAGTGGTTAAATTTCAACCCCACCCTCATTCAGCACATCGACGGATAAAGGGAGGATAAATTTATATATTTAATATAAATTTTGTCGTTCCATTTTTTGTGGCCTTGAGAGATTTTGTTACAATAAGTCTTCATATGAAAAATGTTCTTTTCAAATTGTTTTAATAAAATTCCGTTCTTTATCATTTATATATATAAATGTCTAATGTTGTTGTTGTTATTATTATTATTATTGTTTCACAAACTAACGCCTCTATGTTGTTAGTTGGAAAAGTCAAAAGTTAAAACATTCATGTGCTAAATAAATTCTCAAATTGCTTTTATTAAAAAGCAATAATAACAACATCTTATAAATGAACAAAGAGACTGAAAGTCTTTAAACACGAAAACAGAAACAACGCAACAAAGCAAACTGAGCTTTTGGGTCTAAAACGAGTCCAATGGAAGAGAAAAAAAAAAAAAGAATTATGAATAAAATCCTTTTTCTATGAATATAATTAACGGTTGACTACTATTTTAGAATATAAGTATAAAAATAATAAAACTAAAAACTTCACTTAACCCATCCTTATCTCTCTCTCACACTCTCCTGCATGAAAAATACATTGTATTTGTTTGAATATTGGTTCCGCTTAAAAATGATGATAATGTTGAAGCATCATAAATAAAAATCATTTCATTCAAAGTAAGAAAAGTAGCGATTATAGAAAAAATTTGAATGCAATCCTTTGCGTTTCTCCTTGCTATGGGGTTGTAGTATGCCTCTAGGTAAGGTAAAGGTAAAGGGCTTAACAGTTAAACAAACATAAATTAATGCTGACACTTTTCTCTTTATTCTAAATTCTATTTTCGTTGTTTGCTATTGCTTCATTGCGTCGTCTTCTTGATGTTCGTTCTGCAATCTTTTATGCCTTAAAAACGTATGCGTGCGCCTCAAGGTGTTGTTGTTATTTGAGCCTTTTTCCAGACATTATTTATTGATGATTTATGCAAATATTAACAACTGCGCACCGTTTCACATCATATACGATAAATAATGCAATTGTATTGTGTGCCGTAGATGTAAATATGTACAACCACACATCCATACCATTTGTTATTTAAAAAATGATGAATTTCTTAGAGATGTGGAAGCAAACATTACCAGCCAGCTTCCAAATAGAGGAGCAGACGTTTTATGGCAAGTGGTAGTGCTCACGCACATAATGGCATCCCATATTAAAATACAAATAAATTCCATACATAGCGTATTCATATAAGACTTTATGTTGCAGGTATCGTTTTTAAAAATTATAATGTATAAAAAAAAAGAAAGAAAACTTTCGCTTTATTTATTAGTTCACTATATAAAAGATTTATGTTTACTCTTAAACGAAAAATATCAATTAATTCCTCACTCTACATTCTACAGAAGTAAACCTATATGAGCCCATCTCCATAGACACACACTAGGCGTGCCTATGCACCTGAATACGTTCATAAACCAACAAGAAGAACTTTGTTAGACGTGTCTGTGATTTATAAAGGTTTATAAATAGATTTTTATTGATTGTGGGCGTGGCTCTTGACCGATTTTCCGTGGAATTTAGTTATAAAATTATACGTACTTGTAAAAATGTTATTTTTCTAAAAAACAGGACGGTTCCACGCCCACATCCGCAAAGCTGGAGAAATTTCCTAATTTTTTAAATGGGAGAAAAATACCAGGCGCCCAGCATGCTTGAGCAAGCAAATTTTGATTTTAGGAATTCTTTAAAGTCGTATAACTTTTGAACGGCTGCACGGATTTTGATTAAATTTTTTGTGAAAGATAGTAAATTACGTCAGCTTTCAAATGAAGTATATTACATTGGCGTGGCATAAACAGTTTAGTTAGAAAACAAGTATTTTTAAATGCAAATTTCCTAATTAAATGGGCAATGCCACGCCCACTAATTAGATATCCTCGAAAAGCTGGAGAAATTTCCTAATTTTTGCAAAAAATTTCATCGAAATCGGAGCAGTAGTTCCGAAGTTATGAGCCAAGCAAGTTCACGTTCATTCGTGTGGTCGTCTTTTTGAAAATCATACAAATATAAAAATGGGAGAAAAATACCAGGCGCCCAGCATGCCTGAGCAAGCAAATTTTGATTTTAGGAATTCTTTAAAGTCGTATAACTTTTGAACGGCTGCACGGATTTTGATCAAATTTTTTGTGAAAGATAGTAAATTACGTCAGCTTTCAAATGAAGTATATTATAAGGGCGTGGCATAAACAGTTTAGTTGGAAAACAAGTATTTTTAAATGCAAATTTTCTAATTAAATGGGCAATGCCACGCCCACTAATTAGATATCCTCGAAAATCTGGAGAAATTTCCTAATTTTTGCAAAAAATTTCATCGAAATCGGAGCAGTAGTTCCGAAGTTATGAGCCAAGCAAGTTCACGTTCATTCGTGTGGTCGTCTTTTTGAAAATCATACAAATATAAAAATGGGAGAAAAATACCAGGCGCCCAGCATGCTTGAGCAAGCAAATTTTGATTTTAGGAATTCTTTAAAGTCGTATAACTTTTGAACGGCTGCACGGATTTTGATCAAATTTTTTGTGAAAGATAGTAAATTACGTCAGCTTTCAAATGAAGTATATTATAAGGGCGTGGCATAAACAGTTTAGTTGGAAAACAAGTATTTTTAAATGCAAATTTTCTAATTAAATGGGCAATGCCACGCCCACTAATTAGATATCCTCGAAAATCTGGAGAAATTTCCTAATTTTTGCAAAAAATTTCATCGAAATCGGAGCAGTAGTTCCGAAGTTATGAGCCAAGCAAGTTCACGTTCATTCGTGTGGTCGTCTTTTTGAAAATCATACAAATATAAAAATGGGAGAAAAATACCAGGCGCCCAGCATGCCTGAGCAAGCAAATTTTGATTTTAGGAATTTTTTAAAGTCGTATAACTTTTGAACGGCTGCACGGATTTTGATCAAATTTTTTGTGAAAGATAGTAAATTACGCCAGCTTTCAAAGGAAGTATATTATATGGGCGTGGCATAAACAGTTTAGTTGGAAAACAAGTATTTTTAAATGCAAATTTCCTAATTAAATGGGCAATGCCACGCCCACTAATTAGATATCCTCGAAAAGCTGGAGAAATTTCCTAATTTTTGCAAAAAATTTCATCGAAATCGGAGCAGTAGTTCCGAAGTTATGAGCCAAGCAAGTTCACGTTCATTCGTGTGGTCGTCTTTTTGAAAATCATACAAATATAAAAATGGGAGAAAAATACCAGGCGCCCAGCATGCCTGAGCAAGCAAATTTTGATTTTAGGAATTCTTTAAAGTCGTATAACTTTTGAACGGCTGCACGGATTTTGATCAAATTTTTTGTGAAAGATAGTAAATTACGCCAGCTTTCAAAGGAAGTATATTATATGGGCGTGGCATAAACAGTTTAGTTGGAAAACAAGTATTTTTAAATGCAAATTTCCTAATTAAATGGGCAATGCCACGCCCACTAATTAGATATCCTCGAAAAGCTGGAGAAATTTCCTAATTTTTGCAAAAAATTTCATCGAAATCGGAGCAGTTGTTCCGAAGTTATGAGCCAAGCAAGTTCACGTTCATTCGTGTGGTCGTCTTTTTGAAAATCATACAAATATAATAATGGGAGAAAAATACCAGGCGCCCAGCATGCCTGAGCAAGCAAATTTTGATTTTAGGAATTTTTTAAAGTCGTATAACTTTTGAACGGCTGCACGGATTTTGATCAAATTTTTTGTGAAAGATAGTAAATTACGCCAGCTTTCAAAGGAAGTATATTATATGGGCGTGGCATAAACAGTTTAGTTGGAAAACAAGTATTTTTAAATGCAAATTTCCTAATTAAATGGGCAATGCCACGCCCACTAATGAGATATCCTTGAAAAGCTGGAGAAATTTCCTAATTTTTGCAAAAAATTTCATCGAAATCGGAGCAGTAGTTCCGAAGTTATGAGCCAAGCAAGTTCACGTTCATTCGTGTGGTCGTCTTTTTGAAAATCATACAAATATAAAAATGGGAGAAAAATACCAGGCGCCCAGCATGCCTGAGCAAGCAAATTTTGATTTTAGGAATTCTTTAAAGTCGTATAACTTTTGAACGGCTGCACGGATTTTGATCAAATTTTTTGTGAAAGATAGTAAATTACGCCAGCTTTCAAAGGAAGTATATTATAAGGGCGTGGCATTAACAGTTTAGTTGGAAAACAAGTATTTTTAAATGCAAATTTCCTAATTAAATGGGCAATGCCACGCCCACTAATTAGATATCCTCGAAAAGCTGGAGAAATTTCTTAATTTTTGCAAAAAATTTCATCGAAATCGGAGCAGTAGTTCCGAAGTTATGAGCCAAGCAAGTTCACGTTCATTCGTGTGGTCGTCTTTTTGAAAATCATACAAATATAATAATGGGAGAAAAATACCAGGCGCCCAGCATGCCTGAGCAAGCAAATTTTGATTTTAGGAATTTTTTAAAGTCGTATAACTTTTGAACGGCTGCACGGATTTTGATCAAATTTTTTGTGAAAGATAGTAAATTACGCCAGCTTTCAAAGGAAGTATATTATATGGGCGTGGCATAAACAGTTTAGTTGGAAAACAAGTATTTTTAAATGCAAATTTCCTAATTAAATGGGCAATGCCACGCCCACTAATGAGATATCCTTGAAAAGCTGGAGAAATTTCCTAATTTTTGCAAAAAATTTCATCGAAATCGGAGCAGTAGTTCCGAAGTTATGAGCCAAGCAAGTTCACGTTCATTCGTGTGGTCGTCTTTTTGAAAATCATACAAATATAAAAATGGGAGAAAAATACCAGGCGCCCAGCATGCCTGAGCAAGCAAATTTTGATTTTAGGAATTCTTTAAAGTCGTATAACTTTTGAACGGCTGCACGGATTTTGATCAAATTTTTTGTGAAAGATAGTAAATTACGCCAGCTTTCAAAGGAAGTATATTATAAGGGCGTGGCATCAACAGTTTAGTTGGAAAACAAGTATTTTTAAATGCAAATTTCCTAATTAAATGGGCAATGCCACGCCCACTAATTAGATATCCTCGAAAAGCTGGAGAAATTTCTTAATTTTTGCAAAAAATTTCATCGAAATCGGAGCAGTAGTTCCGAAGTTATGAGCCAAGCAAGTTCACGTTCATTCGTGTGGTCGTCTTTTTGAAAATCATACAAATATAATAATGGGAGAAAAATACCAGGCGCCCAGCATGCCTGAGCAAGCAAATTTTGATTTTAGGAATTTTTTAAAGTCGTATAACTTTTGAACGGCTGCACGGATTTTGATCAAATTTTTTGTGAAAGATAGTAAATTACGCCAGCTTTCAAAGGAAGTATATTATATGGGCGTGGCATAAACAGTTTAGTTGGAAAACAAGTATTTTTAAATGCAAATTTCCTAATTAAATGGGCAATGCCACGCCCACTAATTAGATATCCTCGAAAAGCTGGAGAAATTTCCTAATTTTTGCAAAAAATTTCATCAAAATCAGAGCAGTAGTTCCGAAGTTATGGGCCCCGCAAGTTCACGTTCATTCGTGTGGTCGTCATTTTGAAAATCATGCAAATAAAAAATTGGGAGAAAAATACCAGGCGCCCAGCATGCCTGAGCAAGCAAATTTTGATTTTAGGAATTCTTTAAAGTCGTATAACTTTTGAACGGCTGCACGGATTTTGATCAAATTTTTTGTGAAAGATAGTAAATTACGTCAGCTTTCAAATGAAGTATATTACATGGGCGTGGCATAAACAGTTTAGTTGGAAAACAAGTATTTTTAAATGCAAATTTCCTAATTAAATGGGCAATGCCACGCCCACTAATTAGATATCGTCGAAAAGCTGGAGAAATTTCCTAATTTTTGCAAAAAATTTCATCGAAATCGGAGCAGTAGTTCCGAAGTTATGAGCCAAGCAAGTTCACGTTCATTCGTGTGGTCGTCTTTTTGAAAATCATACAAATATAAAAATGGGAGAAAAATACCAGGCGCCCAGCATGCCTGAGCAAGCAAATTTTGATTTTAGGAATTCTTTAAAGTCGTATAACTTTTGAACGGCTGCACGGATTTTGATCAAATTTTTTGTGAAAGATAGTAAATTACGCCAGCTTTCAAAGGAAGTATATTATATGGGCGTGGCATAAACAGTTTAGTTGGAAAACAAGTATTTTTAAATGCAAATTTCCTAATTAAATGGGCAATGCCACGCCCACTAATTAGATATCCTCGAAAAGCTGGAGAAATTTCCTAATTTTTGCAAAAAATTTCATCGAAATCGGAGCAGTAGTTCCGAAGTTATGAGCCAAGCAAGTTCACGTTCATTCGTGTGGTCGTCTTTTTGAAAATCATACAAATATAATAATGGGAGAAAAATACCAGGCGCCCAGCATGCCTGAGCAAGCAAATTTTGATTTTAGGAATTTTTTAAAGTCGTATAACTTTTGAACGGCTGCACGGATTTTGATCAAATTTTTTGTGAAAGATAGTAAATTACGCCAGCTTTCAAAGGAAGTATATTATATGGGCGTGGCATAAACAGTTTAGTTGGAAAACAAGTATTTTTAAATGCAAATTTCCTAATTAAATGGGCAATGCCACGCCCACTAATTAGATATCCTCGAAAAGCTGGAGAAATTTCCTAATTTTTGCAAAAAATTTCATCAAAATCAGAGCAGTAGTTCCGAAGTTATGGGCCCCGCAAGTTCACGTTCATTCGTGTGGTCGTCATTTTGAAAATCATGCAAATAAAAAATTGGGAGAAAAATACCAGGCGCCCAGCATGCCTGAGCAAGCAAATTTTGATTTTAGGAATTCTTTAAAGTCGTATAACTTTTGAACGGCTGCACGGATTTTGATCAAATTTTTTGTGAAAGATAGTAAATTACGTCAGCTTTCAAATGAAGTATATTACATGGGCGTGGCATAAACAGTTTAGTTGGAAAACAAGTATTTTTAAATGCAAATTTCCTAATTAAATGGGCAATGCCACGCCCACTAATTAGATATCCTCGAAAAGCTGGAGAAATTTCCTAATTTTTGCAAAAAATTTCATCGAAATCGGAGCAGTAGTTCCGAAGTTATGAGCCAAGCAAGTTCACGTTCATTCGTGTGGTCGTCTTTTTGAAAATCATACAAATATAAAAATGGGAGAAAAATACCAGGCGCCCAGCATGCCTGAGCAAGCAAATTTTGATTTTAGGAATTCTTTAAAGTCGTATAACTTTTGAACGGCTGCACGGATTTTGATCAAATTTTTTGTGAAAGATAGTAAATTACGTCAGCTTTCAAATGAAGTATATTACATGGGCCTGGCATAAACAGTTTAGTTGGAAAACAAGTATTTTTAAATGCAAATTTCCTAATTAAATGGGCAATGCCACGCCCACTAATTAGATATCCTCGAAAAGCTGGAGAAATTTCCTAATTTTTGCAAAAAATTTCATCGAAATCGGAGCAGTAGTTCCGAAGTTATGAGCCAAGCAAGTTCACGTTCATTCGTGTGGTCGTCTTTTTGAAAATCATACAAATATAAAAATGGGAGAAAAATACCAGGCGCCCAGCATGCCTGAGCAAGCAAATTTTGATTTTAGGAATTCTTTAAAGTCGTATAACTTTTGAACGGCTGCACGGATTTTGATCAAATTTTTTGTGAAAGATAGTAAATTACGTCAGCTTTCAAATGAAGTATATTACATGGGCGTGGCATAAACAGTTTAGTTGGAAAACAAGTATTTTTAAATGCAAATTTCCTAATTAAATGGGCAATGCCACGCCCACTAATTAGATATCCTCGAAAAGCTGGAGAAATTTCCTAATTTTTGCAAAAAATTTCATCGAAATCGGAGCAGTAGTTCCGAAGTTATGAGCCAAGCAAGTTCACGTTCATTCGTGTGGTCGTCTTTTTGAAAATCATACAAATATAAAAATGGGAGAAAAATACCAGGCGCCCAGCATGCCTGAGCAAGCAAATTTTGATTTTAGGAATTCTTTAAAGTCGTATAACTTTTGAACGGCTGCACGGATTTTGATCAAATTTTTTGTGAAAGATAGTAAATTACGTCAGCTTTCAAATGAAGTATATTACATGGGCGTGGCATAAACAGTTTAGTTGGAAAACAAGTATTTTTAAATGCAAATTTCCTAATTAAATGGGCAATGCCACGCCCACTAATTAGATATCCTCGAAAAGCTGGAGAAATTTCCTAATTTTTGCAAAAAATTTCATCGAAATCGGAGCAGTAGTTCCGAAGTTATGAGCCAAGCAAGTTCACGTTCATTCGTGTGGTCGTCTTTTTGAAAATCATACAAATATAAAAATGGGAGAAAAATACCAGGCGCCCAGCATGCCTGAGCAAGCAAATTTTTATTTTAGGAATTCTTTAAAGTCGTATAACCTTTGAACGGCTGCACGGATTTTGATCAAATTTTTTGTGAAAGATAGTAAATTACGCCAGCTTTCAAAGGAAGTATATTATATGGGCGTGGCATAAACAGTTTAGTTGGAAAACAAGTATTTTTAAATGCAAATTTCCTAATTAAATGGGCAATGCCACGCCCACTAATTAGATATCCTCGAAAAGCTGGAGAAATTTCCTAATTTTTGCAAAAAATTTCATCGAAATCGGAGCAGTAGTTCCGAAGTTATGAGCCAAGCAAGTTCACGTTCATTCGTGTGGTCGTCTTTTTGAAAATCATACAAATATAAAAATGGGAGAAAAATACCAGGCGCCCAGCATGCCTGAGCAAGCAAATTTTGATTTTAGGAATTCTTTAAAGTCGTATAACTTTTGAACGGCTGCACGGATTTTGATCTAATTTTTTGTGAAAGATAGTAAATTACGCCAGCTTTCAAAGGAAGTATATTACATGGGCGTGGCATAAACAGTTTAGTTGGAAAACAAGTATTTTTAAATGCAAATTTCCTAATTAAATGGGCAATGCCACGCCCACTAATTAGATATCCTCGAAAAGCTGGAGAAATTTCCCAATTTTTGCAAAAAATTTCATCAAAATCAGAGCAGTAGTTCCGAAGTTATGGGCCCCGCAAGTTCACGTTCATTCGTGTGGTCGTCATTTTGAAAATCATGCAAATAAAAAATTGGGAGAAAAATACCAGGCGCCCAGCATGCCTGAGCAAGCAAATTTTGATTTTAGGAATTCTTTAAAGTCGTATAACTTTTGAACGGCTGCACGGATTTTGATCAAATTTTTTGTGAAAGATAGTAAATTACGTCAGCTTTCAAATGAAGTATATTACATGGGCGTGGCATAAACAGTTTAGTTGAAAAACAAGTATTTTTAAATGCAAATTTCCTAATTAAATGGGCAATGCCACGCCCACTAATTAGATATCCTCGAAAAGCTGGAGAAATTTCCTAATTTTTGCAAAAAATTTCATCGAAATCGGAGCAGTAGTTCCGAAGTTATGAGCCAAGCAAGTTCACGTTCATTCGTGTGGTCGTCTTTTTGAAAATCATACAAATATAAAAATGGGAGAAAAATACCAGGCGCCCAGCATGCCTGAGCAAGCAAATTTTGATTTTAGGAATTCTTTAAAGTCGTATAACTTTTGAACGGCTGCACGGATTTTGATCAAATTTTTTGTGAAAGATAGTAAATTACGTCAGCTTTCAAATGAAGTATATTACATGGGCGTGGCATAAACAGTTTAGTTGGAAAACAAGTATTTTTAAATGCAAATTTCCTAATTAAATGGGCAATGCCACGCCCACTAATTAGATATCCTCGAAAAGCTGGAGAAATTTCCTAATTTTTGCAAAAAATTTCATCGAAATCGGAGCAGTAGTTCCGAAGTTATGAGCCAAGCAAGTTCACGTTCATTCGTGTGGTCGTCTTTTTGAAAATCATACAAATATAAAAATGGGAGAAAAATACCAGGCGCCCAGCATGCCTGAGCAAGCAAATTTTGATTTTAGGAATTCTTTAAAGTCGTATAACTTTTGAACGGCTGCACGGATTTTGATCAAATTTTTTGTGAAAGATAGTAAATTACGTCAGCTTTCAAATGAAGTATATTACATGGGCGTGGCATAAACAGTTTAGTTGGAAAACAAGTATTTTTAAATGCAAATTTCCTAATTAAATGGGCAATGCCACGCCCACTAATTAGATATCCTCGAAAAGCTGGAGAAATTTCCTAATTTTTGCAAAAAATTTCATCGAAATCGGAGCAGTAGTTCCGAAGTTATGAGCCAAGCAAGTTCACGTTCATTCGTGTGGTCGTCTTTTTGAAAATCATACAAATATAAAAATGGGAGAAAAATACCAGGCGCCCAGCATGCCTGAGCAAGCAAATTTTGATTTTAGGAATTCTTTAAAGTCGTATAACTTTTGAACGGCTGCACGGATTTTGATCAAATTTTTTGTGAAAGATAGTAAATTACGTCAGCTTTCAAATGAAGTATATTACATGGGCGTGGCATAAACAGTTTAGTTGGAAAACAAGTATTTTTAAATGCAAATTTCCTAATTAAATGGGCAATGCCACGCCCACTAATTAGATATCCTCGAAAAGCTGGAGAAATTTCCTAATTTTTGCATAAAATTTCATCGAAATCGGAGCAGTAGTTCCGAAGTTATGAGCCAAGCAAGTTCACGTTCATTCGTGTGGTCGTCTTTTTGAAAATCATACAAATATAAAAATGGGAGAAAAATACCAGGCGCCCAGCATGCCTGAGCAAGCAAATTTTGATTTTAGGAATTCTTTAAAGTCGTATAACTTTTGAACGGCTGCACGGATTTTGATCAAATTTTTTGTGAAAGATAGTAAATTACGTCAGCTTTCAAATGAAGTATATTACATGGGCGTGGCATAAACAGTTTAGTTGGAAAACAAGTATTTTTAAATGCAAATTTCCTAATTAAATGGGCAATGCCACGCCCACTAATTAGATATCCTTGAAAAGCTGGAGAAATTTCCTAATTTTTGCAAAAAATTTCATCGAAATCGGAGCAGTAGTTCCGAAGTTATGAGCCAAGCAAGTTCACGTTCATTCGTGTGGTCGTCTTTTTGAAAATCATACAAATATAAAAATGGGAGAAAAATACCAGGCGCCCAGCATGCCTGAGCAAGCAAATTTTGATTTTAGGAATTCTTTAAAGTCGTATAACTTTTGAACGGCTGCACGGATTTTGATCAAATTTTTTGTGAAAGATAGTAAATTACGTCAGCTTTCAAATGAAGTATATTACATGGGCGTGGCATAAACAGTTTAGTTGGAAAACAAGTATTTTTAAATGCAAATTTCCTAATTAAATGGGCAATGCCACGCCCACTAATTAGATATCCTCGAAAAGCTGGAGAAATTTCCTAATTTTTGCAAAAAATTTCATCGAAATCGGAGCAGTAGTTCCGAAGTTATGAGCCAAGCAAGTTCACGTTCATTCGTGTGGTCGTCTTTTTGAAAATCATACAAATATAAAAATGGGAGAAAAATACCAGGCGCCCAGCATGCCTGAGCAAGCAAATTTTGATTTTAGGAATTCTTTAAAGTCGTATAACTTTTGAACGGCTGCACGGATTTTGATCAAATTTTTTGTGAAAGATAGTAAATTACGTCAGCTTTCAAATGAAGTATATTACATGGGCGTGGCATAAACAGTTTAGTTGGAAAACAAGTATTTTTAAATGCAAATTTCCTAATTAAATGGGCAATGCCACGCCCACTAATTAGATATCCTTGAAAAGCTGGAGAAATTTCCTAATTTTTGCAAAAAATTTCATCGAAATCGGAGCAGTAGTTCCGAAGTTATGAGCCAAGCAAGTTCACGTTCATTCGTGTGGTCGTCTTTTTGAAAATCATACAAATATAAAAATGGAAGAAAAATACCAGGCGCCCAGCATGCCTGAGCAAGCAAATTTTGATTTTAGGAATTCTTTAAAGTCGTATAACTTTTGAACGGCTGCACGGATTTTGATCAAATTTTTTGTGAAAGATAGTAAATTACGCCAGCTTTCAAAGGAAGTATATTATATGGGCGTGGCATAAACAGTTTAGTTGGAAAACAAGTATTTTTAAATGCAAATTTCCTAATTAAATGGGCAATGCCACGCCCACTAATTAGATATCCTCGAAAAGCTGGAGAAATTTCCTAATTTTTGCAAAAAATTTCATCGAAATCGGAGCAGTAGTTCCGAAGTTATGAGCCAAGCAAGTTCACGTTCATTCGTGTGGTCGTCTTTTTGAAAATCATACAAATATAAAAATGGGAGAAAAATACCAGGCGCCCAGCATGCCTGAGCAAGCAAATTTTGATTTTAGGAATTCTTTAAAGTCGTATAACTTTTGAACGGCTGCACGGATTTTGATCAAATTTTTTGTGAAAGATAGTAAATTACGCCAGCTTTCAAAGGAAGTATATTATATGGGCGTGGCATAAACAGTTTAGTTGGAAAACAAGTATTTTTAAATGCAAATTTCCTAATTAAATGGGCAATGCCACGCCCACTAATGAGATATCCTTGAAAAGCTGGAGAAATTTCCTAATTTTTGCAAAAAATTTCATCGAAATCGGAGCAGTAGTTCCGAAGTTATGAGCCAAGCAAGTTCACGTTCATTCGTGTGGTCGTCTTTTTGAAAATCATACAAATATAAAAATGGGAGAAAAATACCAGGCGCCCAGCATGCCTGAGCAAGCAAATTTTGATTTTAGGAATTCTTTAAAGTCGTATAACTTTTGAACGGCTGCACGGATTTTGATCAAATTTTTTGTGAAAGATAGTAAATTACGCCAGCTTTCAAAGGAAGTATATTATAAGGGCGTGGCATCAACAGTTTAGTTGGAAAACAAGTATTTTTAAATGCAAATTTCCTAATTAAATGGGCAATGCCACGCCCACTAATTAGATATCCTCGAAAAGCTGGAGAAATTTCCTAATTTTTGCAAAAAATTTCATCGAAATCGGAGCAGTAGTTCCGAAGTTATGAGCCAAGCAAGTTCACGTTCATTCGTGTGGTCGTCTTTTTGAAAATCATACAAATATAAAAATGGGAGAAAAATACCAGGCGCCCAGCATGCCTGAGCAAGCAAATTTTGATTTTAGAAATTCTTTAAAGTCGTATAACTTTTGAACGGCTGCACGGATTTTGATCAAATTTTTTGTGAAAGATAGTAAATTACGCCAGCTTTCAAAGGAAGTATATTATATGGGCGTGGCATAAACAGTTTAGTTGGAAAACAAGTATTTTTAAATGCAAATTTCCTAATTAAATGGGCAATGCCACGCCCACTAATGAGATATCCTTGAAAAGCTGGAGAAATTTCCTAATTTTTGCAAAAAATTTCATCGAAATCGGAGCAGTAGTTCCGAAGTTATGAGCCAAGCAAGTTCACGTTCATTCGTGTGGTCGTCTTTTTGAAAATCATACAAATATAAAAATGGGAGAAAAATACCAGGCGCCCAGCATGCCTGAGCAAGCAAATTTTGATTTTAGGAATTCTTTAAAGTCGTATAACTTTTGAACGGCTGCACGGATTTTGATCAAATTTTTTGTGAAAGATAGTAAATTACGCCAGCTTTCAAAGGAAGTATATTATAAGGGCGTGGCATCAACAGTTTAGTTGGAAAACAAGTATTTTTAAATGCAAATTTCCTAATTAAATGGGCAATGCCACGCCCACTAATTAGATATCCTCGAAAAGCTGGAGAAATTTCCTAATTTTTGCAAAAAATTTCATCGAAATCGGAGCAGTAGTTCCGAAGTTATGAGCCAAGCAAGTTCACGTTCATTCGTGTGGTCGTCTTTTTGAAAATCATACAAATATAAAAATGGGAGAAAAATACCAGGCGCCCAGCATGCCTGAGCAAGCAAATTTTGATTTTAGGAATTCTTTAAAGTCGTATAACTTTTGAACGGCTGCACGGATTTTGATCAAATTTTTTGTGAAAGATAGTAAATTACGCCAGCTTTCAAAGGAAGTATATTATATGGGCGTGGCATAAACAGTTTAGTTGGAAAACAAGTATTTTTAAATGCAAATTTCCTAATTAAATGGGCAATGCCACGCCCACTAATGAGATATCCTTGAAAAGCTGGAGAAATTTCCTAATTTTTGCAAAAAATTTCATCGAAATCGGAGCAGTAGTTCCGAAGTTATGAGCCAAGCAAGTTCACGTTCATTCGTGTGGTCGTCTTTTTGAAAATCATACAAATATAAAAATGGGAGAAAAATACCAGGCGCCCAGCATGCCTGAGCAAGCAAATTTTGATTTTAGGAATTCTTTAAAGTCGTATAACTTTTGAACGGCTGCACGGATTTTGATCAAATTTTTTGTGAAAGATAGTAAATTACGCCAGCTTTCAAAGGAAGTATATTATAAGGGCGTGGCATCAACAGTTTAGTTGGAAAACAAGTATTTTTAAATGCAAATTTCCTAATTAAATGGGCAATGCCACGCCCACTAATTAGATATCCTCGAAAAGCTGGAGAAATTTCCTAATTTTTGCAAAAAATTTCATCGAAATCGGAGCAGTAGTTCCGAAGTTATGAGCCAAGCAAGTTCACGTTCATTCGTGTGGTCGTCTTTTTGAAAATCATACAAATATAAAAATGGGAGAAAAATACCAGGCGCCCAGCATGCCTGAGCAAGCAAATTTTGATTTTAGAAATTCTTTAAAGTCGTATAACTTTTGAACGGCTGCACGGATTTTGATCAAATTTTTTGTGAAAGATAGTAAATTACGCCAGCTTTCAAAGGAAGTATATTATATGGGCGTGGCATAAACAGTTTAGTTGGAAAACAAGTATTTTTAAATGCAAATTTCCTAATTAAATGGGCAATGCCACGCCCACTAATGAGATATCCTTGAAAAGCTGGAGAAATTTCCTAATTTTTGCAAAAAATTTCATCGAAATCGGAGCAGTAGTTCCGAAGTTATGAGCCAAGCAAGTTCACGTTCATTCGTGTGGTCGTCTTTTTGAAAATCATACAAATATAAAAATGGGAGAAAAATACCAGGCGCCCAGCATGCCTGAGCAAGCAAATTTTGATTTTAGGAATTCTTTAAAGTCGTATAACTTTTGAACGGCTGCACGGATTTTGATCAAATTTTTTGTGAAAGATAGTAAATTACGCCAGCTTTCAAAGGAAGTATATTATAAGGGCGTGGCATCAACAGTTTAGTTGGAAAACAAGTATTTTTAAATGCAAATTTCCTAATTAAATGGGCAATGCCACGCCCACTAATTAGATATCCTCGAAAAGCTGGAGAAATTTCCTAATTTTTGCAAAAAATTTCATCGAAATCGGAGCAGTAGTTCCGAAGTTATGAGCCAAGCAAGTTCACGTTCATTCGTGTGGTCGTCTTTTTGAAAATCATACAAATATAATAATGGGAGAAAAATACCAGGCGCCCAGCATGCCTGAGCAAGCAAATTTTGATTTTAGGAATTTTTTAAAGTCGTATAACTTTTGAACGGCTGCACGGATTTTGATCAAATTTTTTGTGAAAGATAGTAAATTACGCCAGCTTTCAAAGGAAGTATATTATATGGGCGTGGCATAAACAGTTTAGTTGGAAAACAAGTATTTTTAAATGCAAATTTCCTAATTAAATGGGCAATGCCACGCCCACTAATGAGATATCCTTGAAAAGCTGGAGAAATTTCCTAATTTTTGCAAAAAATTTCATCGAAATCGGAGCAGTAGTTCCGAAGTTATGAGCCAAGCAAGTTCACGTTCATTCGTGTGGTCGTCTTTTTGAAAATCATACAAATATAAAAATGGGAGAAAAATACCAGGCGCCCAGCATGCCTGAGCAAGCAAATTTTGATTTTAGGAATTCTTTAAAGTCGTATAACTTTTGAACGGCTGCACGGATTTTGATCAAATTTTTTGTGAAAGATAGTAAATTACGCCAGCTTTCAAAGGAAGTATATTATAAGGGCGTGGCATAAACAGTTTAGTTGGAAAACAAGTATTTTTAAATGCAAATTTCCTAATTAAATGGGCAATGCCACGCCCACTAATTAGATATCCTCGAAAAGCTGGAGAAATTTCCTAATTTTTGCAAAAAATTTCATCAAAATCAGAGCAGTAGTTCCGAAGTTATGGGCCCCGCAAGTTCACGTTCATTCGTGTGGTCGTCATTTTGAAAATCATGCAAATAAAAAATTGGGAGAAAAATACCAGGCGCCCAGCATGCCTGAGCAAGCAAATTTTGATTTTAGGAATTCTTTAAAGTCGTATAACTTTTGAACGGCTGCACGGATTTTGATCAAATTTTTTGTGAAAGATAGTAAATTACGCCAGCTTTCAAAGGAAGTATATTATAAGGGCGTGGCATAAACAGTTTAGTTGGAAAACAAGTATTTTTAAATGCAAATTTCCTAATTAAATGGGCAATGCCACGCCCACTAATTAGATATCCTCGAAAAGCTGGAGAAATTTCCTAATTTTTGCAAAAAATTTCATCAAAATCAGAGCAGTAGTTCCGAAGTTATGGGCCCCGCAAGTTCACGTTCATTCGTGTGGTCGTCATTTTGAAAATCATGCAAATAAAAAATTGGGAGAAAAATACCAGGCGCCCAGCATGCCTGAGCAAGCAAATTTTGATTTTAGGAATTCTTTAAAGTCGTATAACTTTTGAACGGCTGCACGGATTTTGATCAAATTTTTTGTGAAAGATAGTAAATTACGTCAGCTTTCAAATGAAGTATATTACATGGGCGTGGCATAAACAGTTTAGTTGGAAAACAAGTATTTTTAAATGCAAATTTCCTAATTAAATGGGCAATGCCACGCCCACTAATTAGATATCCTCGAAAAGCTGGAGAAATTTCCTAATTTTTGCAAAAAATTTCATCAAAATCAGAGTAGTAGTTCCGAAGTTATGGGCCCCGCAAGTTCACGTTCATTCGTGTGGTCGTCATTTTGAAAATCATGCAAATAAAAAATTGGGAGAAAAATACCAGGCGCCCAGCATGCCTGAGCAAGCAAATTTTGATTTTAGGAATTCTTTAAAGTCGTATAACTTTTGAACGGCTGCACGGATTTTGATCAAATTTTTTGTGAAAGATAGTAAATTACGTCAGCTTTCAAATGAAGTATATTACATGGGCGTGGCATAAACAGTTTAGTTGGAAAACAAGTATTTTTAAATGCAAATTTCCTAATTAAATGGGCAATGCCACGCCCACTAATTAGATATCGTCGAAAAGCTGGAGAAATTTCCTAATTTTTGCAAAAAATTTCATCGAAATCGGAGCAGTAGTTCCGAAGTTATGAGCCAAGCAAGTTCACGTTCATTCGTGTGGTCGTCTTTTTGAAAATCATACAAATATAAAAATGGGAGAAAAATACCAGGCGCCCAGCATGCCTGAGCAAGCAAATTTTGACTTTAGGAATTCTTTAAAGTCGTATAACTTTTGAACGGCTGCACGGATTTTGATCAAATTTTTTGTGAAAGATAGTAAATTAGGTCAGCTTTCAAATGAAGTATATTACATGGGCGTGGCATAAACAGTTTAGTTGGAAAACAAGTATTTTTAAATGCAAATTTCCTAATTAAATGGGCAATGCCACGCCCACTAATTAGATATCCTCGAAAAGCTGGAGAAATTTCCTAATTTTTGCAAAAAATTTCATCGAAATCGGAGCAGTAGTTCCGAAGTTATGAGCCAAGCAAGTTCACGTTCATTCGTGTGGTCGTCTTTTTGAAAATCATACAAATATAAAAATGGGAGAAAAATACCAGGCGCCCAGCATGCCTGAGCAAGCAAATTTTGATTTTAGGAATTCTTTAAAGTCGTATAACTTTTGAACGGCTGCACGGATTTTGATCAAATTTTTTGTGAAAGATAGTAAATTACGCCAGCTTTCAAAGGAAGTATATTATATGGGCGTGGCATAAACAGTTTAGTTGGAAAACAAGTATTTTTAAATGCAAATTTCCTAATTAAATGGGCAATGCCACGCCCACTAATTAGATATCCTCGAAAAGCTGGAGAAATTTCCTAATTTTTGCAAAAAATTTCATCGAAATCGGAGCAGTAGTTCCGAAGTTATGAGCCAAGCAAGTTCACGTTCATTCGTGTGGTCGTCTTTTTGAAAATCATACAAATATAAAAATGGGAGAAAAATACCAGGCGCCCAGCATGCCTGAGCAAGCAAATTTTGATTTTAGAAATTCTTTAAAGTCGTATAACTTTTGAACGGCTGCACGGATTTTGATCAAATTTTTTGTGAAAGATAGTAAATTACGCCAGCTTTCAAAGGAAGTATATTATATGGGCGTGGCATAAACAGTTTAGTTGGAAAACAAGTATTTTTAAATGCAAATTTCCTAATTAAATGGGCAATGCCACGCCCACTAATGAGATATCCTTGAAAAGCTGGAGAAATTTCCTAATTTTTGCAAAAAATTTCATCGAAATCGGAGCAGTAGTTCCGAAGTTATGAGCCAAGCAAGTTCACGTTCATTCGTGTGGTCGTCTTTTTGAAAATCATACAAATATAAAAATGGGAGAAAAATACCAGGCGCCCAGCATGCCTGAGCAAGCAAATTTTGATTTTAGGAATTCTTTAAAGTCGTATAACTTTTGAACGGCTGCACGGATTTTGATCAAATTTTTTGTGAAAGATAGTAAATTACGCCAGCTTTCAAAGGAAGTATATTATAAGGGCGTGGCATCAACAGTTTAGTTGGAAAACAAGTATTTTTAAATGCAAATTTCCTAATTAAATGGGCAATGCCACGCCCACTAATTAGATATCCTCGAAAAGCTGGAGAAATTTCCTAATTTTTGCAAAAAATTTCATCGAAATCGGAGCAGTAGTTCCGAAGTTATGAGCCAAGCAAGTTCACGTTCATTCGTGTGGTCGTCTTTTTGAAAATCATACAAATATAAAAATGGGAGAAAAATACCAGGCGCCCAGCATGCCTGAGCAAGCAAATTTTGATTTTAGGAATTCTTTAAAGTCGTATAACTTTTGAACGGCTGCACGGATTTTGATCAAATTTTTTGTGAAAGATAGTAAATTACGCCAGCTTTCAAAGGAAGTATATTATAAGGGCGTGGCATAAACAGTTTAGTTGGAAAACAAGTATTTTTAAATGCAAATTTCCTAATTAAATGGGCAATGCCACGCCCACTAATTAGATATCCTCGAAAAGCTGGAGAAATTTCCTAATTTTTGCAAAAAATTTCATCAAAATCAGAGCAGTAGTTCCGAAGTTATGGGCCCCGCAAGTTCACGTTCATTCGTGTGGTCGTCATTTTGAAAATCATGCAAATAAAAAATTGGGAGAAAAATACCAGGCGCCCAGCATGCCTGAGCAAGCAAATTTTGATTTTAGGAATTCTTTAAAGTCGTATAACTTTTGAACGGCTGCACGGATTTTGATCAAATTTTTTGTGAAAGATAGTAAATTACGCCAGCTTTCAAAGGAAGTATATTATAAGGGCGTGGCATAAACAGTTTAGTTGGAAAACAAGTATTTTTAAATGCAAATTTCCTAATTAAATGGGCAATGCCACGCCCACTAATTAGATATCCTCGAAAAGCTGGAGAAATTTCCTAATTTTTGCAAAAAATTTCATCAAAATCAGAGCAGTAGTTCCGAAGTTATGGGCCCCGCAAGTTCACGTTCATTCGTGTGGTCGTCATTTTGAAAATCATGCAAATAAAAAATTGGGAGAAAAATACCAGGCGCCCAGCATGCCTGAGCAAGCAAATTTTGATTTTAGGAATTCTTTAAAGTCGTATAACTTTTGAACGGCTGCACGGATTTTGATCAAATTTTTTGTGAAAGATAGTAAATTACGTCAGCTTTCAAATGAAGTATATTACATGGGCGTGGCATAAACAGTTTAGTTGGAAAACAAGTATTTTTAAATGCAAATTTCCTAATTAAATGGGCAATGCCACGCCCACTAATTAGATATCCTCGAAAAGCTGGAGAAATTTCCTAATTTTTGCAAAAAATTTCATCAAAATCAGAGTAGTAGTTCCGAAGTTATGGGCCCCGCAAGTTCACGTTCATTCGTGTGGTCGTCATTTTGAAAATCATGCAAATAAAAAATTGGGAGAAAAATACCAGGCGCCCAGCATGCCTGAGCAAGCAAATTTTGATTTTAGGAATTCTTTAAAGTCGTATAACTTTTGAACGGCTGCACGGATTTTGATCAAATTTTTTGTGAAAGATAGTAAATTACGTCAGCTTTCAAATGAAGTATATTACATGGGCGTGGCATAAACAGTTTAGTTGGAAAACAAGTATTTTTAAATGCAAATTTCCTAATTAAATGGGCAATGCCACGCCCACTAATTAGATATCCTCGAAAAGCTGGAGAAATTTCCTAATTTTTGCAAAAAATTTCATCAAAATCAGAGTAGTAGTTCCGAAGTTATGGGCCCCGCAAGTTCACGTTCATTCGTGTGGTCGTCATTTTGAAAATCATGCAAATAAAAAATTGGGAGAAAAATACCAGGCGCCCAGCATGCCTGAGCAAGCAAATTTTGATTTTAGGAATTCTTTAAAGTCGTATAACTTTTGAACGGCTGCACGGATTTTGATCAAATTTTTTGTGAAAGATAGTAAATTACGTCAGCTTTCAAATGAAGTATATTACATGGGCGTGGCATAAACAGTTTAGTTGGAAAACAAGTATTTTTAAATGCAAATTTCCTAATTAAATGGGCAATGCCACGCCCACTAATTAGATATCGTCGAAAAGCTGGAGAAATTTCCTAATTTTTGCAAAAAATTTCATCGAAATCGGAGCAGTAGTTCCGAAGTTATGAGCCAAGCAAGTTCACGTTCATTCGTGTGGTCGTCTTTTTGAAAATCATACAAATATAAAAATGGGAGAAAAATACCAGGCGCCCAGCATGCCTGAGCAAGCAAATTTTGACTTTAGGAATTCTTTAAAGTCGTATAACTTTTGAACGGCTGCACGGATTTTGATCAAATTTTTTGTGAAAGATAGTAAATTACGTCAGCTTTCAAATGAAGTATATTACATGGGCGTGGCATAAACAGTTTAGTTGGAAAACAAGTATTTTTAAATGCAAATTTCCTAATTAAATGGGCAATGCCACGCCCACTAATTAGATATCCTCGAAAAGCTGGAGAAATTTCCTAATTTTTGCAAAAAATTTCATCGAAATCGGAGCAGTAGTTCCGAAGTTATGAGCCAAGCAAGTTCACGTTCATTCGTGTGGTCGTCTTTTTGAAAATCATACAAATATAAAAATGGGAGAAAAATACCAGGCGCCCAGCATGCCTGAGCAAGCAAATTTTGATTTTAGGAATTCTTTAAAGTCGTATAACTTTTGAACGGCTGCACGGATTTTGATCAAATTTTTTGTGAAAGATAGTAAATTACGCCAGCTTTCAAAGGAAGTATATTATATGGGCGTGGCATAAACAGTTTAGTTGGAAAACAAGTATTTTTAAATGCAAATTTCCTAATTAAATGGGCAATGCCACGCCCACTAATTAGATATCCTCGAAAAGCTGGAGAAATTTCCTAATTTTTGCAAAAAATTTCATCGAAATCGGAGCAGTAGTTCCGAAGTTATGAGCCAAGCAAGTTCACGTTCATTCGTGTGGTCGTCTTTTTGAAAATCATACAAATATAATAATGGGAGAAAAATACCAGGCGCCCAGCATGCCTGAGCAAGCAAATTTTGATTTTAGGAATTTTTTAAAGTCGTATAACTTTTGAACGGCTGCACGGATTTTGATCAAATTTTTTGTGAAAGATAGTAAATTACGTCAGCTTTCAAATGAAGTATATTACATGGGCGTGGCATAAACAGTTTAGTTGGAAAACAAGTATTTTTAAATGCAAATTTCCTAATTAAATGGGCAATGCCACGCCCACTAATTAGATATCCTCGAAAAGCTGGAGAAATTTCCTAATTTTTGCAAAAAATTTCATCGAAATCGGAGCAGTAGTTCCGAAGTTATGAGCCAAGCAAGTTCACGTTCATTCGTGTGGTCGTCTTTTTGAAAATCATACAAATATAAAAATGGGAGAAAAATACCAGGCGCCCAGCATGCCTGAGCAAGCAAATTTTGATTTTAGGAATTCTTTAAAGTCGTATAACTTTTGAACGGCTGCACGGATTTTGATCAAATTTTTTGTGAAAGATAGTAAATTACGTCAGCTTTCAAATGAAGTATATTACATGGGCGTGGCATAAACAGTTTAGTTGGAAAACAAGTATTTTTAAATGCAAATTTCCTAATTAAATGGGCAATGCCACGCCCACTAATTAGATATCCTCGAAAAGCTGGAGAAATTTCCCAATTTTTGCAAAAAATTTCATCAAAATCAGAGCAGTAGTTCCGAAGTTATGGGCCCCGCAAGTTCACGTTCATTCGTGTGGTCGTCATTTTGAAAATCATGCAAATAAAAAATTGGGAGAAAAATACCAGGCGCCCAGCATGCCTGAGCAAGCAAATTTTGATTTTAGGAATTCTTTAAAGTCGTATAACTTTTGAACGGCTGCACGGATTTTGATCAAATTTTTTGTGAAAGATAGTAAATTACGTCAGCTTTCAAATGAAGTATATTACATGGGCGTGGCATAAACAGTTTAGTTGGAAAACAAGTATTTTTAAATGCAAATTTCCTAATTAAATGGGCAATGCCACGCCCACTAATTAGATATCCTCGAAAAGCTGGAGAAATTTCCTAATTTTTGCAAAAAATTTCATCAAAATCAGAGTAGTAGTTCCGAAGTTATGGGCCCCGCAAGTTCACGTTCATTCGTGTGGTCGTCATTTTGAAAATCATGCAAATAAAAAATTGGGAGAAAAATACCAGGCGCCCAGCATGCCTGAGCAAGCAAATTTTGATTTTAGGAATTCTTTAAAGTCGTATAACTTTTGAACGGCTGCACGGATTTTGATCAAATTTTTTGTGAAAGATAGTAAATTACGTCAGCTTTCAAATGAAGTATATTACATGGGCGTGGCATAAACAGTTTAGTTGGAAAACAAGTATTTTTAAATGCAAATTTCCTAATTAAATGGGCAATGCCACGCCCACTAATTAGATATCGTCGAAAAGCTGGAGAAATTTCCTAATTTTTGCAAAAAATTTCATCGAAATCGGAGCAGTAGTTCCGAAGTTATGAGCCAAGCAAGTTCACGTTCATTCGTGTGGTCGTCTTTTTGAAAATCATACAAATATAAAAATGGGAGAAAAATACCAGGCGCCCAGCATGCCTGAGCAAGCAAATTTTGACTTTAGGAATTCTTTAAAGTCGTATAACTTTTGAACGGCTGCACGGATTTTGATCAAATTTTTTGTGAAAGATAGTAAATTACGTCAGCTTTCAAATGAAGTATATTACATGGGCGTGGCATAAACAGTTTAGTTGGAAAACAAGTATTTTTAAATGCAAATTTCCTAATTAAATGGGCAATGCCACGCCCACTAATTAGATATCCTCGAAAAGCTGGAGAAATTTCCTAATTTTTGCAAAAAATTTCATCGAAATCGGAGCAGTAGTTCCGAAGTTATGAGCCAAGCAAGTTCACGTTCATTCGTGTGGTCGTCTTTTTGAAAATCATACAAATATAAAAATGGGAGAAAAATACCAGGCGCCCAGCATGCCTGAGCAAGCAAATTTTGATTTTAGGAATTCTTTAAAGTCGTATAACTTTTGAACGGCTGCACGGATTTTGATCAAATTTTTTGTGAAAGATAGTAAATTACGCCAGCTTTCAAAGGAAGTATATTATATGGGCGTGGCATAAACAGTTTAGTTGGAAAACAAGTATTTTTAAATGCAAATTTCCTAATTAAATGGGCAATGCCACGCCCACTAATTAGATATCCTCGAAAAGCTGGAGAAATTTCCTAATTTTTGCAAAAAATTTCATCGAAATCGGAGCAGTAGTTCCGAAGTTATGAGCCAAGCAAGTTCACGTTCATTCGTGTGGTCGTCTTTTTGAAAATCATACAAATATAATAATGGGAGAAAAATACCAGGCGCCCAGCATGCCTGAGCAAGCAAATTTTGATTTTAGGAATTTTTTAAAGTCGTATAACTTTTGAACGGCTGCACGGATTTTGATCAAATTTTTTGTGAAAGATAGTAAATTACGTCAGCTTTCAAATGAAGTATATTACATGGGCGTGGCATAAACAGTTTAGTTGGAAAACAAGTATTTTTAAATGCAAATTTCCTAATTAAATGGGCAATGCCACGCCCACTAATTAGATATCCTCGAAAAGCTGGAGAAATTTCCTAATTTTTGCAAAAAATTTCATCGAAATCGGAGCAGTAGTTCCGAAGTTATGAGCCAAGCAAGTTCACGTTCATTCGTGTGGTCGTCTTTTTGAAAATCATACAAATATAAAAATGGGAGAAAAATACCAGGCGCCCAGCATGCCTGAGCAAGCAAATTTTGATTTTAGGAATTCTTTAAAGTCGTATAACTTTTGAACGGCTGCACGGATTTTGATCAAATTTTTTGTGAAAGATAGTAAATTACGTCAGCTTTCAAATGAAGTATATTACATGGGCGTGGCATAAACAGTTTAGTTGGAAAACAAGTATTTTTAAATGCAAATTTCCTAATTAAATGGGCAATGCCACGCCCACTAATTAGATATCCTCGAAAAGCTGGAGAAATTTCCTAATTTTTGCAAAAAATTTCATCGAAATCGGAGCAGTAGTTCCGAAGTTATGAGCCAAGCAAGTTCACGTTCATTCGTGTGGTCGTCTTTTTGAAAATCATACAAATATAAAAATGGGAGAAAAATACCAGGCGCCCAGCATGCCTGAGCAAGCAAATTTTGATTTTAGGAATTCTTTAAAGTCGTATAACTTTTGAACGGCTGCACGGATTTTGATCAAATTTTTTGTGAAAGATAGTAAATTACGTCAGCTTTCAAATGAAGTATATTACATGGGCGTGGCATAAACAGTTTAGTTGGAAAACAAGTATTTTTAAATGCAAATTTCCTAATTAAATGGGCAATGCCACGCCCACTAATTAGATATCCTCGAAAAGCTGGAGAAATTTCCCAATTTTTGCAAAAAATTTCATCAAAATCAGAGCAGTAGTTCCGAAGTTATGGGCCCCGCAAGTTCACGTTCATTCGTGTGGTCGTCATTTTGAAAATCATGCAAATAAAAAATTGGGAGAAAAATACCAGGCGCCCAGCATGCCTGAGCAAGCAAATTTTGATTTTAGGAATTCTTTAAAGTCGTATAACTTTTGAACGGCTGCACGGATTTTGATCAAATTTTTTGTGAAAGATAGTAAATTACGTCAGCTTTCAAATGAAGTATATTACATGGGCGTGGCATAAACAGTTTAGTTGGAAAACAAGTATTTTTAAATGCAAATTTCCTAATTAAATGGGCAATGCCACGCCCACTAATGAGATATCCTTGAAAAGCTGGAGAAATTTCCTAATTTTTGCAAAAAATTTCATCGAAATCGGAGCAGTAGTTCCGAAGTTATGAGCCAAGCAAGTTCACGTTCATTCGTGTGGTCGTCTTTTTGAAAATCATACAAATATAAAAATGGGAGAAAAATACCAGGCGCCCAGCATGCCTGAGCAAGCAAATTTTGATTTTAGGAATTCTTTAAAGTCGTATAACTTTTGAACGGCTGCACGGATTTTGATCAAATTTTTTGTGAAAGATAGTAAATTACGTCAGCTTTCAAATGAAGTATATTACATGGGCGTGGCATAAACAGTTTAGTTGGAAAACAAGTATTTTTAAATGCAAATTTCCTAATTAAATGGGCAATGCCACGCCCACTAATTAGATATCCTCGAAAAGCTGGAGAAATTTCCTAATTTTTGCAAAAAATTTCATCGAAATCGGAGCAGTAGTTCCGAAGTTATGAGCCAAGCAAGTTCACGTTCATTCGTGTGGTCGTCTTTTTGAAAATCATACAAATATAAAAATGGGAGAAAAATACCAGGCGCCCAGCATGCCTGAGCAAGCAAATTTTGATTTTAGGAATTCTTTAAAGTCATATAACTTTTGAACGGCTGCACGGATTTTGATCAAATTTTTTGTGAAAGATAGTAAATTAGGTCAGCTTTCAAATGAAGTATATTACATGGGCGTGGCATAAACAGTTTAGTTGGAAAACAAGTATTTTTAAATGCAAATTTCCTAATTAAATGGGCAATGCCACGCCCACTAATTAGATATCCTCGAAAAGCTGGAGAAATTTCCTAATTTTTGCAAAAAATTTCATCGAAATCGGAGCAGTAGTTCCGAAGTTATGAGCCAAGCAAGTTCACGTTCATTCGTGTGGTCGTCTTTTTGAAAATCATACAAATATAAAAATGGGAGAAAAATACCAGGCGCCCAGCATGCCTGAGCAAGCAAATTTTGATTTTAGGAATTCTTTAAAGTCGTATAACTTTTGAACGGCTGCACGGATTTTGATCAAATTTTTTGTGAAAGATAGTAAATTACGCCAGCTTTCAAAGGAAGTATATTATATGGGCGTGGCATAAACAGTTTAGTTGGAAAACAAGTATTTTTAAATGCAAATTTCCTAATTAAATGGGCAATGCCACGCCCACTAATTAGATATCCTCGAAAAGCTGGAGAAATTTCCTAATTTTTGCAAAAAATTTCATCGAAATCGGAGCAGTAGTTCCGAAGTTATGAGCCAAGCAAGTTCACGTTCATTCGTGTGGTCGTCTTTTTGAAAATCATACAAATATAATAATGGGAGAAAAATACCAGGCGCCCAGCATGCCTGAGCAAGCAAATTTTGATTTTAGGAATTTTTTAAAGTCGTATAACTTTTGAACGGCTGCACGGATTTTGATCAAATTTTTTGTGAAAGATAGTAAATTACGCCAGCTTTCAAAGGAAGTATATTATATGGGCGTGGCATAAACAGTTTAGTTGGAAAACAAGTATTTTTAAATGCAAATTTCCTAATTAAATGGGCAATGCCACGCCCACTAATTAGATATCCTCGAAAAGCTGGAGAAATTTCCTAATTTTTGCAAAAAATTTCATCAAAATCAGAGCAGTAGTTCCGAAGTTATGGGCCCCGCAAGTTCACGTTCATTCGTGTGGTCGTCATTTTGAAAATCATGCAAATAAAAAATTGGGAGAAAAATACCAGGCGCCCAGCATGCCTGAGCAAGCAAATTTTGATTTTAGGAATTCTTTAAAGTCGTATAACTTTTGAACGGCTGCACGGATTTTGATCAAATTTTTTGTGAAAGATAGTAAATTACGTCAGCTTTCAAATGAAGTATATTACATGGGCGTGGCATAAACAGTTTAGTTGGAAAACAAGTATTTTTAAATGCAAATTTCCTAATTAAATGGGCAATGCCACGCCCACTAATGAGATATCCTTGAAAAGCTGGAGAAATTTCCTAATTTTTGCAAAAAATTTCATCGAAATCGGAGCAGTAGTTCCGAAGTTATGAGCCAAGCAAGTTCACGTTCATTCGTGTGGTCGTCTTTTTGAAAATCATACAAATATAAAAATGGGAGAAAAATACCAGGCGCCCAGCATGCCTGAGCAAGCAAATTTTGATTTTAGGAATTCTTTAAAGTCGTATAACTTTTGAACGGCTGCACGGATTTTGATCAAATTTTTTGTGAAAGATAGTAAATTACGTCAGCTTTCAAATGAAGTATATTACATGGGCGTGGCATAAACAGTTTAGTTGGAAAACAAGTATTTTTAAATGCAAATTTCCTAATTAAATGGGCAATGCCACGCCCACTAATTAGATATCCTCGAAAAGCTGGAGAAATTTCCTAATTTTTGCAAAAAATTTCATCGAAATCGGAGCAGTAGTTCCGAAGTTATGAGCCAAGCAAGTTCACGTTCATTCGTGTGGTCGTCTTTTTGAAAATCATACAAATATAAAAATGGGAGAAAAATACCAGGCGCCCAGCATGCCTGAGCAAGCAAATTTTGATTTTAGGAATTCTTTAAAGTCATATAACTTTTGAACGGCTGCACGGATTTTGATCAAATTTTTTGTGAAAGATAGTAAATTAGGTCAGCTTTCAAATGAAGTATATTACATGGGCGTGGCATAAACAGTTTAGTTGGAAAACAAGTATTTTTAAATGCAAATTTCCTAATTAAATGGGCAATGCCACGCCCACTAATTAGATATCCTCGAAAAGCTGGAGAAATTTCCTAATTTTTGCAAAAAATTTCATCGAAATCGGAGCAGTAGTTCCGAAGTTATGAGCCAAGCAAGTTCACGTTCATTCGTGTGGTCGTCTTTTTGAAAATCATACAAATATAAAAATGGGAGAAAAATACCAGGCGCCCAGCATGCCTGAGCAAGCAAATTTTGATTTTAGGAATTCTTTAAAGTCGTATAACTTTTGAACGGCTGCACGGATTTTGATCAAATTTTTTGTGAAAGATAGTAAATTACGCCAGCTTTCAAAGGAAGTATATTATATGGGCGTGGCATAAACATTTTAGTTGGAAAACAAGTATTTTTAAATGCAAATTTCCTAATTAAATGGGCAATGCCACGCCCACTAATTAGATATCCTCGAAAAGCTGGAGAAATTTCCTAATTTTTGCAAAAAATTTCATCGAAATCGGAGCAGTAGTTCCGAAGTTATGAGCCAAGCAAGTTCACGTTCATTCGTGTGGTCGTCATTTTGAAAATCATGCAAATAAAAAATTGGGAGAAAAATACCAGGCGCCCAGCATGCCTGAGCAAGCAAATTTTGATTTTAGGAATTCTTTAAAGTCGTATAACTTTTGAACGGCTGCACGGATTTTGATCAAATTTTTTGTGAAAGATAGTAAATTACGCCAGCTTTCAAAGGAAGTATATTACATGGGCGTGGCATAAACAGTTTAGTTGGAAAACAAGTATTTTTAAATGCAAATTTCCTAATTAAATGGGCAATGCCACGCCCACTAATTAGATATCCTCGAAAAGCTGGAGAAATTTCCTAATTTTTGCAAAAAATTTCATCGAAATCGGAGCAGTAGTTCCGAAGTTATGAGCCAAGCAAGTTCACGTTCATTCGTGTGGTCGTCTTTTTGAAAATCATACAAATATAAAAATGGGAGAAAAATACCAGGCGCCCAGCATGCCTGAGCAAGCAAATTTTGATTTTAGGAATTCTTTAAAGTCGTATAACTTTTGAACGGCTGCACGGATTTTGATCAAATTTTTTGTGAAAGATAGTAAATTACGCCAGCTTTCAAAGGAAGTATATTATATGGGCGTGGCATAAACAGTTTAGTTGGAAAACAAGTATTTTTAAATGCAAATTTCCTAATTAAATGGGCAATGCCACGCCCACTAATTAGATATCCTCGAAAAGCTGGAGAAATTTCCTAATTTTTGCAAAAAATTTCATCGAAATCGGAGCAGTAGTTCCGAAGTTATGAGCCAAGCAAGTTCACGTTCATTCGTGTGGTCGTCTTTTTGAAAATCATACAAATATAAAAATGGGAGAAAAATACCAGGCGCCCAGCATGCCTGAGCAAGCAAATTTTGATTTTAGGAATTCTTTAAAGTCGTATAACTTTTGAACGGCTGCACGGATTTTGATCAAATTTTTTGTGAAAGATAGTAAATTACGCCAGCTTTCAAAGGAAGTATATTATATGGGCGTGGCATAAACAGTTTAGTTGGAAAACAAGTATTTTTAAATGCAAATTTCCTAATTAAATGGGCAATGCCACGCCCACTAATTAGATATCCTCGAAAAGCTGGAGAAATTTCCTAATTTTTGCAAAAAATTTCATCGAAATCGGAGCAGTAGTTCCGAAGTTATGAGCCAAGCAAGTTCACGTTCATTCGTGTGGTCGTCTTTTTGAAAATCATACAAATATAAAAATGGGAGAAAAATACCAGGCGCCCAGCATGCCTGAGCAAGCAAATTTTGATTTTAGGAATTCTTTAAAGTCGTATAACTTTTGAACGGCTGCACGGATTTTGATCAAATTTTTTGTGAAAGATAGTAAATTACGCCAGCTTTCAAAGGAAGTATATTATATGGGCGTGGCATAAACAGTTTAGTTGGAAAACAAGTATTTTTAAATGCAAATTTCCTAATTAAATGGGCAATGCCACGCCCACTAATTAGATATCCTCGAAAAGCTGGAGAAATTTCCTAATTTTTGCAAAAAATTTCATCGAAATCGGAGCAGTAGTTCCGAAGTTATGAGCCAAGCAAGTTCACGTTCATTCGTGTGGTCGTCTTTTTGAAAATCATACAAATATAAAAATGGGAGAAAAATACCAGGCGCCCAGCATGCCTGAGCAAGCAAATTTTGATTTTAGGAATTCTTTAAAGTCGTATAACTTTTGAACGGCTGCACGGATTTTGATCAAATTTTTTGTGAAAGATAGTAAATTACGCCAGCTTTCAAAGGAAGTATATTATATGGGCGTGGCATAAACAGTTTAGTTGGAAAACAAGTATTTTTAAATGCAAATTTCCTAATTAAATGGGCAATGCCACGCCCACTAATTAGATATCCTCGAAAAGCTGGAGAAATTTCCTAATTTTTGCAAAAAATTTCATCGAAATCGGAGCAGTAGTTCCGAAGTTATGAGCCAAGCAAGTTCACGTTCATTCGTGTGGTCGTCTTTTTGAAAATCATACAAATATAAAAATGGGAGAAAAATACCAGGCGCCCAGCATGCCTGAGCAAGCAAATTTTGATTTTAGGAATTCTTTAAAGTCGTATAACTTTTGAACGGCTGCACGGATTTTGATCAAATTTTTTGTGAAAGATAGTAAATTACGCCAGCTTTCAAAGGAAGTATATTATATGGGCGTGGCATAAACAGTTTAGTTGGAAAACAAGTATTTTTAAATGCAAATTTCCTAATTAAATGGGCAATGCCACGCCCACTAATTAGATATCCTCGAAAAGCTGGAGAAATTTCCTAATTTTTGCAAAAAATTTCATCGAAATCGGAGCAGTAGTTCCGAAGTTATGAGCCAAGCAAGTTCACGTTCATTCGTGTGGTCGTCTTTTTGAAAATCATACAAATATAAAAATGGGAGAAAAATACCAGGCGCCCAGCATGCCTGAGCAAGCAAATTTTGATTTTAGGAATTCTTTAAAGTCGTATAACTTTTGAACGGCTGCACGGATTTTGATCAAATTTTTTGTGAAAGATAGTAAATTACGTCAGCTTTCAAATGAAGTATATTACATGGGCGTGGCATAAACAGTTTAGTTGGAAAACAAGTATTTTTAAATGCAAATTTCCTAATTAAATGGGCAATGCCACGCCCACTAATTAGATATCCTCGAAAAGCTGGAGAAATTTCCTAATTTTTGCAAAAAATTTCATCGAAATCGGAGCAGTAGTTCCGAAGTTATGAGCCAAGCAAGTTCACGTTCATTCGTGTGGTCGTCTTTTTGAAAATCATACAAATATAAAAATGGGAGAAAAATACCAGGCGCCCAGCATGCCTGAGCAAGCAAATTTTGATTTTAGGAATTCTTTAAAGTCGTATAACTTTTGAACGGCTGCACGGATTTTGATCAAATTTTTTGTGAAAGATAGTAAATTACGCCAGCTTTCAAAGGAAGTATATTATAAGGGCGTGGCATCAACAGTTTAGTTGGAAAACAAGTATTTTTAAATGCAAATTTCCTAATTAAATGGGCAATGCCACGCCCACTAATTAGATATCCTCGAAAAGCTGGAGAAATTTCCTAATTTTTGCAAAAAATTTCATCGAAATCGGAGCAGTAGTTCCGAAGTTATGAGCCAAGCAAGTTCACGTTCATTCGTGTGGTCGTCTTTTTGAAAATCATGCAAATAAAAAATTGGGAGAAAAATACCAGGCGCCCAGCATGCCTGAGCAAGCAAATTTTGATTTTAGGAATTTTTTAAAGTCGTATAACTTTTGAACGGCTGCACGGATTTTGATCAAATTTTTTGTGAAAGATAGTAAATTACGCCAGCTTTCAAAGGAAGTATATTATATGGGCGTGGCATAAACAGTTTAGTTGGAAAACAAGTATTTTTAAATGCAAATTTCCTAATTAAATGGGCAATGCCACGCCCACTAATTAGATATCCTCGAAAAGCTGGAGAAATTTCCTAATTTTTGCAAAAAATTTCATCAAAATCAGAGCAGTAGTTCCGAAGTTATGGGCCCCGCAAGTTCACGTTCATTCGTGTGGTCGTCATTTTGAAAATCATGCAAATAAAAAATTGGGAGAAAAATACCAGGCGCCCAGCATGCCTGAGCAAGCAAATTTTGATTTTAGGAATTCTTTAAAGTATGCCTGAGCAAGCAAATTTTGATTTTAGGAATTCTTTAAAGTCGTATAACTTTTGAACGGCTGCACGGATTTTGATCAAATTTTTTGTGAAAGATAGTAAATTACGCCAGCTTTCAAAGGAAGTATATTATATGGGCGTGGCATAAACAGTTTAGTTGGAAAACAAGTATTTTTAAATGCAAATTTCCTAATTAAATGGGCAATGCCACGCCCACTAATTAGATATCCTCGAAAAGCTGGAGAAATTTCCTAATTTTTGCAAAAAATTTCATCAAAATCAGAGCAGTAGTTCCGAAGTTATGAGCCCCGCAAGTTCACGTTCATTCATTCATTTGAAAATCATGCAAATATAAAAATGGGGGAAAAATACCAGGCGCCCAGCATGCCTGAGCAAGCAAATTTTGATTTTAGAAATTCTTTAAAGTCGTATAACTTTTGAACGGCTGCACGGATTTTGTTCAAATTTTTTGTGAAAGATAGTAAATTACGTCAGCTTTCAAAGGAAGTATATTATATGGGCGTGGCATAAACAGTTTAGTTGGAAAACAAGTATTTTTAAATGCAAATTTCCTAATTAAATGGGCAATGCCACGCCCACTTATTAGACATCCTCGAAAAGCTGGAGAAATTTCCTAATTTTTGCAAAAAATTTCATCGAAATCGGAGCAGTAGTTCCGAAGTTATGAGCCAAGCAAGTTCACGTTCATTCGTGTGGTCGTCTTTTTGAAAATCATACAAATATAAAAATGGGAGAAAAATACCAGGCGCCCAGCATGCCTGAGCAAGCAAATTTTGACTTTAGGAATTCTTTAAAGTCGTATAACTTTTGAACGGCTGCACGGATTTTGATCAAATTTTTTGTGAAAGATAGTAAATTAGGTCAGCTTTCAAATGAAGTATATTACATGGGCGTGGCATAAACAGTTTAGTTGGAAAACAAGTATTTTTAAATACAAATTTCCTAATTAAATGGGCAATGCCACGCCCACTAATTAGATATCCTCGAAAAGCTGGAGAAATTTCCTAATTTTTGCAAAAAATTTCATCGAAATCGGAGCAGTAGTTCCGAAGTTATGAGCCAAGCAAGTTCACGTTCATTCGTGTGGTCGTCTTTTTGAAAATCATACAAATATAAAAATGGGAGAAAAATACCAGGCGCCCAGCATGCCTGAGCAAGCAAATTTTGATTTTAGGAATTCTTTAAAGTCGTATAACTTTTGAACGGCTGCACGGATTTTGATCAAATTTTTTGTGAAAGATAGTAAATTACGCCAGCTTTCAAAGGAAGTATATTATATGGGCGTGGCATAAACATTTTAGTTGGAAAACAAGTATTTTTAAATGCAAATTTCCTAATTAAATGGGCAATGCCACGCCCACTAATTAGATATCCTCGAAAAGCTGGAGAAATTTCCTAATTTTTGCAAAAAATTTCATCGAAATCGGAGCAGTAGTTCCGAAGTTATGAGCCAAGCAAGTTCACGTTCATTCGTGTGGTCGTCTTTTTGAAAATCATACAAATATAATAATGGGAGAAAAATACCAGGCGCCCAGCATGCCTGAGCAAGCAAATTTTGATTTTAGGAATTTTTTAAAGTCGTATAACTTTTGAACGGCTGCACGGATTTTGATCAAATTTTTTGTGAAAGATAGTAAATTACGCCAGCTTTCAAAGGAAGTATATTATATGGGCGTGGCATAAACAGTTTAGTTGGAAAACAAGTATTTTTAAATGCAAATTTCCTAATTAAATGGGCAATGCCACGCCCACTAATTAGATATCGTCGAAAAGCTGGAGAAATTTCCTAATTTTTGCAAAAAATTTCATCGAAATCGGAGCAGTAGTTCCGAAGTTATGAGCCAAGCAAGTTCACGTTCATTCGTGTGGTCGTCTTTTTGAAAATCATACAAATATAAAAATGGGAGAAAAATACCAGGCGCCCAGCATGCCTGAGCAAGCAAATTTTGATTTTAGGAATTCTTTAAAGTCGTATAACTTTTGAACGGCTGCACGGATTTTGATCAAATTTTTTGTGAAAGATAGTAAATTACGCCAGCTTTCAAAGGAAGTATATTATATGGGCGTGGCATAAACAGTTTAGTTGGAAAACAAGTATTTTTAAATGCAAATTTCCTAATTAAATGGGCAATGCCACGCCCACTAATTAGATATCCTCGAAAAGCTGGAGAAATTTCCTAATTTTTGCAAAAAATTTCATCAAAATCAGAGCAGTAGTTCCGAAGTTATGGGCCCCGCAAGTTCACGTTCATTCGTGTGGTCGTCATTTTGAAAATCATGCAAATAAAAAATTGGGAGAAAAATACCAGGCGCCCAGCATGCCTGAGCAAGCAAATTTTGATTTTAGGAATTCTTTAAAGTATGCCTGAGCAAGCAAATTTTGATTTTAGGAATTCTTTAAAGTCGTATAACTTTTGAACGGCTGCACGGATTTTGATCAAATTTTTTGTGAAAGATAGTAAATTACGCCAGCTTTCAAAGGAAGTATATTATATGGGCGTGGCATAAACAGTTTAGTTGGAAAACAAGTATTTTTAAATGCAAATTTCCTAATTAAATGGGCAATGCCACGCCCACTAATGAGATGTCCTTGAAAAGCTGGAGAAATTTCCTAATTTTTGCAAAAAATTTCATCGAAATCGGAGCAGTAGTTCCGAAGTTATGAGCCAAGCAAGTTCACGTTCATTCGTGTGGTCGTCTTTTTGAAAATCATACAAATATAAAAATGGGAGAAAAATACCAGGCGCCCAGCATGCCTGAGCAAGCAAATTTTGATTTTAGGAATTCTTTAAAGTCGTATAACTTTTGAACGGCTGCACGGATTTTGATCAAATTTTTTGTGAAAGATAGTAAATTACGCCAGCTTTCAAAGGAAGTATATTATAAGGGCGTGGCATCAACAGTTTAGTTGGAAAACAAGTATTTTTAAATGCAAATTTCCTAATTAAATGGGCAATGCCACGCCCACTAATTAGATATCCTCGAAAAGCTGGAGAAATTTCCTAATTTTTGCAAAAAATTTCATCGAAATCGGAGCAGTAGTTCCGAAGTTATGAGCCAAGCAAGTTCACGTTCATTCGTGTGGTCGTCTTTTTGAAAATCATGCAAATAAAAAATTGGGAGAAAAATACCAGGCGCCCAGCATGCCTGAGCAAGCAAATTTTGATTTTAGGAATTTTTTAAAGTCGTATAACTTTTGAACGGCTGCACGGATTTTGATCAAATTTTTTGTGAAAGATAGTAAATTACGCCAGCTTTCAAAGGAAGTATATTATATGGGCGTGGCATAAACAGTTTAGTTGGAAAACAAGTATTTTTAAATGCAAATTTCCTAATTAAATGGGCAATGCCACGCCCACTAATTAGATATCCTCGAAAAGCTGGAGAAATTTCCTAATTTTTGCAAAAAATTTCATCAAAATCAGAGCAGTAGTTCCGAAGTTATGGGCCCCGCAAGTTCACGTTCATTCGTGTGGTCGTCATTTTGAAAATCATGCAAATAAAAAATTGGGAGAAAAATACCAGGCGCCCAGCATGCCTGAGCAAGCAAATTTTGATTTTAGGAATTCTTTAAAGTATGCCTGAGCAAGCAAATTTTGATTTTAGGAATTCTTTAAAGTCGTATAACTTTTGAACGGCTGCACGGATTTTGATCAAATTTTTTGTGAAAGATAGTAAATTACGCCAGCTTTCAAAGGAAGTATATTATATGGGCGTGGCATAAACAGTTTAGTTGGAAAACAAGTATTTTTAAATGCAAATTTCCTAATTAAATGGGCAATGCCACGCCCACTAATTAGATATCCTCGAAAAGCTGGAGAAATTTCCTAATTTTTGCAAAAAATTTCATCAAAATCAGAGCAGTAGTTCCGAAGTTATGAGCCCCGCAAGTTCACGTTCATTCATTCATTTGAAAATCATGCAAATATAAAAATGGGTGAAAAATACCAGGCGCCCAGCATGCCTGAGCAAGCAAATTTTGATTTTAGAAATTCTTTAAAGTCGTATAACTTTTGAACGGCTGCACGGATTTTGTTCAAATTTTTTGTGAAAGATAGTAAATTACGTCAGCTTTCAAAGGAAGTATATTATATGGGCGTGGCATAAACAGTTTAGTTGGAAAACAAGTATTTTTAAATGCAAATTTCCTAATTAAATGGGCAATGCCACGCCCACTTATTAGACATCCTCGAAAAGCTGGAGAAATTTCCTAATTTTTGCAAAAAATTTCATCGAAATCGGAGCAGTAGTTCCGAAGTTATGAGCCAAGCAAGTTCACGTTCATTCGTGTGGTCGTCTTTTTGAAAATCATACAAATATAAAAATGGGAGAAAAATACCAGGCGCCCAGCATGCCTGAGCAAGCAAATTTTGACTTTAGGAATTCTTTAAAGTCGTATAACTTTTGAACGGCTGCACGGATTTTGATCAAATTTTTTGTGAAAGATAGTAAATTAGGTCAGCTTTCAAATGAAGTATATTACATGGGCGTGGCATAAACAGTTTAGTTGGAAAACAAGTATTTTTAAATGCAAATTTCCTAATTAAATGGGCAATGCCACGCCCACTAATTAGATATCCTCGAAAAGCTGGAGAAATTTCCTAATTTTTGCAAAAAATTTCATCGAAATCGGAGCAGTAGTTCCGAAGTTATGAGCCAAGCAAGTTCACGTTCATTCGTGTGGTCGTCTTTTTGAAAATCATACAAATATAAAAATGGGAGAAAAATACCAGGCGCCCAGCATGCCTGAGCAAGCAAATTTTGATTTTAGGAATTCTTTAAAGTCGTATAACTTTTGAACGGCTGCACGGATTTTGATCAAATTTTTTGTGAAAGATAGTAAATTACGCCAGCTTTCAAAGGAAGTATATTATAAGGGCGTGGCATCAACAGTTTAGTTGGAAAACAAGTATTTTTAAATGCAAATTTCCTAATTAAATGGGCAATGCCACGCCCACTAATTAGATATCCTCGAAAAGCTGGAGAAATTTCCTAATTTTTGCAAAAAATTTCATCGAAATCGGAGCAGTAGTTCCGAAGTTATGAGCCAAGCAAGTTCACGTTCATTCGTGTGGTCGTCTTTTTGAAAATCATACAAATATAAAAATGGGAGAAAAATACCAGGCGCCCAGCATGCCTGAGCAAGCAAATTTTGATTTTAGGAATTCTTTAAAGTCGTATAACTTTTGAACGGCTGCACGGATTTTGATCAAATTTTTTGTGAAAGATAGTAAATTACGCCAGCTTTCAAAGGAAGTATATTATATGGGCGTGGCATAAACAGTTTAGTTGGAAAACAAGTATTTTTAAATGCAAATTTCCTAATTAAATGGGCAATGCCACGCCCACTAATTAGATATCCTCGAAAAGCTGGAGAAATTTCCTAATTTTTGCAAAAAATTTCATCGAAATCAGAGCAGTAGTTCCGAAGTTATGAGCCCCGCAAGTTCACGTTCATTCATTCATTTGAAAATCATGCAAATATAAAAATGGGTGAAAAATACCAGGCGCCCAGCATGCCTGAGCAAGCAAATTTTGATTTTAGAAATTCTTTAAAGTCGTATAACTTTTGAACGGCTGCACGGATTTTGTTCAAATTTTTTGTGAAAGATAGTAAATTACGTCAGCTTTCAAAGGAAGTATATTATATGGGCGTGGCATAAACAGTTTAGTTGGAAAACAAGTATTTTTAAATGCAAATTTCCTAATTAAATGGGCAATGCCACGCCCACTAATTAGATATCGTCGAAAAGCTGGAGAAATTTCCTAATTTTTGCAAAAAATTTCATCGAAATCGGAGCAGTAGTTCCGAAGTTATGAGCCAAGCAAGTTCACGTTCATTCGTGTGGTCGTCTTTTTGAAAATCATACAAATATAAAAATGGGAGAAAAATACCAGGCGCCCAGCATGCCTGAGCAAGCAAATTTTGACTTTAGGAATTCTTTAAAGTCGTATAACTTTTGAACGGCTGCACGGATTTTGATCAAATTTTTTGTGAAAGATAGTAAATTAGGTCAGCTTTCAAATGAAGTATATTACATGGGCGTGGCATAAACAGTTTAGTTGGAAAACAAGTATTTTTAAATGCAAATTTCCTAATTAAATGGGCAATGCCACGCCCACTAATTAGATATCCTCGAAAAGCTGGAGAAATTTCCTAATTTTTGCAAAAAATTTCATCGAAATCGGAGCAGTAGTTCCGAAGTTATGAGCCAAGCAAGTTCACGTTCATTCGTGTGGTCGTCTTTTTGAAAATCATACAAATATAAAAATGGGAGAAAAATACCAGGCGCCCAGCATGCCTGAGCAAGCAAATTTTGATTTTAGGAATTCTTTAAAGTCGTATAACTTTTGAACGGCTGCACGGATTTTGATCAAATTTTTTGTGAAAGATAGTAAATTACGCCAGCTTTCAAAGGAAGTATATTATATGGGCGTGGCATAAACAGTTTAGTTGGAAAACAAGTATTTTTAAATGCAAATTTCCTAATTAAATGGGCAATGCCACGCCCACTAATTAGATATCCTCGAAAAGCTGGAGAAATTTCCTAATTTTTGCAAAAAATTTCATCGAAATCGGAGCAGTAGTTCCGAAGTTATGAGCCAAGCAAGTTCACGTTCATTCGTGTGGTCGTCTTTTTGAAAATCATACAAATATAATAATGGGAGAAAAATACCAGGCGCCCAGCATGCCTGAGCAAGCAAATTTTGATTTTAGGAATTTTTTAAAGTCGTATAACTTTTGAACGGCTGCACGGATTTTGATCAAATTTTTTGTGAAAGATAGTAAATTACGCCAGCTTTCAAAGGAAGTATATTATATGGGCGTGGCATAAACAGTTTAGTTGGAAAACAAGTATTTTTAAATGCAAATTTCCTAATTAAATGGGCAATGCCACGCCCACTAATTAGATATCCTCGAAAAGCTGGAGAAATTTCCTAATTTTTGCAAAAAATTTCATCAAAATCAGAGCAGTAGTTCCGAAGTTATGGGCCCCGCAAGTTCACGTTCATTCGTGTGGTCGTAATTTTGAAAATCATGTCTGCTACAAAAATATTAGCAAAATACCAGGCGCCCAGCATGCCTGAGCAAGCAAATTTTGATTTTAGGAATTTTTTAAAGTCGTATAACTTTTGAACGGCTGCACGGATTTTGATCAAATTTTTTGTGAAAGATAGTAAATTACGCCAGCTTTCAAAGGAAGTATATTATATGGGCGTGGCATAAACAGTTTAGTTGGAAAACAAGTATTTTTAAATGCAAATTTCCTAATTAAATGGGCAATGCCACGCCCACTAATTAGATATCGTCGAAAAGCTGGAGAAATTTCCTAATTTTTGCAAAAAATTTCATCGAAATCGGAGCAGTAGTTCCGAAGTTATGAGCCAAGCAAGTTCACGTTCATTCGTGTGGTCGTCTTTTTGAAAATCATACAAATATAAAAATGGGAGAAAAATACCAGGCGCCCAGCATGCCTGAGCAAGCAAATTTTGACTTTAGGAATTCTTTAAAGTCGTATAACTTTTGAACGGCTGCACGGATTTTGATCAAATTTTTTGTGAAAGATAGTAAATTAGGTCAGCTTTCAAATGAAGTATATTACATGGGCGTGGCATAAACAGTTTAGTTGGAAAACAAGTATTTTTAAATGCAAATTTCCTAATTAAATGGGCAATGCCACGCCCACTAATTAGATATCCTCGAAAAGCTGGAGAAATTTCCTAATTTTTGCAAAAAATTTCATCGAAATCGGAGCAGTAGTTCCGAAGTTATGAGCCAAGCAAGTTCACGTTCATTCGTGTGGTCGTCTTTTTGAAAATCATACAAATATAAAAATGGGAGAAAAATACCAGGCGCCCAGCATGCCTGAGCAAGCAAATTTTGATTTTAGGAATTCTTTAAAGTCGTATAACTTTTGAACGGCTGCACGGATTTTGATCAAATTTTTTGTGAAAGATAGTAAATTACGCCAGCTTTCAAAGGAAGTATATTATATGGGCGTGGCATAAACATTTTAGTTGGAAAACAAGTATTTTTAAATGCAAATTTCCTAATTAAATGGGCAATGCCACGCCCACTAATTAGATATCCTCGAAAAGCTGGAGAAATTTCCTAATTTTTGCAAAAAATTTCATCGAAATCGGAGCAGTAGTTCCGAAGTTATGAGCCAAGCAAGTTCACGTTCATTCGTGTGGTCGTCTTTTTGAAAATCATACAAATATAATAATGGGAGAAAAATACCAGGCGCCCAGCATGCCTGAGCAAGCAAATTTTGATTTTAGGAATTTTTTAAAGTCGTATAACTTTTGAACGGCTGCACGGATTTTGATCAAATTTTTTGTGAAAGATAGTAAATTACGCCAGCTTTCAAAGGAAGTATATTATATGGGCGTGGCATAAACAGTTTAGTTGGAAAACAAGTATTTTTAAATGCAAATTTCCTAATTAAATGGGCAATGCCACGCCCACTAATTAGATATCCTCGAAAAGCTGGAGAAATTTCCTAATTTTTGCAAAAAATTTCATCAAAATCAGAGCAGTAGTTCCGAAGTTATGGGCCCCGCAAGTTCACGTTCATTCGTGTGGTCGTAATTTTGAAAATCATGTCTGCTACAAAAATATTAGCAAAATACCAGGCGCCCAGCATGCCTGAGCAAGCAAATTTTGATTTTAGGAATTTTTTAAAGTCGTATAACTTTTGAACGGCTGCACGGATTTTGATCAAATTTTTTGTGAAAGATAGTAAATTACGCCAGCTTTCAAAGGAAGTATATTATATGGGCGTGGCATAAACAGTTTAGTTGGAAAACAAGTATTTTTAAATGCAAATTTCCTAATTAAATGGGCAATGCCACGCCCACTAATTAGATATCGTCGAAAAGCTGGAGAAATTTCCTAATTTTTGCAAAAAATTTCATCGAAATCGGAGCAGTAGTTCCGAAGTTATGAGCCAAGCAAGTTCACGTTCATTCGTGTGGTCGTCTTTTTGAAAATCATACAAATATAAAAATGGGAGAAAAATACCAGGCGCCCAGCATGCCTGAGCAAGCAAATTTTGACTTTAGGAATTCTTTAAAGTCGTATAACTTTTGAACGGCTGCACGGATTTTGATCAAATTTTTTGTGAAAGATAGTAAATTAGGTCAGCTTTCAAATGAAGTATATTACATGGGCGTGGCATAAACAGTTTAGTTGGAAAACAAGTATTTTTAAATGCAAATTTCCTAATTAAATGGGCAATGCCACGCCCACTAATTAGATATCCTCGAAAAGCTGGAGAAATTTCCTAATTTTTGCAAAAAATTTCATCGAAATCGGAGCAGTAGTTCCGAAGTTATGAGCCAAGCAAGTTCACGTTCATTCGTGTGGTCGTCTTTTTGAAAATCATACAAATATAAAAATGGGAGAAAAATACCAGGCGCCCAGCATGCCTGAGCAAGCAAATTTTGATTTTAGGAATTCTTTAAAGTCGTATAACTTTTGAACGGCTGCACGGATTTTGATCAAATTTTTTGTGAAAGATAGTAAATTACGCCAGCTTTCAAAGGAAGTATATTATATGGGCGTGGCATAAACAGTTTAGTTGGAAAACAAGTATTTTTAAATGCAAATTTCCTAATTAAATGGGCAATGCCACGCCCACTAATTAGATATCCTCGAAAAGCTGGAGAAATTTCCTAATTTTTGCAAAAAATTTCATCGAAATCGGAGCAGTAGTTCCGAAGTTATGAGCCAAGCAAGTTCACGTTCATTCGTGTGGTCGTCTTTTTGAAAATCATACAAATATAAAAATGGGAGAAAAATACCAGGCGCCCAGCATGCCTGAGCAAGCAAATTTTGATTTTAGGAATTCTTTAAAGTCGTATAACTTTTGAACGGCTGCACGGATTTTGATCAAATTTTTTGTGAAAGATAGTAAATTACGTCAGCTTTCAAATGAAGTATATTACATGGGCGTGGCATAAACAGTTTAGTTGGAAAACAAGTATTTTTAAATGCAAATTTCCTAATTAAATGGGCAATGCCACGCCCACTAATGAGATATCCTTGAAAAGCTGGAGAAATTTCCTAATTTTTGCAAAAAATTTCATCGAAATCGGAGCAGTAGTTCCGAAGTTATGAGCCAAGCAAGTTCACGTTCATTCGTGTGGTCGTCTTTTTGAAAATCATACAAATATAAAAATGGGAGAAAAATACCAGGCGCCCAGCATGCCTGAGCAAGCAAATTTTGATTTTAGGAATTCTTTAAAGTCGTATAACTTTTGAACGGCTGCACGGATTTTGATCAAATTTTTTGTGAAAGATAGTAAATTACGCCAGCTTTCAAAGGAAGTATATTATAAGGGCGTGGCATCAACAGTTTAGTTGGAAAACAAGTATTTTTAAATGCAAATTTCCTAATTAAATGGGCAATGCCACGCCCACTAATTAGATATCCTCGAAAAGCTGGAGAAATTTCCTAATTTTTGCAAAAAATTTCATCGAAATCGGAGCAGTAGTTCCGAAGTTATGAGCCAAGCAAGTTCACGTTCATTCGTGTGGTCGTCTTTTTGAAAATCATACAAATATAATAATGGGAGAAAAATACCAGGCGCCCAGCATGCCTGAGCAAGCAAATTTTGATTTTAGGAATTTTTTAAAGTCGTATAACTTTTGAACGGCTGCACGGATTTTGATCAAATTTTTTGTGAAAGATAGTAAATTACGCCAGCTTTCAAAGGAAGTATATTATATGGGCGTGGCATAAACAGTTTAGTTGGAAAACAAGTATTTTTAAATGCAAATTTCCTAATTAAATGGGCAATGCCACGCCCACTAATTAGATATCCTCGAAAAGCTGGAGAAATTTCCTAATTTTTGCAAAAAATTTCATCAAAATCAGAGCAGTAGTTCCGAAGTTATGGGCCCCGCAAGTTCACGTTCATTCGTGTGGTCGTCATTTTGAAAATCATGCAAATAAAAAATTGGGAGAAAAATACCAGGCGCCCAGCATGCCTGAGCAAGCAAATTTTGATTTTAGGAATTCTTTAAAGTCGTATAACTTTTGAACGGCTGCACGGATTTTGATCAAATTTTTTGTGAAAGATAGTAAATTACGTCAGCTTTCAAAGGAAGTATATTATATGGGCGTGGCATAAACAGTTTAGTTGGAAAACAAGTATTTTTAAATGCAAATTTCCTAATTAAATGGGCAATGCCACGCCCACTTATTAGATATCCTCGAAAAGCTGGAGAAATTTCCTAATTTTTGCAAAAAATTTCATCGAAATCGGAGCAGTAGTTCCGAAGTTATGAGCCAAGCAAGTTCACGTTCATTCGTGTGGTCGTCTTTTTGAAAATCATACAAATATAATAATGGGAGAAAAATACCAGGCGCCCAGCATGCCTGAGCAAGCAAATTTTGATTTTAGGAATTTTTTAAAGTCGTATAACTTTTGAACGGCTGCACGGATTTTGATCAAATTTTTTGTGAAAGATAGTAAATTACGCCAGCTTTCAAAGGAAGTATATTATATGGGCGTGGCATAAACAGTTTAGTTGGAAAACAAGTATTTTTAAATGCAAATTTCCTAATTAAATGGGCAATGCCACGCCCACTAATTAGATATCCTCGAAAAGCTGGAGAAATTTCCTAATTTTTGCAAAAAATTTCATCGAAATCGGAGCAGTAGTTCCGAAGTTATGAGCCAAGCAAGTTCACGTTCATTCGTGTGGTCGTCTTTTTGAAAATCATACAAATATAAAAATGGGAGAAAAATACCAGGCGCCCAGCATGCCTGAGCAAGCAAATTTTGATTTTAGGAATTCTTTAAAGTCGTATAACTTTTGAACGGCTGCACGGATTTTGATCAAATTTTTTGTGAAAGATAGTAAATTACGTCAGCTTTCAAAGGAAGTATATTATATGGGCGTGGCATAAACAGTTTAGTTGGAAAACAAGTATTTTTAAATGCAAATTTCCTAATTAAATGGGCAATGCCACGCCCACTTATTAGATATCCTCGAAAAGCTGGAGAAATTTCCTAATTTTTGCAAAAAATTTCATCGAAATCGGAGCAGTAGTTCCGAAGTTATGAGCCAAGCAAGTTCACGTTCATTCGTGTGGTCGTCTTGTTGAAAATCATACAAATATAAAAATGGGAGAAAAATACTAGGCGCCCAGCATGCCTGAGCAAGCAAATTTTGACTTTAGGAATTCTTTAAAGTCGTATAACTTTTGAACGGCTGCACGGATTTTGATCAAATTTTTTGTGAAAGATAGTAAATTAGGTCAGCTTTCAAATGAAGTATATTACATGGGCGTGGCATAAACAGTTTAGTTGGAAAACAAGTATTTTTAAATGCAAATTTCCTAATTAAATGGGCAATGCCACGCCCACTAATTAGATATCGTCGAAAAGCTGGAGAAATTTCCTAATTTTTGCAAAAAATTTCATCGAAATCGGAGCAGTAGTTCCGAAGTTATGAGCCAAGCAAGTTCACGTTCATTCGTGTGGTCGTCTTTTTGAAAATCATACAAATATAAAAATGGGAGAAAAATACCAGGCGCCCAGCATGCCTGAGCAAGCAAATTTTGATTTTAGGAATTCTTTAAAGTCGTATAACTTTTGAACGGCTGCATGGATTTTGATCAAATTTTTTGTGAAAGATAGTAAATTACGCCAGCTTTCAAAGGAAGTATATTATATGGGCGTGGCATAAACAGTTTAGTTGGAAAACAAGTATTTTTAAATGCAAATTTCCTAATTAAATGGGCAATGCCACGCCCACTAATTAGATATCCTCGAAAAGCTGGAGAAATTTCCTAATTTTTGCAAAAAATTTCATCGAAATCGGAGCAGTAGTTCCGAAGTTATGAGCCAAGCAAGTTCACGTTCATTCGTGTGGTCGTCTTTTTGAAAATCATACAAATATAATAATGGGAGAAAAATACCAGGCGCCCAGCATGCCTGAGCAAGCAAATTTTGATTTTAGGAATTCTTTAAAGTCGTATAACTTTTGAACGGCTGCACGGATTTTGATCAAATTTTTTGTGAAAGATAGTAAATTACGCCAGCTTTCAAAGGAAGTATATTATATGGGCGTGGCATAAACAGTTTAGTTGGAAAACAAGTATTTTTAAATGCAAATTTCCTAATTAAATGGGCAATGCCACGCCCACTAATTAGATATCCTCGAAAAGCTGGAGAAATTTCCTAATTTTTGCAAAAAATTTCATCGAAATCGGAGCAGTAGTTCCGAAGTTATGAGCCAAGCAAGTTCACGTTCATTCGTGTGGTCGTCTTTTTGAAAATCATACAAATATAATAATGGGAGAAAAATACCAGGCGCCCAGCATGCCTGAGCAAGCAAATTTTGATTTTAGGAATTCTTTAAAGTCGTATAACTTTTGAACGGCTGCACGGATTTTGATCAAATTTTTTGTGAAAGATAGTAAATTACGCCAGCTTTCAAAGGAAGTATATTATATGGGCGTGGCATAAACAGTTTAGTTGGAAAACAAGTATTTTTAAATGCAAATTTCCTAATTAAATGGGCAATGCCACGCCCACTAATTAGATATCCTCGAAAAGCTGGAGAAATTTCCTAATTTTTGCAAAAAATTTCATCGAAATCGGAGCAGTAGTTCCGAAGTTATGAGCCAAGCAAGTTCACGTTCATTCGTGTGGTCGTCTTTTTGAAAATCATACAAATATAAAAATGGGAGAAAAATACCAGGCGCCCAGCATGCCTGAGCAAGCAAATTTTGATTTTAGGAATTCTTTAAAGTCGTATAACTTTTGAACGGCTGCACGGATTTTGATCAAATTTTTTGTGAAAGATAGTAAATTACGCCAGCTTTCAAAGGAAGTATATTATAAGGGCGTGGCATCAACAGTTTAGTTGGAAAACAAGTATTTTTAAATGCAAATTTCCTAATTAAATGGGCAATGCCACGCCCACTAATTAGATATCCTCGAAAAGCTGGAGAAATTTCCTAATTTTTGCAAAAAATTTCATCGAAATCGGAGCAGTAGTTCCGAAGTTATGAGCCAAGCAAGTTCACGTTCATTCGTGTGGTCGTCTTTTTGAAAATCATACAAATATAATAATGGGAGAAAAATACCAGGCGCCCAGCATGCCTGAGCAAGCAAATTTTGATTTTAGGAATTTTTTAAAGTCGTATAACTTTTGAACGGCTGCACGGATTTTGATCAAATTTTTTGTGAAAGATAGTAAATTACGCCAGCTTTCAAAGGAAGTATATTATATGGGCGTGGCATAAACAGTTTAGTTGGAAAACAAGTATTTTTAAATGCAAATTTCCTAATTAAATGGGCAATGCCACGCCCACTAATTAGATATCCTCGAAAAGCTGGAGAAATTTCCTAATTTTTGCAAAAAATTTCATCAAAATCAGAGCAGTAGTTCCGAAGTTATGGGCCCCGCAAGTTCACGTTCATTCGTGTGGTCGTCATTTTGAAAATCATGCAAATAAAAAATTGGGAGAAAAATACCAGGCGCCCAGCATGCCTGAGCAAGCAAATTTTGATTTTAGGAATTCTTTAAAGTCGTATAACTTTTGAACGGCTGCACGGATTTTGATCAAATTTTTTGTGAAAGATAGTAAATTACGTCAGCTTTCAAAGGAAGTATATTATATGGGCGTGGCATAAACAGTTTAGTTGGAAAACAAGTATTTTTAAATGCAAATTTCCTAATTAAATGGGCAATGCCACGCCCACTTATTAGATATCCTCGAAAAGCTGGAGAAATTTCCTAATTTTTGCAAAAAATTTCATCGAAATCGGAGCAGTAGTTCCGAAGTTATGAGCCAAGCAAGTTCACGTTCATTCGTGTGGTCGTCTTTTTGAAAATCATACAAATATAATAATGGGAGAAAAATACCAGGCGCCCAGCATGCCTGAGCAAGCAAATTTTGATTTTAGGAATTTTTTAAAGTCGTATAACTTTTGAACGGCTGCACGGATTTTGATCAAATTTTTTGTGAAAGATAGTAAATTACGCCAGCTTTCAAAGGAAGTATATTATATGGGCGTGGCATAAACAGTTTAGTTGGAAAACAAGTATTTTTAAATGCAAATTTCCTAATTAAATGGGCAATGCCACGCCCACTAATTAGATATCCTCGAAAAGCTGGAGAAATTTCCTAATTTTTGCAAAAAATTTCATCGAAATCGGAGCAGTAGTTCCGAAGTTATGAGCCAAGCAAGTTCACGTTCATTCGTGTGGTCGTCTTTTTGAAAATCATACAAATATAAAAATGGGAGAAAAATACCAGGCGCCCAGCATGCCTGAGCAAGCAAATTTTGATTTTAGGAATTCTTTAAAGTCGTATAACTTTTGAACGGCTGCACGGATTTTGATCAAATTTTTTGTGAAAGATAGTAAATTACGTCAGCTTTCAAAGGAAGTATATTATATGGGCGTGGCATAAACAGTTTAGTTGGAAAACAAGTATTTTTAAATGCAAATTTCCTAATTAAATGGGCAATGCCACGCCCACTTATTAGATATCCTCGAAAAGCTGGAGAAATTTCCTAATTTTTGCAAAAAATTTCATCGAAATCGGAGCAGTAGTTCCGAAGTTATGAGCCAAGCAAGTTCACGTTCATTCGTGTGGTCGTCTTGTTGAAAATCATACAAATATAAAAATGGGAGAAAAATACTAGGCGCCCAGCATGCCTGAGCAAGCAAATTTTGACTTTAGGAATTCTTTAAAGTCGTATAACTTTTGAACGGCTGCACGGATTTTGATCAAATTTTTTGTGAAAGATAGTAAATTAGGTCAGCTTTCAAATGAAGTATATTACATGGGCGTGGCATAAACAGTTTAGTTGGAAAACAAGTATTTTTAAATGCAAATTTCCTAATTAAATGGGCAATGCCACGCCCACTAATTAGATATCGTCGAAAAGCTGGAGAAATTTCCTAATTTTTGCAAAAAATTTCATCGAAATCGGAGCAGTAGTTCCGAAGTTATGAGCCAAGCAAGTTCACGTTCATTCGTGTGGTCGTCTTTTTGAAAATCATACAAATATAAAAATGGGAGAAAAATACCAGGCGCCCAGCATGCCTGAGCAAGCAAATTTTGATTTTAGGAATTCTTTAAAGTCGTATAACTTTTGAACGGCTGCATGGATTTTGATCAAATTTTTTGTGAAAGATAGTAAATTACGCCAGCTTTCAAAGGAAGTATATTATATGGGCGTGGCATAAACAGTTTAGTTGGAAAACAAGTATTTTTAAATGCAAATTTCCTAATTAAATGGGCAATGCCACGCCCACTAATTAGATATCCTCGAAAAGCTGGAGAAATTTCCTAATTTTTGCAAAAAATTTCATCGAAATCGGAGCAGTAGTTCCGAAGTTATGAGCCAAGCAAGTTCACGTTCATTCGTGTGGTCGTCTTTTTGAAAATCATACAAATATAATAATGGGAGAAAAATACCAGGCGCCCAGCATGCCTGAGCAAGCAAATTTTGATTTTAGGAATTCTTTAAAGTCGTATAACTTTTGAACGGCTGCACGGATTTTGATCAAATTTTTTGTGAAAGATAGTAAATTACGCCAGCTTTCAAAGGAAGTATATTATATGGGCGTGGCATAAACAGTTTAGTTGGAAAACAAGTATTTTTAAATGCAAATTTCCTAATTAAATGGGCAATGCCACGCCCACTAATTAGATATCCTCGAAAAGCTGCAGAAATTTCCTAATTTTTGCAAAAAATTTCATCAAAATCAGAGCAGTAGTTCCGAAGTTATGGGCCCCGCAAGTTCACGTTCATTCGTGTGGTCGTCATTTTGAAAATCATGCAAATAAAAAATTGGGAGAAAAATACCAGGCGCCCAGCATGCCTGAGCAAGCAAATTTTGATTTTAGGAATTCTTTAAAGTCGTATAACTTTTGAACGGCTGCACGGATTTTGATCAAATTTTTTGTGAAAGATAGTAAATTACGTCAGCTTTCAAATGAAGTATATTACATGGGCGTGGCATAAACAGTTTAGTTGGAAAACAAGTATTTTTAAATGCAAATTTCCTAATTAAATGGGCAATGCCACGCCCACTAATTAGATATCGTCGAAAAGCTGGAGAAATTTCCTAATTTTTGCAAAAAATTTCATCGAAATCGGAGCAGTAGTTCCGAAGTTATGAGCCAAGCAAGTTCACGTTCATTCGTGTGGTCGTCTTTTTGAAAATCATACAAATATAAAAATGGGAGAAAAATACCAGGCGCCCAGCATGCCTGAGCAAGCAAATTTTGACTTTAGGAATTCTTTAAAGTCGTATAACTTTTGAACGGCTGCACGGATTTTGATCAAATTTTTTGTGAAAGATAGTAAATTAGGTCAGCTTTCAAATGAAGTATATTACATGGGCGTGGCATAAACAGTTTAGTTGGAAAACAAGTATTTTTAAATGCAAATTTCCTAATTAAATGGGCAATGCCACGCCCACTTATTAGATATCCTCGAAAAGCTGGAGAAATTTCCTAATTTTTGCAAAAAATTTCATCGAAATCGGAGCAGTAGTTCCGAAGTTATGAGCCAAGCAAGTTCACGTTCATTCGTGTGGTCGTCTTTTTGAAAATCATACAAATATAATAATGGGAGAAAAATACCAGGCGCCCAGCATGCCTGAGCAAGCAAATTTTGATTTTAGGAATTTTTTAAAGTCGTATAACTTTTGAACGGCTGCACGGATTTTGATCAAATTTTTTGTGAAAGATAGTAAATTACGCCAGCTTTCAAAGGAAGTATATTATATGGGCGTGGCATAAACAGTTTAGTTGGAAAACAAGTATTTTTAAATGCAAATTTCCTAATTAAATGGGCAATGCCACGCCCACTAATTAGATATCCTCGAAAAGCTGGAGAAATTTCCTAATTTTTGCAAAAAATTTCATCGAAATCGGAGCAGTAGTTCCGAAGTTATGAGCCAAGCAAGTTCACGTTCATTCGTGTGGTCGTCTTTTTGAAAATCATACAAATATAAAAATGGGAGAAAAATACCAGGCGCCCAGCATGCCTGAGCAAGCAAATTTTGATTTTAGGAATTCTTTAAAGTCGTATAACTTTTGAACGGCTGCACGGATTTTGATCAAATTTTTTGTGAAAGATAGTAAATTAGGTCAGCTTTCAAATGAAGTATATTACATGGGCGTGGCATAAACAGTTTAGTTGGAAAACAAGTATTTTTAAATGCAAATTTCCTAATTAAATGGGCAATGCCACGCCCACTAATTAGATATCCTCGAAAAGCTGGAGAAATTTCCTAATTTTTGCAAAAAATTTCATCAAAATCAGAGCAGTAGTTCCGAAGTTATGGGCCCCGCAAGTTCACGTTCATTCGTGTGGTCGTCATTTTGAAAATCATGCAAATAAAAAATTGGGAGAAAAATACCAGGCGCCCAGCATGCCTGAGCAAGCAAATTTTGATTTTAGGAATTCTTTAAAGTCGTATAACTTTTGAACGGCTGCACGGATTTTGATCAAATTTTTTGTGAAAGATAGTAAATTACGTCAGCTTTCAAAGGAAGTATATTATATGGGCGTGGCATAAACAGTTTAGTTGGAAAACAAGTATTTTTAAATGCAAATTTCCTAATTAAATGGGCAATGCCACGCCCACTTATTAGATATCCTCGAAAAGCTGGAGAAATTTCCTAATTTTTGCAAAAAATTTCATCGAAATCGGAGCAGTAGTTCCGAAGTTATGAGCCAAGCAAGTTCACGTTCATTCGTGTGGTCGTCTTTTTGAAAATCATACAAATATAATAATGGGAGAAAAATACCAGGCGCCCAGCATGCCTGAGCAAGCAAATTTTGATTTTAGGAATTTTTTAAAGTCGTATAACTTTTGAACGGCTGCACGGATTTTGATCAAATTTTTTGTGAAAGATAGTAAATTACGCCAGCTTTCAAAGGAAGTATATTATATGGGCGTGGCATAAACAGTTTAGTTGGAAAACAAGTATTTTTAAATGCAAATTTCCTAATTAAATGGGCAATGCCACGCCCACTAATTAGATATCCTCGAAAAGCTGGAGAAATTTCCTAATTTTTGCAAAAAATTTCATCGAAATCGGAGCAGTAGTTCCGAAGTTATGAGCCAAGCAAGTTCACGTTCATTCGTGTGGTCGTCTTTTTGAAAATCATACAAATATAAAAATGGGAGAAAAATACCAGGCGCCCAGCATGCCTGAGCAAGCAAATTTTGATTTTAGGAATTCTTTAAAGTCGTATAACTTTTGAACGGCTGCACGGATTTTGATCAAATTTTTTGTGAAAGATAGTAAATTACGTCAGCTTTCAAAGGAAGTATATTATATGGGCGTGGCATAAACAGTTTAGTTGGAAAACAAGTATTTTTAAATGCAAATTTCCTAATTAAATGGGCAATGCCACGCCCACTTATTAGATATCCTCGAAAAGCTGGAGAAATTTCCTAATTTTTGCAAAAAATTTCATCGAAATCGGAGCAGTAGTTCCGAAGTTATGAGCCAAGCAAGTTCACGTTCATTCGTGTGGTCGTCTTGTTGAAAATCATACAAATATAAAAATGGGAGAAAAATACTAGGCGCCCAGCATGCCTGAGCAAGCAAATTTTGACTTTAGGAATTCTTTAAAGTCGTATAACTTTTGAACGGCTGCACGGATTTTGATCAAATTTTTTGTGAAAGATAGTAAATTAGGTCAGCTTTCAAATGAAGTATATTACATGGGCGTGGCATAAACAGTTTAGTTGGAAAACAAGTATTTTTAAATGCAAATTTCCTAATTAAATGGGCAATGCCACGCCCACTAATTAGATATCGTCGAAAAGCTGGAGAAATTTCCTAATTTTTGCAAAAAATTTCATCGAAATCGGAGCAGTAGTTCCGAAGTTATGAGCCAAGCAAGTTCACGTTCATTCGTGTGGTCGTCTTTTTGAAAATCATACAAATATAAAAATGGGAGAAAAATACCAGGCGCCCAGCATGCCTGAGCAAGCAAATTTTGATTTTAGGAATTCTTTAAAGTCGTATAACTTTTGAACGGCTGCATGGATTTTGATCAAATTTTTTGTGAAAGATAGTAAATTACGCCAGCTTTCAAAGGAAGTATATTATATGGGCGTGGCATAAACAGTTTAGTTGGAAAACAAGTATTTTTAAATGCAAATTTCCTAATTAAATGGGCAATGCCACGCCCACTAATTAGATATCCTCGAAAAGCTGGAGAAATTTCCTAATTTTTGCAAAAAATTTCATCGAAATCGGAGCAGTAGTTCCGAAGTTATGAGCCAAGCAAGTTCACGTTCATTCGTGTGGTCGTCTTTTTGAAAATCATACAAATATAATAATGGGAGAAAAATACCAGGCGCCCAGCATGCCTGAGCAAGCAAATTTTGATTTTAGGAATTCTTTAAAGTCGTATAACTTTTGAACGGCTGCACGGATTTTGATCAAATTTTTTGTGAAAGATAGTAAATTACGCCAGCTTTCAAAGGAAGTATATTATATGGGCGTGGCATAAACAGTTTAGTTGGAAAACAAGTATTTTTAAATGCAAATTTCCTAATTAAATGGGCAATGCCACGCCCACTAATTAGATATCCTCGAAAAGCTGCAGAAATTTCCTAATTTTTGCAAAAAATTTCATCAAAATCAGAGCAGTAGTTCCGAAGTTATGGGCCCCGCAAGTTCACGTTCATTCGTGTGGTCGTCATTTTGAAAATCATGCAAATAAAAAATTGGGAGAAAAATACCAGGCGCCCAGCATGCCTGAGCAAGCAAATTTTGATTTTAGGAATTCTTTAAAGTCGTATAACTTTTGAACGGCTGCACGGATTTTGATCAAATTTTTTGTGAAAGATAGTAAATTACGTCAGCTTTCAAATGAAGTATATTACATGGGCGTGGCATAAACAGTTTAGTTGGAAAACAAGTATTTTTAAATGCAAATTTCCTAATTAAATGGGCAATGCCACGCCCACTAATTAGATATCGTCGAAAAGCTGGAGAAATTTCCTAATTTTTGCAAAAAATTTCATCGAAATCGGAGCAGTAGTTCCGAAGTTATGAGCCAAGCAAGTTCACGTTCATTCGTGTGGTCGTCTTTTTGAAAATCATACAAATATAAAAATGGGAGAAAAATACCAGGCGCCCAGCATGCCTGAGCAAGCAAATTTTGACTTTAGGAATTCTTTAAAGTCGTATAACTTTTGAACGGCTGCACGGATTTTGATCAAATTTTTTGTGAAAGATAGTAAATTAGGTCAGCTTTCAAATGAAGTATATTACATGGGCGTGGCATAAACAGTTTAGTTGGAAAACAAGTATTTTTAAATGCAAATTTCCTAATTAAATGGGCAATGCCACGCCCACTAATTAGATATCCTCGAAAAGCTGGAGAAATTTCCTAATTTTTGCAAAAAATTTCATCGAAATCGGAGCAGTAGTTCCGAAGTTATGAGCCAAGCAAGTTCACGTTCATTCGTGTGGTCGTCTTTTTGAAAATCATACAAATATAAAAATGGGAGAAAAATACCAGGCGCCCAGCATGCCTGAGCAAGCAAATTTTGATTTTAGGAATTCTTTAAAGTCGTATAACTTTTGAACGGCTGCACGGATTTTGATCAAATTTTTTGTGAAAGATAGTAAATTACGCCAGCTTTCAAAGGAAGTATATTATATGGGCGTGGCATAAACAGTTTAGTTGGAAAACAAGTATTTTTAAATGCAAATTTCCTAATTAAATGGGCAATGCCACGCCCACTAATTAGATATCCTCGAAAAGCTGGAGAAATTTCCTAATTTTTGCAAAAAATTTCATCGAAATCGGAGCAGTAGTTCCGAAGTTATGAGCCAAGCAAGTTCACGTTCATTCGTGTGGTCGTCTTTTTGAAAATCATACAAATATAATAATGGGAGAAAAATACCAGGCGCCCAGCATGCCTGAGCAAGCAAATTTTGATTTTAGGAATTCTTTAAAGTCGTATAACTTTTGAACGGCTGCACGGATTTTGATCAAATTTTTTGTGAAAGATAGTAAATTACGCCAGCTTTCAAAGGAAGTATATTATATGGGCGTGGCATAAACAGTTTAGTTGGAAAACAAGTATTTTTAAATGCAAATTTCCTAATTAAATGGGCAATGCCACGCCCACTAATTAGATATCCTCGAAAAGCTGGAGAAATTTCCTAATTTTTGCAAAAAATTTCATCAAAATCAGAGCAGTAGTTCCGAAGTTATGGGCCCCGCAAGTTCACGTTCATTCGTGTGGTCGTCATTTTGAAAATCATGCAAATAAAAAATTGGGAGAAAAATACCAGGCGCCCAGCATGCCTGAGCAAGCAAATTTTGATTTTAGGAATTCTTTAAAGTCGTATAACTTTTGAACGGCTGCACGGATTTTGATCAAATTTTTTGTGAAAGATAGTAAATTACGTCAGCTTTCAAAGGAAGTATATTATATGGGCGTGGCATAAACAGTTTAGTTGGAAAACAAGTATTTTTAAATGCAAATTTCCTAATTAAATGGGCAATGCCACGCCCACTAATTAGATATCCTCGAAAAGCTGGAGAAATTTCCTAATTTTTGCAAAAAATTTCATCAAAATCAGAGCAGTAGTTCCGAAGTTATGGGCCCCGCAAGTTCACGTTCATTCGTGTGGTCGTCATTTTGAAAATCATGCAAATAAAAAATTGGGAGAAAAATACCAGGCGCCCAGCATGCCTGAGCAAGCAAATTTTGATTTTAGGAATTCTTTAAAGTCGTATAACTTTTGAACGGCTGCACGGATTTTGATCAAATTTTTTGTGAAAGATAGTAAATTACGTCAGCTTTCAAATGAAGTATATTACATGGGCGTGGCATAAACAGTTTAGTTGGAAAACAAGTATTTTTAAATGCAAATTTCCTAATTAAATGGGCAATGCCACGCCCACTAATTAGATATCCTCGAAAAGCTGGAGAAATTTCCTAATTTTTGCAAAAAATTTCATCGAAATCGGAGCAGTAGTTCCGAAGTTATGAGCCAAGCAAGTTCACGTTCATTCGTGTGGTCGTCTTTTTGAAAATCATACAAATATAAAAATGGGAGAAAAATACCAGGCGCCCAGCATACCTGAGCAAGCAAATTTTGATTTTAGGAATTCTTTAAAGTCGTATAACTTTTGAACGGCTGCACGGATTTTGATCAAATTTTTTGTGAAAGATAGTAAATTACGCCAGCTTTCAAAGGAAGTATATTATATGGGCGTGGCATAAACAGTTTAGTTGGAAAACAAGTATTTTTAAATGCAAATTTCCTAATTAAATGGGCAATGCCACGCCCACTAATTAGATATCCTCGAAAAGCTGGAGAAATTTCCTAATTTTTGCAAAAAATTTCATCAAAATCAGAGCAGTAGTTCCGAAGTTATGGGCCCCGCAAGTTCACGTTCATTCGTGTGGTCGTCATTTTGAAAATCATACAAATATAAAAATGGGAGAAAAATACCAGGCGCCCAGCATGCCTGAGCAAGCAAATTTTGATTTTAGGAATTCTTTAAAGTCGTATAACTTTTGAACGGCTGCACGGATTTTGATCAAATTTTTTGTGAAAGATAGTAAATTACGTCAGCTTTCAAATGAAGTATATTACATGGGCGTGGCATAAACAGTTTAGTTGGAAAACAAGTATTTTTAAATGCAAATTTCCTAATTAAATGGGCAATGCCACGCCCACTAATTAGATATCGTCGAAAAGCTGGAGAAATTTCCTAATTTTTGCAAAAAATTTCATCGAAATCGGAGCAGTAGTTCCGAAGTTATGAGCCAAGCAAGTTCACGTTCATTCGTGTGGTCGTCTTTTTGAAAATCATACAAATATAAAAATGGGAGAAAAATACCAGGCGCCCAGCATGCCTGAGCAAGCAAATTTTGACTTTAGGAATTCTTTAAAGTCGTATAACTTTTGAACGGCTGCACGGATTTTGATCAAATTTTTTGTGAAAGATAGTAAATTAGGTCAGCTTTCAAATGAAGTATATTACATGGGCGTGGCATAAACAGTTTAGTTGGAAAACAAGTATTTTTAAATGCAAATTTCCTAATTAAATGGGCAATGCCACGCCCACTAATTAGATATCCTCGAAAAGCTGGAGAAATTTCCTAATTTTTGCAAAAAATTTCATCGAAATCGGAGCAGTAGTTCCGAAGTTATGAGCCAAGCAAGTTCACGTTCATTCGTGTGGTCGTCTTTTTGAAAATCATACAAATATAAAAATGGGAGAAAAATACCAGGCGCCCAGCATGCCTGAGCAAGCAAATTTTGATTTTAGGAATTCTTTAAAGTCGTATAACTTTTGAACGGCTGCACGGATTTTGATCAAATTTTTTGTGAAAGATAGTAAATTACGCCAGCTTTCAAAGGAAGTATATTATATGGGCGTGGCATAAACAGTTTAGTTGGAAAACAAGTATTTTTAAATGCAAATTTCCTAATTAAATGGGCAATGCCACGCCCACTAATTAGATATCCTCGAAAAGCTGGAGAAATTTCCTAATTTTTGCAAAAAATTTCATCGAAATCGGAGCAGTAGTTCCGAAGTTATGAGCCAAGCAAGTTCACGTTCATTCGTGTGGTCGTCTTTTTGAAAATCATACAAATATAATAATGGGAGAAAAATACCAGGCGCCCAGCATGCCTGAGCAAGCAAATTTTGATTTTAGGAATTCTTTAAAGTCGTATAACTTTTGAACGGCTGCACGGATTTTGATCAAATTTTTTGTGAAAGATAGTAAATTACGCCAGCTTTCAAAGGAAGTATATTATATGGGCGTGGCATAAACAGTTTAGTTGGAAAACAAGTATTTTTAAATGCAAATTTCCTAATTAAATGGGCAATGCCACGCCCACTAATTAGATATCCTCGAAAAGCTGGAGAAATTTCCTAATTTTTGCAAAAAATTTCATCAAAATCAGAGCAGTAGTTCCGAAGTTATGGGCCCCGCAAGTTCACGTTCATTCGTGTGGTCGTCATTTTGAAAATCATGCAAATAAAAAATTGGGAGAAAAATACCAGGCGCCCAGCATGCCTGAGCAAGCAAATTTTGATTTTAGGAATTCTTTAAAGTCGTATAACTTTTGAACGGCTGCACGGATTTTGATCAAATTTTTTGTGAAAGATAGTAAATTACGTCAGCTTTCAAAGGAAGTATATTATATGGGCGTGGCATAAACAGTTTAGTTGGAAAACAAGTATTTTTAAATGCAAATTTCCTAATTAAATGGGCAATGCCACGCCCACTAATTAGATATCCTCGAAAAGCTGGAGAAATTTCCTAATTTTTGCAAAAAATTTCATCAAAATCAGAGCAGTAGTTCCGAAGTTATGGGCCCCGCAAGTTCACGTTCATTCGTGTGGTCGTCATTTTGAAAATCATGCAAATAAAAAATTGGGAGAAAAATACCAGGCGCCCAGCATGCCTGAGCAAGCAAATTTTGATTTTAGGAATTCTTTAAAGTCGTATAACTTTTGAACGGCTGCACGGATTTTGATCAAATTTTTTGTGAAAGATAGTAAATTACGTCAGCTTTCAAATGAAGTATATTACATGGGCGTGGCATAAACAGTTTAGTTGGAAAACAAGTATTTTTAAATGCAAATTTCCTAATTAAATGGGCAATGCCACGCCCACTAATTAGATATCCTCGAAAAGCTGGAGAAATTTCCTAATTTTTGCAAAAAATTTCATCGAAATCGGAGCAGTAGTTCCGAAGTTATGAGCCAAGCAAGTTCACGTTCATTCGTGTGGTCGTCTTTTTGAAAATCATACAAATATAAAAATGGGAGAAAAATACCAGGCGCCCAGCATACCTGAGCAAGCAAATTTTGATTTTAGGAATTCTTTAAAGTCGTATAACTTTTGAACGGCTGCACGGATTTTGATCAAATTTTTTGTGAAAGATAGTAAATTACGCCAGCTTTCAAAGGAAGTATATTATATGGGCGTGGCATAAACAGTTTAGTTGGAAAACAAGTATTTTTAAATGCAAATTTCCTAATTAAATGGGCAATGCCACGCCCACTAATTAGATATCCTCGAAAAGCTGGAGAAATTTCCTAATTTTTGCAAAAAATTTCATCGAAATCGGAGCAGTAGTTCCGAAGTTATGAGCCAAGCAAGTTCACGTTCATTCGTGTGGTCGTCTTTTTGAAAATCATACAAATATAATAATGGGAGAAAAATACCAGGCGCCCAGCATGCCTGAGCAAGCAAATTTTGATTTTAGGAATTTTTTAAAGTCGTATAACTTTTGAACGGCTGCACGGATTTTGATCAAATTTTTTGTGAAAGATAGTAAATTACGCCAGCTTTCAAAGGAAGTATATTATATGGGCGTGGCATAAACAGTTTAGTTGGAAAACAAGTATTTTTAAATGCAAATTTCCTAATTAAATGGGCAATGCCACGCCCACTAATTAGATATCCTCGAAAAGCTGGAGAAATTTTCTAATTTTTGCAAAAAATTTCATCAAAATCAGAGCAGTAGTTCCGAAGTTATGGGCCCCGCAAGTTCACGTTCATTCGTGTGGTCGTCATTTTGAAAATCATGCAAATAAAAAATTGGGAGAAAAATACCAGGCGCCCAGCATGCCTGAGCAAGCAAATTTTGATTTTAGGAATTCTTTAAAGTCGTATAACTTTTGAACGGCTGCACGGATTTTGATCAAATTTTTTGTGAAAGATAGTAAATTACGCCAGCTTTCAAAGGAAGTATATTATATGGGCGTGGCATAAACAGTTTAGTTGGAAAACAAGTATTTTTAAATGCAAATTTCCTAATTAAATGGGCAATGCCACGCCCACTAATTAGATATCCTCGAAAAGCTGGAGAAATTTCCTAATTTTTGCAAAAAATTTCATCGAAATCGGAGCAGTAGTTCCGAAGTTATGAGCCAAGCAAGTTCACGTTCATTCGTGTGGTCGTCTTTTTGAAAATCATACAAATATAAAAATGGGAGAAAAATACCAGGCGCCCAGCATGCCTGAGCAAGCAAATTTTGATTTTAGGAATTCTTTAAAGTCGTATAACTTTTGAACGGCTGCACGGATTTTGATCAAATTTTTTGTGAAAGATAGTAAATTACGCCAGCTTTCAAAGGAAGTATATTATATGGGCGTGGCATAAACAGTTTAGTTGGAAAACAAGTATTTTTAAATGCAAATTTCCTAATTAAATGGGCAATGCCACGCCCACTAATTAGATATCCTCGAAAAGCTGGAGAAATTTCCTAATTTTTGCAAAAAATTTCATCGAAATCGGAGCAGTAGTTCCGAAGTTATGAGCCAAGCAAGTTCACGTTCATTCGTGTGGTCGTCTTTTTAAAAATCATACAAATATAAAAATGGGAGAAAAATACCAGGCGCCCAGCATGCCTGAGCAAGCAAATTTTGATTTTAGGAATTCTTTAAAGTCGTATAACTTTTGAACGGCTGCACGGATTTTGATCAAATTTTTTGTGAAAGATAGTAAATTACGCCAGCTTTCAAAGGAAGTATATTATATGGGCGTGGCATAAACAGTTTAGTTGGAAAACAAGTATTTTTAAATGCAAATTTCCTAATTAAATGGGCAATGCCACGCCCACTAATTAGATATCCTCGAAAAGCTGGAGAAATTTCCTAATTTTTGCAAAAAATTTCATCGAAATCGGAGCAGTAGTTCCGAAGTTATGAGCCAAGCAAGTTCACGTTCATTCGTGTGGTCGTCTTTTTGAAAATCATACAAATATAATAATGGGAGAAAAATACCAGGCGCCCAGCATGCCTGAGCAAGCAAATTTTGATTTTAGGAATTTTTTAAAGTCGTATAACTTTTGAACGGCTGCACGGATTTTGATCAAATTTTTTGTGAAAGATAGTAAATTACGCCAGCTTTCAAAGGAAGTATATTATATGGGCGTGGCATAAACAGTTTAGTTGGAAAACAAGTATTTTTAAATGCAAATTTCCTAATTAAATGGGCAATGCCACGCCCACTAATTAGATATCCTCGAAAAGCTGGAGAAATTTCCTAATTTTTGCAAAAAATTTCATCAAAATCAGAGCAGTAGTTCCGAAGTTATGGGCCCCGCAAGTTCACGTTCATTCGTGTGGTCGTCATTTTGAAAATCATGCAAATAAAAAATTGGGAGAAAAATACCAGGCGCCCAGCATGCCTGAGCAAGCAAATTTTGATTTTAGGAATTCTTTAAAGTCGTATAACTTTTGAACGGCTGCACGGATTTTGATCAAATTTTTTGTGAAAGATAGTAAATTACGCCAGCTTTCAAAGGAAGTATATTATATGGGCGTGGCATAAACAGTTTAGTTGGAAAACAAGTATTTTTAAATGCAAATTTCCTAATTAAATGGGCAATGCCACGCCCACTAATTAGATATCCTCGAAAAGCTGGAGAAATTTCCTAATTTTTGCAAAAAATTTCATCGAAATCGGAGCAGTAGTTCCGAAGTTATGAGCCAAGCAAGTTCACGTTCATTCGTGTGGTCGTCTTTTTGAAAATCATACAAATATAAAAATGGGAGAAAAATACTAGGCGCCCAGCATGCCTGAGCAAGCAAATTTTGACTTTAGGAATTCTTTAAAGTCGTATAACTTTTGAACGGCTGCACGGATTTTGATCAAATTTTTTGTGAAAGATAGTAAATTACGTCAGCTTTCAAATGAAGTATATTACATGGGCGTGGCATAAACAGTTTAGTTGGAAAACAAGTATTTTTAAATGCAAATTTCCTAATTAAATGGGCAATGCCACGCCCACTAATTAGATATCCTCGAAAAGCTGGAGAAATTTCCTAATTTTTGCAAAAAATTGCATCGAAATCGGAGCAGTAGTTCCGAAGTTATGAGCCAAGCAAGTTCACGTTCATTCGTGTGGTCGTCTTTTTGAAAATCATACAAATATAAAAATGGGAGAAAAATACCAGGCGCCCAGCATGCCTGAGCAAGCAAATTTTGATTTTAGGAATTCTTTAAAGTCGTATAACTTTTGAACGGCTGCACGGATTTTGATCAAATTTTTTGTGAAAGATAGTAAATTACGTCAGCTTTCAAATAAAGTATATTATATGGGCGTGGCATAAACAGTTTAGTTGGAAAACAAGTATTTTTAAATGCAAATTTCCTAATTAAATGGGCAATGCCACGCCCACTAATTAGATATCCTCGAAAAGCTGGAGAAATTTCCTAATTTTTGCAAAAAATTTCATCGAAATCGGAGCAGTAGTTCCGAAGTTATGAGCCAAGCAAGTTCACGTTCATTCGTGTGGTCGTCTTTTTGAAAATCATACAAATATAAAAATGGGAGAAAAATACCAGGCGCCCAGCATGCCTGAGCAAGCAAATTTTGACTTTAGGAATTCTTTAAAGTCGTATAACTTTTGAACGGCTGCACGGATTTTGATCAAATTTTTTGTGAAAGATAGTAAATTACGCCAGCTTTCAAAGGAAGTATATTATATGGGCGTGGCATAAACAGTTTAGTTGGAAAACAAGTATTTTTAAATGCAAATTTTCTAATTAAATGGGCAATGCCACGCCCACTAATTAGATATCCTCGAAAAGCTGGAGAAATTTCCTAATTTTTGCAAAAAATTTCATCGAAATCGGAGCAGTAGTTCCGAAGTTATGAGCCAAGCAAGTTCACGTTCATTCGTGTGGTCGTCTTTTTGAAAATCATACAAATATAATAATGGGAGAAAAATACCAGGCGCCCAGCATGCCTGAGCAAGCAAATTTTGATTTTAGGAATTTTTTAAAGTCGTATAACTTTTGAACGGCTGCACGGATTTTGATCAAATTTTTTGTGAAAGATAGTAAATTACGCCAGCTTTCAAAGGAAGTATATTATATGGGCGTGGCATAAACAGTTTAGTTGGAAAACAAGTATTTTTAAATGCAAATTTCCTAATTAAATGGGCAATGCCACGCCCACTAATTAGATATCCTCGAAAAGCTGGAGAAATTTCCTAATTTTTGCAAAAAATTTCATCAAAATCAGAGCAGTAGTTCCGAAGTTATGGGCCCCGCAAGTTCACGTTCATTCGTGTGGTCGTCTTTTTGAAAATCATACAAATATAATAATGGGAGAAAAATACCAGGCGCCCAGCATGCCTGAGCAAGCAAATTTTGATTTTAGGAATTTTTTAAAGTCGTATAACTTTTGAACGGCTGCACGGATTTTGATCAAATTTTTTGTGAAAGATAGTAAATTACGCCAGCTTTCAAATGAAGTATATTACATGGGCGTGGCATAAACAGTTTAGTTGGAAAACAAGTATTTTTAAATGCAAATTTCCTAATTAAATGGGCAATGCCACGCCCACTAATTAGATATCCTCGAAAAGCTGGAGAAATTTCCTAATTTTTGCAAAAAATTTCATCGAAATCGGAGCAGTAGTTCCGAAGTTATGAGCCAAGCAAGTTCACGTTCATTCGTGTGGTCGTCTTTTTGAAAATCATACAAATATAAAAATGGGAGAAAAATACCAGGCGCCCAGCATGCCTGAGCAAGCAAATTTTGATTTTAGGAATTCTTTAAAGTCGTATAACTTTTGAACGGCTGCACGGATTTTGATCAAATTTTTTGTGAAAGATAGTAAATTACGCCAGCTTTCAAAGGAAGTATATTATATGGGCGTGGCATAAACAGTTTAGTTGGAAAACAAGTATTTTTAAATGCAAATTTCCTAATTAAATGGGCAATGCCACGCCCACTAATTAGATATCCTCGAAAAGCTGGAGAAATTTCCTAATTTTTGCAAAAAATTTCATCAAAATCAGAGCAGTAGTTCCGAAGTTATGGGCCCCGCAAGTTCACGTTCATTCGTGTGGTCGTCATTTTGAAAATCATGCAAATAAAAAATTGGGAGAAAAATACCAGGCGCCCAGCATGCCTGAGCAAGCAAATTTTGATTTTAGGAATTCTTTAAAGTCGTATAACTTTTGAACGGCTGCACGGATTTTGATCAAATTTTTTGTGAAAGATAGTAAATTACGTCAGCTTTCAAATGAAGTATATTACATGGGCGTGGCATAAACAGTTTAGTTGGAAAACAAGTATTTTTAAATGCAAATTTCCTAATTAAATGGGCAATGCCACGCCCACTAATTAGATATCCTCGAAAAGCTGGAGAAATTTCCTAATTTTTGCAAAAAATTTCATCGAAATCGGAGCAGTAGTTCCGAAGTTATGAGCCAAGCAAGTTCACGTTCATTCGTGTGGTCGTCTTTTTGAAAATCATACAAATATAAAAATGGGAGAAAAATACCAGGCGCCCAACATGCCTGAGCAAGCAAATTTTGACTTTAGGAATTCTTTAAAGTCGTATAACTTTTGAACGGCTGCACGGATTTTGATCAAATTTTTTGTGAAAGATAGTAAATTACGCCAGCTTTCAAAGGAAGTATATTATATGGGCGTGGCATAAACAGTTTAGTTGGAAAACAAGTATTTTTAAATGCAAATTTCCTAATTAAATGGGCAATGCCACGCCCACTAATTAGATATCCTCGAAAAGCTGGAGAAATTTCCTAATTTTTGCAAAAAATTTCATCAAAATCAGAGCAGTAGTTCCGAAGTTATGGGCCCCGCAAGTTCACGTTCATTCGTGTGGTCGTCATTTTGAAAATCATGCAAATAAAAAATTGGGAGAAAAATACCAGGCGCCCAGCATGCCTGAGCAAGCAAATTTTGATTTTAGGAATTCTTTAAAGTCGTATAACTTTTGAACGGCTGCACGGATTTTGATCAAATTTTTTGTGAAAGATAGTAAATTACGTCAGCTTTCAAATGAAGTATATTACATGGGCGTGGCATAAACAGTTTAGTTGGAAAACAAGTATTTTTAAATGCAAATTTCCTAATTAAATGGGCAATGCCACGCCCACTAATTAGATATCCTCGAAAAGCTGGAGAAATTTCCTAATTTTTGCAAAAAATTTCATCGAAATCGGAGCAGTAGTTCCGAAGTTATGAGCCAAGCAAGTTCACGTTCATTCGTGTGGTCGTCTTTTTGAAAATCATACAAATATAAAAATGGGAGAAAAATACCAGGCGCCCAGCATGCCTGAGCAAGCAAATTTTGATTTTAGGAATTCTTTAAAGTCGTATAACTTTTGAACGGCTGCACGGATTTTGATCAAATTTTTTGTGAAAGATAGTAAATTACGTCAGCTTTCAAATGAAGTATATTACATGGGCGTGGCATAAACAGTTTAGTTGGAAAACAAGTATTTTTAAATGCAAATTTCCTAATTAAATGGGCAATGCCACGCCCACTAATTAGATATCCTCGAAAAGCTGGAAAAATTTCCTAATTTTTGCAAAAAATTTCATCAAAATCAGAGCAGTAGTTCCGAAGTTATGGGCCCCGCAAGTTCACGTTCATTCGTGTGGTCGTCATTTTGAAAATCATGCAAATAAAAAATTGGGAGAAAAATACCAGGCGCCCAGCATGCCTGAGCAAGCAAATTTTGATTTTAGGAATTCTTTAAAGTCGTATAACTTTTGAACGGCTGCACGGATTTTGATCAAATTTTTTGTGAAAGATAATAAATTACGTCAGCTTTCAAATGAAGTATATTACATGGGCGTGACATAAACAGTTTAGTTGGAAAACAAGTATTTTTAAATGCAAATTTCCTAATTAAATGGGCAATGCCACGCCCACTAATTAGATATCCTCGAAAAGCTGGAGAAATTTCCTAATTTTTGCAAAAAATTGCATCGAAATCGGAGCAGTAGTTCCGAAGTTATGAGCCAAGCAAGTTCACGTTCATTCGTGTGGTCGTCTTTTTGAAAATCATACAAATATAAAAATGGGAGAAAAATACCAGGCGCCCAGCATGCCTGAGCAAGCAAATTTTGACTTTAGGAATTCTTTAAAGTCGTATAACTTTTGAACGGCTGCACGGATTTTGATCAAATTTTTTGTGAAAGATAGTAAATTACGCCAGCTTTCAAAGGAAGTATATTATATGGGCGTGGCATAAACAGTTTAGTTGGAAAACAAGTATTTTTAAATGCAAATTTCCTAATTAAATGGGCAATGCCACGCCCACTAATTAGATATCCTCGAAAAGCTGGAGAAATTTCCTAATTTTGGCAAAAAATTTCATCGAAATCGGAGCAGTAGTTCCGAAGTTATGGGCCCCGCAAGTTCACGTTCATTCGTGTGGTCGTCATTTTGAAAATCATGCAAATAAAAAATTGGGAGAAAAATACCAGGCGCCCAGCATGCCTGAGCAAGCAAATTTTGATTTTAGGAATTCTTTAAAGTCGTATAACTTTTGAACGGCTGCACGGATTTTGATCAAATTTTTTGTGAAAGATAGTAAATTACGTCAGCTTTCAAATGAAGTATATTACATGGGCGTGACATAAACAGTTTAGTTGGAAAACAAGTATTTTTAAATGCAAATTTCCTAATTAAATGGGCAATGCCACGCCCACTAATTAGATATCCTCGAAAAGCTGGAGAAATTTCCTAATTTTTGCAAAAAATTGCATCGAAATCGGAGCAGTAGTTCCGAAGTTATGAGCCAAGCAAGTTCACGTTCATTCGTGTGGTCGTCTTTTTGAAAATCATACAAATATAAAAATGGGAGAAAAATACCAGGCGCCCAGCATGCCTGAGCAAGCAAATTTTGATTTTAGGAATTCTTTAAAGTCGTATAACTTTTGAACGGCTGCACGGATTTTGATCAAATTTTTGTGAAAGATAGTAAATTACGCCAGCTTTCAAAGGAAGTATATTATATGGGCGTGGCATAAACAGTTTAGTTGGAAAACAAGTATTTTTAAATGCAAATTTCCTAATTAAATGGGCAATGCCACGCCCACTAATTAGATATCCTCGAAAAGCTGGAGAAATTTCCTAATTTTTGCAAAAAATTTCATCGAAATCGGAGCAGTAGTTCCGAAGTTATGAGCCAAGCAAGTTCACGTTCATTCGTGTGGTCGTCTTTTTGAAAATCATACAAATATAAAAATGGGAGAAAAATACCAGGCGCCCAGCATGCCTGAGCAAGCAAATTTTGACTTTAGGAATTCTTTAAAGTCGTATAACTTTTGAACGGCTGCACGGATTTTGATCAAATTTTTTGTGAAAGATAGTAAATTACGTCAGCTTTCAAATGAAGTATATTACATGGGCGTGGCATAAACAGTTTAGTTGGAAAACAAGTATTTTTAAATGCAAATTTCCTAATTAAATGGGCAATGCCACGCCCACTAATTAGATATCCTCGAAAAGCTGGAAAAATTTCCTAATTTTTGCAAAAAATTTCATCAAAATCAGAGCAGTAGTTCCGAAGTTATGGGCCCCGCAAGTTCACGTTCATTCGTGTGGTCGTCATTTTGAAAATCATGCAAATAAAAAATTGGGAGAAAAATACCAGGCGCCCAGCATGCCTGAGCAAGCAAATTTTGATTTTAGGAATTCTTTAAAGTCGTATAACTTTTGAACGGCTGCACGGATTTTGATCAAATTTTTTGTGAAAGATAATAAATTACGTCAGCTTTCAAATGAAGTATATTACATGGGCGTGACATAAACAGTTTAGTTGGAAAACAAGTATTTTTAAATGCAAATTTCCTAATTAAATGGGCAATGCCACGCCCACTAATTAGATATCCTCGAAAAGCTGGAGAAATTTCCTAATTTTTGCAAAAAATTGCATCGAAATCGGAGCAGTAGTTCCGAAGTTATGAGCCAAGCAAGTTCACGTTCATTCGTGTGGTCGTCTTTTTGAAAATCATACAAATATAAAAATGGGAGAAAAATACCAGGCGCCCAGCATGCCTGAGCAAGCAAATTTTGACTTTAGGAATTCTTTAAAGTCGTATAACTTTTGAACGGCTGCACGGATTTTGATCAAATTTTTTGTGAAAGATAGTAAATTACGCCAGCTTTCAAAGGAAGTATATTATATGGGCGTGGCATAAACAGTTTAGTTGGAAAACAAGTATTTTTAAATGCAAATTTCCTAATTAAATGGGCAATGCCACGCCCACTAATTAGATATCCTCGAAAAGCTGGAGAAATTTCCTAATTTTGGCAAAAAATTTCATCGAAATCGGAGCAGTAGTTCCGAAGTTATGGGCCCCGCAAGTTCACGTTCATTCGTGTGGTCGTCATTTTGAAAATCATGCAAATAAAAAATTGGGAGAAAAATACCAGGCGCCCAGCATGCCTGAGCAAGCAAATTTTGATTTTAGGAATTCTTTAAAGTCGTATAACTTTTGAACGGCTGCACGGATTTTGATCAAATTTTTTGTGAAAGATAGTAAATTACGTCAGCTTTCAAATGAAGTATATTACATGGGCGTGACATAAACAGTTTAGTTGGAAAACAAGTATTTTTAAATGCAAATTTCCTAATTAAATGGGCAATGCCACGCCCACTAATTAGATATCCTCGAAAAGCTGGAGAAATTTCCTAATTTTTGCAAAAAATTGCATCGAAATCGGAGCAGTAGTTCCGAAGTTATGAGCCAAGCAAGTTCACGTTCATTCGTGTGGTCGTCTTTTTGAAAATCATACAAATATAAAAATGGGAGAAAAATACCAGGCGCCCAGCATGCCTGAGCAAGCAAATTTTGATTTTAGGAATTCTTTAAAGTCGTATAACTTTTGAACGGCTGCACGGATTTTGATCAAATTTTTTGTGAAAGATAGTAAATTACGCCAGCTTTCAAAGGAAGTATATTATATGGGCGTGGCATAAACAGTTTAGTTGGAAAACAAGTATTTTTAAATGCAAATTTCCTAATTAAATGGGCAATGCCACGCCCACTAATTAGATATCCTCGAAAAGCTGGAGAAATTTCCTAATTTTTGCAAAAAATTTCATCGAAATCGGAGCAGTAGTTCCGAAGTTATGAGCCAAGCAAGTTCACGTTCATTCGTGTGGTCGTCTTTTTGAAAATCATACAAATATAAAAATGGGAGAAAAATACCAGGCGCCCAGCATGCCTGAGCAAGCAAATTTTGACTTTAGGAATTCTTTAAAGTCGTATAACTTTTGAACGGCTGCACGGATTTTGATCAAATTTTTTGTGAAAGATAGTAAATTACGCCAGCTTTCAAAGGAAGTATATTATATGGGCGTGGCATAAACAGTTTAGTTGGAAAACAAGTATTTTTAAATGCAAATTTCCTAATTAAATGGGCAATGCCACGCCCACTAATTAGATATCCTCGAAAAGCTGGAGAAATTTCCTAATTTTTGCAAAAAATTTCATCAAAATCAGAGCAGTAGTTCCGAAGTTATGGGCCCCGCAAGTTCACGTTCATTCGTGTGGTCGTCATTTTGAAAATCATGCAAATAAAAAATTGGGAGAAAAATACCAGGCGCCCAGCATGCCTGAGCAAGCAAATTTTGATTTTAGGAATTCTTTAAAGTCGTATAACTTTTGAACGGCTGCACGGATTTTGATCAAATTTTTTGTGAAAGATAGTAAATTACGTCAGCTTTCAAATGAAGTATATTACATGGGCGTGGCATAAACAGTTTAGTTGGAAAACAAGTATTTTTAAATGCAAATTTCCTAATTAAATGGGCAATGCCACGCCCACTAATTAGATATCCTCGAAAAGCTGGAGAAATTTCCTAATTTTTGCAAAAAATTGCATCGAAATCGGAGCAGTAGTTCCGAAGTTATGAGCCAAGCAAGTTCACGTTCATTCGTGTGGTCGTCTTTTTGAAAATCATACAAATATAAAAATGGGAGAAAAATACCAGGCGCCCAGCATGCCTGAGCAAGCAAATTTTGATTTTAGGAATTCTTTAAAGTCATATAACTTTTGAACGGCTGCACGGATTTTGATCAAATTTTTTGTGAAAGATAGTAAATTACGTCAGCTTTCAAATGAAGTATATTACATGGGCGTGGCATAAACAGTTTAGTTGGAAAACAAGTATTTTTAAATGCAAATTTCCTAATTAAATGGGCAATGCCACGCCCACTAATTAGATATCCTCGAAAAGCTGGAGAAATTTCCTAATTTTTGCAAAAAATTTCATCGAAATCGGAGCAGTAGTTCCGAAGTTATGAGCCAAGCAAGTTCACGTTCATTCGTGTGGTCGTCTTTTTGAAAATCATACAAATATAAAAATGGGAGAAAAATACCAGGCGCCCAGCATGCCTGAGCAAGCAAATTTTGACTTTAGGAATTCTTTAAAGTCGTATAACTTTTGAACGGCTGCACGGATTTTGATCAAATTTTTTGTGAAAGATAGTAAATTACGTCAGCTTTCAAATGAAGTATATTACATGGGCGTGGCATAAACAGTTTAGTTGGAAAACAAGTATTTTTAAATGCAAATTTCCTAATTAAATGGGCAATGCCACGCCCACTAATTAGATATCCTCGAAAAGCTGGAAAAATTTCCTAATTTTTGCAAAAAATTTCATCAAAATCAGAGCAGTAGTTCCGAAGTTATGGGCCCCGCAAGTTCACGTTCATTCGTGTGGTCGTCATTTTGAAAATCATGCAAATAAAAAATTGGGAGAAAAATACCAGGCGCCCAGCATGCCTGAGCAAGCAAATTTTGATTTTAGGAATTCTTTAAAGTCGTATAACTTTTGAACGGCTGCACGGATTTTGATCAAATTTTTTGTGAAAGATAATAAATTACGTCAGCTTTCAAATGAAGTATATTACATGGGCGTGACATAAACAGTTTAGTTGGAAAACAAGTATTTTTAAATGCAAATTTCCTAATTAAATGGGCAATGCCACGCCCACTAATTAGATATCCTCGAAAAGCTGGAGAAATTTCCTAATTTTTGCAAAAAATTGCATCGAAATCGGAGCAGTAGTTCCGAAGTTATGAGCCAAGCAAGTTCACGTTCATTCGTGTGGTCGTCTTTTTGAAAATCATACAAATATAAAAATGGGAGAAAAATACCAGGCGCCCAGCATGCCTGAGCAAGCAAATTTTGACTTTAGGAATTCTTTAAAGTCGTATAACTTTTGAACGGCTGCACGGATTTTGATCAAATTTTTTGTGAAAGATAGTAAATTACGCCAGCTTTCAAAGGAAGTATATTATATGGGCGTGGCATAAACAGTTTAGTTGGAAAACAAGTATTTTTAAATGCAAATTTCCTAATTAAATGGGCAATGCCACGCCCACTAATTAGATATCCTCGAAAAGCTGGAGAAATTTCCTAATTTTGGCAAAAAATTTCATCGAAATCGGAGCAGTAGTTCCGAAGTTATGGGCCCCGCAAGTTCACGTTCATTCGTGTGGTCGTCATTTTGAAAATCATGCAAATAAAAAATTGGGAGAAAAATACCAGGCGCCCAGCATGCCTGAGCAAGCAAATTTTGATTTTAGGAATTCTTTAAAGTCGTATAACTTTTGAACGGCTGCACGGATTTTGATCAAATTTTTTGTGAAAGATAGTAAATTACGTCAGCTTTCAAATGAAGTATATTACATGGGCGTGACATAAACAGTTTAGTTGGAAAACAAGTATTTTTAAATGCAAATTTCCTAATTAAATGGGCAATGCCACGCCCACTAATTAGATATCCTCGAAAAGCTGGAGAAATTTCCTAATTTTTGCAAAAAATTGCATCGAAATCGGAGCAGTAGTTCCGAAGTTATGAGCCAAGCAAGTTCACGTTCATTCGTGTGGTCGTCTTTTTGAAAATCATACAAATATAAAAATGGGAGAAAAATACCAGGCGCCCAGCATGCCTGAGCAAGCAAATTTTGATTTTAGGAATTCTTTAAAGTCGTATAACTTTTGAACGGCTGCACGGATTTTGATCAAATTTTTTGTGAAAGATAGTAAATTACGCCAGCTTTCAAAGGAAGTATATTATATGGGCGTGGCATAAACAGTTTAGTTGGAAAACAAGTATTTTTAAATGCAAATTTCCTAATTAAATGGGCAATGCCACGCCCACTAATTAGATATCCTCGAAAAGCTGGAGAAATTTCCTAATTTTTGCAAAAAATTTCATCGAAATCGGAGCAGTAGTTCCGAAGTTATGAGCCAAGCAAGTTCACGTTCATTCGTGTGGTCGTCTTTTTGAAAATCATACAAATATAAAAATGGGAGAAAAATACCAGGCGCCCAGCATGCCTGAGCAAGCAAATTTTGACTTTAGGAATTCTTTAAAGTCGTATAACTTTTGAACGGCTGCACGGATTTTGATCAAATTTTTTGTGAAAGATAGTAAATTACGCCAGCTTTCAAAGGAAGTATATTATATGGGCGTGGCATAAACAGTTTAGTTGGAAAACAAGTATTTTTAAATGCAAATTTCCTAATTAAATGGGCAATGCCACGCCCACTAATTAGATATCCTCGAAAAGCTGGAGAAATTTCCTAATTTTTGCAAAAAATTTCATCAAAATCAGAGCAGTAGTTCCGAAGTTATGGGCCCCGCAAGTTCACGTTCATTCGTGTGGTCGTCATTTTGAAAATCATGCAAATAAAAAATTGGGAGAAAAATACCAGGCGCCCAGCATGCCTGAGCAAGCAAATTTTGATTTTAGGAATTCTTTAAAGTCGTATAACTTTTGAACGGCTGCACGGATTTTGATCAAATTTTTTGTGAAAGATAGTAAATTACGTCAGCTTTCAAATGAAGTATATTACATGGGCGTGGCATAAACAGTTTAGTTGGAAAACAAGTATTTTTAAATGCAAATTTCCTAATTAAATGGGCAATGCCACGCCCACTAATTAGATATCCTCGAAAAGCTGGAGAAATTTCCTAATTTTTGCAAAAAATTGCATCGAAATCGGAGCAGTAGTTCCGAAGTTATGAGCCAAGCAAGTTCACGTTCATTCGTGTGGTCGTCTTTTTGAAAATCATACAAATATAAAAATGGGAGAAAAATACCAGGCGCCCAGCATGCCTGAGCAAGCAAATTTTGATTTTAGGAATTCTTTAAAGTCATATAACTTTTGAACGGCTGCACGGATTTTGATCAAATTTTTTGTGAAAGATAGTAAATTACGTCAGCTTTCAAATGAAGTATATTACATGGGCGTGGCATAAACAGTTTAGTTGGAAAACAAGTATTTTTAAATGCAAATTTCCTAATTAAATGGGCAATGCCACGCCCACTAATTAGATATCCTCGAAAAGCTGGAGAAATTTCCTAATTTTTGCAAAAAATTTCATCGAAATCGGAGCAGTAGTTCCGAAGTTATGAGCCAAGCAAGTTCACGTTCATTCGTGTGGTCGTCTTTTTGAAAATCATACAAATATAAAAATGGGAGAAAAATACCAGGCGCCCAGCATGCCTGAGCAAGCAAATTTTGATTTTAGGAATTCTTTAAAGTCGTATAACTTTTGAACGGCTGCACGGATTTTGATCAAATTTTTTGTGAAAGATAGTAAATTACGTCAGCTTTCAAATGAAGTATATTACATGGGCGTGGCATAAACAGTTTAGTTGGAAAACAAGTATTTTTAAATGCAAATTTCCTAATTAAATGGGCAATGCCACGCCCACTAATTAGATATCCTCGAAAAGCTGGAAAAATTTCCTAATTTTTGCAAAAAATTTCATCAAAATCAGAGCAGTAGTTCCGAAGTTATGGGCCCCGCAAGTTCACGTTCATTCGTGTGGTCGTCATTTTGAAAATCATGCAAATAAAAAATTGGGAGAAAAATACCAGGCGCCCAGCATGCCTGAGCAAGCAAATTTTGATTTTAGGAATTCTTTAAAGTCGTATAACTTTTGAACGGCTGCACGGATTTTGATCAAATTTTTTGTGAAAGATAGTAAATTACGTCAGCTTTCAAATGAAGTATATTACATGGGCGTGACATAAACAGTTTAGTTGGAAAACAAGTATTTTTAAATGCAAATTTCCTAATTAAATGGGCAATGCCACGCCCACTAATTAGATATCCTCGAAAAGCTGGAGAAATTTCCTAATTTTTGCAAAAAATTGCATCGAAATCGGAGCAGTAGTTCCGAAGTTATGAGCCAAGCAAGTTCACGTTCATTCGTGTGGTCGTCTTTTTGAAAATCATACAAATATAAAAATGGGAGAAAAATACCAGGCGCCCAGCATGCCTGAGCAAGCAAATTTTGACTTTAGGAATTCTTTAAAGTCGTATAACTTTTGAACGGCTGCACGGATTTTGATCAAATTTTTTGTGAAAGATAGTAAATTACGCCAGCTTTCAAAGGAAGTATATTATATGGGCGTGGCATAAACAGTTTAGTTAGAAAACAAGTATTTTTAAATGCAAATTTCCTAATTAAATGGGCAATGCCACGCCCACTAATTAGATATCCTCGAAAAGCTGGAGAAATTTCCTAATTTTGGCAAAAAATTTCATCGAAATCGGAGCAGTAGTTCCGAAGTTATGGGCCCCGCAAGTTCACGTTCATTCGTGTGGTCGTCATTTTGAAAATCATGCAAATAAAAAATTGGGAGAAAAATACCAGGCGCCCAGCATGCCTGAGCAAGCAAATTTTGATTTTAGGAATTCTTTAAAGTCGTATAACTTTTGAACGGCTGCACGGATTTTGATCAAATTTTTTGTGAAAGATAGTAAATTACGTCAGCTTTCAAATGAAGTATATTACATGGGCGTGACATAAACAGTTTAGTTGGAAAACAAGTATTTTTAAATGCAAATTTCCTAATTAAATGGGCAATGCCACGCCCACTAATTAGATATCCTCGAAAAGCTGGAGAAATTTCCTAATTTTTGCAAAAAATTGCATCGAAATCGGAGCAGTAGTTCCGAAGTTATGAGCCAAGCAAGTTCACGTTCATTCGTGTGGTCGTCTTTTTGAAAATCATACAAATATAAAAATGGGAGAAAAATACCAGGCGCCCAGCATGCCTGAGCAAGCAAATTTTGATTTTAGGAATTCTTTAAAGTCGTATAACTTTTGAACGGCTGCACGGATTTTGATCAAATTTTTGTGAAAGATAGTAAATTACGCCAGCTTTCAAAGGAAGTATATTATATGGGCGTGGCATAAACAGTTTAGTTGGAAAACAAGTATTTTTAAATGCAAATTTCCTAATTAAATGGGCAATGCCACGCCCACTAATTAGATATCCTCGAAAAGCTGGAGAAATTTGCTAATTTTTGCAAAAAATTTCATCGAAATCGGAGCAGTAGTTCCGAAGTTATGAGCCAAGCAAGTTCACGTTCATTCGTGTGGTCGTCTTTTTGAAAATCATACAAATATAAAAATGGGAGAAAAATACCAGGCGCCCAGCATGCCTGAGCAAGCAAATTTTGACTTTAGGAATTCTTTAAAGTCGTATAACTTTTGAACGGCTGCACGGATTTTGATCAAATTTTTTGTGAAAGATAGTAAATTACGTCAGCTTTCAAATGAAGTATATTACATGGGCGTGGCATAAACAGTTTAGTTGGAAAACAAGTATTTTTAAATGCAAATTTCCTAATTAAATGGGCAATGCCACGCCCACTAATTAGATATCCTCGAAAAGCTGGAAAAATTTCCTAATTTTTGCAAAAAATTTCATCAAAATCAGAGCAGTAGTTCCGAAGTTATGGGCCCCGCAAGTTCACGTTCATTCGTGTGGTCGTCATTTTGAAAATCATGCAAATAAAAAATTGGGAGAAAAATACCAGGCGCCCAGCATGCCTGAGCAAGCAAATTTTGATTTTAGGAATTCTTTAAAGTCGTATAACTTTTGAACGGCTGCACGGATTTTGATCAAATTTTTTGTGAAAGATAATAAATTACGTCAGCTTTCAAATGAAGTATATTACATGGGCGTGACATAAACAGTTTAGTTGGAAAACAAGTATTTTTAAATGCAAATTTCCTAATTAAATGGGCAATGCCACGCCCACTAATTAGATATCCTCGAAAAGCTGGAGAAATTTCCTAATTTTTGCAAAAAATTGCATCGAAATCGGAGCAGTAGTTCCGAAGTTATGAGCCAAGCAAGTTCACGTTCATTCGTGTGGTCGTCTTTTTGAAAATCATACAAATATAAAAATGGGAGAAAAATACCAGGCGCCCAGCATGCCTGAGCAAGCAAATTTTGACTTTAGGAATTCTTTAAAGTCGTATAACTTTTGAACGGCTGCACGGATTTTGATCAAATTTTTTGTGAAAGATAGTAAATTACGCCAGCTTTCAAAGGAAGTATATTATATGGGCGTGACATAAACAGTTTAGTTGGAAAACAAGTATTTTTAAATGCAAATTTCCTAATTAAATGGGCAATGCCACGCCCACTAATTAGATATCCTCGAAAAGCTGGAGAAATTTCCTAATTTTTGCAAAAAATTGCATCGAAATCGGAGCAGTAGTTCCGAAGTTATGAGCCAAGCAAGTTCACGTTCATTCGTGTGGTCGTCTTTTTGAAAATCATACAAATATAAAAATGGGAGAAAAATACCAGGCGCCCAGCATGCCTGAGCAAGCAAATTTTGACTTTAGGAATTCTTTAAAGTCGTATAACTTTTGAACGGCTGCACGGATTTTGATCAAATTTTTTGTGAAAGATAGTAAATTACGCCAGCTTTCAAAGGAAGTATATTATATGGGCGTGGCATAAACAGTTTAGTTGGAAAACAAGTATTTTTAAATGCAAATTTCCTAATTAAATGGGCAATGCCACGCCCACTAATTAGATATCCTCGAAAAGCTGGAGAAATTTCCTAATTTTGGCAAAAAATTTCATCGAAATCGGAGCAGTAGTTCCGAAGTTATGGGCCCCGCAAGTTCACGTTCATTCGTGTGGTCGTCATTTTGAAAATCATGCAAATAAAAAATTGGGAGAAAAATACCAGGCGCCCAGCATGCCTGAGCAAGCAAATTTTGATTTTAGGAATTCTTTAAAGTCGTATAACTTTTGAACGGCTGCACGGATTTTGATCAAATTTTTTGTGAAAGATAGTAAATTACGTCAGCTTTCAAATGAAGTATATTACATGGGCGTGACATAAACAGTTTAGTTGGAAAACAAGTATTTTTAAATGCAAATTTCCTAATTAAATGGGCAATGCCACGCCCACTAATTAGATATCCTCGAAAAGCTGGAGAAATTTCCTAATTTTTGCAAAAAATTGCATCGAAATCGGAGCAGTAGTTCCGAAGTTATGAGCCAAGCAAGTTCACGTTCATTCGTGTGGTCGTCTTTTTGAAAATCATACAAATATAAAAATGGGAGAAAAATACCAGGCGCCCAGCATGCCTGAGCAAGCAAATTTTGATTTTAGGAATTCTTTAAAGTCGTATAACTTTTGAACGGCTGCACGGATTTTGATCAAATTTTTTGTGAAAGATAGTAAATTACGCCAGCTTTCAAAGGAAGTATATTATATGGGCGTGGCATAAACAGTTTAGTTGGAAAACAAGTATTTTTAAATGCAAATTTCCTAATTAAATGGGCAATGCCACGCCCACTAATTAGATATCCTCGAAAAGCTGGAGAAATTTCCTAATTTTTGCAAAAAATTTCATCGAAATCGGAGCAGTAGTTCCGAAGTTATGAGCCAAGCAAGTTCACGTTCATTCGTGTGGTCGTCTTTTTGAAAATCATACAAATATAAAAATGGGAGAAAAATACCAGGCGCCCAGCATGCCTGAGCAAGCAAATTTTGACTTTAGGAATTCTTTAAAGTCGTATAACTTTTGAACGGCTGCACGGATTTTGATCAAATTTTTTGTGAAAGATAGTAAATTACGCCAGCTTTCAAAGGAAGTATATTATATGGGCGTGGCATAAACAGTTTAGTTGGAAAACAAGTATTTTTAAATGCAAATTTCCTAATTAAATGGGCAATGCCACGCCCACTAATTAGATATCCTCGAAAAGCTGGAGAAATTTCCTAATTTTTGCAAAAAATTTCATCAAAATCAGAGCAGTAGTTCCGAAGTTATGGGCCCCGCAAGTTCACGTTCATTCGTGTGGTCGTCATTTTGAAAATCATGCAAATAAAAAATTGGGAGAAAAATACCAGGCGCCCAGCATGCCTGAGCAAGCAAATTTTGATTTTAGGAATTCTTTAAAGTCGTATAACTTTTGAACGGCTGCACGGATTTTGATCAAATTTTTTGTGAAAGATAGTAAATTACGTCAGCTTTCAAATGAAGTATATTACATGGGCGTGGCATAAACAGTTTAGTTGGAAAACAAGTATTTTTAAATGCAAATTTCCTAATTAAATGGGCAATGCCACGCCCACTAATTAGATATCCTCGAAAAGCTGGAGAAATTTCCTAATTTTTGCAAAAAATTGCATCGAAATCGGAGCAGTAGTTCCGAAGTTATGAGCCAAGCAAGTTCACGTTCATTCGTGTGGTCGTCTTTTTGAAAATCATACAAATATAAAAATGGGAGAAAAATACCAGGCGCCCAGCATGCCTGAGCAAGCAAATTTTGATTTTAGGAATTCTTTAAAGTCGTATAACTTTTGAACGGCTGCACGGATTTTGATCAAATTTTTTGTGAAAGATAGTAAATTACGCCAGCTTTCAAAGGAAGTATATTATATGGGCGTGGCATAAACAGTTTAGTTGGAAAACAAGTATTTTTAAATGCAAATTTCCTAATTAAATGGGCAATGCCACGCCCACTAATTAGATATCCTCGAAAAGCTGGAGAAATTTCCTAATTTTTGCAAAAAATTTCATCGAAATCGGAGCAGTAGTTCCGAAGTTATGAGCCAAGCAAGTTCACGTTCATTCGTGTGGTCGTCTTTTTGAAAATCATACAAATATAAAAATGGGAGAAAAATACCAGGCGCCCAGCATGCCTGAGCAAGCAAATTTTGACTTTAGGAATTTTTTAAAGTCGTATAACTTTTGAACGGCTGCACGGATTTTGATCAAATTTTTTGTGAAAGATAGTAAATTACGCCAGCTTTCAAAGGAAGTATATTATATGGGCGTGGCATAAACAGTTTAGTTGGAAAACAAGTATTTTTAAATGCAAATTTCCTAATTAAATGGGCAATGCCACGCCCACTAATTAGATATCCTCGAAAAGCTGGAGAAATTTCCTAATTTTTGCAAAAAATTTCATCAAAATCAGAGCAGTAGTTCCGAAGTTATGGGCCCCGCAAGTTCACGTTCATTCGTGTGGTCGTCATTTTGAAAATCATGCAAATAAAAAATTGGGAGAAAAATACCAGGCGCCCAGCATGCCTGAGCAAGCAAATTTTGATTTTAGGAATTCTTTAAAGTCGTATAACTTTTGAACGGCTGCACGGATTTTGATCAAATTTTTTGTGAAAGATAGTAAATTACGTCAGCTTTCAAATGAAGTATATTACATGGGCGTGGCATAAACAGTTTAGTTGGAAAACAAGTATTTTTAAATGCAAATTTCCTAATTAAATGGGCAATGCCACGCCCACTAATTAGATATCCTCGAAAAGCTGGAGAAATTTCCTAATTTTTGCAAAAAATTGCATCGAAATCGGAGCAGTAGTTCCGAAGTTATGAGCCAAGCAAGTTCACGTTCATTCGTGTGGTCGTCTTTTTGAAAATCATACAAATATAAAAATGGGAGAAAAATACCAGGCGCCCAGCATGCCTGAGCAAGCAAATTTTGATTTTAGGAATTCTTTAAAGTCATATAACTTTTGAACGGCTGCACGGATTTTGATCAAATTTTTTGTGAAAGATAGTAAATTACGTCAGCTTTCAAATGAAGTATATTACATGGGCGTGGCATAAACAGTTTAGTTGGAAAACAAGTATTTTTGAATGCAAATTTCCTAATTAAATGGGCAATGCCACGCCCACTAATTAGATATCCTCGAAAAGCTGGAGAAATTTCCTAATTTTTGCAAAAAATTTCATCGAAATCGGAGCAGTAGTTCCGAAGTTATGAGCCAAGCAAGTTCACGTTCATTCGTGTGGTCGTCTTTTTGAAAATCATACAAATATAAAAATGGGAGAAAAATACCAGGCGCCCAGCATGCCTGAGCAAGCAAATTTTGACTTTAGGAATTCTTTAAAGTCGTATAACTTTTGAACGGCTGCACGGATTTTGATCAAATTTTTTGTGAAAGATAGTAAATTACGCCAGCTTTCAAAGGAAGTATATTATATGGGCGTGGCATAAACAGTTTAGTTGGAAAACAAGTATTTTTAAATGCAAATTTCCTAATTAAATGGGCAATGCCACGCCCACTAATTAGATATCCTCGAAAAGCTGGAGAAATTTCCTAATTTTTGCAAAAAATTTCATCAAAATCAGAGCAGTAGTTCCGAAGTTATGGGCCCCGCAAGTTCACGTTCATTCGTGTGGTCGTCATTTTGAAAATCATGCAAATAAAAAATTGGGAGAAAAATACCAGGCGCCCAGCATGCCTGAGCAAGCAAATTTTGATTTTAGGAATTCTTTAAAGTCGTATAACTTTTGAACGGCTGCACGGATTTTGATCAAATTTTTTGTGAAAGATAGTAAATTACGTCAGCTTTCAAATGAAGTATATTACATGGGCGTGGCATAAACAGTTTAGTTGGAAAACAAGTATTTTTAAATGCAAATTTCCTAATTAAATGGGCAATGCCACGCCCACTAATTAGATATCCTCGAAAAGCTGGAGAAATTTCCTAATTTTTGCAAAAAATTGCATCGAAATCGGAGCAGTAGTTCCGAAGTTATGAGCCAAGCAAGTTCACGTTCATTCGTGTGGTCGTCTTTTTGAAAATCATACAAATATAAAAATGGGAGAAAAATACCAGGCGCCCAGCATGCCTGAGCAAGCAAATTTTGATTTTAGGAATTCTTTAAAGTCGTATAACTTTTGAACGGCTGCACGGATTTTGATCAAATTTTTTGTGAAAGATAGTAAATTACGTCAGCTTTCAAATGAAGTATATTACATGGGCGTGGCATAAACAGTTTAGTTGGAAAACAAGTATTTTTAAATGCAAATTTCCTAATTAAATGGGCAATGCCACGCCCACTAATTAGATATCCTCGAAAAGCTGGAGAAATTTCCTAATTTTTGCAAAAAATTTCATCGAAATCGGAGCAGTAGTTCCGAAGTTATGAGCCAAGCAAGTTCACGTTCATTCGTGTGGTCGTCTTTTTGAAAATCATACAAATATAAAAATGGGAGAAAAATACCAGGCGCCCAGCATGCCTGAGCAAGCAAATTTTGACTTTAGGAATTCTTTAAAGTCGTATAACTTTTGAACGGCTGCACGGATTTTGATCAAATTTTTTGTGAAAGATAGTAAATTACGTCAGCTTTCAAATGAAGTATATTACATGGGCGTGGCATAAACAGTTTAGTTGGAAAACAAGTATTTTTAAATGCAAATTTCCTAATTAAATGGGCAATGCCACGCCCACTAATTAGATACCCTCGAAAAGCTGGAGAAATTTCCTAATTTTTGCAAAAAATTTCATCGAAATCGGAGCAGTAGTTCCGAAGTTATGAGCCAAGCAAGTTCACGTTCATTCGTGTGGTCGTCTTTTTGAAAATCATACAAATATAAAAATGGGAGAAAAATACCAGGCGCCCAGCATGCCTGAGCAAGCAAATTTTGATTTTAGGAATTCTTTAAAGTCGTATAACTTTTGAACGGCTGCACGGATTTTGATCAAATTTTTTGTGAAAGATAGTAAATTACGTCAGCTTTCAAATGAAGTATATTACATGGGCGTGGCATAAACAGTTTAGTTGGAAAACAAGTATTTTTAAATGCAAATTTCCTAATTAAATGGGCAATGCCACGCCCACTAATTAGATATCCTCGAAAAGCTGGAAAAATTTCCTAATTTTTGCAAAAAATTTCATCAAAATCAGAGCAGTAGTTCCGAAGTTATGGGCCCCGCAAGTTCACGTTCATTCGTGTGGTCGTCATTTTGAAAATCATGCAAATAAAAAATTGGGAGAAAAATACCAGGCGCCCAGCATGCCTGAGCAAGCAAATTTTGATTTTAGGAATTCTTTAAAGTCGTATAACTTTTGAACGGCTGCACGGATTTTGATCAAATTTTTTGTGAAAGATAATAAATTACGTCAGCTTTCAAATGAAGTATATTACATGGGCGTGACATAAACAGTTTAGTTGGAAAACAAGTATTTTTAAATGCAAATTTCCTAATTAAATGGGCAATGCCACGCCCACTAATTAGATATCCTCGAAAAGCTGGAGAAATTTCCTAATTTTTGCAAAAAATTGCATCGAAATCGGAGCAGTAGTTCCGAAGTTATGAGCCAAGCAAGTTCACGTTCATTCGTGTGGTCGTCTTTTTGAAAATCATACAAATATAAAAATGGGAGAAAAATACCAGGCGCCCAGCATGCCTGAGCAAGCAAATTTTGACTTTAGGAATTCTTTAAAGTCGTATAACTTTTGAACGGCTGCACGGATTTTGATCAAATTTTTTGTGAAAGATAGTAAATTACGCCAGCTTTCAAAGGAAGTATATTATATGGGCGTGGCATAAACAGTTTAGTTGGAAAACAAGTATTTTTAAATGCAAATTTCCTAATTAAATGGGCAATGCCACGCCCACTAATTAGATATCCTCGAAAAGCTGGAGAAATTTCCTAATTTTGGCAAAAAATTTCATCGAAATCGGAGCAGTAGTTCCGAAGTTATGGGCCCCGCAAGTTCACGTCCATTCGTGTGGTCGTCATTTTGAAAATCATGCAAATAAAAAATTGGGAGAAAAATACCAGGCGCCCAGCATGCCTGAGCAAGCAAATTTTGATTTTAGGAATTCTTTAAAGTCGTATAACTTTTGAACGGCTGCACGGATTTTGATCAAATTTTTTGTGAAAGATAGTAAATTACGTCAGCTTTCAAATGAAGTATATTACATGGGCGTGACATAAACAGTTTAGTTGGAAAACAAGTATTTTTAAATGCAAATTTCCTAATTAAATGGGCAATGCCACGCCCACTAATTAGATATCCTCGAAAAGCTGGAGAAATTTCCTAATTTTTGCAAAAAATTGCATCGAAATCGGAGCAGTAGTTCCGAAGTTATGAGCCAAGCAAGTTCACGTTCATTCGTGTGGTCGTCTTTTTGAAAATCATACAAATATAAAAATGGGAGAAAAATACCAGGCGCCCAGCATGCCTGAGCAAGCAAATTTTGATTTTAGGAATTCTTTAAAGTCGTATAACTTTTGAACGGCTGCACGGATTTTGATCAAATTTTTTGTGAAAGATAGTAAATTACGCCAGCTTTCAAAGGAAGTATATTATATGGGCGTGGCATAAACAGTTTAGTTGGAAAACAAGTATTTTTAAATGCAAATTTCCTAATTAAATGGGCAATGCCACGCCCACTAATTAGATATCCTCGAAAAGCTGGAGAAATTTCCTAATTTTTGCAAAAAATTTCATCGAAATCGGAGCAGTAGTTCCGAAGTTATGAGCCAAGCAAGTTCACGTTCATTCGTGTGGTCGTCTTTTTGAAAATCATACAAATATAAAAATGGGAGAAAAATACCAGGCGCCCAGCATGCCTGAGCAAGCAAATTTTGACTTTAGGAATTCTTTAAAGTCGTATAACTTTTGAACGGCTGCACGGATTTTGATCAAATTTTTTGTGAAAGATAGTAAATTACGTCAGCTTTCAAATGAAGTATATTACATGGGCGTGGCATAAACAGTTTAGTTGGAAAACAAGTATTTTTAAATGCAAATTTCCTAATTAAATGGGCAATGCCACGCCCACTAATTAGATATCCTCGAAAAGCTGGAGAAATTTCCTAATTTTGGCAAAAAATTTCATCGAAATCGGAGCAGTAGTTCCGAAGTTATGGGCCCCGCAAGTTCACGTTCATTCGTGTGGTCGTCATTTTGAAAATCATGCAAATAAAAAATTGGGAGAAAAATACCAGGCGCCCAGCATGCCTGAGCAAGCAAATTTTGATTTTAGGAATTCTTTAAAGTCGTATAACTTTTGAACGGCTGCACGGATTTTGATCAAATTTTTTGTGAAAGATAGTAAATTACGCCAGCTTTCAAAGGAAGTATATTATATGGGCGTGGCATAAACAGTTTAGTTGGAAAACAAGTATTTTTAAATGCAAATTTCCTAATTAAATGGGCAATGCCACGCCCACTAATTAGATATCCTCGAAAAGCTGGAGAAATTTCCTAATTTTTGCAAAAAATTGCATCGAAATCGGAGCAGTAGTTCCGAAGTTATGGGCCCCGCAAGTTCACGTTCATTCGTGTGGTCGTCTTTTTGAAAATCATACAAATATAAAAATGGGAGAAAAATACCAGGCGCCCAGCATGCCTGAGCAAGCAAATTTTGATTTTAGGAATTCTTTAAAGTCGTATAACTTTTGAACGGCTGCACGGATTTTGATCAAATTTTTTGTGAAAGATAGTAAATTACGCCAGCTTTCAAATGAAGTATATTACATGGGCGTGGCATAAACAGTTTAGTTGGAAAACAAGTATTTTTAAATGCAAATTTCCTAATTAAATGGGCAATGCCACGCCCACTAATTAGATATCCTCGAAAAGCTGGAGAAATTTCCTAATTTTTGCAAAAAATTTCATCGAAATCGGAGCAGTAGTTCCGAAGTTATGAGCCAAGCAAGTTCACGTTCATTCGTGTGGTCGTCTTTTTGAAAATCATACAAATATAAAAATGGGAGAAAAATACCAGGCGCCCAGCATGCCTGAGCAAGCAAATTTTGATTTTAGGAATTTTTTAAAGTCGTATAACTTTTGAACGGCTGCACGGATTTTGATCAAATTTTTTGTGAAAGATAGTAAATTACGCCAGCTTTCAAAGGAAGTATATTATATGGGCGTGGCATAAACAGTTTAGTTGGAAAACAAGTATTTTTAAATGCAAATTTCCTAATTAAATGGGCAATGCCACGCCCACTAATTAGATATCCTCGAAAAGCTGGAGAAATTTCCTAATTTTTGCAAAAAATTTCATCGAAATCGGAGCAGTAGTTCCGACGTTATGAGCCAAGCAAGTTCACGTTCATTCGTGTGGTCGTCTTTTTGAAAATCATACAAATATAATAATGGGAGAAAAATACCAGGCGCCCAGCATGCCTGAGCAAGCAAATTTTGATTTTAGGAATTCTTTAAAGTCGTATAACTTTTGAACGGCTGCACGGATTTTGATCAAATTTTTTGTGAAAGATAGTAAATTACGCCAGCTTTCAAAGGAAGTATATTATATGGGCGTGGCATAAACAGTTTAGTTGGAAAACAAGTATTTTTAAATGCAAATTTCCTAATTAAATGGGCAATGCCACGCCCACTAATTAGATATCCTCGAAAAGCTGGAAAAATTTCCTAATTTTTGCAAAAAATTTCATCAAAATCAGAGCAGTAGTTCCGAAGTTATGGGCCCCGCAAGTTCACGTTCATTCGTGTGGTCGTCATTTTGAAAATCATGCAAATAAAAAATTGGGAGAAAAATACCAGGCGCCCAGCATGCCTGAGCAAGCAAATTTTGATTTTAGGAATTCTTTAAAGTCGTATAACTTTTGAACGGCTGCACGGATTTTGATCAAATTTTTTGTGAAAGATAGTAAATTACGCCAGCTTTCAAAGGAAGTATATTATATGGGCGTGGCATAAACAGTTTAATTGGAAAACAAGTATTTTTAAATGCAAATTTCCTAATTAAATGGACAATGCCACGCCCACTAATTAGATATCCTCGAAAAGCTGGAGAAATTTCCTAATTTTTGCAAAAAATTTCATCGAAATCGGAGCAGTAGTTCCGAAGTTATGAGCCAAGCAAGTTCACGTTCATTCGTGTGGTCGTCTTTTTGAAAATCATACAAATATAAAAATGGGAGAAAAATACCAGGCGCCCAGCATGCCTGAGCAAGCAAATTTTGATTTTAGGAATTTTTTAAAGTCGTATAACTTTTGAACGGCTGCACGGATTTTGATCAAATTTTTTGTGAAAGATAGTAAATTACGCCAGCTTTCAAAGGAAGTATATTATATGGGCGTGGCATAAACAGTTTAGTTGGAAAACAAGTATTTTTAAATGCAAATTTCCTAATTAAATGGGCAATGCCACGCCCACTAATTAGATATCCTCGAAAAGCTGGAGAAATTTCCTAATTTTTGCAAAAAATTTCATCGAAATCGGAACAGTAGTTCCGAAGTTATGAGCCAAGCAAGTTCACGTTCATTCGTGTGGTCGTCTTTTTGAAAATCATACAAATATAATAATGGGAGAAAAATACCAGGCGCCCAGCATGCCTGAGCAAGCAAATTTTGATTTTAGGAATTCTTTAAAGTCGTATAACTTTTGAACGGCTGCACGGATTTTGATCAAATTTTTTGTGAAAGATAGTAAATTACGCCAGCTTTCAAAGGAAGTATATTATATGGGCGTGGCATAAACAGTTTAGTTGGAAAACAAGTATTTTTAAATGCAAATTTCCTAATTAAATGGGCAATGCCACGCCCACTAATTAGATATCCTCGAAAAGCTGGAGAAATTTCCTAATTTTTGCAAAAAATTTCATCTAAATCAGAGCAGTAGTTCCGAAGTTATGAGCCCCGCAAGTTCACGTTCATTCGTGTGGTCGTCATTTTGAAAATCATGCAAATAAAAAATTGGGAGAAAAATACCAGGCGCCCAGCATGCCTGAGCAAGCAAATTTTGATTTTAGGAATTCTTTAAAGTCGTATAACTTTTGAACGGCTGCACGGATTTTGATCAAATTTTTTGTGAAAGATAGTAAATTACGTCAGCTTTCAAATGAAGTATATTACATGGGCGTGGCATAAACAGTTTAGTTGGAAAACAAGTATTTTTAAATGCAAATTTCCTAATTAAATGGGCAATGCCACGCCCACTAATTAGATATCCTCGAAAAGCTGGAGAAATTTCCTAATTTTTGCAAAAAATTTCATCGAAATCGGAGCAGTAGTTCCGAAGTTATGAGCCAAGCAAGTTCACGTTCATTCGTGTGGTCGTCTTTTTGAAAATCATACAAATATAAAAATGGGAGAAAAATACCAGGCGCCCAGCATGCCTGAGCAAGCAAATTTTGATTTTAGGAATTTTTTAAAGTCGTATAACTTTTGAACGGCTGCACGGATTTTGATCAAATTTTTTGTGAAAGATAGTAAATTACGCCAGCTTTCAAAGGAAGTATATTATATGGGCGTGGCATAAACAGTTTAGTTGGAAAACAAGTATTTTTAAATGCAAATTTCCTAATTAAATGGGCAATGCCACGCCCACTAATTAGATATCCTCGAAAAGCTGGAGAAATTTCCTAATTTTTGCAAAAAATTTCATCGAAATCGGAGCAGTAGTTCCGAAGTTATGAGCCAAGCAAGTTCACGTTCATTCGTGTGGTCGTCTTTTTGAAAATCATACAAATATAATAATGGGAGAAAAATACCAGGCGCCCAGCATGCCTGAGCAAGCAAATTTTGATTTTAGGAATTTTTTAAAGTCGTATAACTTTTGAACGGCTGCACGGATTTTGATCAAATTTTTTGTGAAAGATAGTAAATTACGCCAGCTTTCAAAGGAAGTATATTACATGGGCGTGGCATAAACAGTTTAGTTGGAAAACAAGTATTTTTAAATGCAAATTTCCTAATTAAATGGGCAATGCCACGCCCACTAATTAGATATCCTTGAAAAGCTGGAGAAATTCCCTAATTTTTGCAAAAAATTTCATCAAAATCAGAGCAGTAGTTCCGAAGTTATGAGCCCCGCAAGTTCACGTTCATTCGTGTGGTCGTCTTTTTGAAAATCATACAAATATAAAAATGGGAGAAAAATACCAGGCGCCCAGCATGCCTGAGCAAGCAAATTTTGATTTTAGGAATTCTTTAAAGTCGTATAACTTTTGAACGGCTGCACGGATTTTGATCAAATTTTTTGTGAAAGATAGTAAATTACGTCAGCTTTCAAATGAAGTATATTACATGGGCGTGGCATAAACAGTTTAGTTGGAAAACAAGTATTTTTAAATGCAAATTTCCTAATTAAATGGGCAATGCCACGCCCACTAATTAGATATCCTCGAAAAGCTGGAGAAATTTCCTAATTTTTGCAAAAAATTTCATCGAAATCGGAGCAGTAGTTCCGAAGTTATGAGCCAAGCAAGTTCACGTTCATTCGTGTGGTCGTCTTTTTGAAAATCATACAAATATAAAAATGGGAGAAAAATACCAGGCGCCCAGCATGCCTGAGAAAGCAAATTTTGATTTTAGGAATTCTTTAAAGTCGTATAACTTTTGAACGGCTGCACGGATTTTGATCAAATTTTTTGTGAAAGATAGTAAATTACGCCAGCTTTCAAAGGAAGTATATTATATGGGCGTGGCATAAACAGTTTAGTTGGAAAACAAGTATTTTTAAATGCAAATTTCCTAATTAAATGGGCAATGCCACGCCCACTAATTAGATATCATCGAAAAGCTGGAGAAATTTCCTAATTTTTGCAAAAAATTTCATCTAAATCAGAGCAGTAGTTCCGAAGTTATGAGCCCCGCAAGTTCACGTTCATTCGTGTGGTCGTCATTTTGAAAATCATGCAAATAAAAAATTGGGAGAAAAATACCAGGCGCCCAGCATGCCTGAGCAAGCAAATTTTGATTTTAGGAATTCTTTAAAGTCGTATAACTTTTGAACGGCTGCACGGATTTTGATCAAATTTTTTGTGAAAGATAGTAAATTACGTCAGCTTTCAAATGAAGTATATTATATGGGCGTGGCATAAACAGTTTAGTTGGAAAACAAGTATTTTTAAATGCAAATTTCCTAATTAAATGGGCAATGCCACGCCCACTAATTAGATATCCTCGAAAAGCTGGAGAAATTTCCTAATTTTTGCAAAAAATTTCATCAAAATCAGAGCAGTAGTTCCGAAGTTATGAGCCCCGCAAGTTCACGTTCATTCGTGTGGTCGTCATTTTGAAAATCATGCAAATAAAAAATTGGGAGAAAAATACCAGGCGCCCAGCATGCCTGAGCAAGCAAATTTTGATTTTAGGAATTCTTTAAAGTCGTATAACTTTTGAACGGCTGCACGGATTTTGATCAAATTTTTTGTGAAAGATAGTAAATTACGTCAGCTTTCAAATGAAGTATATTACATGGGCGTGGCATAAACAGTTTAGTTGGAAAACAAGTATTTTTAAATGCAAATTTCCTAATTAAATGGGCAATGCCACGCCCACTAATTAGATATCCTCGAAAAGCTGGAGAAATTTCCTAATTTTTGCAAAAAATTTCATCGAAATCGGAGCAGTAGTTCCGAAGTTATGAGCCAAGCAAGTTCACGTTCATTCGTGTGGTCGTCTTTTTGAAAATCATACAAATATAAAAATGGGAGAAAAATACCAGGCGCCCAGCATGCCTGAGCAAGCAAATTTTGATTTTAGGAATTCTTTAAAGTCGTATAACTTTTGAACGGCTGCACGGATTTTGATCAAATTTTTTGTGAAAGATAGTAAATTACGCCAGCTTTCAAAGGAAGTATATTATAAGGGCGTGGCATCAACAGTTTAGTTGGAAAACAAGTATTTTTAAATGCAAATTTCCTAATTAAATGGACAATGCCACGCCCACTAATTAGATATCCTCGAAAAGCTGGAGAAATTTCCTAATTTTTGCAAAAAATTTCATCGAAATCGGAGCAGTAGTTCCGAAGTTATGAGCCAAGCAAGTTCACGTTCATTCGTGTGGTCGTCTTTTTGAAAATCATACAAATATAATAATGGGAGAAAAATACCAGGCGCCCAGCATGCCTGAGCAAGCAAATTTTGATTTTAGGAATTTTTTAAAGTCGTATAACTTTTGAACGGCTGCACGGATTTTGATCAAATTTTTTGTGAAAGATAGTAAATTACGCCAGCTTTCAAAGGAAGTATATTATATGGGCGTGGCATAAACAGTTTAGTTGGAAAACAAGTATTTTTAAATGCAAATTTCCTAATTAAATGGGCAATGCCACGCCCACTAATGAGATATCCTTGAAAAGCTGGAGAAATTCCCTAATTTTTGCAAAAAATTTCATCAAAATCAGAGCAGTAGTTCCGAAGTTATGAGCCCCGCAATTTCACGTTCATTCGTGTGGTCGTCTTTTTGAAAATCATACAAATATAAAAATGGGAGAAAAATACCAGGCGCCCAGCATGCCTGAGCAAGCAAATTTTGATTTTAGAAATTCTTTAAAGTCGTATAACTTTTGAACGGCTGCACGGATTTTGATCAAATTTTTTGTGAAAGATAGTAAATTACGTCAGCTTTCAAATGAAGTATATTACATGGGCGTGGCATAAACAGTTTAGTTGGAAAACAAGTATTTTTAAATGCAAATTTCCTAATTAAATGGGCAATGCCACGCCCACTAATTAGATATCCTCGAAAAGCTGGAGAAATTTCCTAATTTTTGCAAAAAATTTCATCAAAATCAGAGCAGTAGTTCCGAAGTTATGAGCCCCGCAAGTTCACGTTCATTCGTGTGGTCGTCATTTTGAAAATCATGCAAATAAAAAATTGGGAGAAAAATACCAGGCGCCCAGCATGCCTGAGCAAGCAAATTTTGATTTTAGGAATTCTTTAAAGTCGTATAACTTTTGAACGGCTGCACGGATTTTGATGAAATTTTCTGCGAAAGATAGTAAATTACGTCAGCTTTCAAATGAAGTATATTACATGGGCGTGGCATAAACAGTTTAGTTGGAAAACAAGTATTTTTAAATGCAAATTTCCTAATTAAATGGGCAATGCCACGCCCACTAATTAGATATCCTCGAAAAGCTGGAGAAATTTCCTAATTTTTGCAAAAAATTTCATCGAAATCGGAGCAGTAGTTCCGAAGTTATGAGCCAAGCAAGTTCACGTTCATTCGTGTGGTCGTCTTTTTGAAAATCATACAAATATAATAATGGGAGAAAAATACCAGGCGCCCAGCATGCCTGAGCAAGCAAATTTTGATTTTAGGAATTTTTTAAAGTCGTATAACTTTTGAACGGCTGCACGGATTTTGATCAAATTTATTGTGAAAGATAGTAAATTACGTCAGCTTTCAAAGGAAGTATATTATATGGGCGAGGCATAAACAGTTTAGTTGGAAAACAAGTATTTTTAAATGCAAATTTCCTAATTAAATGGGCAATGCCACGCCCACTAATTAGATATCCTCGAAAAGCTGGAGAAATTTCCTAATTTTTGCAAAAAATTTCATCGAAATCGGAGCAGTAGTTCCGAAGTTATGAGCCAAGCAAGTTCACGTTCATTCGTGTGGTCGTCTTTTTGAAAATCATACAAATATAATAATGGGAGAAAAATACCAGGCGCCCAGCATGCCTGAGCAAGCAAATTTTGATTTTAGGAATTTTTTAAAGTCGTATAACTTTTGAACGGCTGCACGGATTTTGATCAAATTTATTGTGAAAGATAGTAAATTACGTCAGCTTTCAAAGGAAGTATATTATATGGGCGAGGCATAAACAGTTTAGTTGGAAAACAAGTATTTTTAAATGCAAATTTCCTAATTAAATGGGCAATGCCACGCCCACTAATTAGATATCCTCGAAAAGCTGGAGAAATTTCCTAATTTTTGCAAAAAATTTCATCGAAATCGGAGCAGTAGTTCCGAAGTTATGAGCCAAGCAAGTTCACGTTCATTCGTGTGGTCGTCTTTTTGAAAATCATACAAATATAATAATGGGAGAAAAATACCAGGCGCCCAGCATGCCTGAGCAAGCAAATTTTGATTTTAGGAATTTTTTAAAGTCGTATAACTTTTGAACGGCTGCACGGATTTTGATCAAATTTTTTGTGAAAGATAGTAAATTACGCCAGCTTTCAAAGGAAGTATATTATAAGGGCGTGGCATCAACAGTTTAGTTGGAAAACAAGTATTTTTAAATGCAAATTTCCTAATTAAATGGGCAATGCCACGCCCACTAATTAGATATCCTCGAAAAGCTGGAGAAATTTCCTAATTTTTGCAAAAAATTTCATCGAAATCGGAGCAGTAGTTCCGAAGTTATGAGCCAAGCAAGTTCACGTTCATTCGTGTGGTCGTCTTTTTGAAAATCATACAAATATAATAATGGGAGAAAAATACCAGGCGCCCAGCATGCCTGAGCAAGCAAATTTTGATTTTAGGAATTTTTTAAAGTCGTATAACTTTTGAACGGCTGCACGGATTTTGATCAAATTTATTGTGAAAGATAGTAAATTACGTCAGCTTTCAAAGGAAGTATATTATATGGGCGAGGCATAAACAGTTTAGTTGGAAAACAAGTATTTTTAAATGCAAATTTCCTAATTAAATGGGCAATGCCACGCCCACTAATTAGATATCCTCGAAAAGCTGGAGAAATTTCCTAATTTTTGCAAAAAATTTCATCGAAATCGGAGCAGTAGTTCCGAAGTTATGAGCCAAGCAAGTTCACGTTCATTCGTGTGGTCGTCTTTTTGAAAATCATACAAATATAATAATGGGAGAAAAATACCAGGCGCCCAGCATGCCTGAGCAAGCAAATTTTGATTTTAGGAATTTTTTAAAGTCGTATAACTTTTGAACGGCTGCACGGATTTTGATCAAATTTTTTGTGAAAGATAGTAAATTACGCCAGCTTTCAAAGGAAGTATATTATATGGGCGTGGCATAAACAGTTTAGTTGGAAAACAAGTATTTTTAAATGCAAATTTCCTAATTAAATGGGCAATGCCACGCCCACTAATGAGATATCCTTGAAAAGCTGGAGAAATTCCCTAATTTTTGCAAAAAATTTCATCAAAATCAGAGCAGTAGTTCCGAAGTTATGAGCCCCGCAAGTTCACGTTCATTCGTGTGCAAATTTAATTAATTAGATATCCTCGAAAAGCTGGAGAAATTTCCTAATTTTTGCAAAAAATTTCATCAAAATCGGAGCAGAAGTTCCGAAGTTATGAGCCAAGCAAGTTCACGTTCATTCGTGTGGTCGTCATTTTGAAAATCATGCAAATATAAAAATGTGAGAAAAATACCAGGCGCCCAGCATGCTTGAGCAAGCAAATTTTGATTTTAGGAATTCTTTAAAGTCGTATAACTTTTGAACGGCTGCACGTATTTTGATCAAATTTTCTGCGAAAGATAGTAAATTACGTCAGCTTTCAAATGAAGTATATTATATGGGCGTGGCATAAACAATTTAGTTGAAAAACAAGTATTTTTAAATGCAAATTTCCTAATTAAATGGGCAATGCCACGCCCACTAATTAGATATTTTCGAAAAGCTGGAGAAATTTCCTAATTTTTGCAAAAAATTTCATCAAAATCGGAGCAGAAGTTCCGAAATTATGAGCCAAGCAAGTTCACGTTCATTTGTGTGGTCATCATTTTGAAAATCATGCAAATATAAAAATGTGAGAAAAATACCAGGCGCCCAGCATGCTTGAGCAAGCAAATTTTGATTTTAGGAATTCTTTAAAGTCGTATAACTTTTGAACGGCTGCACGTATTTTGATCAAATTTTCTGCGAAAGATAGTAAATTACGTCAGCTTTCAAATGAAGTATATTATATGGGCGTGGCATAAACAATTTAGTTGAAAAACAAGTATTTTTAAATGCAAATTTCCTAATTAAATGGGCAATGCCACGCCCACTAATTAGATATTTTCGAAAAGCTGGAGAAATTTCCTAATTTTTGCAAAAAATTTCATCAAAATCGGAGCAGAAGTTCCGAAATTATGAGCCAAGCAAGTTCACGTTCATTTGTGTGGTCATCATTTTGAAAATCATACAAATATAAAAATGTGAGAAAAATACCAGGCGCCCAGCATGCTTGAGCAAGCAAATTTTGATTTTAGAAATTCTTTAATGTCGTATAACTTTTGAACGGCTGCACGGATTTTGATCAAATTTTTTGTGAAAGATAGTAAATTACGTCAGCTTTCAAATGAAGTATATTATATGGGCGTGGCATAAACAATTTAGTTGAAAAACAAGTATTTTTAAATGCAAATTTCCTAATTAAATGGGCAATGCCACGCCCACTAATTAGATATCCTCGAAAAGCTAGAGAAATTTCCTAATTTTTGCAAAAAATTTCATCAAAATCGGAGCAGAAGTTCCGAAGTTATGAGCCAAGCAAGTTCACGTTCATTCGTGTGGTCGTCATTTTGAAAATCATGCAAATATAAAAATGTGAGAAAAATACCAGGCGCCCAGCATGCTTGAGCAAGCAAATTTTGATTTTAGGAATTCTTTAAAGTCGTATAACTTTTGAACGGCTACACGGATTTTGATCAAATTATCTGCGAAAGATAGTAAATTACGTCAGCTTTCAAACAAAGTATATTATATGGGCGTGGCATAAACAATTTAGTTGAAAAACAAGTATTTTTAAATGCAAATTTCCTAATTAAATGGGCAATGCCACGCCCACTAATTAGATATCCTCGAAAAGCTGGAGAAATTTCCTAATTTTTGCAAAAAATTTCATCGAAATCGGAGCAGTAGTTCCGAAGTTATGAGCCAAGCAAGTTCACGTTCATTCGTGTGGTCGTCTTTTTGAAAATCATACAAATATAAAAATGGGAGAAAAATACCAGGCGCCCAGCATGCCTGAGCAAGCAAATTTTGATTTTAGGAATTCTTTAAAGTCGTATAACTTTTGAACGGCTGCACGGATTTTGATCAAATTTTTTGTGAAAGATAGTAAATTACGCCAGCTTTCAAATGAAGTATATTATATGGGCGTGGCATAAACAGTTTAGTTGAAAAACAAGTATTTTTAAATGCAAATTTCCTAATTAAATGGGCAATGCCACGCCCACTAATTAGATATCCTCGAAAAGCTGGAGAAATTTCCTAATTTTTGCAAAAAATTTCATCAAAATCAGAGCAGTAGTTCCGAAGTTATGAGCCCCGCAAGTTCACGTTCATTCGTGTGGTCGTCATTTTGAAAATCATGCAAATAAAAAATTGGGAGAAAAATACCAGGCGCCCAGCATGCCTGAGCAAGCAAATTTTGATTTTAGGAATTCTTTAAAGTCGTATAACTTTTGAACGGCTGCACGGATTTTGATCAAATTTTTTGTGAAAGATAGTAAATTACGTCAGCTTTCAAATGAAGTATATTACATGGGCGTGGCATAAACAGTTTAGTTGGAAAACAAGTATTTTTAAATGCAAATTTCCTAATTAAATGGGCAATGCCACGCCCACTAATTAGATATCCTCGAAAAGCTGGAGAAATTTCCTAATTTTTGCAAAAAATTTCATCAAAATCAGAGCAGTAGTTCCGAAGTTATGAGCCCCGCAAGTTCACGTTCATTCGTGTGGTCGTCATTTTGAAAATCATGCAAATAAAAAATTGGGAGAAAAATACCAGGCGCCCAGCATGCCTGAGCAAGCAAATTTTGATTTTAGGAATTCTTTAAAGTCGTATAACTTTTGAACGGCTGCACGGATTTTGATGAAATTTTCTGCGAAAGATAGTAAATTACGTCAGCTTTCAAATGAAGTATATTACATGGGCGTGGCATAAACAGTTTAGTTGGAAAACAAGTATTTTTAAATGCAAATTTCCTAATTAAATGGGCAATGCCACGCCCACTAATTAGATATCCTCGAAAAGCTGGAGAAATTTCCTAATTTTTGCAAAAAATTTCATCGAAATCGGAGCAGTAGTTCCGAAGTTATGAGCCAAGCAAGTTCACGTTCATTCGTGTGGTCGTCTTTTTGAAAATCATACAAATATAAAAATGGGAGAAAAATACCAGGCGCCCAGCATGCCTGAGCAAGCAAATTTTGATTTTAGGAATTCTTTAAAGTCGTATAACTTTTGAACGGCTGCACGGATTTTGATAAAATTTTTTGTGAAAGATAGTAAATTACGCCAGCTTTCAAAGGAAGTATATTATAAGGGCGTGGCATCAACAGTTTAGTTGGAAAACAAGTATTTTTAAATGCAAATTTCCTAATTAAATGGACAATGCCACGCCCACTAATTAGATATCCTCGAAAAGCTGGAGAAATTTCCTAATTTTTGCAAAAAATTTCATCGAAATCGGAGCAGTAGTTCCGAAGTTATGAGCCAAGCAAGTTCACGTTCATTCGTGTGGTCGTCTTTTTGAAAATCATACAAATATAATAATGGGAGAAAAATACCAGGCGCCCAGCATGCCTGAGCAAGCAAATTTTGATTTTAGGAATTTTTTAAAGTCGTATAACTTTTGAACGGCTGCACGGATTTTGATCAAATTTTTTGTGAAAGATAGTAAATTACGCCAGCTTTCAAAGGAAGTATATTATATGGGCGTGGCATAAACAGTTTAGTTGGAAAACAAGTATTTTTAAATGCAAATTTCCTAATTAAATGGGCAATGCCACGCCCACTAATGAGATATCCTTGAAAAGCTGGAGAAATTCCCTAATTTTTGCAAAAAATTTCATCAAAATCAGAGCAGTAGTTCCGAAGTTATGAGCCCCCCAAGTTCACGTTCATTCGTGTGGTCGTCTTTTTGAAAATCATACAAATATAAAAATGGGAGAAAAATACCAGGCGCCCAGCATGCCTGAGCAAGCAAATTTTGATTTTAGAAATTCTTTAAAGTCGTATAACTTTTGAACGGCTGCACGGATTTTGATCAAATTTTTTGTGAAAGATAGTAAATTACGCCAGCTTTCAAATGAAGTATATTACATGGGCGTGGCATAAACAGTTTAGTTGGAAAACAAGTATTTTTAAATGCAAATTTCCTAATTAAATGGGCAATGCCACGCCCACTAATTAGATATCCTCGAAAAGCTGGAGAAATTTCCTAATTTTTGCAAAAAATTTCATCAAAATCAGAGCAGTAGTTCCGAAGTTATGAGCCCCGCAAGTTCACGTTCATTCGTGTGGTCGTCATTTTGAAAATCATGCAAATAAAAAATTGGGAGAAAAATACCAGGCGCCCAGCATGCCTGAGCAAGCAAATTTTGATTTTAGGAATTCTTTAAAGTCGTATAACTTTTGAACGGCTGCACGGATTTTGATCAAATTTTTTGTGAAAGATAGTAAATTACGTCAGCTTTCAAATGAAGTATATTACATGGGCGTGGCATAAACAGTTTAGTTGGAAAACAAGTATTTTTAAATGCAAATTTCCTAATTAAATGGGCAATGCCACGCCCACTAATTAGATATCCTCGAAAAGCTGGAGAAATTTCCTAATTTTTGCAAAAAATTTCATCAAAATCAGAGCAGTAGTTCCGAAGTTATGAGCCCCGCAAGTTCACGTTCATTCGTGTGGTCGTCATTTTGAAAATCATGCAAATAAAAAATTGGGAGAAAAATACCAGGCGCCCAGCATGCCTGAGCAAGCAAATTTTGATTTTAGGAATTCTTTAAAGTCGTATAACTTTTGAACGGCTGCACGGATTTTGATGAAATTTTCTGCGAAAGATAGTAAATTACGTCAGCTTTCAAATGAAGTATATTACATGGGCGTGGCATAAACAGTTTAGTTGGAAAACAAGTATTTTTAAATGCAAATTTCCTAATTAAATGGGCAATGCCACGCCCACTAATTAGATATCCTTGAAAAGCTGGAGAAATTCCCTAATTTTTGCAAAAAATTTCATCAAAATCAGAGCAGTAGTTCCGAAGTTATGAGCCCCCCAAGTTCACGTTCATTCGTGTGGTCGTCTTTTTGAAAATCATACAAATATAAAAATGGGAGAAAAATACCAGGCGCCCAGCATGCCTGAGCAAGCAAATTTTGATTTTAGGAATTCTTTAAAGTCGTATAACTTTTGAACGGCTGCACGGATTTTGATAAAATTTTTTGTGAAAGATAGTAAATTACGCCAGCTTTCAAAGGAAGTATATTATAAGGGCGTGGCATCAACAGTTTAGTTGGAAAACAAGTATTTTTAAATGCAAATTTCCTAATTAAATGGACAATGCCACGCCCACTAATTAGATATCCTCGAAAAGCTGGAGAAATTTCCTAATTTTTGCAAAAAATTTCATCGAAATCGGAGCAGTAGTTCCGAAGTTATGAGCCAAGCAAGTTCACGTTCATTCGTGTGGTCGTCTTTTTGAAAATCATACAAATATAATAATGGGAGAAAAATACCAGGCGCCCAGCATGCCTGAGCAAGCAAATTTTGATTTTAGGAATTTTTTAAAGTCGTATAACTTTTGAACGGCTGCACGGATTTTGATCAAATTTTTTGTGAAAGATAGTAAATTACGCCAGCTTTCAAAGGAAGTATATTATATGGGCGTGGCATAAACAGTTTAGTTGGAAAACAAGTATTTTTAAATGCAAATTTCCTAATTAAATGGGCAATGCCACGCCCACTAATGAGATATCCTTGAAAAGCTGGAGAAATTCCCTAATTTTTGCAAAAAATTTCATCAAAATCAGAGCAGTAGTTCCGAAGTTATGAGCCCCCCAAGTTCACGTTCATTCGTGTGGTCGTCTTTTTGAAAATCATACAAATATAAAAATGGGAGAAAAATACCAGGCGCCCAGCATGCCTGAGCAAGCAAATTTTGATTTTAGAAATTCTTTAAAGTCGTATAACTTTTGAACGGCTGCACGGATTTTGATCAAATTTTTTGTGAAAGATAGTAAATTACGTCAGCTTTCAAAGGAAGTATATTATATGGGCGAGGCATAAACAGTTTAGTTGGAAAACAAGTATTTTTAAATGCAAATTTCCTAATTAAATGGGCAATGCCACGCCCACTAATTAGATATCCTCGAAAAGCTGGAGAAATTTCCTAATTTTTGCAAAAAATTTCATCGAAATCGGAGCAGTAGTTCCGAAGTTATGAGCCAAGCAAGTTCACGTTCATTCGTGTGGTCGTCTTTTTGAAAATCATACAAATATAATAATGGGAGAAAAATACCAGGCGCCCAGCATGCCTGAGCAAGCAAATTTTGATTTTAGGAATTTTTTAAAGTCGTATAACTTTTGAACGGCTGCACGGATTTTGATCAAATTTTTTGTGAAAGATAGTAAATTACGCCAGCTTTCAAAGGAAGTATATTATATGGGCGTGGCATAAACAGTTTAGTTGGAAAACAAGTATTTTTAAATGCAAATTTCCTAATTAAATGGGCAATGCCACGCCCACTAATGAGATATCCTTGAAAAGCTGGAGAAATTCCCTAATTTTTGCAAAAAATTTCATCAAAATCAGAGCAGTAGTTCCGAAGTTATGAGCCCCGCAAGTTCACGTTCATTCGTGTGCAAATTTAATTAATTAGATATCCTCGAAAAGCTGGAGAAATTTCCTAATTTTTGCAAAAAATTTCATCAAAATCGGAGCAGAAGTTCCGAAGTTATGAGCCAAGCAAGTTCACGTTCATTCGTGTGGTCGTCATTTTGAAAATCATGCAAATATAAAAATGTGAGAAAAATACCAGGCGCCCAGCATGCTTGAGCAAGCAAATTTTGATTTTAGGAATTCTTTAAAGTCGTATAACTTTTGAACGGCTACACGGATTTTGATCAAATTTTCTGCGAAAGATAGTAAATTACGTCAGCTTTCAAACAAAGTATATTATATGGGCGTGGCATAAACAATTTAGTTGAAAAACAAGTATTTTTAAATGCAAATTTCCTAATTAAATGGGCAATGCCACGCCCACTAATTAGATATCCTCGAAAAGCTGGAGAAATTTCCTAATTTTTGCAAAAAATTTCATCAAAATCGGAGCAGAAGTTCCGAAGTTATGAGCCAAGCAAGTTCACGTTCATTCGTGTGGTCGTCATTTTGAAAATCATGCAAATATAAAAATGTGAGAAAAATACCAGGCGCCCAGCATGCTTGAGCAAGCAAATTTTGATTTTAGGAATTCTTTAAAGTCGTATAACTTTTGAACGGCTGCACGGATTTTGATCAAATTTTCTGCGGAAGATAGTAAATTACGTCAGCTTTCAAATGAAGTATATTATATGGGCGTGGCATAAACAGTTTAGTTGGAAAACAAGTATTTTTAAATGCAAATTTCCTAATTAAATGGGCAATGCCACGCCCACTAATTAGATATCCTCGAAAAGCTGGAGAAATTTCCTAATTTTTGCAAAAAATTTCATCAAAATCGGAGCAGAAGTTCCGAAGTTATGAGCCAAGCAAGTTCACGTTCATTCGTGTGGTCGTCATTTTGAAAATCATGCAAATATAAAAATGTGAGAAAAATACCAGGCGCCCAGCATGCTTGAGCAAGCAAATTTTGATTTTAGGAATTCTTTAAAGTCGTATAACTTTTGAACGGCTGCACGGATTTTGATCAAATTTTCTGCGGAAGATAGTAAATTACGTCAGCTTTCAAATGAAGTATATTATATGGGCGTGGCATAAACAGTTTAGTTGGAAAACAAGTATTTTTAAATGCAAATTTCCTAATTAAATGGGCAATGCCACGCCCACTAATTAGATATCCTCGAAAAGCTGGAGAAATTTCCTAATTTTTGCAAAAAATTTCATCAAAATCGGAGCAGAAGTTCCGAAGTTATGAGCCCCGCAAGTTCACGTTCATTCGTGTGCAAATTTAATTAATTAGATATCCTCGAAAAGCTGGAGAAATTTCCTAATTTTTGCAAAAAATTTCATCAAAATCGGAGCAGAAGTTCCGAAGTTATGAGCCAAGCAAGTTCACGTTCATTTGTGTGGTCGTCATTTTGAAAATCATGCAAATAAAAAATTGGGAGAAAAATACCAGGCGCCCAGCATGCTTGAGCAAGCAAATTTTGATTTTAGGTATTCTTTAAAGTCGTATAACTTTTGAACGGCTGCACGGATTTTGATGAAATTTTCTGCGAAAGATAGTAAATTACGTCAGCTTTCAAATGAAGTATATTATATGGGCGTGGCATAAACAATTTAGTTGAAAAACAAGTATTTTTAAATGCAAATTTCCTAATTAAATGGGCAATGCCACGCCCACTAATTAGATATCTTCGAAAAGCTGGAGAAATTTCCTAATTTTTGAAAAAATTTCATCAAAATCGGAGCAGAAGTTCCGAAATTATGAGCCAAGCAAGTTCACGTTCATTTGTGTGGTCGTCATTTTGAAAATCATGCACATATAAAAATGGGAGAAAAATACCAGGCGCCCAGCATGCTTGAGCAAGCAAATTTTGATTTTAGGAATTCTTTAAAGTCGTATAACTTTTGAACGGCTGCACGGATTTTGATCAAATTTTTTGTGAAAGATAGTAAATTACGTCAGCTTTCAAATGAAGTATATTATATGGGCGTGGCATAAACAATTTAGTTGAAAAACACGTATTTTTAAATGCAAACTTCCTAATTAAAAGGGCACTGCCACGCCCACTAATTGGATATACTCGAAAAGCTGGAGAAATTTCCTAATTTTTGCAAAAAATTTCATCAAAATCGGAGCAGAAGTTTCGAAGTTATGAGCCAAGCAAATTCACGTTCATTTGTGTGGTCGTCATTTTGAAAATCATGCAAATAAAAAATTGGGAGAAAAATACCAGGCGCCCAGCATGCTTGAGCAAGCAAATTTTGATTTTAGGTATTCTTTAAAGTCGTATAACTTTTGAACGGCTGCACGGATTTTGATGAAATTTTTTGCGAAAGATAGTAAATTACGTCAGCTTTCAAATGAAGTATATTATATGGGCGTGGCATAAACAATTTAGTTGAAAAACAAGTATTTTTAAATGCAAATTTCCTAATTAAATGGGCAATGCCACGCCCACTAATTAGATATCTTCGAAAAGCTGGAGAAATTTCCTAATTTTTGAAAAAATTTCATCAAAATCGGAGCAGAAGTTCCGAAATTATGAGCCAAGCAAGTTCACGTTCATTTGTGTGGTCGTCATTTTGAAAATCATGCACATATAAAAATGGGAGAAAAATACCAGGCGCCCAGCATGCTTGAGCAAGCAAATTTTGATTTTAGGAATTCTTTAAAGTCGTATAACTTTTGAACGGCTGCACGGATTTTGATGAAATTTTCTGCGAAAGATAGTAAATTACGTCAGCTTTCAAATGAAGTATATTACATGGGCGTGGCATAAACAGTTTAGTTGGAAAACAAGTATTTTTAAATGCAAATTTCCTAATTAAATGGGCAATGCCACGCCCACTAATTAGATATCCTTGAAAAGCTGGAGAAATTCCCTAATTTTTGCAAAAAATTTCATCAAAATCAGAGCAGTAGTTCCGAAGTTATGAGCCCCCCAAGTTCACGTTCATTCGTGTGGTCGTCTTTTTGAAAATCATACAAATATAAAAATGGGAGAAAAATACCAGGCGCCCAGCATGCCTGAGCAAGCAAATTTTGATTTTAGGAATTCTTTAAAGTCGTATAACTTTTGAACGGCTGCACGGATTTTGATAAAATTTTTTGTGAAAGATAGTAAATTACGCCAGCTTTCAAAGGAAGTATATTATAAGGGCGTGGCATCAACAGTTTAGTTGGAAAACAAGTATTTTTAAATGCAAATTTCCTAATTAAATGGACAATGCCACGCCCACTAATTAGATATCCTCGAAAAGCTGGAGAAATTTCCTAATTTTTGCAAAAAATTTCATCGAAATCGGAGCAGTAGTTCCGAAGTTATGAGCCAAGCAAGTTCACGTTCATTCGTGTGGTCGTCTTTTTGAAAATCATACAAATATAATAATGGGAGAAAAATACCAGGCGCCCAGCATGCCTGAGCAAGCAAATTTTGATTTTAGGAATTTTTTAAAGTCGTATAACTTTTGAACGGCTGCACGGATTTTGATCAAATTTTTTGTGAAAGATAGTAAATTACGCCAGCTTTCAAAGGAAGTATATTATATGGGCGTGGCATAAACAGTTTAGTTGGAAAACAAGTATTTTTAAATGCAAATTTCCTAATTAAATGGGCAATGCCACGCCCACTAATGAGATATCCTTGAAAAGCTGGAGAAATTCCCTAATTTTTGCAAAAAATTTCATCAAAATCAGAGCAGTAGTTCCGAAGTTATGAGCCCCCCAAGTTCACGTTCATTCGTGTGGTCGTCTTTTTGAAAATCATACAAATATAAAAATGGGAGAAAAATACCAGGCGCCCAGCATGCCTGAGCAAGCAAATTTTGATTTTAGAAATTCTTTAAAGTCGTATAACTTTTGAACGGCTGCACGGATTTTGATCAAATTTTTTGTGAAAGATAGTAAATTACGTCAGCTTTCAAAGGAAGTATATTATATGGGCGAGGCATAAACAGTTTAGTTGGAAAACAAGTATTTTTAAATGCAAATTTCCTAATTAAATGGGCAATGCCACGCCCACTAATTAGATATCCTCGAAAAGCTGGAGAAATTTCCTAATTTTTGCAAAAAATTTCATCGAAATCGGAGCAGTAGTTCCGAAGTTATGAGCCAAGCAAGTTCACGTTCATTCGTGTGGTCGTCTTTTTGAAAATCATACAAATATAATAATGGGAGAAAAATACCAGGCGCCCAGCATGCCTGAGCAAGCAAATTTTGATTTTAGGAATTTTTTAAAGTCGTATAACTTTTGAACGGCTGCACGGATTTTGATCAAATTTTTTGTGAAAGATAGTAAATTACGCCAGCTTTCAAAGGAAGTATATTATATGGGCGTGGCATAAACAGTTTAGTTGGAAAACAAGTATTTTTAAATGCAAATTTCCTAATTAAATGGGCAATGCCACGCCCACTAATGAGATATCCTTGAAAAGCTGGAGAAATTCCCTAATTTTTGCAAAAAATTTCATCAAAATCAGAGCAGTAGTTCCGAAGTTATGAGCCCCGCAAGTTCACGTTCATTCGTGTGCAAATTTAATTAATTAGATATCCTCGAAAAGCTGGAGAAATTTCCTAATTTTTGCAAAAAATTTCATCAAAATCGGAGCAGAAGTTCCGAAGTTATGAGCCAAGCAAGTTCACGTTCATTCGTGTGGTCGTCATTTTGAAAATCATGCAAATATAAAAATGTGAGAAAAATACCAGGCGCCCAGCATGCTTGAGCAAGCAAATTTTGATTTTAGGAATTCTTTAAAGTCGTATAACTTTTGAACGGCTACACGGATTTTGATCAAATTTTCTGCGAAAGATAGTAAATTACGTCAGCTTTCAAACAAAGTATATTATATGGGCGTGGCATAAACAATTTAGTTGAAAAACAAGTATTTTTAAATGCAAATTTCCTAATTAAATGGGCAATGCCACGCCCACTAATTAGATATCCTCGAAAAGCTGGAGAAATTTCCTAATTTTTGCAAAAAATTTCATCAAAATCGGAGCAGAAGTTCCGAAGTTATGAGCCAAGCAAGTTCACGTTCATTCGTGTGGTCGTCATTTTGAAAATCATGCAAATATAAAAATGTGAGAAAAATACCAGGCGCCCAGCATGCTTGAGCAAGCAAATTTTGATTTTAGGAATTCTTTAAAGTCGTATAACTTTTGAACGGCTGCACGGATTTTGATCAAATTTTCTGCGGAAGATAGTAAATTACGTCAGCTTTCAAATGAAGTATATTATATGGGCGTGGCATAAACAGTTTAGTTGGAAAACAAGTATTTTTAAATGCAAATTTCCTAATTAAATGGGCAATGCCACGCCCACTAATTAGATATCCTCGAAAAGCTGGAGAAATTTCCTAATTTTTGCAAAAAATTTCATCAAAATCGGAGCAGAAGTTCCGAAGTTATGAGCCAAGCAAGTTCACGTTCATTCGTGTGGTCGTCATTTTGAAAATCATGCAAATATAAAAATGTGAGAAAAATACCAGGCGCCCAGCATGCTTGAGCAAGCAAATTTTGATTTTAGGAATTCTTTAAAGTCGTATAACTTTTGAACGGCTGCACGGATTTTGATCAAATTTTCTGCGGAAGATAGTAAATTACGTCAGCTTTCAAATGAAGTATATTATATGGGCGTGGCATAAACAGTTTAGTTGGAAAACAAGTATTTTTAAATGCAAATTTCCTAATTAAATGGGCAATGCCACGCCCACTAATTAGATATCCTCGAAAAGCTGGAGAAATTTCCTAATTTTTGCAAAAAATTTCATCAAAATCGGAGCAGAAGTTCCGAAGTTATGAGCCCCGCAAGTTCACGTTCATTCGTGTGCAAATTTAATTAATTAGATATCCTCGAAAAGCTGGAGAAATTTCCTAATTTTTGCAAAAAATTTCATCAAAATCGGAGCAGAAGTTCCGAAGTTATGAGCCAAGCAAGTTCACGTTCATTTGTGTGGTCGTCATTTTGAAAATCATGCAAATAAAAAATTGGGAGAAAAATACCAGGCGCCCAGCATGCTTGAGCAAGCAAATTTTGATTTTAGGTATTCTTTAAAGTCGTATAACTTTTGAACGGCTGCACGGATTTTGATGAAATTTTCTGCGAAAGATAGTAAATTACGTCAGCTTTCAAATGAAGTATATTATATGGGCGTGGCATAAACAATTTAGTTGAAAAACAAGTATTTTTAAATGCAAATTTCCTAATTAAATGGGCAATGCCACGCCCACTAATTAGATATCTTCGAAAAGCTGGAGAAATTTCCTAATTTTTGAAAAAATTTCATCAAAATCGGAGCAGAAGTTCCGAAATTATGAGCCAAGCAAGTTCACGTTCATTTGTGTGGTCGTCATTTTGAAAATCATGCACATATAAAAATGGGAGAAAAATACCAGGCGCCCAGCATGCTTGAGCAAGCAAATTTTGATTTTAGGAATTCTTTAAAGTCGTATAACTTTTGAACGGCTGCACGGATTTTGATCAAATTTTTTGTGAAAGATAGTAAATTACGTCAGCTTTCAAATGAAGTATATTATATGGGCGTGGCATAAACAATTTAGTTGAAAAACACGTATTTTTAAATGCAAACTTCCTAATTAAAAGGGCACTGCCACGCCCACTAATTGGATATACTCGAAAAGCTGGAGAAATTTCCTAATTTTTGCAAAAAATTTCATCAAAATCGGAGCAGAAGTTTCGAAGTTATGAGCCAAGCAAATTCACGTTCATTTGTGTGGTCGTCATTTTGAAAATCATGCAAATAAAAAATTGGGAGAAAAATACCAGGCGCCCAGCATGCTTGAGCAAGCAAATTTTGATTTTAGGTATTCTTTAAAGTCGTATAACTTTTGAACGGCTGCACGGATTTTGATGAAATTTTTTGCGAAAGATAGTAAATTACGTCAGCTTTCAAATGAAGTATATTATATGGGCGTGGCATAAACAATTTAGTTGAAAAACAAGTATTTTTAAATGCAAATTTCCTAATTAAATGGGCAATGCCACGCCCACTAATTAGATATCTTCGAAAAGCTGGAGAAATTTCCTAATTTTTGAAAAAATTTCATCAAAATCGGAGCAGAAGTTCCGAAATTATGAGCCAAGCAAGTTCACGTTCATTTGTGTGGTCGTCATTTTGAAAATCATGCACATATAAAAATGGGAGAAAAATACCAGGCGCCCAGCATGCTTGAGCAAGCAAATTTTGATTTTAGGAATTCTTTAAAGTCGTATAACTTTTGAACGGCTGCACGGATTTTGATGAAATTTTTTGCGAAAGATAGTAAATTACGTCAGCTTTCAAATGAAGTATATTATATGGGCGTGGCATAAACAATTTAGTTGAAAAACACGTATTTTTAAATGCAAACTCCCTAATTAAATGGGCAATGCCACGTCCACTAATTGGATATACTCGAAAAGCTGGAGAAATTTCCTAATTTTTGCAAAAAATTTCATCAAAATCGGAGCAGAAGTTCCGAAGTTATGAGCCAAGCAAATTCACGTTCATTTGTGTGGTCGTCATTTTGAAAATCATGCAAATAAAAAATTGGGAGAAAAATACCAGGCGCCCAGCATGCTTGAGCAAGCAAATTTTGATTTTAGGTATTCTTTAAAGTCGTATAACTTTTGAACGGCTGCACGGATTTTGATGAAATTTTTTGCGAAAGATAGTAAATTACGTCAGCTTTCAAATGAAGTATATTATATGGGCGTGGCATAAACAATTTAGTTGAAAAACAAGTATTTTTAAATGCAAACTTCCTAATTAAATGGGCAATGCCACGCCCACTAATTGGATATACTCGAAAAGCTGGAGAAATTTCCTAATTTTTGCAAAAAATTTCATCAAAATCGGAGCAGAAGTTCTGAAGTTATGAGCCAAGCAAATTCACGTTCATTTGTGTGGTCGTCATTTTGAAAATCATGCAAATAAAAAATTGGGAGAAAAATACCAGGCGCCCAGCATGCTTGAGCAAGCAAATTTTGATTTTAGGTATTCTTTAAAGTCGTATAACTTTTGAACGGCTGCACGGATTTTGATGAAATTTTTTGCGAAAGATAGTAAATTACGTCAGCTTTCAAATGAAGTATATTATATGGGCGTGGCATAAACAATTTAGTTGAAAAACACGTATTTTTAAATGCAAACTTCCTAATTAAATGGGCAATGCCACGCCCACTAATTGGATATACTCGAAAAGCTGGAGAAATTTGCTAATTTTTGCAAAAAATTTCATCAAAATCGGAGCAGAAGTTCCGAAGTTATGAGCCAAGCAAATTCACGTTCATTTGTGTGGTCGTCATTTTGAAAATCATGCAAATAAAAAATTGGGAGAAAAATACCAGGCGCCCAGCATGCTTGAGCAAGCAAATTTTGATTTTAGGTATTCTTTAAAGTCGTATAACTTTTGAACGGCTGCACGGATTTTGATGAAATTTTTTGCGAAAGATGGTAAATTACGTCAGCTTTCAAATGAAGTATATTATATGGGCGTGGCATACACAGTTTAGTTGGAAAACAAGTATTTTTAAATGCAAATTTCCTAATTAAATGGGCAATGCACGCCCACTAATTGGCAAATCGGCTAATTGGCTGGACGGATTTTGTTCAAACTTTTTGTAGAAGCTTCTAAATTTATTAATCTTTTATATGAGTTTTATTTTATGGGCGTGGCACTTCTCATTTAGTTAATAAACAACTGGTTTTTTCAAAATTCATGTTACTAGCTCAATTTTTGTGGTACATAAATAGATTTATGATGATTATGAGTTTATTTTAAATAATAATCTTTGTACAAAATCTAAAAGTGTGCCTATAAAATATATCTCAAGTATACCTCCGTTTCTTCTCATCTAATGTGGTGGGTATAAAAAAAAACTATATTGAGTTAATGTTAAAACAGATATATTGTATAATCAAATCTATCGATTACAGTTTGAAAAACATCATTTCAAGGGGTTGTTTAGCGTAAACCTCTTGTAGCGAAGAAATTACTTTTGATTAAACAACAACTTAATGCCAATGGCATAAAGCTAAAGTGATGGTGTGTCGTTCAGTTCATCCTCCATTCTCTTTTTAAACATTATTGCTGTTGCTATTGCAGCCGTAATGGTTGTTGAAAGTTGTAAAATTTTTTCTAATTTTATCAAACTAACGCCCAAAGCCTGATTTGGTCCACCAAATAATAACATAATTGTAACAAGTCCAGTGCGTGTGAGTGCGTGTATGGGAAAGTGCGTGAATTGGTTCAATCACTTATAAGCAGCAACAACCTTTCAATTTGTGCACATAAACTACAAACAAATGGCACTTGGAGCGGTGAAAATATAACTTAAAGAAAAAAATTTCTCCACGATTATGTGATTTTGTCGTAGTCATAAACCGAAAAAAAATATATATAACTACAAAACAAATAAAACGAAAAATGGCAGTTTTACCTTTTTCGTACATTATGTTGTATGTATGGGATTGATATGAAATAGTCCACTTGAGTTATTAGACTCAAATGTAATAAAAACCAGTAAAAATATAACAGACTCGGTTCTATATGACCATGTTAAACCTTACATACTTTGTCACATTAAGGGCATTCGGTCCATATTTGGCCCAATCAGATATTAAGCTTCTGAACTATTCTTCACCAAACATTGTTAAAAATATTCAGATTTAGGAATCTTTGTCATATAAAAACTTATTAAATATCTGTAATATCGTCATAGAGGTCCTTCCTGAATACCTGTCTAGAAAATTTCAACAAAAAATATCAAAAATTGCGATTTGTACGTTGATTATAATTAGACATGGACAGACGGACGGATATATGCTTATATATAAGATGGTTCAGACATCTGCCATTTAAAAGTCACCACTTTGCAGAGTAGGGTACAAAAATTGAAGAGATTGTTGAGATTGAAGATAGTGTGTACGCACAATAAAAAAATATTTAATTTTTCCTATGAATGAATGAAAATCGAAACTGAAACAGTAACTCTTTCATTTGTTTGTTTGAAAAGAAAAAGGAAAAAACGATTCAAAGAGAGACAAAATTTGCATATCCGGTTTTCAAAACAAATGATTGATTAAGTTTGCTTAAGAACATAAGAAACCGAAATGTATAGGAAGAAGAGAACCACAGTAAACGAGGGAAGGTAGAACATTCGTATAGGGGGAGAATAGCAGACAGACATAGTCTTTAAACAAATACACTTGAGCTAGAAGTTTATCATTTTGTTATGCTCTCAGAAATTGCTTTTGTGCAGCTTCCTTAATAACGTTCAAACGAAACGACGAAAGCTGCACAAATTGTAAATGTTGATTGTATTGAATACATTTATCATCACTTTTAACATCTCATCAACTCATCATGATCTTATGTCCTGATTTGTAATGACAGTGACAACAGCTACTGCTGCTGCTGCCGCTCAAAGGGTTGTTTCTTTATATGTATGCTTGTATATTAACTGAAAGTGCTAAAAATTCCAAATCATGCATAAACATGACAAATCACCAACGTTTGTTTATACTTTAAATATGTACAGAGTTTATAAAAATTCTTTTCATTTCAGTCCGTTTTATTATTTCAATCGCTTTATGAAGAAAATTCTACCGCTTCAGGGCACCTAACGTTCGCTGCGATGTTTTCGATCCTTGTCGTTTTAATAATCATTTATCAAATGCTGACGTATCCAGCACACACACACATCCTTACACTTATATGATACGTCCGCTATAACCATATGAATACATTTCTAATTTGCATTTACAAATAACATCGCGCACATTTCTACATTATGTGCTGCATTTCTGTTTTGTTTGCTTACCTTTACTGTGGTATTTTTAATGGGTTTATCCGGGTCGTGTATATATTCCAGGGTGATACCATAAAATTGTCCTTTATTAATATATGTGATGCGATCATCTTCACGCCGTTGGGATGAACTAATCGGACTTTCCAAGTGATATTTGAAGCCGACATTTGAGAAACTGTAACATCACAAACAACAAATATAATATCATATAAATGTATGTAAATTTTGTAGTTTTTCTCAGCTAATGTATAAAGAAAGGCAGACGTCTGGCTATCTTAGAATAAAATGACAATTTTTTACAATTTCATTAAAAGATGAGAAAAATATTTTAATTTGAATCAATATTGAAACACTTTAGAGCGGACAGCAGAGTGCAGTATATGCTCAGATGTTTACAGGGAACAATTGTTAATGATTTTAATATTTTATGGATTGAATTTGAATTTAGTTTTGCTTACATTTTTGGTATTTGTATTTTATCGGCATCATTTTGACGGCCAAAGTCATGCCATGGACGTGAACGCGTTGCACTACCATTGGCACTGGTGCCGCCCAGTGACGTTGTTGGACTATTCTGGCCACCTCCTCCTCCGCCAAGCACACTAACGCCACTCCGTTGTATACTATTCACTGAAACGGGCAGACCACCGCCATTATCCAGCAAAGTGCCCGGCTGACACAGTTCCGTATAATCGAAAGACTGTAAAAAAAACAGACAAAATCAAAAAGAGTGTCATCATCATCAACTAAATTTAAATTAAATTTTTCATTGCAATGAGTATATATTTCGAAATCAGTTCTTATTCAAATAGATTTAACAAAAAAAAAAGAAAAAAAAAAATTCTTTGCTTAGCAATGGGACGCTACACGCTTTCTTTACCAGTTTTGTTGCTAAATTGTTTATTTTTGATTAAAGACTTTTTGGGGTCAACCTGTAAATTCAGAATTTATTATTAAATAATTATTAAAAATATTTAAAACCCAATTGAATGAATTAGTGAAAATGGAAATAAATCAAGGACACCGTCGCTCACACATACCTGTTGTATGTTATTTTGATCGCGTGGCGTTATAGCATCGGCTCCGATACCCGAATCTGGACTCGGCAAATCTACGGTCAGGCCAGCTGCCGTTATTGTTTTCGTATAGATGGGAGTATTGCCATTTTTGACTACTGCAGTTGCCGATGGATGTGGCGGCGGTGGTATTGTATTTGCCGTATTTTGAGCGGTAGTTGTGAAACGATTCTCATAATTGCCGGTCGTCTGTCCAGCATCTGTGTCACCGTATAGGGTGCGCGTTGGCGTATAGCCCTGACCATCTGTGGTAAAATATTCGCGATAATAATTCTCTGATAAGAATGTTGTGGTGGGAGCGGTGGTTAAACGATTTGTCGCATACATGCCGTAGCCATCATTGCCTAAATATGGTCCCGGACTGGGTGTTTGTGTGTTAACTGCATTAGTGCCCTGTGCTCCCTGGTGAGGGCCCTAGAAATATTGAAAAAAAATTGATTAATTTTTTTTTTTTTGTTTTGCGTTTATTTCAGCAAACACTTGTAAATTGTTGTCGTGTTGTTATTATTGTAATTGTTTGCATGCGGTCTCCTTCAACTTGTCAGCAAGTTTGGTTGTGTTCGACACTATTACAAGTAAGTGGGTGATAATCGGCTTATGCTGTTGTTGTGTTTGCTGTTTTGCTGTGTTTTGTACTTGTTTCGCATTTTTGTGTTTGTTATTGTTACTGGTGTGGTGTGTTTATATTATGTTCTGGTTTTTTGATTGTCAATGTTATACTCTTTCTGTTGCGTAGCATTGGTCTGGTTTGGCTTGGTCGGTCGCTCGGACGGTCGGTTGGGTTTTGTAGTCTGTTGTTTAGATTTAGTTGGTCGGGTTGATCAACACTGCGTATACCCTCTGCTGAGTGCGATTGTGTTTTGTCTCATTCGGAACGTACTTTGTTTATATTCCTATTTTTCTTTCATTTTGTCATTTTTTTTTTATTTTTTTTATTCGATTTTGAGTTGATTCCGGTTTAATGGCAGCTACTGGCGCTAAATCATTGACTGACGCGTCCTACTATTACCACATATACACACATACACACTACTACTGGTTAATCGAGATGTGTTGTTCAACACAATCTTGCTTGTTTTGCTTTTGCTAAGCTCTCCACTGCTGCTACACGTTCTTGTTGTAATCTTTCAAAACAGTTAATAATTTAAATGATCGGTCGCAGACTGCCATCGCAAAAGGTAATTTGTACTGCTAGCCAAAGTGCTGTGCGCAGCACTATTTTCGTTATATTGTTGTGTACTGGTGTTATTGTTGTTGTTGTTATATTATCACGAAAGTGAAACTATTAAATCTCATCCTATAGTGCTACAGGTTTTTGTGTGAGTGATTTTTTCATTCATGTTTTATCTGTCTTTCCGGTTGTGTTGTTCTTATGTGTTGTTGTGTTGTATTGCATGTAGTAATGCTTGCGTATGTTTTACTTGTTTTTTTTTATATATATGTATATATTTTTTTTTTTTATTGAAACTTACCTGTAAGTAGATTTGAGTGCCGCCGCCGGCAGCATACATATTGACTTCTGTTTGATTTGGACTTCCAGGACTGGGTGGTGGTTCTTTGATTTGTATACGTGTAGTAGGTGACGGCGTTTGCACCACAATTACCTGCGAAAGTTTACATAAATATATTTTCTTGGCTCATCTGGTTTTTTTGGTTTTTGTTTCTTTTTTTTTGCGTTTTCTATTAAACATAATAATTTGGTGTCCTTTAGTGTGACCGTATTGTTTGTTAAAATATACATTAGAGCAGATCGATTAAATAAAAATACTAACAATTTGGCTTAGGCCAAATCTTAAATGTCTTCCACACAAAAAATAATACAAAAAAAAAAAATAAATAAATAAAATACAATATTAAATAACAAGTAGACCAATCGCTACACCTAAACAAGCAAACGTTGTTAAGTATTAAGCTAAAAGTTAAATTATAAATAATAATAAATTAGTTGCAATATTATTTAATCATTTAGTATTTATTTACTTTACTAACAAAAAATATAATAATCATAAATATACACAAAAACAAAAAAAAAAACAAAAACCGCAAACAATAATCAAATGTTGTGTTTATCTCTTAATTGTAATTCTTTTTGAAAATAATAATAAATTGATTTATTATACTTTCCACTTAAGGAAGGTATACTAAGTATGACGTTTCATTGGCAAAGTATACACATTCTTGATTAGTATTTAAAACTAACACGATTTAAACATGTCCGTCTGTATGTCCACCTGCTGTTGGCATTCTCACGGTTGCAATTTTTAACATATTGAGCTGAAATTTTAGTTAAACACTTCAGATGAGTACTGAAATTGAGATAAATTGGTGAATAGCCACGCCCACAATTGACCTCTGACTTTGATATTTGATAAACATATTTATACTTATTCCATTCATCGATGTGCCGAAAAGCTCCCTGGCCCACAATATATAAAAAACCGAACTGGACTTGTCAGCTGATACATACATAATGCAGACCTTATTAGTCTACGTCAATTCTTAAATATGTGGTTAATTTTTTAAATTGTTTCGATATGCTTTTAACCTTAAATAAATTGTAATGATTTTTATTATAAAATTTTTTATAAGCACCGAGTTCAATGTTGTTTTTATTTAGTGTTTGTTTACTTTTAATTAAAGATTAAAAGGATTTTATAGAATTATAAAAATGTATTTATAGTTTATATATGTACATGACACATCTGCAATAAAGTTAAAAAAAAAATTATATGAAAATTTTTGATTTATATGAAAAAGAGATTCTTTGGGATTTTTGGTTTATGGTATGATTGCTATGAGTCACCCATATATTTATATAAATGATGACAAACGCTGTCATTGACTTGCCGCTTATTTGTTGATTAAAAAAAAATTACACCGAATTGCTAGTCAGTCTACGTTATGTACATGTTTGTTGTTGGTCACCTTTCATTTTATTTACGTGTTGGCCTGTGTTGATTAATGTATCAGGAAGTACAAAAAAATCCTACATGTTATTCTTCGTAAATAAGTCAATTTATTGCAACCAATGGTTGAATGACGTCCTAATCGTCTGACTCTTGTTCTCTAATATACGCATGTTTATATACTTGGCTATTTTTAGTTGAATCACGCAGTGTATACTATGTATATATGTACTTGGAAATTGCTGGTGATTGCAATGCCAACGTTAAGTTCGTGTCATGTGGGATTCGCATACATACAGGTTGATTTAGGCCAAGCTATATATTTTCCACTCTAAAGGAGTTGTTTTTAATTAACATTTAGTGGCATTGCCACAGTCGATTGTTAACCATCTGCCATGGCCACTAAAATTGTATTTTTACAATTTTTAGGCCGCCATTGTCACACCTGAATCAATTATTTCAATTGATGAACGATTTAGGAAAAGTTTGATTTCCTTGTTATTATCTATTCAAGGTTATAATTATTAAGAAAATAAGTTGAAATCCTCTGTGTGTCCTATTTGAAATATTTTCTACTACTTTTAATCGTTTTCAAACAATGGCCAACAGAATTATTAATTCAAATGCATAATGTTACGATTATTAAAGACGCAAACAACATAAAAGCAAAGCAAAATCCTTGTGAATTTCACAATCGACTGAATTGAGTGTAATAAAAAATTCATATATTCAACATCATTTGCATTTGTTTCGTATGTTTCGTCGGCTATTGATTTGAATATTTGAATTTTACTTAATGTTACTAAACGACTTTTGGGACAATTTATAACAAACACTTCTTCTTTTTCTCTTTTTTTTTTTTTCTTTTTTTGCCTTTATTATAAACACCTTTTTTTATAGTTTTTGTGTGTCGATATACATCAAACCAAAATATACAAAAAAATAATATAGTGCGTGTGTATTTCCAAATCTTATCTATAGAAATTTGAAAATAAAATATCACAATCATAATCACAAATACACAAATATTAATGGAAGACCTTGACTAAATATCAAAAGCCTTTAAACTAAAATCTATAGCAAAATATATGTTGAACAATATAAAAAGTATAACATCCACAATAATAATAATAGCAATAATGATAATGATAATGATAATGATAATGATGACGATGATGAGGATGGTAATACTTTAAGAATGACTTTTATTAGTCGTTAACGGTTCATTATCCTAAAAACACAATAGCTCTAAAAGTTGTACATTTGTACACACACTTAGCTGGGTGACGCAATCTTATACCATTTAAACTGTCACAGACCGCTTTTAATGCTTTTTCTTTTCTTTGATTTCTTGATTACATTGATTATTCACACTGTGCTCTTCATACATAATATAGACCAGGAAGAATATTTATGGTTAGAAAAAATAATTGTGCTTATATATATAATTGTGCTCTTAAACATTTAATTCAACTTTGTTGTTATATAGAACTTTACTAAATATAACCGATTGTGTGAGTGAGAATGACTTAAGGAAAATCTTACTGGGCTTTATGTAAAGTATCCCTACGTACAAGATACTGACGGTGCCGAAACTTACTACATAGAATGATCAGCATTACATTCTTAACTAACAACAGAGAAGTTAGAAAGTTCAAAGCAGCCATGCGGACACACGGACATTATCACATTTTTTTGAGATTTCAATGCTAATCAAGAATATTCATAAATATTATAGGGTTCCTAAAGCCTTTTACTGGTAGTTGCAAACCGAGTACCAATGTTTCTTAGCAAATATCTCATTTAATTATTTTGTTATCAAATTTTTCATTTCACACATTTCTACAAAATAAAGAAAACAAAAAACTTAAGCCACCAACTTGCTTACCCTCTTATATGAGGGTGTTTATGCTCTAAATGAACAGCATGGGATAGACTCAGACAGCCGCATATCATCTTAATGTGATTTCAAATTCAAAGCAAATGTTACAAAACATTACTTAACACACTGTGATTAATTTTGTATTTTTATTTATTTCTGATACTTTTCATAGTTATCGCATATCGGGAGGTTGAAGTTATAGAACGTTTGCAACTACCAGAAAAAGTTTAATATTCTGCCGCTTTTATTAAGATAACGGATTTCTAAGTGAGCAAAAGTGTAGAGAGGAACACATATACTGTGTCTTCGGCTAATATTTCTTATTATTTATATTATTTTTTTGGGATTGTTGTTCATGTCTTTGCATATGATGCGATTTACATTCTTTCATGCATTTGTGTTGTGATTGCATTTTTTTTTTTTTTTTGTTGTTTTTGAAATATTTTACATATTTCAAAATGTTGTTGTTTTTATTTAATTTAATAAAATATTAAAAAATAAAAAAATATATTTTCGAACTGACCTTAAATTTTTTATTTTTTTAATGTTATAAAATTATTTTATGTATTATTTTTTACATATGTTTTAAAATAAACCTTTTTCATTAATTTTTGTTGTCTTTTTATATATATATTTTTTTATTATTATTTATTCTGTTTTTTTCAACACTTTTAATATTTTATAATTATGTAAAAACCAAAATCTTTGAATTTTACATTGAATTCAAATGAACAAAAACAAAAATATATTATGTCGTTTCTTTTTTTTTTCTGTTGGGGGGGAGGGTGGTCTCTTCGCATTAACTATTTAACGATAAATCCGCAAAAGACGCGTTTAAAGGAACGACCTTACTAAGACCACGTTAAAAACACTACTAATGATTAGAAGAAAACTAGTTGGGTTGCTTTACAACTGAAACCCACAGCGCCCAACATAAGATCAAACCAAAACTACCACCACCAGCACCAGCTATACATACCATTGACTACTTAACAACACACTAACTTGACTAACAGCATACTAACGTTCAGCAACCACCGCCAGCCCAACTTATACGCATAATAACATTCCACTTTGATATTTTAATCGGACATACGACTACAAAAAATTATATACAAAAAAAAAAAAACCATAAAATAATAACGCTTAGTGTAGTATAAAAAATAAAACTAATAAAAATGATAAAAATGTGTGAATAAAAAACATTATACGATTTTTTAATTTATTGGAAAATTACAGAAAAGCTTCGTAATAGTTTTCCTTTTATAAACAAACACCTTTACCGCATTTTATTAAAAATAAATATTTATGATCATTACGTTTTGATTGTTTAAATTATAAAATGAAATAAAATAAAAATAAATATTTGTCTCTTCTAATGAATTATTGAGAAATTCAAAGTTATCTTTTATAAGGGATGCGATCGATCCATTCAAAAGAATTCAGAAATTATTGCTTTGTTTATATTTACAATATAAATATTTCTATTTAATATTTATATAAATATATTATTTATTATTATTATTTAAGCAACTTTTATTTTTTTTTTATATTCTATATAAATTTGTTTTAATTGTAATTTTGAAGAATAGATAATTAATGCCCACTTGAATATAAATATAATGTTTTCGAAATATTTTTTTCGTAATAAATTTCACGCATTATTATATGTTTTATACGGAAAATACATTTTTTAATTAATTATAATAATAAATAAATAAAAAAATTAATTAATTTTTATGATAATTGTTCGAAATTACTTAAATACGCCGAAGAATTGATTAAAACAATTTTATTGTCTCCCAATAATAATTTCACGATCATACATGATTTGCTTTAGTTTGATATCGAACCTCTTTCATTCAGTCCCATATAATATATACTCACCAGCTTTTTAGAAAAGCTAACAAAATAAAACGTTAATGGTAAAGAAAAGAAATAAAAACCACAAGCAATGGCTACACACAGTTTCATAGTAGTTTAGAAAAACAAAAAGAAAACGTTTCGCACTTGTGGTGATCATGTTATGGAAAAGAGATCACATGATTCTACAATAACAGTTAGATGGCGTTAAAGGTAAAACACAATAAGAGTAAAAGAGATATTTAACGCTAGTGAGAAGAGATAGATAGATAATGAGAGAGAAAGAATTGGTTCGACATGCTTAATAATGAATTGAATGTGAGTTAGCTGTTAGTGGAACTGTTATACTTGCTCCGTATGAATGAATTTTATAACAGCTTTGCGTATGAGGAAGGCTCTGTTACGCCACCTCTACTCTGCTAGTTTGTTCTGCTCTGCTCTGTCTTTAACCAATCGCCAAACGGTTTGTGTGTAACTCTCTCTCGCACATTGACACCCAAATGCAAAGCTAACGAAAGGTTGCAGCAATGTGTTTGAAAGTCTAGGCAGAGTAGTAGCGTACGTATCTGTCAATGTGTGTTGCATTTTACGATCAATGTCAATTTTAAACCAATTGCAAACCTATCTTTGCACACAACACATACGCAACCGTATTAAGCAGAATAGACACAATAGAGACAAACGGAAAGCATTCTTGGACATTAGAATTTAGCAGAGAGACTTTGAAATGGCCTATAAGGTAAAGCTAATAGAGAGCGAGGGAGAGAGAGAGAGGGAGCGAACCACTAATTTAAAAGCTGTATGAGAATTTTTTAGGCACTTCACGAAAACTTTTAGTTGAATTTTTATTTTTTTTTCAACAATTCTTCTAACAAAACTGGCTTTATTTCTCAATTGGATTCAAAGCGTGTGCGTCCTTTTTCTAAATATCCTGTATTTTGTTGATACATGTGTAAAAATATTTATGCATGAATGGCGTTTAAATATAGAAAAAGATGCTCTTTCTTTACGCTGTGTGAGTATGTATGTGATATTTATACATACATGCATCATTCGTTATCTGCCTTATGCTGGCATGCCCAGCATAATTGGCATGGGGTTGGATGGGAATGCATAAACAAACACAAAAGCACATGATTTATGTGCGACTCACCTTTTGTCCGCTGCTGGCCGATGAGCCATTGCTAGCGGTACCATTTTTTGGATCTTTGCGCAAATCCTCCGGTTCACGTTTAATGCTGATCGTCGTGGTTGCAGCAGACACTGCTTGACGCTGTTGATCAGCTGTAATAACTACAGTGCCCGTGCCCGCTGTACCCGTTGCCACTATAGCCGATTGATGTTGTTGCTGATTTTGTTGTTGCTGTTGTTGTTGTTGCTGTTGCTGTTGCTGTTGCTGCTGTTGGTGGTGGTGATGGTGTTGCGCTATCGTAGTAGTCGTGGTTGTGATATTAGCGGCAGCCGCCGCAGCTACCACTGCAGCTGTGGTGGCCGATGGGTGTGAGCCAAGTAACAAGCCTTGTATTTCGTTTTGCGATAGGCTCGATACGTCAAGAGGTGTGGTCTGGCCATTTAATTTGCTAACAGTAGCACTGGGTGCACTAAATTGTTTGTTGTTGTTGTTGTTTTTGTGTGTGGAGATTTCAAAGCGTATATGCAAACGAAATGTGTAATAAACAGACAAGAAGAAGAGAAGAAGAAAAATATATTTCAATCAATTTATAAAATATTTAAAAATAATTCATTATTCATATAAATTTATTACATGTGCAGACCGGAGATTGTGGTGACACTTTTTGTTTCATCATGCAATGAGGATAGAGTGAGAGAGAGAGAGAGAGAGAGAGAGGCAGAGGAGTAGAAAAAGTTGTCTAACATGGAAAAAGTAAAATTTTTTATATAAACAAATAAATAAATAAATTATGGCAATAAAAACAAAACGTTTTATTAGGAAAGTCAAGTTTATAATGAAAAGTCTTTTTGAAATAATTCATTCAAATTCGTTCGCCTTTATTTAATATTTACTTAAATATTTATTTTATGTATTTTTAAGTACTATTAGCCTAATAATTGTGTCAAATATGCATCCGGTCGGATCACTTTTAGAATCCCTTTGCAAATAACACTTTTTCTCTTAAAGGATTTCTATTTTTGTTCCAGTTGGGCTTCTTATTCATATGTAATGAGTGAGTCAGCATTTTCCCACTTACATATTGGTTCCCTGGTTACACATATATTACTCTCATTGCGAGGGCAGATTTTGTTTTGTATTTTTACACCCTTCACTTAGAATGCGGGATAGGCTAGCTGTAATGTTAAAATCTGGTGAAAATATATATAATTAACCCACCCATTGATACCCTAAAAATACTCATGGTCTGAAAACGGCACGCCTACATATTAAAAAAAAATCATATAAAGCATTAAACTCGACTTGTAAGCTGACACATAATGAGACAGCGTAATCATGTACCTGCCACGCCCATCATTTGCATATAGATGTGGAAGGTATATAAGATTTGACCTAAGAGCCACATTTAGTTCTTTCTCATATAATTTTTGTTGTTGCTATATATCGTTCTTTCACTTTACGCCTCACACAATACATTGCATTTTATGCTTGTATATGGGGAGACAACATATTTCAGACTAGATTCTCTAGATATCATACGTATAATTTGTTTTTGTTGTGGTTGATTGTGTATTAATTTGGTAGGTGTGTGTGTGTGTATATAGATTGTATACGTTTGAATATTTCTTGGCGAGATTTTGTGGCATAAAATTGTTGACGCGTGCCTGCAAGTTTTTCCATACCCTCCGGTTTGTTAGCGTAGATTTTCATACAGACAACAATAACATCGATAAACCTGACATCAAAACGAATTCTTAAAAAGTGAACATTCGACATGTTTTTGAATTGGTTGATTGTTATTGTTGTTGCTTGGTTCATTTTATTTTAAGTTGTGTTTTGTGTTACTTCAAATCTTCCTTCTTCTTCTTCTTCATCTTGGTTTTGCTTTTCCCAAAAATAATTGACTTTTTCTTGTAAAACGTCACACACTACACCCCAGACACAGATTCTGTTTTATTTTTAAATGTTTAGTTGTATGCTTAGCGTTGTGTTGTTGGTGGTTACAACACACTATTTTTTTTTTTTTGCTTTATCCGCTTTATTTTGTTGTGCTTTCTAAGTGATCCTTAACAAATGGAAAATTGTTTAAATTGTTTTCAACTCCTTTTGTTTTGCAGTGAAGCCGAATGGCTGGCAAGCATCTAGCCAACTTTATATTAGAAAAGCAATATACTGTTGTTGCTTATTTTACGCTTCAAGCTGTAAAAATTTCAGGTTCAATTAAGATGTTGTTGCTGTTGTTATTATTTTACTTGCCACACACATATTCCCCCACCATCACAACCATCAATTCACAACTTGTCTTATTATTTTAATGGGTGGCAAAGACCATAAAAAGTATAGCAAACAATTATGATCATTATCGTGCATAAATGGTAAATGCCACCATTTCAATTAATGAAAAAAATGAATTTTGTATGCTCCTTAAAAACATTTTTTTTTTTATTGTTTTACCTGCATATATAAATATGTTGGCTTAATACGAGACGCCTAGAATCGCTCAGTAAGTTAATCCCGATTATTCGTATTTTTTAAAATCTTATAACTTTGGAACGGCTGGACGGATTTTGTTCAAACTTTTTGTGGAGGCTTCTAAATTAATTCAGCTTTCCAAGGAAGTATATTATTAGGGCGTGGCGCCTCCCATTTAGTAAATAAACAAGAAATACTTAAAATAAAGCTACTTTTTTAACAAATGGGCAGTGCCACACCCATTATTTAGATATTTTCGAAAAGCTAGAGAAATTTCCTAACGTTTGCAAAAAATTTGATCAAAATCAGAGCAGTAGTTCCGAAGTTATGAGCCAAGCAAGTTCACGTTCATTCGTGTGGTCGTCATTTTGAAAATCATGCAAAATTCATATAAAAATAGGAGAAAAATACCAGGCGCCCAGTATGCCTTAACAAGCAAATTTTGATTTTAGGAATTCTTTAAAGTCGTATAACTTTTGAATGGCTGCACGGATTTTGTTAAAACTTTTTGTGGAGGCTTTTAAATTAATTCAGCTTTCCAATGAAGCATATAATATGGGCGTGGCACCTCCTGTTTAGTTATTAATAAAAAAAAATTTTTTTTAAAGGAATTTTTTTTAACAAATAGGAAGTGCCACGCCCATTAATTAGATATTTTTGAAAAGCTAGGAAAGTTTCCAGAGAAAAATAGTTGTGTTGAAATGAAACTAATACCTTGTTATCAATGTTATAATCAGGTACCTCTCACGTCAACCGTTGTATTCTGTTGTATGTGAACGGTGTTTAACATTTGACCTTAGCCATAAAAGGTCCAATTTAATCTAGTTACGGGCAAAAATATTGACTAAATCGATTGAAAATGTAATTTTGAATTGATTGATACAATAAATGATGGGTCACTTCTAAACTGTTTAGAAGTTACAAACATCCACATAATCTTAATATATACATGTAGGGTAGTTATTTTATTAAGGCCCCTTAGAACACACCAATTAATGGATAGCGTGATGCAATAAAATCTTAAGAAAATTATGAAAAAAAATACATATAAAAATAAAACAACAAAATCAAGAAAATTAATGTAAATGTTCCAAACCAGCGAGTGATTGGTTATCAGGCAAACTTAAAAAAACCACCTGCTGCTGTAAACACGACAACAGCTCATTGGCAACAATACTGGCTAACTTAACCATCTAGATGAAACGATTATGGTAACAAATACAACATCAAAAACAACACCTAAATACACAGCAACTAGCAGCTAATTGAATTTAGAATTCATATACAGACAACAACACATTTACATGTTGAAAATACTTCGACACTATAAAAGTATGTAATGCTGTGTGCCTGAGGATTGCATTAGGGTGGAAACCCTAACACAATCAAGCAGCAGTTGCACAATCAATTTTCCTAAGCAGAGTTATGTGTCGGTCCTACATATATACGAGGGTAGTTGCAAAATTGTCAAATCATATCATATATCTCTGTTTTGGCAAACATCTCCATGCGGAAGGATAAGTGCAGCAATCAAGTGAACTTCAAAGTCAGAAAGTCAGCAAATTTTTTTTTGTTTTTCACCAATTCATTTCTTTGCATTTCGGTTGGCATCCGATAAACCACCCAACCCGCCAACTTTATGAAGTATGTTATACTCTTCCACATTACTTTGTTGAGGCTATAAAATGAAACTTTAGAATAACGTAATGTTTACACATCTAAACTTTTGCATATATAAAGTGTCTGGCTGAATAATTTTGTGACTGCTCTCGTATGTCAGTAAATGGCAGGATTATACATTTATGTAGATCTTTAAGCATTTAGATCTTCATATAAACAACGAAATAGATGTGCACGTGCATGTGTATGTTGGGTATAATGCCAGCTTAGTGAAATTGATTCTTAAATTGACACATACAACACATCCCTACGTAGAGCAACGTATGCTTTCATGTCTAGGTACAAAATGCTAAATGATGGGGCATTACCCTACCAATCAGTGAGTCAATTCATTTTATTTCAGTGATATTTGTGGATGCATTTCAGAATCTGGCAAGCAAAACACAACAGATTCTCTCAAACCCCACCTCTGGTGAGTGTCATGTTATTGAGAAAATTATTCAATGTAGAAAGTTTTTAAGATTCGCAGAAAGCTATCGTAGTGTGCTAGGGTATCAGGAAACTTTAAAAAATACCTTACAAAGAATATATATATATTTATATACATATTTAGGTAGCAGTGTAGATTGATCATATACTGGTAATGGCAGCAGTAGCGTATTTTAAGCATTATCTTACTTTTGTTTCTCTTCCAAGTTTTATGATGTTAACTCTGAACTTCAATTCATTCATATAGGCAGTAAACAACCCTTGCTTCAGGGCAAAAAAGCAAACAGAGAATGTGCTTCAACTTCGTGAACAAGGTAACAAAGTAATAAAAGAATCATTCGGCTGAGGCCAAATATTGAATACGTTACTCTTGAATTAGTTTACTAGCAAAGTTAAAACAGAAGCGTACATTTTATGGACCATAGAGTGCCCATACCTGCTTTACATTTAGCTTCTTTAGCCATAGCAATCAAGAGATAAACGTTTTTAACAAAACGAAAAAAAAAAAAAAGAAGAAAAAGAAGAAGCAAATACCAAAGATCGATGATGCAAGATTGCATATAACAGAGGCAGAGATAAAATCATGTAACTGATTGTAGTTTAAATCGAATTAATTAGTAAAGGTACTATCAAGATGTTATGTTTATAAAACAACCGAGAACTAGAGAACCTCTGCTACTTTATAGATGAATCCGCTTGCATTTGCCATTGCCAAACGTTATCAATATGTTTACACACATGTACATTTAAACATACATGTAACACGCAACATTTGAATAGCAAGAAAGCAGAGAAACCGTAATATGTTTGAGTAACACATTAAACATTAAAAATTAAAACATAAAAACACATTTTAATTGTTTATTATGAATTAAGCAAACACAAACACAGTTGCGCATATAATCTAACAACCCTTTATGCTTAGCGTGACACACTAAAAAGTATACACACCGTAGTGCTATGTAAAATTTTACGAGTGTCGTCCATAGTATTGACAAGCTTCTTTCTTAGCTTTAGCAATTAGCCTTTCAACTAATTTCCAGGAATTTAAAATTTACACAATATAAACAACAACAGCAACAATAACAAACATTTTTGTGTTCTCCATATAGAAAATGAAAGGTATGCTAAGCTAATAATGCCGTTTGCTAGCTACCTTTTTAAGTATACATGTATAAGTCACCGTTTCGTCGATGTGTCAAAGAGGGGCATGCACTTACAATTTATAAGAAACATTACATGGCACAAAATCGGACTTGTCAGACGAAACGTTCACTATTAGAAGGTGTGGCTGCCACGCTTGTTTGTCTGCAGTTTAATAATGTTTTCCTCATAATTTGTGTTTTATTCGATTGGAATCAAATCTAATGCTAAAACCATCATCACCATTTTAATACCAAATTCATTGAAAGAGTTTTTAGTTTTGGCCACCTTATTCAATTTCAATACACTTCTGCCAAGTTTGAAACCGATATCTCAATTTTTGCGATCAGAAGGAATAGAACACTCATATATGGACAGACGGACATGGATAGATTGACTCAGTATTCGATGTTGGTTGTACATTTCAGATCAAATGCAGGTCAGATTCATATTTTTAATCGATTGGTATAATTGGTGGGTGTGCCTTTTGCCGTTTAATATACATTTTGCTACAAGTGATTCAGGGTACAAAAGGAAGCCATGTACTGACACTTTAGTTCTGCTTCGGTTTTTTTATTCCATAACAATTTACGTTATTCCTCAATTATTTGATATTATAACCAAAAGAGCCATAAAGTGTGCACAAACGTGTAAGTACATATCCAGAATACTTTATGGGTACAAGTACGCTATCAGATAAGTTCATATTTAGTAAAAAAAAAATGCTTATTCGTACATTTTCACCATATTATACTATTTACAATAAGTTCATATATGAAAATGTTGGGGGGATTTGTCCCCCATTATCCCCACGTAACTAGGTGCCCGTATGGAACTCTGTATTTCTTCACATTCTCCATTGTTACGTTGTAACGGCCCGGACAAATATGGCTACAAAGTTAATATTGGTCACATTGGTGGATTTAGAAAAAACGAATTGTTAAAACAGGGAACAAAATACAAAATAATATTAAAACGCGTCAATTATCGCGAAGGCAAGATAAGCTTTTTTTAAATTTCATGAATTCACTGCCTATAAAATTTTAATTGATCTTCACTTTCTTTTGTTAACAAAAATGAAGGCAATAATTTATTAAGAAATGTATTTCTCTTTATATATGTAGTGAGCCTTTCACCTTGAAAATCTTTAATATTTCTGCTTTAAAAGAAAACCATTTAAATCAGGTTGCAGCACAGCCAACAGCGCAACAAACATATGAAATAAACAAAAACAAGTAAAAAAACTAAATTAGGCTTAGGCCAAATCTTAAATACCCTCTACATCTACAAACAAAAGGTGGGCGTGGCAGGTATATGATCTAATAGTAATTATATTACATCTTAGCTTGCAAGTCGAGTTTTTCTTTAATTATGTTTTTTTTTTTTTTGTAAATTGTGGGCGTGTTTATTATCAAAGCACGCCCATTTTTAACATGTCAATATGTGGGACAATTACACAAAATTTCACTTTCGTAGGTAAATTTTTGTGGTAGATGAATAGATTTTTGATTATGGGCGTGTCTCTTATTTGACAACGCCCATTTTTGCCACATTGACAATAGAAGCATATATATATACTATATAATATAGATCAACTTTTGTGGCAGAAAAATAGATTTTTGTGAATTGTAGGCGTGGTTTTTGACTAATTTTTCACATTTTGAAACAAAATAGAAACTAAAAGTGTCTGTACAAAAAAATTGAGCTCAATATCTCAAAGGGTAGGCCTGAGAATGTCAACATCAGACGGACACATGTCTGGATCGACTAAATTTTTGATGCTGATTAAAAATATATATACTTTGTAGGGTCTGTGACGCCTCTATCTGGACGTTGCAAACGGAATGATAACCTTAGTCTACTTAATATCTTAAGTGGAGGGTTTTAAAAAGCAGTAGTATACTAATGTCATCAATGTATCCATATGTGTGTGTGCGCAAATTTGTACATGTTTTGTAGTTTATGTATTTACGTATATATGTGTGAACACAACTTATATATTTATCGTCGTTGCGTTTTTAATTCAGTTTAGTGTGATTCAGCGTTGTTGTTGTTATTGTTTTTCTTATAAAATGTGTTTTTATGTCAGTTTCAAGAGAATTAATTATAAAATTTATAGCTCTTTCAAAATGTGCCTACATACGTGTATAGGCTTGTATGCGTAAGCGTTTATTTTCAGAACTTCATTTCGCCAAATGTTAAGCGTTGATATGGAATTCTCTCTTTTTTCGTTAGCGTTGTTATTTTATTTTATTTCATTTTATTTACGTTATAAATTTATTTCCATTTAAAAAAGAAACGCGCACTTTCTTACAATGAACGCACATTTATATGGATGTAATAATTTTTTGTAATAATTACAATGATGCGGCTGATGATGATGTTGATGGAAAAGTGAGAGAAAGAAAGGCAAATCACAAACTTAAAGCAAATACAGGTACATTGGGATGGCCTCTCTTATTCCAATATTCAATCGCACAACTTCAAGCGTGTCACAACCACTTTAAGAGAGAAGCTATAGTATAGTAAGTCGCTGTCCTTATATGAAATTCTGCTCCATATGTTTGAATTCTTTTTGAAATCGGATAACGGTTCCTTTAGTTTAACTTTCCGCCGAGAAATTATTATACCGTTATGTTCAGAATATGAACAAGTATCGAATCTAAAAATTTGAGCATTGAATTCGAAAACTTCAAGGGCTTATAAACAAGAATATTATTTGCAAATATTTGGAAATTTCTCTAGCTTTTCGGGGATATGAAGTCAAGTGTTTAACGTGTGTTCCTGCCGTGGAGGCTTAATCGCACGGCATCTCAAGCCGTAGCTCAGATACAGGGGAAAGATATGCGCTTCCCAACACTCCGTTAGGTACCGATCTAGGAGCCATATTGTAAGGATATGAATTCCACTCCTCGGTGGAGAGGGTACAACCTACTCTCACCCCGTTAGGGGAAAACCACAACCACCACGATGCTCCCACAAGGGGGCCTTCCCATAATGCTAGCAGAAACAAGTTCCTGAGGCTCTAGCATCCCGTGGTACCAGCAATAGGTTCCTGGGTCGAACCGCGTATTCCACTAAACGGAATACTACCAGTGTAAGACCTTACTTGTGGGGCTCATAACTTCGGAACTACTGCTCCGATTTTGATGAAATTTTAAGCAAAAATTAGGAAATTTCTCCAGATTTTCGGGGATATCTAATTAATGGGCGTGGCACTGCCCATTTGTTAAAAAAGTAGCTTTATTTTAAGTATTTCTTGTTTATTAACTAAATGGGAGGAGCCACGCCCTAATAAATTTTTTTTTGAAAAACTGAATTAATTTACAAGCCTCCATAAAAAGTTTGAACAAAATCCGTCCAGCCGTTCCAAAGTTATAAGACTTTAAAAAATACCAATAATCGAGATTCGCTTACTGAGCGATTCTGGGCGCCTGGTATTGTACTCACATTTTTATATTTGCATGACTTTCAAAATGACGACCACAAGAATGTATGTGAACTTGCTTGGCTTATAACTAGAAAACTACTGCTCCGATTTTGATCAAATTTTTTGCAAACATTCGGAAATTTCTCTAACTTTTCGGAAATATTTAAATAATGGGCGTGGCACCGCCCATTTCTTTTGAAAAGTAGCTTTGTTTTAAGTATTTTTTGTTTAATTACTAAATGGGAGGTGCCACGCCCTTATAATATACGTTGTTGGAAAGCTGAATTAGTTTAGGAGCTTCCACAAAAGTTTGAACAAAATTCGTCCACCCGTTTACAAATATCCGCACAAAACATAATACTGCCTTTGCCATGTTGTAATGTAGGGTATCTCTTTCTATACCCTACACTAAAAACATGTCCGTGTATTTACGAGCAAATATGAATTTTTGTTATTTTGTTATTAGTTAAGACAGATCAGTTTTTAAAGGTTTTCATATTGATCCCCCCTTTTAAGGGAATTGTTCATCATGTCGGGGTTTGTTTTCAATATCTGCCTTACTTACCTCCATTGCAATTCGGCGTCGACATCTTCCTTATCAGACATTTTATAATATTCATAAACAAAAGAAGTGGTGCCATTGGAATCTTGCACCTGATGTAATGTTGGCGTGCCTAACGAACTTAAATTAACAGTAGCATTAGCTGCCTCAATTAAATGATGGTCATTATGCTGCTGTTGGTGCTGGTGCTGCTGCTGATGCTGCTGATGTTGGTGGTGCTGGTGGTGGTGGTGGTGTTGGTGTTGATGTTGATGCTGATGCTGATGACTATTATTATTGTTATTATTATTGTGATGACTGTTATGATGTGTTAAAGTGGCCACTGTTTGATCGTTGGTTTGTGTATGCATTACAGCGGTGGCAGCATCATTCGGTGATAGACTGAGCAAAGTTTGAGGTGTATTAGCCGTTACCACGGTGGCTAGCTGAGAGGATTCAAAATAACGCGATGGATTGGAAAGTTGATAAGAAGCGCCATTAATGCCAGCACCAGAACCACCGCCACTAACACCATCGCCGCCGCTGCCACCGCCATTACTATTATGATGCTGTATTATCTGTACTTCATGGGGACTGACTGTGTTGTTGTTGCTATTATTATTATTATTATTATTATTATTGTTGTTGCTAATTTGGTGATGATTTATACTAGTTTGTGCCAAACTTAAGGCCAAGGATGAGTTTTGTGTGGCAGGCGAAGACGCCGTACATGGCGGCGGTGTTGTATTATTGATGGAGAGGGAATCGCCATTGGTTAAAACAGTGCGTCGTCTAATTTTTTTTTTTAATTTTTTTTATATTCACATAAATACAATTTATAATAAAGCAAATAAACCAAATAGAAAATGCTCAAGAGTGTTCAAGTTTATGTGTGAAAAAGAGCAATTTTGATGGAGTTTTTTTTTCGTAATAAAAAAATATAACAAAAAAAGAAAAAAAAACAAAAATAACTTCTTTTTAAGGCAAGTGTTAAATTGAATAAAAAAAAATTATATGAAATTGTTGTTCACACGGTTCCTTGTTAAGCAGCAAATATCCTTTAAGGAACACATACGCTTTACAAAAAAAAAACAATATTTATAACAAAATGCTATAAACGAGAATACAGAAAAGGCGACACAAACAATATGCAAATTAGTTTGCTGAGCTTCGACAAAGAAAGAAAGAACGACCGAAGCCCTGAAAGGGATAGCGAGGCGAGGAACAGGGGTAATTCCATTAGCTCTTCCGCATGCTACCGTCTGCATAAGTGTTTGTACGTTTTGATAGAACCTGTAATGTGATAGCAGGATAAGCTGTTGATTATATCAAAGTATACTTTGGGAGCCTTACAATGCAACAAGATATGTACGTTATAAGACATCAACTGTTAGGAGCACATGTTTTCAATATTGTGTCTGCTGTTAAATCTTTCGAAAAGGTCTCATGTGTGTTTGTGTGTCTGATTGACAAGAGAATAGGCAAACTTACACTTCCTTTCTAATTATTGTAATTGTTTTTTTTTTTTTTTTTTTTTCTTACTTCATTACTCGGGTAACATGAATGGAAGCGGAATTGTAACCATGAAATGTCAACACATAGTTTTTGATTATAATTAGAGTTTAAAGGAAAAAGCTTTTTTAGTTGGAAATAGAATTTGAACAATTATGTCGATTAGAGACATTAAAACAATAGCATTTATAATGCAATTCGATTTGTTTTAAAGAGTTTTTTGTGTACTTGCCCACTAAATAAATTTCAAGATGAACTTATGTGGGGAGTGATGGTTTTAAAAGTGGCCCACACCAGTTTATTTTCAATATGGTGCATGTTTGGGCCAAAAAATATATCCTTGTAGCAAATTTCACCGACATACCTGTAGCTGCGTACACGCACGCACAGACGGACATACTTTAAGCAATTTAGAAAGGGATTCTAAATCGATCAGCACAAGTGAAGGTGCGTCTTTTTTCTAGCCATTTAGAATATTAAAACATTCCCACAAACTTTACAAACCCCTTGAACACCAGTGTTGCACTACAGGGTAGTAAAAGAGAAGGTTTTTTATCTAACAAAATGTTAACGCTTTAGCAAAATTTCTCCAACATTCCGATTCCTTGATTCTGCCCCTTTGACATTTATATTATTTGTGATATTTTTGTCATTATTTTGAAAAATATTTCTAATGAAATAAATGCAATAATTTTTCAAATTGCACTTAATTAGCATTAAACAGAGTATAAATTTTGCATTAAAATTGAAACATTTCTTTTATTGTTATTATTGTTGTTGTTGTTTAATTAATTTATTCAACAAAACACGTTTGATTAAATCAATAAACTTTTGAATATTTTATAATTTTATTGTATCTCGCACAAAAGTATAACAGTGAAAGAAGTATGCTCGCTATTGACAATACGAAAGTATCTAAATTTTAACAATAAATAAACATCAGACAGAAATCACAGAAATGTGGCAAAAATTTAATATATTAACGCTCAGCATTCAGCGCTAAAGTACGTTCAGACAAAAATTGATACAAAAGAAAGGTAATTAAAAAAATAAAGATAAAACCACTACAAGAAGAATGTTGGCTTGGACCGAATCTTCAAAATCCCCTGCATCTGTAAGCAAAACGGTTCTCAGTGCATTTAATTATCAATCAATCTGTAACCTCTTAATTGGTGTTTTTTTTTCTTGTAAATATATTTTATAAAGATTTTTATCACTTAATTAGTCGCTGTCAAGGTTTATGTTGATGAAAAATGTATAAATACAAAACAAAGTAAAAATGCACCTTGCAACAAAATTCTTCATATTTATTTCTCAACAGCTTCAAAAGACCGTCACCATCACAGTGACAAACAATCAATATGAACGAATAATTTTGTGGAATGTAGAGTCAAATAAAATGTACGTGTGTGTACGAGTACATACTTCGTGACCTTGAGTTTAATTAGTGTAAAGGAAAATTTACCTTCAATGGTTGAAATATAAAAATATTAAAACATATATAGGACTTAGGAGGGCAAATCTTGCACTTGCCATCTCCTGTGAAGGGCGGACAGAAAAAACCATTAAATAAAAAACGACATATTTTTGTCTCATCACAACGCATAACTCAGAGGCTTTTTTTTTGGGGGATTTTTCCCTTTTAAAAATTATTTTATTTAATTTTTATTTTTATAACTACAATCCATAAAAAAAGTCAAATACATTGGTTGCGGTTGTAATATTTATACATCCTAAAACAAGCGCTTGCACACACACACACACACACTTAATAAGCAACAACAAGCATTAAGCACAAAAAACAAGCACAAAAAAAAAAAAAAAGTCGTTCCATTAACTCCATTTCGTTTTATTAATACAAACACCCGAACATGTCGGTAACTAGCTGTTGCATACAAAGAATTGTTTTTTTTTTTTTTTAATGAAATCTATTTATTTATTTATTTTTTTTTTCAACTAGTGTTGGTGTCTGTTGTGATTCTGTGTCTGACTCTGTTTTTGAAATTTTTATAACATTTGATTAAGTTTTGTTTTTGTTGTTTTGTGTGTTACCAACTCTTAACTGCAGTCAATGTTCGTTTGTCCTTCACAAATATTGGGGTTGTTAGCGTAATTGTTGTTGCTATTGCTGTTGCTGTTGCTGTTGTTTTTCTTTTCTTTATTTTATTAAAGTGCTAAATTAAACAACAAAATTTATGTATCTGTACGAAGCAGAAAAAAATTAATATAAAATTTTATCACTTATAATAACACACACACACAATGATGAACAAAATTATGTTAATTTTTTTGTTTAATTATTGTTTATTGTTTGTTGTTGTTGTTGATGTTGTTGTTGTTGTTGTGTTTTATTTTATTTTGACATTTAAAAGAATTGGTATTGTTGTTGCAATTAATTTTATATATGTAAAATATTTTATTAACTGTACCCTTCACATCACATGGCGTTATACAAAGTTTTCAAATTAATATCTAAATTGTTGCAATATTGAGACCATCAACAACAAACACCTGAAACATACATTACTAAATTGATTTAGATGTTTATGCTGACCAAGAATTACGGATTGTCTGACAGGTTCCTTCTGACTGTTGCAAATGAAATAGCAAACTCAGTAGATCACTAAGGTGGAGGGTATAATTAAGATTAGATCCGGCATCAACGCCCGAGACATAGTTAAGATTGTTTGCTGTTTGCCCACATATTTTTGAACGCTGCTGTTCAATGTTAGTTACAGTTTAATATATTTTATTTATTAGTTATAATATTTTTCCAACACTCACTCGGTAAAGAATTGTGTGTGTGTGTGTTGGCTTTTAGTATCTAATCTATTGGAGATTTGCATTTTTTTTTTTCAATACAAATTTGAAATTTAAATTGTTTTAAGAAATTTTAATTAATTTGTTTTCAGTTGTTTTTTTTTTTTTTTATTGTTTTCTATAGTGTAAGCATCATGAGCCACTACAGTGCTTAATAATATTAATAAACAAGTGTTTAATCAAATCAAAAAGAAGGATTGTCAATACAAGTACAACAACAACATTTGTATTTATTAAAAATGATACCCTCACACACACAACATTTGCATAAAACCTCAAGTGTTTCATAAAATTTTATATTTTATTAAGGAAATAAACACTGTGACAGACGTACAGACAACAGCTTATAGTATTTCAAATGTTTACAATATGTATAATGTATTTTTTTTCTTTATCTATACGCAATTGAGTTGCAAACATAAGAGTAGTCGGTTAAGTGTAAACGTCTACCGCATGAACTTGAGTTAAAACTTTTTGGGTCTGCATGCCTGTGTGCGTGTTATAGGTTTTTCGCATAAATTCATTTACTTTAATGTGAACTACAATTAGTTAGTTCCACTGTGGGTGGTTAATGGAGCGTTTAATGTTTATGTAAAAAAAAAAAAAAAAGAGGAGAAAATGACTGCATTAACAAACTGAAGCGTCAATTATTATACGAGTGAGCACGACTTTAGAATGCCTTTGAAAATTCAATAACAAATATTCAATCAATACATTGTTTATCCAACCAATATACTATGCGTGGTGTGACGAGCATGATTGTCAAAGTTGATGGTAGTATGAAAAGTTTTTGTTCTTTCAGATTAAACGTATGCACATATATACTCGTATATATATATACATATATATTATATGTAGGTGGCAAAACTTGTGATTAATTTAGAATACTTTGAAAGTGGTTGAGAGTTGTAAGTACGTGTTCATATGCTTAAATAAGGAAATGGTGGCCAACGCGTGCCGTAAAGAGAGCGCTTGCGCTTAAACAAAACAAAAACAACAATAACAAAACTGTTGAAAACCATTTTTAATGTTGTGTATGTGTTTTTTTGGTTTCATTCCACTTTACTGTGATGGCGATAGTATAGCGGTGTCGGCAGTGGTTGTGGTTGCGATATTGTTGTTGTTAACTAACCAAAGTGGCGGGTGTTTAAGCTTAATTGTTATAATGAGCAGGGTTTTAATGTAAATTGTTGTTATTGTTGTTATGTTTATTTGTTTGTTTGTTTGTTTACTGTCACGTAAACATGCAAACAATTTACTGACATAAGTGTGACATGATGTGACTGACGCTGATAAGTTGAATAACTGAACGGAGACGTATTATAAATAAACAAAATGTGTTGGAGGTGTTGCTTAAATTATACAAAAATGTAAACAAAGAGACACAAACACACCCACACATTTATATATATATATATATATATATATAAGTAATCAAATATGAGAAAACAAAAAATGAACAGATTTAGCGCAAAAGGAAGTGAATGCCGCACTTTCTTATTCGATTCAATTATTATTGTTATTGTTACTGTGAAATATATGTTTAAGTGAGTGCTTGTGCGTGGACATAATTTAGTGGATTATATCCCTAACAAAAGTAAAAAAAAAGTCGCACGCTTTTAAGGCTGTTACTGTAGGCTGGTCTTTTGTGGTGTACTCATGCAATAATTCCCTTACACACGCTGCTCATTGCCGAGCTTATGTACATACTCGTATATGTAATATTTGTAATAAAAATTGTATTGAGTGTTAATGCTAATTTCCGTTCTTTTCAAGGAAGCAAAATAAAAGAAAAACAAACATTAACAAACGGTCGGCGTTAGCATGTGAAAAAATAAAAAAATAGAAAAATTATTAACAGGAAACTAAACAGTGTTTGTAGTAACAATACGAACAACAATAATATAAATAACAACGACAGCAACAGTAGTAGCAACAATATGTAAACAGGACGTGAACAGAAACTATAGCAGCAGCTTTCGCAATGGGGTGGCATTACATACACAACGGACAACGTATTGTTACTGCCTGTTGCGTTAATTGCACACTGCAAAAACACAAAAGGGTGGATTCACATTATTAATGTGCTTTGTATGTTGCATTAATACAACTAATAGGTATTTGGTTGTGGAAAAACGGAAACTTTCTTGACAACTTGTTGCCAAGTTAGGATTTTACAACTTGATGTGTGTAAAGAACGCTTTAGAGAGGGCAGTTGACCTGAAAATATTTAATGACCAGTTGCAGCTCATATTAATTATACACTTTCTTCCCTCAAGTATCTCAGCCGCAGGATATTGAGAGAATTGTTGCAACTATTGCTTTTTTTACACATAATTGGTAATTTTCTAATTCCACAGATATACTCTGGGTTACTTATCTCTTGCTGTTCATTTTCGTACAATTCTTGTCTGTTATATATATGTATAATCAAATCTTTTTCTTCTTTTTTGCGCACTATAGAAAAGTGTTAAAAAATTTAATAATTTACACATATAATCTGACATGATACGACAAAAGCGAAAAAAAAAACACACTTTTCTTTTCTTCAATATTTGTAAATAGTTAAGGTGTGCATGTAGGTTTTTGTGTGACTTGGTAAAAGATTGATTTAACAATTTGACAATGTGTGCTAATTGTGCTAACGAAGTAGTTAAATAATTACTTATCGAAGCGGCAGAGTACTTAGAAAATAAAAATGAAATAGAAAGACGACAAAAATAATAATAATAACAACAACAACAACAACAACAACAATAATAATAATAATAATAATAATAATAATAATAATAATAATAACAACAACAATAATAATAACAACAATAAATTTGCAAATATACTAAATATAAATGAAATCATATATTAAGATGTTTGTATAGAAATAAAAAGAATTTCTTTTAAAAAGTTTTCATGAATATTTTACGGTGCTTAAGGTATTTATTTTAAGTAATATGTTATTTTAACAATATAGAAATTTTGAATACACCACCTACAACAGTGCGCTTTGACATATAAAGATTTCACATAACGGTAATATATATTTCATTCATGTTGGAGTTCTTTCCGGCTAATAATTTTTTAACAAAAATATGTGCAGTCGTTCTCTGGTCTCACAGAACGTCTTACTTTGCTTAATATAATCAATGCAGACTCTTCATGTAATATTAAAGACAATTTAGAATGACCGTTACAACAGATGCCGTTTATGTGCGTTAACAAAAAAGTAACGATAATATTAAAGGGCAAACAAAAGATAAGGGGCAGAGCAAGAAAAAGCAAAGAACCGTTATTAAAGCTTCTCGAATATATCCCCTTTTTGCATAGACATCAAATCATAGAAGGATTGCTTTGTTGTCGTCTTCTGTTGTCATTCCCTCGGACAACGTCCACACAGTTGTGCATAAGATGGCACCCTTTTCTTTACTGCTACCATGAGATTCATTTGAACATCATCATTTGCATAATAAGCTGTTTTTTAACAATAAAGTAAAACAATTAAATCTCCAGAAAAGAAAATGAGATGCGGTCGAGCGTATAAAGAATCAGCAGATTTAAACTATGCATATAACCTAAGGCAGTTATCCTTCTTTTCATATTATATATTTTTCATGTGTACTAGGACAGACTGAATGGCATAAAAAAGAAGATTGGACGCGCATACATGCCGATGCTGTCCGAATTAAATTAAAAGAAAATAAAGGCGATGACGCTTTATTGCTATTTTCATACGCGTACATCCTAAGACACTAAAAGCTTATGCAAATCAGTTGTTGTTATTGTTTTTCACAGGCTTGCAACCCCTTTTTGTCGAATGGCGCTGGACAAGGAAAAATCCAGACAGAGATTTTATTTTATTTTATAGTTTTGTTATGTTCAGGTAAACTGTGTATTCGCTTGGCTATTTACATTTATAGTACACAGAAGAAGGCCATTATAACATTATAACCAACCCCTTAAAACTAAGGCCGAACGTTAGGGTGTGTGTGTGTGTCCCTATGCAGTATTTGGTGTTATTGTTTGTCTTTGAGAGAAACCCTTCGCTTCATAAGGTTATCTTTATGTCCATTTGGTTTCAAATCATAAAAACACATAAAAAGTTTAACAAAAAAATAAATTGAATGCATCATCATCACCATTATAATGATTGTCGTCTTTGGCCGTCTTTACTATTTAAACACAACACAGAACAGAACAGAACAGAACAGAACAGAACATTTCAATGAGAGTGGTTATGAAATTCTTATTCACAGGTAGAGCGATAAAATGAAAAAGACGAAGCAACAAAAACAACAACAACATTATCATCATCATCATTACAATAACAACAGAACACAGCTTAAACATAGAGCAATAACCTGGTCATCGTTGTCGCCAAGAGTTTCCCTCTTTGCGCCTTAAAATAATTTAAAATATAAACCGAGAAAAAAATGCTAATGATCATCAATATCATACTTAGGCATTTCATTATCATATTGTTGTATTTTATACATTTGCTGAAGACTTTTATCTCCTTCCATGTTTCACTTTTTAATGGTCGTACCTTTAGCCCGCCATTTGCCCGGCCGTCTGTACGTCCACAACGTACAACATCAACTTTTCTCTGACCGAGATTACTTTACAAAGCATTGTTGTTGTTATTATTATACATTAATACAATAACAATCCTGGGCATGTAAGGTTTTCTTGTGGCATCATATACACAACAATATAATGTGTTGCATTGTCCTTTTCTGTTGATGTTTTAAGTTAACCAAGTTTTCATTTATTCGAGGCCAGGTGGTGTTATATTTTTATACGTACGAAATATTACAACCGCTCATTACTCATTTCACGAGTTGGCCTTTTAATGAATGCTATGATGTTGTTACACAATTAGTTGGATCCCTTCTTTACACCGCAACCAACGTCACCAACGACTAAAGTACTAAACTCTTGCAACAATAACAATATTTGATGGGCAATATAAGAGTGTGGTAATAAAATCATAAAACTGAACTGAAATTTACTGGGACATTATATAATAGAGAAAAAACGAAAGATGGGGTGGTCGTACTTTATATGGTATACTGTACACAATCACTCTGTGATAAAAACCAACACTTGTGTGGTACCGGATCAGCATGATTACGACCCCAAGAATGAATATGAATTTACTTGGCTCATAACTTGGGAACTACTGCCCCAATTTTGTTCAAATTTTTTGCAAAAATTAGTAAATATTTCTAGCTTTTCGGGGATATCTAAATAATGGTAGTGGCACTGTCAATTAGCTTGAAAAAGTTGTTTTGTTTTAAGTATTTCTTGTTTATTAACTAAATGGGAGGTGTCACACCCTAATATTATACTTTATTGGAAAGCTGAATTAATTTACTTGCCTCCACAAAAAGTTTGAACAAAATCCGTGCAGCCGTTACAAAGTTACGATTTAAAAAAATTCCTAAAATCAAAATTTGTACAGACATGATTTTCAAAATGACGCCCACAAGAATGTATGTGAACTTGCTTGGCTCATAACTTCGTAACTACTGCTCCGATTTTGATCAAATTTTTCGCAAAAAATTGGACATTTCTTTAACTTTTCGGGGATATCTAATTAATAGGCGTGGCATTGCCCATTTGTTAAAAACGTAGCTTTATATTAAGTATTTCTTGTTTAATAACTAAATGGGAGGTACCACGCCCTTATAATCTACTTCCTTGGAAAGCTGAATTAATTTACAAGCCTAAAGAAAAAGTTTGAACAAAATCCGTCTAACCGTTCCAAAGTTATAAGACTTTAAAAAATACCAAAAATCGAGATTCGCTTACTGAGCGATTCTGAGCGCCTGGTATTTTGCTCACATTTTTATATTTGCATGGTTTTCAAAATTACGATTCACGATTACGAATTACGATGTGAACTTGCTTGGCTCATAACTTCGTAACTACTGCTCCGATTTTGAAGAAATTTTTTGCAAACATTAGAAAATTTCTTTAGCTTTTTGATGATATCTAATTAATGGGCGTGGCACTGCCCAATTGCTTAGTAAATAAGTTTTTTCTATATAATGTTGTTTATTAACGAAATGGGTGGTTCCACGCCCTCAGAATTGTATATTTGCCACGCTCACCGTTGAGGAAGTGGAAAGTATTTAAGATTTGGTTTAAGTCAAATTTAGTTTTCTTTCTCATTTATTCACGGTAATCTTTTACATCTGGTCATGCCTTTATTTTATTTTTGTAATAAACAAAAATGGTTGAGAAATTTTAAACGAAGCGAAAATATTCTACACTTGGACTATAAATAAATTTATAAGAAAATGTAATAATTTAGGTTAATAAAAGCATACACGGATATGCCTAAATGGCTTCAGATGTTGATGCTGATCAAGAATATATGCCTTTAAATTTATATTGTGTTGTAAATGAAACAACAACTTAGTGTAATACCAATTCGATAGGGAGGGTATGATATTATAAAAGCAAAGGGTGGTGGTAGCGATGGCAAAATCAAGCGAAACTTATTAAATTTAAATATCTCTGTGAAGCGGCAAAAGGGGTGGAAATTATGTATAAACAGTTACTCTACTGATTCATATTTACACATTTCAAAGGGATGAGCAAAATTATTACCAAAAGGGTCACTTAATGGTCAAGTTTTTTTTTTAAATAAAACAACCAGCTGTTAAAAATATTGTTTGTTCGTGGAAAAATCCCCAAAACGTGTACATAAAAATAGGGACAATTTATAATTATTTTGAGGGCCTTTTTCAATTAAAAAAAAAAGTTTTATATTACATTTTTATTTTTTTTTTATTTTAATTTTAATTATAATAATAATGAACTAAAAGGAAAAGAAATTAATATTTTTTTATTTTGTATTATGTCCTTCCCATGCCTCTTTACCACATCTAAATTCATTCATCTAAATTCAATCAAACACATCTAAACGACTTTATTCCATTTTCATGTTATTTTTATTGTTATCGATTTTAATTAATTAGTGCGTTACGTATACGTGAAAAAGTTTTATAGCCCACACCCGAAATCTTTTACAATAGCTTAAGACCAGACTTAGAGTAAGACAAAAGTATTCACATACGTACACAGGCTCATGAAATCTATTCAAGTGAAACAATGTGTTTACGTGGAGTGGCATGATGCGTGGGTTTTACCATTTCACATCATACGTATGACCAAAGTATGTGTGTGTATGTGTTTCAAAATGTTTAAAGTCCAGTCGTTGTTTCTGTGGTTATTTGGTTAGCGTGTGGTATATACACAAACGTACTTATACATTGACTACTACTTGTGGTTTTATAGGGCGGCACATTTTGTAAAATATTGTAGAGTCTACATGCAATATATTGCAGTAAGTGCATGTACAGGTGTGCTAGCCACTTAATGATTTTGAATTGTAATCATTTACATGATCATGGAGTCAAATATGTTGATATTTGATTGAAAAAAAGTGGAAAAGACAAAAGAGGCTTAGCCCAAATTTTGAATACCCACCACGGTTGGAGGCTGTAAGCCTTTTCATTTTCTATATTATCATTATATTGAACTGCCAAGTGGTATGGAATTTACGTATCAATTTTTGTGACCAGAAGACCATATACATAGGGACAGACAAAAGCATAGACTATGTATTTGATGCTGAGCGTCTCCAACGCCTATTTGGGTAATGCAAACGTTAAATAAACACAACGGTGGGTATAAAAAATTGACTCAAAAATTCATTTTTTTTTTTTTTCGTGTAAAAATACAAAAGTAATTGATTTTGTTTCAGTTTTGTGCATTACGAAATCTCTCTTGTTAAGTGCTTTATGGTATAAAGACACAGACTCAATGTGATTTATTAAATATCAGATATTATGCTTAATATGTAACTGTGGCTTGGCTTTTGGCTTTTGAAGTGAAACTCCACCATACATACTTAAAGTAAAAGATTTAATGAAATTTGAAATTTGTTTATGTGTTATGTCTGTACGTCCGTATGACATAAGACGGGATATAAAGTGTTTTGAAAGTTAGTACCCGAACGTGAATCGATCTAATCATAACCGTAGTTATAACTGTTGTTGTTCTGCTTCACTAATAAAAACCAAAAGCTATTTCGTTGTACTTAATATTTTGTGGGCAAGCCAACAGCAAGGCAACTGCTTGTGGATATTTTACATATTTAGTACTACAATAAATATCAATATTGATCCTAATCAATACCCTCTTCGAACATCATAACTTTATTCTTAAGTCATAAGAGATTTTTGACAATTGTGTGCTTATTTCCTTGAAAATGATCTGATCTAAAAATGTGTGCATTTTTTTTCCTATCAAGTATAAATCAATATTTACATTATAAAACCTTTGTTGACTTTTCCTCCAGGTTGCCAACGAAATGATAAACTTTCTGTTACCTAAGCTTTATTATGGAGACGAATTAAATAAAAACCAAACCAAAAAAAAAACTAATGAATGAAGATATCGTACAAAAACAGCATCAAATTTGAAATTCTAATGATACAGGTGTCTACGAGAGATAAGATGATTCAAAACGACCGAAAATAACTCATATAAATTATGAGGCAACGAACAACAACAACACCAGCAACAAATAGAACTGCCAGATATGAATAAATGAACTCGCATCGGTTGCTTAATCCAATACCTTCACAACACATAAACTTACAATGAAGAGTTCACTGCGTGTACGCATTTGCGTCGAAACAAACCAATATATATTTAATTGTATTCATTTGCATATTTATCATATCAAAAATAAGGCCTATAAAAAGGAATGCCTGCCATGAATTTCATCTAAAACCAACTACACAATAAATTGTTTATATCCACAAAAAAGTGAAATCGTTACAATGCTCCCGCTTTCAAAGACTTTTACGATGGTTACAAAGAAACATTTAAATCAATCGATTGACGATATTTTTCAGATTTGTTTCACTCGAATCCACTCTTAAGCATTTGGTTTTGTTTTATTTGGTTAATTAATACGTAAATAATTGGTTTAACGAGGATTTCTAAAGAATATGTTTTAGAAATGTTACCGTGGTTCGGTTATCCAGTCTGTATACGATATAGAAAATGTGCTGGTGGTATCCATTTTTCATAAAAACCAAAAAAAAAAACTTATAAATTAATAATCTTTTCACTTAAAATTTCTGTTTAAATAAACAGCTTCTTGTTTCCCCTGTTTTCTTCTTAAAGTTGTTGATAATAAGGATGAAATATTTTGATAATTTTTACACATTCCTTGCACACTTTTGTTGTTTTCTTCTCATAAATATTTATAAACTTTTAACGTATTTTTTTTTTTCATTTTTCCATTTGAATATTTAAACGATAATAATTCGTGGCTATATGTGTTTGAAGTTTTAAGGCGCAGAAATATATACGGCCAGGTATGCATATAATAGTGGGATGTGGAAAATGATCACAAACAAAACACTTCACATAGATGTATAATTATAAGTAGACAAAAATGCACAACACTAGACACCACACTGTGGGTATGAGTTAATAAAAAAAGAAAAAAAAAGAACGAAAACGTAAACAATAAGCCAGACTTAAACAGAGCTTGTTGCTGTTAGCCTTGTGGCGAACCGTTAACAACTGAAAACCACTTTACAATGCTTAAACACAACCTGCTGCTCCTGCTGCTGCTGTTGTTGCAGCCATCACTTGTACCAGCTCATAGGTTTGATCAATCATTTTTTGCTACTCTCTTTCAATTATTTGTACAATATATTGAATTAAGTCTCTCTTTCTCTTTGCCTCTCTGAAATCAATTCGCTTTACTTTACAGTCATTGATATTTGGTGAAGCTTAAGGCGAATAAGAGGTTTGATCGAAACAACCGCCAACACCACCAACACCACCAACACCACACCAGCCACAATTTAATCAACCAACCATTACTGTTGAATGTGTACCACCACTCTTTATGATTAAAAATACAAACAAATATACACACACACACACACACACACACTATGTTAAATATTTAAGAAGCCGTTTGTTTAGTGCTATTGATACTAAATTGGTTGCACCTGCGCACTTGTAATACTGAGGCGTTAACTATCATAGCAAAGTAAGTAAAGTATTTGGGGAGAAAAAAAAACAATATATTTCTACACATTCATTATTATTATTTATTATTATTAATATAATTTTTTTTTTGTTTTTTTACATCTTTCTTAGAAAAAATAAAAGAGAAGAGCACCAACAACATAAGCGACCCACATTTTATACTTATATATGCAGTTATATAAACTTTCCGACATTAGAATATTTTATGATTAATATACATATACATAGTGAGAAAATAAATGAAAACTCTTGAGTGGGATAAAATTTTTTTTTTTTTTGAAAAACAAGTCGTTGGGTTGATTTTAATCTTCTCTCTTATAATTCGACATCTTTTGTATTTAAAGGTTTTTCAAAAATTGTCATCCTTTGACTTTGCTCGAAAGATTTCATTTCATTTCCACACCCTGTATAATTAATAAATAATTAATTTTAATCATAATTGATCATTACATGAATTTCTTATTATTCAGAAGTTGCTCAAAGTATATAAAGTTAGTTTATGAGCCAAAAATGTTAATAAAAATTATTCAAGTGGTCTCGTTCAAAGGAATTTGATAATGCTGCTCCGTAATACAAATAAATTTAATGGTGAATTATGGTTTAAACGGTCATAATACACAACTGCATTTAATATTCTATTTAAATTTCTCTCCTCTCAACACTTTTATACGTACATTCATTATATGAACGAATACAACTTTGTTGCTAATAGTTTTCCAAGTAAAGCCGAATAACCAAAAATAAATGAAAACTTTAATAAATTATTCGCATAAAGAAACCATAGAAACATTTATAAATTTATTACCGATTAAATCTGAAAAATTTATGGATAAAAGACTTAAGCTGAGAACTTACTCTTTAAACTCAAGTAATCGTTAGTTGGGTTACGCAGTGAGTTCAATAGAAGATGTAGATGAGATGTAGTTTTTTGCACTCTCCGCAAAAGATGGGGAACATATTAAGTTTGTTATTGCGTTTGCAAGATTCAAGAAGAGACGTCAGATACATTTTTTATTTTTGTCCACTTGTGTCTCCGTTCGTTTTACTTAAAATGAAAGACTCGCTTACAATTGATACAAATACATCACTTTGTAAATTATGAATTTTTACAAAAAAATTTAACATACCACGCCCAGGGTCAAATTTAAGTTTTTTTTTTTTTACAATACTTGTCACATATGTTTTTTCTGCATGCACGTTATATAAAGTTGAAAAAATCTCTCCCAACCATTAATAGATGTGTCATAAGGTTGAGTTTAAGGATTTATTCATAAATTCATTACATGTCTCATTTCATTTAGGTTTCTCCACCTGATCCGGATATGATTGGTTGGTTAAGTTTTTGCCCCAATAAACCAATAAAATAACAATTAATACATGGTGGCAGGTCTTAAAAGCCATTAAGAAGTTGATTAATGAGCGCTTAGTATAATAAAATAAATAACAAACAAACACACAACAGAAGAAAAAAAACAGCTAAAAGCCGAGTGTTATGGACTCACTCACGGTTAATATCGGTCACATCAACTATAAGCAAATGCCGAAAACAAACAAGAAAACAGTGAAGAAGAACAACAATGACACAACACAACATTTCATGATTAGCAACGATATGAGTTGCCTTGCTTGGTTGAATGGTTTTAGCGAAAGAGGACATATAATGCAGAGATCACTGGCTGGCGGTGGTTTGTGAAAAATGGACAACAAAATATAAGCAAAAAATAAACACAAAATTTATGCAATAAAGATTAAGCGAGTGTGGTTACAGGTGTACAGGCCATACAGACCTCTCATATAAAACAAAAGAAGATTCTATAGACGGCCAAGCTAAACTATTAAGTAGTCCCCTACGCCGCGTAAAAGAAAATAAGGTTTCCACTGTACACAGCACTCCTTTTCATAGGTATTAAAAAACGAAACTTAATTTTAGATAAATCCAATTATTTAACTATTTTTCATAGTTTCTACAACAGGGTCTTTATAAATTACATCAATTGCTGTACCCTGCACCGCCATTAAACTCCGAATTGATTATGCATGTCCGTCTGTTCCTCCTTGTATATTGTACGTACGCTATAGGTAAAATTTTTTGAGATGTTTGAAACAAATTCGCTTCAAGAACATCTAATGGCCCAAGCAGGCAACATATTGTAAATGGACCGAATCAGACCATTTTTAGAATCCCTCTCCATAATTTGTATAACTTTGTAGTGTAGCGTATAAAAAGAGGATTTTTTTTCGTGCATAAACAATTATTACCCTTCATCTACCTTACGATGACTTTAGGTTGATTCCCAATTTTGTAACATCATCCTTATAACCTTGGATCGCTGTTGAAATCTAAATGCACCAAAAAATCTTGTGGCTGTTGTGTGTCACATGAGACACAAACTGAAAGATGGCCGTTTCATGCCAGCGCGTGTTTCTCCTTTTACTTGATGCAATCTTACCACACGTACGCGTAGTTTACTTTTGTAGAAATCAAGTAATCGCTGGGGTTGAAATGAATGTGATCACCTTCAGCTTGTAAAATAATTGTTGTTTTTATTGCCACGCCTACAATCAAACTAATCAAACCTCAACAGCTATCAACAATACACAAACTGAAGGCCTGAATGGCAACGACTACATGATCGGTCATCGCTTAACAGTGGCTGTTGTTGTTTGTTGTTCGGTTTGTACGGCTGCAAGTAAAAATTTTTTTTTTTTTTTGTGACATTTGACTTTCACTTTTATGTTAATGTGTGTAGCGTCGAGAGATTTTTTCCGTAAGTCTTGTAAAAATTTGTTGAAAGGGTTAAGAGTTCCTTTGCGGTTCCGTGGTTGATTCATATACGACCATGTGTGCATGTGGATGTACTTGGTGAGATTGTGCACTTTTCAGTTTTCATTTATGTATCATATATAAAGCAGGAATTTGTGTTTTAAACCGTTTACTTTACTCATAAAATATATTTATAAAGATGTGTCAGCAACAAACAATATTTGTAGTGATGGTAATTTATTTGGGCTGATACACTACCCTGCACTCGATGTATGTACACATGTCTGCCATTAGATCTGACCGTTTTAGTTATAACATATTGTACATGTATGTGCGTGCGTATATGTGTCTTTTGACAGAATCTCTACAATTTGGTCTGTGGCGTGCCAAACAAGGACAGCACAGCAGTAATGAAAATAAAAAAACATTTATGAACATAGAAAATCGATCTATTGCGTATGTGACCAAATTTAGTGCATTTATCATAAATAAGAAAAGAGGGAATGCCACAGAGCATTACCGTAGAGCAGAAAGGTGCATTTTTTGCATCATTGTCTCCACTGAAGTTTGTGCCACTTTGCCAGTGTACGCTATCTTACAAAGTGCGTGGCCACCATATTCGTTTAAGTGTATATGTGGATATGCCATTTGGGAAGAAAGTATGTTGGCTAGTTCAAATGGCCACAAATGGTTTTAACACTAAAGCATACCGTTGTTGACAGTGAAGGCAACAAGCACAACAAAAACATCAATAACAACAGCAGCATGTCTCATCATAAATCATCATTATCATCGGCAGCAACGTCATCATCACCACCACCACGATTATGATTAAAGTCATGATTACAATATTTAATGGAAGATAACGTTTAGTCTGCGATCTGTATAATGATTCAATGAGAGAAAACCAAACACAAAACAGTGAGTGAAATACACCAACTGAACATACATACAACCAAACGTAGAAACAATGATTGTTTTTTTTTTATTCCATACCCATACACGCACATACAAATACGAAGCTATATACAATTTTCTGAATTTCATTTGGTTCCTTTTTTTTAAGGTAAAAATGTCCAAAATCAACGCATACCAGAATAGGAGAAGGAGAAAGGAGTCATGGATAACATGACATTAAAGTTTTCATTTTTATGTAGCCGTGATATATCTTTGATAAAGGAGTACAAAGAGACGAACAACAATCAAGTGTTTACCCATTTGGGCGGCAAATATTCAGTTATTCGCTTTGTATTCATACAAAAAAATGTACTTGCACATTTACTTAACATACATTTAAGAAAATCTTAGCAGCAATGGTTTTAAAATCATAAACGTTACAGTCACAAAAGCCTGCTTATAGGAGATCTCAATCAGAGTGTGAAATTGACACAAAACACATACAAATTGCATCTAATCCATATAATAAGTAGAGTGGTAAGGAATTTTTATAAAACGATTGAACAACGAATGTCTGTGGAAGGAATATGATAAAGTCATTTTTTAAAAAAATTGGCAGTGCCACGCCCATTTATTAGGTATTACCAAGAAGCTAAATAAATTTCCAAATTTTTGCCATAAATTTGAACAAAATCAGAGCAGTAGTTCCCAAGTTATGAGCCAAGCAATTTTACATTCATTCTTGTGGTCGTCATTTTGAAAATCATACAAATATAAAAATCTCGATTATTGGTATTTTTTAAAGTCTTATAACTTTAGAACGGCTGGACGGATTTTGTTCAAACTTTTTGTGGAGGCTTGTAAATTAATTCAGCTTTCCAAGGAAGTAGATTATAAGGGCGTGGTACCTCCCATTTAGTTATTAAACAAGAAATACTTAATATAAAGTTACTTTTTTAACAAATGGGCAATGCCACGACCATTTTTTAGATATCCCCGAAAAACTAGAGAAATTTCCTAATGTTTGCAAAAAATTTGACCAAAATCGGGGTAGTTGTTTTTTAGTTATAAGTCAAGCAAGTTCAAATTTCAAAATTCATCCAAATATTACGACCTGTACGTTATTAAATCTATTCAGATTTTGATTCTCATTCGATCGGCTTATGTAAAAGTCTAGAAGTTACAAACATCTGCACAAATATAATATGCTTTTCTATTATGTTGCGGTGTTGGGTGGGTATTAAGACATTAGATAGAGAAAATATTTCATGTAGTTCTTTTAATCTTTTTATCATTGTCGTAAATGCATTTATGTCAGCTAGTTGTTGTAACGTTTAAGAATGCAAATAACAATCTCGTGAAAAGGTCACACAAGGCATTTCAACAATGGCAAGAGAGAGAGGACACATTATAGAAAAAGTAACAACAATAATAATAGTGACAATGACAATGCCATACCAAGCTAAGTTAGCCATAGAGAAACACTTCAATTCATAGAAAACAATTCAATTCAATGGTAAAAAACTGAGTCATTCATAAGTTTTATGTTTTATTATAGAAAGAGAGAGAGAGAGCTAGGAGTTGTTGTATCGAAAATAAAGCTTAATGTTTTGTAGTGATCACATACACACACACACACACACGCTTATATATAAACATCTAAATATTGTTCACTTTAGCTTTCTGAAGTTAAATGATACATTAGTTTGTGGCACGAATCACGATTTTGTGCTTATTTAAAGTTCAAATTGAACAGCAGCAACAATAACAACAACAATAACAACAATATCAATGACAACGCATGGCTTCAGATTTAGCTTTGAGTTAAGATTTTATTATATTACGTGAAGGTGTCAGTCATGCTGATTCAAGTGCTGCAACACACTCGATCTACTTGTTAAGATTAAATTTTTTTTTATTATACAATATTTGTACAACAATAGCAAAGTTTAAAGGTTTGCTTAAGTGAATAACGTACAATTTTATTCAATTTTATTGTGTTCCTTTTTCTTTCTTTGTTTGAGCCAAAAAAAAAAAAAAATACAAATTGAAGCTATTTAGAGGATTTTGTTAAACATGAGAGAGGACGAAATAACAACAACAATAATTGCTAAACATGACAGCTGAGACGAACCATTTATCATATTTATTGACACTCCATTCATACATCCATCCATCCATCCAGGTAAGCAGCCAACGTTTACCACTGTAAAGGTTTTTATCTTAACAAAATAAAAGAAATTGAAAAAAAAAGAAAGGAAAACCAAAATCAATGAGAGCGCATTGTTATTATGTTTGTTGGTTATTCGCATAAAACTAATTTGCCAAATAGCCCATCTCAGCATCATTCAGGCATTCGGCTAATATGCAAAATCTGGACGGTGTTGTTGTTGTCGTTGTTGACCCAATCGCACCAGTCAGTCGTGAGCCAAACAATTTTTCATTTTTTATTTTTTTATTTTGGCGATTATTAAGGAAGAGTTTGGCTGGTTTTGTGACGGACTAACGGCGTATATGACTGTCAAGGTGATGATGAGTTTTTCATCTTAACGGTGCATTCTTTTTTATTGTTATTATTGTTATTCTTATTGTTATATAAAACGTTTTTCAATACATTTTTCTCTTCTTTAAAAGATTAATTCTTGACCATTTTAAACTTTCTTTTCTTTTTCATGCCAAATCTTATTATGACGTCACGATTTATTCATGTTGCTTGTATCCATTATTAAGGTGTATTGACTTTGGTAGGGATGTTACATGAATTGACCCATAAACCTTTTTCTTGTACAAGTTACAGCAGTAGGGTTTTAATAATTCGTTTAAAGCCGAAAACAAAACAAAACAAAAAACGATTTTTCCGTAAATCCATTACACGGGATTAATGTCTTTCATAAAAAACACCTTAAATGATGGTTATCACTATTCTTCCTCTTCTTTTTTTCATTTGTTGTTGTTCTTCGGATAAATTAAGATTTTGGCGCAACACGACATATTACAATAACAAAACAACAAAAACAAAGAAACGAATAACTGCAAAATTCATGCCTTGAAGTCTTTAATGCTATTATTATTATTTTTGTTTTTGTTTTTTTTTTTTTTTTTTTTTTTAACTAAACAAAGACTCGCTTTTAAGATATAATTTTAACGCCTTTTACTTGTACACATGCTATATATTTCATCATCGAAGCTTTTGGGCGAAACAAAAACATCAATATAAATAAAAAATTGTTCATATATGATTGTAATGGAAATCGTCTACCAGGAAGTTACATTCAAGTTGAGCCGAATTAAAAAGACTTTTTTTTTTTACAAAAAATCGACAAAATGTACCAAATATATCCCATATACCCTACAGTTAGTTTAGAGAAAACACCCCCACCCATGTATATGATCAATGTTTACTGCTGTTCGAGTTTCATAAAATGCACTTTAGCAGTGTAAATCGAAGGTCCGAATTACCCACCCAGAGGTACACACTTCATATGACCACTTCTGTTATAAATACCTTCGTGTATATTGTGTAAAAGGGAAGCGTATACCGTTATTATACCCTGATAAAAATCTTTACATAACAACAATACAACAATAAGGAGGAGAAAGAGAAATTGAACTTAACTGAAAATGCTTTTGTTGTTGTCCACAATATCAAAGAAAACAAATCATTATAAGTGTTACACTAAAAAGGTTGGAATTATAGGTTTTGCTAATGGACTAAGGTTTCTCCAAAAGCACTTAATATGTTTCATGATAGATTTAAATTATCATAGAAGCTGATGCAGTGTAGTAATCATAGAATCATAGAGCATAAATATGGATGAGATGCTTTTCCAGAAATGTATTCATTGTTGTTTAAAGTTTTTGCAAAAAAAAAAAAAATTACAAAAATGTATATCAACCGATCTCACTTAAACCGATGGGCACGATGGGTCTTTTATAAAAATTAGAATTTAGGTATAACTTCCAAAAATTTGTGCTCTTTGAACCTGCAATGAAATTTATTTCCTAGAGAAAGATCCCTTAAGCATCCCTTAACTTTTTACATATACTGAGGTGGCTTAATAAAGCTTAAATTTACTCTATTAAATTTTATAAAAAAAGGTGAGAAGCTTGCTAACTTGTTAGTTTTTCCGTACAATTAACCTTTCGTGAGCCTCAAAAGCGATAAAAATTACTTCAAGTCCTATTTGGTCAATTTAAGTCCTGATGAAAACATTTAAACATCTATTCTAAAACTATTATTCTGACAGCCTTTTTATATATATAAGGATGCTGTAGCCAAGTGCCCTTGTATAAGATGTATTATCACCAATACAACAACAACAACTATGAGGGAAAAAAAAACACTACACAATTGCTATGAAATAATTTCATGTTTGACCATTTTATCGGAAATTTAAAGTATTTCCTGTTTTTATATGATTATTAAAACAAACATCAACATCATATAAAACAACAACAACGACAACAACAATAAGTATAACAACAAGATAACACATTTTAATTTGTACACATGCATTCATTTTATAATGCAAGCGAAGAAAACAAAAAAAAAACAAACATTTAAACAGAAATGAAGAAAACAAAATAAGATCAAAACAAAGAACTGTTCAACGCGCGGTCTTAATATAATAACAAGAATAAACATAACAGCTAACCAACAGAGAAGAGACAACAAGTAATCAATGAATTCATGGCAAATGAGGCAAAGGCTCCAACTATACAGCCCGTCAGCCAGTCAGCCAGGCAGTCAGGCAATCAGTACGATAATCATAATAATGGTATAGTGAATATGAATGTGTGGTAGTAGTAAGAATAGTAAGTGGTACTAATACAACATTAATAATAATAACAATAACAATAACAACAACAACAACATACCAACTAACAACAATTATTTCAAAACTCTTGACTCCCCAATCACAATCACGGCCATTACACACAAAAATATAAACATAAGTATAAACATGTGCTTATGCCAACTAGGCAGGACCAGAGTACATTTACAACAACGTGCATGCATGGTGATGATGATGATGGATGCTTCATAAATTATGAAGTATGAAAAAGATACATTGTTTATACTCCACCAGAAATACCTTCATGCCTACACTCAGAAACCAATGCAGGCAAAAATTGCTACACTTCGTATCCACAGTATTGGGTAAGTAATTCAATGGCTGTTTGGAACCTGCAACCTGCAACCTGCAACACTTAAACTTTAATGAAAAAAAAAAAAAAAAAAAAAACTGAATTTGTCGAATATTGTTCCTTTTTACTCTACACTGCACTGCATGTGTATGTATGAATGATGAAAAGGTTTATTGTATATATTTTGTGTATTGGAGCACAGAATGTTTAAGATTTTTATTAACTTCTCTTTGCGCGTACATGCGAGTGTATATGTGAAGTACACATGTACACACGGAGATGATGTGCTTGGGTATGAAGTGTGTTTTGTGCACTTGTTCGCAATTTCACTCTAAAATTGTTTAAAGGCTAACTGATACACATCTACACACATAACGCAACGACTTGGCTTGGCTTGGTGTACGCTTGTTTATGGAAGTATTGGTGATGTACAATTTATTGATTAAATGTTTTTCGATTTATTGTATAAGCAATCGACCGAAGAGGAGTGTACCAAAAAAGGCCGTAAAAAGCAAAGGAAAGCAAGGGCTCCCTTCAATGGTTTCACAAACACGCAAACATACATTTGAACATATATTCATTGTGTATGTATGCGTGTGTGTGCGCGTGTGTGATTATATTTCAAAATGATGCTCAGTTCATACACACATATATCATAAATATTATTTCTTTTTACAATACAAGCAACAAAAGGGTTAACTGGGTAACTAGTGCTTGCTGGGCTTAGCTGCTGGCGGGCTATTTTATTGTATACACATACGTATAATACAATAAAGTATTTCTGCACACACACACACACACTCACATGTATATATATATATAGATGTGTGCATTATATGTATATGTGATGATCATCATTTTCAGATACCAAAGATTGTTGCTTAAATTCATGTAATTACGCGTTTCATTTCTGATTTGCTTCGTTTTCTTTTTGTACTTGTTTTCAATTTTATTTGTAGAGATGCTCAGACAACCAACGATTTCATCTTGAATTGAATTTCTTCTTTTTTTTTTTTTTTAACAAAGAGCACAAAATCATGAGCACAAGCTTTTAACAATTCATTGTAAATTTGTTGTTATTGTTGTTGCTATTGTTTGGGGCTGCCCCTAAGTTATGAATATTTTCATTGTCATATACATAGGCATTGCATTACATATATGTATATGTGTACGCTGGTATATTAAAGGATTTCCTTTCGTTTAATACGCTTTACTACCCAGATGAAGAAAATAGGCTTCAATTCGTACCGATAAAAAATGCTCCAGAATACACATAATAATACATAAATGCTTGGTTGGATCTTCAACATCTATTTGTCGATGTTGCAAATATTTTGAGAACGCCTAACATACCGCAATAATTGGGCGAAATTATTAAAAAGTGAAATAAAATTTTAATGAAATCATAAAAACACCGCACAGGACTACTAATCCTTTTTGCTTCGTTTCTGTCTCTCTCTTTCTCTGTCTTTGGTATAACATAATTTTCTTTTGCAATTTTATTGTTAAAATATTATTTTCATTTCTTTGTGACATATGCCTTTGCGCAGTAATGTATAAAGAGAAAGTCGAAAACGTGCTACAGCCTGTTGTATACTTTTGGCCAGACTTTCGACCACATCCACTCATTGCTTTTGCCATCCACCATAATGTGTTTTATTAAACTTTTATCTGGCCATCAATAAACCTTAAGTTTAAATGCATATTTGGCATGTGAGTGTAAGTATGAAAATTTTAAAAAAACATTGAACGTTTAACGAAATACTTTATAGCTAAAATTATGTTTTAAAGATTTCATCATTGACTAAGGTTGCTTGACTGTTATGACATTTTTTGTTTAATAAAATAGGAGAATTTTTTAAGAACAGGTGCTTTTGTGGGCCATAATAAATAAATAAAGTTATACGTACAATGCTCTCCCTCCCTTTTAACCAATCGCATCAAAAAAACAAAACAAAAATAAAAAATGCAAAGGAAGTGTTTACATACCTACTTCTGACAATTTATTCTCGTACTTCTAGCCAAAGTCATTTAGGTTGGCAAAATTTATGGTGGATACTTATCAATAATAATAAAAAAAAGCATCTATTGCATACCTACAATTTTCTAGTAGCTGGAGCGGCATTCAAAGTTCTGCCAATCAATCTTCTTAACAACAATTTCATGAATGCAACGTCCAAACCAAAACGGCCACTAACAGCTAGCAAACAGACCAACGCACAACCAACAACAACAACATCTAATAAACTCATATACGGTCTCATATAGAGAGAGAAAAGTAAATACCTTGTGCACACAAAATAAACAGTGCACGATGATTATAAATGGGGCTGCTATTGTGGAGTTGGAGTGTATGTACATACGTGCCAGTGTTTGTGCATTTCAACGATCTAGTTAAGGATGACATGATGCCACCATCACTAGCACCATTGACTGAATGTTTTACTTGATGAAAAGCTAAGAATAAAACTCAACCTGGCCATGATCGTAAGTGATGAATTAACCAGATATGCGTGCACAGGTAAAAGCGTGAGTTGGTGTGTAATGGAAAAAAAATTTTAAAAATAAAATCCAGTTAATATGTATTATGTAGGAAAACCAAGCTGAAGAGAGAATATGATTGCAAAAAAAAAAGTTACGTACAGGTAAGGTATAGCTTCTGTGCATAATGCATAATGCGGGGAGTGCTTCTCCACTCAACATCCTGGGTGATGAATGGAATCAAAGTCAAACAACATGAATAAATATAAGCTCTGGTTATGCAAACGTATTCAATGAATTGTTGTTGTTGTTGTTATTGCTGGTGTTGGTTTATAGGAACAACTACTACACAAAAATTATCATAGCATCTGGAACTGTGACGTAAACAAGGTCGATTTGTCCATATATTAAATTCCCTTCTCGTATAAACGGAACGTGCGCTTTCTTCTTTTAACGACCTTTAAAGTATTTAATGTTAACCAAACATTTATTTAATTTACTTTCTCTCCATGACACTCTGAAGTTAACTGTGACTTGCAAGCGAAATGACAAATTTAATAAACCTTCTACCACAACGTACAGGATGAAAATAAATGAGTGTTGTTTCATAGCCACAGCCAGAACAATGTGTATTGCAGTTAATAAAAAAAGTTATTACCCCTTAAAAGAGACAAACATAGGGACACACATCCGAAGCTGTAGAAGAACATAAACATACAGTATATGCCACCGCACGGTAGCTTCCAAGTTAAAGGCTTCAATTTTATACGCACATTATTATTATTATTGTTATTGTTGTTATTTTGTATTGTTGCCGCTACAGCACATTGTTAACCAACAGAAGCCACAGGTTTTTTGTTTTGTATTTTTTACTCCTCGTTGTTTAATAATAATGGCATCTTTGACATGTTGCTGCTGTTGTTACTCTTTCAATCATGTTGTAGTTCGTGTTTAAGATATTGAGCTATATGATTAAATTGGTAATTGTTATTGTTGTTGTTATTATTATTATTTATTTTTTTTTTTTTTTTTGTTATAATAAATACGTTTTCTATAGATACCCATATTATAATACCCATGTGCGCATAAATCTAGGGTAAAACAGAATAACTGGCCATCAAAGAGCAATTATGGTTATATCGTATACGCGCCAAAGTGATCTGATTTTAAAATATCGTAATAATAATGATGATTGTGATGATGATTGAAAAATGTTTTTTTTTTATGTTTTCCATGTAAAATAATAGCCAATATCTAAACGTTAGAATCGTATTTAATATAGCAACTGGACCAGAAGACGATGAAGTAGCATTAACAACAAATATTATTAAACTTTTCGTATGGAAACTTTTTTTAGCCTGAGAGTGAACATGTTTTTTATATCTGCCATCAAATGTATATTGGTTTTGTTCAAACGTTTCCAAGTGGGGGAAGGGAACAAGCTACACCCTCAAAAAGTATATATATTCTTGATTAAAAAGTAAGAACCGGGTACATAATCTGACACATAAGACAGGAAGAATTACTAAAAAAGTGTTTCAAATGCTCAGAGTACGGACATACGAGCGACAAGGACACACCAAACATGGATGCAACACATATAGCGGGAAGCGGTAAGCGAGAAGTTATGTGCTGTCCCATTTTCAAGGTAGCACTATTAACTATAAAATGATAAAAATGCTCCGAAGCCTGACTTTTAATATAAATTAAGTTAAACTTAATCTTTCATAATGGAACCAATATCGTGTGTATGCTGATTGTATTTATTTTAATAACTTTTCTTAGCTGTAAAATCCAATAATTCTTTCCTTCTCCATACAATTGATACGTAAATTATTTACAAGTGTCTCTTTTCTATTTTTTCGTTCATAATAATTAACACTTTCAGAGATTACTGGAAGCGGCACGCCTAGTTTTAGTGCGCACATAAAGTAGACACGTTGTGCAACAATCATTATATTTAATTATAGTTTTTAATATGAGAAATTTGCTACTTCTTCTTCTTCTTCTTCTTCTTAGTATTTGAAGTACATATTTATTTATAAAATCTTGCCAACATTGTATTCGTTTGCTCTTAATAAATGAAAAATGACACAAACCACGGATGCACCTTTCGCAGAGCTACAGGGAAGTGAGAGAAATTATTTGCCACAAAACCCGAATTCAATACAGCATACAAGTTGTAATTATTTTGTCAAAATGGTGGCATAAATTGACGTAACACTTACGGCCACCATAAAAGTAAAAAGGAAACTGTAAACTTACGCATATGTTGAGATGAAATGCATATAATGGTAGAGAGATAAGAAAAGAAATAAACAACCAAATAAAACAACGATATGATTGTTAAATGCTATAATAGTAAGGTAACCAAACATATTTGTGTGTTCAAGTGCAAATTATTGCGTAAATTGTGTCAGGGAACCAATAATTATATAATGAAATACTGCTGGACACGCAGACAGACCGACATAATAGAAAACCAGAACACAAGTGAAATGTTATAGTTGGACGTGGTCGATCATTTAATATCCTACCACCACTTGGTTACCCATATTATACTACAACTAGTTTAGTTGTATTAAAAAGCGCGAAGTATTGTCATATAAATCGAACTAATTCGTGGAATATTTTATATTCTAAAATTAGTCCAATCGGGTGCAAATTTTCCGCAGTTAATTATTAAGATAAAATTAACTATTTTCCTATAAATAAATTCAAACAATATCCTTTACAAAAGGACCCAGGATATAAAAAGTATATAAAATGAAAAAATATAAAACAAGAAAACTCACCAAAATATTGCACAATGAAACAAAAAGGTCGCCATTTTAGTGGTAATAATAAATAATTATGAAACAAAACTGTCACGTAACTCACCTGCAATTGAAACAAAACAATAAAAAAACGTTAAGTTACTTTACGTAATAAATAAATAATTAAATAATTATATAATAATAATAATATTTGGCATTTTACAAGCTTAAATGTTTGTGCGCTTATTCGCCTGACTTGTGGTTGCAATTTTAAAAGTCATGCATATATAAAAATGTGACCAAAATACCAGGCGTCCAGAATCGCTCAGTAAGTGAATCTCGATTATTGGTATTTTTTAAAGTCTTATAACTTTGGAACGGCTGCACGGATTTTGTTCAAACTTTTTGTGGAGGCTTCTAAATTAATTCAGCTTTCCAAGGAAGTATATTATTAGGGCGTGGCTCCTCCCATTTAGTAAATAAACAAGAAATACTTAAAATAAAGCTATTTTTTTAACAAATGGGCAGTGCCACGCCCATTAATAAGATAACCCCGAAAAGCTCAAGAAATTTCCTAATGTCTGCAAAAAATTTGACCAAAATCGGAGCAGTAGTTTTCTGATTATAAGACAAGCATAATGGATCCATTCATAATGGATGCGCTCACGCCCACAATTCACAAAAAATATATGGTTAGTACAGCGATATGTTTTAAAAATTGACACATATATATACCCACAAATATATTTTAGAAGGACATAATCAGGCACCAGCCACGCCAACTTTTTGTTTATAGACGTGAAGTTTATTTAAATTTTGGCCTAAGCCAAGCGGGCCGAGCTTTTTTTACTTGTTTTTAATTGGAAAACGTTTTCCAGCGATTTGCAAAACAAATGCTTATTAAAGTCAAGATAATTGATCATTTAAAACACACCTACACATACACACACAAAAACACATATAATACAACTAACACACAATTCACAAATAACAATTTTGTTAAAACATTTAAAGCACCTAAAGCGTTTTGTTTCAAACTAATTACAGCAACAAACACAATAACAACAATTACCACAATAATAAAATAACAAACATAAAATCAACACTTTAACTTAAATTAGGTATGATTGTAAAGTACCACATATATACAGGGTGTCCCGTTAGAATAGGCTACAGGCCGATTGCCGCCTTCACTTTACCCGTTCGCAACAAATATAAATGTCTTTAAAATTTTTATATCCTAGCTTAATTTTTTGTAACCTTGACACTATCTATATGGATTAGAATGCCTGTTCATCTCACCTAATCGATGGTGAAGAACAGAAAAGTATTATTTATTATGGTATGAGTTGTTTGGTATAAAGTCTCTTTGCAAAGAAATAATTCATAATTTTTTTTTTTTTTTGTGGAAAGAAAAGTAGCCAGTTTTGTACTATTTGTGTTATTAATGGAGGACTTGAAACTTGACTGAAGTCTTCCACTTTAAGTAACAAAATGTTGATAAATTTAGTACACCGCCCATATTGTGTACAGCGTATAAAAAGTTAAGTCGCAAAACGTTGTGAATTAACACAAACCAATACGATTGTCTTTGTAATAACTTGGATTTAAATGTGTGTGTGTTTTTAAACGGATTGAAGTATTGTTAATAAAGAAACCAACAAATATGATTAACGCCTGTAAAAACCAAAAGTATGAATTATATTCCAACAATGACATATACACCCGCGCACACTCATTCATTTACAACTTATTTGTTTTATAACCAATAACAATAATTGGTTGCATTCTAATCCATTCCATTCCATTCCAAGTGGCATAAATGAAATGCGCACAAATTGACAGATTATAATTAATTGTAATAAACGCGGATTTTTCACATCAACTTTGGCATATTGCCTCCTCCATTAGTATAATAAAATAATAGCTTTAAATCAAACCCTACACCTTCTTAGTGGCGGGAAAAGTACACACATTGACATACAATAAGTTGACCAAATAATTTGCAAGATTTATATAAAATATAAGTCATAGAGTTTTATACAAAACTCAGCAAAGCTTTTAGTTTAAGAGTTCAGAATTCAGATTCAATGCATTTTACCTCCCGTCTGAACATTTCATGGCCCGTTGAACATTCTATGCTAAAACTATACATTCGAATTGAGGGTGTGAGGTGAATGTGATTTCCTTCATAGTCACTGTGTCTGCATAATACACTTGTCCCTAGGCGTATAAATTTAATTAAATTAATTTGAATTGCAACACTTGCTCAGCGCTATATCATCGTTCAATAGAAAATATTTGTAAACCCACAATCATAAGCTTTTGTAAAAATATTTACAACGCCCAGAAGGAGGTATATCGTAAATTATAATCGAAAACTGAGTCGTTTTAGTTATGTCTGTCTGTCCGTCTGAGCAAATTATTCTTCTCCTTGTAATAATTGACATATCCAAGCAGAACTTGACTGAAGCGTTGGTAGACTTTATACACAGGATCGTATTAAAATTGGGCAAAATCGATAAATCGTTGCACCCTTAAAGCAACACAGACTGCGAAAGAGTTATTTATTAGGAATTTTTCTGAATTTACTGACACATAATGCGATTGTAATAGAAATCATATTAAAATTTAAAATTTGTTCTTTACAGCCACATTTGCAGGTGGGTTGTAAATAATTATAATATATTTCGTCTTGTGTTAAATTCATTATAATAAATATTCAAGTTTTTCATTATTCGTAACCTTTTCACATGTCTACAATAAATATGAATTAAAACTTTAAGCCGAAGGTGATGATATTTGTTTATGGTGCTAATCAAAGGCCAAATATCATTCTATGCATGACAAGTTGATGCTTAATTAATATAACGCCACTTATATTGTAGTACCATGCAAATGTTTTTCTATGATTTTTAGATTAGACACCACTTACGGTATGTAGAGTATATGAAGTGAAGGAAACAATTATCTTAAAATAATTAAAGGAATATTACATGTACTAAACATACAATCCCTTCATAACTTAGTCACTTTTCATTTCATAGCATAACTTCGTCCGGGTAAGGTAGAATAGAAAAATTAGAACTTGGAAGAAAAAAACCAAAATAATTTCAACAATGAAATTTCATTATGTAGAATATCTAAAGATATGGTATGGATAAAAATATAAATATCAATGGACTCACCCTAAACACATACACACACACACACACACACAAACACACATATATCAGCTAAAAAGTTACTATTCTAAGGCCTCAAGGTGTATTGGCCAAGAGTGTGCTAACAGTGTTTATAAGTGCATCATAAATGTTAAGAATTTTATGGACTTTTTACTATTATTATTGTTGTTGTTGTGTTTTTTACCTCAAGATGTGAGAGTTTTTAAAAGCATATCTACATAAATTCAAAGGATTTATAGTTTTTATATGCGTTAATAATGCCAGCAATGGCAATGCCAAACTGCAACAACAAAACAAAACAAATAACAACAACAAAATTATATTTGGCTGACACCTAATCTTGAGTACCCATCATTGAAAATTTATTCCAAAAACATTGAAAAAGTGCTTCTATTTCAGATTTGGTTGCATTGTGAGCATATTGCTACCAACACTTCTTGTTAGTATGGAGTCGATATTTTAATTTTTACGACAAGGCTACATACCCCTAACAGGTGGACTGACAGACACAGTTAGATCGACTCAGTATTTAATGCTGATTCAAAATAGATATACTTTTGTGTAGTCTACGACGCCTTCCTTTGGGTGTTGCAAACGATTTGACAAAGTGATACGAACCCCCCCATATGTATATGATCGTAGGTATAATAATAACCGCAAGCAAGGAACAAACAAAAAAAAGAGAAAAGAAACGACAACTGACTACTGCTACAAAAACTACTGTTTCGGTTTGTTCGCTGGTATAGAGTGAGAAGAGATACATATTCACAGCCTTGTAGGATGGCTGCCAGCATAATATTTAATAAGTCGTGCATGCGTTTGTGTTTGTGTGTGTTTGTGTGATGCTGCGGCACATTTAACTTTGTATTTATAAAGGAAAGAAAAAGAAAAAAACAACCACAACAAAACACTTAAAAATATATGTTTGGTGTGGGGTATGGTTTGGTGTGCGTGGAGACTCACGATTCGATTATAAATCCCATACTTTATATTAAGTTGTTAAGATCGATATTAAACTCAATACATTTATATAGAAAATCCATAACCAGCATTAATGTAAAAAAAAAAAAAAATGAAATAAAATGAAATGCTGTTGCGTGTGCATTTAACGCGCTTTGAAAGCTTTGTGATAAACGAGGTCCGGTTGGCTTTGGCAAAATAATAATAATAATAATAATAATAATTGCATGCACACATATGCATATGGGTAGGTAAGGGGACATAAAACCTATTCATATATACAAGTCAAGTGGAGTTAACCATCACGTTTTTATCGCCACTCGCTGTATTATTGTTATTGTTATTGTTATGGCCTTTTGTAACATTTCATTGAATGGAAATCCGAAAATGTTGTTGTTGCTAAGAAAAAAAAAAAAAGCAAAACAAAAAACAAGAATAAAATGAAAAATGAATTATATATGAATCAATTTGCAATTAATTGCAATTGCATGTGAATGCTGGTCGGCCGTTATCTGTTTTTTTTTACACACTTGCTTTCCTTCCTTCCCCCACCCCGACTACCGATACTAAGGAAATTGTTGGTAAACACTTTATTACAATAATTTTCTCTACCGTCCGTCATTTTAATAAAAAATATGAGCCAATTTTTCTTTCCACAGCAGCGGTGGCGGCTTAGTTTCATTTTTCGTTTAATGTGAGGATAATACTTTAAATGGATTCAATTTTTTCCTTTTGCAGTGCTTTTGTTGTTACTTTCTCAAAGTCTCCGTTAATGAAGCATTTTTCTATAAATTATAAACGGCTGACAATTTATGTAAAATGACAATTTACCTCATTCAATATCAGCAATATCTATATAACAAATGTCCTTATCATTTGCACAATGCACGAGAATATCGAAAGAAGGAGAAAGAGAGAGAGCGAGAAAGATTATTAAAATATTGTGAAAATGTGATAAGTGGCAAACCTACTTTCGTGAAATTGAAATAAATGTCAAGCAAGTGAAAATGTTGTATTCGATCAAGCCCGACTGTTTGGTACACCAACTAATAAACTATGCTTCAGCCAAATTCTTCTTCTATACAAAGACTTCTTTTATAATAGGACCTTATATGGGGAAGCGTCCAAAAAATTGTCTAATTTTCAAAAGGGTCAATACAAGGACATGTACAAAATTTCATGGAAATATCACAATAAATGCAATTTACGAATGCACATATGGATGGATGGACATGGATATACATATAAACTCATTTTTTGATTCGGAATAATAGAAGTTGATTTTAGTATTTATCGCTTACAAGTTACAAACATCCGCACAAACTTAATACACCTTAGGCTAAATCTTAAACATGAACTTTCCATACTTATGAAAACAAGGAGGGGAGTAGTAGTACGTACCAATAGACAAATCAGTTACTACAACAAATAAGATTTTTTGTTAATTGTGGGTAGGTCCGTTAGTCGACCCTGTCCTTCTACAACATATCGTTGCGTGAGCTAATTAAAAATTACATTTAACAGATACAACAATTATGAGAAAGTTATGTCGATTTTGGGAGTGGTTTAATTCCAAGTCCAATTTAAATAGAAACCTGCACATATGTACAAAATCAGTCAGCTTAATATACGAGTATATACCCTACACTACATGTGGTGTATTAAGTTTGTGCGAATGTTTTTAACTTCAAAACGGCAAATGCCATACAAACCAATTATACCAATCGATTAAGAATCAAAATCTGAATCGATGTAAATATGTCCGTCTGTCTGTCCATCTATCTATATTTACGCGCAAGCTACAGATGCATTTTTTTAGATATTTTGATTAAATTTAGTCCTAAGTGAAACGCTATTGAAAATGGTCTGAAGCAGATCATTTTTAGAACCCCCCTACCATACAATAATATATCACGAGCAGACTTATATAGGAATACCTTACGTTTACTGACACAACTAAACTAACTTGCATAGCATAATATAAGAAGCTTAGAGGTGTATATGGTATTAAAAGGTCGACATAACCTTTTCACTTGTTTTAATATGGGAGCGTGTCAAAATAGAACGGACATGCTTAATTTGATTCAAGTATATTTCTTGTATCATAATATTCTTTAGAGCGTCTTGGCCGGCAGTCTTACCAACAGAATGACAAACTTCTTACATCCCGCATCGTACGCAAAGGGGTATAAAGATGTTTAATTAGGTTAGATATAATTAATCTGACGCTTGAATAACTTTAGTACGAAATCGGTGAAATTTATTTTCCACTTTCCCAATATTATTAATATCACATAAATTGTTTTCAGAACTTGAGTTATTATTAGCATTTTAGCATAATTAGCATTTATAATAGAAATAAAGGCGCAACACATTTCACAAGACCCCAAGTTTCGTGCACTTTGTAAAGTAATAATATAAGCGTGCATTGTTCAAAGGTATCATGTAGGTAGTGAGTATGTATGTATGGCTTTAGCGTTGGCGATTATTTATCTTAAATATTTCATAAATGCATTAGCTACGCTTGAATTGGTTGACTTTGGGATGGACGCAATGACTTTAGACGGTTACCTTTTACTTGTTGCTCTTTTGTAATTTTGCAATTTTCTCAACGTCATCATCATAGTCGGAGTTGCGGTCGTCGTCGTCGTCGTCGTCGCATCACCAATCAAAGTCACCACACAATCAAGGCTGCAAAAAAAAAAAAAACCATTCACACAGAGAGCTTGGTTGCAAACGCGTGTGTATGTGTGTGTTGTTGCCTTTCTTTCTTCCTCTATATGCCATAGTACACATGCTTACTTACCCACCTGCCCTTAATCAAAGTAACAAGTAATTTATATGATCAAAGTGTGTGTGTGCCATTTTTTTTTTTTTTTCTTTTGTTTCATCTTCTGAAACATATTCATTCGAGCGTGTTGTGATGAATTGACGTGCATTTCGAATTCACAATGAATGTTGACATTGTAAGGTTTATATTGTGCATTAAAAAAAAAAAAAAAAATTAACCCAAAAAAGTTGGAAAAATTAAAAAAATATCATAATAAGAAGGGCACCAACGTAAAATCGCTTTCATTGTTGCAATCGTTGTGGTTGGTTTTATTATTATTATTTTTATTTGATTGACATTTAATTTAAATGCATTTTCGGTTGCAGCACAAGAAAAAAATCCGACTTGCGGATTGGCAGGAGAGCTGCGGAGTACACTGCATATAGCTTAACTTTCCATATAAACCTTTCCCTTGGCCGAAAATGGTATTTTTCGTAAGAAACTTATATTGAATGCAATGCATACCACAACAACACAACAACAATATCAACTATCCCAACCTAAAATCACATCATTAACAAGATCACATCGTGTATAAAGCTTAAAATACGACACGTTGCTGCTTTAGTTCTGATGATTGGTATCCGCTTATAATGATAAACATTTGCAACTAAAGACAATATTATAAGTAAATGTGTCCGTCCACCATTGCATTGACCCAAATTTACGTACATGGTTTGCGTTGTATTTCGTTTTTTTTTTCTTTTTGTTGTTGTTTTGTTTTGTTCTTCTTCTTATTTAAACAATGATTTTTTCTTTTTTTTTTTTTTTCAATTTATTTGCTGCTAAAATAGTTACACACACAAATAACATGTACATATAGAGAGTGAGGACGCTTGACTTTGTAAAGTTTTCAGTTTAATTTTTATAGAAATTCCAACAATTCTGGTATATTTTTTCAAGTGACAACATTTTTGTTCCCTTCAAGGTTTCATTATATTATATAATAATTAAAAGTTTTGGTGGAATATATTCCCCGTAGACTTAACTGAATGGTGTTTGAAAGATTTCTGTTCACTTATTTTCATGATATTTCATTGAAGGCACTCTTCGTGCGTAATATATGTGACAAAACTTTACTTACTATTTGTATAAATGTTTTTTTCAAAACAATGTAATGACTGACTCAAAGCTTAACAATAATGCTTAAAATACTTAATAATATATCTTAAGCTAATTAATAAGAAAACAAAACAAAAAACAACAACAACAACAACAAGTAAGAAAATTAAATTTGGCTTAGGCCAAATCATAAATACCTTCCACATCCACAACGCTGGGCGTGGCATATATAAACATATATATAGGCAACTTTTATGGGCGTGGCACCACACATTTTGTTATAAACAAAAAATATTTGAAAAAGTTATTTTTCAAGCACATGGGTACTTCCACGCCCCTTTAAGGAGGTTTTCCCGAAAAGCTAAAGAAATTTCCTAATGTTTGCAAAAAATTTGACCAAAATCGTTCGCAGTAGTTCCCAAGTTATGAGCCAAGCAAGTTCACATTCATTTTTATGGTCGTCATTTAGACTACACCCATTTCTTGCAAAATGCCTTATTTATAAATATGCATTCCAAATTTCCGAAAAGAAAGTGTGTATGGGTACAAGAAACAATCCTTTATGGAAATTATGAATTCTTCAATGTTGTAACCACGTTTGCATAAGTACGTATATATAAATGTATGTACATATGTGTGTTTTTATATATATATATAAATTTATGAAAAAATAGTCCTTTGATTGTGGTGGCCAAGGTGTTCTTAGTTTAGTAACTCTAGTCAGTGCTTTTGATAAAATATTTTGCTAATGTTGTTGCTGTTTTTGTTATCTGCGATGTATGTATGTTGTCGTTAGTATGGTAGTATAATGTTATGCATCACGGGAGGTTATACGAGGTAACAACAAACAAAAAAAAAGAAAAACAACAAGACAACAAGAGTTTGTACATAATAATGGCTGTGCATGCAGAGCAAACTATGCTGCTGTACAATAGGAACCTCAAAGTTTACGTATGCGTGAGTGTGTGTGTGTGGAACACAATATACGCCCAAAGCTATTGCTACCGAACTGTAGATGATAATTTCAATTGATTAATTGCCAGTTTATGGCCAAGCACACCAATTTATCTTAGCTTAGAGATCATTTTCAATATAAATTCATCTATATGTAAAGGAGTTTCTTAGTTTTACTTCTTCTTCTTAATTTTTTATACTCTTCTCTACCACAGCTATGCGAGGTTGTTTATTCATTTCGTTTTTTTTTTTTTTTTCTTCTTTTAACTTATTTTGAATATTTTTCAAATTTATCTTTCCACATGTTTCTCACTGTGGACAATAATTCATATACAAATATAAGGTCATAAAACCTTGTAATATATACACATATTTTATAGTAGAACGCAAATTGTTTTTACCTAAGAATCATTTGTGTACGAAATTTTATGAAAAAAAAAAAGTTAATAATGTTCAATATATTTTCATTATACTGCTATTCTGCCAAAGAGAGTTGTTTATGCTATGATGTTTGTAACTTCAAATGGCTAAAGAGAGACCTTCTTTTTTGTGATACCGATCGAAGCAAGAATAACTTTTATACATTTTATCAAAACATTAGGCGGACATTTTATATTAAATGTTTGACTAATTTTTGTTAAACATTGTTATATAAGACATATCACATACATCATACTGTTCCTTTCTCTCAACTTTTTCAAAATAAAGCATAAAAATCTCTGTCTTATGGCTAAATTGAATCTAATAGAAAATTTACGAAATCAAATAAGTTTTTTTTATTATCCACTCCAATATCAACTGCCCAGCAATTACAATTCTGTCAATGGATAAATTTAACAGAAAATACAAAAGCAAAGTCCAAATCGTTTCTTAACAAAAAAAAAACAAAAAAAATACAAATAAAAATAAAAAAAAAAAAAGAGATTCGAATTGAAATGCAAAAAATAAAGGCGGCAACGTTTAATGGTACAACATTATTAATGAAACTATTAATAAAAACAATTATATCATAGTAAAGAAACACACAATAAAATAAAATTGCCAACAACAAACAGCCAAAGTCGGCTTGAAGAGAATCCAAAGTAATCTACATTTGTTAAGATATAATCATTTAAAGCAAATGAGATCAAAAATACCAGGCAGAATGGGGCACAATTTCAACAAATCGATTCAGATGTATAATCATGATTAAGTATAAATTTAAAAGGATATCGTAGGGGTGGGAGTAATCCGAAAGGTATCTTTTAGTTAATTTAGTTTGCCCACCTATGTATATACTACAGTCTGAAAGTACAATAAACGCATAACAACAACAACAACAACAACAATAATAATAATAATAAACGCTTAATTATAATTTATTGCAACAACATTGCTAAAGGTATGTACAGCTTATTCGCAAATTGGAAACACATAATGGTAATAATAATAACAACAACAGCAATAACAATGATTGCACAGCATAGTATTGCGATTAATATATTTTTTTATTTCAATTTTTTTAAAAACGTTTTAATAAGAGGGGACAAGACGTAAATCATACGCTTGATACAATTCAATGCATGTGTAGGTAAGAGAATGTTTGGCAGTACAATAGCATGAAATGCTTTTAGCCGTCCCAACCTGTTCCCTCCCCCCCCCCCCCTTCACCCATCTTACATATACACGATACACACAGCTAGCTAATGCTTTAATAGTAGTCAGTATAAGGGGCGACTATCCCCTGGCGGTCAACACCTGTATTTTTTTTTTTTTTTTTTGTTTCTTATTCTACACAGTTTCGTTGCTTAATATTGTCGTTGATTTTTACTTTACTAGGTATACAAATTTTATTTCTTGTCACATTTTACTTTTCGGTTTATTTTCAAACACCTGAAACAGTTTTTTTTTCTTTCGTTTTGCATAAATTTTCTACTATTGTTGTTAAATCACAAGAGGTTTTGTGGATTTAGTATCCTTTTTGAAGCGATCTCTTATCCATAAAATTTAGTAGTATTTAATAGAAATGATGTAGAAGCCACGTCAACATATTTAGAAGGTTAATAATTTTTTTAACTCAAGTTTTATGCTAATTGGGATTTGGTGTAATGTTAAGCGTTAACCAGTCAACAATTTTCATATTAACCGGCACTCGATTAAATACACCAGCGTTAATCATATAAAGAACGGTATTTTTTAATAACATTTTGCTGTATAATCATCAGCACAAAATTAAGTAAGGATTAACGCTTAAAGATTTTAATGCAAATGCATTCACTTCTCATTAGATATTCTTTTAGACAAAAGCAATATTTTGTCTTTTCTTAAACGCAACACTAACAAAAAGACAGCATCATCAAAAAAAAAAAAAAAAAAAGCATATAGCTTTATTAAAAAAAAGTGACACTAATGGTATTGGTGCTGCGTTGTTCAAGAGTTTTATACAGGATGACAGCTATAAAATGGAAAAGTTAAGGAAAGACCTGTCAATGATGTAACGGATGAAAAGAGGCCCATAAAATTATAGATAATACTTTCATTCTAATTATAAGCATGGATGACACGTCAGAAAATGTACAATTAAGAAAATAAATAAATATTGTACAACAGTTGAAACAACTGTTGCCATTATGTTTAAGAAATTATTCGATTGCGTTTTTTTTTTTTTTTTGACAAAAATTCGTTGTCATGTCATGTCTTATTCCTCGAAAAATGTGTATCCTACAGTACAATGCACCTCACGTTGGATATAAAACTTTCTTGATTTACTTATTCAGAGTTGGTAGAATTCAATGTTAAGCTTCAGCTTTATATGCCAACTTGGTTGGTAGTTATCTAAACATAACAGACTATAAAGACAACAGGCGTCTTTGCCGGAATAGTGCATTAATTCAAACAATTTTTTGTTCTTTTTACGTGCAATCTTAGCCACACAACACAACAACGACATTAAATGGAAATTTTTAATTGAAGCAGTAAAATGTTGGACATCTCTTACACACAGAGGCGCACACATTCCACATACATAGACATTATGTATATATTTGCTTAAGCGTACGTACACACTTTGGTATGCTCACATAAATATTGTGCATGTATGAAAATTGATGCGTGTTGGTTGGTTGGTTGTATGGTTTTGAATTATTGCATGCTGGTCAGTCAGTTGTTTCTTAACTATAAAGCAAACAGACCCAAGTGAAAATCTAGTCACGAAAAGGACGCACGGACAGTAAACCCCTAATGATTTCTTTTATTCCATATACTACCTATAGGTAGGCTTGCCATATATATATATATATATGTATGTAGAAACTATTGTACTTTTAAACCAACGGATTAATTATCGCACGCGTATTCAGTGTCGTCTTTGCAGCATAGGAATATAATACGCACATGCGAGCATCCGAACGCTTACCATGTTCAAATCGTTTATAAGCACACATAAACACACCCATTTGTTTTTATACCCTCCATATAAGATAAAATATACTAAGTTTGATATTCCGTTTGCTACACCCAGAAGGAGACGTCAGAGACCCTATAAAGTATGTATATTCCTAATCACCACCAAAAATTAACATATATGTCCATGCGTCCCTATGTCTGTCTATTGTTAGCTTTCTAACGATGGTAAATTTTGAGACATTGAGATGAAATTTTATACAGATACGTTTATGGCTATTTGAAGTAAACAAAAAACCACGCCCACAATCGACGAATATCTACTTATCTACCACAAAAATTGAGCTATTTGGTTGAATTTTGGTATAAGTATAATTATCACATTCATTGAAGTGCCAAAAATGGGCGTGATGCATATGTGGAGGGTGTTTAAGATATGGCCTAAACTAAATTCAGTGTTTTTTCTTGTTTTGTTTTTTTTAACAAATACTAAAGCAGTAGAGTCTGCTCTAAATCCTAAAATTTTGTTGTGTGATAACAAACTTTTTACTTACAAAAATGTTACTGTTACAGCCCATAACACAGGAATAGCATCAATCTTAATATTCACCATGGTGAGGTATTTATCAGAGAAAGGGCTTAAAAATTTATCAAATTTATCAAGGTTTATTCTTATCTTAGTCAAACCATAATGACACTGTGCAGTGTCAGTGGTCAGTGGCATTAATCATTAATCACCCAAGTTTTACAATATATTGACATCATAATAAATTCTCATAATGCAGCAGTGTCACCGTTTAACGTTGCCTCACTCAATGTTCTTTTTAATTTCCCCGATAGTGTTGCGAATATTTGTCTTAAAAAAATGAAAAATTGCTTTAAAAATAAACAATTATTTCCTAAAAATGAGTCTACTTGTGTGTTCAGCACTGTACCATATATTTAAGGAGTTGTAAAGTTCTCTTGACTTTGCAACATAATGACCTACATATTTGCTATAAAGTGTATGTGTGTGTGTCTGTGTGTGTTTTGTATTTAATTTTAGCTAACGGTAAATAGATTTCTTTTTTTTTTTTTTTATCTTAAAAATATTTAGACTCAAGAGTGGAAGTAGAGAGAGCTGCAGGTAATCACCTAACTTCAGCTTAATTCAGATGATGCTTTCACATTGTAGGCGTGGCCTTACTACAACCCGTACGACAAATTGCAACTTCTTTTTTTGTTGTGGACATAACCAATCCAAATCCATTTTGATAACACTTTTTACACCACAACTTCAAAGTTTTTTCATTCACGTTCAATATTTTTATTTCACGTGCCATTCACCTGTTTTTGTCCTCTCATTAAGAACATATACTAGCATATACCCCAAAGAAATAGTCATAGTACACAATATAAGAAGAAGAAAAGTAAGTGAAGGAAGGAATGTCGAATGAAGCAAGCACATGTCAAGTGTCAAGTTGGTCAAATGGGGCATCACATCTAAACAGATGACGCTTCGTTCGCATAATATGAAAACGGTACAATAACAAATAACCAGCAGACTTAAGCAGGATTAAACAAAACAAAAAAAAAAAACTAAAAAAAATTGACAATTTTGGTTTTCTTTTTCTCCTTATCTCTATTTGGTACAATATAAACTTATGCATGTTATAAACTTTGGCTAAATTTGACGCATTTATATAGTTAAGCTTCTTCTATCTCTTTCTTACATTATCTATCTATATGCTTATATTGTTATAGCGTAAATTTGTTCTGTGTTTATTTTAATTTTATCTTTTCCATTAGTTTCCTTTTAAGCATAAGAAATAATAGCTCAGAAAAAAAAAGGAGTTGAACGTGCAAATATTTTTCACTTAAGAAAGGACACTGTTAGATACATGGCCACGCCCACAATATACATATAAATGTAAAGCCTATCTACTCACATATTCAAAGTATTTATCATCTTAAAGGCCATCGAAAAATCTACGTTAAAATTTGAAGCTTAATTTTTTGAACTACTCGGAAGATATTTTTATATTTTTTTACAAAAGACGAGGCGTCAGAGATTCTACACAGTATATTTAATCCCGTGTGTCCGTGTGTCTGACTGTTGTTGGCATTCTCACGGGCGTAAATTTTTCAAGCTGATACGTAATACATAACTATTAGAGAGCGTAACCATATACTTGCCACGCCCACTATTGTAGATATGAATTTAAGATATGGTTTAAGCCTCATTTTAGTTTTTATCTACACATTTTATGAACGTAAGGTGTTTCGTATATATGGTATATATTTGTAATAATACCTTCGGATAGTTTTCTCAACAACTGTGAGACTTTTCACAAAATGTTAGAGAAATGTTTAATATTTACTTCTTTGCCACCTAAATCAGTTTATATGTAAAGTTCATATAAGACAACATTGGCTACATTTGCAGCACACAACGTTATAAACGTTACTAACAACTGTTGACCAAATGTAAAGGCGTTCAATATACAATTAATTACCCATATAGGCACACAAATCTTTTGAAGACATTACACTACTCTCGCCAGAAGAAACACACCACCACACTACTTAAGAAATTAATAAACAAGCAACCAACAAACAAATAAATCTGTAGACAATGCCAGAAAACTAAGCAAGAGGTTAAAAAGTGAGAGAGCAGGAGACAGAAGATAAAACATGGTGCACTATGTGTGGAGTTTTTTGTGTTTTTTGTTTTGTTTTTGTTTTTGTATTTGTACCGTAAAATGCTTCCAAGCATGTATATTTATAAATAAATATTCATGGAGTGAGCGGACATATGCACATGCTTAAAAATGCATTTTATAGCGCTGTCAACCAAACAAGCATGCTAGTGTGATGGGTATGTATGTGTGTGGTGCATGTATGCACAATACGCTTAAGTGAGGTGTTGCAGAAAAAGAAAAACGTTCTCAGGCTATTGGATGGTTGTCGTTTTGTTTTTTTTTTGTATATTTTCATTTATCGAAAATTGTTTTCTCGTTTTTGCTTCTCCGTCATCGTCTCTGTTGGCCAACATTAACGGTAGTGTCTTTATTGTTGTCATTTGGTTTTCTTTTTTTTCATTTTTTTTTTTTTTTCATTTTTATTATATTGTAAAATGATTATTGTTATAAAAGCTTATGCATATTTGTTGTGCGTTCCCATTGCATATATGCACACAGTCGTATAATGTGCATCACACTTTACCAAAAATGTATGTTTTGTGTATGTACGCGTGTGTAAGATGGCCCCGGCTGGTCGAAAACGACTGAATGCTGGTTGTTCGATGGTATGCTAAGTTGCTACCTTTAAGTTGTCAAAATTATTATTGTTGTTGTTATTATTACATTAATAATAATAAAGATGGAAATTTTAATATAATACGTACAACCGTCATGAGCGTAATATTGATGACATAATAACATAATTATCGGACTGATGTAAAAAAAAACTGTAAATTGAAGCCAACACTATTTCTAAAATCCTATAGAGTTAATCATACGCAAAACGGGCAATTATAAGTATTTTCATGTACTTCGTCCTTTTCATTGTTTTCTGTTATCCTTGCAACTTTTATTCAACCAACAGTTAAAAAAGTTACTATTTAAAGTAGGCAAAATCGGATATATGCCACTCCTATTTTCAATCTATCAGCTACAAACATTTACCTTGAAGTTGAAATGCTTTTTAATCAGCTGATTTTTAATCACCTTATTAATAGATAGGCGGGGTTGCACCACAAACATGCTCACAATTTGCAAAAAACCTTTTTTCGATTCAGAAGTTGATGCGAAATGAATACAGATTTAGAGGCCGTAATCAAAAGACGGTGTTTTTCACCTTTTTAAAATGATTTCTTTTCTCTTAAGAGATGTCTTTGATTGAACTTTTCACCCTTTACCACAAAAAAGCACACAACGACAACGATAAGTGTCGTTAACCATCATTTACCACAGCAGACAACAGAGCTTTTACAGTCCACCTAGTGCAGTCTACATTTGTTTGTATATTGTATGTGCATTTGACTTTACAAAACTGTCGATAATGACAATCATTTATGTACACATGTTAAACAATTCGATGGTAGTGGTAGTGATAGTGGTGTTAGTAAATATATACTGGTATACAGTATATCGATCTGTTGCCCCCAAGCCTGCTAGCCACACTCAATTGATACCTATATCAATATGGGTGTCACAGGTATGTGTGTAAGGTGACCATTAGCTAAGGCACAGCGCAGCAGATTTATCATTTTCATGATTAATGAGTTTCTGTTGTGAAATAATTGGAAAAACACAACATACTGAGCAATATACAATAATAATAATAATAATAATAATAATAATAACAACAACAACAATAATAACACTAACAACAAACTACATGTTGTTATTGCATAAATTAAAATACAACAATAACAATTTACAAAATTAAAATAATAATATTCGACTTTTAATCATGTTTTTATTTTTCAAACTCTTGCCGAACTGATCAATTTTCATTACAGTATATGGATAGATAAGTAGAGAAAATATATTTTTATAACATTATTGTACTTCAAACTAACTAACATTTTGTTTAGTTTTGAAGAAATGTATACTTTTCTTCGAAAAATTTTCTAATCTTGCAAACGTTCAGACAAAGCATGTTCATCAGCATTTAGGAAAGTTTTATGTGCTTTTTAACAAAAGCAACAAGCATACTTTTAATAAGGCAGGCAAATGATAATGACGATGAAAAAAAAGTGGTGCACTCTTGGAACATAAGGTGTGTATGTTCTCTTTTTTGAATACACCTTGTGACTGTGCAACGCCCGAGGATAAAAACAGAGCCTCATCAGCATACCGCGCATTCATAACAATAATAATAATAACAACAACAATAACAAACCAAACAGAATATATTAACCGATCTCATCGATAGACCTGCAGAGCTGACTGTTTGCTTTGCTTTCATATTATCTTAGTTGATTGTTGGCTGGTCGACTGACTGGGCCGTTAATATTTATCGCTTCTTTGCAATCATACAATATATATAAAAAAATATTCAATATACGTATATAAAGTATGGAATGGAGATGCTGGCAATCAACGGACGCGTTGATGAATGATGGTTGGTCACATCAACATGGAATTTTTGCGAAAGATCTAATTGGTATGCCAAGCAAAATTTGTCGCTGTGTTGTGCATATAACCAAAACACTATGCGCTGCTGCCACAATATATATTGTATATACTATGTATGTGATCCAACATGCATACACATGTGGATGGTAAAAGTTAGGATGGTAAATTGTTGGCGCCAAGTTATGTGGCCCCAACTATACAACTCATTAAAACTTTTCCATACAACGCATTCAAATTATTCTGGCTACACTGTAGCTGTTAATTTTTATTTATATTTGAATGTATGTTGTTGTTGTTGTTGTTGTTGTTGTTGTTGTTGTTGTTGTTGTTGTTGTAAATGGTATTTGTTTTCTTTGTGTGAAACTTTTGTGATTGTTCACCCTTATCATTCATATGCGCACAACCAAGCGTACACATACAGTTCGATAGGTATGGTAAAGGATAGCTTGGCAACGAGCATGTTATGACCGACCAAGAGAATCAATTACGAATTTATTACGCTTAGATTGGTGGTCAGATAAGATTATTTTCATGAAATTATTATCAATAGCCCACAAATTTATAATCTTTACCAACAGATTTAAGCTGTAATATAAGAACAAAAACCACTTAAACACCATCTCTCTCTCCTCTATGTTTGTGTAACGTTTTTACTTTGTTTGCAACTATTATTTGTTACAGACAACGCACATAGAAATTATGCGCTTTAATTTAAATAGATACCGAGTTGCCAGATTATTCAAAGCTTTTATACAAGATTTTTGCTTTCGGTTAATTCTACCATAAGATAAGTAAATATCTTGGGGCAAATGAGGCGCGTGAAAACTAAATTCCAACAGTTTACAACAACCGAACAGAGGTGCCCAATTCCACAGTGATTCGTTACATAATACTTGACACACACTATCATCGCCAGAGCAAAAGATCGGCCGCATAGCACACCGTATGCGGCTTTGAATTAAATTTCACTTTGCGGTTTTTGTGTAGACAAGTGAACAAATGACACCTAACAAGGTTTAGTAATGCAACAAATATCCTGTAGATATGTCTGTCTGTCTGTCTGTGCATTGTTCCAATCCCTACCACTTTAACAATGTGATCATCACAAATTAACACTCAACTTATACTTGTACCCGCAAAACTACTTATAAGCAGATGTTACTGCAATTTTCTTTTTTTTTTTTTTTGTGTGATTAAAAAGTGAGAAGAGTAGATAAGAAGATCTTGAGTAAGGTTGCAGTTACATAAATAATATGGTGAATACTACATAAAGCACAATAAATCAAGTAGCAGGTAAAAAACATAAATCCTGGCTACTATACTATATATTTAATACGTAACCAGTGGGCGTGATATGTAAACACATTTGAGTATAATACCTTCCACAGCCACAAACAGGGTGGCGTGGCAAGTTTGACATGATTACACCCTCTTTAGTTTAATTTTAAAAACTGGCGTGTGTTAAACGACCACACCTACTTTTTCACATCGTTAAATAGGATGATTATAAAAACGGTTATCAATTTTCAAAATCATAGCTTAGTTTTTGGAGCAGATATATAGACTTTTTGTTTTATAGACGATTTTGGGCGTGGCTCTAAAACTATTTTGTTCAATTTAAGCAGTCTGCGTGCAGAAACCAGATGCGTTTGTACCATATTTAACATCAATATCACAAAAAGATTGCGTGAATGCGAAAAACAGAGGGACGTACGGACATATATCTATAGATCGATGCGAATTGTTGATGCTAATCAAAGAATATACATATTATGTAGGGTCACTGACGTCTCCTTCTGTTGTAAATGACTTAATACAACTTTCATATTATGTGGAGAGTAAAAAAATGTGGACTCAAGAACCGCCTTACTACGCGTTTTCATCAAAAATTTTTACTTTGAACCTTAATAACCTTACAATATAACAATTCTTCTTTTTAACATACTTTCCAAACGACTGGTTCAATTCCTACTATTTATATACATCTAAAATACAACGCTTTCCTTTGAAATCGGAATTTACTTTACAACTCAGCACGTTGAACTTTTTAGAGTAGTGGACCCAGTTTGTGACTTAATATTATCTATTTCTTTAATCACACTTTTGAAGTGAACGATGAATACGAAATTTCAGTTTTTACAACCGTGAGAGTTCCATTAAAAATGTGTACAAATTCAAACGCACATATGGACACACAGTCCAACAGGTAGATTTTCTCTTGATGCTGATCAAGAATATATATACTTTTGAGGGTACGGCTCGCCCACTTTTACTACTTATAAACGTTTGAACAAAACCAATATACCCACATATCATTACGATAATGGCTAAAATAAAGTATAACAATAACAACAAAAGAATCAAAATACGATGAATTAATGTCATTACGCAAACATATACGAAAGATGTTCGCAATGTAGCACGCATTTATCGTTGAATTTGAAAAGAGAAGAAAAACAAGGAGAAGATTACCATTACGATTGCGATTGTTAACGTTTAATAATTGAGCCGCAAAAGGATGTTTTGTATTACCTCTTCAAATGTAAACAATTCGTCAGCCAAACATAAAATGTATTAAAGAACAGCAACATCAACAACTAAAAAAAAATACGGACTTTGGCTGAAGCCACATTTTGAATACCCATCATTGATGCACGAAAGCTTCCCGAAGAGTATATGTGTCAATGTATCTTCTGTACTTTATAAGTAATACGGAAAATTTAATTGAAAAATTTCTGCTTTATCAGTTTTGGTTGCACTGTGTACTGTGCCTCACTGATTTTTCCGCCTTTTTAATACCAACCAGCCTATGAACTTTACAAATACTTTTGTCAGGTTTGGACACGATTTTGAATTTTTGACGACCACGAGGGAGATTACCACAGAATGCATACACCGGACAGACGGACTGATTTAGAATGTGTAGACTTTTGTGCGGTTTCCGACGCCTCCTTTCTGGAGTTGCAAACGATATAGCAAAATGATACATACCCTCATATATATATGATGGTAGACATAATAAAAACTGTTGTGGACGGTTGTGTTTTTTGTTTGCATCTGCTTCTGTATCAAGTTTTAATCAAGAGCATGAACATGGAAGAATGTTTTTATATGAGAGAGAGAAGAAAAAGGAAGGTAGAAGATAAATATTCACTAAATGATAAATCGCATGTTTGTGCTAGACACACACACACACACACATGCAGCCATACATTCACACGCATCCAAAAGGCCAATTCACGCAGCTGTACTGTACATGCAAGGTACTGGCACACACACCCAATCTCAACAGCGTACAAAATATGTATAAACCTGATGCTTAAACTTAAAACTAAGTGCTAAGTTATTTCATTCAAATCATTTGGAAACTTGGTTCATTAATAGCTAAACTTATTGTGAACTCTAAAGTGTGCACGCACTAGCACTAGCACATTGCCACCATCCAAAGAAACAATCCCATGCTGGCTAAATCCAGGCTTCATTGTAAGTGCACAGTATGGCACATGCGATCTATGACATACATATACAGCACATACAGGTGAGAGATTTATACAAAATCTACAAAAATTTCTCCTTAACCCTCTAACGCTTAGACATAACTGTTCTGGGTTGGAAAATAGGATACAACAATTATGGCTACCTTATTTAAATGTCCACATACTACAGTGGGTATATTATGTTTGCTATAACGTATACAACAATTCAGAATGAGGCGTCGTCAAAGACCGTAAAAATCTATCATCCATCCATTCTATTTCCTGAAATATCGCCCATAATTACCTGATAAATCAGTCGCAAATATTAATACAAAGTCAACATCACCAATAAATAATAGGACGCATGTACATGAAAAGGAGGAGAACGAGATTTTATTGTTCAAAAAATGTTAAAAAATGTGACTTTAACGTAACGTAACTCATGATACATGCAACTGACCATACCACAAGCCCTAACCTATTTAGTAACGGTACATATAGTTTGTTGTTATGTCGTCACTGCATTTAAGATTGGTAGGCATGTAAAAAGCTAATTAACAGCATCAAAGCAAACAACAACAACAACAACAACACACTATGCGTCAAGCATACAGTACGACATTATATCAACCGTTATGAGTGAAAGTGATACAAGTCCATTTGTGTTGTGAGTAAAAGTAGTACATATCCACAAATAAACCGAGGGCAACAACAACAACATTAGCATTTAATCAACACCATTAGAAATGCTTACCCAAAAAACAAGTATAGCAAGTAGGCGTAACGGGTACATATTGTGTGTCAACTTTCAAGTCAAACTCAACTCTAAAAATTGTTTTTTAGAGAGATTCTGTAAATTGTGGATGAATCTGATATGCAGCCACACCCACAAAAATTGTTGGATACACTAATGTTAAACAGGAGGATGAAGTCTTCATCTTTATAGACAAGTTTTTGAGGATTTGAGTGATTTTTGTCGATTATAGGCAAGGAACTTGACCGAACCTAAGTACAGATACTAGAAATGTTCGGGAAAACTTTCAGCTCAACATCTCAAAATTTACGACCATAAGCTCTTTTAACAACAGACGGACTCAAATGTCTGCATACGTCAAATATGTCAATATCCAGCCATTCTTTACACCTCCTTCTAAATGTTGTAATCGTACTACGCCAGCTTAATATACCCCCATCTTATGAGCAGCTTAGAAAAATATAACAAGAACAGGTCATTTTATGTGGGGTGCTCTCAATCAAAAACCGCAAGCAAGCATTCAACAGACATGCAACATAATGCAACAAATATGTGGCAACAATCGTAATTTGTAACTGTTGTAAATATTTTGTGCAAACTACCTCATTACTCAAGTGGATGAATAATGAAATGGCTCAGACCATTTGATTTGTAATGCGATAATATTTTTTATACGTGAAAGCAGTATACTTAGGAAAGTGGTGAAAACTAAAAAAAATTTAACTCAATTGCAAGAAAACTTCGACTATACTCTGATTTAACCTACTGTACTATTTAAAAATAATTATATTTGTTAGCAAACAACTCCTTCACTTACCTTTGTATGTGACTTTCGACACCAGGCGGCAGTGCACCATCTGTTACAATGTACACAGGTTGACCGCCCGTACCGGTAGCTGTAGCATACTGCAAACCACCTTGAACAACCACTTGACCGTCGGCCACCAAGCTGCTTAAATCATTGCCCGCATATATTTCCAAGCCTTTCTGATCCGATGTAGTGGCTGTGTAAATCACCGTTTTGTTGCCATCATTATAAATCAAATCGATGTGCTTGTCACCCGCATACAATTCGGGATCGAGCTTGGTGGGCATGGGCAAATGTGGCAATTGTTTTGTAGTGCCGTCTGGACCAGTTGTAGTGTAAATAATTTGGCCAGTGTGCTGTTGTTTTTTAGCCTCATCATATATATCCACCTCCGTCTTAACCACCGCCTCCGAATCGTAATGTTGTAGCACGGAAGCGTCTAAAGGTGAAGTTTGATAAACGCCCGCCTGATCATTTGCCAATTTCTGAGCCTGATTATACATAGCAGCTGCCACCGCATTATCACTGGGCATCAATTTATGTGGATCACTTACTATACGCGTAAGAATATGTTCACCGGCCTCATTGCGCGATAGTATATGATGTTCGCCATTAATTATTTCACGTGAAATAATCTGTTGTTGTTCTCCATTTGGTCCCACAACGCGTATTATTTGATTTTCATCAAATTCAATTTTCGCCAAAGGTTGCGGTCCTGATGCATCCTGTACGGTATTTTGCTGTTGACTCAACTGTGCCACCATGCGAGCATCAATGACATGCTCATCTGATGGTCCACCACCACCAGTCATCACTACTTTGGGTGATTCATAGATGAAAACCGCATCTTTATCGTACAGCTTGGAAGAATCAGTGTGTAAATCTAAAACATTGACATTTGTCATAGTGGCCAATTCGGGCTGTGGACTATCCGGTGAACGATGATGTATGGCATTGGGAGAGATCAATGGCAAGCCGTTACCCGTACCAGCTGAAACTATGCTGGTGGTAGATACAATATTGCCGGTGGTTGTTCCAGTGGCACCAGCAACTGTTACTGAGTTGGCCCGAGCCGGTGACAATGGGGCTTCACTTAAGTGAGAGGCACGATGATGCATGTTGGCAAGTTCGTTAGAAGTGATAACACTTGTAGTGGCTGGCGCTGAAGAGGACATCTTATCTTATCTTACAATGATTTCGTTTGCAACGCAAGTTTTCTTAAACAACGTTTAATGCGAGCATATGAACTTAAATCTCTAAAACTTTTTCTCTATGGATGGATAATGTAATTGAAGTGAAGTGTGGGTTTAAAATTATATCTCGTACGAAAGGCACTTTAATCTGAGGCTAAATATTCGTTGTTTTTATTTTAATTATAATGATGACGATGAAAATGATGCGGAATTCGACAGGAGGCTATGGCACTATATTCTAACGTTCCGTACATTTATTTACATTACTGCGGCATAAAAACACCGCATAATGAACTTGTCACTAATCTGCAAATATAAATAAATTTCTCTGTTAAAAAAAATTTGTTTCGAGAAGCATTTCACAAAAAGTTTATCGAACTCAACCCTTTATACCGTATTAGAGATAAGAAGTAAGAAAGAAAAATCTGGCTTAGGCCGAGTCTTAAAAACTCTATATATCTATATACAAACAGGGCACGTGGAAAATATCGTAAATAATGTATGTATTACGTATTAACTTGCAAGTTGAGATTTACGGTGAATATGATTTTTTTTTTGTAAGATTTTAGCAAATCGAAGGAGCAGCTAATAATAAAAATGTGTGTTTCTGTACAAAATTTCATTTCAATATCTCAAATGTTATGCAATTATGAGAATGTCAACAACTGATGGACACCCGGACATATTTAAATCAACTCAGTTGTTTATGCTGATCAAGAGAGAGAGACTCTGACGTCTTCTTCTAGGTGCTGCAAATGGAATGGTAAACATAATATATTCCCATCTTATGTGAAAGGTATAAAAAACCAATTTTAAATCAAAATGCCAAAGACCAAACCATTAAAACAACAACTAAACAATGAAGAGAAAGTTTTTTTCATATACTCCGCACAAGATAAGGGTATACTAAGTTTGTCAGTTTATTTGCAAGACCCAAATGGAGGTACAAAGTATACATATTCTTGATAAGCATATAAAAAGAGAGTCTGTCTATTGTTTACATTATCACGGTGACAAATTTTGAGATATTGACCATGTAAGGACACATCTGGTTTTTGAAGGCAGATTTCTGTTTATATTGGGCAAAATCAATTGAAAGTCACGCCCATCATTTATATGTAGTTGTGAAGGATATTTAAGATTTGGTCTAAGCCAAATTTAGTTTTTCTACTTGTTTCGTTATCGAACATGTTGTCAGCGCTTTGGCAAAGGTGACGTAGTATAAAAATTGATGACATCTATTAACATTGAGGGGATTTTCGAAATGAAATGAAAATTTAAAAAAAAAAAAAAAACACAAATTCAAATTATTTATAACCAAAAAAACAGCAGAGTTAACCTTTGCAAGCCCTAACTCTGATGCTGACTACAACCACCTTTTCCACAAATGTGTGCTGTGTAGTATTATAGACGGACACATATGCAGACAGACGAAATGGCGTATGATGATGATGATAACAATACCAGCAAATTAAAAAAAATAAAAATTTAAAAAAATATTTTGCATGCGCTCGGCTTAAATCCAAGCAAACAACACAATGCCTAGACCAACGACCTCGGCATGAAAGCAATTCAAAATCTTGTACATATTAAAATGTGTGTGTGCGTGCGTGTGCGTGTTTTTGAGCAAGTGGGCAATTTGCAACACAGTTGGGCGTCTGTCCATATGTTCGTCCTATCACAAATATTGTATTGCGCGTGTTTGGCACGGATGCATAAGTTGTTGTCCAAACTTATAGCAGCCAACCAAGGCTAGTCATTCAGTCGGCCAACGCAAAATCACAAATTTCGTTTATTTGACAACTGAAATGAATGCAAAAATTGCTCACAACGCCAGTGGCTTTTGCCACACTACATGGATTTATGTGAATGCAACCGCTGAAGCTATTGGAATAAAACGTCTCCACCACTACTTCACTATCACCAGACATAACATCTCTTCTGGTATACCAGGCGTTAATATAACAAACACAAATTGCTAACAAACAATAACCCAACACACACAAACTAAATTAGCATCTTTTTCTATCTATAGAGGGTAAACAGTGAATAAAGGTGTAGTTATGTGTGGAGAAATTGCAGCATTATTAACAGGAATTCACATTTATTATTGTGCACACGAAATATTTATGCGTAAAATTTGGGCGTGGTATTTATACATAAACGTCCTTCTTTTTCTTTGATATATGTTACACCTCAACGATTACATTCTGCACCAAAGAAACTATTTAGTAAATTTATGGGGTGCCATCACCATTATTGCTGGATGGGCTAACTATAAAGATGTATAAACACTTTCAATTTTTCAATTATGCGTCTATTGTTGGTTGCGACCGATCTATATAGAAATTGTGTTTAAAATCTAACCGTGAACAAAGAAAAATTAGTATAACTTCCGTCAATACCTTCTGCAACACCCAGAAGGTGGCGTTAGATATATATATTCTTGATTAGTATCAAAATTTGAGTCGATTTAGATGTGTCCGTTCGTCTGACCATATGTTTGTCTGTGGTTGGCGGTTTGACAGTCGTAAATTTTTAGATATTAAGCAAAAACTTCTGAACGCTATTTAAATTATAAAAAAATCGTTAAAAGCCACGTCCACATTCGACAAAATTGAACTGTGAAAGTGAAATTTTGTAAACAGATTTATAATAACCTTATCCACCGAAGTGCCAAAAATGGGCGTGATCATAAAACAGACACGCCCACACAATATACAAAAAACTGTAGTCAGCATATAACTCGACTTGCAAGTTGTTGCGTAAAATATACACTATTAGACAACGTAATCATAAACCTGCCACGCCCACTAGTCGTAAGTGAATGTGAAGAATGTTTAAGATTTGGTTCAAGTCAAATTACTCTCTATTACTTGGTACGTACTACGTAAACGTATAAACTTTAGTCTACCTTAACGTCAACAATCAAGTCTTACTTAAAAACTGTCTGGGTGTTACCTACTCTGACCTAATTTGGGTCAAGCGGGTAGGCCGTGCAACCACACTGCTGATGTATATGCGTCATTTAATTTAATTTGCCTATTTTAGTTTTATTGAGTGGAATTTTTAACTTGGTTGATAAACTGAAGGCAAAAACAACAACAAAAAACAGTGCTTGAAAGACGCCCTCAACATTCCAGTCAAACAACACACGCCCACATGCTAATAACTAGTGCACAACACACATACAATAACAAATACTTAATGAACGCAAAAAACAAGAACAATAACAAAAAACGCGAGGAGGCCAGCCTTGTTTATATTGCAATATATACACCGCACGGCAACCATTCTATGAGATAATAAACAAATGACAACAACAAATTATGAAAAAAGAAAAAAAAACAATACCAATAAATGCCATACAACTATGCTCACTCTAAACAGTTAATATACGAGCCATGCAAAGAAAAAGCTTTCGGCTTACAATAAGCAATTATCCATAGCAAACAAACCAACACACACATATTTAATGTAGTACACGATTGAACACAAATTGCGAGAGTTAGCACTACAATCGCCACCACCACCGCCAACACCCGAAGTCATCTATAAATCCGTTAAATAACGACCACTCTGTGAGTGGGAGAGCTCATTTAATATTGCAACGAGTATAGAATATATAGAGAGGAGTATATAACTATGCATGTAAGTGCCAACCAACCACACAATGGCAGCCATCAGCGATTTGCATAAACTTTGTTCAGAAGAATTGTATTGTAGTATATAAACAACAACAACACAATTGCTCATATGATGATAATAATACCATAAAATACCGTATTAACAATAGAACCAGATCTTATGCTATAGATTGGTATTAATAAACCATAAAAATGTTGATAATGAGAAATGTTGCTTAAACAAAAGAGCACGTGGAAGCAACAACCGCTAGAAATAATAATAAAACAAAGAAATTACAATGATTGTATAAGAATGATATGTATATGGAGAGAGAGAGAGAGATAGAGAGAGAAAGACAGACGCTGACATAAATCAGGTAGAACTCTATGTAATAATTCGACTATAATTCGATTGATTGAGACGTTTACACATTAAACTAAAACCAATGTGCCAGCCAGGTCAGCCCACGCCGTGGAAATATATTTATATAATGAATTCTATAAAATTTGAGTCCACTAAACAATGTTTGGCCTCGTGAACATGCAATCTCCTCCTCCTTGCAGTATTCTGGACTCTTCCCATCTTCTTACTTCCGTGTCGTTTACCTTCTGCTAGATTTCTTCTACATGAACCATAAATTCTTTTATTTGTGCACCTTCCGGTAAAAATGAAAAAATCAATTCTGAATCACGGACAGTGTTAAAAAAATCTTCACTCTTTCTTCACAAGTTGGGCACAGTGGAGAGTCAACATGTCCGAACTTGTGTAAATATTTTCTGTACACTCCGTAACCATTCCTTTTCTTTCTTTACAAAAAACGGTTTATTTTCAATTTATATTTTTTGAAAAGGTTTTATAGGATTGACGAGGTTTTAGCTAAGATTTAGCTTAAACTAAATTTAGATTTTTTATTTGTCAAGTTCTTGCAAAGAATAATCTAACGGTTAACTAAGTGTTTATTATATAATTTAAACAATTAACTGAGCAAACTAACTGACAACGAAAATTCATTTTTACGTATAAAAATGTGTTTCACTGTTTTCTGTGTGTGTTGTTGCTATTGTTGTTGTTGTTACTGTTATTTTTGAATCATTAAATTTTTGTTTAATTATCAGATAACACATAATATCACAGCGTATCGCGTTATATACGACATGTTTCCGCTGTCACAATTTTTTTGTCTTAGTCACAAAATGTTCATATGTTTATAGGAAAAAAAAAAACTGTACCGTTTCAAATTACAATAATTTAGTTATTCTAACGTTAAACTTTAAAGTGTAATAGTTTGTGGACCGATAAAGGATGGAGAGGACAGTCAAAGGGGAAAAGATAGATAAAGCCTAAAGCAAAAGCAGGCAATCGATGTATAGTATAAATTATAATATAAAATAATCTGATGCTGATGCTGATGCTATGGTATGAGCAATACAAGTTAAGTTTATGTAAAAAATTTCGACGACTAAGGCCATTTATATGAATATTTATGTGTAAGTACAGATAAAGGTGCTCTGCTTATGTATGAGTATAATTAATACTCACATACGTTTACAATATAAATGATATACGTACGCATATACGTACATACGTAGATGAAATTACTACGACATAAATGTTGTTAAATGGTAACCTAACTTATAACACGAGCAACACCCATTGATGGCTAACAACAACAACACATTCAAGCTGTGATTAAAACATTTTACACGTTTAGAAATATATAAAACAACACAAACACCGCTCAGTTGGCGATGGTTGTTAAGCTAGTTAGTTAAAGGAAAAATCACATCAGAGAAATTACAAAGAGATAAAACCAATATATTATATTTGATCGGATTCCTTTTTATATGTGCAACAGTAACACAACTGCACTAATTAATTGATCGTTATCAGTGGTAAATTTTAAACGTAAAGCCCAAACTGCCAAACCATCACACATCATGTCAATTAACCAGCAACAGGTATTGATTTCTTTTTTTTACTCTACATACAATATCCTAAGTATACTAAGTTTGTCATATCGTATCAGTTTTAAAGTCTAAAATGTGTACGTTGAACTGTACTTTTATTGTCGCAAAAGTTAACATAATTATTTATAATAAAAGAAATTCTAAGTTTACGTTGATTGTATCAAAAAAATCAATTAACAACCACGCCCATAATTAACAAAAATATATCATAACTAAAGTATTGAGATGTGAAGTTCAAATTTAGTACACATGCTTATGGTCACTGTCTTCATCGATGTACCGAAAATGGGCGTAGTTAGATAAAAGACACTCACCCAGCCTCCCCGCTAAGGTAACATGTAACACATAATTTAAGAAGTAGTTGAAAGAAATCACTTGCCATTCACCTCTAATCTACAGGTTATGTATAAATGTGAAATGTATCCAAGCTTTTCTTCACACAAGCTCGAATGTAACGTTTTTACTAGATTTTTCAATTTAATTGAATAGAGAGACTAAGGACGATAGATAGATAGATAGATGGAATGAAGGAAAAGCTTTGAGGAAGTGAAACCAATCACAAATTTAATTTATAATTCAGCAACCAAACACACTTACGCTTATAAATAATCTTCATACCCATGAACGCCTTAAAGACAAAAGCCCCGTTTTAATGGTCGACCAATGAAAATAAATTGCGTTTCAACGCACACGCATAAAAACATCACATGTAGCCTTCAATTAACAAGCTAACCTAAAGTGCTAGCCAGCCAACCAACCATCCATCCATCCGGCCGGCTGGCTGGTCATTCAGTTCAAAAAAGTAATTTTATAATTAAATTGATAAAAAAGAAAAAAAAAAACAAAAAAAAACAAAAAACAAAAACCAAAAAACTGGTGTTTGACTTCAATTTTGTTTTATTATTATGTACCAAACAATCACTCTAACAACAACAACAACTAAAACATTAACGTGTATGTAAGCAACGTGCATATAATTCATCAGACGGTAGTAGGTTCGCTTGAGTGTATGACAGAGTGCAGCTACTGTGTACGTTTTTATACTACACGTCCAAACAGACACTTGTTAGGCAACATTTGATGCACTCCAAAGTGACATGTAGTATTTTACGCATACATGCGTGCTAACATCACGTACGCGGTTAGTTATGATTTATTGTGGTAAAAACGTTCATCATTTAAACAAAATGTCAACATATTGATAATGGAGAGAAAATATAAACAAATAAACAAAACAAAAACATAAAATAAAATCAAACAAGTTTCGTTGACACTACTATGAACTATTATGCACAAAAGCAAATAAAAAACTGAACTGGGCTTGAGCCAAATCTTGAATTGCCCCTTTTCTCACCTCCCCCCATAAATCGTATGCATAAACAGTAGATGTGGCAGACACTAGTGCATGAATTATGTATCAACTTACACGTTGGATTCTGCGTAAAAGAAACCTTTTTCCTAATTGTACGCGAGATTGTCATTTGACCCTTCTGGGGCTATAAGAGATCTTTTTATTCACATTAAATAAAAAACTACCCATATAGACTAAGATTGTGTGTTCCTAATATCAAGTCTTTAACTTTAACTTTTTCAACAACGAACGGACGTACGGACATTGTTAAAACGCTTGAGTTTTTTTACCATGATCAACAATACTTTGTTCTGTTCTTGAACGTTTTCTTCTATTAGTTACATATGGAATGGCATTCTTTGTATACTCCCCACTTATGTGAAGGGTAAAAAACCGCCAAAGATGCTACAACATTTACACACAAATACAAACAATACTTGTCTAGCAAAATCAGTACGTTAGAGACAATACAATTATAATACAATTAAAATTGTATTGCTGTGGAAGTCTGTCATACTATATGACTGATACAGATGTGTCGTCGTAGTTGTTGTGATAATAATGACGTGGTGTGTTGATTATGATAGAGTGGATCAACCGGATTTATCATCAGCTGGTGTGCTGACGCTAACAATTGTAGGCAGCAATCAACAAACCACTTAAACAACAAAATAAACAAAACAACAGTTAAATATTTGTGTTTGTTTTCTTCTTCTTTTTAATACATTCTGTTGTTGTTGTTGTTGTTGTTGTTTTTTATCTAAAAAATCTCTCTATAGTGTGGTCGTTCGTCTGGAGGCAAGTTTAATGAACTTCTTCTTGTTATGCAAACAAACACAATAAAAAACTAAAAACTAATGTGAATGATTATTAAATTTTTATTATATATACATAAATATGAAGTGTTCAGTTAAAATTCAATTCAACTTAAAGTCATTTTAATCGAAATATGTTCTGATAACTCTGGTAACAGGTGCCAACAATATAAAAAGAATAGAAAGAATGCTAAATCATAGGAATGTTAAACTCATTTTAGTCTTGAAACGATCAGTTCATATATTAGTGTTAAGCTTGACTTCCCCGAAGTCCTTAAAAACCGTTCATAATTAATAAATTTTATTATTTTCTTTATTAAAAAAAAAAAAAAAAATCTGGAATACTCCTTAAAGTGCTTAAACAGCAAACTTTTAAATGAAACTTTTCCTCATCTACTATAATTAGAATTTCTTCTACGTGAGTGCTCCAGATCCTTCTAATTTGTTAATAAGTAGTAAGAAGAAAAGGCATTTAAATGATGTCAATAATAAAACACTCTCGGCATTAACAATATGTGCAAAATATGGCCATGTCTGGTACGTAACCGCAGCCTTCAATGGAGTAATATCTTACACTTGAATATGATTTTTGTTATTGTGACGTTTCTGCTCTACGACCCTGTTTCTTTTTTGGTACTTTGGGTGGTGAGCGGATTACAAATATTTATGTGCAGCAAATTTCACGTTTGCAGCTTCATTTTTAAAAATATTTGTCAATATTAGGCGTGACACAATTTCACAATTTCATGTAAATAGAAAGCGCGTTATCAAAATGATATGGTATGGATTATAATAAGAAGTAAATATAAAAGAAAACTTATCCTCCAATAAAAACTAGGATAACTCCTTCGCACATGTACTAAAAAGTGTTCAACCAAAAACAACAGAAAAACAAACAGTCACGTAAAAGAAAAACACCACAGAAAAAACTAATAAAACTGGTTGGTTGAAGTACAATTATTAAGTGTGAGCATCATCCTGTCTGTCATATACACATTAATTCATCATTAAGGGAGACAACGTGATAATCAAGTGCAATTTGACCTGTTTACCAGCCAGCTTGACGACCTACCACCCACATTTAACTAAACACCCCAACTTAAACTCAACATTTGTCAATCTTTTGATCAGTCTCTCTTTCGCTCTCTTTACCTTGAACGATCCCCTATATGGTTGCTAATATGTAAGTATTATATGTTATCATTCGTCCCACAATAACAGAAAACAAAACAAAAAAACCAGTAATGCTTCTTCCATTCATTCCAACGATTAACCGTTGATATCGCACGAGCCCTTCTTTACACCACACATACTATTTTGTATTGTATGTACTGCATAAGGTAGCAATACATGTTATGTTGTAGTAAATTCATTTAAATGAAAAGCCATACTTATATGCACATTCACACACACACACATATATATATACGCATGTGTAGCAAACCAGAATAGTTGACTTGTTTGATTTTTAGTTTTCAGTTAAAGTTTATTTTGAATGTTTTTATTTTTATTTTTGTTTTTTTTTTTGTTTTTTGTTAAGCGCGCAATTACTCGTACTTTTTATTTTGTTTTGATTTGGTTCTGTCTGGTTCCTCTGCTGTTTTCATGTTTTCATCCATACATTCACAATTTTCGTTTCTTTTTAAAATCATACACGTACGTGCACGTACTGGTATTGTAGTAACAGGCTGCTTTGGTTTTGTTTGGCTGATTTCTATTAGTGTGTGACATAGCCACAGCCAGGAAAACATGTTTTTCAGGAGTCAGTGCAACACCGGCGCCAACATACACAGGAACCGGTGTACAGAATCCTTGACCTAATGCGTTTTTGTGGGACTGTTGTTATTCTTGTTACTGTTAACATAATATTTTTTTTTTTTTTTGTTAGCTTATTTGTTGTTGTTAGTGTTGTTGTATGAGACTTACTAGGAACATCTTATACTAATCAGATAGTCATACAACAGATCAGCTGTGAGCTTCAACTTGAACGGCTGATTACTTGACTAACTGGCTGCTTGGTTAGTTACTGCTTAGTTGTTGTTGATTATTCCAATTTGTGTATTTTAAATACTATCAATTTTTATACCAATAACATTATCAAAGTTCAAATCCAGTTCGGGGTAAACTTGTTTTCTCTTGACTTCCTCCCCCCTCTCACCAATCACACTCAGCAACTAACTCAGACACAAAGCTGGTATTAATAAACAGCACTTGAAACCATCACTTCGAGTTGAGTATCATTGATATGTCTGTCTGTCTGTCTGTCTCTGAGGCTGTTTTGTTTGTCCTTTCATTCATATTTTGTAGCTAGAACTAAAAATCTGTCATTTGCATGGTGTATGCGTCTGTTTCGAACGCTCTGCTAGTGGGGGAGGTCAGTAATTTGCTACGTTTCAATATCTCAACCAATGAAAAAACGTGTTGTTTGTAAGCATCATTTATTTTGTACCCTGATTACACAGACTGGTTATCGTTATTGTTGTTTATTATTTATGTAGTTGTTCTCATCATTATTATTATTGTTGTTCAAAAAACCACATGATGACATTATGTTGTTGTTGTTGTTGTTGTTGTTGTTGTTAATCTTGTTGATATGATACAGCAACAGTTTTAGTGTGTATATATGTGTGTATGTGTGTATGGGGGTACAAGAATGCTCGTGTAGCTTGTTAGGCTAATGCATCGACAATAATCGATTCAAGGTGAAAGAGTTCATTTTGAGCCGTTTGATTGATTCTTTTTATAAAAGACGCGATTACTTTTATTGTACAATATTATAAGGTCACGTTCGCATCACCTGCCAACACATCATCTGAAACTGAAATCCTTATCTCTTCACTAAATCATTAAGTGTTTGAAGTGAAAGTCTGGTGAACATGAAGTAATGAAAACGTGAAATACTGACAATTTAGCAGATACCGTGCATTGACACCCACTAGTTAAAATATTTTGTGGCTTTTTTTTTACAACAACAACATAACACATTTTCCTGTCAGTTATTAAATGTCAAAATATTTCTATTTATATGCGCCATTCGCATCGTTTCATGAAGACCTTAAATCAAATGTTGAAATTAATGAAACAACATAACAACAGTAAAACATACTTTTAGGCACCTTTTTATATATATTTTTTATATATATATATAAACAGACAATATTTCAAATATAATTTATTCCATTTTTCGATACAGATATTCACATAGGATGGAAACAATTTTTTATTTCCTTTAATATAATTTTCTTCCCCCGTCCATCAATTGAAAAGTGTGGTACAGAGGCAAAACATAGATTCGTTCGTTGCAAAATTTACTGCCCAATGTCGTAGCTGACAAGCTTTATGGCGATTGGACCAAACACATGTCTGGTATTATAAAATAGAGGAGATAGGGTGATTTCCAAATAAAGAATCTCCATTAGTGGAAAAGGATTTGCATACCTGAGTATAAACTCAAAAAAATTTATTCAAATGTCAAAGAAATTTATTTAAAAAACATAATAATAATATAATTACAGCAACAACAAATTAAAATGTTGAAAGAAAATGTTTCTTTATAAAATAAAAAAAATTACGTCCTCTTAGTGTCTTGTCTTTTCAACTGTACAGACATTGAATTCAATTGAAAAACATGAATATGTTTCACAAATAAAACGAAAAGAGGAATTATTTAATGTAAAATACTCCAGCACAAATGCAAACAGTATGCTGGCATAAAAACATTACAAAGAAATTCTACAGCAACTGCAGTTCTTTTCCCTCATGTTGATAAAATGTTCAAATAATTACATGGTAAAGTTGGGTTTGACAAATAAAAACCATCATATAAGTAAATGACGTAGGCATACATATACGGGAATGTACCTTAAAGACAAAAAAAAAAAAAAGAAACAAATAAAGCAAATAAGGAATACAACATAACATTGAAGAGATCACATTTTCAGGCAATTGTTGAATTCTTTACCAAATAAAGGTTCAAAAATTATACGCAAGTAATCAATTTTGGTCAATGCAACACACAACTCTGACTATATTGCAATACATACCATTCCCAGAGATCAGAAAACATGGCTACTTGATACCATATAATAAAAGCAATCATTTAGTTAGTCTGTCATATGGTCAGCTCTACACAAATGGTTGGTTAGTTGGTTAGTTTAAGATGATTCTTATTCGTCATAAAATTCACAATTATTTATATTGTTTTTTGACAAAAGTTATTAAGATTAATTGATGTCAACTTAAAAAGAATGAAGGAAGAATGATTATAACTACCTCTTTTCTTTTCATATGAAAACGACTCGCATGACATTAGTTGTGGAAGTAAATGCTGTAGCGTATTGATTGGTTGTGTTTATCAAAGCTTAACATTTCTTTTGTTGAAATTGAAACAACAAAGAAACAAATTTTATCAAAGAAAATATTGAGTGCAAAAATCTTCTTCTTCTTATTTTGAAAATTCTTTCTATTGTCAGGTATGGTCAGTACAAGTATGTGTGTAACAATTATTTATTAATTCGTATCATAATTATGGGCTTGCCTTCATACAAATGGTTGCAATAAAAAAATATATTGCAACTAAACACTTAACACTTGGAAATATTATAATAAAGTTGCACACGATGGCACACAATTGATACTGATTCATCACTTGACACTATCGCCGGCAATAAAGAACACAACATACTTGACAAAAATGGTAATAATTACAACAATAACAACAAATAAATAAATAATAATAAAAACAAATTCATACAGACAGGCTGAGGGAGTAGCTGTTGTCTGGTTGCTGAATGCCTAGCTGGTTAGGTTGACTGACTGGTTCAGTTGAAGCAAAAAAAAAAAAGAAAAAACAGCTGGTTGTTTTGCCGGAACTTTTGCCACAATATCAGTTATTAGTGCCGCTTCTGCTTAGTACTACCACTACTACTGCACACCAACACTGTCAACAGAACAACACTTTATTTAAGCTTCAGCATTTTGTTGTTGTTTATTTCTGTTTATTTAAGTTGTTAGCTAGTTAGCCCTAAATCAGTCAATCTTAACCTGTTATATGACTCTGCCATAGTGAGTACTTGACTACAACAACCACTACCACTACCATTACCACTACCAACCAAAGGCAAAACAGCTCTAGTAATAGCTTTGATGATTGCATGCCTACCTGTTGGTCTACCAGTCAAACTGCCATGTGCTCAATGCTGCATACACATCAACTAACAGGCCTGTTGTAGTACCTACTGTTGTTCTGCGTTAGGTTTATAAATACAAACGTAATACATGCACAATAAATACAGCTGAGCTATATGGCAAAACAACATAAACAAAAGAAAAGAAAAAAAACTAAAGCAAAAACAATGAATATTTTCTAAACAATCCAACCGGCATTTATTGTACTACTAGGGTTGAAGTTTTAAGTTTACCATCCCAAATTAGAAGCCAACGCACACTACTAGATTTCAATATCAACAACAACAACAACAACAACAACAAGTGTAAAATAAATAATAATAACAAAACCTGCTGATGACTTGCTGATGGGTGGTTATAATAGGAAAATAAAATATAAACAAATTTCACCCACACAAGCGCACTCAAGCACTCAGGTAATTAGTTGAACTGATGTATTGGAAAATGAAAAACATAAACCTACACGTTGTGCACACACTTTAAATTTGTTTATTTATCTATTTTACAAATCAAAAGTACAACCATTATGATCTCATTCACTCACTACTCATAAAAAAACATAATTACGTTTGTCCTTCATTTCATTAAATCTTGCACACAACATATTTTTATATTATAGAGGTGGATAGGCGTACATTTAATTAGGCAAAGAAGGACGTTTTAAACATTTGACCTTTACAAATACAATTAAAAAAAAAGAAACAAGTGAAAATATTATAAGCGATCAAAGTTGACTTTACACCTCATTCTTGTAACTTGTTAAGTTAAGTAACTACAGCAGAAACACAATTTATTCTACAATAGCAGTAGCATGAATAAGGGAAAATCATTGTCGTGTAGAAGTCACTTTTACGGGGACAACGTGTAGACCCGTTCGTCTAATTAGATTTAAAATTAATTTAAACTTAATTGTTGATTGAGAACATAAAGTTTCGTAATTTTTTTTGCTGAATATTTCTCCAAACATACGCTTTCGGATCAAGTGTTTGTTATAAATGTCTTCTTCTTCTTATTTTGTATTATATATTATCTTGGTCCGAAAATTCATTTATTTTGATATTCATTTTACAACAAAACAAACTCTAAATGTTAGGAACAGCAACAACAACAACAACAACAACTTGAACGAAAAGAAAAATGAAAAAGTACAAAGAAGGAGAGAAACACAAAACAATTAAATGATAATGTTACAAATCAGTTATGGTTGACTTTTAGGCATCCTTTACTTCCTATTCGATTCTTTGGATAAAAACAATATCGCAAACCTTACTTATTATCAAACATCAATTATTATTAATACTAACTGAAATATTATATAAACCGACACTTAGTTGCTGCAAGTATATTTATTTAATTGGCCCAGCCAGAGTAGGGTGCCACAGATTGCTAACAAAGCTGCATAATATTGAATTTTTGCGTTGGTGCCGTACACAAATATACACCACATGTTGTCAATAAACACTTTAAACACAAGCATACGCACAAACAAAAACAACAATAATAATATTACACATATTACAAATATGTAACTGTTCAGCATCAAATATAAATGCCCAGACAGACAAACAGCGATACTGCTGCAATTATATTTTTTTGCCAAATCTTAAATACTCTCCACTAACTTAATGAAATTTATATAAATATATAAAAGATGTTTATAAAAGATAAGCGTGTTCTTTAAGTACTTTTTTTACGTGAAATATTGAAGACAACCAATTATGTCGGTTTTATTAAACATTTTCTAACATTCCACTCATTTTTGAAGGTTATAATTATAATCTCCTAAAGATCATATAAACGAATTTTTAGTAAATTTTGAGTAAACTTGAGAAAATAATCTATAAAAAATCAATTTTTGCTTAACAGTGAACGTGTTTTTTGCTCATGATTTTGCTCATTTTCAAAACGTTCAATAATTTTGACAAGTTTAAAAGCGTTATCTTCATTTTAGCAGATAGAACGTTTACCAGAGGTAGACGGACAGACAGATATGCTAACCGAATATATGTATACGTTATGTGGTCGGTCTCTGGCGTTTTCTTTGAGATGTTACAAATGTTTTGTACTAACAACCTCAAGATGTTGGATATAAAAGCAATTACTTTAAACTCATGTAACTCTTGTACGTTTAGTATATATATACAATTATTGCAAGCTAGTAGTTTTGCTTAAAGCATCATGTTCTTACAACTTTTCTAAGCCTCCTGTTGTAGAAACGAAAGATTGGGTAGTAATGACTTTGATTAATAAATAAATTTTATTGTTCTGTGAAACCAACATCATTGTATTGTTTTAGGAATGTTTACAATAATATCCATATAGAGATTTATATGCATATAATGCATTCGCATATGGGATGTGGGTGTATCTCAGTCATTTTTTATATTGAGATGTAAACACGAGGTATTGCCATATAAATCTCTTCGAGACATTTTATTATATGGGAAGGAGTTCTAAAAATGGTAAGAACTGATGCACATTTAGTACAGTATCTATTTTTTAACAAATTTTGTTTAAAAAAAATATTAAAAATTACGTTTTTTTGCCCTAGTTTTTTAGACTTCCATTCTAATAGGATGTTATATGGAGAGATGTTCCAAAAATGCTTCGATTCAATCCACATTTAATAGGGTTTCTTTTTAGAAGATATGTCCTTGCACCATATTTCATTAAAATATCTCAACAAATGCGACGGACAGACGGTTAAGATTTTGATACTGAATCGATCGGTATAAGTAAAGGTGCCATTTATGTGTTACAAACATCTGCACAAACTTAATATACCCTTGGCCACAAGTGGTGCAGGGTATAAATATAAAACTAAACGATATGTTGTGAAAATAAGTCCAACACTTATAATATTGGTTTAGGCTAAATTTTGGTTACCTACCCATACAACTGCTGCTTACTTTCTACTTGTAATGAAAGGTCAATATTTATTACAAATTTCAAAAGAACGGAATTATGAAAAAGAAAGTCCAAAAATTTGATTGGATATGAAATCTACAACAACTTAACTTATACCACGAAATTACTTAAAAAGGATCTAACATAACAACTAACTAAAATATATTTATAGCAAAGTAGAAGTAGAAGAAAGGACGGCATAATAATTGAATAGAAACTTATGTTAGACTGGGAGGATGGCAACAACAAAATTGGGAGAAATCAACATGAACAACCACAACAATACGCCCCAACCGACCAGGAATATATATAATATAATATACAACAACAACATTATACAATAATATTAATAACCAAGATTTTACGTGTTGGGTATGAAAAAAAATGTTTACTAATACAATAGCAAAAACAATAATATAATAATAGTAATGAACACTAAATATAGAAAAATTAATGACGCTGAAGCTGAACGAAGAGATGCTGAGAGTTGCCTCATACATGCACACACATACAAACCTAACAGACTGAAAGAACGCAATATAGATATTTTTACATATGTATTGTATGTGTATATATATACAAATATAAGCTAAAGGTTGTGTGTATAGGAAAAGCTGCTCTTCGGTTCAAATTCATTTGTAAGTTATCTGCTCTCTGAACCTTTGTCTCTCTCTCTCTCTCTCTCTCTCTTTAGTTCCTTTCTTTCTTTCTTTCTACTTCTTACGTTTATCTTTATGTTATATTATTTTTTTTTTTAAGTAAATAATGCAAAAACAAGACAACAGTAACGCGAACATAGCTAAAAACACCAACGAAAATATGTATTCGTAACTGAAGACAAAGTCAAAAGCTAAGCACAGCAAGGCACGAATGCAAGATCAAATCGCCTTTTCAGATGTTTGTTATACCACACCATCAACACTACGACTGGCATGGGTTATGTGCACATACCAAACCAAACCAAGTCAAATGAAAACCAACTGACAACGATATGGCAGCAGCAGCAGCAATAGTCGCAACAAAAACCGAGCTAAACCAAACAAAACCACCATCATCATCATCATAAGCAGCAGCATTGCCTCCCTCTGGCAAATGTACATTTGATATTCATGTCAGACGAATCTTCAACACCCTTCCTTATTTACAACTCTTAACTACGTTTTGACTGAAATCAAATCAAATATGAATTGAAAATGGGCTCAAAATGAAGGCGCAAATAATTAATTAAAACAACAACAAAGTGTTAAAGTTTTTCATGTCAAATTTATTTAATTGCACAAAAAATTATTTTATTCCTTAGCATCACTAATGATTCGATAAACTCAACGTACCCTCTCCTAGTCATGGTAGATAAAAACAGAAAACAACGTTTGTGCAGTGTATGCACAAAAAACCACTTAAACTTTAAATCGGATGCTAAATTATACACACATAGTATGGTGTATGTGTGTGTGTGTCTTTCTGTGCCCCATTAAATATGTAAGATGCTGAAACGGTGGAGGAGGGAGAACGTACAAACGGAGGAATGAATGCACATTTTATATGCACTTAAGAGTAACCCACACATACACACACGCATATGCATATGTATATACAGCAAACGCACACAGAGAAATACCATATATCAGCAGCCAAATTGGAAAGGCCACGAAATGCGCTTAACACATAACACAGGGTGCTATACGTAAAATCACAGACAACGTATGTACCATACACTCTGGCTGAGTAATGAATGCAACAAAAGACTTAAGATACAAACTTGGCAAAACAGCATAATATCAGCCACCCATTATTATCTGTGGTGCATTCAGTTCAGACTATAAAGCAATTACAACAACTAAAATAATAATAATAATAATAATAATAATAATAATAATAATAATAACAACAACAACTGCAACGTAAAAACCAAAAACAAAAACAAAAAACGTTAACTTTAGAAAGCCAAACAGAAGTTTTTAAAGTAGTTTTTCGTGTTGTTGTTGTTGTTTTTTGGCTGAATTTTTTTTGATTTTCCTTTACTTAAAAAAACAATAAAAAAAATCGGCAATATCTAGCGAGGGATGCTGTATATTTTCACTGTTTCATTCGTTACTATCGTGCATATATATGCATGTGTGTGTGCGTACGTTTCAATGGCGTATATTACTCACTCTACCCAACATGTTCAATTAACTATTATGGAAATTTATGGTGTCCTACCAGCTTAACACTCAACTTTCTCAACAAAAACAAACAAACATACAAACAAACCAAAAAAAAAAAATCTTTCTCCAAAACAATTAAAAATAATACAAAAACAAAAATACAAGTGTAGAGGCAAGCAACGATAGAAATGACAAAAACAAAAATAAATAACAACAAAACTGTGTTGAAGATAAACAAGCATAAGGAAAAAATATATACGAATTTAACCCATGCGCTGCAGCGCTGAAATTGTATGCGTTTTTATATTTTTTGAAGGACATGCCTTTTAATGTGACGTAAAATTAACCGCTCAAAGGATACGTTCAAAATATTAGATTCATAATAACCTTGAATGTTGTTTATATTTTTGAAAAGTGTGATTTTTGACCTTAAGGAGTTAAGGACGATTTGGTGATTATAGTAATTTTTTGAATTGGAAAAAAAAAAAACTATGTGCTTGGTTGGCATACCAAGCGCCCAGTAACGCTTTTTATACATTTTGAGGGTGTTTGTTACTCGACTCTATCTAGTCCCAACAATCATCATAATAATGGACACTCGGGATACAAACTTTCAGGCTGATCAATGATATATGCTTTGTAGGATGCTTAACGTTTAGTATACACTCCATTTAATTAGAAAAGTATAAAAACTGTAAAAAAGTTTGGTAAAGGTCACATCTTTCTAATATTCGATCATTTTTAAAGCATCTTGTAAGTGAATCGCGTCGCTTATGGGTTAATATATATATTTTTATGTATTTTACAAATAACCTTTGTTAATCAGAGAGGCCATTTGTTGCCATGTATTAGGTTTTTTTTTTTTTTGTTTTTTCTTCTTCTTACATTTATTGCAGTGTTTGCGTTCACATAAGTATATACGTACAGAAGAAACCTACAACAGTTCCGGCATAATGATGAAGAGTATCAAAAACTAACTAACTATCAGAGACTATGCACACACATACATTCACATAAACAATACTACACGTCATACTATATATACACGCAGTCATACCACAAACATAACACAACAGAGAAAAGTCAGTCAATTTTAAATGCAATAAAACGAAAAGAAATAACCAAAATGGGTAAGAAAAATATGTAGAAGGAGACATAGAAGAGGAAGAGGAAAAGGAAAACAAAGAGAAACAGCGAGAAAGAGAGATAGAGAGAGAATAAAGAAGCATTGATCACGCGGTTGCGGAGTACAGGAGGGTACGCAGAGAGAGCGTAAAAAAGCAACAGATATATAATTGATGTCTGATGTTTGTTATGTCTTTCTGTCTTCTTTTGTTTTTACTGCTTTATGATGGTTATAACAACCTAACAAAAAAAAAAAAAATTATATTAGTATTGTTGTTGTTGTTGCTGTTATTGTATTGAACAAGAAAAGAAAGGCAGTAAAAAGGCGCGTAGCATAAAGTTGTTAGATTTTATTGTTATTGTTGTTACCCTCAGATTCAATCAAACCATTAAAAAATAAACAGAAATTTCTTAACGTTTCTTGAAAATTTTTTCCTTCCACCTTGTTATACTTACGTAATCTCTTGAAAGTGTTTGGTAATTACAGGAAAAAAAAAAATCACAGAATAATGTATAAAATAAATATCTGAATAAATGTACATGTATACATGTACATGTATGTATGTGTGTGGGTGTACTTTTTCAAGCACTTCAATCCCACATAATTTTACTTTTTTCTATAATAAGACGAACTATTCTTTAAATTTCTTTTTACATTAGCACTTGAGAAGATAATTTCTCTTATTATTTGTAGCTACAACACGTTTTGTTTATGTTGTCTTTGAATGTTTATTAAAAATTTGTTACCGTTTAATTTTATGGCAAAATATTCACAAAAATTGCTTAAATTGTATTGAATAGAATAATAGTGTTTGAACTGTTTCACTTTGTTTATCACAATTGTTTTTATTGTAGTAAGAAAATGAGTTTTATTTATTTGTTTTTTTGTTTGATATTTCACAGAACACACGGCACGGCTAAGTAACCACTTACACTTCTTATACGAAGTCACTGACGCTGAAAATGTTACGTATTGAGTCGCGTTAACTTACAAGCCACTGCACCGTTGGAATGTTTTTTTTTATGTATATATATACATATATAATTTTGTTGCTGTTGCTGTTGCTGCATTTTTTTTTTTTTTATAAAATTTTACGTGTTTTTTTCTTGGTTTTTTATTAACTCGTGCTCCACCTTCTCGTTATTATTACAGCTATTAAAATGATTATTGTGTGTTGTGTGTGTATGTGTATGTGTGCGCGTGTATATATTAAGTAACGGTACATTAAAGTTATTTTCTGTTTTTTCAAGACATTCCCAACAATTAAATGTATTTAAAAATATTATTTTATTTGCATAAATTTATTGTTCTTGTTGTTTTAATGCTAATATTTATTTATTGTTGACAGCGCTCTCTGACGGTGAGCATTCATTTTGTAAATTTTTTTATTTATATTATATGCTTTTAGCTAAAATTATAGCATCACTTTTCTGTAGAAAAACCAACACTAACACGCACTCACTCACACTTTTGTTCTGTTAATTATATTTTGTTTTTATTGAATGGATATATTTTTTTTTTAATTATTTAGCGAAATTTTTTTAGCTTTTTTTATTGCTAACAAAAACAAGAACAATTTTTAAATAATCTGTTGAGGGGGAATATTGTGTTTTGTATTGTGTGGTGGACTTGTTTGCGTCTCGACGTTATGGAAAAACTCGTTGTAGACGGTGAACGGACGGTTGCTGTTAAAAGAACGCGTGTAAAATTGTAGATACCTAAAAATTTACCATAAGTAATCTCTCGATTTTCAATAAACTACTCTCATATTCACACACATTATATTCGTGCTCTTTCTGTCTCTTTCGATTTTGATACAAAAACCTAATGTTTATAAGAAAAATGTAGATTCGTGGTAGTGGATCTCAGGTGTATTATATGCAGGTGTCATTCTCTCTCTCAGTTATCGATATTAATAATATAGTATTAGTAGTCAACTACAATTGAACAGAGAAGGATAGAGAGCAAGAGCCAAAATATCTAACAAAACGAATGCTTTTTATGGTTTCATCTTGTGTATAACTAACTATAAAATTGTCATGTGTGTGGGTATTACCACTTACACGAACCAGCTCTCACTCTCTCTCTCTCTGTATCTCTTTGCCATTCCATTAAACTCTCTCACCTGTTGCTATTTAATAGGCTTAAGTAGTTGGGTAAAGTCTTCTTTGTTTGTGTTTGGTAACTGAAAATGTATTGTACTGTACTCAAAAACACACATTCGTGCGCTATATGACTTATGTACGTTTCGTCTTGACGTTCGTATAGCTAGAAGCCTAAATAATAATAATAATAACAAAATACGCTCGTGTGTGTGTGTGTGTGTGACAGTAAAATAAAATACGGGCTTAAATGTTACGAACCAACAACGTATAAAGAAACATCAAAATAACGTTCGTAAAGCACGCTTCTCAATCATTGCCTTTAACACGGGCAGGCCTAGCAACACAAACTCAATCAGTTAAGTTATTTGTATTAGTTTTTGAGTATCTCAGACCATGCATGGTGCAACAGTAGTGTAATGTACTATGATTTTGTTGTTGTTATCGAACAAACGGGCAACACATCGCACAAATAAATTGCAGTGGAAAAAATTAAAAAGTCAAAGAGTCACATATACGCCGAAGGAAAAAAGCCATTGTTGTATTATTTAACAGAAAAGAAGAAGAAGAAGCATATATCTTTCCGATTTCGTTCAATACACTATACATATGTATAATCCCGTTATGAAAATAACACTTAATTTTTTTGGTCGGAAAATCCTCCTTTCTACGAGGGAGGATATTGGATTTTTAATAGAAACCGAATTTCAATCTGATCAATAAACTAGTACTGGTTTATTTAACGTTAAAAAAAATTGAAGAAAATCTGTAAATCTGCCCTTCTGAGCTACTCAAGCCCAGATATATGTAAGAATTTTTGTACCCCCACTTAAGTTGGGAGTTAAGTATACAAGGTATATATATTCTTGATCAGCATCAATGGTATCGTAACATGTAACACAAAACTTTAAGAGTCGCTCAAAGAGGGCGCTTATTCATATACTTCTCATGCCCACATACCCGGGTCGCCCCAGCCAAATATAGCATTTTTATGCCCTTTTATTTATTTTAATTTTTTTAAATTTTATTTATTTATTTTTTTTTTCATTTTTTATTTATATCATTGATTATGAGAAAATCTCCTTCATTATATACCTTTCTCTTCAATTTTAAATCAAAGACAAAACAAATAACAAAAGACTTAAGACAAATGCGTTATAAATGATAGACAGAAAACAAACAACTAAGGGCAAAAACTTTTTGATTTATTTGTGATGGGGGGTATATCAAGTTTGAATTGGACTAAACTAAAAAAATTTAAAATTTTCCTTTTTTTATATTCATATTTAACCCTCTCTCAAATGACAAGAGTGGGCGTATAACAGACACACCCACAATTTACAGTAAACCATACTTAGGGCAAATTCTACTTTATTGTTAACACATAATATACAATATTACAGTGTACAGTAATAAAAAACATTTCACGCCCACCATTGTCTTATTTATGTATAACGCCACTAAAATGTTCGTTATTTATTTCTTCTTATTAGTTCCTCTCTTACTACGTTCCTGTGTTTTAATTTTTCTTTTTATTTAACTGGGTAAAGGGTTAACATTAACATACCACACATCAAACAATCATATACAAAACATTTCAACTACAAAGAAAGTTAATACCCTACGTTAAATAGGACGTTAAGTAACTGTTCTAAACACAATTTGTTGGAAACACGAGTGGACATGACTAGGTCGATATTGGACTTGATTAAGACTATATAGACAATTTGTAGAGTCTCTGACAACCCCTAAGTTAAGCAAATATTATATGAAGGATATAAAATAAATCCAATACATAAGCTAACGGAGCTAACGGAGAAGGCTGCATTGTCACATTTAAACGTACTTGTATTTATAATATTAATAAACATTTCAATGCAAGCATAAATGTTAAAATTGCTTAAATACTCAGAGATGGAAAAATATTTAAAACTACAAAAATACATACAAACGTACTGTTCATACGTATACACAGCAATAGAGAGACCAGTAGAAAAATGGAGGGACTTTGTTACGTCTATGCATACTGAACCTGTGACGCATACAATGGATGCAATCAAGCGCTCGCGCTATCGGTAGAGTTGAGAAAAAACGATGCTGCGTTTTCTTCAACACACATACACAAACACATATGCACCCCTGTATATGTGATTCTGCATGTGTCAGCAAACCGAAATATCTCAGCTTACTCTCACTCGTACGCACACAGATTTGTATATACGTATAAGCATGCACAGTGCATATGCCTCAGTCGTCTCTTATGCTATCGCCGTCTCTGACAATAGACGCTAACAAGTTAAAGCAATTGACTCTCGTTGCCATAAAAATAGTTTCAATATTGTAAACTTTTTATTTTCTTCTCTGTGTGTTTTACGTTTCATTAGTGCTATTGTTGTTGTTATTATTATTATTGTTGCTAATATATTACATAGACGTATATTGTGCCTTTCAGTTTTCAAAAAAAAAAAAAAAAATTACTCACTATTTATTATAAAATTTTATTATTTATACACATTTTTGAGTAAAGTTTACAATCCCACATACACGAGTAACATGGCGCGCTTCATAGCAAATATATATCTATGTACGTAATAAAAAATAAATTCAAAGTTTTATAAAGTTTTAAGAATGTGTAGAGGTCTCTCTAAAGTCGTGGTATATAAGCAGCCATGTTTAAAATTCGATTCATGACTGCCTGACTGCCTTCTTGCTTGACTGATACTTACAGAGCAGAGCAGTACGTATAGTATGGCATGGCACGGATTGCATTAAAAAACAACTAAAAGAACTAAAAATGTGGTTTAGGTAAAATCTTAAGTACACTTCCCATCTATACGTATACAAACAGTGGTGGGCACGACAGGTATCTGATAATGCTTTCTATAAATTATGTGTTATGTGTCAGCTGACTAGTCGGATTATGGGGTAAATATGGTTTTTTTTTTATATATGAGCTGCATCGATGGACGGGCTAATTATATACAAGTCGGTTGAGACCTTCACTTGTCCTATGTAAATAACAAGGAGCGCGCACAAACTAGACATGTTCGTTTAAGGTATTGAGTTGAAATTTAGATGTTGATGCTGATCCAAAATATATACACTTTGTAAGGTATCTGGAGCTACCTCCGGGCCATTGCAAACGGAATGACATACTCAGTATACGCGAGAGTGTAGAAAAATTGAGAAAATTTAAAACCGAACGAAAGACTTAAGTAACAAACTTTTGCACGCAACAATATCAAATCGCGGTTGTAAAGTAAAAAAAAGTCAAACCGACAACAAAGGCAAGCGCGTGAGGCTGTGAGTTTATTTTTATATCCTCTACATAAGATGATTGGTATACTAAGTACGTTTTTCCATTTGCAACACCCAAAAGGAGGCATCAGAAACCTTACAAAATGTATATATTCTGAATCATCAGCAAAACGTGAATCGATTTAGACATGTGTGTTAATCTGTCCGTATGTCCATCTGCTGTTGGCATTCTTATGGGCGTAAATTTTGAAATATTGAGCTAAAATTTTATACATAAATTTTATTTTATTTTCTGAACGCAAATCGTTATTTAAAATGGGCGTAACTGTAGAACAGACACGCCCACAATGCCTATCTATAATTATCCCATCCAACTAAATGCCAATAATGAGCGTTTTCAAATAAAAGACACGCCTACAAGTTGTAAAAAACTATACTCAGCGTAAAACTGTACGAACTGTAAAAGTTGATACGTATTACATACACTATTACAAAGAATAATTATGTACATGACAAGCGTACATTTTATATGTACATATATGGAGGGTATTTAAGATTTGGCTTAAGCCAAATTTAGTTTTCTTCCTTATTTATGTGTATGAGTGAGTGAGTGAGTAAGTCAAGACATGAAACTAATGCTTAAACTGTATTTTGATGTTTGGTGGCTGAAGATAGTGTTTGCATAAATTCAATACCATGGTCTTTTTGACAGACAACAACAACAATAATAATAACGATAGAAATATGGCTGCGAGGACTCTATCAAAAATTCATACAATTCCGACTCCGACATGCTGTGCCAAGACGGCACAAGTATAAGCTGTATTACAAAATAATAATAATAATAACAACAACAATAACAACAACGAAAAAACAAGTGAAAATGTTTTGCTGATTATAACCAACAATCAAATACTTTACAACAACATTTGATTTTACAAATTACACGATAATTTGTTTGTTGTATCAAAAAAGGCGTGGCATTATTATTTAAGTCATTTCGTTATATATCGCATATGAAAACAACTGATAGGGTGCTTGGATAATTAATAAGCTAAGTGACTATTCTTTACCAAATTTTGCCAAAATAATTAAGAATTGCGGATTTTTATAATATTCGATTCTAAAAATGGTGCGATTCGGTTCATTCAAGCCATTATATATCTTTGTAGAAAAATTTCATGAAAATATCTCAAAAAATGTGATCTCTAGCTTGTACACAAATTTATATGGACTGACAGACGCATGTTGCAAATGGAAAGACAAACTTAGCATACCTTACCACCTTATGTGGAGGGTATAAATAAAAGGAAACATCCCAAAAAACAAAAAAGATAGAAAAACATGGTAGAAATGTTTAGAAAGCTTCATCAATTGCCAGATAAATAAATTTTTATTCCAATTGTTTAGCCATAAAATATGCAAGAGAATAGAACTATTAGCATACCAAGGCATACGCATACATAGCTAAGTATCCTATATACCACTTGCACACTCTTAGAGTATAGTGCCCACCACACGAAAGAGTAAAACATGGATTTAAGTATATCTGAATCTTAAACACCCACCTCATCTTTGTTTGTTACCTATGTGATAAGAGGATTTTGTTAAAGGACTGATTTAAATGAAAGAAATCTAAAACAAAATTCAGATATGATTTGGAATGGATCAAAATAATTAACTTTTAGTTTACAAGCATAAGCATAAACTTACCCTAATGTACCCTTTGGTACATGTCGTGCAGAGTATAAATAGAGATTTCCGAGAGCATTCTAAATTTTGTACCCCTTTATATAGAATACACATACATTACATCATTAGAAATATTTGCAACTGCTTAAGAAAATTCCAGAGATTTTTGTTATAAACTTCATTATATTGAGAATCTTGTTACATTTTTCCTTTTCTTAGACATAAAGTTTGATGTTAATTCAGAACAACTTTTCTTCTGACTGATGAAGGCATATATCCTTTAATTTAATTTAATTTAATTATGAAAAGATTTTTAGTTTGTTAATGAAGAAATGATTAGGTAGGGTATTAATTTAAACTATACTGCTGATACCACACTAAAATGTTGTTTTGTGGTGTTTTTTTTTTTAATTTATTTTTATCGTTCATCTGATTAGAAAAGAAAAAGCAACAGCTCAAAATGAACAAACGAACTACACAATAGCAACAACAAAGTATAAAAGAAATGATTTTTTTTTTATGTGCTGTTGATCGCTGGTTATATCGCATTACGTTGTTTTTAGACGCTCCGCCTTAGTGGTATACTAAGCTTATCTGGCGTTAGTAAAATTGTTATTCTGACACGCAAATTTTAAAAACCCATTCAACGTCCCCAAATGTAGGAATATATCTATAATCAGTTGATAACTGATTCGTGGCCTTAAAGGAAAAGTGTAAAATTGTGACCTCATGTTATGAAACAAAGCAGTGTAGAGTATTAAAAGATCACCTAGAACCGACTATATGTTCACTTGTTTTTAATTTAAAATTTTGGTGACCCTAAAACCCTTCACTTGACAGGCTTGATTAAGCGCGCTACTAACGCTGTGAGGATAACCAAACGAAACAAAAAAAAAAAGAACACGACTTTCAACGCTCTACGTTTAGTTTGAGTAGACAAAATAATCACAAACACACAACATTTAGATGAAAAAGTGTTTGTGTGTAAAACAAATAATAGTTTTTCTTAGTCTAGTATAATGTCTGAAAATCGTTTACAATTGTGAGCCGGGAATCGATTTTGCTTATTTTACAGTAAAAAAAAAAAACTGGAACTATGAGTTTTTCTTCATATACTCACAAATGTCATTAAATATACTCAGGATTTGAAATCTATAGCATCTTCTAGCAAGGCCGTATAGACTGACTGTAGCAAACAGAATAACCTACTTAGTAGCACAGCCTTGCAATATGAATTACAGCACACTATAATCTCGTCACTAAAGTGTACGGGCATAAAATAAACAATCGCAATAAAGAGAAAACTCCAACACAACGTAACTGCGTTCTGTACAACAACCAAAAAAAAAAAAACAAAAAAAGCAGGTACTTTAAGAAAATTAAGAATCGGTTTTTTTTTTCCTTTTCCTTTTTTAATGAGAAAAAAGGGAAGGGAAAGAAACCAGAAAAATGAAAACGCTAAAGCAAAACAAAAACATAAACCCAAACAATAACAATAAAACACAATAAATGAAGATTATGAAAGTTGGGGCGAGATCATAACGCTAAGCATTAATTATAGTTATACGAACAAAGAATTTATATTTTATGAAGTTGCTGTTGTTGTGTTTATGTAACAAAGAGAGTTTTGTTTTATGCAATACGAACAACGATGATATTGGTGTATAGTAAGGGTTGTTAGCAATGCATAGAAATCAATTGATGGCTCGATCGAGGAATACATTTTAACAATCAACATTGAACAGTATGATTATTATAAATGTGTAAATGGTTATTGTTCTCAACGGTCCCCTGATAGATAAATGACTTTGACTTTTTTTTCATTTCATTTTGACTTTAGTTTATTATAAACAATTATAAACGTATAAAAGATGTAAAGTTATGTTAAACAAAGAAAAGCAAGTAAAGATCTGAAAATAGTCTATCTGGTTCAAAATTAGAGCGTAGCCTTTTTAAGTTTTGTTTAAAATTTTTAAGAATTGTAAATTTACGTTTTAATGAATCATTTTAGTAAAAGACGTTGCATGGAAAGTGGATCTAAAGTGGGCCGATCGGGACCATATTTGGTTCAGTCAATTATTTAACTAAAAATAATAAAAATAGGCAAAATTTTATTAATAAAAAACAACGAAATTTAACTTAAGCTTAATCTTAAGTCCACCTCCTTCTCAATAGTGGGCGTTGTATATCCCTAAATTCCGACTCCTCATATATTATTCGTTAACGTATAAGTAGAGTTTTGTGTGGAATAAAATTTTTGTAAATTATGGACGTGTCTGTTATTCGACCACGGCCATTTTTGGATACATCCAAGGGATAATTATGAATATGTGTGTGCCATATTTCAACTTTTCAATTTCAATTTTTGTTGATAGACTCGGTTTTTAATGCTAATCAGAAATATACTCGTATATACTTTGTCGAGTCTTAGACGCCCCCTTACGAATATGGCAAACGAAATAACAAACTTAGTATACCCTCATGACTAAGGTGGAGGGTATAGAAAATGATTTTCTTTTACTTTCTACACTTTATAAGTATTATTTCCAATCACATGCATTATTATGATGATCATCCTAAATTCTTGTTGTGGATACTTTTTTTTTTACACTGCAACACTTTCAATTTTTCAGATATTTCGACTAAATTTATAACCTTTTCGTATAACAATTTTCACGAATCGACTTTTACTGGCATATCCACTGATTCAAAGCAACTAATTGTACCATAAATGAAAGGACTAAGTAATGCAGAGTATTAAAAATGTTGAAAGACTTGTTTCATTATAACCTAAAAACAAACTGACTGTTATGCTTACATCATATTTTTTTGAAAAAGGATATTGAATCGTTTGGTTTAATCAAAAATTGATTTAATCGAAATTTAAAACTTTAACAATTGTGAAATATTATAAACGAAATAGACAAGCAGTGCAATAGTAAAGCAGCGATAAAAAAAAAAAAATAAATTTACCATTTCAATGCCGTAATAACGTTACAGATCATTTTTATAATAACAACAACAATAACAACTATTAATGACAGCACCATCGACCACTAGGGTGTGGGTTCGTCAAGCAATTTACGTGTAGTTTAAAGTGCTTATAAAAATAACAACAATAGAAATGCTGTTGCTGTGCACAGTGTGAGCAAAACAAATGCAAAAAAATGGAAACTTTCGGATAACGTTGTAGAATGAAATTTTAAAAAAAAAAAAAAAAACACTTCAATCAAAAAAGTTGTTTGGGTCCAAAGATGATGACTTGGATTTGATTTGTCCTCTTCTAATCTGGCCACTTTTCTATATCAAGTTTTTTTCAAAACATTCGAAAGTTTTCACCTATTTTTCTACACCCTGTATACTTATTTACAATTGGTAAATGTAGTTGTTGTTAACGGACCATGGACTGAGAGTGATTAGGTGTCAGTCCATTAATATGCTGTAATACTTTATAAACTTACATACACATGCACATATACGAGTATATGTATATATTTAAGCAAAGTTATAAAATTCAAATGTTATTAGATATTTATCAAATGGACACAACGCCAACAATAGCAACAATATTTAGAAATATTTTTTTTGTTTTAATGACAAAGGTTATTGGAAAGAATTCTGTGAACGCACGATTAATTAATATATTCTTACTTGGTATTTACAAGCAAATACAACAATCGACACAAACTGTATGACACCGATTAATATAATGTCACCGTTAACGTTGTGGTTGACACCTTTTATAAATCTAATGAGACAACACACTGATATTCTAATAGGGACCATTTGCTAGATACGTAATTGGGAATAGAACATTTAGAAAATATGATAAAATAATTAAACATAACAGTTATTGTTATAACAACCATAACAAGTCTCTTAAGATGGGTGCGGTTAATTTGATTTTTCCACATATAAAAATAATTAAAAATTCGTTAATATTCTGGTAACACTTTTTTTTGTTACTTTTATGTTTTGTTTACAATAAAGGAAAATGTATACATTACGTAATGTCTGTGATCTGATATAACCCATTGACAATACCAAAGAATTTGAATGTAAAGAAATTATTTATATTGAAACTTACCTGTAACAGGTCTCATGAACTTTCAGCTCGATACCTCAAAATTTGCCATGGTGGATGTATTCTTGAATCATTTTTCTTCAATTGCAAAAGGTCATCGTAAAGAAATTCGAAAATCTCTCTTTTCCGTCGGTATGTCCAGATTTCGTGTTTTTAAGCGCTCACGCCTATAAAAGTAAAGTATTGCGCTGACACGCCCATAATTTACTTTTTTTATATTTCGGATTAGTGTCTACCTTAACCCACTTATCATGCAATTTTTCAATGTAATTGATCTAAACTGATCTTGAACTATTAGGATGTTTTTAAAAAGAATTTTTCAATTATTCCAGATCGTATTATATCATTCGATAACTGGTCTCAAATTTATCACTTTTTCGACCACTTCGGTCAAGTAATTGTGATACTATTTTCACTATCAATCTAAGTGCAACAAACGAGCACCAATTCTGCCAAGTTTGGTACCGCCAAAATGCTTAGCACAAATAAATTTACGGACGGACAGACAGACAGACAGACAGACATATCCAACTACATTCATAATTTATGCTGGTCAAAAATCTAATTTCAAACATTTTTAATGCGTCTTTTTGATGTGAATCTATACCAAGTTTGTTGGATATAAAAAAAAAGCAATTTTGAAAGGCTAGAAAAAATTTAAAAAATATGCACACATATTACTTAGATCCCTCTAAACTACAACATTCAGTTACCGCATCATAATAACTTTTAATAATTTAAGCTGAAAACTAAAAAAAAAAAAATAAACAAGTTTAAGATCAAGACCACACACCACTTTTTATATTATTGTTCCTTGCCCTACAACAATTAATACAACGCAAATGTTTCTTATTCAAAAAGGACATGGCCCATTTTCAAAACCATTGTACTTAAAAATAATAGAAAGCAATGGACATTATGTACCAACATATTTTTTCTTTCCTTCTCATGCAATAAACTGGTCATACAAGCTAAACAACATTTCCTAAATAAATTTTTCCGTTAATATTTTTTTAATTTAGATAAGAAACTAAAATCGAAATTTGTTACATCCTGCAAACCGTGGGAATGTATTATTAAACTATAGACAGTATATGTTGTTGTTTTAAGCGAATATTTTGCAAAATTCATTTTACATAAACATTTTATGTAATGTCTGTTAACAGACCATACTGGCACTCTTGGTTATATTTTATGATACTATTCGAATACGTGATCAATTAAAATTTTATGAAGATTGTATAAAAAAGTTTGCTTGCTTTTTATAATATATCTTAAAAATTAAAGATATATTAAGTAGATTGTTCCATTTGCAACACTCAGAAAGGAATAACATCATAAAGTGTATACATTCTTGAACAGTAACAAAATCTGTGCCCCATGTCCGTTTGACGTTGGAACGCTCAATATAAATCCTAACAAATGTAAGCTTTAAGATATTGAGCTGAACTTTTGTAAAAGCATTTCCAGTTTCTGCTCACAGAGTAATATTTAAATTGAACACAAACGGTACAAAGTCACAGCCACAAATCAACATAAATATAAGCCAACCATGCCCACTCATAAGAAAAAAAAAATGGTTTACACATATCAGATTTCAGCTCAATACCGCAACTTTGGCAAGCGTAAGGGGGCTGATTATAAATTTGCACAAACATAAGAGTAACGATTCCGAAATTAATGTTGAGTAAAAATATGTTCAAGTTCAGAGCGTTACAAAAGTTTTCACATAACCAATATTCCCCCTATATCATTATGATGTTGGATATAAAATATATTTAGTTTTGTTGCACAACTCTTTCAATGTATGTGTCATACAAACTTATATGGTAGTAGATGCAAGTTTGGCTCAGGTCAATTTCTAAACACTCTCTACCTTTATATATGAAACAAAATTGGCATAGCACTTAATTACCTAATTACGTGGTTTCGGCGGAAAATAAGGATTTTCTTACATTAACAGCATATGCGTTATGCCATCCCGTCCATTAATGAATGATATTATTATAATTTTTGTGGTTAAATAATACATTTTTGTTAATTTGTGGACATTGCAGAATAACAAACTTAGTATACCCACCATCTTATGTGGAGAGTATAAAAAATAAAAAACTATAGCAATTGAATTGTAAATATTGTTTTAAATCCTTCTCCTATATGCTACATATACATACATATACAAACAATTTCGTGTGACATCCACATGTTTACTACCAGCTCCCAGTATATGCTCAATGTCCGCCTCGGTAGTGCTCTAATTATACTAATGATCTCGTCAAATGGTAGCAGAAAAGTACCGTGTATGCTACACATAATATATGTACATACCATTCAGTTAAAAAATGCAACAAAGTCAGCAAACAAAAGAAAAAAAAAAGTTAAATGAAATGCACATGGATACGTTTCGTTTGAGCGTATGTTTTATGCAGCCCCCAAAGACTTTACCTAAACTTAACCAACAATCATTGCATTGATGATGATTGCATAGCATGCCACAGTAAAGCTGCATTTATCTTTTAGTTTGAATGATATAGTGATGTGGGGGCACTTTAAGAATGAACACATTAAGCTACACATAAGCATTGTTTATGGTATCAGTAAGTAACATAAGTAAACATAAGTAGAGCAACGATTTGAGAAGAATTAAGAATAAAAAGTGTAACGGACAGACAGCCAGATTGATATGACTAGATCAGCTGAAACTGTGAAACTTTGACGTCTCTTTCTGTGCATTGAAAATCTTTTAACAAAGTTATATGTAACCCCCTTATAAGTGAACCTTTAAATTTGGAATTTTTTTTTTTCTTCCATCAAATGATAATTTCGAAATTTAAAGGTTACAGATGTTAAGCTGAATTTTTAATGTAAAAAATTATGAAATCAAAAATGTATTTATGTTCATATACGCATTACATGTAAAATTAACAAAAGAAAGAATAAAAAAATAGTTTTCATTTAAGATATTTGGTCTTTCTTAGTTTAAAATTTGCTGAAGAAGTGAGGTATGGAGGCGAAAAACAAAAATTCCTTAACCATACAAACCATTTGTACATAAAAAATTAAAAGAGTTACAACTTTAGATCAAATCTTAAACAGCCTCCACACCTACACACAAACATGTGGGCATGGTAGGAATACTATTACATCCTCGAGTTTTATGTTGAGTATAATTTTTGTAAATTGTGAGCGTTTTGTGTTATCCGATCCGAGATCTGTTATCACCTGGCGAAGACAGACGGATGGACATACAAGTTTATTTCTAATAAAAGTTGCTGATAAAAATGATGTATAAAATTGATAAATATTAAACAAAGTCTGTAAAGGTTTTTTCTGAATGTTACAAGTGCTTCGATACGCTGCCTATACCTGTGACGCAATGTGATGCATTAAACGCATTAGTTTTTAGAAACTCGTCATTATAATGAAATACCTAAAAAATATATATAAGTATTTAATATCAATATTTTTTTTTGGCTTCACATGTCATAGTGTCAAAATAAAAAGTAGCCGGCACTCGGAATATGTGCATAACACATTTCACACAAAATGAAATGGAAAAAAAACCTTATGATATAAATCACGCCAAGCATGCTTAGAGGCCACATTCAATTGGTTAGACAACCCTAGCCTTACGCTAGATAGCCTGTAAATCTATTTGTAAATCTAATAAAGTATGTAGTCTTGGTTGCTGTTACATCGTTGCAAAAAAAGTCTTACTGTCAAGCAATTATGTCATTTCTTTCACAGTAAAGTAACAGCAAGCAAATGCAACAATAATAACAACAACAATAATACTTTAAATGCATTGGATATACAAACAATTGACATTTAAAAACATATCGTTTGACGTTACTTTACTCGGTACAATCGGTCCGCCAATGAAATCGTTTAAATAAAATCAATACACGTTCGCTATATAAGATAGCCTTAGGATGTCTGTTGCTTACAAAGCAAAGTTGTTGTTTTTTTTTTTACCAAGCAGAACGAAAAACAGTAGAGTGAGTGGGTAAAAGTAAAGATAAAGGTATTCGTGTTAGATGAATGCCAGCATTTAACCGAGGCGATCGTCAATGATGTCTTAGCCTCCGGATATAAACGCTAATGTCGAATCTCACCGTTCACACACCACAACACCAAACAGTGCGGCTGTCAGTGTTTCAAAGATTACTGTCGTTTGCTCTTTGTCTTCAACCTTTGCTCCCCCCCCCCTTCACCCACCGCAGCCTTATAAACCAATATTTTAAAGCGGCAAAAGCCGCAGACGACTACATCTTACGCACATTAAACTTGAAATACATTAAGTCACTTTTTTTTTGTAGCATGGCTAAGTGAAAACATCGTTTGGTTTTGAAGTATTCTAGTACGTGTCACGTGTGAGTGTGTGTGTGTGCATTGGTTAGAAACACCAATTAATGCAAATATGGCAAAATAATTGTTTAAAGCTTCTGCTTCTGTTGAGTATACGAAATCAACAACAACAACAATAACAACATCAATGTTAGCTACGAACCTCAAAACATCATCAAACGTGAAAGATTTTTAACATCCCTTCACTGGCATGCCAGTGAAAAGAAATAGTTCAACACTTTTAGTTGAACTAATTTACAAGCCACTACAGGACATGTGTTATGGAGAAGGAAGCACTTAATAAAAAAACAAGTGCAGCTAAAAACAGCTAAAATAACCTTCTTCTTGTACCCTTAAAAATGGAGGAGTGGTATGCATGCATGCATGCACTTTTTTTGTTAAGAATCAATTAAAAAGGTTTCTGTGTAATTTTTGGGTTCCCATCTAATATTTTAACTTTATATGGCTGGGAAAGGTATATATCCACACTGGACATGACACTTGATGGATCTTAAATTATAGCCTGCTTGCAGAAAATAACGTTTTTGCATTTCTATTGAAAATATGTTCAATTCATGCAGACAGTTTTATTTGTTAATATTTAAGAAAAGCAGTTGACAGCCATGCCCACAATTGACAACTAGCCATACACAGTAGATGATATGAAATTGAAGCAGATTGATATGAAATTGATTACTATGTAACCATTTATCAATGCGTGGACGATGGAGGAGATCGAATAAAGACGTTACACTCAACTGACAAAAAACCCGATGCGGTGCATTATACTCACATTAGAATTAATCTAAATGTGTCACGCTATTGTATACATACTTAGTCAACAATATGTGTTAGTGTGTAGGGTATCTAAGGTTTAAACAAAGGTAAAAATAACCCCATATTAGTGACCAAGGTATACTAAGGAAGCCGTCACACAAAAAATAATTAATTAATAACCTTAAAACGATTTATTTATAATTAAATCATATACGTATATACCAGAAATAGGCGTGGTCGGATAAAAGACATGCCCACAATTTATAAAAAAAAACATTTTTTTTTGGCATAAATTTGAATCTGGAAGTTAAAACACTATTAATGGATATAGTCAGATATCTGTTGCGCCCACCATTTGTACATTAGATGTGGAACGTATTCAAGATATAACTCAAGTGGAATTTTGGCTTTTTTCGCTGGTTACTTTATCATCATTATGGCTGGCCGAGTACAACCCATGTAGGTCTTTGGCCTGTTGCAGAAGAGAACGGCCGCACTTCGATCGTTGGCAGTTTCGTTGTTTTCGCTTGTTATGTATTTTATATTAAATAATTTGAGATCGCTCACACATTTCTACCTACACACACGTAGCAATCATTTCTACCGAAAAGAAATTTACTTTCATGTTGGTACGTTTATGAATTTATGCTATAAAAGAAAGTAAGAGAAATGAAACTATCCCCAAATGCCAAAACCAATGCTTTTGTACAAAAATTAATGATTTTTCGTTAACCCCGTACATCATATTCCCACGCTTCACCCACCCAAAACCAAAAACAAAAAATCATAACTGAACCAAAATGTTTCGCTTTCTTGCCATGTTACCAACTAAACCATTAACAGTATGTATGTATGTATATGATCAGGAGTTAAGAAGAAGAAGAACTTAATAAAGAAATTTCTTGGTATGTTAGCAGTTGGAGCAAGTTGGATAGTTGGTTAGTTTGATAATGATGCGCAGTTCGTTTGCACTGATGCGGAATTCATGCGTGATGTAATATTGATTGGTTAAGCTGATGCTGTTCCAACGATTATCCAACGGAGAGATGAATTGTTTAAGTGCATAAGCATGAGCTATAGAGCTAGCAAATGGGTGCCAAGCAAATGTACAATGCATGCATTCCGCCCCATGCATGCACACACAACTCGTAATATATAAAATCTCACCGGCTAATTACAATGATTAATTATTAACCATTAAAATTCTATTTATGGTGTGTCTCCTCCACAGTAAATAACACAAGTGCATCAATTACAGAAACAACTGCAGCAGCAGCAAGGGAAGGCCGCCATGCTTTAGCATTCAAAGAGAAAACATTTCAAGCAGAAACAAAGTATTTAATGCGATCTCATCTCCATTTATCTTAATCTATGTAGTTGCCTCTACAGAGAAGAAATGTCTCCTTGCCTGTGTGCCTGCCTGCATCAAAATTCTGTACGTATGTGTAGATCTAAAAAAATTGGGAAGCCTTTTGCAAAAGAAAAAGAAGAAGATGAAAAAAACAAAAAACGTGCCTTCGTGTATATTGGGTCACATTCGCCCAAGACAATGAACTATTGTTTTAAAGCCTGCCAACCAACTCGGAAAAAAAAACTCTACTGATGAATGATGGTTGCAATGCCTCAAGCATTTTGGGTACTAGACTCAGTGCTGCTGATACTCATGTGGTGCAAATATTTACGTACATGTGTGGTATACGTATATGCCTGCCATATAATTATGGGTTCACTTACAGAGAGCAAGCAAGTACTAAACCAAGTTAAGGCTTGTACTTAACTAGCAAAAAAGGAAAAAAAAAAAAAATGACAATGCATGTGAGGTTGAAGTCACGTTTTTACTTTCTTTAAGGCACCTGAGTACATATGTATGTACGCGGAGGTTAAAGCTACTGCTTCATTAACTCCATAGCTTACCATTTCACAGCCCAACCTCACACAAAACATATCATTCTGACGTAACTTCTAATTGATTTTTTTTTTTCTGGTGTGTCATTGTTTGTTATTAACCATCGGCACCAGCAGTTAACGTTGAGTTAAGAAGCTCTTGCAAATGGTAATTGTTTTCTCACTGAGATTTAACCGCTGATAAAATAACAACAAACTTGAACATATTTGTTATTCTCGGTTATTTATTTTTCAACACAGTACGTTCATCATTTATTATAAACTGGGCGTATTTGTTGGATATAAAAGAATATAAATAAACGCCAACGCTGGCGGATTATGTTTTTATGATAATTTTTGGTAAATATTGTACAAAAACACGCATCCTTTGTTTCTTTGTGTTACAGGAGACAATCGGAATTTTAGTGTTTATTGTTTTTTTTTTTTTTTGTATCGTTTTTAGAACGATTTGTTAAATTTTTCAATTTCTATTTCCGCTCATGTTTGTGTAACGAAATATAAACCAGACAAAATTTATTTGAGACTCTTGAATCCTCTCACCCTGAGCCCCATATTAACACTTCATCCCATTTGACTAGCGGTGAAATATCTGTAAATAATTTTCAACATATTCTTTTCTTTTCGCCAGTCTGTGTTAATCTATTTTATATTCTGTAACCCATGTAACCATCTCTCATACTTATCTTATATTTCGAATCTTAAGGAAATCAATAAATTTTTGTTGGTGTGTGCATGAAAAGTAATTAAGAAAGCATTTCTTTGAATTGCAAGGTAACTAAAAATACAAGTGAAGAAACTAAATTTGGTGCAAGCCAAACCTTAAGTACCCTTCACAAAGTTTTAAATACAAATAGTTAGCGTAGCAGGCACATAATTAAGTATTAACTTGAACGTTGAATTTGACGCTTAGTGAGCGTGTCTGTTATTCGATCAAGATACATCGATCGGTGCATCCTTTGACAGGTTAATTTAGTGCCAAATAAATATATTTTTGACGATTGTGGGCATTTTAAGATCTCTGACGCCTACTTCTGGATGTTGCCTATGAAAGAACAAATTTAATATACCCTTCATTTTTAATGTAGAAAGACTATAAAGTTAACAAGTTGATCACACAGAGAGGACAACCATCTGCTCTCAAGCTTGCAATATATTTATATATCGTTTTTTTTTTTTTTTGTTATCTAAATGAATTAATCAACCACGAACTGCAACATCCACCACCAACAGCAATTGCAAATTAACATAGATCTTAGCCGATCTGTAGTATATCTTCCCGTCGCTTTTATGGCTGCGATAACATAATTTATTGTGCTTTGGCTTAACACCCCAGACACACAATATCTTGTTTTAGGTATTCACTAATTTTTTTTTTTCTTTCTTTTGGAAAATATACTTTGTACATATATATCGCAAAGGCTTAAAACCACATATATGTGGATAATGTCCAGCAACGTTAGCTGTAATGAATCACTTGCATGTGTGACAACTGTACCATTCAAACAGAAAGGGAAGGATAACCTGTATAGTATGGATGATATTGAGATGGAGCAGACTGGTGGGTTTACTACTCTTACTAAATTTGTTGTTCCATTTGTATCATCAAGAATAAGACCTCAATGACTGGTCACTGTATATAAATTTATATTCATAAACATGTCTGTCCTAGTGTTCATATGTTTATTCGTTGTTGCGACTCACACGATTGCAAAAATTGGCTGAAATTGTGTGCAGACGCAGGTTTTTTTTATTTTCAAATTAGGGATATTCGATTAGAAGCCACGCCCACGAGAGGGTATACAAAGTGTATGTGACAATCATAAATAAAATTAAATATTTTAAGATAAATAAGTAGTAAAAACAAAATATTTCATCTTTATAAATAATAAAAAAAAATTTCTTTTTTTATTAAAAAAAATTGAAATAAAATATTTTATTATATAATATTTTATTTTAATTGTTATATTTTTATAAAGATTAAATATTTTAATTTTTTTTTTATTATTATTTTTTTAGATAAAATATTTTGCTTAATTTTTTTACAATTTTATTGACATAATATATTTTATGTCAATTTTTTTTTTTTTAATTTTTTATTAAGATCAAATATTTTTAATAAATTAATGTAAAAACAATTTATATACTTCTCAACATAACCAATTAAGTACTAAGCACCATCACGAACATTTCTCAGGCTGAAGGATAGTCAACAACGAGCTATAAAAAAGACGATTAACACATAACTTTGGAAGTTGGCCGGTCACTTAATGTGTTAGTTAGCCAGTAAGCTAGTAAGTGCCATCGGTTTATCTCCAAACAGGGCAAAAATGCAAAAAGGGGAGCAAAGTACTCTTCTTTACAACAATTAAGTGAAGATGATTCGTCACTTATGCAACGCATCTTATTAACTGCAACCAAAAAAAAAAAAAAAACAATGGTTTTATTAACACAACGTGATACTGTGATGTGGGGCAGAGCCAGTAGTTTAAAAACATTCAATCAAGACGTTAATGCACTCTTTGTGTTTAGCAATACGCTGACGCCAGTTGCAGCCTTTTAACTATTATAGATAGAGTTGGCTACAAACACATATCTCTACATAATGTACATTAAGAAATAAATTGACGTGCCTGATATTTCAATACAATAACAACAAACCAAATGGAATTGATGGACTGATGCTAATAAAACATCTTACATGCGTTGTAGAGTATGGCAGCGTAGAGTAGCGTTAGTAGATCAACAGACAGTGCAGCAATTTTTGTTTTTTGTTGCTTTTTCATTGCCACTGTGATTAACTGTACAATCATATGAATTCCTTGTACTCTACATTGGCTGCCTTATCTAAGCAATGCAACAACAACAAAAAGAAGAAGAAGAAAAATAAAAAGAAACCAGCATCTCGTGATTGCTGGTGCTGCCGCAAAATGTTATATTTACAAAATTGTTACGATTGATATCCTGCCACATACAAACATACACACAAAGGCAAAAAACCATTAAAAACTAAAAAGATAAGAAATTGAGCTCTTTGGGTGGGGGTTGAATGGAGAGTCTGGTCGATTGGTTGATGGCAAACATATTTCCCATCGTTCAGCAAAATGATAGCAATTTTTAATGACACACCGTAGGGTGCCAATGCAGGGGGAAACGTTCTCTCTAATAGAATTCAATGCAATCCAATATTTAGCGTAAGTTCATTAAAAATCTACTAAAATAAAACTGGGACGTACTGACAGACACTATATTTTTTTAGAAAGCTAGCATCAAAATCATTTGATCAGATACTTATATTACTAATACTTGTACAAAAATCTAATCTAACCTCCATGGTGCTCAGGAGAAAACTCCTATAAATGCACACACCGTGTCGCACTCTATAGAGAATTTCATTTAAATTATCCTTATTTATGCAGGCATCAGTTCTAGAGTTATACACTCTGTAGGAATTGAACCTGCAACCTTCCGCTTTAGAGGTTCGACTGCTGTGCCCTCGGGTAGCGGAGGGCCTGTAATGCTAAAGAAAAGCCATGCATACGCTATGAATAACTGTACAAAATAAAGAACGTGTAGGAGTGCTACTCAACTTTATACCCAAGTCCACATAAATGCTGTATATTATAGTAGGATATATTTACATACATGTACGCAATACATTGAAATTTTACTTAAGCAACTAAGGAAAGTTTAATAAGCAATCTAATGATTGTATCTTCATGTACATTCTCTCATTTGCCAATTGCCACATTCAACCATCCACCATTACCAACAACAACAACAGCATTAACACTCAGCCAACACACAAAATGCTTCCATTGGTTTATATCCAGCTAATATGTGGCAAATATCTAATGTCTGCATTTGTATGAATGTTTGCTTATCCGATATATATAACATAGACTAATTTCTAAACGGTTCAAATCGTAATTCGATAATAGTTTTTATGCATGTTTTACAATTTTCCAAATGACAATAAAAAGAACAAGCAAGGAAACACTAAATTAAGCTTAGGCCAAATCTTTACAACCCTCCACAGGTAGAGACAAACGGTGGGCGCGGCAAATATTTGATGCCATCCTCTACTATTACACTATTACACCTCAGCTTGTAAGTCTCGTTGTATATGGTTTTTTTGTAAATTGTGGGCGTGTCCATTATCCGACCATGCCCATTTTTGACACATCAATGTATGGGCTAACCTTGCACAAAATTTCAAGTTCATAGGTTAACTTTTATGGCAGATATATACATTTATGTCGATTGTGGGCGCATCTGTTACCCAACCACGCCCATATTTTGCATATCGGTAGATGGGACAACTATGTATAAGCATACTAAATTTCAAGATCATAGGTCAATTTTTGTGGCAAATATATTGATTTTTCTTATTTATGGGTGTGTCTGTTATACGATCACGCCCATTTTTGCCACATCGATAAATAATATATTTATAATATTTAAATGTTAAATTTTAAATGTATAGCTCAATTTTTGTGTCAGATATATTGATTTTTGTTTATTGTAGGCGTGGCTACTTACCAATTTTGCCCATTTTAAATAGCGATCTGCATGCAAAAAAAATTTTAAGTATCTGTACAAAATTTCAGCTCAATATCTCAAAATTTACGCCTATAATAATGTCAACAAGAGATGGACATACGGACACATATAGATAGGCTCAGTTTTTGATAGTGATTATGAATATATATACTTTGTAGGGTCTGTAGCCTTGGAATTTAAGTGATTTGTTAAATTTTATCACCCTTCTAGTCATTCGAGATCATGAAGTGCCTCCTCCCCACGTCTGTATATGATGGAATATTTCACCCCCTCGCAAAATCTGCATACGTCAGTATCAGAAATGTTTATGTTTTTCAGGTGATACCTGAAGAATTTGTGACTTGTGTAGAAGCCTAATTTCTAACAACTTTTTCAAATATTTTTTTTTCTTCAAAAATACTCAAAAAAATATAAATATTCCAAATTTAGACCAGGTTGGCCTTTAAAATGTTCTGCTTAGAAAAAGACTTCTTAAAGAAGATATTTTATGATTTTTTAAAAATTTTTTTGTGTAAACATTTTATAGTTTATCACCCCCTTTTTCCTCCAATTAAAGAAAATTTGTGTGTATTTGTGCGTTGCGTGCGATCGCACAATTATTATCACTGAGACAAATGATATCGTTTAGTTTACATACACACACACACACACACACACACACCGAAACATTTGACCACTTTTTTGCGTGCTCGCATACAAGAAAAATGCACTCGAGGATAGTTTTTCAATTAGTGATAGATCTTGTGACACATTTGTATATACTTTTAAACTTGTTTCTTTGCAAGCTTCCCTACAGAACTGCTAAACATTTCATGTATTATGTATTATGTGTGTATCATGTACGTTTTAGTATAATTAAAATATTAGATTTTCCATATCAGATGGCATTATGGAAATAAGTCAAATACGCCAATGAATGCAACAAAAATAAAAATAAATCATACTTGTACTTACATGTATGTTATATATATAATGTGTAATTCATGTATATGATGCTTGTTGCTATTTGGGTTTTTAGATTAAAAGTCAGCCATTAAAATGAAAACCGCATTAATTAATGGCCATCTCTCTTTCCTTCATTTTTCTTCTTTTGCCATCTGATTTAAAAAAAGGCATACAATAACATAAATGTCATTTCAAATTAATATACATAATACATATGCATATACGCATATACGCACACTTGGGCAATAGTCAGGTATGGCTGCATTCGAGCATACCAAATTTATGCATATATGCGTATATGAGTTTGTTATCATTATTGTTACCGTTAACTAACAATTTCATCTTCGGAGACATTTCCGTTAAAAGTTGCAATACTGAAAATAAAGCATCATATGAGAACTCTTGAATTTCTCCTTTCACGCATCATTTCATACGATTTGCTTGCGTTTGTGTGTGTGTGTGTGTGTGTGTGTGAGTATGTTTGTGTGTGTTTTCCTGCTTTTATAAGCGAAAGAAAGCTGTTTAGTCTGACAATGTACCGGAGACAAACAGCCAGATTTACATACAACACATAAATGCAGGCAGGCAAGCCGACATATACATAGACGGCATGGTTTTATGATTGGACAAAATATATGCGTTCGATTACAGCCATAAATATTAATTGTTGAAATTACAATATTTGAATAACATTTTACTGTTTGTGCGACTATGAATTACAAAAAATATATATATATATATATATAGATGTATAATTGTAGCCCACTAAGCTGAACTATCGTTGTGTTGTTGTTGTTATTGTTGCTTATGCGTAAAAATAAATTATTAATAATGTTTTTTTCAGTAAACACTTGGACTTGGCCGCTTACTTAAAAGTTTCAGGTATTAGCACACACACACACACACACACACACACACACACACAAAAACATGCTCGGACATACCAGAATGCCTTCCTCTTGTATATGCAATGATACATGATACGGTGCTTAGACGATGTAACCGGCCAACTTGTGACAGCTAACAGTATTTTTGCATGTTATTGATATATAGAGTGAGACAAAGAGAGGCCACACATTTTATTGATAGTAGCATGGATGCATGCAACCAGCAACCATTTTTGCCAAACAAATTCATAACAGTACTTTACGCTTAAATAGAAATATGTTACACTTATGTTAGTAAATTAAAATTATATGATCGAACCTTATCATTTAACACCCTACACCATGTATGTGCGTGTTTATGATCAAGCTACAGATTGTACTTTTTATTTTGTTTTTGATGAAATTTTGCCACTATTCACAAATGGTCATAATGGAACATCCTATTCTTTTAATATTCTAGTAAAACTAGATCAAGAATAGTTAATTAGCTTAACTGTGCCAAATTTGTACCCAATCGAAATAATTTTAAAAGGCCATCGACAGACATACATAGATCGTTTAGTATATAATACATGGTGTAGGGTAACTTATAATATAATTTTTTTTAAACTACTTGTAATTTTATCGTTTGCTCTTCACATTGTTTATGCGGCATACAATCATAACGAACAAACTTATGCAATTGTATTGGATCATCTTCCTGATAATCATCATCCACCACAAACACTTCAACAACTTTGGCTATAGTGTACTGTTCCTGCAGCAGAGTATTAACCAAAATTAATGGTGACACCTTAACTAAACCCAATTTGGCAGGACATATAGTTAAAGGAAATTCCCGCTGATCTCCGGAATTTACCAAACCCAAGGAAAATTCCGTTGAACCTGTATACGAACAATTGAGATCTAATGTTGTAGATAGCTTCACAAATAAATCCATAGGCCGATCAGCTGTATTTGTAATGCGGCAAGTGAACGTAAACGGTTCACCGATTTTCGCAATATTTACTGCATCAATTACTTCCAAACGTACATCTTTATATTCAAATGGCTGAAACGATTACCGATTATATATGAAATTTTACAAAAAGTAATGCAAGGTTTAGTATCACACCGAACTGGCCAGTAGGAAACCTACCATCATTATCTATTTATAAAAAAGAACACTTGCCCAGATTAAGATATTCTTAATACATATTGCCTATGAGCTAATTGTATACTTTGTCACAAGTTTAACACTTTCGAAGATTCGATTTTGTCATGTGGATCATTTTTGAAAAGTTTGAAGCTTTTAGAAACAGTTTTGCACAAACTTTTAAGTAATATTGTAACAATGTCAGTCATCAGGAGTAAACACCAAAAGCCATACTTTAGGCATACTTTTCTGGGCGGAACCATAAACCGATTTTACCCGATTTTACTCAAACAAAATGCAGAATATTTCGGTTTTTGCAATCGTGAGAGTGCCGGTTAGAAATTCGCACGGAGGCGCGGTCACGCAGAAGGAGTAAATCGACTCAATATTCAAAGCTAAGCAAAAATTTGTATAAATCTCTTTGTGCAGCTGCCTCATTATGATGGTGGGTATTAAAATGAGAAAAACAATCACAATATTTAGATGACATACCAATCTGTGCAGAGGACTAGTTTGTAAGCGTCCTTTTTCCCCCAAATTAGAACGCCACACTATATCCAATTTACCCACATTGCTGGCCATTCTTAATGCTTTAATATCTTTAGCAATATCTGGTCTAGGCTATACAATAATTTGGCAATCATGAAAACTCCATATAACAACAAAAACATTATTCCCTTACCTTAATACAATATAAAAATTGACAACTATTATTCGGTTGTAACATATTTTTAGCAGTAAAAACTGATTCACCATTCGGTAATGTATTCAACGGCGTAACCGTGTATTGTTCGGTACTTTCAAGTTCAACATTTTCCAAACAAAACGGTCCACTTGTTATATTCAGTATGGTCGCTTCCAAATAAATCTCATCCATTTCGGCATTATAAAATTTGGTGGTAACGTCCAACGGTTTTAGGACTTGGAATTTGAAAAATTTGCGAAAATATTGCGGCAAACCGGCTGCACTGGTATAATTAACTTCGCATACTAAACTGGTATTGAAATGTTGTTACATTAAAATTCACACCTACTCAATAAATATTTGAAGTTTGGGAAATATCTTACATGTGAGTACCGATTTCTTTCACCTCGTAACGTATAACATCATCTAAAGATTCTTCGGGGCCTAGTGTGGCTGGTTTCGATTTATTATCTTGCATTGGCAAACTAATGCGTGACGTATTGGATTGTAGATCTGCTTTGACGGTGACCCCTTCCACTGCATGCGATGTACAATTGTGTACACATATATAACTGGAGAAAGTTTCACCCAAGTAAATATTACCAAAGGACTGCGGTAATAACATAAATTGTCCGGCTGCCAGAGTTTCAGCACCCAACACAGTTGTGCTGTCTGTTGCCAAAATTTGCTTAAAACTGAATTGCGGTAAATCTCGTGGTTCACATGTAATAATTGGCGCCCCCACCAGAGTGGGACGCGTCAAGCGCATTACTAATTTATTCAAAAATATTATTATTATTATAACGAATAATTCTTGAATGTTAAATTTAAATACCTTTCAAAGCCAATAAATGTTCAGTTTGTTCCAAGGGATTCATTTTTAATAAAAACTTCTTCTTTTCGGCTTTTCACTCTTATTAATGGCTAACCCCAGCTTAATTGTCCAGCAAGGTGATGATCTTAAAATTTCCTTGTTTGGTTTTTTAATCTAAAAAATTGAAAATGATTAAATTTTTAATTTTCAATTGCAGTGAAAAGAAGAATGAGATCGATAGCACAGGGATGTTATACGACAGGGAAGTGAAATTATTTTGAATAGTATAACAATTAACACCAATTTGCGTGTTGTCATGGCCTGTTTATACGCCATCTTGTGAAGGTACATAATTTAAGTAGAAATGTCAACACAATAAAACTCTTCTTCTTCTTCTTCTTTTTCTGGGTTAAATGTTTGATCACTTTTATTGAGTTCATTACGAAAAGATGGCAAATCGTGGCAATCGCGGGCGTAAAAATCCTGACGAAATGGTAGATAATACCATTAATTATGTTCAATGTGATGGATTGGTAGGTGTTGTGTATAAAAACTATATTATGTTGTGATCCTTTGCATTGCTTTTTAATATGTTAAAGGCTGTTATGAAAATTGTGAAACATTGCCATGAGGAGTCTAGCATGAGCCCAGACTTGGCTCAGGGTGCTCTCTTGGGCCTGGTGGTGGATAAATGTTTGGAAATTACCAATTGTTTTCCCTTCCCGAAAAGCGATGACGAAACTATGGATGAAGAAATGTATCAATTGACAATGATGCGCCGCTTGCGTCGTGTTAACGTAGACCATTTTCATGTGGGTTGGTATCAAAGTGCCAATGTGGGTAATTTTCTATCTGTAGCCTTGCTGGAGTCACAATTTCACTATCAAACCAGTATTGAGGAGTCTGTGGTATTGGTGTATGATACACAAAAATCAAGCCGTGGCTTTCTATGTTTAAAAGCTTATCGTTTAACACCGCAAGCTATACAAATGTACAAAGATAACGATTTTACTCCTGAAGCATTGCGTAACTTGAAAGTAGGATACGAACGTTTATTTGTGGAAATACCGATTGTCATTAAAAACTCGCCACTTAGTAACATTATGATGAGTGAATTGGGCGAAATGATGCCTGAAGAACAAGGACATAATTTCTTGGATTTGGCTACTGCTTCGGTGTTGGAGAATCATATGCGTTGCTTGATAGAACGTGTGGATGAATTGTATCAAGAGTCTTCACGCTATAACAAATATCAGCAGGCGGTATTTAAACAGGAAACGGTAAAAATTACAATAGGGTATTAAGCACTTTAAAATAATTATAAAAATTTGTTGATATTTTAGGAAAAACATCGAGCCTTAGCCAAGCAGGCAGCTGAAAATGCTGTTCGTGTATCCAAGGGTGAATCACCAATTCCGGAAGATGAGGTTTTGAAACAATTCCGACCTCTGCCAGTTCCCCCCAAGCTTAATGCTACCATAACTTCGGGTCAAATCAACACCTATTCGCAACATATGTCGCAATTTTGCTCTCAATCGTTGGCCAAACTATTTATAACACAGTCCTTGCAAAATGCTAAAGAGGCAAAAGAAGCCAAGTAAAAAAAGAAAAAATATTCAAGATTTATTTTTTTTATAATATATACATAAAGTGTAAAATGTTTATTTCATATAATAAAATGTCGCTGCAATGTTGCAATGCAATGAAATGCTGTTTTGATAAATTTGGGAATCATTACACAGTGAGTAGCAAAACTGAAATGAAAGAGGAAGCAATATCCAACTTATTGTAAAATTATTGCAAAGTATATTAATTTTATAAAAGAAAAGATTTACTGTTTAAGAAAAAATGTGGCCACTGATTATGGCTTTATTACGGCGAAATGCTGTTTATCTAACTTTACCGGTAGCGGCTGTAGTCGGTGTTATTGGTTACAATTTAGAGAATATACTTTCTGATAAATATACGCCATATAGCAGTAAGTAAAGCGCTTGCCAGAGATTGTGTCAATTTAAAAATTGAGTTCTTGAAAAACTGTTTAATCTGTACTCTTGTTACAGAATCTATACAGGACAATCGGGCTGAACGTTTGTCCGACGAAAATGTGTTAGGTGAAGCTACGCATGTGGAAAAGTTACGTCTAAAAACCAATGTATTGGAACGCAATTTACCGCCGTCTTTGCAAAAGTAAATGTTTCGAATTGTGTATTAGCGAAAAAGTAAATAAATTAATAAAACAAGTAAATTATATAAAAATAATTTGTTTATACTTTTATATGTAAATAGCTCAAATTTACAATATAGCCCCAGTGGCCTAATGGATAAGGCATCGGCCTCCTAAGCCGGGGATTGTGGGTTCGAGTCCCACCTGGGGTATATTTAATCATAAGTGTGTTGTGAATTTTCTTAAGTTGTATGGGCTTTTTTTATATTTTGTTATATAAAATATATTATAAAACATAGATGCATCCCTTGCGGGGATCGAACCCGCGACCTTTGGATTAGAAGTCCAACGCGCTATCCTCTGCGCCAAAGGGACATATGATGACGCTTGTGCAGATGCATATTTTGTTACTAAGCTGTGTTTGAAAAAATTCCTTTAAATGAATTTTAGTTAAGAGATCTATATAAATCTCAAGACTCTCAAGATCTATATATATATAAATCAAATTCTATGTAGATATCTCATAGAATTATACCAATCAATAAATTAACGCAGAGATTTACATATATGAATAAATAGCATGCCTGTATGTGACAGAAGCAGTTGGTTTTTACAAAAAAACAACAAATTCAAATTTTTAATTGTAAATTTGCTTGACTTATAACTACTGCCCCTTTCCTTAAAATATTAACTTTTTTTAATATTTCTTCTTTATTAACCAAATGGCCCTTATAATATACTTTGTTGGAAAGCTGAATTAATTTACAAGCCTTCACAAAAAGTTTGAACAAAATCCGCCCAGCCGTTTAAAAGTTATGCGACTTTAAAAAATTCCTAAAAAAAAAAGTTTGCTTGCTGAGACATGTTGGGCGCCTGGTATTTTACTCACATTTTTATATTTGCATGACTTTCAAAATGATGACCACACGAATGAACGCGAACTTGCTTGGCTTATAACTAGGAAACTACTGCTCCGATTTTGGCCAAATTTTTTGCAAACATTTGGAAATTTCTTTAGGTTTTTGGGGATATGGGGCGTGGCACTGCCTGTTTATTTAAAAATTACTTTTTTTTTACATATTTTTTGTTTATTAACTAAATGTGAGGTGCTACGCCCTAATAAGCTATTTCGTCGGAAAGCTGAATTAATTTACTTTCAGACGCAAGTTGGCATTGAAATTGGGCAAAATTGGTCACACGTCACAACAAAAACTGAAAAAAGGGACAATTTTTTAAGTACATTTTTCGCATTACCTATAGAGTACAGGCAATATATCGGGCACGGAAGCTTTGATTCATCAAGATTTGACTTAACTTAAATATATTTTTTTAATTGTTTTTCAAACATTTCCCTTTTTATACCCGTCAAGAAAATTATATGAAGATATTTTACGTATTTGGGAAATTCATTTTAAACATATTTTAAATGTCAATTGGTTTCCGTTTTTTTTTTTTAAACATTTAAATGGATGATACTGTATTGATCTGAAATTTGGAAATGTATTCCTCCCTTTTATCGAAAACCAATTTGTGAAAATAGGCATGATTGGTTAGCGTAGGCGCTTAGTTAAAATCTTCAACTACGTATTATTTACGCCGTTACGATATAGTTCATTAAAGTGTTGTCTTACGTTTACAAAGGCAATGATGATGGGTACCATACATAGGTTTGGACTTTCTCTTCTATCACTTGTTAATACTTACTTATGTATACATTTTAATTGAATTGAATTGAATTGAAAATTGAAATTGCGACTTGTTTTTATTACTTTAGTATTATTTCAATTACAAATCAAGAACTTATATGGAAAGTTTATGTCAAGTAACGGCACACCACGAGGTTATAGAGTGAAGCTAACAAAGTTGTCATAAATTAATATGAAAAATTCCCGAGCATAGTGAATTATTGTTTTATGAGAGGCAGTTGTCACTGGCATAGTACAGAATTTTTACATGATTTTAACTCAAAACATTTCTTGTTATGTGTTATTGTGTTTTTGTAAATATAAACTTATTGCCTCGGTGGCGCAGTAGGCAGCGCGTAAGTCTCATAATCTTAAGGTCGTGAGTTCGAGCCTCACCCGGGGCAGTGCTTTTTTTTAAACTCAGTTCATATACATTCATATATAGAAAGCATTCTCTACTCTAAATATAAAATATTATTTATTATTAAATATAAATTTAAAATTAAATACTAGATTTGAATTACATCACATATGGTTTTCTACTTTCCCATTCGTTGTATGGACCATTCTTGCTGGCACAATGGGCAACGATTGTTTTGTTTAACCCAAAGTGACATACAGCAATGATGAAACGAATGGTTACATTCGCCCCATACCACTACGCAGTCTTGTCGTCCCAAGACGTCACGTTTATTTTCAGCTTGACAGCGCAAACAGGCATCTGCAAGAGGAGGGCAAAACGAAATGACAATTACTTTCATACATACATACATATATATATATTAATATTATTTAAGAGTATTTAAAAAAATTTAATAGCTTTGGAGAGTTTGGTAAGAGTTTGTGTGGAGGTTTGTAATTTTTAACACCAACGTTCAATTATATCGATCGATTCAGAATTAAAATCGGAAACGATTTAACCATGTTCGTATGTCCGTCTGTCTGTACATGTATATTTATTCGCAAGCTACGGGTCGCATTTTTTGAGATATTTCGATGAAATTTAGTACAAGGACATATCTTGGCTTGGAAAGGAACCCTATTGAAGATGGATGTAACACACAAGTGCTGCAGGATAAAATCATTTGAGAAAATGCAAAACTTTCCATCAAATTTTTAAAGCTCATAACACAGTTCAGTAAAAAAAAACAAAAAAAAAACAAAAAAAAAAAACAAAAAAAAAAACAAGAAAAAACCTCAAATATACAAAAGTATGTATATATGCCAAATAGTGAACTCAGCAAAAACTGGTATTTTTTATACATAAGTCTAGTCAAGAGACCGTTTCTTTTTTTTTTTTTTGTGGCAAATAAAGAAGGAAAGGAAGAGCGGTCAATATTAAAAACGTCTCGTACACAATGAAATAATAAGTGTGAGTGTATTATTTATTTGTGTTAATAACAACTGCTTCTGCTTCTTGTTATTCTCAATATATGACGTCATTTATCTGGGGGCTTGGCTGGTTTTGCATTTTATGTGCACGTTTCTTGCACTTTGAGACCGTTATGTGAGCATACATTTAATTGATATAAATTAAAGAGAATTGTAAAACAAGCCAAACATTAAGGTCACAATAAATGCCTTAGGTGACATATATGAAGGATGTTGATTGTAATGAAAAAATTTGATTTTAAGCAATCTGTGCTGATGGGGTGTAATATAAAAATTAAAAAGAAAAGTCTAGAAAACTTTATCCAAAACAATGGACGAGAATGAGTAAAAGAGACCGAGAGAGAGAGAGTAATTTCACTTTGGCAAAGAACACCATCGCACATCACACTGCACACCACACCACTCAGTATAGAAGATCGTACACATACCACATATAATGCATGTATATGTTGTTATTAAGCTTTATGCTCCCAACACTGTCGCACTCAACCAAACATAAATGCTGCTGCGTATTAATGTTTTAGAGACAATGCGTTCACACAGTCTCATATTTACATATGAATGCAAGTGTATGTGTAACGCTGTCAAAAGCCAGCCCAACCAACGTACGCTATGTTGAATGGAAAATTCCCAAACGTAGCCGAATGAAATATACGCACAAACATTTCTATATGAGTATGTTGTGCGCACATGGTCTTATGTCTGCTGACGTTTGGTGGTGGCAATCTTAACCATAGACGTTTTATTTGTTTCACATTTTTATGGGAAGGTATTCCAAGTTTGTCATACCGTTGGCAACACCCACAAGCAGACGCCATAATTTTTTTTTGCAAATTTTAAATCGACCCGAATCTGTTTTTGGCCCTCTCACGGTCTCAATAATTGAAAGATTGAGACGCAATTAGGTCCCAATAGTTTTAGTTTTGAAGATAAGCTCTAACAATAAAAAAAAAAAAATTTTAATAAATGAAAAAATAAATATATAATATATGCAGCTTACAATTTATGCATATTTGTGGAGTGTGTTCGAGATTTGGCTCAACTCAAATATTTTTTTTTTTTTCGTTTAAATTAAAATAAGCGCCAAATGTAGGAAAACCATGTTAGAGTTAATCAATACATAAACTAAAGTGATGTTCAAAAGACCTTTTAAAGGTTAATAAATTTAAAATTAATTTATTTGGTCAAGCACCTCGTTTGGTACTCTTCCCAAAAACATTACATGCGCACTGTAGAATGATGGATCTATTTTTAATTTTTCGTCTTTTAACCAAGTTGAGACGCATCTTAAGTAGTGTGGTTAATCAAAACTTTTCACGTGGACAGACTGACGTGGGAAAAACTATTTAAAAAAGCTATATTTGATGTGGGTTCAATCCTGGTTATTCGTAAATGTGAATAAATATATGTATTGTGGCGCCATTAAAGATATTGATGTGTGGAGAATATAAACCAATTGCATAATTTTTTTAATCGTTTTTGAAACAGTACAAAAACCCTAAAAGGTAATACAACCAGCCAGTTGTAGTTGCAACTAAATTGCAAAGTTATTTCAAATACTTAACAAAATACCTACGCACGAATAGCAGACATAACAATAATAACTAATAACAATAATTTTGATGGCAATTAACAATTTTATAGATTCGTATAATAACAACAACTGTTAAACCATAATTTAAACAGTTTTTACCCTTATTCAAAAGTTAAAAAAAGATAGAAAACGATTCTCAAGGTCACATATATGAATATTTTTAATGATTATTCTATGAATACTATGCATTATTAGACAAGCGATCAAGACAAATTGTAAGTGAGCTGAAATGAAAATACACTTTGACTAAGGACTCTATGATAGAGATAGGGAGAGAGAGAGAGAGAGAGAGAGAGAGAGAGGGCATTTGAATATATTTTTATTTTTTATACCCTCCACATAAGATGGGGCGTACACTAAGTTTGTCTTTCCGTTTGAAACACCCAGAGGGAGGTGTCAGAGACTCTACAAAGTATATATATTTTTAATCAACATTCAAGTCTGTACGTATGTCTGTCTCTTACAAACGTTAATTTTGAGATAAAAAGTTAATATTTTATAGAAATATTCCTGGTTTTGTGATCGCTATTAAAATAGAGAAAAATTGGTCAAGAGCCACGCCCATAATCGACAAAAATCTATTTATCTGCCATAAAAATTAAGCTATTCAGTTGAAATTTGATATAAATATTTATAATTATCTCATTTATCGATATGTAAAAAATGGGCATGGTTGGATAACAGAGAATGTAAACTTTACTTAACTCTAAAACTTTACTTAAAAACTGAAAAGTAGCTGATATTAGATATTAGAGAGCGTTATTTAAGGGTATTTAAGATTTGGTTTAAACCAAAACTTAGTATTTTTCTTGTTGATATTTAAAAACAAATGAACTATTTAGACTTTGATAAAAAAGCGTAAGAGTTTTATTTGCACTGTTGATGTTAAGTAAGACAGTGGAAGTAAAATACAATAAAAAAAAAAAAAGTAGCTCATCTGGTTAAGCAAGGTATTGTGTTCATACAAATATTTAATTATATTTATTTTTATAGTAACTTAACCACAATTCTTGTTAAGTAATTATTAAAAAAAAAAAAATACACATGAAAACAATAACAAAAATAATATATAATATAATATCTTTTATAATTACTGAGTAAACCAACTGCAAACTAACCCTTCGTAGCTCAGTGAGTGGATATTACAACATTATCATTGCCTAGTTAGGTAAGATTTCTAATGCAAATCGTATATAAACATATTGGCATCATTTTAAAAACATTACTCTCTTCATTTATTTGTGAAATGTGGGCGTGTCTTTTAACGTATACCAACACTATGTGGCAAGTAAGATATTGAAACCGTTATACATCAACTTATGTAAGGGGTAGAAAAGAAAAAACAACAGTTTTGTATGCAGAGTTATGTTTGGAGGCTCGTCTCTCTATTTTTATAGAGAAATCTACAAATTAACTTATACAAGTACATACAACAAAAATTTATAACATTGATTACATATATGCATATATACAGGTATGTTATGACAGGCCCCTCTATAAATTCAACTGCAAATGTAGAGGTGGAGTAATAACAACAAACAAGTAAAGAGCATAAATTATAAAAGACGACTGAGTTAAGCTATTATAAAATATTTGAATGCCTCAGAATTAATTATATTTTTCTTAGTTATTAGGGGATTAAGGAGAAGATCGCTACTTTGTTTGAAATTTTTATAAATTTCATTTAAAATTATTGAACAATTTATATTAAAATTTATTGAGAAATGTGTAAATTTAAAAATTGAGAAACTAGAATCGCGAAGGAATAAATTTTATATCCAAAAAAAAATTGAAGAGCATGACAATTTGTCTAATCATTGTAAGTGACTGATAAAGAAGACAAATAGATCGAGCAGCAATTTTAAAAAATAAAAACAAGTAAAAATATTATAATGATCAAGCCCGACCATCAAATACCCTACACCACTTGATATTCAATTATTATTTTTTTTTTCTTTGAAAAATTGAAAATCTTAATTTTTTTTATATTTGTATTTTCAAAAATTTCAAAATGTTTTTTTTTTAAATTTTGGTTTTTTATAAAAAAACATTATATGGGAAGAGGTTCTAAATATGGTGCAATCCGTAATGTTTTTGTACCAAATTTCATGGAAATATCTAAAAAAATGTGACCATAAATTTACATGGACAGACAGGCGGACAGATGTACATTGTTAAATCGATTTAGATTTTGATTTTAAATCGATGGGTATAATGGAAGGTAGGTGTGGCATTTGCCACTACAAACATTCGCACAAACTTAATATACCCATTATCACAAGTAATGCAGGGTATAAAAAATCAATGGTATCCTGTTACAATTTACTACAACTTGTGGCCGCACAAACTTACTACAAACAGTAGGGCATTTATGAAATACTTGTAGACGTTAACCGTGTTGTTCGGAAACAAGTATTAGAACTTCCGACATAAATTCGACATTTTGTCGCTGATGAAACGCTTGCCATTAATCGTTATACAATACAAGTAAAAGAAAGTTTTTTTTTTTATCTCTTTTGTGTTATGTGAAAAATGGTCCATTAAAAAGCAATAAATTAAAACTGATGCAATAACTTACTGAATGACGATCATTATAAACTTTGCGCTTAAACAATTTTCTTATATGTCAACGGTGCTTGCGGTGTTGGGAGGTAGAGATGTTGATGTACAAAACAAGCTCCCATTTATAACAAATAAAACCAGTAAATTTGCTTTAGATTAAATACTAAATACTTAAACTGCAGGTAGGCGTGGCGTGATGACGTCATTTAATATTGAGAGAAAACTTACAGAAAATCTACGTTAAATAGAAGCTTTTGTAAATCATATACGATTGTAGGCGTGTCATTTGCCCGATCCTGCCTCAAACTAAGCACTGTCAAATTTATAATACTTACCATTTAGGCGGACATTGTTTTTGCTTCTCAATAAATTTTCAATTTTTTACATTACAAATGTTATCTTTAAGATAACTATTCCTTTAAGTGTTCTTACTTCAATGTGAATCAGTTTCGACTACCACAATGTTGTAACTTTTTTTTGAATGATTTTATACTTATTATAAATTGTAGAAAGCGACCAACTGCATTGTTGAGAGGATCTACGGTGATCTTCTACATTAAAGCTAAAGCCAAATTTTGTCCTTTTTTTTGGTGCTGATCCAAAAGAAAGCCTGAATCGGTTTAGTTATTATTATATTATATAAATAACATGACATTAAAAGTGTCTAAAGGTGCAAGGACATCCAACTCTTATATCAATTGATTCATATTTGGTGTCTATAGAGGAATTTCTTTTGCGGAGGGTATTGGTAGAAAAACTGAGAGAAAGAGAAAGAGAGAAAACAAAATTTGGAAGAAACCGTACACATTTGAGCATGATTACAAGTATGCATATAAACAAACAAAAACAAAAACAACAACAACAACAATAACAATAGTAACAACGAAAACAAGATCAAGTTCTATTCATAAAGAATATACAAACTCACTTTATACATATATATATATACACTTTATATGCCCACATTTATATATATATGATGACAAGCACCCGTTTGGCCAATCCGCTCACTATATAAACATCATGCATTCACAAATCATGCTTTAGTTAAACGCTTGAATACAAACGATAAACAAAAGGTTACAAAATAGCGATACGCAAATATGTAGTGATATTTCAATTCAATGTGTATGTTTTTTTTTTTTCGCCAGCCATATATAAAAGAAAACAAACAAGCGAGAAAAAAATTCGCATGGAATGTGATGAAAACAATTTTTTGCTTGTAATACAAATTTTTTATCCATATAGTGACAAGGAGGGTGAATAAAACGTATACAAAATGTGTATTTTCAATAAAATACAACTATAATAATAATAATAATAACAACAACAATAAACAAACAAACAAACAAACAAACAAACATTTACGTAACCTTGATAGAAATTGATTGAAATCTTCAAAAATATTTACAAGTTTGATTAAAGCAGCGTTCAAATGGTAAAAAAAATTGATGTAAATGTGCCGCTTGGCCAAGTCCAAACTATATTGACATTGTTTGCAAAGTTTTTTTTTTTAAATAAGAGAATAGCATAAATAATGAAAATAAATATAACAACAACAACGACAACACATGCATATTTCTGCTGTTTCAAATCCTACCCTATAGAGGTGAATGAAAACATCTTAAAAGTTTTGTGTGTTCTTTTAATAGAAAAAATTGACAAGACGTTATATTTAGATTATTACAACCTACTTGTCCAGTGCTTTCAATCAATACCTACATTGATTAGATTATGATTTAAAATCATTGAATTTTATTTAATTAGAGACTTTCTTCCTGGACTGTTTATGCCCATGAATTATTATTATATATGCAATACAATGGACTAAAGTTGACATAACAGACCAAACAAAATTAATGTCATTTTCTTTGCCATTTGAAGACTGACTTTTTAGTCTCTAATTTTAGTGCAGTTTTGGGCAAAACAAAAAAAAAAAAATTACTTTTCGAACTAACGAACCTCGAAAATTATACAAAATAGAAAAGAAAAGGTCAGTTTTTGATGTGAAGGGGAAGAATACGAACGAACCAAGTAAAAAAGAAATATATTATTATATATTACTATTCTTCAACAAAAAATTAAGAATTGCCATTTTTTTGCTATATAAAGATTTCTAGTATAAAAGGAGGAGAGAGACCTTTTGTACCTTTCGAACATATTGGGTTCATTTTCAATAACGTTCTCCTTGGGTTTAATGTATGTTATTGTAGCAAATTTCATAGAAATATATCAAAAAACTCTCACATTACATGGACAGAGAGACGGACGTGGTTAAATCGGTTCAGATATGGATTATTTATGATATTAGCCGTTTAGGTGGTACAAACATCCGTTTGAACTGAATATAAACCTTTGTCACAAGTGGTAAAGAGTATAAACATACACACACATGTATATATATATAACCAAGAGAGAAACTAAATTCTCTCTTTTTATTGAAAGTTTTCTTCTCTCTCCATTCTAATCAATTTCACTTGGTAATCTTTATTTTTAGTAAAGACAAGAACCTTAAACAAAAGAGCTTGAGGCACATACACGAACTACTGCACGAATACACGAATCGTTAACATTCGTTTTACAGGTGTTTTGGTATATTGGATAATAACGTGTGCTTGTTGTACACAACACAACAACTATAACAAAACCAATAATAAAAACATTATTTTTGAAGAAATGAGTGGTGGTCGTGATAATCGTGCCGGCAGTAGCCAGCAGCCTTTAACAGGTGTCATGCTGGATAGATTAAAGGATCGATTGTCAAGGGTAAGTTTGTTTATATACTAAATAAGAGACAATTGTTATATTTTTTCAACTACTTTTAAAATATTTGACTTAACTCCAAGGAATTATGAAAAAAGTGTTAAAGTTAACGTTATTTTTTTTACCCACCATTATAGTTCCCAGTGGTAGTGTCAGAACGATCTAGGCATGTCTGTCTGTGCCAGAGTGTGTATACTGTGATAATCGCTCTACGCGCCGCAAAAATTGAGATAATTATTCCAAACTTTGTATTGAAAGTGGGCAAAATTGATCAAGTGACACGCCCACATTGAACCAAAAACAGAAAAAATCGGAAAATTTTCTTTAAAAAAATTTTAAAAAAAATCGTTTTCTTAAAAATATTTCAACAATTTAAAAAAAAAAAATTTGATTATACGAACGGAAGTACAGATATTGCCATATATACTCCTAGGGAAGCTGTGGGGCATCGAGGGTGGGTATTTAAATTTGGTCTCAGCCATATACAGCTAGTCTTTTATAAGCTATAATAATTTAGTTTTACAATATACGACAAAATATGAATTGTTATGATAGTTCAACACAAAATATAATTTGGGTAGTAACTAGGGGAGCGCATCTAATTTATAATTATGTACGATGTTATTGTATAAAAGTAATTTTTATTAACAGCTGGCTCGAGGGCGAGTCAATCAACAGAACACTTTTCATTATTGAATAATAATTAGAATTAGTCGAGAATAAGGAAACTAATAAGGCACCTCACTTACTTACTTAGACAAGTATTTATTTATTTATTTACATACGAGTATGTGCATATCATACATTATTTATTGTACGAGTATATTGAATGATCGTAAGGAAAATATGATTACAGATGTGTTTTTAAGAAGAAATATAATTAATACAGAAAGAAGGTACATTTGGTTCAGTCGTAATATAAAATACCCTGCGCTGTGCATTTGTATGTAAAATATGGACGTGACACATATATGATTCCGTTTTCTGATGATCAACGGCCTCTTATTAGATTTTCTGTACATTGTGAGCGAGTCTGTTGTGTGCCTCCGCCTGTTTTTATGTATCAATGGTTGGATTATATGACCATGCCTATCAACATCGCATCTCAATTTAGTTTTGAATGTGGGCATGGCTCCAGAGTGTAGAATATTAAATATTGCCACCGTCAAAGGAACAGACACACGGACCCATCGTTAAATTATTATTGATGCTGATCAAGAATGTCTTTACACCTCCTTCGGGAAATGTTGCAAACGGAACCACAAAACCTAGTTTGTCCCCATCTTATTACATACAGCAGAACCATCAATGGTACACGGTAGCTGTTATAGCATTTAATAATAATAACAACAACAACAATAATAATACAAATCATTGTCGTTTGGTTGAAGCGATTTACTTTTGTTCGCTCATCAAGTCCGTGTTCATAGTGTTTGCCGTATATTATCGATAATTACAAAAAAAAAAAAAAAAAAATAAAAAGTATTAATAAATATTCAACATTATTCTAGCATACTAACAGTAATTATTGAGTCGCGCATAATACAAGTACCATTCGCTCTGTATCTAGTGTCACGAGTGAATTATAATTTTTTACTGATAATAAAAGAAAAAAACTTTTCATTAAGCAGTGGTTCATTTTAATTATTACTAGGAGGAGTTACCTTATCAAAAAGTCCAGTTGAAACAGGACGAACAGGATACATTATTGCATACAATCATTAGCATTGATACTAATTTGCCGGAAGCAGAACCCTTTTGGTTGCAGCCAACGCAAACAACGAGGAACGGGACCGCTATCAGTAGACATTCTATTACATGTGAAACTGAAATACCATTAAGTTATGGACCCCTCATAGAAGCGGCAACTATTAATGAACCGTTAAAGGATAGTTCAGTATTGTCAGTACCTGTTCAAGCAAATACCCGCCAAGAGCAGTTAAAATATAGTAATAGTACAGATTTATGTCACAATAAACAATCGTTAAAGGGTACACGAATATCCTTTGAGAGAGCGAACAACGATAGCAGCGACGAAGATGATTTTGCTCAACGCCGCTTAACGTTTCAACAGCAAAAAACGGTCAGTTTTGATCAAAAGGGTCTATTAAAGGTGAGAATTGCCATAATTTCGAAAGTAATTCGCACGGTCCTAAATGCCTTTTCCATTTTTTAGGATCTTAAAACCATTTTAATTACCAATGGCAATCGCCATCAATACCAAACAACAAAACATGTTTCCCTAGATGTTAAAGGTGGTCGCTGTTTACAGGATCTGTTGAAAGAATCCTCCTCCGAAGAGGATTTTGATAGGATTCGTCGAGACTTTCAAACGCGAAAACATTGCAGTTTGGATGCTCGCATTACATTCAAACTTAATAAAGTATTGCACGCATCCAGTACTGATTCGGATGAAGAAAACGATATCGGAGAATACAAACGTTTAATACATCGTCCCAAAGATATTACTAAGCCGATTATTGTTGATTTCAAAGATTTAATAGTGAGTGAGGAGGATAGTGAAGAGGATTTTCATCTCAAAAAATCAAATTTTCAGAAATATCCACCTAAGAATATTGAATCAAGAAAAAGGTGAATATATATACATTGTCAGTAAAAAATAATTTGGAGAAATTGTAATGGTTAATATTTTTATTAGTCAACGCTTTTACAAAATGGATGAAATTGGCGGACAAATGAAAAATGGAAATTTACGTCACATTGTACCATTTGTACGACAAATAACTGAGGATGGAAAAGCAAAATTTGAAGTTTATCGTCCAACTACAAATCCGATTTTTATATGGAGTCAGGTAAGATGCTTATTGTAATTAGTTGAATATTATATTAAAAACTTTCATACTGTAGAATAAATTAAAATAATTCATTAAGATTTTTTTCAACAAAAAATCATTAATTCATATCATTGAAGCGCCAAAGATCCCTCTAGAAGGCTTCATTGATTATTTGTAGTTATAAAATAATTTTTGATAATAAATTGAATAAATCGCTTTTGCATGAATGAGGGGATACGTGGGGCCACAAACAGCAGACTTAGGGCTTCCAAGTGACGACAGCGAACGCATACACAAGCACGAACGCATAATCTTGTATTCAGCTACGGTTTGAACTTTTAACACGCATTATCAGTGTTCGGCTGTTTTTTTTTTTTAAAGATAGACCACTGATGTGAAAAAATCCTTCGCCAGTGAAAACATAATTTCGTATTTATTCTATTTTGTTCTTTTTCTTTTGTTGTTTGTGTAAAAAACAGTTTCTTTTTTATACCCAACACTTAATATATAAAGTTTTCTGCTTGCAATTACCAGAAGGGCACTTCAGCTACCCAAAATATATTTATGTTCAGAGTATCCGTTATTTCTTGCGTCCATAACATGATCGGTTGGAAATTTGCTATAAATAGTGATTAGCCTGTAAGCTCGGTATACCAAAAATGGACCAAAGTATTTATTTTTTTGAGGAGCACCAAAATCTGTGCCCGCCCTCGTACATTTTGAGATGAGCTGAAATTTTGAACAAACATATCCAGTTTCTGTACGAAGAATGCTTTTGAAATTGGGCAAAATCGGTCTAGAGTCACGCCCACATTCGATAAAAATCGGTTTACAAAAAAACTTTATTCAACATAAAACTCGGCTAGCATGTTGATATATAATATATACACTTTTCGAAGGCGTAATCATTTACTAGCCACTGCCACTGTTTGTATGAACAGATGGAGGGTATTTAAGATTTGTATCAGGTCGATTTTAGTTTTTCTACTTGTTCATTTTAGAATATATGAATCAATTAAATTTATAGCAGCTTCATAATGAAAATGAAATGAAATTGCGGTGCGTTATCTTTTCACGTATCCTCTCTATCCCGACTTAAATCGTTCAAATTGTTTATTTACTCAGGTTAAGAAAATAAACCACAAGAATGAGAGAGATAAACATGCGATATTCGATTATCAGTTTTATTGACAATGTTTCATATCGAGCTGTGAAATTTTCACTTTTCGGATGTGCTAAAATTCATTTAGTCAGATGCCTTTGAATTACTTCCGCTTTGTGGAATTCTATTAATAGATGTTTAACGGCACTATTTCGCTTAATTCGCTCTGGATTGCTTTAGCCTAAAAACTGAGCACTGTTTTAATCAGTTTAGCACCTTTCTCGTTATATTTTAAACTCTTTCTAGTCGTTCTCAATTTAATTGTAGTGCTTTGTTGCTAAACATAATGGTTAGAAATTGAGGTTGAGCTTAGTTTCTGTTAGGAGCTCAAGAGTTACAGTTACAGTTATAATTTCGTTTGAATAAATTTATTCTAAGCAGCACTATGCGACTTTTAATGCGCGCTGACACTCATGTGTCATTTCATGTATCCGCGGATGTACCGATAGCCATTTGTACCGCGACACAGGTACAATTTTGTGTTAAAAAATTATATAGAAAACATCATTATATATATATATGGGGGGTATGTCAAGGCGTTTGCAACATCAAGAAGGCGTTGGAAACACCACAAAAAATATATCTTCTGCATCTGAATCGAATTCTGAGTAGATCTAGTGCTGTCTGTTTGTCCATATGTGTATCACTTGCAAAAATTATGATTTTTCTTGGTCTATTCCATATAAACCTTTTTTGAATAGATTTTTTTTTCAATTTGCTTGCAGGTCTTGGCCGCTTTCAGCGTGTCTATGGGTTCTTTAGTTGTAGGATTCTCGTCTGCCTATACATCACCCGCTTTAGTGTCCATGACTGATCGAAATGTTACCTCCTTTGAAGTGACCAAGCAATCGGTGAGTACGAGTATTTTAAAGCTTCCACTTAAACTTTGTTTTAAAATTTTGATTGCAGGGTTCCTGGGTGGGTGGTATTATGCCTTTAGCTGGTTTGGTTGGTGGTATTGCTGGCGGTCCATTTATTGAATATTTCGGCCGTCGCAACACTATTTTAGCTACAGCAGTACCATTCATTATCGCTTGGCTATTGATAGCCTGTGCTGTTCACGTAGCTATGGTATTGGTGGGACGAGCCCTGACTGGTTTCTGTGTTGGTATAGCTTCCCTATCGTTACCCGTTTATTTGGGTGAAGCCATACAACCGGAAGTTCGCGGTACTCTAGGTTTATTACCGACCGCTTTCGGCAATATTGGCATTTTGTTATGTTTTGTGGCTGGTACTTATGTGGATTGGTCGGAATTGGCATTTTTGGGTGGTGCTTTACCCATACCATTCCTTATATTGATGTTTGTAATACCCGAAACGCCGCACTGGTATGTGTCACGTCATTTGGAGGAGCATGCCCGCAAATCCCTACAGTGGCTGAGAGGAAGGGATGCCGATGTTGAACCCGAATTGAAAGGTTTGATGCTTTCCCAAGCGGAGGATGATCGCCAGACAATGCAAAATCAGTTCATCGAACTGTTTAAACGTAACAATTTGAAGCCGTTATCCATATCGTTGGGATTGATGTTCTTTCAACAGTTCAGCGGTATTAATGCGGTTATATTTTATACGGTGTCGATTTTTCAAGATGCCGGTTCCACAATTGATGATAATATTTGTACAATAATTGTGGGAGCAGTTAATTTTATAGCCATTTTTATAGCCACAGTATTAATCGATCGATTGGGCAGAAAGGTTAGTGATTTATTAGATTTTTAAAAGAAAAAATATTTCATTTACGGTCTGGTTGTGTGATTGTAGGTTTTGTTATACATTTCAATTGTGACCATGATTATCACATTATTTGTTTTGGGTGGATTTTTCTATTGTAAATCCTTACACATGGATCTAGCCAATGTGGGCTGGCTACCGTTGGCCAGTTTTGTTATATATGTGGTGGGTTTTTCATTGGGTTTCGGCCCCATACCCTGGCTTATGATGGGTGAAATCTTACCCGCAAAAATACGCGGCTCAGCTGCTTCAGTAGCCACCGCTTTCAATTGGACTTGTACCTTTATTGTAACGAAAACTTATCAGGACATGATTGGTATGTACATTAACATAAATTCGGGTTCAATTCTTATTATTAATTCATTTAGATTCCATTGGAGCTCATGGTACTTTTTGGCTGTTTGGTACAATTTGCTTCATTGGCTTGTTTTTTACGATTTTCTGTGTACCGGAAACTCAAGGAAAATCTCTGGAAGATATTGAACGAAAAATGATGGGACGTGTACGGCGCATGTCTTCAATGGCCAACATTAAACCGTTATCATTTAACATGTAAACATATGCTGACTGCTTTAATAGTTGTTGTTAGAACATTATTCTCTCCTCATCTTCGCAAATGGTCAAGCGACCATTTTTCATTTCATATTAACAAAACCACCAAATATTATTTATAGTTAAAGTTTCAAGTTGATGAAGAGAATAGGGTAGGACGGCTGTGTACATCTTCAACATCTTTTACATATTTTGAGGTATACAGTAGTTGTAGGAGTAACTTTTGATATTATATTTTTAGGCATATTTATCATTTTTACAGTATATAGCATAAGTGTTATACAGTCACAATTCTACACTATAAGCATCAACTTTTATACAATTGTACATATATATATATAAATATATTAAAATTTGTTGTTATAACAAGAAAATGAAATTTTTACTTAAGCTTCAATTATTGTTGAAGCAAAAATAACTGCACGCGCCAAATTATTTAAACTATGGTCTTCTCTTTTCGGGTGCGGGGCATATGAGCATTTGGTCTGATATTGTCATTGTCATTTTTTCATTGTTTACATTTGTTTATTTATATATATCGTTTACAATTTAACGTGCTCGTATTATCAGTTTTAGTAAACAACCATTTTATGACTAAATGTTTATTGTTTTTACGCGCGAAATATTTATTTTTTTATTTTTTTGTTGTTTTACAAGTATTTAGTAACAAGTGATCATCCAATGATAATGTGTCAGCGTATTACCAATTTAAAGAAAACCGCGGCATATGAAGAGAAATTATAAAATTAATTCAAATTGAAATGGAATGAACGTTTTCTGCATCAGCATCTAATCAATATCAATCTAACAATATCTATCTCTCCGTCTCTCCGTCAGCCTTTATGTGTAACTTCAATATTTATGAAAAAAAGTGCAAAAATTGTATAAGAATTTTGTTTGTTTGCTGGTTAGTACCAATACATTGACATAGTTAGATTGACTCACATTTTAACGCTGACCAGGAGCTTTCCCCCCCTTTACATAGATTTATTCAGTAGTTCTACGTCCCGCAGGAATCGAACCTGCATTGCATGTAGAATAACAAATGTAGTGGTCAATCAATCACAATAGTACGTACTGGTCAAACATTTTTCCAAACTTTAAGGCAATATTGTATAAAGTATCCTTTCATGCAAGAGTTAGATCACTTACCCATAACTTGAACACGACAAATAGCACATATATCACATTCAACATCCCAACTCCACATAGCTACAGCATTCCACTTTTTCAAAGTAAACATTTTTTCTGGTTTACCAGTGTCAATATCATCCAATTGTCTGTCCATTGAGTCATTTAATTCATCCATTTTTACTTTTTATCAGCGTAATACAATTATTTTTCACTAAATTTAACGCACAATATAGAAAATTGTACAATTTTTGACAGTCACTATAAACAGCTGTTTCGTTTTTTCAATATTGTTTAAAAGTTAGAGAACAGCAATAAATGATTTCTAATACCTGTGAAGTTAACAAGATAGCAAAATAGAGCATACATGTTTTATTTCTCCAAATAAAGAAAAAATATATCTAATTTATTTAAATAAACCTACAATACAATTAATTTGAAAAAATTAAAGCAATTTTAGCATCTTCTACAATCATTCAATTTTTACACATATAATTTGCAATCATTTCTATACATTTTTTTAATTTCAATTTATACGTGAAAAGTTGGTCTATAAATGAGGATTTTTGTCTAGTGATTACCACAGATATTAAACCACTCAAATATATACTATGAAATTTCGCCCGATGCCACTTTCTAGGTATAGCAGACGTTCTACAATGTTGGGCGTGGCAGATATATATATATTACGTCCTCTAATAGTGTTTACACATAACATATGAGCTTGCAAGTCGAGTTTTATGGTAAATGTGGTTTTTTGTAAATTGTAAGTGTGTATGTTATCTGACCACGCCCATTTTTTGCATATCGATGAAGCTAATATTTATAGATGTACATACCAAATTTCAAGTTCATAGCTCAATTTTTGTGGCAGATAAATAGATTTTTGTCGATTGTAGGCGTGGCTTTTGACCGATTTTGCCCATTTTAAATAACGATATTTTGCTAACATTTTTATATGTGCATGATTTTCAAAATTGCGACCACAATAATGAATGTGAATTTGTTTGGCTCATAACTTGGGAACTACTGCTCCGATTTTGGTCAAATTTTTTGCAAATATTAGGAAATTTCTTTAGCTTTTTGGGGATATCTAATTAGTGGGCGTGGCACTGCCCATTTGCTTATAAAATAACTTTTTTTAAATATTTCTTGTTTATTAAGAAAATGGGCGATGCCACGCCCAAATAATGTACTTCATTTGAAAGCTGACCTAATTTGCAAGCTTTCAAAAAAAAATTGAACGAAATCCATCCAGCCGTTCCAAAGTTATAAGGGTTTAAAAAATATGTTAAATCCATATTTACTTACTGAGCATTTCTGAGCGCCTGGTGTTTTTCACACTTTTTGATATTTTTGTGATTTTTAAAATGACGACCACACACACACACACACAAACACACAAGAATGAATGTGAATTTGTTTGGCTCATAACTTGGGAACTACTGCTCCGATTTTGGTCAAATTTTTTGCAAACATTAGGAAATTTCTTTAGCTTTTTGGGGATATATAATTAGTGGGCGTGGCACTGCCCATTTGCTTATAAAATAACTTTTTTTAAATATTTCTTGTTTATTAAGAAAATGGGCGATGCCACGCCCAAATAATGTACTTCATTTGAAAGCTGACCTAATTTGCAAGCTTCCAAAAAAAAATTGAACGAAATCCATCCAGCCGTTCCAAAGTTATAAGGGTTTAAAAAATATGTTAAATCCATATTTACTTACTGAGCATTTCTGAGCGCCTGGTGTTTTTCACACTTTTTGATATTTTTGTGATTTTTAAAATGACGACCACACACACACACAAACACACAAGAATGAATGTGAATTTGTTTGGCTCATAACTTGGGAACTACTGTTCCGATTTTGGTCAAATTTTTTGCAAAAATTAGGAAATTTCTTTAGCTTTTTGGGGATATCTAATTAGTGGGCGTGGCACTGCCCATTTGCTTATAAAATAACTTTTTTTAAACATTTCTTGTTTATTAAGAAAATGGGCGATGCCACGCCCAAATAATGTACTTCATTTGAAAGCTGACCTAATTTGCAAGCTTCCAAAAAAAAATTGAACGAAATCCATCCAGCCGTTCCAAAGTTATAAGGGTTTAAAAAATATGTTAAATCCATATTTACTTACTGAGCATTTCTGAGCGCCTGGTGTTTTTCACACTTTTTGATATTTTTGTGATTTTTAAAATGACGACCACACACACACACAAACACACAAGAATGAATGTGAATTTGTTTGGCTCATAACTTGGGAACTACTGCTCCGATTTTGGTCAAATTTTTTGCAAATATTAGGAAATTTCTTTAGCTTTTTGGGGATATCTAATTAGTGGGCGTGGCACTGCCCATTTGCTTATAAAATAACTTTTTTTAAACATTTCTTGTTTATTAAGAAAATGGGCGATGCCACGCCCAAATAATGTACTTCATTTGAAAGCTGACCTAATTTGCAAGCTTCCAAAAAAAAATTGAACGAAATCCATCCAGCCGTTCCAAAGGTATAAGGGTTTAAAAAATATGTTAAATCCATATTTACTTACTGAGCATTTCTGAGCGCCTGGTGTTTTTCACACTTTTTGATATTTTTGTGATTTTTAAAATGACGACCACACACACACACACACAAACACACAAGAATGAATGTGAATTTGTTTGGCTCATAACTTGGGAACTACTGCTCCGATTTTGGTCAAATTTTTTGCAAACATTAGGAAATTTCTTTAGCTTTTTGGGGATATATAATTAGTGGGCGTGGCACTGCCCATTTGCTTATAAAATAACTTTTTTAAATATTTCTTGTTTATTAAGAAAATGGGCGATGCCACGCCCAAATAATGTACTTCATTTGAAAGCTGACCTAATTTGCAAGCTTCCAAAAAAAAATTGAACGAAATCCATCCAGCCGTTCCAAAGTTATAAGGGTTTAAAAAATATGTTAAATCCATATTTACTTACTGAGCATTTCTGAGCGCCTGGTGTTTTTCACACTTTTTGATATTTTTGTGATTTTTAAAATGACGACCACACACACACACACACAAACACACAAGAATGAATGTGAATTTGTTTGGCTCATAACTTGGGAACTACTGCTCCGATTTTGGTCAAATTTTTTGCAAATATTAGGAAATTTCTTTAGCTTTTTGGGGATATCTAATTAGTGGGCGTGGCACTGCCCATTTGCTTATAAAATAACTTTTTTTAAATATTTCTTGTTTATTAAGAAAATGGGCGATGCCACGCCCAAATAATGTACTTCATTTGAAAGCTGACCTAATTTGCAAGCTTCCAAAAAAAAATTGAACGAAATCCATCCAGCCGTTCCAAAGTTATAAGGGTTTAAAAAATATGTTAAATCCATATTTACTTACTGAGCATTTCTGAGCGCCTGGTGTTTTTCACACTTTTTGATATTTTTGTGATTTTTAAAATGACGACCACACACACACACAAACACACAAGAATGAATGTGAATTTGTTTGGCTCATAACTTGGGAACTACTGCTCCGATTTTGGTCAAATTTTTTGCAAATATTAGGAAATTTCTTTAGCTTTTTGGGGATTTCTAATTAGTGGGCGTGGCACTGCCCATTTGCTTATAAAATAACTTTTTTTAAACATTTCTTGTTTATTAAGAAAATGGGCGATGCCACGCCCAAATAATGTACTTCATTTGAAAGCTGACCTAATTTGCAAGCTTCCAAAAAAAAATTGAACGAAATCCATCCAGCCGTTCCAAAGTTATAAGGGTTTAAAAAATATGTTAAATCCATATTTACTTACTGAGCATTTCTGAGCGCCTGGTGTTTTTCACACTTTTTGATATTTTTGTGATTTTTAAAATGACGACCACACACACACACAAACACACAAGAATGAATGTGAATTTGTTTGGCTCATAACTTGGGAACTACTGCTCCGATTTTGGTCAAATTTTTTGCAAATATTAGGAAATTTCTTTAGCTTTTTGGGGATATCTAATTAGTGGGCGTGGCACTGCCCATTTGCTTATAAAATAACTTTTTTTAAACATTTCTTGTTTATTAAGAAAATGGGCGATGCCACGCCCAAATAATGTACTTCATTTGAAAGCTGACCTAATTTGCAAGCTTCCAAAAAAAAATTGAACGAAATCCATCCAGCCGTTCCAAAGTTATAAGGGTTTAAAAAATATGTTAAATCCATATTTACTTACTGAGCATTTCTGAGCGCCTGGTGTTTTTCACACTTTTTGATATTTTTGTGATTTTTAAAATGACGACCACACACACACACAAACACACAAGAATGAATGTGAATTTGTTTGGCTCATAACTTGGGAACTACTGCTCCGATTTTGGTCAAATTTTTTGCAAATATTAGGAAATTTCTTTAGCTTTTTGGGGATATCTAATTAGTGGGCGTGGCACTGCCCATTTGCTTATAAAATAACTTTTTTTAAACATTTCTTGTTTATTAAGAAAATGGGCGATGCCACGCCCAAATAATGTACTTCATTTGAAAGCTGACCTAATTTGCAAGCTTCCAAAAAAAAATTGAACGAAATCCATCCAGCCGTTCCAAAGTTATAAGGGTTTAAAAAATATGTTAAATCCATATTTACTTACTGAGCATTTCTGAGCGCCTGGTGTTTTTCACACTTTTTGATATTTTTGTGATTTTTAAAATGACGACCACACACACACACACACAAACACACAAGAATGATTGTGAATTTGTTTGGCTCATAACTTGGGAACTACTGCTCCGATTTTGGTCAAATTTTTTGCAAATATTAGGAAATTTCTTTAGCTTTTTGGGGATATCTAATTAGTGGGCGTGGCACTGCCCATTTGCTTATAAAATAACTTTTTTTAAACATTTCTTGTTTATTAAGAAAATGGGCGATGCCACGCCCAAATAATGTACTTCATTTGAAAGCTGACCTAATTTGCAAGCTTCCAAAAAAAATTGAACGAAATCCATCCAGCCGTTCCAAAGTTATAAGGGTTTAAAAAATATGTTAAATCCATATTTACTTACTGAGCATTTCTGAGCGCCTGGTGTTTTTCACACTTTTTGATATTTTTGTGATTTTTAAAATGACGACCACACACACACACACACACAAACACACAAGAATGAATGTGAATTTGTTTGGCTCATAACTTGGGAACTACTGCTCCGATTTTGGTCAAATTTTTTGCAAACATTAGGAAATTTCTTTAGCTTTTTGGGGATATATAATTAGTGGGCGTGGCACTGCCCATTTGCTTATAAAATAACTTTTTTTAAACATTTCTTGTTTATTAAGAAAATGGGCGATGCCACGCCCAAATAATGTACTTCATTTGAAAGCTGACCTAATTTGCAAGCTTCCAAAAAAAAATTGAACGAAATCCATCCAGCCGTTCCAAAGTTATAAGGGTTTAAAAAATATGTTAAATCCATATTTACTTACTGAGCATTTCTGAGCGCCTGGTGTTTTTCACACTTTTTGATATTTTTGTGATTTTTAAAATGACGACCACACACACACACAAACACACAAGAATGAATGTGAATTTGTTTGGCTCATAACTTGGGAACTACTGTTCCGATTTTGGTCAAATTTTTTGCAAACATTAGGAAATTTCTTTAGCTTTTTGGGGATATCTAATTAGTGGGCGTGGCACTGCCCATTTGCTTATAAAATAACTTTTTTTAAATATTTCTTGTTTATTAAGAAAATGGGCGATGCCACGCCCAAATAATGTACTTCATTTGAAAGCTGACCTAATTTGCAAGCTTTCAAAAAAAAATTGAACGAAATCCATCCAGCCGTTCCAAAGTTATAAGGGTTTAAAAAATATGTTAAATCCATATTTACTTACTGAGCATTTCTGAGCGCCTGGTGTTTTTCACACTTTTTGATATTTTTGTGATTTTTAAAATGACGACCACACACACACACACACAAACACACAAGAATGAATGTGAATTTGTTTGGCTCATAACTTGGGAACTACTGCTCCGATTTTGGTCAAATTTTTTGCAAACATTAGGAAATTTCTTTAGCTTTTTGGGGATATATAATTAGTGGGCGTGGCACTGCCCATTTGCTTATAAAATAACTTTTTTTAAATATTTCTTGTTTATTAAGAAAATGGGCGATGCCACGCCCAAATAATGTACTTCATTTGAAAGCTGACCTAATTTGCAAGCTTCCAAAAAAAAATTGAACGAAATCCATCCAGCCGTTCCAAAGTTATAAGGGTTTAAAAAATATGTTAAATCCATATTTACTTACTGAGCATTTCTGAGCGCCTGGTGTTTTTCACACTTTTTGATATTTTTGTGATTTTTAAAATGACGACCACACACACACACAAACACACAAGAATGAATGTGAATTTGTTTGGCTCATAACTTGGGAACTACTGTTCCGATTTTGGTCAAATTTTTTGCAAAAATTAGGAAATTTCTTTAGCTTTTTGGGGATATCTAATTAGTGGGCGTGGCACTGCCCATTTGCTTATAAAATAACTTTTTTTAAACATTTCTTGTTTATTAAGAAAATGGGCGATGCCACGCCCAAATAATGTACTTCATTTGAAAGCTGACCTAATTTGCAAGCTTCCAAAAAAAAATTGAACGAAATCCATCCAGCCGTTCCAAAGTTATAAGGGTTTAAAAAATATGTTAAATCCATATTTACTTACTGAGCATTTCTGAGCGCCTGGTGTTTTTCACACTTTTTGATATTTTTGTGATTTTTAAAATGACGACCACACACACACACAAACACACAAGAATGAATGTGAATTTGTTTGGCTCATAACTTGGGAACTACTGCTCCGATTTTGGTCAAATTTTTTGCAAATATTAGGAAATTTCTTTAGCTTTTTGGGGATATCTAATTAGTGGGCGTGGCACTGCCCATTTGCTTATAAAATAACTTTTTTTAAACATTTCTTGTTTATTAAGAAAATGGGCGATGCCACGCCCAAATAATGTACTTCATTTGAAAGCTGACCTAATTTGCAAGCTTCCAAAAAAAAATTGAACGAAATCCATCCAGCCGTTCCAAAGGTATAAGGGTTTAAAAAATATGTTAAATCCATATTTACTTACTGAGCATTTCTGAGCGCCTGGTGTTTTTCACACTTTTTGATATTTTTGTGATTTTTAAAATGACGACCACACACACACACACACAAACACACAAGAATGAATGTGAATTTGTTTGGCTCATAACTTGGGAACTACTGCTCCGATTTTGGTCAAATTTTTTGCAAACATTAGGAAATTTCTTTAGCTTTTTGGGGATATATAATTAGTGGGCGTGGCACTGCCCATTTGCTTATAAAATAACTTTTTTTAAATATTTCTTGTTTATTAAGAAAATGGGCGATGCCACGCCCAAATAATGTACTTCATTTGAAAGCTGACCTAATTTGCAAGCTTCCAAAAAAAAATTGAACGAAATCCATCCAGCCGTTCCAAAGTTATAAGGGTTTAAAAAATATGTTAAATCCATATTTACTTACTGAGCATTTCTGAGCGCCTGGTGTTTTTCACACTTTTTGATATTTTTGTGATTTTTAAAATGACGACCACACACACACACAAACACACAAGAATGAATGTGAATTTGTTTGGCTCATAACTTGGGAACTACTGTTCCGATTTTGGTCAAATTTTTTGCAAACATTAGGAAATTTCTTTAGCTTTTTGGGGATATCTAATTAGTGGGCGTGGCACTGCCCATTTGCTTATAAAATAACTTTTTTTAAACATTTCTTGTTTATTAAGAAAATGGGCGATGCCACGCCCAAATAATGTACTTCATTTGAAAGCTGACCTAATTTGCAAGCTTCCAAAAAAAAATTGAACGAAATCCATCCAGCCGTTCCAAAGGTATAAGGGTTTAAAAAATATGTTAAATCCATATTTACTTACTGAGCATTTCTGAGCGCCTGGTGTTTTTCACACTTTTTGATATTTTTGTGATTTTTAAAATGACGACCACACACACACACACACAAACACACAAGAATGAATGTGAATTTGTTTGGCTCATAACTTGGGAACTACTGCTCCGATTTTGGTCAAATTTTTTGCAAACATTAGGAAATTTCTTTAGCTTTTTGGGGATATATAATTAGTGGGCGTGGCACTGCCCATTTGCTTATAAAATAACTTTTTTTAAATATTTCTTGTTTATTAAGAAAATGGGCGATGCCACGCCCAAATAATGTACTTCATTTGAAAGCTGACCTAATTTGCAAGCTTCCAAAAAAAAATTGAACGAAATCCATCCAGCCGTTCCAAAGTTATAAGGGTTTAAAAAATATGTTAAATCCATATTTACTTACTGAGCATTTCTGAGCGCCTGGTGTTTTTCACACTTTTTGATATTTTTGTGATTTTTAAAATGACGACCACACACACACACACACAAACACACAAGAATGAATGTGAATTTGTTTGGCTCATAACTTGGGAACTACTGCTCCGATTTTGGTCAAATTTTTTGCAAATATTAGGAAATTTCTTTAGCTTTTTGGGGATATCTAATTAGTGGGCGTGGCACTGCCCATTTGCTTATAAAATAACTTTTTTTAAACATTTCTTGTTTATTAAGAAAATGGGCGATGCCACGCCCAAATAATGTACTTCATTTGAAAGCTGACCTAATTTGCAAGCTTCCAAAAAAAAATTGAACGAAATCCATCCAGCCGTTCCAAAGGTATAAGGGTTTAAAAAATATGTTAAATCCATATTTACTTACTGAGCATTTCTGAGCGCCTGGTGTTTTTCACACTTTTTGATATTTTTGTGATTTTTAAAATGACGACCACACACACACACACACAAACACACAAGAATGAATGTGAATTTGTTTGGCTCATAACTTGGGAACTACTGCTCCGATTTTGGTCAAATTTTTTGCAAACATTAGGAAATTTCTTTAGCTTTTTGGGGATATATAATTAGTGGGCGTGGCACTGCCCATTTGCTTATAAAATAACTTTTTTTAAATATTTCTTGTTTATTAAGAAAATGGGCGATGCCACGCCCAAATAATGTACTTCATTTGAAAGCTGACCTAATTTGCAAGCTTCCAAAAAAAAATTGAACGAAATCCATCCAGCCGTTCCAAAGTTATAAGGGTTTAAAAAATATGTTAAATCCATATTTACTTACTGAGCATTTCTGAGCGCCTGGTGTTTTTCACACTTTTTGATATTTTTGTGATTTTTAAAATGACGACCACACACACACACACACAAACACACAAGAATGAATGTGAATTTGTTTGGCTCATAACTTGGGAACTACTGCTCCGATTTTGGTCAAATTTTTTGCAAATATTAGGAAATTTCTTTAGCTTTTTGGGGATATCTAATTAGTGGGCGTGGCACTGCCCATTTGCTTATAAAATAACTTTTTTTAAATATTTCTTGTTTATTAAGAAAATGGGCGATGCCACGCCCAAATAATGTACTTCATTTGAAAGCTGACCTAATTTGCAAGCTTCCAAAAAAAAATTGAACGAAATCCATCCAGCCGTTCCAAAGTTATAAGGGTTTAAAAAATATGTTAAATCCATATTTACTTACTGAGCATTTCTGAGCGCCTGGTGTTTTTCACACTTTTTGATATTTTTGTGATTTTTAAAATGACGACCACACACACACACACAAACACACAAGAATGAATGTGAATTTGTTTGGCTCATAACTTGGGAACTACTGCTCCGATTTTGGTCAAATTTTTTGCAAATATTAGGAAATTTCTTTAGCTTTTTGGGGATTTCTAATTAGTGGGCGTGGCACTGCCCATTTGCTTATAAAATAACTTTTTTTAAACATTTCTTGTTTATTAAGAAAATGGGCGATGCCACGCCCAAATAATGTACTTCATTTGAAAGCTGACCTAATTTGCAAGCTTCCAAAAAAAAATTGAACGAAATCCATCCAGCCGTTCCAAAGTTATAAGGGTTTAAAAAATATGTTAAATCCATATTTACTTACTGAGCATTTCTGAGCGCCTGGTGTTTTTCACACTTTTTGATATTTTTGTGATTTTTAAAATGACGACCACACACACACACAAACACACAAGAATGAATGTGAATTTGTTTGGCTCATAACTTGGGAACTACTGCTCCGATTTTGGTCAAATTTTTTGCAAATATTAGGAAATTTCTTTAGCTTTTTGGGGATATCTAATTAGTGGGCGTGGCACTGCCCATTTGCTTATAAAATAACTTTTTTTAAACATTTCTTGTTTATTAAGAAAATGGGCGATGCCACGCCCAAATAATGTACTTCATTTGAAAGCTGACCTAATTTGCAAGCTTCCAAAAAAAAATTGAACGAAATCCATCCAGCCGTTCCAAAGTTATAAGGGTTTAAAAAATATGTTAAATCCATATTTACTTACTGAGCATTTCTGAGCGCCTGGTGTTTTTCACACTTTTTGATATTTTTGTGATTTTTAAAATGACGACCACACACACACACAAACACACAAGAATGAATGTGAATTTGTTTGGCTCATAACTTGGGAACTACTGCTCCGATTTTGGTCAAATTTTTTGCAAATATTAGGAAATTTCTTTAGCTTTTTGGGGATATCTAATTAGTGGGCGTGGCACTGCCCATTTGCTTATAAAATAACTTTTTTTAAACATTTCTTGTTTATTAAGAAAATGGGCGATGCCACGCCCAAATAATGTACTTCATTTGAAAGCTGACCTAATTTGCAAGCTTCCAAAAAAAAATTGAACGAAATCCATCCAGCCGTTCCAAAGTTATAAGGGTTTAAAAAATATGTTAAATCCATATTTACTTACTGAGCATTTCTGAGCGCCTGGTGTTTTTCACACTTTTTGATATTTTTGTGATTTTTAAAATGACGACCACACACACACACACACAAACACACAAGAATGATTGTGAATTTGTTTGGCTCATAACTTGGGAACTACTGCTCCGATTTTGGTCAAATTTTTTGCAAATATTAGGAAATTTCTTTAGCTTTTTGGGGATATCTAATTAGTGGGCGTGGCACTGCCCATTTGCTTATAAAATAACTTTTTTTAAACATTTCTTGTTTATTAAGAAAATGGGCGATGCCACGCCCAAATAATGTACTTCATTTGAAAGCTGACCTAATTTGCAAGCTTCCAAAAAAAATTGAACGAAATCCATCCAGCCGTTCCAAAGTTATAAGGGTTTAAAAAATATGTTAAATCCATATTTACTTACTGAGCATTTCTGAGCGCCTGGTGTTTTTCACACTTTTTGATATTTTTGTGATTTTTAAAATGACGACCACACACACACACACACACAAACACACAAGAATGAATGTGAATTTGTTTGGCTCATAACTTGGGAACTACTGCTCCGATTTTGGTCAAATTTTTTGCAAACATTAGGAAATTTCTTTAGCTTTTTGGGGATATATAATTAGTGGGCGTGGCACTGCCCATTTGCTTATAAAATAACTTTTTTTAAACATTTCTTGTTTATTAAGAAAATGGGCGATGCCACGCCCAAATAATGTACTTCATTTGAAAGCTGACCTAATTTGCAAGCTTCCAAAAAAAAATTGAACGAAATCCATCCAGCCGTTCCAAAGTTATAAGGGTTTAAAAAATATGTTAAATCCATATTTACTTACTGAGCATTTCTGAGCGCCTGGTGTTTTTCACACTTTTTGATATTTTTGTGATTTTTAAAATGACGACCACACACACACACAAACACACAAGAATGAATGTGAATTTGTTTGGCTCATAACTTGGGAACTACTGTTCCGATTTTGGTCAAATTTTTTGCAAACATTAGGAAATTTCTTTAGCTTTTTGGGGATATCTAATTAGTGGGCGTGGCACTGCCCATTTGCTTATAAAATAACTTTTTTTAAACATTTCTTGTTTATTAAGAAAATGGGCGATGCCACGCCCAAATAATGTACTTCATTTGAAAGCTGACCTAATTTGCAAGCTTCCAAAAAAAAATTGAACGAAATCCATCCAGCCGTTCCAAAGTTATAAGGGTTTAAAAAATATGTTAAATCCATATTTACTTACTGAGCATTTCTGAGCGCCTGGTGTTTTTCACACTTTTTGATATTTTTGTGATTTTTAAAATGACGACCACACACACACACAAACACACAAGAATGAATGTGAATTTGTTTGGCTCATAACTTGGGAACTACTGCTCCGATTTTGGTCAAATTTTTTGCAAATATTAGGAAATTTCTTTAGCTTTTTGGGGATATCTAATTAGTGGGCGTGGCACTGCCCATTTGCTTATAAAATAACTTTTTTTAAATATTTCTTGTTTATTAAGAAAATGGGCGATGCCACGCCCAAATAATGTACTTCATTTGAAAGCTGACCTAATTTGCAAGCTTCCAAAAAAAAATTGAACGAAATCCATCCAGCCGTTCCAAAGGTATAAGGGTTTAAAAAATATGTTAAATCCATATTTACTTACTGAGCATTTCTGAGCGCCTGGTGTTTTTCACACTTTTTGATATTTTTGTGATTTTTAAAATGACGACCACACACACACACACACAAACACACAAGAATGAATGTGAATTTGTTTGGCTCATAACTTGGGAACTACTGCTCCGATTTTGGTCAAATTTTTTGCAAACATTAGGAAATTTCTTTAGCTTTTTGGGGATATATAATTAGTGGGCGTGGCACTGCCCATTTGCTTATAAAATAACTTTTTTTAAACATTTCTTGTTTATTAAGAAAATGGGCGATGCCACGCCCAAATAATGTACTTCATTTGAAAGCTGACCTAATTTGCAAGCTTCCAAAAAAAAATTGAACGAAATCCATCCAGCCGTTCCAAAGTTATAAGGGTTTAAAAAATATGTTAAATCCATATTTACTTACTGAGCATTTCTGAGCGCCTGGTGTTTTTCACACTTTTTGATATTTTTGTGATTTTTAAAATGACGACCACACACACACACAAACACACAAGAATGAATGTGAATTTGTTTGGCTCATAACTTGGGAACTACTGTTCCGATTTTGGTCAAATTTTTTGCAAACATTAGGAAATTTCTTTAGCTTTTTGGGGATATCTAATTAGTGGGCGTGGCACTGCCCATTTGCTTATAAAATAACTTTTTTTAAACATTTCTTGTTTATTAAGAAAATGGGCGATGCCACGCCCAAATAATGTACTTCATTTGAAAGCTGACCTAATTTGCAAGCTTCCAAAAAAAAATTGAACGAAATCCATCCAGCCGTTCCAAAGTTATAAGGGTTTAAAAAATATGTTAAATCCATATTTACTTACTGAGCATTTCTGAGCGCCTGGTGTTTTTCACACTTTTTGATATTTTTGTGATTTTTAAAATGACGACCACACACACACACAAACACACAAGAATGAATGTGAATTTGTTTGGCTCATAACTTGGGAACTACTGCTCCGATTTTGGTCAAATTTTTTGCAAATATTAGGAAATTTCTTTAGCTTTTTGGGGATATCTAATTAGTGGGCGTGGCACTGCCCATTTGCTTATAAAATAACTTTTTTTAAATATTTCTTGTTTATTAAGAAAATGGGCGATGCCACGCCCAAATAATGTACTTCATTTGAAAGCTGACCTAATTTGCAAGCTTCCAAAAAAAAATTGAACGAAATCCATCCAGCCGTTCCAAAGGTATAAGGGTTTAAAAAATATGTTAAATCCATATTTACTTACTGAGCATTTCTGAGCGCCTGGTGTTTTTCACACTTTTTGATATTTTTGTGATTTTTAAAATGACGACCACACACACACACACACAAACACACAAGAATGAATGTGAATTTGTTTGGCTCATAACTTGGGAACTACTGCTCCGATTTTGGTCAAATTTTTTGCAAACATTAGGAAATTTCTTTAGCTTTTTGGGGATATATAATTAGTGGGCGTGGCACTGCCCATTTGCTTATAAAATAACTTTTTTTAAACATTTCTTGTTTATTAAGAAAATGGGCGATGCCACGCCCAAATAATGTACTTCATTTGAAAGCTGACCTAATTTGCAAGCTTCCAAAAAAAAATTGAACGAAATCCATCCAGCCGTTCCAAAGTTATAAGGGTTTAAAAAATATGTTAAATCCATATTTACTTACTGAGCATTTCTGAGCGCCTGGTGTTTTTCACACTTTTTGATATTTTTGTGATTTTTAAAATGACGACCACACACACACACAAACACACAAGAATGAATGTGAATTTGTTTGGCTCATAACTTGGGAACTACTGTTCCGATTTTGGTCAAATTTTTTGCAAACATTAGGAAATTTCTTTAGCTTTTTGGGGATATCTAATTAGTGGGCGTGGCACTGCCCATTTGCTTATAAAATAACTTTTTTTAAACATTTCTTGTTTATTAAGAAAATGGGCGATGCCACGCCCAAATAATGTACTTCATTTGAAAGCTGACCTAATTTGCAAGCTTCCAAAAAAAAATTGAACGAAATCCATCCAGCCGTTCCAAAGTTATAAGGGTTTAAAAAATATGTTAAATCCATATTTACTTACTGAGCATTTCTGAGCGCCTGGTGTTTTTCACACTTTTTGATATTTTTGTGATTTTTAAAATGACGACCACACACACACACAAACACACAAGAATGAATGTGAATTTGTTTGGCTCATAACTTGGGAACTACTGCTCCGATTTTGGTCAAATTTTTTGCAAATATTAGGAAATTTCTTTAGCTTTTTGGGGATATCTAATTAGTGGGCGTGGCACTGCCCATTTGCTTATAAAATAACTTTTTTTAAACATTTCTTGTTTATTAAGAAAATGGGCGATGCCACGCCCAAATAATGTACTTCATTTGAAAGCTGACCTAATTTGCAAGCTTCCAAAAAAAAATTGAACGAAATCCATCCAGCCGTTCCAAAGGTATAAGGGTTTAAAAAATATGTTAAATCCATATTTACTTACTGAGCATTTCTGAGCGCCTGGTGTTTTTCACACTTTTTGATATTTTTGTGATTTTTAAAATGACGACCACACACACACACACACAAACACACAAGAATGAATGTGAATTTGTTTGGCTCATAACTTGGGAACTACTGCTCCGATTTTGGTCAAATTTTTTGCAAACATTAGGAAATTTCTTTAGCTTTTTGGGGATATATAATTAGTGGGCGTGGCACTGCCCATTTGCTTATAAAATAACTTTTTTTAAATATTTCTTGTTTATTAAGAAAATGGGCGATGCCACGCCCAAATAATGTACTTCATTTGAAAGCTGACCTAATTTGCAAGCTTCCAAAAAAAAATTGAACGAAATCCATCCAGCCGTTCCAAAGTTATAAGGGTTTAAAAAATATGTTAAATCCATATTTACTTACTGAGCATTTCTGAGCGCCTGGTGTTTTTCACACTTTTTGATATTTTTGTGATTTTTAAAATGACGACCACACACACACACACACAAACACACAAGAATGAATGTGAATTTGTTTGGCTCATAACTTGGGAACTACTGCTCCGATTTTGGTCAAATTTTTTGCAAATATTAGGAAATTTCTTTAGCTTTTTGGGGATATCTAATTAGTGGGCGTGGCACTGCCCATTTGCTTATAAAATAACTTTTTTTAAACATTTCTTGTTTATTAAGAAAATGGGCGATGCCACGCCCAAATAATGTACTTCATTTGAAAGCTGACCTAATTTGCAAGCTTCCAAAAAAAAATTGAACGAAATCCATCCAGCCGTTCCAAAGGTATAAGGGTTTAAAAAATATGTTAAATCCATATTTACTTACTGAGCATTTCTGAGCGCCTGGTGTTTTTCACACTTTTTGATATTTTTGTGATTTTTAAAATGACGACCACACACACACACACACAAACACACAAGAATGAATGTGAATTTGTTTGGCTCATAACTTGGGAACTACTGCTCCGATTTTGGTCAAATTTTTTGCAAACATTAGGAAATTTCTTTAGCTTTTTGGGGATATATAATTAGTGGGCGTGGCACTGCCCATTTGCTTATAAAATAACTTTTTTTAAATATTTCTTGTTTATTAAGAAAATGGGCGATGCCACGCCCAAATAATGTACTTCATTTGAAAGCTGACCTAATTTGCAAGCTTCCAAAAAAAAATTGAACGAAATCCATCCAGCCGTTCCAAAGTTATAAGGGTTTAAAAAATATGTTAAATCCATATTTACTTACTGAGCATTTCTGAGCGCCTGGTGTTTTTCACACTTTTTGATATTTTTGTGATTTTTAAAATGACGACCACACACACACACACACAAACACACAAGAATGAATGTGAATTTGTTTGGCTCATAACTTGGGAACTACTGCTCCGATTTTGGTCAAATTTTTTGCAAATATTAGGAAATTTCTTTAGCTTTTTGGGGATATCTAATTAGTGGGCGTGGCACTGCCCATTTGCTTATAAAATAACTTTTTTTAAATATTTCTTGTTTATTAAGAAAATGGGCGATGCCACGCCCAAATAATGTACTTCATTTGAAAGCTGACCTAATTTGCAAGCTTCCAAAAAAAAATTGAACGAAATCCATCCAGCCGTTCCAAAGTTATAAGGGTTTAAAAAATATGTTAAATCCATATTTACTTACTGAGCATTTCTGAGCGCCTGGTGTTTTTCACACTTTTTGATATTTTTGTGATTTTTAAAATGACGACCACACACACACACACAAACACACAAGAATGAATGTGAATTTGTTTGGCTCATAACTTGGGAACTACTGCTCCGATTTTGGTCAAATTTTTTGCAAATATTAGGAAATTTCTTTAGCTTTTTGGGGATTTCTAATTAGTGGGCGTGGCACTGCCCATTTGCTTATAAAATAACTTTTTTTAAACATTTCTTGTTTATTAAGAAAATGGGCGATGCCACGCCCAAATAATGTACTTCATTTGAAAGCTGACCTAATTTGCAAGCTTCCAAAAAAAAATTGAACGAAATCCATCCAGCCGTTCCAAAGTTATAAGGGTTTAAAAAATATGTTAAATCCATATTTACTTACTGAGCATTTCTGAGCGCCTGGTGTTTTTCACACTTTTTGATATTTTTGTGATTTTTAAAATGACGACCACACACACACACAAACACACAAGAATGAATGTGAATTTGTTTGGCTCATAACTTGGGAACTACTGCTCCGATTTTGGTCAAATTTTTTGCAAATATTAGGAAATTTCTTTAGCTTTTTGGGGATATCTAATTAGTGGGCGTGGCACTGCCCATTTGCTTATAAAATAACTTTTTTTAAACATTTCTTGTTTATTAAGAAAATGGGCGATGCCACGCCCAAATAATGTACTTCATTTGAAAGCTGACCTAATTTGCAAGCTTCCAAAAAAAAATTGAACGAAATCCATCCAGCCGTTCCAAAGTTATAAGGGTTTAAAAAATATGTTAAATCCATATTTACTTACTGAGCATTTCTGAGCGCCTGGTGTTTTTCACACTTTTTGATATTTTTGTGATTTTTAAAATGACGACCACACACACACACAAACACACAAGAATGAATGTGAATTTGTTTGGCTCATAACTTGGGAACTACTGCTCCGATTTTGGTCAAATTTTTTGCAAATATTAGGAAATTTCTTTAGCTTTTTGGGGATATCTAATTAGTGGGCGTGGCACTGCCCATTTGCTTATAAAATAACTTTTTTTAAACATTTCTTGTTTATTAAGAAAATGGGCGATGCCACGCCCAAATAATGTACTTCATTTGAAAGCTGACCTAATTTGCAAGCTTCCAAAAAAAAATTGAACGAAATCCATCCAGCCGTTCCAAAGTTATAAGGGTTTAAAAAATATGTTAAATCCATATTTACTTACTGAGCATTTCTGAGCGCCTGGTGTTTTTCACACTTTTTGATATTTTTGTGATTTTTAAAATGACGACCACACACACACACACACAAACACACAAGAATGATTGTGAATTTGTTTGGCTCATAACTTGGGAACTACTGCTCCGATTTTGGTCAAATTTTTTGCAAATATTAGGAAATTTCTTTAGCTTTTTGGGGATATCTAATTAGTGGGCGTGGCACTGCCCATTTGCTTATAAAATAACTTTTTTTAAACATTTCTTGTTTATTAAGAAAATGGGCGATGCCACGCCCAAATAATGTACTTCATTTGAAAGCTGACCTAATTTGCAAGCTTCCAAAAAAAATTGAACGAAATCCATCCAGCCGTTCCAAAGTTATAAGGGTTTAAAAAATATGTTAAATCCATATTTACTTACTGAGCATTTCTGAGCGCCTGGTGTTTTTCACACTTTTTGATATTTTTGTGATTTTTAAAATGACGACCACACACACACACACACACAAACACACAAGAATGAATGTGAATTTGTTTGGCTCATAACTTGGGAACTACTGCTCCGATTTTGGTCAAATTTTTTGCAAACATTAGGAAATTTCTTTAGCTTTTTGGGGATATATAATTAGTGGGCGTGGCACTGCCCATTTGCTTATAAAATAACTTTTTTTAAACATTTCTTGTTTATTAAGAAAATGGGCGATGCCACGCCCAAATAATGTACTTCATTTGAAAGCTGACCTAATTTGCAAGCTTCCAAAAAAAAATTGAACGAAATCCATCCAGCCGTTCCAAAGTTATAAGGGTTTAAAAAATATGTTAAATCCATATTTACTTACTGAGCATTTCTGAGCGCCTGGTGTTTTTCACACTTTTTGATATTTTTGTGATTTTTAAAATGACGACCACACACACACACAAACACACAAGAATGAATGTGAATTTGTTTGGCTCATAACTTGGGAACTACTGTTCCGATTTTGGTCAAATTTTTTGCAAACATTAGGAAATTTCTTTAGCTTTTTGGGGATATCTAATTAGTGGGCGTGGCACTGCCCATTTGCTTATAAAATAACTTTTTTTAAACATTTCTTGTTTATTAAGAAAATGGGCGATGCCACGCCCAAATAATGTACTTCATTTGAAAGCTGACCTAATTTGCAAGCTTCCAAAAAAAAATTGAACGAAATCCATCCAGCCGTTCCAAAGTTATAAGGGTTTAAAAAATATGTTAAATCCATATTTACTTACTGAGCATTTCTGAGCGCCTGGTGTTTTTCACACTTTTTGATATTTTTGTGATTTTTAAAATGACGACCACACACACACACAAACACACAAGAATGAATGTGAATTTGTTTGGCTCATAACTTGGGAACTACTGTTCCGATTTTGGTCAAATTTTTTGCAAACATTAGGAAATTTCTTTAGCTTTTTGGGGATATCTAATTAGTGGGCGTGGCACTGCCCATTTGCTTATAAAATAACTTTTTTTAAACATTTCTTGTTTATTAAGAAAATGGGCGATGCCACGCCCAAATAATGTACTTCATTTGAAAGCTGACCTAATTTGCAAGCTTCCAAAAAAAAATTGAACGAAATCCATCCAGCCGTTCCAAAGTTATAAGGGTTTAAAAAATATGTTAAATCCATATTTACTTACTGAGCATTTCTGAGCGCCTGGTGTTTTTCACACTTTTTGATATTTTTGTGATTTTTAAAATGACGACCACACACACACACAAACACATAAGAATGAATGTGAATTTGTTTGGCTCATAACTTGGGAACTACTGCTCCGATTTTGGTCAAATTTTTTGCAAACATTAGGAAATTTCTTTAGCTTTTTGGGGATATATAATTAGTGGGCGTGGCACTGCCCATTTGCTTATAAAATAACTTTTTTTAAATATTTCTTGTTTATTTAACAAATGAGTGATGCCACGCCCATATAATGTACTTCATTTGAAAGCTAAAAGAATGTAGAAGCTTCCACCAAAAATTTTAACAGAATCCGACCAGCCGTTTCCAAGTTATCTAAGGTTTGACCAAAACTAATTTTAGTTTTCTTACTTGTTATAACTGTAAATGAATTTTTACACACATTTAACAAAATATTTATATATAGAATTTTTATTCCAAATATTTTGTAACAATTTTTCATTTCAATACAAATTTTTCCCAATTTAACATATATGTGAAGAACATAAATCCAAGTGTTTTGTATACCCAATAACAACAAGAGATCATTTTCAACTCAAAATAATTGCAATCAAAAGAGGGTCTTAAGTATTTTTAAGAGTAGCGGTAGTTTTGAAAATGTGTTATAGGGGACTGAAGAAGAAATAATATGATTTTATATGTGTGTTTGTGATAAACGATTTTGCAAATATGTGCATAAGTGAGTTAATATAGAGAACACAATATTTAAAGTGTTGTTCAACATGGGTTATGCTCTCATCTATTAGTTACACAATCGTTTAACAACAATTATTAATTCTAGGTTGTGTATATTTTTCATATGCTACACATTTATATATTGTTCTCAAAGGGATTTTTGTTTGTTTTGTATATAAATTAATCGTAATTATGAGTTTTTTTATTTTTTAGCGTAACAAGTGTGAGCAGCATCACCTAGTATAAGTAATTATGTAAAGAAAAATATGCGTGTGTTTGTTCAGGCGGTTACACATTTTATATATTAGAATTCATAGAATAAATGTTTTTTTTTTCCCCGCTAAAAGTGTTGCTTATGGAAAATCTTCATATTTCTTGTCTTTTATTCATATTGTATCATTCTTATTCCTTTTTTAATTTTTCCTTTTTTGTATTATTGGCAAAATCTATTTCATTCCGTTGATAATTATATTATAGTTCAGTATTATGTTTCTTCTCAATTTTGTGTTGTAACTGAAAATTTGGTTACCGTTGCTTGGGTGGTGAACGCTTTATCTTCTTGCGCTCACGCTCACGAAAGCACTGTACTGTTTAATGTCATTTGTTTTTTGAAGTTTTTTTTACATTTGCATAAATTACTTTGCAGCGAATTGGTTTCATTTCTTCGATAATTGTTTCAGATAATTTATATTTTTAGTTTACCTCATTTATAGAGTATTTCAAAAGTTGTGCGTTCTCTGAATCTTCTTCTGAGTGCATATATTTTTTTATGTGAGAGAAAAATCACCGTTTTTTTCTTCAACATGATTTCTCTTTAGATTTTGAACTTTTGAAGCTGTAAGGAAATGAAATCAGTGAGTGTACATGAATCATGATTTGAGAAGAAAGACAGCGAAGCGGAGCATGATGATCTTCTACATTAAGAGATCTCTGGTTCAAATATGAGACATGATAATTTTGTTGTTGTTGTTGTTGTTGTTATTAAACCTTATATAAAAGCATCTTTGGCAGTTGTGGTGTGGTTGTTATTTTAATTTACTAAAATGGCGAGTATGCAAATTAAGGATTCCAGCTTAAAGCAATCAATCTAGCTACGTTTAAGTGCGTTTCAGTTCATTAACAATATATTTCTTAAGTAGATTTATAACAATGTTTTAAAAAATTAATTCAATTAAAATTGAAAAAAATAATTCATTTTTTTTCTAACAAATTCAGTTTTAAGTATTAAAACAGCGTTGGTTTACAATAATATTGTTTTGTTTAAGCATTTTTAAGGCACTAGTTAATTAAAAAGAAAAAAAAAAAAAGTAAAAAACAACGCATAATAAAAACAATATAAAAGCAAAGGGCAAAAAACAATAAAACAAAATTTAACAAGTGAAATATTAAATTATTCAATTACTTTTTTTTAAAGTTCGCTATCTTTAGATAGAGAAATTTGTTAAAATAAAATTTTTTTTTTTAAATAAAAATAAGCTGTAAAAAATTTTTTTTAATGAAAAAAATTAAATAAAAATTTTTTTAAGACACTTGTTAATTAAAAATTAATTAAAGTTTAAATAAAAATTTTTCCATAAAAAAATTATAATTACATGTTGCATGATTTCTCAGTATTGTAGTTGTTGTTGTTGTTCTTGTAATAAATATTGTTGCAACTTGAATGGCACGAATGGTAACTATAGTACGATGCGAATGATTTTTTTTTGTGGATTTGAAAAGATATTAAAATTAAAATTAAAATTAAAAAAAAAAAAAAAAACGTAAGGTCAAGGTAAACGTTTTTATATTCAATTGGTGGCCGCTACCGCCGTCATGGCATTTGCATTACCAGCAATGGCTGCTGAATTGTTGGCGCCATTATTGGCCGCTTTCATTGAATTCTGACGTATGCGGGAATTGCGTTTGCCACGCTGAGGTTTTGGTGTTTTCGTGGTCGAGTCTGCCATACTAGTCGTGGTTGTTATATTGGTGCCTTGTTTGTCACCACCGGCTCCTTGTTCAGTATTTGAACTACCGCGTTGATTGTTACCACCGTTACCGTCATTGCGGCCATTATTGCGACCTAAATTGAAACAGTTTCTTGAATTATTAAATGGCTTCTCAAATAAAATTTTTCACTTACCATTGCGCCTATTGCGACGCCGATTACCCGATTTGATTATCGGTTTGATGGTCGCCTTGCCAGGATCAAAATAGCTATCAAACAGATCGGTCAATTCGGTTTTATCATTGAACTTCAACTCGTCAATGACCTTGAACACGTCCTCCAAACCATTACGTTTCTTTTCCGTCCATATAGCATTCAAAGTTTGCAGATCGTAACCATGTTCGGCCAATACGATGCGAAATTTAACAGCACGCACCCTATGATAGATGGTGGTCTTGAAATAATTCAAGAACACCGGACGAAATGAGTTTTGTCTTTCCAGATTCTCGTTTTCGGTTTGCAACTCATTCAGATCGCACTTAATGGGATAGGCGTATGGATGCAAGGCCGCTAGCATACGTTCGTAAGCGTTAACAGAATCTAGAGGCAATTTGCCATCCTCATTGCTTAAATGGAGAGCCACTTCGTAGGCCAGTTTGGCTCTAACGCTAGCATTGCCATCGAATAAATCGCGTTCATTATTTTGGAAATTACGATTTGATTTATTCTTTGACTGCTGTTGCTGCATGGACGATGCCTTATCTCCGCCATGGCCATTGGCATTTTCCATATTAGCATTATTGTTATTATTGTTATTCAACATCATTTCGCTGACATTTTGTTTAAGAATTTTTGATAATTTCCGTAACGTATAATGCTGCAGCGACGCATTGGCATTGCCCTTGGCCAAATTTAGGCCATTGGCAAAGGATTTTACGGTCTTCAAGAACCTGTCCAGCAGGTTGTATTTCTTAAGCGATTCCAATATCATATATGGAATGAATTTGCGCTCCTCGTGATACAATAAAATTATGCCCATAGAGTTGATATCTTTTTCTTTCAAATCTTCCAGCCAATCGAGAAAATCTTTAAGGGCGGCAATTTCCGATTTCGATTTAATAATCTTTTAATTATTATAATTATTGAAATAAAAAAAATTAAAAAAAAAAAAAAATTATGGAATTAAACGATATGTGCAGCTGTAGCATGATTAGTTGTTGTGCCTTACCTTATAGGTTTGCATTGATTTAAGCATACGATAAAAACCTATGGAAATGACTCTCACTTGATGTCGTTGGCGAGCTGCTGGATTTAAGTTCATGTACGGCATTATGTATTGCTCGAAATGATCCTTGGTGGTGTAGGCAGCTAACTGTACAATCTAAACGGTCAGAAACCACAAACAAATTAGTTTATTCAAGAGGCGAAAAGATACAGTTAGTAAAAATTTGTTAATAATATAAGAAATGTGGGCGTGTCAGGTATATGATGATGCCTCCTAAACAACACATTGTTTTTTCAACTTTATGATAATTTTATAAATCACGTGTTACTCTCTCATGAAAAAATGCATTATTCTAGAACTTACCTCATCTATTAAGCGGCGTCCAGTGGTGTCAATATCAATGCCCACTAATGTATATTTGCCCGCAGGTATAGTATTGTTGTTGTTATTGTTAACAACATCAACAGCACCGTTCATAGTGGATGTTCCAGCAATACCATTTTGCTTTTGTAATACCGAAGCGACGACCATTATTTTCAAAAGGGCTTTTTTTTCTCTCTCTTTTAAATCAAATTTAATTTTATATATATTCTAGTTGTCTTACGAGAGCTGTAAAATGCAATGAGATAATGTGAAATAAATAATTTTAAGGTAGTAGTAAGGAAAAAAAGAAAGTGTTCAAAAAATTATACAATTTTTCAATCTAGGTTGGCTATGGGAAATATTTCGGAAGCAGTTTTCAACAATTTTCCTAAAATGGCCACAAAAATAAAAAAATTTGAGTAAAATATTAATGATACCGTTCAAATTCCCGAAACTTCTTCTCAGATATGCGCACATTTCCTATATAAAGAATCTTACCTTATAAAAAACAGCTGCGAAATTGTAATTTTCAATTATATGATTTTTGATCTATATAATGAAATGAAATTATTCGATCTATACAATGAAACCTTCTATATAACACTGAGACATTTCCTAAAAATTTCGCTAACATATATTTTTACATATGAAAAAAATACGAAAAAATGTAACGGTTGTATTCCCGTTGAATATACGAATATATGCAAATAAAATGAATGCTTTTCTTACCAACTCTGTATTAATATACATTCGCTGTACTCTGTACACCTTCGGCAATAAACAATCAATGCAAAAACTTAATACCGTCTACCGTTATTTTTGCGAACAGTTCTCCCAAAAATTCTGCTGCTTCGGGAATACACACTAAGCGTACTTAACAAGGTCGCGTAGCGTGGTTTACGATATTTTTTAGTTTTTTTTTTTTTTTTTTTTGGAGTGCGAATCAAATATTATTTTCGCTTAAATTTTCGTGCGTCTGCGGTATAATGCGGCTTCTATTGAAACAAGAGCGCAACAAGAAACGAAACAATTCGTACGAAAAGAAACAAAAACAAATGTCTTGGCTTGTGAATGCTTTCTTTTTCAATTTCAAACTGAATATATTTGGAAATTTTCTATAGAAATTTATTATTTTCCTCAATATGATATTGGGTAGGCTATGCAATTTCCTTTGAGGCCTACTTTTACTTTTATTCAACAAAATAGAAATCTAATGAGTGAAGTAGTGTAAAGTGTTTCAAATGTTATAAATGTTTTTGTTTCTTACGCAATGCTGTATATACGTACAGGTTTCTAACAGAAGATTTAAACTTGATACATATAGACTGTAATTAAGTGCCATAACGAGTACAAGAACTTCATCTTCTGCAAAGACAACTTCTTTAAGCTTTTTATTTAATCTTTAACTTTTTAGAAATGCATTTGATTGCAGTAAAAGAATCAAAAATGAAGGAAATTTGATTTGACTTGAAATTTTAAATACCCTACACCTGTAAACAATGTGATTGTGGGTAGGTATGTGAACAACCTGTTTTTCAAATTGTGTATTATCCGTCTACGCCCCGCTTTTTCGCTCATCTATATTCTATATATATCGTTTTATATATATAAAATTATTTCAAATCAAAAGATAACTTTTATAGCAGACCCAATGTACGATTGTAGGCGTGACTTTCATTCACTCAATATTGCGCAATTTAAGTGGGAAAAAATTTTACCTGAACAAAAACAAACTTAATGATCGTTTGTATATCAATAATGGACATACCGACGGACATGTCCAGGTTGACTGAAAACCTGATGTTGACCAAAAATATATACTTTGCACAATATTTCTGGAAAGTTGCAAAGGATATGATAAACTTTATCACAATAATTAAAGAGTTTTTTCTTTTTTCTATTAAAAGGCCGCAACAAGTGTGTTTTTGTGCTTTTCTCACTTACCTTTGGTTGTTGCTTTTGCTTATATATGTGGCTAAAACTTTTCCTAATACAACAATTAAATTATTTTCGATCGTTTTATAATAAATTACAAACTACTTAAATTAAACTTTAATAATTTATACTAATTAAAGGTTAAAGAGTTTATGATTTAATTTAAGAACAAAATAAAAATTGCACAATAGCAAAAGAGAAATAGTTGTTGTTTTTCTAAATTTACATGAAAGCACCTCACGACATTTCTTCTGACATTTGTCTGATTTTCTTTTTAATACTCATTCTCTGTGCTGGCGTTGGCTTTATAAAAAGATTGGACTTGGATTATGTTTAAGAATATTGAGATTGTGGTAGTGTAGGAAAAAAGCTTTTTTTAAAGCAACCAACTAGTATACAGAGGTGGCAGGTTGTCTTATATATATATAAATTTTTTTTTACAAATAATCATAGAGGACTCTGAGAAATTTTATTTTCTCTCTAATTTTATCTATTTATTAACACACTAACGGTATGCGCTTATGAAAAGATGGTGCCAAGCTTTAAAGAGTATAAACAGAGGCACAATTTTCTCTTTAATAATTTTGCAAGGTTCTAGTAGAAATTTTGCCACTAGGCAGCGCTTTTCAATGTAATGCACATGAATGTTATGATGAACGTTTTGAAATTTTTTTTTTTTTACAATATACTCTAGTGTGGCCATTTTTAAGTTTTTTTTTTTTTTTAAATGTGAGTTAGTCTTCTTTTGCGCTGACATTTTTGCAAATAATTCGAAAATAAATTAAAAATTTGATTTTTTTTCAATTTTTGCTCTGAGTGTATGTGAGTGTTTTAGTGTTTTTCATTTTCTGAGTTTAAAAGTGAATCGATTTAACCATGTGTGTAACTGCAGGTTGTAATTATTAAAATATTTTAATGAAATTTTTGTTCAAGATCATGTAGGAAGTTTAGAATAAAATAAATACTCAACACAATCCATAACATTCACCGCACACATATAATAAAGTGTAACAGAAACCAAAAACAAAACAATACCAAAAATTTTACTCAGCGTGCTATCGAAAGAAGAAGAAGAAAAGCTTTGTAAGCTTTTAACATTATTAAAGTCTAAGAAATGGCACAAAACTAAGAAAGTGAGAAGGGTGAGGCGGGTTCAAATTATACCATCACTGAGCCATACATATATTTTTACAAAAACAACAACAACCAAGATAGCCGAAACAAAGTAAATACTTAAAAAATCTTTATGCTGCTCCATGCTGTTTTGCTTGCTGCTCTGTTGTCTGTTTTTTATACCCTCTACCTTAGTGATGGGGGTATATTGAGTTTGCTATCCTGTTTGCAAACACCTAGAAGGAAGCCTTGGACACCTTACAAATTATATATATTCTTGATCAGCATCGAATTCTGAGTTGACCTGGACGGGTCTGAGTCATATTGAGCTGAAATTTTCCAGCATCTGTAAGAAGGTTCCTATCACAGTCGCCCATCATCGACACAAATGTCTTGTAGCTATAAAAATATACGTGTAAAAACAAACACTTGGTGGATAATGAGGCCACCCATCGATATACCAGAAATTTACAAAAAAAGGCTTATTTACCAAAGAATCTGACGTTTAAGTTGGCACGTATTACGCATATTGTTACAGAGCCTAATAAGCTTTTTGCCACACTTTCTGTTGTTGTATGTATGTCTGAAGGGCATTTAAGATTTGACCTACACCCACGTACTGTTCTTATTTGTTTGCATTCAAAAGGAATGCAACTGCTTTGTGGCTTCTCTCCATCTTACAATATTTTAGGATAATGATGCGTGTGTGTGTGTGTGTGTGCAGGCGTACATTTTACATTTTTATAGTTACGATGATATTATCGTGAATTTGTAAGTACAGTTAGTGGTCAAAGTATGTATTCTCTTGGATAGAAAAATGTGTTTTAGGTTAGATTTCTGCAGCAATTATGAATTTAACAGAATCAGTTAAAATCGTATTAAGTTTAACAAACATATTTTAAAACATTTTTTTAAAAATAGTAATAACGAAACACAAAATACATCCCAACATGTTGCACATTGTAATGAAATTATGTTGATTGAAAAAACAAAAAAAAAAAAAACACTTCACACCAAGTTTGTTTAATTAAAGTGTTGTGTAGAAGTGTTTATAAGGAGAACACTTATATGAGTATATATGACACATACATATACATTCACTGGACATACAGAGACACATATTACTAGAATGCACAACAGCATAAAGATTGTGATTGTCATTCTTCCCGGGATAAGTTGAAGTGTTTTTTAGCATACAACGGTCACATTTGTTTATCATTCGCATTTATATACTTTCCACTTAAGAAGGGACAACATTCTAAAGGAAGCAACAAAAACTATCAACATTTCTTAATATTTCAAATTGTATTTAGATTGACCACGCCTCTTCTGACATTCTGAAATTCTACTTGAACATTACTTTCGTATAACTGACCATAACCATTTGTAAACTTGAAATTTGGTTTAAATCATTCCTTCATATCTAAGTATATTGTTATTGCAAATGGTTTAAATCGGTCCATGGTTTTTCCTATAATTTCACAAATATATAATATATAGTTTTTTCTTACATACAAAAGTCATTATAAAGTATAAAAATTTAATAACCGGAACAAACTCGTAAAAATGGGCGTGATGGGTTAACATACGCCCATTTTTCAAAAGCCTGTTAATGTGTGTTTCTAAGTATTTTACTTTTGGATGAATTTTTTTTTATAAAATATGCGAATCTTGGTCGTGGAGCAGTAATCTAGTGTTGTTCGGTACCCTAGACTTGGCATCCATCTAATATAGTCCTTTTTACTTGTTATGTTTCACTTTAATAACTTTTGGCACTGACACGAAAATGAGTATAAACATTCTTTATCAGCGTCCAAAACTTAGTTGCTCTACATAGTTAAGTATGTCCGTATGTCCGTCTGTTGTTGGCATTCTTACAATCGTACATTTTTGATATATTGACTTTGATAATTTTTTACACATATTTATAGTTTTTTCATGCAGATCGCTATTTAATATGGAAAAAATTGGTCAAGAGCCACGCCCACAATCGATAAAAATATAAATATCGGCCACAAAAATTGTGCTATCAAGTTAAAATTTAATATATACATTTATAATTATCTTATTCATCGATGTACTAAAAATGGGCATGGTCAGATTACAGATACGCCCCCAATCAACAAATACCTTTATGTCTGGTATAAAAATTGACCTATGAACTTGAAATTTGATGAACATATATATAGTTAATCCATCCTACGGTATATGAAAAATGGGCATGGTCGGATTACAGACCCGTCCATAATTTATAAAAAACTATATTAAGAGTAAATTTTGACATGCAAGTGTAGGGTGTTTGGCATTTGGACCAAGACAAATTTAGTTTTTTTCCCTGCACCTCTAATGGCCAAGGGGTTGTAACTCCTAAACGATCAATGTCTCATCCATCTTCAATCACATCGATTGATTCAATTGTGAATTGAATTAATTGTGTCCGTCTGTCCACTTGTGCGTCTTATTTATGAAATTAATAATTCTAAGGACATGCCATTACGAGTATGTTATAGTTTTAATAAAGTTACTAAATTTTAGTCATAAGTACTTACATTAAAACTGTAATGGTGGTTAAACCATTATCGTTATCCATTAAGATGATTTTCGTATAATTTTGAAATCCTGCTGCCGCTACTAAGCTTTGCTGTTGTTGTTATTGTTGTTGTTCATATGTATGTTTTGCAATGCCTCTCCCTTCGATTCATATAATTGGACACCATGCGTCAATTTGCAATTTTAAGTGAACACTTCCGGTTACAACTTGTTTAAGAAAATAAGAGAAGAACGACAAAATATTTTAAAAATATATGGAAATAAAGAAAAACGGCGCTTATGTGGCAGCTGTTGGATTTCATAAAATACACAACATATATTATTTTCTTAAATAATACACACACACACACGTACATATATACTTTAGACTTGTTTATAGAAATGACAACAATGAACGTGTGTCCTTAGTATCCTTTTTGTAAATGAATGTGTGCTTGATTGTGTGTGTGTGTGTATTATTGGTTCCATTTATATTTTTCAACGTTAAAGTTAAGTGCTGCGAAATGCAATGTACGTGTTGCGTGTGAGCCAGCCAGCCAGCGAGTACGGTGATGATTTACAGCAGAGCACAGTAACGGTCAAATCAGGCACAAAAACAAAAGAAAACACACAGCCAGTGCATGGACTGTATGATAAAATCAAAATAACAACAACAACAACGATACCAACAATGATTGTATGTGAATCTACGCGAACGAGGATATTAATTGTCAATACAAAAGACTACAATGCACACAAACATGCATATATTGACGGACATAATTGCTTAAATGTACAAATTTTAAACAGGAGGGAGAAAAGTCTTGGTAAATTATCTTATTAAGTCAACGCACTAAGACTCACTCCCCACAGCTTTAATAATTTCTCCACATCATCGCCATTAGGTACGATTTTGCGAAAATGGTTTTCCGTACATATTTTATACTGTCATCCGATTGAGCTCTGTGAGGTTTGCAATTCTCTTCATTGTGCATCATAAATTTCAACGTATTTTCAATATTCTGTAGCATATAATCTTATATGGGGAAGGGCGGGCGTGGCATTTGAATCTTGAATTGCGTTTTTTTTTTGGAAACTTTGCGTTATTCGACCGCTCCGTTTTTAGTCCTTTTATGCAATGGCTACTTATAAATAAGTATACAAAATTATTACTTTGTATAAGATTTTTGTCACTCATGTGTTATCGAGGTAACGGGTGACAACTAAAGCGATCGTTATGTTGCAACAATTATACTTTGTGTAGAAATTATATAACAATTCAAACCTGTACAATACACACATGCTCCTCTGTCTATATCACTTTGTGCGTATATGTATATATTGACGTAATGATAAATTGTGTGCCAACGAACCGTAATTTCACATTAAACTGTGTAATGGAATGTGTGCGTGCGAGTGTGTGTGAATTTGGTTGAATGAATGATGAGTTGAGTGTATGTAAGCGTGTTACCACATTTCCGTCTCACTGTTTACATTTACAATACAAAACAATGGCGCAAGCATAAGCACAAAATGTACGCGGACATACATTCGCTACGGTATATGGTATACTTTGTATGTACTTATATTTATCAGTGCATATATATATATATACATACGTTGTAAACTAAACTCATTCAAGCTCGATTCACTCTATTCGCTTTTTGCCTTTTGAATGTGAGTGCTTTGCTAGAATAACAATAACAAGAAACATAGAAATGGGTCACTTGCTATAAACCCAAACTTACACATATGCAGGGTAGAGAGTGAGAGCGAGGGTAAGAGAGAGGTAGGCTTATAGAATATTTAAATGCTAAAGACACCAGATGTGTTTTGTAAACATTTACTCATGTCTGCATATGTTTGCATGTGTGTGTGCGCACGTATAAGCATGTTTGCTTGCGGTATATAAAACAATTAAGCAAAAAAAAAAAAAAAACGGAGGAAAAAACAACTAACGAACGAGTAACAATAATAACAACAATAATAACATAAAAAAAAAAAATGAAATAAAAACAAAAATAAATAAGCAGCACATGCAGATAATATTTTACAATTTTTGTGTAAATATCATGTTACAATAATACAAACATACAATACATGTATAGGTCTCATACATAGAACTTCGTTTCTATAGCACAAAGAAACATTTAAATATTGTTGATTTTATGAAATTCTGAGCAAATATGGTTCACCCGTGTACACGGGTACGTAAATATTAAGTGGTACACATTTCTGTAGTGAAATTAAATGCATCTTGTGAGAACTAATTAAAATATAGTATTTTTTGGCATTTGCACAAATACCAGACTACGCGTATTGGTATTTTTATAAAAATAATATGCATATAAAGTTTTCTAAAGAATACCTAATAGGCCTAATAATTACAGTTACCTTTGTAACCAATCGGAGCACTTTTAGTATTTTTAAAAATAATCTTTATAGGAAAAAATATCTTAAAAATGATAAAAATGAAAAAATACTTTTAATATGGAATACGGTCTTTAATTTAAAACATATTTTTATACATTGTTTTTTTTATCAAAATACTTCAAGAACAGTTACCTTGCATTTGAATATAAGAGGACTTGTACTGAAGTGTAGAAAAGAGACTGATGGGCACTTTTTAAAGTTTCTTGTGTAATTAAGAGAAATTAAACGGTAGTTTTGTCATTTTTACAATCAAGCGAAAGAATGAATGTCTTTCTTAATATGCCTTTTTTTCTCTCACTTTTTTACTTTTTCATCGGTACTCAAAATATAAAAATAAAAATAGAAAAAATATTACTATATCACCCAATTAAGATAAAGTTACACTTCAAATGTGTTTTTTCTCTCCTTCACATGTTTCGAGTACATTTCAACAGAGTGGAAAATACTCTAGAACGGAAGAAAAAAAAAAAAAAAAAAAACAAAACGAGAACTTTGTCAACTCATTTAAAAAACTGTATAAGATTAAATAACTTTTGTAAAATGTAGGTATTGTGACGGTTAAAAAGTGGAAGCAGACAATCTGTAATAGGAATAGGTTTTTTACATCCTTCCCAAAGGGTAAAGGGTTACATTTAGTTTATTACTAAGTTTGGCAAATGTAGAAGCAAGCCCCAAATATGTTTTTGCCACAGTGTGAATATTGATTTGCGAAATATTTGTTGAGTAAAGAGTAACTTTTGCTTTAATTGGCCAAAACTCTCTCACAAGCACATAAAAAATTACAAAATGATTTTTTACTAACCTTTCCTTCAATTTCATCAATTTGCTATAAATAGGCGGAGCTATAAGCATCATTTTTCGGTATCAAATTTAATCGTTAAGCTATAATGTAATGCATCCTTCTGCAGTCCTTAGTAAAAAGCGTTATTTTATATATGCCACGCCCATAAATGTAGGGTATATCCATGATTGATCTCCATCTAATTTAAAAGTTTTTCACTTGTTCATTTTTTGTACGTTTTTGTTTTGTTTTTTGCATATTACCGCAATGGCTTCTTTTAACGGGTTCTGAACTTTTTAATGGCCATGTAAAGAAAAGAAAAAGAAAAAAAGAAATACAAGTAATTTTATATCGAATAAGAATACCTAAGGGAGTAGGTGTGTGTGTGTGTGTGTTTGGAGTGATGCCGAGTTGTAAAAATTAAAACACTTTACAGAGCTTTGACCGAATTGACATAAAATTTTATTGGCCACCATCTAAAGATGTGCACGAGAGGGTTGGTTGGTAGCAAATAGAGGCACACGTAAGTGAAATTAAACTTTTCGCAATTGTCTGTGTGTAATGTATACTTAAGAATAAACCGACCGCACACTCAACATTAACCAACAATTTCACTGCAACAGAAAACAATTGTCATCAGGCAAAGCACCTTTCAAATACATACCTATGCACACTCCTGTACGTATATAAAGAACGATTTACTTTTATACACTGACTGACTAACTGACTGACTGACTGACTCACTAATCGAATAAATGAACATTTTGTACAATAAGACTAAACATTAAACTCATAATTATGAATTTTGTATGCAGATCATACATTTACCCGTTAAGACCACTTGATTACTGCAGCTGAAGCAGTATAAACTTGCATATGAAATGTTGGTTAAATTAATTGCTTTAATACGATATAACTGAAATTTAATCCAATTTAAAAAAAAATATTAATCTGAACTATTTTTTAATCCAATTACATAGTTTCTGAATTTTGCTTTTTGTATATTTGAAAAACATTCATTTTAATAAATTTTTAATATAATTTTTAGCAAAATTTCACAAACATTTTTATTGGCTTTTTTATTTGCCATTTATCCAGGTTTTGAACGCTTCGTCCTTTCCATCGAATTTTGAAATATTTTACTTGTTCGTGGAGCACTTTCATTTATACATACAATATATGCTTAAAGCGGTTCAATATTCTTCATTATAATGCTTTTGTAGTTATTCCACTTTTTATACCCTTCACATAGTATGGGGGTATACGTAGTTTATCATTTCATTTACAACATCCAGAAAGAGGCGTCAGAGATTCCACAAAGTATATTTATATATTCTTGAACAGCATCAAAAACTGAATCGATCTAGACATTTGTGTCTGTATGTCCGTCCGTTATGTTATTTTCATGGTCGTAAACATTGAGATATTAAGTTGAAATTTTGTTTAGACACTTTTAGTTTCTGTACGCAAATAAAATGAGTAAAATCAGTCAAGAGCCACGCCCACAATCAACAAATATTTATATATGTGCTATAAAAAAGTGTCCTTTTCACTTGAAATTTGATGTTCATTTATCGATGTGTTGAAAATAGTCGTGATCGGCTAACAGACACGCCCACAATAGATAAAAAACTATTTATTTACCACAAAAATTGATCCATAAATATGACATTTGGTGCATATATCCATTGTATCCGTTATAAATGCAAGTAGATTTAAAAAAAATTTGATAAAAATTCAAGTCCGTATCAATAAATAGACACACACAGGCGATTATATCTAAATAAAGTTCCTAACGCCTAGTGTTCTGAATGTTGCCTATGATTTAATAAACTTAATATTCCTTCTTACATCTTCTATAAAGGATTTAACAATGTTGCCCCCGGCACATTGCTGTCTTTTACGTTTCACTTTATAAAATTATTATTTTCCTAATATTTGTGTCACTTCTTTATGTTTTTTTCCGTTGTTGAACATTGAATTAGAAAAGGAAATAAGAATAGCATAAGTTTTGTTTTTGTTTTTGTTTTTGTTTTTTTTTGCCAAGAGTGGAAAAAGAAAAAGTAAGATTTTATTATGATAACTTACGTTGGAGGCTAATTATGACAACATTTGCATATTTCATTTTCCTTTACTTTACATTCTGTCTCTCTCTCTAATTAGAGGTAATTAGATGTGTAAAATGCCTTTTAATGTTAACTGTTATTCCTTTTTATAAAAAAAAAAAAAAATCATATGCTCTGTTATTGTTGTTGTAACTTTAAGAAGATTATATCATATAAAAAATTTAATTGGTACTAATGTTGAGTGTTGATAATGCTGGCTAGTAGTGGCTAATGTTTATAGCAAACGTTAATGAAGTGAATATTAAATTATTAATATGAACCTATGCTTGGTATAAAACTAATTTGAATGCATCACATTGTTTGTATGTAAATTACACAGGATTGCAGGATTGTGTTTTGCATAAAATATTTTAATTATAAACGTTTTATTTAAAAAAAAAAAAAATGAAAGTGAAGTAAAAACGCTTAAGCCTTGAGTCACTCTATATTTATAGGCAAAAAATGGGCGTGGAAAGTTACTATTACATACTTACAAATCAGAATTTGTGTAAAATCAATATTTTTTTGAAAATTAAGGGCATATTTGTTTATGACCCCGCCCATATTTGAAATGATTTCGTTATGATTAGGTGGCTAAGTATCAAACATCAATTTGATATGATAACTTTTATGATCCATAGATAGAATTTTAAAATTGTGGGCATGGTTGTGGTTTTAATTTTGCCAATAAAATCTATGAAACTTTCTATATGATTTCAGAATGACTATTTGCTGTGAAACTGTGCGTTTAATATAAACGGATATAAGTAGCTCGACTTAATACAAAATCTATAGTTTTTGCAGCCTTTGAATTTCTTTCTTAAAAAATGTCAAAGGAAATAACAAACTTTGTATATCTTCATGATCTAGAAGGATGGTATAAAAACGAAGTTTACTGTATATATATAAAATATCCCTTTCATCTATGCTGTGGGCGTGACAAGTTTATGACAAGGCTTTTTAACATTTTACAAACAAGTGGTAACAAGCACTTTACTTACATAAATGTTGATAGAGGTGTAAGTATGTATATGCATGTGTGTAGATATTCACTTGTTTACACACATACTAAGTTCTGTTTTTTTTTTTATACAACATTCATTATTAATGTGTGTTCCCAGTAATTAAGAACAAATATTATTTTTATGTATAAAAGGGTTGGATAAGTTAGTTAAGGTGTGTAGTGTCTATGCGACTGAATAAATAATTACTTATTATGTGCATATATAGAATAAAAATATTGTAATTTTGTATGAAATGAAATACAATCAGAGGCTGGATGAAATGGTTAATAAGAAAAAAAAAAAAAAAAAAAAACATTAACTAAACTGGTTGGAATTGCAATGTACACAAAATTTCAAGTCAGTGATTCTCAATCTTTTTCTTTTTATAGCCGCACACTTGTAATGATTTTCAAAAAAAAGAATAATTTTTTCTTAATTTAAAATTTATTTGTAATAAAAAAAATCATTATAATATTTACTATAAATATTTCTAAAAATTGGTGGTACAGTGTTTGAGAATCACTGCTTTATATTATATAATGCGAGTGCATATTTGTGCAAGGAAGAATTATAACAGATGGAATCTGTTTCGGCATTCATTGTGAATTATGCTTAGTATGGGGAAAAGTGGACAGGATTTTATAAAAACATTTATTCATTTAGGCGGACAACATATATTGGTCTAGCAAACTCTTTATAATGATTAAAAAATTATACAATATTTACGTTATGATGTACAAGGTTATTCAGTTATCTACATATCCTAACTACATGTGCATGTTTTAACATTTATATGTAATTACTTACTTACATACATCAAGGTTATTGATTCATTACTAAAATAGCTGTAATGTTATATTATGGCTATCTAGTGAAAGATATTTCATAAGCGGGTGGAAACCATATATTGCACAAGCATCTGGTTTTAATGATAAAAAATTAAAAATTTAATGAATTTGAAGACACGAATAACACTTGTTGAATGTGTTTACATGGAGAGAAGTTTTTACAAGCAAAATAAACTCTATTTGGTTGAGGCCAAATCTTAAAGGGAGGGTGACTTGAACCTCGCCACATATTAAACATGTTTTTGTAGCACATTTTTTTTATATATTATGTCTTCAAATATTGCCTCATATAAGTTGAATACAAAAATAGATTGCATGGAGAGACGAACGCATTTAAAGTGATTCAGAAAATGTTTCTGAATTACTTGGTAATTAAAATTAAATTTTGGTTTAAAACAAAGTTTAAATACTTTGCACATCTATAATAGTGGGCGTGACAGGTATGTGATTACGCCCTCTAATAGGGTATATATTACGTAAGAGCTTGAAAATCGAGTTTTATGGTGAATATGGTTTTTTGTAAATTGTGGTCGCGTTTGTTATTTGACCACACCCATTTTTGGCACAATAATAATTGGGATTTCTATAAATATATGTAACAAATTTCAAGTTTATTGGTAAATTTTTGTGACAGATATAAAAGTTTTTGTCGATTGGGGGCGTATCTGTAATCTGACCACGCCCATTTTTAACACATCAATAAATAAGATAATTATTAATACGTGTATTAAATTTTAACTTGATAGCTCAATTTTTATGGCAGATATACTGATTTTTGTTGATTGTGGGTGTGGCTCTTGACCAAATTTTTCTCATTTTAAATAGCTTTTGTGCAAAACTAAAAGTTTGTGTAAAAAATGTTTGCTCAATATCTCAAAATTTACGTCTATAAGAATGGCAACAATAGACGGACACCCGGACATATTGTCTAGATAGACTCAGTTTTTGATGCTGATAAAGAATATGTAAACTTTGTAGGGTCTCTGTTGTAAACGAAAACAAGAAGTAAACTCTACTTTCTTATATGGAGGGTATAAAAATTTAAATTAATCATCTGAAAGACACACACACGATTATGTGTAGATCGCTTCAGCTTATTATGCTAATCAAACATCATCTTCTGAGTGCTGCAAATATAATAGAAAATTTAATATATCGCCATCTTATGTGAAGGGAATAAACGTCAGTCTATATTAAGTTCTTTAGAAGTATAATTTTGTCTTTATTCTAGAATGAAATCCTCCATGATTGCATTTTTAGATTAGATTAATGACTTTTTTAGCTGATGCTTTTTAATCAAGAGTTACAATTAAAGATAATTATACGCTATTTTAATTAATTATTGAGTTATATACACGATAAACAATCAATATGTATAACAAGGCCATTAAACTTTAACGTCAGTAAGGTGGTGAGTGCTGGGCAAACACGGTCGTATGAAATATAATAAATAACAGAGAGCTCAACTGTTTACCACAACAATAATAGTAGTTGCAGTAACGTGTCATTTCCTATAGCGAATGCCACAATATCAACAACAACAAGATTTCCTTATTTTTAATTTTTCTATTTATTTATGTATTTAAATAAAATGAATATGTTCACGTTTGTAGTGGTTGCGTATGTGTTGGGGTTGGCATTAAATAAAACAAGAAAAGAAATTAATTTTGTACAAATTTTAAATACCCTTCACATTAACATACACACAGTAGGTGTGGCAGATTTGATTAGGTTCTCAACAAGTGCATTGACTTGCATGTAGAGTTTTACGCTGAATATGGTTTTTTGTGAAAATTGTGATCGTGTTTGTTATACAACCAGGCTTATTGATGAAAGACCTAATTATGAATAAGTATTTCAAAGTTGAATTTCATTGTTCAACTTGTGGCTTTCGATCGATTTTGCTTTTTGTGTCTGTAAAAAAATTCAAATTTACGATCGTTAGAGTATTAACAATGGACAAACACACAAACATTTATGTCTAGATCGATTCAGTTTTTTATGCTGATCAAGATTATATATAATCTTTGTACTTCCTTTGGGAGCTATCAATGGAATGATAAACTTATGCGGAGGGCATAATTAATGTTTGCTCGTTTATCGTACAAACACACGCACACACACACATGCTGGCATTGGAATGTGAATAAAAAAGTTATAATTACAAATTAAATGACTGCCATCGCATGGTTGTAAAACCGCACTATAGGCTACATGCGCTGCATGTTTTTGTTTTTCCTCAATATACTGTTTTACCAAAACGTTAATTAAAGCTAAAGGTCAGTCAATACAGTGTGTACCAAACAATATACCGGGAAAGACATTAAAATAATCAAGAGAGAGAGAGAGAGAGAGAGAGAGAGGGAAATGGATGGATGGATTGTACTGAAATTCACCTTTAAATCACCATCGTGATACAATTAATAATTATTTATATTAATATAATTTAATGATATAAAATATGCAGAACATTGTTCCCATAATTGTATTGGCAACAATAAAAATATCAATTTTTATTCGTTTCATTCTTTTTTTCATATTTTATTTCAACGGCACCAAGAAATCAACACTTCATATATACATTCTATCGTTTGTTTGTAGGAAAGTTTTATAATTCCATGCAGTGCAAGAGGTCCTATAAAGTACTCCTTAACATATTTTACATTTTGAAAATTTTCCGATATATGTAGGCCCACAGGCCTTATATGGATTTTGTACAATTAAAAAAGAAGCACACAGAGTCATACACAAACATATATGGCTCGTTCGATTGAGATTTTAATGCTAATCAAAAGTGATTTGTTTGCATTGAAGGTTTCTGAACCTCCATCGGAATATGTTGTACACGCCCCATTATAATTTGAAGAGTATACATTCTAGATGATTTAAAAGCAACCAAAAATATTGTAGAATTTTTTTTTTTTAAATTAAATAATAAACTTAGTATATTTAAACCCCGCTGTTGGCAATTTGTTACTTTTTCCGGTTACGAATTATATTTCTGTGGATCTTGCATTAATCATCATCCCTGACGATTCGAACATTTGTATAAATTCATCAATCCTAATAATATTGTCAACTTTACTCTCCGTATTTGTTAACACGTTTACTAATAACTAACTAATAGCATTAGTAGTACAACATCATTATGATTATGATGGAAATTTGTAATTAATTATTGTGATAATCATAGCTGTTAATTTTCATTTCAATCACTTTCTTTACAACAACACATTAGGTAGACACAGTCAGACACAGCAGACATTTGCTTTAGAAATAAACAAACGGAAATAGGTCAGGCAGCGAATGACTAAGAGAGAGAGAGAGAGAGAGAGAGAGAGAGAGAGCTAATCATTGTTCATAATTTTACTCTCACTTTATACAATACACACTAAACATATAATACTATGTTCATAATTGAATGAACGACTATTTTTTCTTTTTTTTTTTGTATCCGATGCCAAATGTTCTATTTTGTTCGTAATTTTAAATCAGCAATTATTAAGATAGTTTTAAGCATTTATCGGCATGAAGATGAGAAAAAGACTTTACAACCCTCAGCGTCTGTCAAGGACAATCGCTTCGATAAAAGCATTCTGCACACACATACATTTATACATATGTACGTGTTTACTGTCAAGCATAAATTATATTTTGTTGTAATTTATAAAAAAAAAAAAAAAAAGAAAACAACGAAGCATTATATACAAGTGCGTTTATTGTATGCACATACACAGTCATACGAGAGTACTAAAGAAAGTGCGAAAAGAGATACTGTGTCGTGTGGGATTTAAGGTATAGAATACAAAAAACATAACATTTACTTGTACGCTTGTGTTTGTGTTTATATAAAATATATATATGTTCTTGTTGTATTGTTTTTATCTCGTTTGTTTATACATTTTTACACCATACATATCATATATATACATGCGTATACATTCATATCTTATGTAAACGCAGTCTCTTTAAGTAAGCGGTGTAATAAAACGTAAATTAATAATGTAAAAATAATTGATGTGTGCGTAAATAAACAAAGTACACACACACACATATACGTACATGCAATAAATGTTCTTCTTTCGCTCTGTTTCTGTAATCGTGCTTTTAAAATGGATTATGAATTATCGGCAAAATGAAAGCTGACAGCAAACGCAACAGCGCCACCACCAACCAAAACACTGTGCATAAGTGAATGTGAGCACCGGTGTGTATGTGTGTGTGTGTGTGTATAAAGAAACCCTTCAGTGCCATTTTTATCCGTTGAGAGAATAGTTGGTGTAAAAATGTATAAACAAACGAGATAAAAACGATACAACAAGAACATAAATATATTTTATATAAACACAAACACAAGCGTACAAGTAAATGTTATGGTTTTCGTATTCTATACCTTAAACCCCACACGACACAGTTTCTCTTTTCGCACTTTCTTTAGTACTCTCGTATTGTTGTTGTTGTCTATATTATTATTATGTTTATTATAATCATCAAAAGCTTTTGTAGTGAAGGAATATAGCACCTTTGTGTATGTAGGTATAATAAGTATTTTATACACTTAAGTGAATTGTATAAAAAAGAAAAGAAAAAAAAAAAAAAGATACGGAAAAATATCTATATTAGAGGTACGCCAATTCTAGGAGACTTACCATCATTTCCCAATATGTTTTCCATGAGTTTTGTTACGTTATGTTATAAGCTATGTGGTATGTTATGTTGTTTGTTGTTATATTTAAACTTAATTAAAAATGTTTACATAAGATTAGAATAATCTTAATACTTTTGGAAAGTGTGACTCGCCTTCTTTTGGCTTATGATAAACGTTTGAACAAAACCAATATGCCTCCATACGTATTATTATGATGGGTTGTTGTTATTTATGATTGTTATTATTATTTAAATAACTAAGTAAATAATCTTCCTCTTCAAATAAATTGATTGTGTTGATATTTTTATAATCTCTCCATCTTAGTTATGAGATTATACTTAGTTTGTTGTTGTATTTGCTACATTTAGAAGGAAATCTCAGTCACTGTACGCAAAGTAAATATATTTTTTCATTCAGGTGTCCGTCTGTTGAGGGAACACAGAGTGATGGTAAAATGCTTTTCCATTTATTGTATGCAGATCGGTATTGGACAAAATCGATTGAGAGTCACGCCTGCAATTAACAAAAATCTCACACAGCCACAAAATTTCAGCTATGAAGTTGAAACTTTATTACTATTAATAGGGCAGCCATCGATTTTTATAATTTTTACAATAGCAACAATATTGTTGAATTAGAGGTAATAACGTAATAATAAATTGTGTCTTGTATTTAAACGCTATATAATTATGATACATATGCTCAGTTCGAGTGCACATGCTTAGCTTAGTGTTCCTACGAAAATGCTGCATTATTTATTTTTCCAATCCAATGCCATAAATAAGCAGTACATTTAGCATCTAAACAATAAAGAATGTGAATGTATGCAAATAAAATATATATATGTTTAGTTAACTGCAAGTATTATATGTTCCGTTAGCTATATGTTCTCTTTTGTAAGGAGACGGATCTAGATAAGGCAGAATAAAGGTAAAATGAATATTTTAATCCATTTCAAGTAGTTTTTTTTTTTTTTTTGTAAATTTCAACAATATTTTTTTCTTTCTTAATTATTTGACGCCTTTTTTTTCCTCAGAGAATTTTCAATGCATGTGCAGTATAAGGGTTAAGAAATGTATAATACTAACGTGTGCAACTTATGCTATACATTTATCATTGATACGATCTGTGAATTGAGTATTGAGAAACAATTTCTATGCTAATAATACAAAAATCAATACATAAACATATAACGTGATGCGAACTTACCTACACACCAGCTACTTCAGGTTATATGTAAATTGTTACACTCTCTCTGTGGTACACTTGTTCTCCAACACATTGTAACATATATGGCTATACACATATATATGCACCCATACAAACATAATCAATAACATTTAAATAATCGCAAACACTTTGTATTCAAACAAATGCATTGTAAATGCCAGGCTGGCTGGCAGGCAGGCCATACAATCCATTTACCATTCAGGATATATTTATTTATATATACAATGTAATCGTGTGTGTACATATATATGTGGTATTACCTTGTATGTCTATATTTAAGCTAATATGGAATGTTTGTTATTATGTGGTAAAGTTATTGTTGTTGTTAATGAATGTAAAGAGAGCGAGTGAGAGAGTATGAATAAAATTTGAATTGAAAGCCTTCACTCAGGCACTCGCGCTATACGTTGCAACATTAAAGGTAGATCAAAACACCTTCCCAATGAATGTTGGCCAAATTAAAGTATATCAAAATACTGATATCTTAATTGGATAAATATTTGAAATCATTTGGAAATTATTTACTTAATTGTATTTGAACATCACTTTTTCTTTAAAGATATCCCTCAATTGTTTACTTTTAGATTCAAAGAATTGCAAATTTTTCATTCATCTTAATGAGGAAATATATTGATCCTTAATTAATCCTGCTTTTTTTTTTTGTTTTTTTTTTTGCAATTGACTTTACTTCAATTAGAATTAAAATTCATTAATTCGAGTTTTGAATTTTATTGCAAGTCACTAAATTTTTAAAATCATACCAAAAACAAATTGTTACACTTTAGCATGTTTTGACTTTTACTCTACAGCAAAAATAATTTTCTTTTTTACATTTTTGATCTTAACATTTACGAGCAGACTGCTTTCCTTAAAAAAAAACCTTAGGGAAACTATGTATGTTCACCATACACACTCACACAATGTATGTAAATAAGTACTTAGTGCCTGGTCTTTATTTTGTAGAATCTCTGGTTTTACATTAAATAGCAGTTGGGTAACTGCCAGCTGTAGCCCAGTCATGGTTTTAGTGTAAACATCTGTATCTGTAGGGATTCTTATCTGGTTAGCTTTTCATTTCTAAAATTTGTTACCTTGGTTCTGGTGGTCTTTTCTATTTTCTAAGATGGATGTTGCTTGCTCTGCTTTTTACCTTGAATGTGTGTTGCAAGGTGTGCGTAATATTTTAAGCTTTAACATTTTTATGCCCGCATATATAGAGTATATGTAAAAGTATGAGAAGACGCTAGTTCGCGCGCGTATATACTAAAGCAGGCTTATGTGTATGTAGATGTTAAAGAGATTTTCAATTGTACATTTCTTTTTTCTCTCTTCTTCTGTTCAAGTTACCGTACCGTTGTTTAAGTGTTATTATGACTGCTTTGTTTAAGTGTTTCACGTGTAGTCTTAAGGTTGTCATTACATTTAATAGTCGTATGTTTTCTTAGTGATTATTGTTGTTGTCTTCAAATTATTATAATTTTCGGTGAAAATTTTGTGCAACATAAACATTTTATTTTGTAATGAAAGTGGTGCCCGGTTACTTCAATTTGTACAGTTTTTGAGATAAGACGCCTCGAAAATTAACAAAAAAAAAATAGAAATTTTTATGGGCATGGCCATCGTTTACTAAAAGAGTGGAGTAATTCATTTAGAGTGAAAGTAACGTATTTCCATTTGGGTATAAATATACCGTTATTCTTTTCACACACATACGGACGCACGGTCGTATTGTTTCAGAATGCTTTGCTGATTCAAAATATACAAACTTTATATATATATATACCTTTAGGACGTTGCAAACCCCGCTATACACATGATGGTGGGTATAAAATAAAAATGAATCGTGCTTTGTGCCATATTTTAAATTTCACATTTTTCCACATATAAATAGAAATGAACAGAGATCCGGAAAAGAGATAGAAGGTTAAACAGAATTGATAATTTTACGTTACAATAAAATAAAGTCTATCCATATGCAAACATTTGCACGAACCTAACATATTTGGCTTCAAAGCCGTGTGTCACTATTAATTGAAAACCACGTTGATATGATGATAAATTATATAACTTTGATTACAATAACAATAACAACAATGACCAAAAAAAAAATAACAACAATAGCAATCTTATCTTATTTATCAGAATAAGTTGTACTACATAATAAATGGCCCCCACAAGCATAATCATGCCTGTAAATGGTGGCGTATCACATTTGTTCATTTGTTAAAAGTTTTTTATATGTATGTATTGTGATTAAGTGAGAGAATGTGAATATATATATACCCATCTCTCGTTTTACACGGTACTTGTTTTGCACGTTTTCGATCTTACACGGTTTTTAAAATCAAAATAAAAAAAAAATTATGTAGAAAATAACAAATTTTGACTGCACGCTAATTTATTTCTACTTAATTATAAATCTGGGAACACTTCAGACGTATATTGTCATAAATTTGTACATATGTTGTACTTTGATAAAAAAAAAAAAAAAATGGGAGTTATTTAAATAAAGTACAATATTTTTTTTCTATGAAATTTATTTCAAATTTTTTTTTTGTTTTACAAATAAATTTGACTATTTTTATGTTTTTTATGATTTAAATGATATTTTTATATTTAATTAAGTGTATTAGTTACATATTGTGCTCCATAAATGTCTAAAAAAAGCACATTTTTTCGTTTTTGCCCGGTTTTTCCATATAAAAATTATTTTTTCGAAATACACGGTTTTGTCAGGAATGTATCTCCCGTGTAAAACGAGGAATGAGTGTATATGGAAATGTTATTAACATGATTGCCTTTTGTTATTATTGTTATTGTTATGTTTATTTTGTTTGCATTTTATTTGCCGGTTGTACTATCGCTGTACTGTTGTAAGTACAAGACCACGTTTATTATGTTATTATTGTTATTGTTATTATTGCACATACCATATACCCACCTATGTACCATATGCTCATTGTTTACATTTTACTTCAGTACATAAATTGTATAATTCCAGCTTTAGTATGCTGATGCGTTCGTGTGTTGTGGTCTGTTGTGTGTGTGCGTGTGTGTGTGTGCTTTGCTTTGCTTTGCTGTGCTGTGCTGTGATGTGATGTGTGTTATTTATATTTTCAACGTATTTAACTCAGAAATGTTTTTATTAAAACAACAAAAAGAAAACATTATAAAAATCTCTCATATTACAAGTGATCTGATGAGAGTACCTTTATTGGTTTGCGTGTGTGTGCACCCGCATAATAACTCACACTGACTGATTGTTGGGGAATTTTTTAATGTTTTGTTTTTTTTTTTTCCTTGTTCCTGTATAACAATAAATGATTTTCTTCTGCAATTTAATTTGAAGCATTAGTTAGTTTGAAATAATTAAAAATCACTTATCCGCCATGGAGGCTAAAGTGATATAAAAATAAGTATTATATTATGACTCTACACCACTTAGCTCCTTAAATTATATAATAATTAATTTTGGTTGTATCTGTATATACTATCTAATTAACTATCCTTTAGCAAATTGTAACAAAAAATATTAAGAATTGAAATTTTTTTACCATATAAAGACTTCCATTCTAATAGGACCGTATATATGATAGAGTTTATAAAATGGTTCATTTTCATTGAAGTTCCCCTTTAGCTCAATTCATGAAATATCTCAAAAATACAACTTGTTGATTGCGTATGGACACACAGACGGACAGGAGGACATGGATAAATCAATTCAGATTGTCATATTAATCGATCGGTACAAGTGAAGGTAGGTGTGGCATGTGACGTTTAAGAGTAAGAACTTTTTCCACTGTGACCGTGTTTCAATGGGGAGAGTTTTCATCAATAAATATCAAAAATTGAGAGCAGTATGTTGGTTATTAGATATATAAGAAAGTAAAGAAGAATGAAAAAGAGAAACGGATGTAAAAAGCAAACAAGAGTAGATGAAAAAAACGTACTTCAGAGCACCAAGTATATATAATCCGTTAAAAAATCTCATCCATCTTAAAACATTTCAACATTTGTTGATATTTGTAAAGAAAAGATTCTAAAATTTTATTAAAGGCATAATCAAGCATTGAAATCGTATATTTTGGCTCATCACGTAACAACATTTTGGAAATACAATAGAGGATACTCCCATAATTGACGTCACATTATTTACGTAAAAAGCTGTTCACAGAGTAAACATATGTGTTCAAATAAATGACAAACCAACAAAATATATGTAATTTTACCATCAATTGGTAACTGACAGTTGAGACATGCTTGTATATTTTTATATGTTACATGGAATTCCCCAAACAAGTCATCAATATTAAAAATGTCATATTATACCTTGACATGAACGCACTGCATTGGCCCATTGATGTGTACGCTCTTATATGAAAGTTTGCTAACTCTGCACATTTGTTGGGATTATGTTTAAAATCCTTTGGATTACATTCACTACACAATACAAACAATTCGTTAAAGTATGCTTTAGGGTTAAGAAGTAAATGTGTCATAACTGTACAGTTTTCGGTGTAATTTTTCTTGATATACATGCAAGCTATGAAAGATTTAGCATTCAATTGAATGAAAAGTTCCTCTTCATACACACGCACATTTATCGAACATACAGGCATGCACACTTTTTGGTACATGACTTTATTGCTTAACTGTAGTGTGGTGAGTTTTTGTTGCATTTTGAAGCATATGTTCATGTACGAGGGCAAATCATTAAGTTTGAGAGTTTGAGGATGTTAATGGTTTTAAGGAGGCAGTAGTAGTACTTGTGTTTACGCATTACAAGCTACAACATTAACAACATTTCGTTGTAATTGATTTGCCCTCGGCAAAGTGCCTACGTTCGAGGTATGCCTTTATATTTATGTATGGCATAGAATACTCTTTCGTAACAAGGATTTTTCTTTTTCAATGTCAAAGGTGCTCATGGTCCCATACATATATATATATCTTTATATGTATATAAAATATGTTTGTTGGTAACTTCAAATCAATTTTGTTTGTACGTAAACAAAATGTCAAGTGAGATAAATATTGTACAGTGTGTGGTGCACATGTCACCTATAGTGCCATAAACTTAATATTGATATTATTTGTTATTGTTGTTGTTGTTGCTGTTGTAGTAGTTTTAAAAGATTTCAGTATACATTAATTTAGAAGAATTTTGTGTTCAATGCTCTAAGGAAACTGACGAATGACCCAAATATGTATCAAATAAACTTTTGTAATATTTTGTTAGGATCACATGCATCTGGACGGCATACGCATTAAGCTAAATTGAGCTAAATGATTGAAAAATAGAAATTTTGTGCAGAAACTTTTAGTTTCTATAACAGAGATTTAAATTAATTTGGCCAGAATCGATTATAATTAAGAATATTATTAGTTATGATTAAATAAAAATGATGCCAGATGGAAGATTAACGCAATTATAAGTAGCTCATCTATTAATGGACTGAGAATTTATTGTTTCGGATAACATTCTTTTTTTAAATTTGATTTTTGAGTAGATACGTTTTAAAGGATACAAAAAACTAGCCACGCCTATAACTAAATAAATTTGATTAAAGTCCAATTCAGTTGTGTTTGAATCTAATGCTAAACCCAAATATTGTACACACACACACACCTATACATTCACTTACTAAAACTCAATTAATTAAAAACTATGTCTCCATAGACGAGAGATACCCCATCCATAAAGCTAAGTTACATCCCTAACCAATAACACATAACATAAATGAAGTCGTATACGTTTTCAGTACCCATTGTAAATACAATAAGTTTTGATGCGAAAATGCAAAAGAGATCAAATATCTATCTCACTCTCTCTCTCTCTCTGTCTGTCTGTCTGCCTTTCGCCTTTTACTCGAATAAGTATTGCTTGTAAATATATCATAAATTTTCATTGCTGCATACCTTGGTGAGAATTTCTATGTGCACATTGTTGTTGGGCCTTATAGAGCAATTTTATGACTTATATTTCATATGTTGGTGTGGCATAACGGTAAAGGAGACACCTGTATATTTATACAATGTGTGTACATATGTGGAAAAGTGTACATCTCTCAAATGAATCATTTGTAGTTACAAAGGCAGCGAAAAAAAAAAAATGTTAAAAGTGTAAAAAAAAAAAACACCACCAACAGCAGCAGCAACAATAACAACAACAATGATTTATGACACAAAGCATTTGTGTATACGTTATTTAGCGTGTGTATAAAATGTGAAATATTGATATGTGAGAAGTGGACCAACACCATTACCACCAACCACCACCCCCACCACTACTACTATTATCATAGCAAACAAACACAATTGTACAAAATACATATTCACCTGCATAGTATGCATATAAACATTGAGATAAATCATTGCAGGCAAGTATTTATGTATATATGTATAGTGTAGAATAATGATTATGCGGGTTTTGGTAGCAACGAGTGAAAATGTTTCACTTCCTCCATATCCATATGTCTTTCTCACTCTGCGGCAAGATAAATAAGGAGGCAGAAAGAGTAAAATGTTCTCTTAATGTTGTTGTTTAGCAGCATATGTGACCACGTTAACTGCTTTTCAAATATTCACCAAAAAAAAAAAAACAAAAAAAAGCTAAATAAATATTTTCCCTCTCTTCTATTTTCTATGCTCTGCAAACGCACACATATTGCATACACAAAAACACATTGGTCAGCTTTTATTATGTATTGGAGCATACACATACACACATACACGTGTATAAATATTCTTTTGTTATGTTTTTATTAATTTCATTGTAACGGTTCTATTTATACCTAGAAAATATATGACCGACAGTGTGGTAGTAATTGTACCTTAGCTTACATACATATGTATATTCACTTATGTTCATCATGATAAAAAATATATATATATATATACATCTAAACATTTTAGTTACATATATATATCATATGGCTTCATGGCCATTTGGTTGGTATTAGTTACATTTGTCCGTTCATTTGTTATTTGTATATGTTGGATAGCCATTTGTTTATGTTTAGTCATTTTTCATTCATGCATTTAAAAAGCAGTATAAGGACCAAAACAGCGATGACCAACTATTCTGCTACAAAATATAGCCGAATAAACAAAGGAAAACTTAACACAAGTAAAAAAAGATCTACATTAGGCGTATGCCAAATCTAGCATAATCACATTGGAAAAACCATGTTTTCAACAATGTTCATATGTACATGTATATAGTAGCAGAGAAATCGAATCCAATTACTTTGACTCATACTTTCTTAATAAATACTTTGTGGACAGACACGCCTTTTTTAGCATACAAATTTGTACAAAAGGATGCCAAACCAAATTTCTGGTCTACAGTGTGCGGGTTATTAAGTGGACTTATACGAAATTAACTTTCAAGTACATTTTAACGATGTCAGAAGAGGCAAGTAATATGAAGAGATTTTTTTAAATATGACAGCATAATAATTCAAGTGTAATGCAAAACTTTTAAAAAAATCATACAAATTTATACAAAAGCAAACATGCACCGAAATCTGTATATTGCTCATAGTAAATATCAAACTATAGACAAAATTATCTCTAAAATTATTGATTTTGATCAAGAACATTTTATTTTTGATGTGTGTGACTTAAGCCTTTTTACAACAAATATCAATATACTCCCATATCAAGAGTGTTGGTATGATAAAGTGTAAAAAAATGAAAACAATAGCAAAGAAAATGAATTCTTGTGTCTTCCCATATAGATTGAAGCATGCATGTGCATGCATGAATTGAAGCGACTTGATGTGAATGAGGTTAACATTTTGCCTAGAGTTGCAATTTGCGACAAATTGTTTTTCAATTGATTATGAACATATTTTTGTGATGGTATTTAGTTATAATGAGTAATGGCTAGAGTAACAAAGAGGGAGAGCGAAAGAGAATTGTTTTGAAAAGTTTTAATAAGAATTACTACTTATAGAACGTTCTTTCTCTCTCTGTCATTCTTATATACGTTATGACTTCACATTGATCTGTACTCGTTGACAAAGCAAAGTAACGGCAATGAAAAAAATGTGCCAATTAGTGAGAGTGATGTCCGACTTTGTAGTTTGTAGTTTGGCAGAATTATTCACTTGACATTTTAATGCAGAGAAACGACTATTTATATCAATAATGGCACACACAGCGTAGAAAGCAAGAAGAAATATTGGTTGTATAACAATGATCATGTGTATGTGTGTGTGTATGCATTAGTGGCAGCAACAGTAGTCTGTCATAAAAGAGAGCAAATTGTGAAATGCAATCGCATTAATGTCACCTTAGTGTCGTTTAACATAACAAACGCTTTGATTCCCTAGTTAGGAGAGAATAGTGAAAGAAATTAAGACGTAGCTTACAAATGAACAATGCAATGCTAACCTGATAATAGATGAAGAATGTTATGACCAGGAAGGACTGTGAATAGACTGAGAATGACAATAATTCGTTTGTGTGCTGGTAGTCAGTCTTTGATATGTCAAGACTCCTTCTATGATGATGACTCCTCTTACCAAAATTTCAAATGTTATACTATCGTTGTTGTTGTTATTGTCGTCATTCATATCATTCATTAGCCCAAACTAGTTAGTCAGCTTAACGTTGCCACGAGTGAAATAAAACCGAATCGTATCAGACATCAGAGCATCATATTAGAGAGTAATTTATTGAAAACACACACATACAACGTAACATATATGATAATGAAAGGAAAAAGTAACGATAAGAGAAATGATTGCCACGAAGAGCTTTAAATGTTTTAATTAGTTGAACTGCAACTTACACACTGTTCTAAAGAATATTTGATTTTCCAATTATTGCAGTTTATAGTTTATTTATGAACAAATTGCTCAAGTTGACTGTAATGAGTATTGTGTGAGACATTGACAATTTACTTCAGCCCGCCACATGTTGTCAGTGAGCGAGGCTTATAGAAAAATTCATTGATTGCACTCGTCCTCTTAAACAATCACTTCATATTAATATATGTCAGTTATTGGTTATTATTTATTTTATTATTAAATACTGTTGTTATTGTTATTATTACTATAATGATACAATTTGTTATAAACACAAAATCACAAATGCGATCCTTTCTATATCTTGAAAATTTTAATTGAGTTCCGGTCAACTTTACGTTGCATCACCATGACAGACAATAGTTGAGAGCGGGGGGAAAAAGGCTTCAATTAAGGGAGTTGTGAAAGTGCGTATGTTTGTAATGTTTTATATTTAGTTAAAAATTACTTTTTAGTATTGTTTGTGGTGAGCGCGTGCTTCCCCTTGCCAGTATAGGTCTTAAGAAATTTTATACTGTTGTTTGCTGTAAATAATTCTCAGTCGTGTTTTCCGAATTTTAATTGGAAAACTTTCAAATTAATATACATATACATGCACATGCACACGCACACGCACACAAATAAACTCAAAACATATTGTTGCCTTTCAACAATACAACAAAGCAAAAACAAAACAATGTAGCGTAGTGCTGCATCCAATGGAAACTGGTTAACCAAAATTCAAGTTTAAGTGTTAAATACAGAAGAAAACTAAACATCTTGCATTGTATGTAAAATATATTTTGTACATATGTCCCATATATATATAAGTATAGGGGTTCCGAAAGGAATTTCTTTATGGTAAAATTCTTTTACATTTAGATTATAATCAGACTTATTATATTAGAATCCTTATATGATAAAATCTTACTTTGCAAAAAGATTTTACAGAAAAGCAAAATTAATCTTTTCTTTATACATTTTAACGGTATATGGATAATAGAAATTGAAACAGTCATTCGGAATATGTATTAAAAAGAAAATCATTCGGTTTAATAGAAGAATTTCTCAATGCATATGTTTGCGTGCATGTTTAAACTTGTCCAAATTTGCATACTTTTTTAAAAATTTTTTATTAATCTTGAACTATTAAGTACTACTCGAACTACTTTAGAATTTATTTAGTTTTAGGATGGACCACAGTAATCTGAAAAATAGAAACGGGCTCATTTTTGTGTCCATTTAATATCTCAACAGGATTAGTTTTGGACATGGCACATATCTTCAACCATTAAGAAAGATTTATAATTCCTTTTGAGTGTTACAAACTTTTGTATAAAATCAATATACCCCCATATCATTGTGATAATGATAGGTGTGATAGTTTCTTTACTTTTTTAAACATTTTTATCTTATATAAACATTTTTAAACATTTTTATCTTATATAAATAGTACGAACATAGAGATGGACTTCTGGACACAGTTATAATGCAATAAATATCTCAGGAAAAGGGTTTGTACATAATTCATATTATATTAAATTCATTTTAACCAAAGTTAAGACAATGTATAGAAAAACATTTGTCCTTGTCCTCTACTCGTTGATGATTATTTACAAATATTTACTTTCACACAATAAATATTGTAATAAATTGTTGTCGTTGTAAATATTTCCCCTTTCCCTCTCTTCATATTTAAATATTGTACGTATACAGGGTAATGAAAAAATATGAAAACCTTTGAATCAAATTTTTCGATACAAAAGTTGCGGGATTAGAAGAGAGAAGATTCCATCCTTGCGTCTAAGAAATTTTTTTATATGAAATAATGACATTGCGGGAGAGCTTTTCCTCACCCTGTATATATAAATGAAATATTTCTAAAACTAAAAAGAAATGTATATTCTTAATATAATTGTATGCTTGAGTGAGTTGAGTGAGGAGTGTACAACAACACAAGTCATAAAAATTTGTTTACACTCATCACGTAAATTGATATTTACACTTAAAATGTAATTTTTGTTGAATGACAAAATTGTGTTGGGACCATTGCCTTTCTCTCTCCTTCTCGCTTGTTCTCAATAAATTGTTTACTCTTGTGTCAGCAAAACATGCCAAAAATGATTACAACTCTCTTTTTCGAATACAGTCATACACAAACACATACAATGCAAATGTAGCCACAGCCGTCCATAAAATATATATTTGACATTAGTAATACAGCCAGTTCCCAACTGAATAAGAACAAGAAAAAGCATTTTTTTTTTCTAAAAACAATTTTCAGTTCAGAAACAAACTAATAAAGAATATCTATGTTATGGACGTAGCAAGTAAAATAAACAAAGTCAGAAGAAAAGTTGCGGGAGAAGGGTAAAAAATGAAAGAAAATGAAAATTAGTTTAAGAAGTGCCAAAAAAATGTAAATAAATTTAATACAATAATATTTAATATATAATATATGTGGGTGCGATTTTTTGCATAAATGATTGTAACGTAATAGGGAACTGTAATAAAAAACTGAATTTGCTTTAGGTTTAATTTGAGAAACCCTTACTTGACACGTATACAATGGTATAATGTGTACAAGCATAACACTTTAGAAGTCGAATTCAGAATAAATATATATTCTCTATCCGTCGGTATGTCCATCTGTTGTTGGCCCTCACACGTTCGTAAATTTTGAGATATTGAGCTGATACACACATTGAGACTTAGTGTACGCTAAATGTTTTGTATATTGAGCAACATCAGTCAAAAGACACGCCCAAAAATCTATATATTTGCCACGATTATTGTACAAAGTTAAAATTTTGTATATAAAATCCATTCAACAATGGCATACTCAGATAACAGACACGCCCACAATTTACAAAAAAATGTCATTATAAGTTAATACGAAACACATGCACCATTAGATTGCCACAGATGTACCAGTTGCGCCCGCAATTTGTGTAATAAGATTTAAGATTCTCTCTAAGTTGATTTTAGTTGTCTCTCTTGTGGTAGGGAGTGTCCTAAGTGACCTCTTAAAAATAAAATATAAACATGAAATATTCATGTTCTTGTAAAGAAGAGAGAGAAATGGTGGGCAACACATCAACATAAACATTTTTATTTCCATTGCTGCCATACGGTTGCTTTGTATTTGTCATTGTATTGTCCATTTTTTCAGGGCTTGCTGTTCTTACTACATACATATATACACACACAGAGCTAAAATGTTAATTTTATAAGCTTGTGGTGATTTATATAAACGAAAAAGTGAGAATTTAACAGTTAGTTGAATAATGAATAAGGATTGAATGACTTTTTCTGCCTATTACACATTTTGCATATTTTATCTTTTATAAAAATGAAGAGTTTGATTTAATTCAAACATGTTTTTAAGACTTGGCAGATTTTTTTTTTTTTTTTTGGAAACAAAATTTATATTATTGTAAAAAAAATTAAGTGAAAGCTTCATTTGAGAAATGTTCTCTAAAGAGTGAAATATCACAATAGAAGAAGAAGCACAAAAAAAGATAAATATTTGATTTATATTTAATGCAATAAATACTTGCACACAATATCAACATTACGTAGAAGAAGGGGTAGTAGCAGAGAGTAAACATTGACAGTTTTATTAGGTGTTACACAAAACAATGTCACAATATATTGTAAGAGAAATAAATGCAAATATTTTAATATTTACTGATGTATGCACCTACAAGGCACACAATGTATATTCTACTTTTTTTATATACATATTTATATATTGTGCAAAAAGAATGAATGACTTTTTGGGTCAATTCACATATAAACCACAACAAATTTTGCTTAACAATATTATTGTCCACTTCTCTCTTTCTCTCTGTGTGTTCTTAAACAAATCATTCCATTCATAAGATATAAGAAATGAAAATGTTATAATCGATTAAACTGAACTATTTAATACCCTACAACACTTACTTTTAACATTTTTATTTTACTATAATTTTTTTTGGTTGTACGTGTCGTATAAGTAACTTTGTGAACAATTTTTAAAGTTGAGAAGGTTTTAAAAATTGTCCAAATCGGTCCAAAATTAGAACATTTTTAGGTAAACTAAGTGTTATTTATTAATTTTTAGTAAAAAAAAATTCAAAAAAATGCTATTTGTGCATTCTCGATATGAGTTCGTTGCTCCCTTTACAAGACTCAAAAGGAAAGGTTAGTGAGCGCGCAAAGTATATGAAATATATTTTTGATTAACTATTTTTGATTAAAAAAATTTAGAATAACAATATTTTGCCTTATAAAGACTTCAATTATAATGGAATGTTATATGATAAGGGGTTTTAAAAATGCTCCGATTCGGTCTGTTACTAACTTGCTTGCAAATTTACATAGACAGACAGACAAACACTGTTACATCATTACAGATATTGTATCTAAATCTGAATCGATTGATCTTAATTGAAGCTAGATGTGATATTTGCCATTTAGAAGTTACAAACATTTACACAAACTTACACCTTTTTCACAAATGGTACAAAGTATGAAAAATAATATGAAGTTTTTTGTTTTTTTTTTAGATGCATGTGTGTTACATTTCTCAAGTCAATGATTTTTAGGCTAGAAGATGTATGTTTTTCTTCTTGTTGTTGTATTTGTATCCAAATGTTACAAATTTAAAACATTTCATTTGAGTGTTAATAGTTTTGTTGTTGTTGCTGTGGTTAGTAACTTATAGTTTCCTGCTCTCGCTCTTTCGTATTCAATTTTACATTTTGTCATGTAAAGGAAACTACGTGCAAAGATATATTCAGTAAGTTGAATAAAATATTAAGATCGGTTTTATGCGACTACTGCTCACCTCCCACAATTTATGCTACACTTTTAGTTAAGTTGGATGAGTATAGTGCGTATTATTGTCACATGTGTAAGTGAAAGGTTCAAATTATTAAGCTTTATTAAGCTTCTTTACGAAACTGTATTAAAAGTGTTACAAAAACTGAGAATTATCGTCGTATGAAGATATCGCCGTGTCAAATTTCATCGATACATATACAAAATTTTCATCATGGACAAACATACATAAATGGATTCAGTCTTTGATTTTGAGTCCATTGGTATAATTATAGGTATATGCCCGGCACTCACTGTTTAGAAGTTAAAAACAAACGCATACGTACGGTGGAGGTATGTATAAATTTTTCCTTTTTATTAAAAGTTAGTTAGTTTTATATATTTTTTCATTTGTATGAATATTAGTCTTGAATTATTTCGGAATAGAGGGTAAATTACACACCTAATAAAAACCTTCTGCATTAAATACTTAAAATCGTTCCACATACATATGGAAAAGGTTTAAACGGATCGTTTATCCGTGGAGTATTATACATCAAAGACACACATTTTCATATCAATATATAGAGTATTAACTTGAAACCATATACAGGGTGTGTACAGTAGTTGAGGTAGTTTTTTTTTTTGTCATTAAATCCCCATTAGCGGCAATAACGGACTCATTTCGGGATCGGAAATGATTGCATGCCCGATTAAACTGATCTTTTTTTTATTGTTGTTGTTATAGCATTCTTCAGTGATGAAATAGTATTATGAGTATTTTTATTGGTCTCCCGCTCAAGTCCCATACATAATAATCCAGAAAATTCAGGTTTGAGGAGTTAGATAACTTAATGTGGTCAAAGATATTTTCGGTCATTCAATCTTGTACCGTCATGGCTTTGTGTAAGGGAGCAGAGTCTTGCTGGAAAATGTATGATCTTTCCCCAGCTACACTATCAATCCAGAGTTTCACAACTATTTCTAAAACCTCGAAAGAACATGCACAACATTCCTTTCGCTTCTCACAACTTCTAAAACCATGAGAGTTGCTGGTCTCTGCGTCCTTTTCGTCCGACAACTCAATGGATTAGGTATCTCGTAATGGTCCTCATAGACTTTGAAAGGTTTTCTTCAACGATCTCTTGCACTTGTTAGACAAGTTCCGTATTTCTGGTAGGGCGCGAATATTCTCAAATACCGTACACAACCTATTTTATTTATATGTATTTTATGTACTAAATTCAGTACACACATATATGTAACAGTTTGTTAGATAAGATAAGCATTCATAGTGAGATACACAGAAAAATAAATGGATTATGAAAATGAAAGAAAAACATACTTTTTCAGCATCATTATAATCATACAGGTTAGTGGTTAACATATGCATACATGTTTTCATATGTTCCAAGTATAAAGAAATATTTACAAATACGTACATACGTACATAACGTTTGTTAATGTACTGGCCACAGATTTTATTTAACGTAGAGCGACACCAACAATGATTTTATTTTATGTTGTGTAAGTGCAGAGAACTATGTGTTATATGAGTTATGTACACTTACACACACACATGTATGCATAGTTTATTTGAAATATAATGTGTTTGGATTATAATTAGTGTGCGTTCGGTAGTTGCCAGCGCACATATGGTCTAACACCGAAAATTATGTACATACGTTGACATTATTATTATCATCATCAGTTGTTGTTGTTGTTGTTGTTGTTGTTGTTGTTGTTGTTGTTAATTTTATGTTAGTAAACATGATATTTGTTGTCAAAATTTTCTCTTTATAGATTTTATTACGCATTATGCATATTTCTCAAATATTTTGTTAATAAAACCTCCACCTTTGTTGAGAGTATACTTGGTCAGGTCAATTTAATAAATTTTACTATTTTGTTGTTCATTTGTTATATACTCACAATCACAATTGATGAAAATCTTAAATTTGAAAAATTTTAAGAAATATTTTGAGATAATAATTTGTATATGTCCGTCTGTCCATATATGAAATTGATATATTGTTAAAGTGATTGAATTCTCTAAAAGAGAACGATTTTAAACAGAGTGTTTTTATATGAAAGTTTGAGTGGATGTATGCATATAAACATGTATTATTCTTTTTTTTTGCTAAGGTGACTAGTGTTTGAAACGTTTAATCAAATGGAGGAAACTTGTAAGAAGAGTGTGCTTGAAATATATCAAGATCAACTTTCCACAACATCTTCATATCATAGCTTTGCGAAAATGAAAATAACAGCTGTATTTTTGTACATATACAAAAACAAACTCATACGCACACACGCTCTCAATTGCTACTACGTTCATGGCATTTTCGTCCATTTAAACTTTTACCATGTTTTTCTTCGGTTTTCTCCGTGGCTTTTACAACTGCTTGTTACTATGTTGTGACAGCTGCTGTGTACTGTTTACTTTTCACAAAAAAAGATAACTTTATCTAGTTATGTATAAATATAAAAGTCTTGGTGTTAACTTGAATTGATTTAATTTATTTCTGTGTAAGATTTTCTTCAACATTTATTAAAATAATTGTTGTAATTTTTTTAATTCCCAATTATTTGAAGAAGAGTAATATGTAGAGCAACGATGCCCAGTGTTATTAACGGTTTTTTCTGGTTCTCTTTATAATCACGATATGGAGCAAATTGAGTTTAAATTCTGTAAATAAACATTTATACAAATGTAAAAGAACACACACACACAACAACAACAACTATATAATTAAACGAAACAAAAACACTGTAAAGCTGATTATAATTCTTTTCTGCAACTACTGACATATATTTTTACGTAATCACACAAACACATATACTCAAAAGAGAAAGAGAAAGAATGGTAAATTAAAATTTGAAATTTAAGATGAGATAAATAATATGAGTGTGTATACAGTAAAATACCAAGAAAATTTATTAAACAAGTTAGAAAACTGAATTTGATTTACACCAAATTTTAAATACCCTCCATGTTTACACACAAACAGTGGGCGTGGCATGTATGTGATGATAACGCTCTCTAATAGTGTTACGTCTCAGATTGCAATTCGAATTTTACACCAAGTACAGTTTTTTTTTGGAAATTGTGGGCGTGTCCGCTATTCGAACATGTCCATTTTTGGCACATCGATGGATGGTATACCCATAAATATGTTCACAAAATTTCAAGTTCATAGGTAAATTTTTATGACAGATATAAACATTTATGTAAATTGTGGGCGTATCTGTTTTCCGCCCATAATCGGAAAATTATGAATATTCTATTTTAAGTTTATAGGCCAATTTTTGTGGCAAATAAATATTTTTTTGTCGATTGTGGGCGTGGATTTTGACGAATTTTGACTAAATTAATTAAAGATATATGTGCAGAAACTGGCGCGTGGGTATAAAAAGAAAATCAAGTAAGCAGAGTATAACAAAAAAACTTTAGAACTTGAAGTGCGCAAATTTTGCGACCATGGGGATAACAAAAACAGACGGACATACACATCTACATCTTATGTAGGTGAGCATTTAAAATGATAAGAGAAATATGACAAAAAAAATACATATACACTATAAAATATTAAGTAAGAATTGAGATGTATATCTCATCAACCTCATTTTACCATACATCGGCTATGAACTAGATATGAATGTATTATAGAATACAGCAACAACGCTGTAAAGTATATAATTCCACCTACACTACTATTATAACAAGCATTCAGTATATATGTGTCAATGTGACAATTTCGGTATGTTATCCATACCAAACATAACTACGCTTGGATTTACACATCAAGTATTTGGAGAAAATATTCTACAAATGTCTTTGCAAGCATATATTTTACATTTTAACTGTCAAGTAACAGTAGCACACAATATTGCATAAGTATGAATGTTTGAACATTCTGAAGAGTCGAGTTTAGATACAGTAGTTGTGGCGGTTGTAAAGCTTTCTTTGTCTTTTTTCTCTTCAAAAATTAAGGCTAATTGAGAAAAAGTGTTTTCCCATATTACCATGTCATGTTTTTTCTTCTTTTCAATTCGGTAGCTATTGTAAATTAAAACAGAATACATTCACACCTCCTTCTAAACCACTCACTCTAATAAATATCTTAGGAAAGGGTTTAATGATATTTAGTAGCAACAAGTAAAGTATGGTTTTGGTCAACTTTTAAATGCCTTTCACATTTATTTATTTTAAAATTTACGATCATAAGAGTGCCCCAAACAGACAGACGTAAGGACACGCATATCTAGACACATTAATCAAGAATTTATATATTTTTGTGGGGTGTCTGATGTCTTCTTCTAGATGTTGCAAATGGTATGGAATACTTTGTAAACTTACTACCTTATAAGCAGGGTATTAAAACCAATACTAACAAATCCATTTACACGTTTTCCACATTATTATATTACATTTAACTGTCATTGTTGGTTGCTTCGAAAAACCAAAGTATTTAATTAGTTAAAGACATATAAGCATACAAACACTCTCACTATACGATACAGACATCAAAGTGTATATTCTTCTATATGTAGTTATTTACCATGTATTGTAGCTGTTATTATTATTGGGCGTCATTCATTACGCTAAACACTTTAGCTAATTAACTGTCAGACAAATTACACTTAATGCTTGAAGGAAACATACACGCGCACATCAACCACACCCAACAGCCATAACAAACAGTCTCTTTTTCATGCAGGCGTTAAAATCCAAAAAGATTAGTTTCACATGAATTGTTTACTTTTTCTAGCCACCATCACAATGATGTAGAGGTAGATTGGTTTTGTTTAAAACGTTTGTGTAAGTAGACCAGAAGGAGGTGAGCCACACCCACAAAATTATATATTATCATATTTTCATGAATTATACAAGATTATAAACTTGTATAAAACTAACATAAATGGGTGTGCCCATGCACAACGTATTTATTATGAATTTTTCAATATGATTGGATAAGAATGCTTTACTTGGGAAATTTCTCAATATTGGCACGCCCAAATAATTAATTATTAATTATGTATTTTAGGTTTGCTTATTTAAATAAATTTGATGTATATTTTTTCTTTTTCTTTTTTGGAGGAATATTGTACTGAAACTCCATTTTATACAATTGTGAGTGATGTTGGGTATCTTAGATGTGGCATACACCTGATACAGAACTTTGTAAATTGTTTTTAGTGTACTGTTTATAATTAATTATACAATTAAATCTTTGTTTTATATTTAATAAATTTGTCAAGAAAAAAGGGTTAGCATTTGACATCGAAAGACAAAACAAATTTTTTTTTAAATTTTTAAAAATTTATTTTAAATAAATTTTTTTATAATACATTTGTTTATTAATTTTATTAAAATATATTGTTAACCTCTACTAAATCAATTATTCATATATTACATATGCACCCTCTTTCAAAAAGTTCCTAATTCGTTATAAGCCTCTTATCCGAAAATTGTAATAAACTGCAAGTATACGCATAATATGAAAAGAGAACACACATCTATAGAGAAACTTACTGTTACTGATATAAAAGCAACGCTTAAATCTTTCGCTGTATGTGTATCTATTAATATAACTGTACTTTTATGTGTTTATTTACTCATCATCATATATATTTATAAGAGGGTTTTGTTCAAGATCTGTGTGAGTAAAAGAAGAGATGAGACACACCCACAAAACTGTAAATATTCTTAATTAGCTTCAGCGTATCTCTCTACAATTTCACGTACAACATACATGATTTTTTTAATAGACAAATCATAAGAGTTACAAAAATGATATTGTGCCAAAACATTAACGACATTTTTTTTTTATATATATGGATAATATTCAACGCTCATCTAATGGACATGTTGAAAGGGTTTATTTATGTGGTATATTTAGCTTAGGTTGATGGCGTATGTATGATCTGAAATTTAAAATCAAAATAGGCGTGTGATCGGTTAATGTATTCAAACACAGTGATTACATGCATTATTATGAGATTTTTTACAAAAAAAATTGAGATATTAGTGCAAATAAGCAGCAGTAATTTGGCACCCGCCTAATATAGTTCATTTTTTTCTTGATTAGTTTTATTTTCTTGTCGTATTAGATTTTTTCTTGTCACAAATACTTTTTTTTCTTTTTTGGTTATATGTCATTGTCGTTGGTTGGTTGCTACTAATTAAAATCGTTTACATTTCAATTACATTCCCATTTAATTATGTTCGTGCTGTTGTTGTTATCCTTTTTCTTTTTCTATTTTTATTTCGTTACTGTCATTTGTTAAATACACATATGAAATATTTCGAAATAAGTAAACATGGCGGCCTAGCCCGACTAATTAATACCCTTAGTTCTACAAAGTATGCTACAAATAATTCAGTCATTAAATGGAAAGGGGTTCGGTAGGATCCAACTTTGGCATAGTATTATATTATTAGCAGATTTTATGTTAAAGTTAAAATATGAAAATTATATACTTTGAAGGGCTAAAGTGTGTTTGTGTTGGGTACTTAAAATTCGGCCTAAAGCAAATTTATCTTTTTTATTAGTCATAGTGTTGGTACTTTTACCTAAGACGGTATATGCAGAAGACATATCGTCAGCATAGATTGTAGTTAAATCAATATTAAAAATATTCTTCCCTTTTTTTACATAGAATTTTATTTATTTGTGAATAATAATTTTCGCTTGAATTGACAGATTTTTGTTCAATTGAATTAATTTTATTTTCATAAGTAATTTCGAACAGAAAGATACACGGGAAGTGCTGATCACTTCCCAAGTGATGTCATTTAAGTTTCATTCGAACAAATTACAAACTTAATATAATCATCTTAAGTGAAGGATATAAAGCAAAATTAAAAATTTTCTGTAAAAATTATATCATAAACATTTTTTTTTTATTTGCCAGCGCCCCGAACTCCGAGTAAGAGTGTCAGTCTGTTGTGAGTTTGTTATTTTCTTTCGCTTTTTTTGTTATAATTAATTTTCTTTTAACTTAAATCTATTAACTATCGAGTTTTATAAACATGAACTGTCGACCATGATGTTCTTGACGTCTAAATCCGGCCACAATTTGCATAAAAAATTGTTGTGTTTGTGTTTTTTTTTTTTTTATTGTAAACTGAAGTTTAATGATGAGTTGTTTGCTCGTACCTACATCGTCATAAATTAAATTATTTCGAGTTGTATAAAACTTTTGAACTTATTTTCAATTTGCTTTCATTTTGTTTATTTATCTGTTTTCTCTTTCCAACCTTTGAACACTTCAATAAAGATGATTATATTAATTAGCGGAAACATTTAATTCAGCATTTACCTATTAAAAGTTTAATAATATAAGTTTGAAGTTGTTGTTGTAGTTGTTTTTGTTTAATTTTAACAAAATTTCCCTTTTATAACCGTCAACTTGGGGTTGATGGCTTAATCACTTTGTCAAAATGTTTGCAACATGCAGAAGGAAATATCAGAGACATGAAAAAGTTTTTGCATTTATTGATCAATAAAAAATTCTAAACTGGTTCACCAGTGGTAAATAGTGGAGCAGAAATATTAACTATTTTCGCACTTGGTTTAATTTTAAAATTGTAGTAAAATCAGTACAAAACACGCTCACAATTAAAAACAAACACAAAATAAGATCAAAGTCAATTTTTTTTTACCCAAAAATTATGTCAAGATTCCACTTACACTAAATAAGTATTATTGTCAGTTTTAATCTTTATGTTATTATCCTAAGCTGGTAGTGACGGGTATTAAAAATTTGACTTAAACGTAATTGTAACCTTTTGCTTATAAATAAATAACGTTTGGTTGGAAATTAAATGAAATCTTTTATTTATACAAATAACATGTTCACACCATATATAACACAGTAATGACCCAAATTTCAAATGATTATTTTTTTTTTAAACGAAATGTCAGACACATGTACATTAATGAATATTTACTACTGGTTCACTTGTTTACTGACTAACTGACTGATTGGTAAAAGAGTTTTTAGCTTTAGGGCTTTTCACAGTCTTTAACATACATGTTAATAATTTGTTGTTGTAAATAGAATTAATGTCAAAATTCATTAAAAATTTATAATGAAATTCAACACAACCGCAATAAATCCCTTCTTTTTACATAATAAATGAGAACGAGCATGAACACAAGTGGAAAAGGGCGATGGGCACATTTCATTACATGGCTAAAAAACTCCTATATAAGAATGGACGTACGTACAATTAATTGTAATTGTAATTACGATTCACCAGAAAATGATTCGGGTGCAGAGAGAGGCTTAGTAGCAGTTGTAGTAGCTTAATGTTTAATGCCTCTAATGTGATAATAGTAAAAGCACCGGGTAGTAGCAACAACTGCTTGTTACTCAGTTAACCCAACCTATGCTCTCTAACCATATAAAAATTATATGCAAATCGCTTGCCAGAGAGAAGCCTACATAAAATTTTTTTTCTCAGTTTAATCAAAAAAAGCGTTAAATAATTACCATAGCATAGCATACCTTAAGGCTTACATTTTATTTCAAATACATGCATAATGTTTGGTAACGAATAGACAAATCTCATAGCATTTGCTTAAGATTTTTAACAAAATTTTCAATTATTTAGTCATCTATAATTGATTGATATTTTATTAGCTAACTCAGCTTTACTCATAGCTGAAAAAAGCAGAAATTTGCTCAAAGATTAATTTTTTTTTTTTTTTTTTTTAAAACCAATCGTAAATCTCAAAGGCAATAAAGTTCTATCAAGTTCTATTTTCATATATGTATATACTATACAAAATGCGGTTAGTAATGTTAGCAATAACCATCTAGATGTGAAAGATTTTTCGCCTTTCTGCTTAAATTTTGGTATGCATCCTACCATCTCATCAGTAAATATTTGTATGTGCACATTGAAGTGATGGTTGGTGGTAATTGCCTAAACATATTAGCTAGAATCAGGCGTTGGAAACCTTTACATTTAACTTTAATTAGTTTTTACTTATGTAAGGTGCGTGCCTTAGATGGTCTTCACCTGTGTTGTTTTGTGTTGTTGATGATGGTAAAATTGGTATTTGGCGTTGCGTTGCATTGCGTAGGTATTATTGCGATTAACTGGACCACTTAATTTGATAACATGTTGTGGCCAGTATACATACATAACATACATATGTTGTTCCCATTGAAAATTCCATCCAATCTAATGCATCAGCAGCTTTAGTATGCATTGTAGCAATGCCGTGAATACTCTTCCTTAATACTCTATATATATATGCTTTATAATCACTAATTTAACATCAATAATTAAATGCAGTTGCCATGAAGGCACTAAATTTCTCAATACATTCAGACATATATACGTTTTAATCAAGTTGGCAAAAGTTGAGAGCTGTTCAATTGAAAACTTAGCTTAAAAGCTTAACAAATGTGGGATAAATTGTAATAAGTTTTAAGAAAATTAAAGATGAAGAGGTTTAAACTTAAATAGGCTTGTTATGCCTAAAAACTGTTCAAGAAATCCAAAAAAAAAAAATTTATTTAAAACTTCTTCTTAGAGTTGCATGTTTTTCAAAACATTTTTCTCAATTATGATAATACGAGGTGTGTTCAAAAAATAACGAGAATTTTTGTTTTATGAAAAAAATATTTATTTATTCATCAATATCTATTTTGTCCCCTTCAAAGTAATCCCCCTCGGATATAATACACTTGTGCCAACGCTTTTTCCAATCCTCGAAACACTTTTGAAACTCGATCTTTGTAATAGCTTTTAGCTCTTTCAGCGATTCGCTTTTAATGTCATCTCTGCTTGTAAAACGACGGCCTTTTAATGTTCTCTTTATTTTTGGAAATAGAAAAAAGTCACACGGAGCCATATCTGGCGAATATGGAGTTTTGTTTTTGGCCAAAAATTCACGAACAAGCAATGAAGTGTGAGCAGGTGCATTATCGTGGTGCAAAAGCCATGAATTGTTTTGCCACAAATCCGGGCGTTTCTTTCGGATTGCTTCACGCAAACGGCGTTGAACTTGTAGGTAGTACTCCTTATTGATTGTTTGACCTTGAGGCAAGAATTCATGATGCACTATGCCATTAAAATTGAAGAACACAGTGAGCATAACCTTCACATTTGACCGCACTTGTCGAGCCTTTTTTGGTCTTGGCGATCCAGAATGCCTCCACTGGGACGATTGAGCCTTAGTTTCGACATCATATCCGTAAACCCATGTTTTCGTCAGTAGTTCTGCATCGTTATTAACTTCATTTACCGACTCCTGAGCAACTTCCATTCGCCGCTGTTTTTGTTCGAAATTCAACAATTTTGGAACGAATTTTGCTGCCACACGTTTCATACCCAAAACATCCGAAAAAATTTGATGGCATGAGCCAACTGATATGCCAACATCATCAGCGACTTCTCTGATTGTGATTCGGCGATCGTTCATAACCATTTCTTTCACTTTTTTCACGTTTTCATCAGTTGTTGATGTGCTTGGGCGTCCGGGTCGTTCGTCATCTTCAACGTTTTCGCGGCCATCTTGGAAACGCTTATACCACTCGTAAATCCTTGCTTTACTCATAGCAGACTCACCATATGCCTTTGTTAACATTTTACAAACTTCACTACACTTTATTTCATTTTTTACGCAAAATTTAATGCAGGTTCTTTGATCCATTTTTTTTCACTAACGAAAATCGCCGAGCTCGAAAAACACGTCTCACGTTAGCGGCTGCCACTTAAAAAGTAAACAATGAATATTGCTGAAAATTTTATCGTACTTCAGGGGCATGTGTACCAACATAATAAAAAAAACTCTCTCTCCAAACCCGCGAAATTTAAAAATTCTCGTTACTTTTTGAACACACCTCGTATGTCCTAGAGTCACAGAACAATTTATGCAACCAGAAGACCAACCAGCCTATGTTGATAGGTAAAATAATTCAATATTTTAGAAGCTTACAAGAAAATTAACATTGAATGGAGTCACAGTGTCGATCTCCCTTAAGGATTAAATTTTATTTAAATTATTTATTTTTTACTTAAGCTGCCGTTCTGCAGTTTTACAATCTGCAATAATCGGAACTTCAACCTGTGACTTTTCGCATTAAGGAATTAAATTTATTTAATTCATTGAATATTTTTCAAGCTGAGCGACTAAAAATGTTGTTTTTTTGTGTATTTGCTTAAATTTTAATGTACAATACTTTTGTATCATGTATGGGATTATATAGTGAATCATTTAAGCTCAAAGGAGGCCTCAACTCTCCTATTTTATTTTGTGAATCAGCATCGCAAATTGATTAGATCTAGTCTTGTCTGATCCATGTCTGTCCATCCGTCCATGTACATGAGCTGTAATAATCCCATGAAATCGGTCAAAGGGCACACCCATTATGCATTAGTATTGGAAACGAAGTAATCTTTAAGAGTTTTTTTTTTTTTTTTTTTTTATTGAATTCCTTTGTTTAGAAAGCTTTGGTGACTACATGGTGATTATAAAAGATTTCGCCTCAGTCAAATATAGATTTTTTTTTCATTGTAAATTCAATTTGTTTTGTAATAAAGGAAATGTTTTGTAATGTAAAGAAAACTGTCTAAAATTATATTGAAATCATTGTATAGTAAACTTTTATGGTAATGCAATCGAATCCATCCATTTATAAACACATCCCCCATTTATTATTGTCATGTCATTTGGTTGTGTGTATACGTTGGCTTTAATTAACGTTTAACATTCAATATAAATCAATGAGACCGCAATTGTGAAATTATGGTAATGGCGGTGAAATTTTCACTTGACTACACTTCACTTCACTTCCTTACTGGCTCCAATGTGAAATTGTAACTGGTAAAGTATTCAATTCTCTTCTTTCCTATTCTAAAATCACAAAGAAGGCAAAGCTTTGGTAGGCACATTCAATAAATACAAGATTAATCACACACACACACGCACACACGCGAAGAGAAGGTGTTGTCAACTATGAATGATAAGACATTTATAAGTGTTGTCACAGCATTTATTGTATGAATGAATGAATGACTGTATTGAATAAATAGATGTGTAGCATGTATGTTTGACAATATTTCAAAACAATTCCATTAAATTACCACACTTACACCTACATTAAGTACCGATTTTAACGAGTTATTAAACAGAAATGTGTAGAAAACAATGCTGCTTACACATACGCACAAATGCATATAAAGATTGAAAATTTATATTTTACATATATACACGTATGGTATATACATATATAATGACACATTTCTAATATGTCTGTAATATATGTTAATTTGTATCTTTCCTATTAACACTATATGTTGCACGAGCTTATTCATAGTTATTGTACTCTATGGTTGATGGTTTTATTATGTACTCATATATGCGCCAGCATAGCTTAACATGTTTAGTTGTTTTTCAAAGCAATAAATTATGCGCACGGTATCGTTATTTGTCATTGGTGCCAACTTTTGGGTTGATGGGGGTATTCACAAAGTACAATAACAACAACAACATTATGTATACAAATTTATTAATTGTTGCCTCTATTGGTGCGTATATAACAGGTATGTAACGCAAATAAGCGGCTTTGCTTGGGGTCAAGGCCTGTTTAATATGAAGCGTGTACTTTTAAATAAACATACCTTCAGGTCGACCGCCAAATGTACGAAATGTACGCAGATACATATTTTCTTACCTAACACTTCAATTTCAACATTATTACATATATGGCCAAAGTTTGTCTAGTAGGTAAGAAATATTTCTCTGTAAAGCATGTAGCCACGAGCATAATAAGGCAATTAGTTGGTTTACAAATATTTCCAACATGATTGGACAGTAAAAAGGAGGCATTGTATATGTTTAATAAATAAAGTAGCCAGACACTCTAAAAGCTTCTATAAACCGTGTAAGGACTGAGCTGGGCTGGTTGTGGTTTAAAGATAACTCATGCTTTTTTGTAAATGTCTTGGCAAGAATCTTTATTATAATTTTGTTGTGTTTGTTGTTTTTTTACACTTGATTAATTTTTGTTAAAATTTTTTTTACTTCTAATTAAACTTAGCACATAAGCTCAAATGTATTTAATTCATAAGTTTTGTAATTAGTTGGATTATAATCGTAACAAATTCTTTTTAAATATATAAAATAATTTTTTATATTCACATTTCCTAGCCTTTTTTTTAGATGAAAGATGACGGAATAATACAAAAAAAAAAAATAAAAAAAAATATATAACAATTCATTCATCATTAACTCGTTACTGAAACGCGTTGAACATTTTTCATTAAATTTTTGTTAAAATCGCCAATCCGGCCTCCGTCTTCATCGGCTCTTGTGTAACATTTAATTTTCATAATTGAAGAACCATTTTCAGCGCTTATGCACAAACAATTAAGTATAATTAATTGGATGATAAACGTATACTCGCATATATCCATGCATTTATATACAGGAATAAATATCCTGAGGTCTTACATTATATACATTATACATGTGTACAGGGGATAAAGCATAAATTTGGCAGCATTAATGTAAATACCATTGCAATATAAAAAAGCGAACAATTAATTATATGAACCACAAAGAGAAAAAAGAGAAAAATATGAAAAGTATTCAGAGAGAAAAAGCTTTCCAGCGCTATTTAAATTAATTTCTTACTTTCTCTGCACTGTTATGATAAATAACTATTGACATAATTGGAAAAATTACGTATAGTGAGTATAATAACGGGACAATATGACCACACAGACACACACACGCACACAAGGGAGAGGTCATCTACCCTTGTAGATGTGAAGAGTATTTAAGATTTACCTTCAAAACTAAATTTAGTTTTTTTACTTTTTTTTGTACTTTCTTTCATATTTATTATGTTGAGAATATATTAGTTATAATTTATATGGATATTTATTTATGTTTTTGTTGTTAGTACCAACACTAAGCGATAATTTGAACTCTATATCTTATAAAAAAAAATTGTAAATATTTTTGAATCATCTATTTCTCTTTATATACGTGTACATTTATCTTTTCTCTTTAATTACCCATAAAAGTCTTAAAATGTGAGCAAATTTGTTTAACTAATTTCATCCCAATTAGCAAAACTGTAGTCGCGTTAACACTTAAGAATAAATACCGGTGCAGGCTGAAGGAAAGTTCTTTCAACAGCTGGTCAACACATGAAATTCTTAATGGATCTCGCTTTAACAACAACTTTTTTACCATTTGATGTTATGTGTTATAAAGTATTGTTTTTACTGTTGTTGTTGCTTTATTCCTTATACTCTATATATTTATTTTCAACTTTCTCTTTGCATTGAATTTCATTGAAATTTTTTCTTCTTCTTGTTATTAAGACCAAGTATGGTACTTAGTACCATGTTCACTGTACACAACTGGGTATTTGTGAGAGAGATTTTGTTAACTTGACCACACATTCAAACCTATTATGTACAGTACATATGTAAACTGTAATATGTCGTGAGTACAGTTTCTAGGGAATAAAGATTCATTAATAAATATATATATATTGTATTATAATAATATTTTCTTTATTTATACAAAGTATTGTAATGGACAGAAGGCAAAAGAAAAGGTTACAACATTACATTCAAGTGTAATCGTAAATGTTTGTACAAATATTTCAATTCAACAACCAAAATTTAATTTCCATAACCCTTCCAACAGACAGACGTGTCTAGATAGACTTAAGTTTCGCTGCTGATTAAAGAATTTGTGCTTTTATGTATGCAAGGCTGGTGGGTACAAACCCCTCATCTTCATTCTATTAAAAAGTCTGACAGTAAATAAATCGTTTGCTCATTAATTATTTCCTTCAACCAATATAGAATTTGTTCTACGTAAAAATTTTTTCATTTCGTTACATTACATTACTAAAATGCCAAAATATTTGCTTACATACTTAAACAATGAATATGGTAGAAATTGTAAGTTGTATACTAACGTACAGATCGACAGTGTTCTTATCTGAAAATCTTCATTTCAAGCACTCTGTATACTTTTACGATTATACTTTAGGTATACTAAGTTTATAATTGCGTTTGCAACAGTAAGAAAGAGGTTTCAAGGATCTTGAAAGGTATACAGTTGTGTTAGTCTTGCAGTCGCAAACATTTTTCACAAAAATAAGCTTTATTTGAAGTTTAAATATAAAACCCGTACAAAGTAATTAAAGTAACAGAAGGTGCGCCCTACAATTTATGAAAAAAATTTAACTTAACTTAGAATTCGATTTAAAGTTTTAAGAAATATATGCTTTATATGAAGAAGCATCTTGTGAAGGGTGTTTTCGATTTAATTTAAACCAAACTCGTTTCCTTTTACTTGTGTTTTTCTCTGTGTGATATATTTGTCAACACATACCACACAGAATTTATCATTTCATGTTGCATTCAGCACTTGTATCATTGAAGATTAATGAGGTGTAAAATAATTTTTTATCTTCAACAACAATAACCACAATAATAAGATGACAAATAAATATAGTTTCCTGCCCTTTGTAAAATATAATGATTCTAAGTAAATCGTATACGATATAATCAGGCGTATCATGAGACATTTATCATGAGACCTAAGGGAGAGGGAAAGAGCTAGAGAGAGAGAGAAAGAGAAAGAGAAAGAGAAAGAGAGAGAGAGAGAGAGGGATAGTCTAATTAAAAGTTGAATTAAGACGAATCCTTAGCTCACTTATAATTGAAGAAATAAAGAATATAACAAAATAATATCAAAGAAACCTTAAAATAAATCAAATTCATTCGAACAACAATAGCATTTTTCTCTATAACCTAATAGTACCAGGCCCTGTTCATAGTCCCTAATACTTTGGAAAATAACACATGTACAGTAAATCATCAAATATTGCCAATGGCCTGTATGATGCGCGTATATATACACAAACAAACATATGCCTGCTCATACTTAGCTATTGATGACATACATGACTTATGTCATGTATGGATCGATTCATGATGATGACATACTTAGTAAATCCTGTAATTCCTAATCAACAAGTTTTCCCAGAGAAGGTAGACAGATGAAAACCTATAACACTGTGGTAGAGTTGATGGATATCATCGTCAAAGGGAAGGTAAACTTATCGACGTTATTCCAAATTGAAAAACTAAAAAAATTAAAAACAGAAACCTATTGAAAATGTATCGAATTGGAACATTTTTAGAACCTCTCCTTTTATAAAGATCCTACTATAATGGATCCTATAGCTTAATAATGGATTGTGTTAAATTTGGATCCGATGGAGTTATATTTAAAACCATTTTCCATTTAATGATATTTCTTGAAATGACTTATATGGCCATTTTTCGCATTACCTAATACAACTGTAGATTCATGATGGATCTAAGTGGTGTAGAGCATTAAATGGTCCCACTTTAATTTTTATATATTTAGTGCAAAGTGTGAAATGATCGTGCTGTACTGTACTGTAATGTGTGCTAATATATTTTATGAAATTTTGAATTCAATACTGAAACATTTTTTAATGTGTAACTTATTTTTTTTTGGCAAAGCAACCTCGATAAATTCGTTTATTTTCTATCTCCCCCCTCCTATGATGGGCAACATTGTTACGTCATATCATGAAAATTCGTAATAGAAATTCATTCATGTGTGTATTAATAGTAAATCCCTCAATCAATACATGTGCGGGGATGTATAAACATTTTTTCTCAATTTTATACATTTTCTGTTATATACGTTGTGGTAAGACCTGAACAACTTGACACGTTTGTGTGGGTGCGTGTTTTTTTTTTTTTTAGTGATGGCATTGATAAGCATGTTCATAAATTGTTTATACATATCAGAGTGTATGCGACGGTTCATTTTGCTTATAAATAACATTTTATGGTTTATTTATACGTTTTATGGATGTGTGGCAATGTGTATAAAATTCTTGCTTAAATGCGGATGCATGCGCTTGACAATATTTTAGATAATTTTCTTTTGTTAAAAGTGTTAAGGTGTTGTTTTTTTTTTTTTTTTGTGAATGTATGTGTTTTCTTCACAACAACATGCGGATTTTGGGTAACATGAAATTTTGATGCAATTTTTAGTCAGTTAACTGCCTACTAGTAAGTCTTGCTGCAGTCGTTGCACAAACTTTTTCCTGCACACTTTATCACAAATGGTGTAAACTATCACGTCACGTGTGTATATACCGACACTCATACCGCACACTTCATAACAACAATATAATGTTTCTGTATTTTGGTAAGAAATTTATTAAATTGAAAGAAAAAAAATTCACTTGAAAAGTTTTTCTTCTATCTCACACATATCCTCCGTTACGAACATATGCTCTTTTTTTCTGCTCTATTCAATTCTCAATTCAATAACGGCAAATTGGCAAATTGAACGGTAAGTGTTCAGGGGAGTTGAGTAAAGGGAGAATGCAAAAATGAAAACAAAGAGCACACAGGAAATCACAGTTGAAGTTTAACACTTTAGTTTGTTAAGGGAGATTCCGGTTTCCCTTATTTCTTAAAATCATGCGTTATAACCGGCACACTATTCACACATGTTTTTTTTACATGCATTGCACACTTTATTCGAACGAGATTTACCACTTGAATAAAGCACAAATGCTAAATGTTTTCTTCTTTTTTTGTTATTTAATGAATATATTTATTTATGATGATTAAATATATACAAACATGACACTTGCGTACGTACTTTGGTGAGGGAGTTCTTTTACATATTATTCTCCATAAACGGGGTCAGTGTCCGTTTGTTTGATATGATAATTGTCTAACCCGTGATCAAGTGGGGAATGTGTTGTAATTTAATTAGTTTACAATTACGATACTCTAGACATACAGTCAATTTGTTGTGTGTATATTTATTATGTACAAAGTTTTGTATTTTTCCCCTTATAGGCAGACAGCATTTGTGAGTCCATATGATGTTCTAAGAAAAATACTTCAATTTAGTACAAATGGTTTCAAATTTCAAATCAAATGAAAAGACTTGTATATTAAAATTTTGAGATAATGAATTAAAATTTTGTACAAGTATACTTTTAGTTTTTACATGCTTTGATCGCTATTTAAAATTGGCAAAATCGACTAAGAGGCACGCCCACAATCAACCAAAATCTATGTATTGTACACATAAATTTATCCCTTCCATAGATGGGATGACGAAGATAATAGAAACGCCCACAATAACAAATCTAGGCGTACCAAGGGTATTTAAGATTTACTGATTCAACCCAACTGTATAAATTCAATACAAGTTGCGAAATAGATTGGTGTAGAGTGTTTATCTAATTTCTCTTTTTAATTTTTATATTCTTTAATTTTGTAGTTTTTGTTATTATATGTAGTTTTTTATTAATCTGGCGAGTTAAAAACGGTTTTCGAATTACATACATTCGTTTAATTAAATTGTTATTTCCACAATTAATTTTAATTTACTTAGATTGTAAGTCTTTCTTTGTTGATCTTTTCAATAATCTCGTTTAATTGATTTTGTTGTTATTGTTTTTCTGTACTCACAATTTTTTTTTATGTGCTTGTGATAGAAACTTAATTCCCATTAAAATCATCATGTAAGGATCCGGTCAGTAGGCTTTTCAATGAATTGTTTTATAACACACAACACATTTCTATTTGAGAGATTTTTTTCTCTTAATATGAGCTTCTCTTTATATATATATAAAAAAGTGCAAAGTCTAGCCTCTTTTTATACTTTTAGAAATTTAAAAAAATATTTTTTATATAATTTCAGTTTTGCATAAGTAAACAATTTAAACGTCTTTCTCTCTTTTTCTATTAATACAATATATTTACGGTATTAATTTTCTATATTTACTACCTCTATGTGTTACATACATATACAGTAGTGTTCATAATAATAGCAGTGCTTATTACTACGATCAAAAAAGAGCGATTTTATCCAAAATAATTTGTATAAAATTTTAAAGCCTTCTCTTTATCCAACTATGATCTATAAGAAACTGAATTTATAGAAGAGTATTTGAATTCGTCTCATATTCTTTTAATGAAACAAAAAAAAGGTAATAAGCACTGCTATTATTATGAACACTACTACATATATACATGTATCACTTTTATGAACTTTTTTTGTTGGATTTTATGAAGGATAAATAAATTAATTTGATCATAGGCTTGAGCGCCTATAACGTTGGTAATATAAATATAATTTAAAACAATTCTCTTATATTTATAAGAATTAATTAGAATCTGTTCGAAAGGAAAACAAATGCTACATAAAGGGTATACCAAATCTAGGATCCTCACCTTTATTAACACCAATATCTCAAACTTATTCGAACAACTATGATATTTTGGCCGTTGAACTATCAATGCCATGTACAAAATGAATGTTTCTTGTATAAAAATACACGCAAAATTACAAAACTACTTCATAGAAACAGTTTTTCTTAAGTTTATGAATGCGAGAAATGATTTATACCAAATTTACGGTTCAGTAGTATTACGAAATAAGCTTTTAAGTAGAATTTAAGGATCTTAAAAGAGGCCGAAGTCAATTCAAATACAATTTAAGCTATAAAGGAGGCTTGATATGAACAGCTTTGTCAAATTTAATATCATATTCATACTAAATTTGCATTATGAAATGATTCTATTGAATTTCTTTTTCTCTTGAATGACTTACACACATACCTAGGGAAGGCATATAATATAGGACTAATTTAAATATTAATAACGGACCGATAGAAGTGCTTAACCGATTCGGCTTTGGATACTGATCAAGAATATATATAGTTTTGTGGGTGTGGCTTGCCCCTTTCTTATACTTACAAATGTTTAAACAAAACCAATATACCCCCCAAAACCATAAATAGTTTCAATTGAGAGAACTACACAGTATAAGAGAAAGTGTGCAGAAAAGTGGTGAGAATTGTTGCTGTGCAGCCATTTAACAGACCACCTATGTTGGGTATGATAAACAGAACATACAGTTGGTTAGTCGAACAAAAAGTACGCTAACAGAATCGAAATGCAATGCATGGCTGTTTTCTTGGTATAAATGCATATTTATATTTACTTTGACCAAGTAGAAAGACAACATAAAGAATCTTTGCAGCTTGTACTGTCGAAAAAGACTTGTAGTTTTATCCTGTTGGTCGGGCATAGCACATGTGCTTTAATTTATGTGCGGCTCTTTGGAGAATAATAGTGAAAAACTAGATCAAAAAAAAAAAAAGTATACATATAAAGTAATGTAGTAATAAAAAATACACGTGAAATATATGTAAATTAAATAAAACATAAAAACACAGTTGACATCAATTATTAATTAAATTACAGAAAATATAATGATTTGTATGAAATGTTGTGTGAAACTGTTAGAAAATTACTTACTTACTACGGTTGTGTGGCATTATTAAGGTTTAAGGTTAAAAGTGCAAGTAATTTCATTAGGTAGCATACTACCGTTAACACAACTACTTGCATATAATAGTTAATCATTAATAGCAATTCATAACTACTCGTTGCTACAATAAAACGAAAAAGTGGAAGGTGTGTGAATTTTATTTAAAAAAAAAAAAAAAAAAACGATTTTATAAAAACCCTTCCTCCACCTTGATGGATATTGTTTTGTAAAAATATAAATACCGTTTATTCATTTTTTATGTACATACCATGCAATAAAAACAAAACCGTTAAACCAATATAAACAATCAAAAAAAAATTTATAACATAGTTTTAGCTGTTACTATAAAACCAATATCATGGTCTACCTAAAGGTAGGTTAAAATAATAATAATAAAAACAAACAACCCTGAACGCTACTTTTTTGAGAAACAAAAAAAAAAATGTTTTCTTCACTGACTTTAGATATATTTATGGTACAGTTAATCAGAAAGAATGTTGCAAAGAAAAAAAATTCATTTCATTTTACATTCGAAAATGTGTAAAGTAACCTTTTTGGCAACGTTTGCTGCAGTATAAAATGATTCCATAATATATTACACAGAACTTTTCTCTATTTTTTTCAACGTACAAGCACCAGCAAAAGTTACAGTAAAAGAAATCCATTCATTTTTAAGTAAAGTTCCATAAATCGTTGGTAGAAGTGTGTGTGAATTTTATGAATTGGAACAATGAGTAATTAGATTTGAACTTTTTTATCAAAACTAAACGGAGAAAGAGTAAAAACTTCTAACATAATTATGTTTCTCGATGGCATAACAAATACAATCGGTAATTGATTGCTGTAGCTGAAGAAAGCCAAATAGAGCAAATTGTTAAAAGACAAATAATTTATACAAGTAGTTATAGTGGCATACTTTTAGTTGTTCGTAAATAACCTTTAAGTATAAGTGTAAATTTAGAAATTTCTATGAAAATGAAATTTTTTTTACAAAAACTGTAAGAATTGAGACAAGTATGGAATATAAATGGATGCATTAAGTATAAACACATAAGTATGCACGTTTTTACTAAAAAAGAAAAATTATTTAAAAGGAGTTAAATTTGGCTTCACCTACCTTTTAAATATTCTACACATACATCTACAAGCAGTGGGCGTGATGGATGCTTGATAATGTTCTCCAATCTGTGTATTACGTATCAGTTTGCAAGTTAAGTTTTACTCTAAATAGAGGGTTTTAGGTAATTGCCGGCGTGTCTGCTATATGACCATGCCCATTTTTGAGAAAACCAAATTCTAAATTTATTTTGTGTGATAAATGAATTTGGAATTTTTGTGACAAATAAATGAAATTTTATCAATTATGGGCGTGGCCCATAAATATTAGGCTATGCATAACCAGATCTACTTAGTGGATAGTAAACCTTAATAAGTAGGTCATAACTAGCCGTAAATTATTTTTAAACATTTATTTCACCTGCCTATTCTATCCAACCAAAAAAATATTTATCACTATCCAAATTATGTTTTTAAATATTTATAGTTTTGTACTCACACAGAAATGTTCAGTTCATTAAAAAGTCTATGAATAACCAGAAAACATTTCAATAATAAAACACTTTACGCACACAGCTCATTAAAATTTATAGTCTACTTTTAAATGCAAGCACTGAACAAAAAATGTTTAGCATAGTTTTTGGATGAAACAAAAACAACCACATTAATAAAATTCAAACTAATACAAAACTGAAACAAAAGAATGAATAAATTAAATTAAATGAAGCATAATTACGGTGCATTCATGGGTAACTTGCGTAAAAAGTTTGTTTATTTAAATGAAAATGGAAAAATTAAAGGAATTGTGAAAAAAAAATACCACTTTAACCATAATTAATGTATTCTCGATCAACATGTTAATGGAGCACAAGCAAGCGCTCTGTTAATCTAGTATAGAAAAAAAAGGTAAAATAAGTAAAAAAAAACCATGGTCGGTATAATAATGTGTCTTATCAAACAACAGTGATGTGCTTATTAACCACCAGGGACTATTACTTAGAAACAATAACAAGTTAAAAAAAATGTTAAAAAAGTAAGCTGAAGAATTTAAATAAAGTAAAAAAATGCTAATTTCCTCCAAAGGAAATTACAAGGAATTAAAAAAAAAATCCACAAAAACTTAAACCGAAGTGAAAACACAAAAGAAGAAAATAGTTCGCTTCTCAAATTAATATATAAAACAACAAACCCGAAAACCATTAACAACATGGGTTTGAATAATTTCCAAAAAACACAGCCTTTCCGTATAATCAACTGACAGCTTTAAAAGAAGGAAACGGCAAAAAGGAGAACAAGACGAACCCTTAGGTGTTGTGTCCTCCAGTTGTTCAGCAAAACAATGTTTAGAAATTAATTTTTTACTTATTTTTTTTTGTTAATTTTTTACTCATTTCACCACCCAAAGATGGTTAACATTATCATGATCTTTACAATCTACAAGTATGTCGACTAACTGTGTAAAATATAAACAAAAAATTGAAAAAAAAAAAAAACATAATAACAGGAAGTGCGCTAGACATTAACTATTCTAACTCTTCCTAGTAAATGATAAACATTACAGCACAAATATTAAAGTGAAACATAAAACGAAAGAATTTTTTGTGAAATTTCTTCTTCTACTGAAACACGATACTCACTCAAAATGTATGAAAAATTAATTATATATGAAACACAAGCTAAAGCTAAAGCACAGCATGAACGAGGACATCAATCACTTAAACACCACCTCAAACTACCCGCTCATCATTATCGTTGCTTTAGGCGTTACTTGCTAATTTGTCTGGTATCATGTATGGTTATTGAAGGTAGGATTTTACTGCATTTATAAATATATTCATATATAATGATTGCAGTATAAACATTACAACACCCTTGATTACAACACATGTTAGGTATTACAAATTTTTGTTATGAGTTTTTAGGGTTCAATGTGTATTTTAAAACGTTTCATCGAATATGTTGTGAAATCACACAAATTGGTTTAGTGTACGCATGTGACATAGGATTAACTCGTCAGATTTTTACTCGTAGTACTAGAGTTCTGAGTCTCTAAAAATAACTGTAAAGAAGATATGACAATGACCAATTCTTTCCACATGGACTAACTCAAGGTAAATGTTATAAAAAGGGGTTTTCCATCTAAAAAGCAAACTTGATCTTTTTAAAAAGTTTTTTATTAAATATATCATAGGAAAGAAACAATCAATAAATATATATTTTCTGAAAAAAATATTTGTAAAGAAAGGTGTTTGAAAAATGGTCTAAAGCGGCCAACAGTTCATTCATACCATTTTTTATACTTTATAAAGGAAATCAACCAGGAACTGGGACATTTTGCCCCATAAAGTTGTATTTTGGGGATGTTCTAAAAATGATCTCATCCATATAAAAATGAAATTTTCTTTTATTTCTTATGCTTAATATATATAATATTTAGCAACTTTATCAAAGAATATAAAGAATAATGTCTTTAAACATAAGTTAAAAGTGTTCAAATATATGCTGTAAGCACACATCCTAGCATAAGAGAAAGAGAAGCTTTTTCTAAATTCTATAAAGGTGTATGGAACATGTTGTTTAAGCATTTGGTTTTTAGTAAATTATATAACATTGATATCTAAAGTATTTTAAAGTATTTTAGATGTAAAATACTAAAACACAAAAGCACTCCTAACACGCATATATTACCAAAAGCATCTCATAAAAACACCATCTATATGTACAAAGAGAGGGGGGCATGGTAAAATTGTAAACCAACAGGCACACACAACATACACACATGTTACCACAGAGTAACCAAAAAAAAAAATTGTAAAACAAGCTAAACAGCAACAGCATCCAGTACAGCCCACATAGTGTTGAGAATTTTATGCTTTTGTTTACTTTTTTTTTTTATATCCGGAACCAGTAGCGGTTTGTATTATGTTTACGCGAATGTTTGTAACTTCTAAATATTTAACAGAAGAGAAGTACAGGGAGAGGGAGACAAAGACAGAATAATCGATTTAGGATAATTTTTTGAATCAAATAAAACATGTTTGTCTGGCCGTCTATTTTTTGTGTTCAACTTTTAAATCACATTTTTACATCCTACCATGGAGAATAATAAGTTTGTGCGTATGTTTGTAATTTTTAAACGGCATACGATTATACCGATCGGCTTAAGATCAAAATCTAATTTGTCTGTACGTCCATCCAATGTCTGGCTGTACAAGTTTTAATTACAGATTTTAAAAAATTTTCAATGAAATTTGATACAAGGGCGTGTCTTGAAGCAATTTCCCATAATGCACACTTTATTATACGGATAAAACACGATTAAATTGATTCAGAATTTTAGTTTTAAACCGATGAAAAGTGAGGCATACGCGCAAACTGAGTTTCTTTAAAATATTACACAATTAATGCAGGCGAGTGTTTAACTTTAGCTAGAGGATAGGATGCTGGTAATGATGATGATTATGATTATGATTATGGTTATGGCATAAAGAGAGATACGTGTGCGTGTGTGTGCGGGGTGGGTATTGTATTATATTGTACAGAGAGGTATACAATGGAATTGCATCATAAAAGTAAATGGTTGAAAAACTGAAAATGAAATACAAAATCTCTCTGCATGCATGTGCATGAAACACGGCATAGTTATGTTTATGATTTCCTCTGTGTATACGTATTATGAGTGTACGTATATATTTAGATATTTGCCTACGTTTTTTTTTCCATGTTAAAACTCTTGGGTGTTATAAGTATGTTGATGTTAGTTTTTTTGAATTATTTTTTTTTTTTTTTTTTTTTAAAGAATAACAACCCGACCATGCTCATAAGTTTTCAGTAATTAAACTGTTAAATAGTAGCGAGATTGAAAGAGACGGAGATATAGATATATGTACCGTAAAGGAGACGTATTGTGGATAATAGGTCGAGAGAATTTTAAGTGTATATGTATGCATATGACAAACGGGATTTTAATGTAGGTTGGGTCTGGTTTTTATATTTATTTTTATTAACACTCTTCTCCAACACTTTCACTGCTCTAAAAATTTACATGAAAACGACCCTGACCAGTATAGTGTTTTGCTATTATATTCAAACCACATATAGATCATATTCGTATCATGTTGCTTTGTTTTTTTGTTTTGGTGCATGGTGTAAGTTTTGTTTAATATGAAATAAAATAAGACCATTATGAATGTGTTGATCGTATGTAGGTTAGTATGTTTATTAAATATTCTGGAGAATCTTTTGCGGACACAATTTTAAATGAAATATTTATGTAACATAATAAACGTTTTAATTTTTTGAGGACTACTTTTCTATTTGTTGCTAACTTACGTTTCGTTTTATACAAAATCTTAAATTAAGAAATAATAAAATGTAATAAACCAACTGTAATAGCTGTTGATACTTTAGCAAACCAACCACCAATATTAGCCAACAAGCGAAAGAAGCAAACAAAACCATGTAAATATATTGCATAAAATGACAAACGATGGTACAACATCATGCACACACCTTATATATATAGAATGAAGATCAGTTTGCAAGTCGAGTTTTACGTTGGGTATGACTTTTTTGTAAAGTGTACGCTTGTTTGTTTTCTGACCATGCCCATTTTTAGCACATAGCTTATTATTATAATGAAAAAGACGCTGTTTCTTAACAAGTTGTGTCATAATCACTTTACTCTAAGCAAATAAGATAACCGAGAGGAAGAAAGAAAGCAGATTGGTAAACAGTTTTATTTACGCTAAGCTAATCAATCATTGTAGCTTTTATTCGATTGCAAACAAAGAAATGAAGGATTTTCCATTTTCCATATAAAATAAAGTCGCTATTTTATTTTCTTTTTTGATTAAAGCTAAAAGCACACATATGTTAAATAAACTTTTTTCTAAATAAATACAATTCTTCTTCTTCTATAGTTAAAGAAGTAAAAGCAAATCGATTACCAAACAAAGAAAAGAGACAGTCAGTGAGATACGAACGAATATAAATATTGTTGTTGAGTTCAATTAAAAAACAAAGCAAAAAAGTTGAACACTGAGTGTGATGTTATAAATCGTATAAAACATGACTTCTTTTAATTTCCATTTTATCAATCAAAAAAAAGCCCAATCAATGAAAATCGTTTTTCATTATATAAGAAAATCAACAAATCAATGTTTTCTCACCCACCATACTTGTATCAAACAAGTAACGCTGTGGCTTAATGAAGTAATCGTTCAAAGTAACGGTAAGTGACAGCAGGCAATCTATAAAACACTACGTACCTACATACCTTTACCTATTGAAAAAACACTCTAGAATTGTAGACACCAGATTTGTTCTTATGAACATCACTACACAATGGATGCAAAGGCAACCACAACATTTTTCAATACAAAGTCACGTTTCTAAGCAAAAGTACAAAGTTAATATATTGTGTATATAATGAATGTGTAAGCCTTTTTATACCTTTCTTATGCGAAAGGGTAGGGTAAACTAAGTTTATCATACGATTTGTAACATTCAGAAGAATGCCTCATGATCAGCATCAACAACTGAGTCTGCATGTCCGTGCGTCCATTTATTGATGGCACTCTTACGATTGTAAATTTTTAGAAATTGAGCTGTCCAAACACAATATACGTTGTAAAAAATATTCTTTGAATTAATTAACTTTTAACAATACATTCAAACGAAAGCCCTTAAACATCTCAACGCTTAAGAGAATAGAATTGTATCACTTTCAAATAAAAGGAAAAGTCATTATAAACGACACCAAAGTACATAAACGTAACAGCAGCGTTCCTTCTATGGTTGAAAGTACATATAATTTACTGATAAACAATACACATACACATACCCACAGTATCGCATACTTACCATAGACAATAGATTGTAGAAAATTCTGGAGAAAAAGGAAATTGTAAACAATGTTGACAAAGGTGCGTATAGGTTATTCTATGCGGCAAGTCTGCATATTGGTATATGGAGAAAAATGTCAATAGTAAGAGAAAAAGTAACCGTTCATATAATAAATCATCAACAGCACTGGCATGCAAATATCAAACAAACATCTGATGAGAAAATCATCTACCTTTGACTTATTTTACTACAATGTTACAAATAGCTGGCGGTTTTTATTTGATGCTTAGTTAAAAAAAAAAAAATTTAGATGAAATTTGAGACTTTTTCTAATATACAGAAAATATCTTTACACTTGGCGTATGTGTATTTAAATTAAAAGAATAAATTAAACTTGAACTTACTTATGAACTACATTGACATACTAAGTAAAAAGGAAAAGATAAGAAGAGGATGAAAAAGAAGTAAAGAGAATAAAAAAAGTAAATAAATAACAATTTGCTTCTTTGTTTCTGCACAGTGTACTTATTAGTGTTAAAAGCATGTCTGTGTAATAATGGATTTTCAATGTCAATAAATCCTAAAGGTGACAAATAATTGCTAATTGACCAATCTAGATATAGAGGATATGCACTTAATTATTAAATGATTTTCATTCAATTCTAATCTATCTATGAAATTTTTAAGCAAATTTAAATCATTTGTTGCAAGCGGATTAGGAAATTTCAGTAGCTTTTCGAGGATACCTAAATAATAGGCATAGCAAGTAGGTAACTTGCTTAAAAAATTATTAATTTTTTAATATTTGTTGTTTATTAACTAAATAAATGGTCTAAAAATTATACTTCGTTGGAAAGTTGAATTAATTTACAAGCTTCCACAAAAAGTTTGAACAAAATCCGTTCAGCCGTTCAAAAGTTATACGACTTTAAAAAATACCTAAAAGCAAAATTTGTTTGCTGAGGCATGCTGGACGCCTGGTATTTTGCTAATATTTTTGTAGCAGACATGATTTTCAAAATTAAGACTACGCGAATGAAGGTGAACTTGCTTGGCTCATAACTTGGGAACTACTGCTCCGATTTTGATCAAATTTTTTGTAAACAATAGGAAATTTCTCTAGCTTTTTGGGGATATCTAAGTAATGGGCGTGGTACTGTCCATTTGTTAAAAAAGTAGCTTTGTTTTAAGTATTTCTTATTTATTAAATAAATGGGAGGTGCCACGCCCTAATAATCTACTTCGTTGGAAAGCTGAATTAATTTACAAGCCTCTACAAAAAGTTTGAACAAAATCCGTGCAGCCGTTCAAAAGTTATACGACTTTAAAAAATAGCAATAATCGGGATTCGCTTACTGAGCGATTCTGAGCGCCTGGTATTGTGCTCACATTTTTATATTTGCATGACTTTCAAAATGACGACCGCAAGAATGAATGTGAACTTGCTTGGCTCATAACTCAAAAACTATTGCTCCGATTTTAGTCAAATATTTTGCAAACATTCGGAAATTTCTTTAACTTTATTAATTAATGGGCGTGGCACATTTCTTCTTTAATAACTAAATGGACGGTGCCACACCTTAATAATATACTGCCTTTTAGACAATTTAGATTGGTAAGTAAGTAAATTCTTTAATGTCTATTATTCCAAACAATGATAAAATTCCATTTTAATTATTCGAAATTGTTGGAATAAAAAAATTAAAGTTCTTATCAAACCTAAATGGATGACCGTACTCTTTTCTGCACAAACCGTTTCTATATCATTCTTTTAGACCAGAAAGAGTAATTTTTGTCCGTACGTCCTTTATAAGAAAAATAAAATTATGATCTGAAATGTGTTTTTAGTCTATTTAATTAATAATTGGTACACATATTAACAAAATATTGAGACACTGTAAAAAAAAAGTAATCAAAATTGAAGGTTTGCGATAGTGGATAGTGGAGGTTTGGATAAGTGTTCATCGAATCTTTACCAAATTTCACTTAAAAAGATTTTGCAATTTAACTTTTTTAGAATTGGACGTATGGACAAAAACAAGTAAAACATACTTTATTCCATCTATCATATGGAGAGAAGAATATATCATAATTAAAACATTTGCAAAATTAAAAGGAGGCTTTGGAGACTCTACAAAGTTTTGAACCAGCACCGAATAGTCAGTAGATCTAGTATCCGTTTGTGCGTGTGCTTATAATCGCACTCTGTCGCAACAGTTGAGATATCAATTTCAAACTTGGCAGAAGTGTTGGTAGCTTTTCCAAGTAGGTTGATATAGAAATTAAGCAAAATGGTTCAAGCGTCACGCCCACAATGCAACAAAAACTGAACACATACAGCCAATCTGAACATGTACAGCCAATCAAGGATAAAGGAAAATCATGTACAATCGAAAAATAATATTCATGCGTGATGGAAATTAAATAAAAATCATTAGTAAGTCAAGGATTCGCTTGTTTGGTTTTTCAAGAGCAGAAAAAACAAAAACAATCACTTATGTAAGCACTGTTCAACTCACTCTTTGAAGTAATTAAAATGCCTCCTCGAATGGGTTGGTGACCACACAACCAGTATGCATATGGGAACCACACACATTCACTTGAACATGTTTGCTGTAACGAAGCCTTAAAAAAGCGCAAAGAATAAAAAAAAATGATGAAAAAATATAAAATGTTTACGATATTGTTAACGAAGATAAAACCCTGTACAACAATACTGGTACATAGTAGAAACTGCAATAAAATATAATATTCATGCAGGGTTGTATACATAAATGACCTATATAAACATATGTAAATAAATGTATACAATGAAAAACTACTCGAACAATTCTACGGGCTTTCACTTTCGTACAGAGTAAGGAAGAAAATGCAATTTTTCTAATGGAAACTCTAACCGCATACTGATTGATAGATATTTACCATCCGAAGAACATTACCTAATGGAACGGTTTTGTAGAGTTTTTTTTTTTTCCTTCTTAAGGTTTGTTTCGTTATTTAGCTTTGGGGTTAACTATCAATAAATGACTAGACAAGTAAAGGAACTAAACTTGGTTTAGGCAAAATCTTAAATACGCTTCACTTATATACGAGTATATAAAGAAGCTAAGGAAAAGTTAAACACCTGATTCTGCCCTTTAACAGTGCACATCGAATTGTCTGCAAAAAAGGGTTTTTTTTGTAAATTGTGGGCATATCTGTTATCCAACTTTGTCAATATATATATTTTATATAACGATGGATGCACTAACTGTACATACGAGTATGTGAGTATAAAATATAAACTTTCTATGTAAGTTTTTAAGATTGTTATAGTAAAGAGTTTAAAGATCCTTAAATTATTTTTTTATTCTTTGGGCAGAGATTTGAGTAACAAATTATAACATGATGCATTCCTAAAATAAGAACGATTGGGAGACATTTTTTTTTTATATTAAACAATTTTAGAGAATCTTGTTTTTTTTTGCCATTTGTAATAACATTGGAACTGATTATCACATTGGAATTATCCTGGTAATGTGTAGTGTACTTACATAATGTATTAACCCACGTTTTATATTATAGTAAAAGAAAGCTTGATTCGATTAATATAAATATAAATACAAACAAATTTCCATATATGGTATTAAATGATTTGTTATTATTACAATCAACATCATTCTCATCATCATTATCATAGTCGGCGTCGTTGTCGTTATCATTTATTAATATATTCATAAATAAATTTTAACAATTACACCACTTGCTTAAACCAACTTAAATGCGATTATGTGTAACAATGCAAATAGTCGTTTATTTGTACATATGCGCCAGTACATATAGGCGCATAATGTATTTATGCTTGTTTCTCTCTTTCATAATCTATTTATTTAATATATTACATTAAATTAATATTTACCCGAAACGCCAAATTCACATAAAGGTAATATTGATTTATCATAAAAAAAAAAAAATTAAGCCCAACAACAAATTGCAAAATGAGAATTTAATTAAACATTTTTATCCATTCTTTTATAAGAGAACTATGTAACGATGAAAGATTACAACGAACGTACCTTTGGGCTGATTATTTAAACAAATGCAGCTTGGTCTGTCAAGTTATGCTTTTTTTCATACTTTTATTAAATAAAAAGTTCGCATATGTTAATGTTATGAATAAAGCAGAATAAGAAGGTGGAAAATAAATGATAAAATTCTGATGAAAAGCAAATGAAAACTATTCTCTTCTCTTTACTGATTTTTGGGTTGCATGATCCTATTCATATTTAAAACGGTTTCTTTTTGGATCAATACATATAATTTTACCATTTCATTAAAATATCTCAAAAAATAATAGGACCTCATATAAGTAGAAGTTCTAAAAATGGTCCAATCTGGTACATTTACAATAGGATTCCCCTTTGGGCCAATACCTATTCTTGTACAAAATTTAATCAAAATATCTTAAAAAATTTAACCTGTAGCTTGCACACAAATTTACATGGACAGACGGACATTGATTCAGATTTTGATTCTGAATCGATCGGTATAATTGAAGGTAGATGTAGCCGTTTAGGAGTTACAAACATTCGCACAAACTTAATATAACATTTTGCCACAAGTAATGTAGAGTATAAAAACATGTCTTGCAGTCTAACAATATATTGTTTGTTCAACTAAATATTTAATAACGAATTATATAGTTTTTCATATATTTTACAAATCATCTTTCTCTCTCTATTATACATCATATTATATACAAATATATTTTGCCTACTTTTAGGATGCACATATAAATTATAAAGATTTGTGATATACTTTTAGACTAACTTACTAAAAAAGCGAATCAACTTCCCAAAAAAATTTGTCATATAATATAATTAATTGTTGAATTGGTAAAGATTTATATATAAAAATATATTATGCTAATTGGTGTAATAAATGTAAAAGAGGATAAGAATTACAATGAAAGAAGTAAAGTAAAAAAAAAAGAAGGGATTTTGTTAATGAAAGCACAACAAGACAGTAGTGGACAGAATTTCTCTATTTTTCATTTTTATGAGACTGTTCTTGCCGAATCATGGTTTTACTGATATTTGAACTACAGCCAACTACATAGTTGAACATTTATTATCCTTGTTGAATGCGATTTTATTGCTTGTCGTACAATTATTTACATTTGTTACCACACAACATCCAATATGTGTACTAACATTAACACCTACATTTCCATAAAACAACAGAGCAATAATATACGTAAGTACGTTAGTTGAGTCTATACATTAAAATGCAATGTTTGCTGAACTTTTACTGAATAACTTGAATAAATTATGGGCACAATCATAAAGTGAAATTGTGTATATGTACAACGTTATACACGTGATATCTTACTTGTTTTGGTGAATCAGCCAAAAGTCACTTTAGGCTGATCATATTCTGAAACAACTCACAACAACAATAATAAAAATACAATAATAATAGAAATTCACATTTTACATGATAAGGTATAGTGTGTGTGTATATATATATATAGAGATGAATAAATGCCAGGAACAGTAACAGCTGGATTATGTATGTTAAAAAAAAGTATAACATCTGTAAAGTGAATTGTTTTTGGCAATTCACCAAAAACGTGTAATTAAACTTTGTCCAGAAATAAAACAAGAAAAGGAAAAACTAAGCAAAAAAAAAAAAAAAGAAAAGAGAGAAAGGTTTTTACAGTAGTAACCCAGACATTTATTCTATACGGCCACTAGCATGCAAAACATTATCAATATAACTGCCTACCAATTTAGCACAACAACAACAACAACAATAACAGAATACGTGAAAACAAATTTGTAAGCCTTAGTGGCACCACACTTCATAAGTAATACAATCCCCTGATACCCCAAATAAGTCAACAAAGTTAATGGCTGGTTATGAATATGAAATCCATAATGGTGGCGTGGAGAATACAATACAATCGTGTACTGATACTATTGTTTTAGAGATAAATAAAACAAAAACTGAATACAAAAAATGTGAAAAAGTAGGCAACATATTTTTAATAAACATTACATCCAAAAACTAGGCCATCAATATGTCAACTTTTTTTCGTTTTTTTTTTTTTTTTTTTTTGAATGAATGTGAATTACATGATTTAACTAAAAAATAGTGTTCATTAAATAAATTGGAAAAGTTTGCACATGATTATTTCGTATGAAAAGTGTGCCGTTGTCGTTGCCCTGCCCATTGACATTTTAACTAATATTTTATTTAATAATAATGTACTTTTTTCATTCATTCATTATTATGTTTCTAGTTTGCCTTGCTTAGATTATGATTACATTTTGAACTACCTCTTACATTTTATAAAAAATAAGTTAAATTTTTTTATATGAAAACATCTTTCAAGGAGGAATTAAAAAAAGGAATATAAAATAATTTTATGTTAAAAAGCGAATTATAGAACAACTTACAGGGAGAATTATTATACCTTTACAAACATCATCTATGGCTTTAGCGTAACGGCTGGAAAAACTTCTGAAAGAACAAGTTTGCTTTTTAGTTGTTTACTTTAAACTTATTCAGTTTGTGCCAAAAGGAATAAAACTAATATAGAAGTTAAAACGCTCGAAGGCCTCAAATAGTAGGGATTATGATTTCCAGTTGATGGCTATAAATTGGAAAAGAATCAATTTGACCAACGCCGTACAATAGAGTAAAATATTGGAAGATTAAAATTAGATATAATCATGTGAATTCAAGCTATGAAGAAATGCTTGAAATAGAAAATTGTTACCATATAATATATTTTTTTAAATAGAATTAAGAAGTAAAAATTTTCGAGGTCGTTTCATATAAATAAAAAACATTTTCACCTAAAAGTTTACGTATAACTGCTTAAATTAGGAAGAAATTGCGTCAAAAACAGAGTACTAAGGGTTCTTTAGGGGCAAAATATCATAAAGTTTTTTAAGGGCCACAAATCAAAAAAGCGAACTAGAATGGTTAGAGTTTCATTACAAAGAAGTGCCAGGTGAGGACTTTTTATATGCTAGCTGCAAAGTGGATCCACTTTAAAGTTAGACCGATTAGCTCTTATCAAAATGTGAATAATTTTAACGATATCCTTGTCATTGACGTACACGTTTTATTATTTGATATTGATGATGAATTTATATTGAAATTTGGCCCATGTATGACTTTTAAGCCAATGATGGTCACACTTAAAAGTTGAGCCAATCGGCCTAACTTTAGATATCCTCCCTATAAACCACCATATTTTCTGTTTGTCGAAAATTATCATGCTTTAAAATTCTTTAACAAAATTTAGTAACGCTTCATATTCAATTGTAGTAACTTTTAATCTGATCAAACGTCTTTTTGAAAAAGGGTTTAAAGACGTTGTATTTTCATAAAAAGGATTTAAAACAACGTGACAATGTCTCGGGAATACTGATCATCTGATTCAAAAATCGTAAATAGTACAATTGAGTGGTATTGAGCATTAAATGGTCGGTTACAGATGACAATAAAAATTTTCAATTCTTTTTGTAACAAGTTGCATGTGCCAAACTATTATGTAGTTTTATATAATATATGATGCATATTAGAAAATTGTTGGTTACCAAAGCGAAAGATAAGTTATAGATTATTTCAAATAAACTGTAAAACTGGTCTGTGAAAAGTTAACTATATAATGACAAGTAAAAACTGCAATAAATCTAAACAACTTATGGTCATCTGTACACCATACAGTTGACAAGACAAATTTAATACATTTTTATGGTTTTTTATACACATAATGTAAAAGTTGAATATTCATAGAAAGAATACAACAAATTTGTTTTCACATCCTGATGTCTACAACATAATGAATGAGTCCTATGTAGAGAGAAGAGAATTAAAGTTGGTGTAAAGTTTTTTACTTGTGTTTTTCTATGTACGAGTATACCCTCCACATAAGATGGTAAAGGAGACGTTAAAGACCCCACAAAGTATAGACAGGTATGTCCGTTTGTCGATCTGTTTTTAGTTTCGTAAACTTGGAGACATCGATCTGAAATTTTGTAGAAAAGTTTCCAAGTTTTCCATACAGAACGCTATTTAAATTGGGAAAAATTGATCAAGAGTCACGCCCATTATCGGTTAAAATCTATTTATCTGTTACAAAAAAAAGGAGCTATGAAGTTGGAGCATTTGTAAGCATACCAACCATCGATGTGGCAAAACATTTCAAAGGTCGCAATGATCAAACCATGCCCGCCAACCATTTCTATATAGGGTGTTTAAGCTTTAGCTATATGTACATAGATATATATATAAAATAAAATATTTATATATAAACTAATTTGCTCTTCTAAGACTATACTGTCGGTAGTGTGTGACCATTACAGCAACTTGTCTCATGCTTTAGAAATATTCCAATTGTTTTTTTTACATCTTAAAGGAATTATTATAAATTCTATTCTTTTCTTATGTAAGCATGATTGTAATGCTGACTATTTGTTATATCATTCATGTTCCTTTGTCATGTGTGGCTGTCCCTTTTATTATTGTATTTATAAGCATATCAGGCAGTCTACAAATTCAACAATACGTGACTGAGTTTAATGTTGGCACAACCATCTTCTATTTTATATTAACCCTATAGATTGTGTAGCAGAGAGTATTGTCTAATATAATACAGTTAGAAACGGGAGGCTCGAGTTGATTCTGGTGTGTGGTTGATGGTAATACGGGCAGTCAGCATTTTTTTTTTTTAAAGATTCCAACATATGTGACCAATTTGTTAAATTGTTTACGTTTGTTTGCTGGTTATTGCCAACATACACAAAACGTATCGTATAGCATTGTACTGAATATATTTCAATGACTTTTTTGTTTTGTCATGATGTTTGGTAATATAAAACGTAATGAATGATAACGGCAGGCTTCTATAATTTTCAATTTAATGAAAACAATGTACGAAAGTTATTTGTATAATTTGGTTGGTTAGTATTGGTTGAAGACATCATCGAAATCCGTTGGGTATTGTATTGGTTGTAGGTATATAAACTGAGGCATGGAATTGATATTTTCCGTGCGGTATTATAAACTGTATAAGTAATTTGTTTCTTTTAAAAATGGGAAGTAAGATCTTTAGCTCATAATTCAAAAGATTTAATTTATAAATTTAATAGTAAAGTTTTTTTTTGGCAAAAATTATTATTGAGAAGGCGGCCAAAACGAGGTTCCATTATCATTTATTTGGATAGATGATTTAGTTTGATGATTTGCTCAACTTTTTGGATATGTTCGTGTAAGGAAATTTATCTGATGCGAGCTTTATAATTTCAGTTGTGTCGTTTAGTCCCGTGATGGTAATTTCGAATAAATAATCGTTTAGAAAATCCATCATTAGATATTATGTTGATTAATGTAAAAAATAAAGTGCTATAAACCGGTTATCCTTGCTTCAGTCAATTTAGTTGCGTCTTAATCATTCATTATTGCAAAGAACCTCTTGTGTTTTATTGCCGTTGCAATTAAATGTATGTACTAAAATAACACGTTCTTTTCAACTTATTTGGGATAATGCACAATCCATCCCAAACGCGCTTTTTCATTTTAAAATGTTCTTTAGCTCGAGGATATATCTATATATGGTATTTATCAAGATGCACTTGATTGAAATGTGGCGTTAATGAATGTGTATTTTTTCTAAAGTTTTTACACTTTTTCTTATATAATAAATAGTTTTTATATTTGGTGCGTGTTTCTCGCTTGATGAAGTATACGCCAGTTTTTTTAATATATATAAAAAAAAAAACAGTAACAACAAATAAATCAAATAAGAAAACTAAATTTGGTTTAGGAAAAATCTTAAATATTCTTTACATCTACAATAGTGAATATTAGTAATTTTGAAAATCATTAAAACATAAAAATGTTAGCAAAATACCAGGCGCCCAGAATCGCTCAGCAAGCTAATCATGATTCATGGTATTTTTTAAAGTCGTATAACTTTTAAACAGCTGAACGGATTTTGTTCAAACTTTTTGTGGAGGCTTGTAAATTAATTCAGCTTTCCAACGAAGTATATTATGTGGGCGTGGCACCTTCCATTTAGTAAATAAACAAAAAATATTAAAGGAAAAGTCACTTGTTAAGCAAATGGGAGGTGCCACGCCCACAATTTAGATATCCCCAAAAAGCTAAAGAAATTTTACAATTTTTGCCAAAAATTTGACCAAAATCGGAGAAGTAGTTACTAAGTTATGAGCCAAGCAAATTCACATTCATTTTTGTTTGTTTGTGTGTGTGTGTGGTCGTCATTTTAAAAATCACAAAAATATCAAAAAGTGTGTAAAACACCAGGCGCTCAGAAATGCTCAGTAAGTAAATATGGATTTAACATATTTTTTAAACCCTTATAACTTTGGAACGGCTGGATGGAATTCATACAATTTTTCTTTGGAAGCTTGCAAATTAATTCAGCTTTCCAACGAAATATATGATATGGGTGTGGCACCAGCCATTTACTTAATAAACAAAAAATATTTAAAAAAAGGGTCAATTTTTAAGCAAATGGTTAGTGCCACGCCCATTAATTATCTATATAACTTTGAATTTCGCCCATTTTTTTTCTAAACCGTTAATATTTTACCATGTTTTGGGTTTTTTTCTAGTTAAAAAGTCTTTCATTTCTTTACTGCCAGATTTCTACATATATTACTAAAACCCGTTATTCCTTTTTTTATTATTATTCATCATTCACTTATTTTATATTACATCTACAAATTAATACATTAATTCTTCCTCCTTCGCAACTCTTAAAAATCTTTGAATGGTTTTTTCTTTTTGATATTCATCACGCACACTATTTTCATTTTTTATTATAATTTCTATTAGTTTTCTTTTAACTCACATTACATACCCTCACATATAAGAGCATAAGCGTGATGGTGCATTTTAAATACTTGATTTATATTTTTACAATTGTTAAAATAGTTCTTCTCTGGATACCGTAGTCTGTGTGGATGGTGATGATGATAACGATAATGGTAAATTGTCGTGTAATGTGTGCAAGTTTTAATTAATTTTTTTTATTCCATTTAGTGCACATATGTAAGAGCGTGAATGGGGAATGGATAGAGTGGATGATTGAAAGAGTGTAAGAGTGTGTGTGTAAGCAACAAATACTTAATAAAACCATAGTTTGTCACAAATAAATCACGACACTTGTAAAGAGAGATTTATCGAGGGTACACTATAAAACTGTACTGTACTGTACTATCTGATTTATTTTTCCTACTCTTACATCCTCAGCTAACCCCCTAAAATATTTGACAAATGCCGGGGGTGACATATTTATGAGTAGCAGCGTGTTTAGGAAACGGCCGCATATGTTTTATTGATTGTTTGTAATCGCGGAGGCACATTAATTTGTATTCACATTTGCATTCTTATGTTTGATTTATAATGTGTTCGTTTTTGTTGTGAAACAATTTTTCACTTTCTCTGTTTGGCTTTATTTGTTCATATTATTTTCCCCTTCATATAACTTTTTATACTTTCTCTACTTCATCACATTAATTAGCAAAATATAAAACTCAAAACAAATATTGCATCACATTCATGTTATTTACAAATGCATATAATGTGGCACGCACACGATGCGTATGAGTGATGTCGTTTGATACGTGTTTAATTATTTATTGCAAGTCATGTTAACGCGCTAGTTAACCCGCATTTACAATCGCGTAAATGTGCCTCATATACAAAACAATTGTTGTTTTTGTTATTTTGCTTGATTATATAATAATTTGCAATACTTGTACGTGAAATTTTATTGTAATGTTTAGTGTACAGTGAGATGAGGGGCAAACTACATTTGGTTGGGGTATGACTAAACCTCCTTATGTGAAAGGTTCAGTTCAGAGATGATATTATAAAATTATTATAATATGTCAAAAAATTAAAAACAAAGTAAAAATAAATAACACATAGAAAGCTGTAATTGTTGAACAAATTTTAAAAAGAATTGCTCAACAAAAGACCACAAAGGGAACAATGCAAGAATGCAATTTAATTAAAAGCAACAACAAAAACGGAAAAAAGAAAAGTCATAAGAAATATTTTGTAATTTTCTACATTCAAAAAAAATCTTCTATCATGGAACAATACAAATTTTTTTTTTTTTAGATGTATATGCCAGAATATAAAGTAGCACTGGGACAGCTTTTAACCCAGCGTTGTAGTGGAAAACACTACTTTTTCGTACTAAGAAGAGATGCTAAAAAAATCCACAATTCTTAATATTTTTCAAAGAAACTTGTATCAATACTTCTGTATATTTGTGGGTTAATTTGAGACACTTTTGGCAAACCTTTAACCTTAAATTATCAATTATGTTTAAAAAAATATTTACAAAAACTTCGATGTCAATCGTTAGATATTGAATATACGAACTCATTGGTACAAGTTTGAACTTAATCGGGCCACTAGAACAGCTTCTATGATCATTTAAAAATAACATAAAAATGAGAAAAACCACAAACACAAGAAACCGAAAAATTAGTCAAAATACCAGGCGCTCAGCATTGTAAGAAAGAAAATTTTATGCCTATGATTTCTTTAAAATGCTATAACTCGAGAACGGTTACAGAGATTTCTCTCAAAATGGTGTCATATGAAAGGGTGTAATGCTAGTTTTTTTCCCCCTCAGCCTACGCTCATTACCAGCGGTACATTATGCAAGATGTTTTTTATAAAAAATTTACAAAAATTTTGATGCCAATCTATAGATATTGATGAATTAAATTTTGTTAATGCAAGTTTGAACTTGATCAGACCATCTAAGCAGTACCTGTGATAATTTAAAACTAGCCTTATAAGGAAAAAAGTCACTTGACACACTAAGAAGAGCCATCTGGAAAAATCAACAATTCTCAATATTTTTCGATGAAACTTGTCTCAATAATTCTAGCAAATATTATACAATTGAGTTAATTTTTTCATTCCCATTAAACTGTGATGGATGATGAAGGGGTGATTAGGTATGTATGGTATGTATTCTCGTCTCTTTGTATAGAAAACCACACCATATCATACGTGTATGTGGTTGTGCAAGTAAAAAAATTGTGATTTTTCTGTTGCCAAGGGAATATTAGACACTGTAGAAGTGCACCACTTACGACATAGTACAAACATATATATGTATGATGTTAGCGTTCGACTTTATGATATTTTCGAAATCGAAGTGTTTTTTTATATATGATGGTGTATACAGAAGCTCTGTATCACTTTGCAATGCACTTAGCAAAACTTCACATATAAAGAAGTGAAACATGATAACAACTACACTCGACAGTTTATATGTCCTTTCGTTTCATAGTATTTTCTTTATACTTTAAAATGATTTAAAAATAAACATGCTTTTATAAATTTTTATCCACATCTGAAAATATAAAAAAGAAAAATCGCAAAATTTCACGTTTTTTTTTTTCCTCAAAAAGAAACTACTACTGCGCCCATAGAGGAAACCATACAATCAAGTGTAAGTTGGCGTCATAATAATGATGTATTTCATGTTCATAACAATCATCGCAATAATTATGATGTTAGAGGCACAATCGCACATAGAGGATATGATGCTTAAATTTTACCAGTGTTTGATGGTAATTGGGTGATGATATAAGGATATAATAACATTTACTGACTTACAATTTACTACTACTCTTCATACCTACAAAGTTGCATACAGATACATACATTAACGAGTCCTTTGCTAAGTTTCTTTCATTTTATGTATACAATATATATGTGTATATAAATATGAAGCGTGTGTTTGTGTAAAAGTGTATAAATTTTAGAAATATTTTTCGCTTTGTATTCAGTTTTTTCGCTCCTTCCGCAACAAATTTACATGATCTAATGATATCATCTATAAGTACAAGTTATATAGCATGTATGTACATATATGGTACATCATGCAATATATTGTATATAAAAGAACAGCAGGCAACTTGATGATCATCACGTTAAAATGATAAATTGCTCTTCAGTGAAATTTAAGTAACTGCATTTTTTCATTACTGCATTAAGTACACGTCTAAAGTAACATGAAATGGTAAATATAAGGCATATGAAAACATGAAAAAAAGAGCTGCATTAGGTGTATACCAAATCTAGGGTACCGATCATCATAAACCTCTTTCAAATACAACGGAAATCTCAAATTTCCTTTTAAAAAATATGACTTTAAGAGTGTAAAGATGCCATTGCCACGCCCAAAATACGCATGTATTTTACAAAAATATATTCCAAAGTACAAAACAACTTTTTAGGAACAGTTTTTCACGGATTTATGAACAAATTCATAACAACGTAAGTAAAACGTGGTCACTGTGTGTCCGTAAGTTAATCGATCACTCCCATTTTCACAATTTTCTTCCTGACATAAAGAAGGCGGGGTCATTGTAAATTTCAAACTTTCTTAGAGCCCCAGCATATATACTAAATGAACGACTCAAACGTATCTTTCACAATAAATGTGAAATTTAAAAAAAGTTAAACGCTAGAGGCAGGCTTTTCTATTGATGCTGATCAAGAATATAAATACTGTTGGGATGTGGATTGTTCTCTTCTGGTACCAACAAATGTTTGAACGTAAACAATATACCCCCATATATTATCATTATAATGATGAGTATAAAAAATCGTTAATGAAGCATAATTTATACAATATTTTTAAATTCAAACCGCATTTTCATTTCAATTGAAGCAATAATGTATACACGATTGATGCGAAAGCATCCACAGCATTAATGCAAACAATTCAGCAAACAAAATACATTGATATAAAGATATTAAACTGACCGCAACATGCAGAAGTCATTTACTTTATATTTACAATACAATGTGCATACACAAACACACATATATATATATATATATATATATATACTCCATCCATCCTAAAGTACATAACACTTATTATAGATGAGTGCAAAATGTTCGCATCTCTACAAATATACACATTTTCGCATCCTCAAGCTATTAGCCGATGCTCAAAATTAAAGAGATGAATGTTCAGCTGGTTTTGTGCGGCAGGCAGGCAGTATTACAACCGCATTGTATACAAGGACACCATATACTGAAACATCTAAACGAGGCATAACAATGAAAATTTTTTAATGAAAATGGAACGGACAGTGTATAGCAAATAGCATATACTTGTAAAAAGTGGACAAATCAAGAGAAAAGGAATTGAAAAACGTTTTAGAATATTTCTTACACAAAAATATATAAAATCATTTAATTATTTATACGTTACGGTTAAAACTTTCCCAATAGTTGCCACAGTGGGCTGATTAAGATTAAATTTTCACAATTACATCGAAAAATAATCAGAAAATATACTAACTTTAGCCTTATTTTTGTACAAAATGAAAGAAAATCATCCGATTGCCTTTGCCTTGTTGGAATTTTATAATTAATGTCAAGTTCTCTTGAACAATTATGAAGCATTGTCGCTCCTTCCTTAGTGACCTAAGTGGAGTTTCGCATTTAAAACAAAAATTTGCATTATCATGACACTGCGTAAATTTTTACTTCATATAAAAGATAATAAACTGAAAATTCTTCTGAATGAAAGTAATGCGAATATTGTGTCCCATACTTAGCCGGAATGAAACTAATTTCTAAAAGAAATTTTTACATTTATTAAATGATAGGCTAAGATCATGGATATGTCTGTCAATTAAATTTTAACTTGGGCTTCACTCTAATAAAACAAAATCTAATTAAGATCCAACATGAGCATAATATACAGTTTAAGTAGCGTTTAAGAAACGCTGCGGTGTTCATGTAAACTTGATTAAATTTAGGGTTTAAATGTTTAAACTTGTCAAATAACGAAGTGAGCAGCATGCTACTCAATTATTCACTTAAGCTTAACTTTAAATTTCCTAAAATGCTTTCGAATTGTATAAGTTAATAATTTACATGAAATTTTAATAAAAATATCAAAATCCTGGAATAATAATATTATATATACATATATACATACATACATACTTTATAAGTTTCTTCTTTTCCTTTAATTTCAAAAAGAATTTGTTTGATCACTGTTCTCTGTATTTTTCTTCTCTCCTTAACCGTTCTATCTTATGATCTAATGCATTGGAAATAAGTTTAGTGATGAATAAATTGTTTTTTAAATTTAAGTTTTTCAAATCGATTATGTATATAAGTGGGGGAGTAAAAGGCATCACAATACTTTCTAAAAAGAACATTTGATTTAACATGCAAAGCAGACAACACAGAAAACTACAGCCATTAATCTAATTTTGTAGGGGATAAACACCAGCACAATCCTTAGACAGTCTTTGGCTCGTTTATATTAAATTGAACAAATAAATTCCATAAAATAACAAAAAAAAAAAAAAAAAAACAATGCAACACACAAAGTTCAGTAAGTGATGTAATTTATGTTCAAGTTATAGAAAATTGGTTTTAGCACATTTTCTATGCATATGTAATATTGTGAAATTAACGTGGACCTCTGTTTCAAATGTTATAGGTAGGTATTGAAAATGAAACAATCGCGTAATTTATATATCTCCTCGTTCATTTTTTTTTTTTGTTTATCGACATTTTGAAAAACTGTTTACTATTTCATGGAATTTTTCTTAAGCCTAACAACACACCATTAAATGTCGTAATATTTATTGTTAATAAGTACATATTTTCTTTATAAACTATATTATTATTTAATTCATATATGTAGCTAAAATATTCCCTTTCTGAGCCAAAGTATCGTTTCAAGCAATTTTCATTTTTCAGCGCAATCTAATTAATCACACACAGAAATGAAATAAATTTTAAAAATCCAATGGCAATAAATATACACTTAGATGTATATTTGAAGCTAAATTCAATTTAACATTTATTTTTTTTTATATACCATGCGCAAAATCCAAACATAAACGAGCTCAAAGAGCTTAGCGCGGAATTCCATCAACCAAATTTTTTTACTTATTTTGTTATTTTTTGTTTCATTTTTTATACTCTTCACCTTAGCAATGAGAGTATATTATGTTTGTTTTTCCGTTTGCAACATTTAAAAGGAGGCGTCCCAGATCCTACAAAGTATATATATTTTTGATCAGCATCAAATACTGTATTGATCTAGACATGTACGTTCATATGTCCGTCTGTTGTTCACATTCTCACGGACATACATTTTCAGCTATAAAGTTGATATTTTGTTTTTGAAAGCAGTTCTCTACTTAAAATATGCAAACTCGGTAAAGTGCCATGTCTACAATCTTTAAAATCTACATATCTGGACCCAAAATTGAAATGTATGCTTTGTTCATATTTATATTGTAGTTGTTTCCTATATCGATGTGCCAAAAATGTACCTGGCCGAAAAACAGACCCACCCCAAATCAATAAAAATCTTTATATCTGTTACAAATTGAGCTATAAAGTTGGAATTTGATTCACATAGTTATCCCATTCATTAATGTGCTAAAAATAGCCATGATCAAAAAAATGCAAGCTGATAGGTATTATATACACTATTAGAGAACGTATTCACATATCTATCACGCCCATTATTATAGATGTGGACAGTATTTAAGATTTGATTTAAGGAAAATTAAATTTTCTTACATGAGACATGTTTTTCAAAATTGTGATCACAAGAATGAGTATGTACTTGCTTGGCTTATAACTCGAAAACTACTGCTCCGATTTTGATCAAATTTTTTGGCAAAAATTGGAAAATTTCTTTAACTTTTTGGGGATATCTAATTAATGGGCGTGGCACTGCCCATTTGTTAAAAAAGGAGCTTTGTTTCACGTATTTCTTGTTTAATAACTAAATGGGAGGTGTCACGCCCATATAATATACTTCGTTGGAAAGCTGAATTAATTTACAAGCTTTCACAAAAAGTTTGAACAAAATCCGTGCAGCCGTTTCAAAGTTATACGATTTTAAATAATTCCTAAAATCAAGATTATCTTACTAAACAATTTTGGGCGCCTGATATTTTGCTAAAATGTTTATTATAAAATATCTTTTGTTTATATTAAATAAAATGGTTACTTTTCAATGGCCATACTTGATGATCACAAATCAGCATATATTGAAATATATACTTTCAGCAATTAAAACTAACAAAGTATTTGTGTATGTGTGTAAAATATTGATTAGGAAAACATGTGAATTTCAAATGTAATATTAAAGTAATATGTTTTATATGTATGTATGTATGCAAATTAAATGAAAATGTCGTTACTTTTGTTTATGTACCCGAAATTCTTAATAAAAACATATGCAAATTAGATTCTGTCAAACCATACACATACACACATATCTTTACAATGACAAACTTTTAAATGAATGGTTACGCATTTGTTTCATTCCATTAGTATACTCGTATATGCTTGAAAACATTTTGGGTGACATTGCAGTTGATATCATCAAAAGACATTTTGAATCAAGGTTCAATTAATTTGTAAATGTGTGTAAATTGTGGCTGTTATAGCGTTACAGTTTTTGATTCATACGAGAGTGATATGTGTACCACGTTTCAACTTAATGGGCGAATTTTTGTGACTGATAGATAGACTTTTGTCCAATTCTATTTACAACTACCAACGGAAGCGAAATTTCAACTCAATATATCAATTTGTGTAGTTTCAACAACAGATACACATTATAGACGAACATGTCAAATTTGAATGCCGATGTGAGAATGTTGCATAGGAAATGACGCAAACCTTCTCATGCGAAGGGTAAGAAAACATGCTATACACGATTTGGGCCAAATCTGGAGTTCACTGATACCTCTGATGCAGCAAAGTTGCCCAAGAAATACATGCTTCAACTATTTATACGTATTATGGAAAATTTACTTAAAATATTGGGGATGTGTCGTTTGATCAAGTTTACAATCAACCCCCAGAAAAATGAGATGCAGAAGACAAACAAAATTAAAATTCATTTGAATTAAATGCAAGAAATCAACATAAAAAAAAAATGCATTAAACTGGGCACTAGAGAAAACTTGTCTTTCTTTTTAACTAACTTTTAATTATTGTTTGTCTTTGAGTTAAATCTTATCTTTCTTTACACAAAACACACTTTACAGGGATTATTTCTCTGTCAGATGTGTTCGTGGTAGGGTAGAGGCGAATGGTTACAATATTCTTATATTGTGGTTGTGTTATTGTAGATTAAATTTCACTTTCTTATATATTTCTTACACTGACTAGGCATCAATTTTGTAAAACTCATTTCTAACAGCTGTTGTTGTTTATTTAAATTTTGATACAAAAATCACTTGCAATTGCTGCAAAAGAGCAATTTACAGACATGCTAGGCAGCAGTTCTTGCAATTGACTGCTTTCAGCAACAGGTTCAACTATTTATAATAGATTTGCCAGAATATTCATTTGTGTATGTTATGTAAGAAGTGCTTATCGGAAAGACATAAAAGTGTAATTTTATAATTTGATTTAAGGAATTCTTAAATTGCTTAATGGAATGAGAAAACAACAACTAGCCCAAGGCGAAGCGAACAAATCATTTATTGTTTGCAAATAATTGCCACAGACTTGCAGCACAACATAATAACGTAATAACAAGAAAAGGGGATTTGCTAAATCCCTTAGATGGCTTATTTAGAAAGTGACTCAAGTCTATTTATTCATTAGCAATTTTGGTAGTAAAATTTTTCAGTGTTTCTTTAAACTTTCAGACTGACTTGATATGTGTGCAATTTGAAATCTTATCCTATATAATTTCCTATCAACAGAAGATTCTAAACTTAACATAAGTGTTGAGAACTTTTATATGCTGATTGATTTTGAAGGCGAAATCGGTTGAGGGACATGCTCGCAATACAACCGAAACTGAAAAATAAGCAAGCATGATAGATACACTGACCCCATCAATGATGGGTAATCAGGATTTGTCTTCGTGTTTACTTGTTTTAATTATTACTTCGTCGACTCTTAAATTGTCCATAAGTATTTCATATGATACAAAAAAATTAAGTTTCAACAAATTATTATTATGTGATGAAATGAAATTTAGTCGAGCGTTGACATCAAAAGTATTCCTATCAGTGTCAAAGTAACTTTCCACGTTGCATTAAAAACGAGAAAAAAATATTATATTTAGCTCCGACCAAATCTTTGGTACACTCTACATGGTATAAAGGAATGACTTTGTATGCATTTATGCTATTTTTTAAGAATTATTTGGTATAAGTCTGATAGGCGACATTTTCAAGATCGACAATACTAAAGTTCAAAAGACTATCTTTAATTGCATAAACTGTTACCCTTTAACCGATTTCAAAATAAACAAAATTTCATCTATTTATTCCAACTATTGCGACAAATACCATTTGTTTGCTCTTGAGCAGATTTGCAGACGTCGATCAAGGATATTTAAACATATAATGCAATCTGTGACTGTGTAGGGTTTTGTAATTTATATAATTATACTTATCTATCTGTCTCTCTTTATGTCAAAAGTGAAAAGTTAAGTAAATTATTAAACTCAGTACAATGGCGCACTTTTCAGTAAGTTTGCAGTGCAGAGTGTATATCAATCATAATGAAAAGTGTTGTCAGTTTTTAAGGGCGCTCTGAAAGCAAAAACTAAAGGGTTCATTCAGTCATTAAATAAGTTTTGTCTGTTTTAGATAAAATTTATTTTCCTACTCTACCCTATAATGTACTGTCATTGATTTATGTGCTTAGTCTGAAATCTGATATATATTAACACACAAACAAAAAATAAAAGCAAACTTGGCCGGCATCAGTATTTTAGGTTTTTGGGGTGTATGTAACATTATGTTTTATGCTCTTATGCTGTTCTCTTAAGATGACTGGCATACTAAGTTTGTCATTGCATTTGCAATACCCAGCAAAAAGCATCAGAGACCCTTAAATAGTATCAAGAAATGAGTCTAGACATGTCTGTTCATGTGTTCTTACGTTGTTGCTACTACTGGGTTTAGGTAAAATTGATTGGAGGGTATTTTAAATTTGTCCTAAGCCACAATTTCATTCTTTTCCTTGTTTTCCTTTAGTTCTTTTAACTTGTTTACTTTTTGGCAGACTAGTACTTAAGTAGTTCAAAGACATGATATCTTAGTTGTTGTCTTAGGATTAAAAAAAAACAAAACCAAAATGAAACGAATAGTGAGTAAATGTATATAACTTGTAAGAATGAATAAATGTGTTTGTTTGTCAATTATAAGAAAATTGTGAAGTTATACCAACGGAACCCATTTATGTATATCTGTCTGTATGTGTGTGCCTGTGTAAAATTTTGAGTTATTTAAATATTGATTTCTAAGAAAATTCAGCAATTGAGCAGGACACTGTGGGAATACTTTCCTATATAACTTCATATTTTAAAATGATCTCTTTTATAACAAAAAAAAAAAAAAAAAATTCACATTTTAAACCAACATTAATAAAAAATGTCTATTTAGCAGGTTTATTTGCTTTACTTCAAGAGCAAACATTTATTAAGAAAGAAATCTTAAAAAAGTTATACAAAAATTAAAAAAAAAAAATTAATAAAAAGTATTTATGAAACCTGCACACAAATTTTTAAGGGCACACAATGGACAGACGCCTGGACGGATAAGTTTATTTTTAGCCGTTTAGGTTTTACAAACATCCGCACAAGTGCTTTAGGCTATAATTAGTAGAAAAAAATTTAAATTATTTATATTTAGTTAACCTAACCTACATATAATGACTTTTGAAGTTTTGGTTTCTGTTTCGCATTGAAAACAATAGGGCTTCCATTGCTAAAGATCATAGATTCAAGATTGAAATGGACCGGAACTCTTTTAATTCAAACTGAGAATAGTGTGCTTGGAACGGTGCCTTAACTTTAAGATAGATGTCTTGATAGCGGCATTTTTTCCTTACAAAAAGTAACAATTTTTAAATTATTTATTTGTTGATAACTTTTGTTTTTAAAGACTCAAGATTGAGTTAAGATAATAAAAACAAGAAATGCTTAAGTTTGATGTGAATAACTTTATCACTTTCCTTTGTTATTTGTTCTGTGAAATATCGAAAGTAATTATGTTGAAATTCAAGAACATATCTTAAATTGAACATTTACACTCGATTTCACTTGAATGAAACTTGAACAGAGTTTTATTATTTTTTTTTTATTATTTTATTGTTATTGTTTAATAAAATAAAAAATATTTTGTTGTCCATTTTCTGATGGTTGCTAAGTGCCATTGACATGTATTCAAAAAATGTACAACAACAATTTTATGTGAATTGTGAAAATATTTTTAGTCATAACATTTCATTTGGAAAGTGTTTTTAATTTTTTTTTATATTGTTATTGTTGTTGTTTTATTTAGTTTTTTTTTTTTTTAATATTTTATTCTATTTTACACCATTTTAGATGAAAAATTTTTTCATAAAAAAAAAAAAAACAAACAGAATATTTCCGCTTCATAAGTTTTTAAACTAAATTTGAGCGATTTGATTGGAATAGAGTTGTGTGGCGCTATATTTTAAAATGATTTTTCATTTTTTCATAAACAAACACACACACACACATCTAAATATGTACACCCATCCCTAGTTTTACACGGTACTTGCTTTGCACGTTTTCGATCTAACACGGTTTTTAAAATCAAAATAAAAAAAAATTATGTAGAAAATAACAAATTTTGACTGCACGCTAATTTATTTCTACTTAATTATAAATCTGGGAATACGTCAGACGTATATTGTCATAAACTTGTACATATGTTGTACTTTGATAAAAAAAAAAATGGGAGTTATTTAAATAAAGTACAATATTTTTTTTCTATGAAATTTATTTCAAATTTTTTTTTGTTTTCTACGATTTAAATGATATTTTTTTATTTAATTAAGTATATTAGTTACATATTATGTTCCATAAATGTCTAAAAAAAGCACATTTATAGCCGTTTTCGTTTTACCCGATTTTTCCATATAAAAGTTATTTTTTTCGAAATACACGGTTTTGTCAGGAATGTATCTCCCGTGTAAAACGAGGGATGGGTGTATTTGTATATATCAAAAAAGACAGACTTGAAATATTATTTTATTTACGCTTCATGGAATTTCCGACAATCTACACACAAATGGTAATAATTTATTTGTTTATGTTTTTTTTTTTTTTTTTATTTATTAAAAAATAACAATCATTTTTAATGAACAAAAATATGCAGAAATTATTAAACTAGTAAATAATTTTTTAAAATATTAATAATTGATGAGAAATGTTTCAATAGTGTTATTTAAAAAAAAAAAAAAAAAAAACCAACTACTGCATTAGCCATTTATTCTACACTTGGGTTTGTATTGGTATACTCGTATATTTGTATTTTGAAAGTTATATAATTGAATTAAAAGAATTTTTACATTTATATTCGAACATTCGAACTTCATAAACTTGTATGACCACAAAAAATATTGTGACAGAAAACATAAATTTACGTATGCACACTTAAACATTGTTAAGTTTAATTATATCCTTTACTTAAAATGGGAGTGTATTGTCATTTGTCATTCCATTTGTAATAATCAGAAGAGGGCGTCAGAGATCCCACAAAATATATTAATTCTAATCAACAACTGATTCAATCTAAACCAAAATCTATTTATCTGCCACAAACATGAACTTGTGAAGTTGTCGGATAAGTGTCCTGTACACAATTTATATAAAATCGTGTACTTTCTTTACCAACAGTTTGTATGCACAATAGATGTGAAGGATATTGAAGATTTGGTTTAAACCATATTCAGTTTTCTTACTTGTTTTTGCTTATTCTGCCAAAGCGTCACATATAAAATATTTTTATAGTTCTGCTTTATATTGATTTTTTCATGTTATTTTCAGAGTGCTTGACAACATATTCCATCTCCTTAAAACTTCCAGAAACACAATCACAACTAGTATCAGCATCAGCAGCAGTAGCAGTAGCTGCAAGGTATACAGAGACGACCACTTTAATATCCAGCAATTTGTTGCCATATTTTGATTTTGATGTGCCGCGCAATATAACGGTAACAGTGGGTCAAACGGGTTTTATGCATTGTCGTGTCGAACGTATGGGTGACAAGGATGTAAGTTTCATACCATTTATTCTTTATTATTACAATTATTTGATTGTTTCAATTTACTTTTAATTGGGGGCATTCAGCAGCATATATAAACACACATATGATACATACATACATACAAGCATCCATATAATTGATAATGTTTTTTTAAAGTTTTTCCAAAAATTTTAAATTGTTAACATATACGATATATGACTAGGCTGGTATGATTTAAGCTTACAGAGTAATCTTCATCATACTGTACACCATACCACACAGAAAATGATTAATTTTGTAAGCCATCAATCAAGTGTTGGCTTCAATGTTCCACTTTGTGTTGTAAGTTTGCATGAATTTCAGTTTATGCTAAAAACTCAAGTTGTGACTTGATGGATGGATAACCAAACAGGCAAATATGTTACAGATTTTAGCACCAACACATATAAAATCACTTTACCCAGTATTCAAATATTTATATAAAAATTATTGTAGTTCCAATACAGCAACGGGTGATAAAGAAAAAAGGACAAATTCGAACAATTTGAATGGAATCTGGATTACATAACATTGTAGCCGTTATTGATGTCAACATTTTAAACAATTCCCTCCATTTATTTGCTTGATTTCTTTTGCAACGTAACATTACCTGTTGTAAGAGACATTATCGAACATGCTTAGAAAGTATCCTCTTACTATAGAAATCTCCCTTATTTCGATTATTAAGAAGTCAACCATTTTTATGCAAGAAAACAACTTTAAATTTATTTCAATTGTGTTAAAACTTAAAAAATAAATTGTTTTGTGGTTTAAACTACCAGTTAAAATGATCGTAAAACAACGTATAAAAAATAACTTTGTAAAATTCACATGATTATGCGGGTGTCAAGTTATATGGGAACTAGAAAATGTACACGGATAACAAAGTAAAATCAAGAAAAATGATAAAAAAAAATATTTCACACATCAAATAATCGCAATAGTGTAGCCATAGATTGGTAAAAATGGACCCAGCAACGCATATAACAGATTTCAGCATGAAACAAAAGATAATTGGAATCGATTACAATTTAATTCTATCAGGTCACACAGCAAGGATAACATGTTGTTACTCTTTATATACCCTTTAGTGGTATATGCCTACAATAGATAGAACTTTATGTAGCATCACAGCAATATAATACAGTGTTCATGATTGTCCTTGTGCCCTCTTATTGGTCCAATAATGGAGCTGGCTTTGATCGAAGGCATTTCTCTAGTGGTTATGGCACCAGCTGCCACCACTGTCGCGTTGTTCATTTTAGTATCTACATTAACAACTTTTGCTGTTGTTGGCAGTTGTAATGGTATAGGTGGTATAAGTGGTGGTGGCGTTGGCGATGGCATTGTCTGATTTATATTCAAAGGTAAATCTATGGTGGTAGCCTCCTGCCTTTTATCCATTATTTGTTCCAAGTTTCGTTCAAGATTTTCTTCTAGTTTTGTTGTGGAATGACTTTGTTGTTGCTGATGTTGTTGATGTGTTATTGTACGGTTCACTTGATCCACATTCGATTCTATATTGTTGTTGATGTTCTGCTGCTGCTGTTGATGATGTCGTTTCTTGTTATTGTTATTGTTACTGTTATTGTACAAACGAAATGGTCGGCGATTTTCTAATATCAAATTGATATCACGAGCCGATTGCCACCATCTGGTGAAGTGTTTAAGTACAAAAAGAAAACAAAAAATTGTATAAAAAGAAAAGTCAGTGTTTGTTCAGAAACTAAAACAAAAAACAAAGTAAACTGTAGCGGTTTATGGAAAAAGTATTTAAAGGTTGTAAGTTTTCATTTTATATTAAAAAAGAAGAAGATTATGTTATAAAAAAAGGCTTGAAATTTATACTTTCCTCAGTAAAGTACTCGAATATTAAATAAATAATAATATATTCAACAATTATTGATTTGATCAATTCTTTGTTAAATAGAACTCAGTTAAGATTTGATAAGAAAAGACGAAGCATTGGATTAGGTGTCTATTTCATTCTACTCTACTCTTAATCTTGTACATACACATATGTATGTAAATGATATATACAATGTAAATAAAGGTGTTTTGTGGAAAAGACAATTGAGTTGTGTGGCTATACAGTGACTGGAAACGCACTCAAACTCACATCTATATACCGTACGTGTGTGTTAAAGCCAAAAGCAGAAAAATAAAAAATGGAGAAAGCTCATATAAATAAGTAAACAATATAAACAAACAAAGCCAGCAAGTCTAGTGATTGAGGTATAAATTTGACAGTTGAAGCGACAATTCATGAAATCATTTCATTTTTTCCACACCCATCACATATTTGTTTTCTTCTTTATACTAGAGTGTGGAATTTAAATAACGTTATGCCATCGTTAACACACAACATAAGAGGAAGAGAGATAGGGAGAAAGAGAAAGATAAGAGGACATCAAAAGAAATTGTTTTCATTCATTTTTTGTTTTTTTTTTTTTCGTTTTATTTTTATTCAACTGACATACATATGACGTTGAATTCATATTTAAGTGTTCCAGCAGTAGTAACAGTGGCAGCTGACGTAGACAAATTCCTGCTTTTTACCATATATTGAATGGTTTATGTAAAGCAGGTCGTCTTCATAGAACTAAATTAGGCATAACTTCATTCTTTTTGATAACTATGCTGATATTATCAAATGTGTGACTGTTTGTTGGGGCGGGGGGTGTTTGATTTTATTTATAAAATTAAATGCAAGTGTTTCTTGTTGCACCATATTTATAATTTATAGGGTACTCCTCTTAAACAATAATAATCGATTTTGCAAACTTACCCGCAGTTTGTTAACCACAGAAAAATAGAAACCAAATCTAACTAAGAAGACAACAAGCTGTGACAAGAAGCAGTAGTACTGTTATTACATAGTGGTTATATAATACTGTTGTTGTTGTTTGTGGTTGTTATTGTTCGTTTTGTTATATATATGTATTGTATAACAACATTAATAACAGGAAAAAAATTTGGTATAGTGTTGGTTTTGAAAACAAAATTTGCATTTGTTTGTCTCCACTTCTCTCTCACTATGTCACAGTTTAGAATAGACAACGTTCCTGTATATATGTGTTTTTCGTCAGATCTTTTTTTTTTTTTCATTCTGACCATTTACACACATTAAGAGAACAACGACATCCCAACAAATTGCACACTTAGTCGTATGAGTTTTTAGTTGAGATTTAACTTGAAATGGAAATTCCATTTAAATGCAAAACGCAATTAATTTTCATATCTCTTCTGTTTCTGTTTTGTTTTGTCCCTCTCTCTCTCTCTGTCTCTCTCTCTTCCTGATGGAGTTCTCTGAGGAATAACAGGATCATAACTTTAACTTATCCGACCTCAAATGTTTTTATACCAACCATCATATACATATGGGGGTATATATAACTTTGTTAAAACGTTTGGAATTTCTCAAAATAACATGTCGGAGAGCCCACAAAGTATATAAATGTACATATTTTGAATCAGCTGAATACTGAGTCGATCTAATCACGTCTATCTGTCCGCATTTTTGGTGTTAGTTTTTCATAATAATCAATAATTGTATCAGTAAGCTTGAGGTATTGACGTATAAGTTTCTTTGTGAAATATTATTATATGGAAAGGGCAAATATTTTCAAAAAATATTAACAATTTTCTTTCTAATATAATTAATGTTGTATGGGGAAGGGTTCTAAAAATGGTCCGATTCGGTCCATTTTCAATAGAGTTCACTTTTGTGTCAATACATGTTTTTGTTTCAAATTTTATCAAAATATGTCAAAAAATGTGACCTATATCTTGCAAACAAATTTACTTAGATGGACAGATGGACAGACGGAAATGATTTAGATTTTATTAGATTTAGGTTCTGAGATGCATTTTAGTTTAGCTATTACAAATATCCCCATGAACTTAATATATCCTTTTCCACAAGTGCTATAGGGTATAAAAATGAAAATGTTTACAAGTTCAGCTGTCAAGTCATAAATAAAATAAATGAAATAGTAGTGCGTGCTTTAAACTAAAGAACAGAAGTAGCATAAATAAAATAATTACAAGCTTTAAGAAAATGCCAAAAGAACATAAAACAAAATTTAATTACCTATACCATGGTGTAAATTGCGATTTAGCAATCATATACACATTCACAAAGTAGACAACCAGCTTCAGAAGGCAATCAATTAATTATAATTTCGTATAAAAATGTAAAAAATTTAGCAAAAAACTTACCGTTGTAGTGAGAAAGAAAATTAACCAGCCTTTGGTCCACAAACGACCTGCACCCGTTATACGTCCCTGTATAATATAGTATTGAACAGCTACCAAGAGTGTACCAATTATACCAAAAGCCACCAATGTCAATAAAGAAAACATTTGGCAATCCTCCTGAAAAGAAAGTTTACTTTTTAAAAAACCGAAATATAATAGAAATAAATTTACGCATAAGATTTGATGCAGTCGGTTAAGACACAAATAATAATTAATTTTAAAAATTCAGAACTCTGTACTAACTTTATAGCTCAAATTTGGAGGCGGATAGATCGATTTTTTGTCAATCAACTTAGAAATGTATGCAGAAAATGTTAGCTGATAATTTCAAAATTTGAAAGCCAAAAAAAGACAGACCAAACAAAGATTTCAATCATTTCAGATTTTAGTATTGATTACGAAGAAAGGTCCCTGATGACTTATTCTAAATGTTGCAAACCGAATAACCTTCATCTCCTGAGAAGGGTATACAAATCATATAAATGACAAGATAGGATACATACCTGTAATGCATGACGACTCAATGATCGTGAATACCAGACGCGCAGAGATTCAAACATTGAATATCTATAATAATGAAACATAACATTGTTATACAATTGAAATGACATTTCTAAATATTTTATTTAAAAAATAAACATTTCAAATATTTCCTACTGAAATTGATTTGTTCTTAATCAATGTTTATTAAAAAAATTTAATCAAATATTCTCTAATTGGATGATTTATAGATAAATAAATAAATAAATAAACCATATATTATGTAATAGTAATAATATATTCGTTGTGTACATATCTTTTTTTAAGGATTAAAATTTTATTGTCATGGCAATTATTCCTTCATAGACATTTACATACGTACAGAAAATGTTAAATAATATTGTTGCTAATTTATGTGAGCAATACTTAATTATTGAAAAATCCTTACATTTTAAAAGTGAAACTTATATAGTCTTTTATTAATCAATTATTTATATAAATACGACAACTTTAAACAATTTACATATTTATGTAAATGGGTAGAAAAGAGTTTTGCAGTTTTTTTTTTCTTTTAGTGTAAAATTTCATCTTCTTAGCATTCACAATTTAAGTTGTTCAAGTATCGATAGCAGATGAAAAGTTAACAATTGGGAAAAATATGCGCATTGTTGCATTAGTGGGAGGTATTTATGATTTTAATTTGTGACAAATTTATCATTTTTACTTGGCATTCATTTTTACCCACTACCTAACTTGAGGGTATCCGATTGTAAAGGGAAATCTGCAACACTTCAAAGACCTTGTATCATATCAGATCAGAATTAAAGATTGGTTCTATTTGCAAGTCCGTTTGTTGTTGATATATGAAATGCACATTTAATCTGTACAATGTAATATATGCAGAACAATTGTAAAATTTATTTATTCATATAACATTTGTTGCCGCTATTGTTCAGTGAAAGCAAAAGGGAACAAATGAACTGAAAAATTGCATTCCAATCGAACAGACATCAACATTAACATTCTCACAATGTATTTAACAAAATATTTATAATAATCAGTACAGCTACATACATATACATATACATCTATATATGGCATTCATGTTTATATAGATTGATTTGTGTAAATGGAAGCATGTGCGTCTATACCATAGAATTATAATATTGCTTCTACTTGAATGTATATCCATATGCAGTAATAAAACCGTTACATACTAATAATAACAAATATACACCACATGATTGCCAAGAAATAATTTAATTATACACATAGTTTGAGATAAACATAATTTGAAATAATCGATTCTTTTAATAGTTAAACATTTATAAAAAAAAAAAAAAAAAAAAATTACCTTAACGTTTGATGGGTGCGATATTCAAATTGGCACAGTTCACAGGTGGTGCAACGTGAAGTGCTTATCCATCGTTCTAAGCAATGCATGTGAACGTATGTTAAGGTGCCTTTGCACAAACAAGGAGCAACTAATCTGAAATCAAATGAAATTCATTCATAAATGTTTCAGTTTTATAATCATAATTTAAACAAGTAACAAAAACGCTATATTAGGCGTACTCCAAATCTAGGTTACCTACCATCATTAAAAATCGAAATATTTAAAAACCAATCATGATGGATTATGAACTTGGACAGACCAACCATAGAAAATACTTTTGTGAAATTTTGCTATGATATTAAAGAATGTTTTTCAAGTATTTGGAAAATTTGGAAAAATTCATTTTAACCACGCCCACTTTTAACATATTGTGCATGTTAATTTGTTTATTTAGAATATTTTATTTGCATGAACCTATTTCAATGCCTTCTCTATGTCGGACACTATTTTGTAAAATTGTGCGTGATTGGTTAACGTATTAAACGTATGTAATTACGCACCATTTGATACTGTTCATTAGAGTATTCTCCTACCGTTTCAGAGGCCTTTGATGGTACTTATCATAGTTTTAGTGTTTGCTTAATATTACCCTTTCTTACTTGTATTTACTTAGTGGCACTAATTGATGAAATTATTGAAAAAAAAATCAATGAATAATTATTGAAAATTTTTTTCTTTTTTTTTTTTTTTTTCAATTGTTTTGATTCATTTTACACTATGTATGACTTGTTAATACAATCACATAAACACATATTGAATGGAAATCATTTCATAAATGAATTTGAATACGTTGATTTATGTTCATTTGATATTAATCTTTTTAAAAGAAAAAAAATATATTGCTATGAATGAGATAAAAATGGATTTGTATACATTTAAAGTGTTTTATTTGATGATATTTATATGAGATTGAATTGAATATAAACACAAAAGCACAATAATTATTGAAATATATGAGTAAGCATGCCATTCTATGTTGCTTTCTGACACATGTAAAAAAGGACCCTGTGTTCTACCTGATCCTTTACCATTTTAACGCGACGAATTTATGTGTTGTTGGTTTGTTAAGCAATATTTTAAAGAGATGAAGAAAAAGTTTAACAGTTTTTGAATTTATTTTAACTATAACAACAACAACAACAACAACAACATTAATGAATACCTAAATGGTACAAATGGGCAAAAGTACAAACAGAATTATCAAATTCGAATCATATTTAGAACCCCCCCTCCATATAAGAAGAAATTTTTTGATTTCATAAACAACAAAAATTTTGTGACAAATATAAAAAAATACAAATTTTCATTTATGAATGAAAAAAATTAAATTGAATAATATATCAAGTGGTGTAGGGTATTTGATGATCGGACTTGACCAACATTTTCACTAAGCCCAAAACCCACGCACACATTATTGTCTGTTCTACAATAAGAATAACAAAGCTGGAAAGTCTCGAGTCTACAGTTTTTGGAAAATTGTTGTTTTAAAAAAATGTCACCTAGATCTTGATCTTCATTTTGACATCTTTTGATCTCATCTTGACATCTTTTGTGACGTTTTTTTTTTTTTGGAAAATTTCATGACTTTACACGAGAGTTTCCAGTTTTTTCCCCACCCTGTATATGAAATGTTTATTATAAAGAATAAACGCTGAAAATTTTATATTACAAATATATATTTTATTTAAGGCGCAGCTCGACTGAGTTTTTTTTTTTTTTTCTTCCAAATAATTTTTTGTATATAAAGTCATTACGTAGATGAGGTAAGATTGCTTATGGCATCTAAGGCATTTTTTGTTAACTGATAACAATCGTCTACGCGTAAATCCTTTAAACGGTTCAGATTCCTGATGAGAAAGTGAATATCTTCATCTTTAATTTGGCGACAACGCGTCAAATCTAATCGTTCGATAGAAGGACAATTTAATGCCACACTTTGTATGCCACGAGATGAAATTTCCTCACAACCAGTTAAATTTAAATCTGTTAACTCTGCAAACTTGATGCTATGTTCTAAGGTGACATCGGTAATATTGAAGCATCCAGTCAAATTAAGACGGCGCAATCCTTTTAGCGATTGTATAGAAACTCTATTGGTTGTGAGAATAATATCGTTTTGGAATTGTTCGTATATATATGCGGCATCGTTTGCTGTGGTGTCCGACTCATTTGCGGACATATTAATACCAGTTAAGCCCGCGTCCGTTATATAAATACAATCTTTTAGTGATAAATCTCTAAGCCATCGAAGATGCTGCAGAATATACTTAAGAGAGGTATTTGTGATGCCGCCAAAGCAATAGCTAACATCCAATTGGCGCAGTTCCAAGCAATTTAATGCTATACATTTTATACCTTCCTCACATATCTGTAAATAAGACATTTGCAAATAATGCAACTGAGTGTTTACAGTTCGTGCAATTCCACGCCTGAGGCCGTCGATAGTAATTCCTCTGCTACTCGAAATATTTAAACGTTTCAGACGCTTGAGAGTGCCCAAATGGGCACAGCCTTCATTTGTAACATATTCACATTCAGATATATTTAAATCTTCTATCATAGGTAACGTTTTAACCAAAATTTTGAGAAATTCATCATTAACGCACGTCGTATTAGCCAGGTCTAGTACGACTAATTGTGGCTGCGTCTTTAGAAACGATGTAATACCAATCGTATCCAAGTTCCGACATGATGCCAACTTTAGTGAATTTAATTTAATACAATCAAGTTCTTTTTCATTAGGAGCCAACAATTGTAAGTCTGTATTTCTTATCCACGTATAACTCATATTAAGCTCTTTGAAATGTTGGCGATGAGTTTTAATAACATTTGCTATCAATTGAAATGATAAAATCCATTCATTCGGTGTGACATCTTCAATAGAGTTGTGATAAGCTATTTGGCAATATGACATATCTAGTGATTCTAATATTTTAATAGGTGAGGTTATACGCCAGAATATCGCATCGTGCAAAAGTTCATTTCGGGGTAAAAACAAATGCCGAATGGAAGTAAATGGGGATGCTTTGTCTTCTAAATCACCATCAATAAATAAATGGTATTTAAAATGCGAACGTCTAATAGTTAACGATTCTAAATTTGTAGCATGGCACATAAATAGATGAAACTGTTCCTTGGAAATGTTAACATTATCAAAGGTTACATTGACAGCAGTTTGGCCAATATGAGCGATTAATTCTGCCGAATGATGGAATGTTACACGTTCGAAATGGAACGTACGATACAATATATGCGACTTCAAAAGATATGTGCCCGGCGATGTGCTGTCTGACAGACATTTCTTAATGAAATGAACTTTCCCAGTACGTTTATGATTGTTTTCAAAAAATACATCCCTCCAAAGTTTACATGTTGATCCCGCTTGTAAACAATCAGTGTAAGATAAGTAGCTAAATATATAAGAAATTATCTGCACAGAAAATATGATTAAAAATTCTTTTGTTTCCATTTAAAAAATATACCTCCACAGGCAAATCACTATATGTAGGTTTTCGATCAAGCATCGTAGTCTGCTCCATCTCTTTGCTATGAATACGAAACTCTTCTTTGTTGTTCCTAATATTAATTTTAATAATTAAATGAATTTTATCAACTCAGCGCGCGCTCAATCTTTGACCTTGTGTGTTGAGTGATGTTGGTGGCAAAAATGTAAAATTATATTCTTCTGTTCTTCTTAAAATTAGCGAAGCAACAACAGGTAAATTCGTCGCGTCAAAGTGGTAAAGGATCAGGTAGAACACAGGGTCCTTTTTTACATGTGTCAGAAAGCAACAAATATATGCGCCAGTAGTTTTTTTTTGTCATATTTTGTTTTTCTTTGTAATTTTTTTTTTTCTTTAATTTTATTGTTATCGGTATGTTTCGAAATACCTAATATTGAAAGTAGTAATGATGTATTTGAAGATGTGTGTTGAGGGCGAGTTCAAAACCGGTCCAGGTTGAACCCCTCCAGTCACCAAGTATTAATTTTTCACACCTTCAAATACATCACTACTTTCAATATAAGTCCGTATGAAATATTTATTTCAAAAATAGATAGATTTGGATCTAATTTGGACCGAAACGAACTATTTGGAAAACCCTCTTTCCGTGTAATGATATTTAACGAAGAGACTTTTTAAATGCCTTTAGTACAAAAACTAGAGCTTATGAAGTAAAATTATTTTATATTCAGATTCAGCATCAAAAAATTTAGCTAAAAACCGTTCAGCACTCTAAACACTTTTTTATCATACACTTTAATTATTTAAGACCCCAAAATATGTATATCTAGGACTTGCTAAGATTTTCATCGCCTTCAAACGCAATATTATAAAAAAGGACTTGCACCACTTTCATTCACAGAGGCTCATATATACATAGATTAAGTAACTAATCAAGTATATATTATATAACCGGCTAATTAATAAAATACTTTATAAGAGAAATGTAAACACTTTTTATATAAAATATACTACAAGTACAAAAAGCAAAGAAATTAAATTCGGCTTAAGCCAAATCTTGCACCGAATCATGGACTTTAATTGTGTGATTAATACATATAAACTTTGCAAGTGGTACTTCCCCCATTATTGGCACATTCTCGATGGACAAGCTAGGTATAAATATGTGACAACAAAGACAAACACGGTATAACAATTCTAAATTTGAAGGTGCTGATTAGAAATATATATACTTATGGAGTCCCTGAAGGTCCTTTTGATAGTTTTTTAAAGAATGGATATCTTACTATAATATGGAGGGTATAAAAAAAATCGTTAAATAATCAAAGGATCTATAAATGGTTCGATTTGGTTCATTTTGAGTAAATTCATTTTTTTCAAAATACTGAAATATATCAACTACTGCAACCTAGTAGGATTTCAAACCTTTAGTTTTATACTAAGTCGTTCAGTACAATGAAAATTGGTCTACTTTGAATCGTATGAGAGTCTTAAACACCCTATTTGTATGCCTTGTGTCACGATTTACTTTCATATACTTCAATTGCATTCATAAAACAATACCTTTCTGGATTCTCATTAGTATGACATATACGGCACAAAAACGATTCAAAGGAATGTACAGAGTTGCTGTCACCACTGCATTCTTCCTCAACTTGTTTTGAATGTTCAAAAGATTTCTCAGTTATTGCCGATGTTGCTGCTGCCTTATTTATACAACTATTAGCACATTGTCTGGAACTACCAGGTCTAACATCTAAAATTTCGTCAGTATATCTCTCTTTGATGTTAACTGAAATTTGTTTTCCTGTTTGTGTTTCTCTGGGCGAATTTGTATTTATTGAAGCAGTTAAAGAAGTTGATTGTATTTGATTGCCAGTGACATCTAAAAGGGCATAAAGCTGTACGTTTTTATATAAAAAAAAAAGCTGGGTATGCTGGAATAGTTACCATTTTCCATTATTTATTGTGGAAACAAAACTTTAAAAGAATTTTCGTTTGATTTATAAAAAGATTTTTGGTAAAATATAATTTTTTTTTTTTGGAGTTTTGAAAGTACACAAACAATTTTAAACCATTGACAATATTTTGATAAATTTGTTCTAAAAAATTTATAACTAAAAGTGTTCCCCAACCATATTTTTACTATTCTTTGTTGTTTGAATTTTAACACATTGTGTCGAAAAGTTTTTTTCCTTTTTGAAAGTAAGGATGGTTTTTTTATACCCTCCATCTTGATGGCCTTTGAGGCCCTGCATATAAATATATATATATTTTTGGTCAGCCCACCAGCCCGTCTATTGTTTGAACGCTCATCCAATCTTATAAGGACAATAGAATTATTTCTAGTATATAAGTGAAGGTCTTTATTGAAATTAGGCGAAATCGATCAAGTACGCATCCACAATCGACAAATGTCTGTCACCTTCACAAACATGTACTCATTGAGTTAGGCATCCATCGATAGTTGTGGTCATATTAAAAAGACACGCCTACAATTTCCTAAAACCTTGTCTTGCTCAGAATCTCATGTGTAGGTTGATGCGTAGATGGAGAGTGTTTAAAATTTAGCTTAAACCAAATTTGATTTTTTACTTGCTAAAATTTTCCTTTCTGTTGAATGAATGAATTTTTGTTTGTTTGTTTGGTTCTCTCGAAAGTTTCCATTAGTTGTACTAACCGTTAAGTAACAAAAAACTTTCTTTCGACACTTTTGACCAAATCAGTTTATCTTTTCATTATGCAGCAGCAAAAACATACTTTCATATATAAAACAACAGCACAGTGTAAGAAGGTAATAGAATACTTTAATATTGAGGCAACCTCAAGGCCTATATGTGTGCAGTGTCTAAACTATTTTTCACCTTTAGCAAACTATTCTATGCAGAAGTCTGAAAATGTGTATATGTTCCCTTCATTCCTTCTTCCTAGTATTCATTCTTTCATTTCATTTTTTGTTTGCATTAGTTTTTCTTTTCTGTTCTTTTTGTTCCTGCTTTCTTTGTGCTCTTTGAACAAAACTTTACAGTTTATCGTAAAAGTATATTTGTTTTTATTTTAATTGTTGTCATCTTCTTTTGGTGTTTGTGGGATTACTCAGGATGATAGATACTTTCCCGCCCAACAGTATTTAAAATAGATTAAATAAATGAAACCTTGCTGACAGAAACCTGAAATATAACTAAAAAATTGCCTAAATTATATATCAAGGTTTTTTAAGGTTAGGGTCGATCCAATAGGCTAAAGTTAGAACATAGGGTCGCAGATACGATTCGCAAAACATTCGAACATGTAGCATACTTTGTGAAACTAAGTTGTAAACGCCTTTAAATGATCTTGCTTGTGTCCAAAATGGCAGAATACCCTCTATAAAAAAGGCTAAAAGTTTAAATATGTAGCTCCGCCCACTTTGTTGTAATGTCACTGTTCGTATAAACACCCTTTAAAACATTTTTCTTTAGCACAAAACTTAAATTTGTCTTAAAAATATATTTTAAAGGGAATGGAGTACTAAAAATGTAGGCGTGGTAAATGTAATTAAACTATTGCAAAAATCTTAAGGTTTGAAGTGAAAAAAAAACTAGAAAATGTTTCGAAACATACAGTTTATGTAAATTAATGACATGCTAGTTCGGCATTCGGCTACTAGGGTTTCAATTTTAATTAAAAAAAAGATATATTATTGAAAAGAAAATGACAGAAGTTATATAACAGATGGCTGCCTGAATATATTGTGATATATAATAAAATTATAAAACAACAATTAAGAAAAATTGTGTATATTACTTAGTGCTGAAGAACTGAAGTTTCAATCATAGAATTGCAAGCTATTTAAAGGCCTAACTAATCACTCGTATCGGAGTTTATTTAATATTGCCTCCGGAGTTATAGTGTGACCGTTAAACACTGCTGAAATTCATACAGAATGCCTTTGAACTTTCGGTTTTTATATTGGACAATTTTCAGATAACCTACTGCCCTATACTGTCATATATTCCTTTATTTTCTTTATTTTCTTTCTGTTGAATTGTTTTTACTATTAAATAAATTGTTTCTTTGCGAAATGCTCACACAAATTTTAACTTTATAATCTTTTTCACGCACCCATCACGTTTATAAAGATAATTAATTATTGTGCATATTATTTACTTCATCACCATCCACCAAATGTAAGAGTTTTGTTTTTAAAAATTAACTCAATTTGTTTAGATTATGGTGATGACATGTTCATAGGTGCGTTATGAAAAGTCAGCTTTCATTAATGAAAATTAAAGTTAATGCAAAAGTGTTGGTCACTTTTCATTATACATACTTACACACAAAATGATGAAAAACTGTGCCGTTTACAACATTTTATAAACATTTCAACTGATTTAACCCTGTCCGTCTGTGGGTCTGGCTATTGTTGTAATTTTCACAGTATACAAGTTCACACAAGTGAACTTTTTTTTGTCTGTTGAGTTCTTTTTCAGACTGGTGTACAAATTATGCTTCAAAGTTGAAATTTTTTTTGTATGGTTGTTTATGAATTGTTCTTTCCTAAATGAGGTTTATATTTAAGATGATAATTAAGTTTTGCTTATTGAAGTAACGTCTTAAATTTTGGTATAAAAATGTGCTTAACGAGGTGTATGAAACTTCCTAAAACTACGCTACCTCACCTTATTGTAAAGTGAACTCTGTTTCATTTAAAGATAATGATATATTTTTATATAAATTCTTGGAGCGATTATTTACATTTTCATTATGTTTTCTATAACCCTAGGTGTCTTGGATAAGAAAACGTGATTTGCATATTTTAACAGCTGGATCAACCACATACACTTCCGATCAAAGATTTCAGGTATGTAAACAAATGTAAAGAAAAACTGTTTGTTAATTATCCAAAAAGAAAAACACAAAAAAATATTAATGAAATGTTGTTTAGGTTATTAGGCCTGCAGATTCGGGTAATTGGACGCTACAAATTAAATACCCACAGCCCAGAGATTCCGGCATTTATGAGTGTCAAATCAATACCGAGCCAAAAATGTCTCTATCCTATACATTTAATGTAATTGGTAAGTAATAATGCTTTATAACATAAATTTGTGTTAATGTACAATTGTTATTCAACACTCAACGATTGTACAAAAACCCTACTTTTCAAAGATATTCAAATAAGCCAGGATAGTAAGGAAACAATTTTTGAAATAAATCCATTTTATTAAACACAACTATAAATGATTCTCTGTGGCAGGGCGAAACGATCAGATTCATTTGCTAATGTGTATCTTTTGGGGCCAACACAGACACATCTCTGCCAAAAAAATTATCAAAAATCCTGACCTATTGGTTGAATACAAAACATGCATGGACGGACGGAGGGACATTGATAAAGATTTTGATTATCAATCAATACAATGTTTTTGAGTTACACACATCAGAACAAATATCCTTGCACTACTACGAGGTGTAGAGTGTAAATACTTTATGAAGCCATTGTATGTAAGATATAAAGGATAAAAGGAAAAAGGAGAAAATAAAAAATATTTTACTACATAAGTGGTAGATAAATAAATAAGATAAAAAATCAACAGATTTAGAATTATTTTCCTTAACTAACATTAAACTCGTCTTATTATGGTGCAAAGTTATTTAGTATGTCAGTTCGTCTGTCTGCCTGCCTATCTAACTATGAGTAAAATTGTTCCAAAAATTCCATTCTATTAGATGTTGTTGTTGTTGTTATTTTTTAATGGCAAATAAAAATATTATACTTGTGTTTTTTTTATTGCACATTTTAACTCTCAGGTGGCCGATTACCATTTTTATAACCTGCACCACAAAGTGGTAAAAGGATACGCTGCGTATGTACAGGTGTTTATGGCTCCTCTCGTACACACACCTACACCCACCTTTGTTTAATTATACTGAACCGGCTCAGAATCGAAATATGAATCGACTTAACCACGTTTTTGTCGGAAACTCAGTGATGCATGTGTAGGTTACTTGGTCGGGTAGAACCGACAATAATATATTTATTTCTTTTACTTAGTACTGTTATTTAATCAAGTAGAAAGAGTAAGGCTTGTATGTGTGTATGTGTGTGTGTCTGTTTCTGACTCACGAAAACGACCGGAATAGCTAAGTGCTTGTTAGTGCGCATTAATCCATTCCTTACTGCAGTCCTGTTTTCCATTATTCATCTTTTATTCAATGTTGTATGTTGTTGTTGTTTTTGTCTTTGTGAAATTACTACGAAACATTTTAAGTTTATGAAGCCGTTTTGTTAAAGAAAAAACAAGAGCGAAAAAGGATAAAGAGAAATAATTCCAATATTTTCTACACCTTGTTTTCTGGACGTTTTTTAACCTGCTAGAAAGTTGTCAGCAGCACTTTGTAAAATTCCCAGTCATTATACTCACTTCTCTTCCTCTTTTTTTTTATACCGTTATACTTTTCCTTGTTGTTTGTTTCTAGGAAAAACTGCTCATGTTCATAAACCCATTTTTATCACACCTTCTTGCCGAGTAGTTATAATTTAATTATCATGAGGTTGGAGTGTGTTGACCAGAATAAGTGACAGAGAAAGAGCGAGAGAGGTTAATGTTGTATAACGGGAAAGTGATAAAAATACTAAAGTAGTTAATGCATACTTTTGGAGCATGAAATTTATTCGTTCAGGTGCATAAAGAGATAATTATGTTAGAGAGAGAGAGAGGATGTATGAATATATAATTTCTTTTCAAAAAATGAAAACAATAACAACAATAAAAAAGCTCTTATTTGGATTAAAGCAATTCTTGGGTATCGTAAAGGCCGCACATGTTACCCAATCCAACCCATTTTATATAAACAACTGTCTCAACTAAAAATGTCTGAACTGTAGTTCAAACTTTCTAGCTCCCCATGATCCTCATCATCATGCTCTGGTTTTATATATATAACATAAATCGTATATTTTACGATTGTTAAAATTTTAACCACACCCTGACTCATAAATAACTGATACTGAACACAGTAGTGAAAATAATTTATATAAATTCCTAATGCTGGATTAAAAGTTTTAAATTGATTTTACATTGTTGGCCACACTTTCACAATTTTGTTAACGAACTTATGAAAGTCACAACTAACGATTCGTTATTACAAAACATGGATTTAACCAATGATTAGTTAAAGGCGGATGCTTTGTTTCATGAAGTTCACATTAACGGTGATGTTTGTATATGTGCAGTTTGATGTTTTAATGTATCATCTACCTAAGTAAATATGTGCTAATGTATTAATATGATGAGAGTTGACTGCGAATGCCGTGATTTATGTAAATACGTTCACACATACACATACACACATGTTTGTAAACATTGTTATGTAATTATGAATTTGCAACTGATGTGGTTTAATTTGCAAATATGATCTAATATTTTATGTGTGTGTGTGTTTGCTTGTATGCTTATTTGCATATTTATCACAGCTGCTAGGTTATTATATTGTTTAATAAATGGGTTTAAAAGGATTTATATAGAGCTTGATGGATTTTTAGCTGACCTAAGTGTAATTACATGTGTTGCCATTGTTGTTATTTTATTTATATTCTACACACAGGCAGAAAGCTCATTTTGTTTTAGTTAATAACAATAATAAACATAATAAGCAGCTTTTTATAACCTCCACCTCAGTGATGAGAGTACACCAAGTTTGCTATTCCGTTGTAACATATAGAAGGAAGTCTTGCTAACTTAATAATGTTAATAAATGATAACAAAATACCAGGCTCTCAGAATAATTCAGCAAGCCAATATTGATTATAGATATTTTTTAAAATCTTATAACTTTGAAACGGCTACACGGATTTTGTTCAAACTTTTTGTGAAAGCTTGTAAATTACTTCAGCTTTCAAACGAAGTATATTATATGGGCACCTCCCATTTACTTAATAAACAAAAAACACTTAAAGCAAAGCTACATTTCAAACAAATGGGCAGGGCCACGCCCATTAATTACCCCAAAAAGCTAGAGAAATTTCCTAATGTTTGCCAAAAGGTTGACCAAAACCGGAGCAGTAGTTCCCAAGTTATGAGCCAAGCAAGTTCACATTCATTTTTGTTTGTTTGTGTATGTAGTTGTCATTTTAAAAATCACAAAAATATCAAAAAATTTAAAAATACCAGGCGCTCAGAAATGCGCAGTAAGTAAATTTGGATTCAACATATTTTTTAAACCCCTACAACTTTTAAACGGCTAAACAGATTTTATTCAAACTTTTTTTGGAAGCTTGTAAATTAATTCAGCTTTCTAACGAAGTAAATTTTGAGGGCGTGGCACCCCCCCTTTTAGTTAATAAACAAGAAATATTTTAAAAAAAGAATTTTTTTTAGCAAATGGGCAGTGCCACGCCCATAATTTACATATCCCCAAAAATTAAAGAAATTTCCGAATGTTTGCTAAAAATTTGACCAAAACCGGAGCAGTTGTTCCCAAGTTATGAGCCAAGCAAGTTCACCTTCATTCTCGTGGTCGTCATTTTGAAAGTCATACAAATATAAAAATGTGAGCAAAATACCAGGCGCCCAGAATCGCTCAGTTAGCGAATCTTGATTATTGCTATTTTTTAAAGTCTTATACCTTTGGAACGGCTGCACGGATTCAGTTCAAACTTTTTGTGCAAGCTTGTAAATAAATGCAGTTTTGCAACAAAGTATATTTTTAGGGCATGGCACATCCAGTTTACTTAATAAACAAGAAATTTTTAAAAAGAAGTAATTTTTCAAGCAAATAGTTAGTGCCGTGCCCATTTATTAGATATTCCCGAAAAGCTAAAGAAATTTTTAAATGTTTGACCAAATACGGCATGGTCCGATACGCCTCTAATTTACAAAAAACTCGACTTGCAAGCTAGTAGGTAGTGCCCATATAATATTATTAGAGGGTGTTTTTACTTCTTTCACTCATACATATTTAAACTTAATAAACATAACTTAGTTATTTACTGGCTGGTAAAAGGGTGGCATCATAAATTTCATTTTGATTTTCGGTGTTAATCGCGAACTTTGATTTTATGTGAGTGAGAAATAATACTTCTTTGATTGCTTAAGCCATAAAAAGAAATATATATATATATATAAAAGAAAGTTCTAATAAAATAAATATAAACATACACCCATAAATCTTGTTTACTCTTTGATTTGAATTTTTTTTTTTTTTTTAAATTATCACACATAACAATACTTTATTTATATTTTTATGATTTCTCTGAGAGCACATGCTTTAGGATGCAATTGAGGAAATTTGATTAGGAAGTGCTTAACCTTAGATTTCTATGAACTATTTTAGATAGGAATGTTTGGCAGATATCTTCTTCGTTTAAATTTAGCTTTCTTCATTAAAAATCAGAAGAAGAAATTCACACATTTTTTTGTAATTCAAACATTCATATATTTATTGCAGCTTCATTTTGCAAATGTACATGTACGGAATGCTTAAAATGGAAAATAATGTAATTTTTTTTTTTTTTTTTTATTAATTTTGTATTAAAGTGTAGCAAACGCTTGCATTACTAAATATATGTGAAATAAGTAAGAAAACTAAATTTGGTTTAGACGAAATATTAAATACTCTTCACATCTATATACAAATGGTAGACGTGGCAGGTATATGATAACGTTCTCTAATAGTGTATACATTATACATATACAATTGCAAGTTTAGTTTTACATACTCGGCGTAAAACCTAACTTGAAAACTTGGTTTCTTGTAAATTGTAGGCGTTTCTGTAATCCAACCACACCTTTTTTTGTACATGGATATATATAAATATGTGAAATTTCAACTTTATAGCTTAATATTTGTGCCAGGCATATGTATTTTTGTCGATTGTGGGCGCGGCTTTAGGCCGATTTTGCCCATTTTTATTTGCGAACAGAAACTTTTAATCAATATCGTAATATTTACGACCTTGAAAATGATCAAAACAGACGGATACACGGACAAACATGTCTAGTGGACTAATTTTTTGATGCTGATAAAGAATTCTGAATGTTGCAAACGGAGTGACACACTTAGTATATCCCCCCTTTATGGGGAGGGTATAAAAATAAAATGCGCGAATACAAAAAGCGAGTATTGTACGTATTAAAATTCATGGCACTCAAATGATTTACACAAATATTATAAACTTATACGTGGCTGTGTATGTGAATGCTTGCAGTATTTGCAATTTACTTATTTATAAAAAAATGCAAATGTTCTGTAATAAATGAAAGCAAAAAAAAAATAAAAAAATTAAAAAAAAAAAACAAAAATTTTTTTAAGAGAGCCTTTACTCTTTTAAGATAAACAAAAATAGCAATAATAAACACGTACCACAACTATATAAGGCTATAGGTGAATCTTTGAATACATACCACCTTAATTTTTTATTGACTCGAATGACTCGAATAAACGCGAAAGCCCCTAACAATGTGACATCTTTTGAGTTTTTGATTAATTGTGAGCGTATACTTTGTCTAATTTTGCTTCATTTCGGATATAGATTTTTTATTTTTAGCCTTTGTGATTGCATTAAAAGGCGTTTCTAAGCTGCAGGTCAATTAAATGAAATGGCACTGAATAATGTTTATATACGCACCTTAGTGTAGATGATCAATAAAAATGAAATTTCATAAAAATAAAGGAAAATAATCTTCCTACTCCTCCTATACTTAAAATACATAATCTTAACTTAATAGGTAAATAAAAAAAAATAAAAAAAAAAAGTGGGAGAAGTTGACGCATATATCCCTTTATGAACGTAAATTGAGAATGCATTAGTGCGTTAAGCATTTCAAGGTGGCAGCAGGATCATGATACCTGCATATAAAGTTATAAAAACATTTCTTTATATTCTGGCATACATGCAATGCTTCTTCTTTCATAACATATTCAAAATGATGTACGTGCAATGGCATCTCACTCTTCTTACTCTACTGCCACACTCGCTCGCACTTGTGTTTTAATAGAAGTGCTCTACAAGAGAGTAAAAAAATAAAATAGAATATAAATGCACCGTTTACGTGATATATAGAAAAATGCTCGTGACATGTGAGACCAGGATATAAATTCTTTGCAGTGAATATCCATTTCTTGTAGTATTTTGCGAAAGAATTTTTTATTTTTCAACATGAATGTTATACCATAACTTTTTCGCAAGGCACTTTTTAACCCGTCTAGGTACGCGAATGAATGCTAAATAATTTCAATCACTGTTTTTGGCATAGGTCAGGACTTGAATACCCTTTATATTCATTTAAAAGTTGTGAGATAAGGGAATGTGACCGTTTTTTAACAATAAGGTCTTAGCATTTGTAAATTGTGCACGTCCGAATCTACCTATTTTTAGCACATTGACACATAAGTTAATTATAAATATTATGAAAAATTTTATAAATTTTTTTTAAGAGTTAGAAATTGTGGGCGTGGCTATTAACCAATTTTGGGCATTTAGAATAGCAAACAATAAACATCAACTGAGCGTATCAATATAAAATATCAGCATAATATAACAGAGTTGGTGGCCGCGAGGGCTTCCCATGTCTTATTCATTTTAGGGCTTATGACGACGTCTTCATCTGGTGGTTGCAAATGGAATGACAAACTTAGTATATCCCCTTTTTTATATAAAGAGTGTAAAAGAAAATTTCTAAAAATAGACATATTTCCATAGCGGTTTTAAAGAGGATTACAACGTCTTAGGCAAAACAGGAAACGCATACTATGTCACAAGCTCGGTTAAAACTAAAATCGCTTATAAAGTGATTTATAATGATTCCATACTTTTAATTCTTTTGCTACTTTTTAAATTGTTTTCCTTCAACAATATATTTTAATATCTTTATATTTTCCAACACTAACTTGCTGATAGTTGGCAACTGTAGAGCTTACATTTTATTTTAAAAAGAAGCCTCTTACGTTTATATTTGTATTTATATCTGCAAGTTACCGCACCTCTGTACGTACTTATGCAGTCCATGAAAGTTGACACTGAATGAAAAGCAAACAAATACTTAAATAAAGAAAACAACAATTTTTGGCTCTCGGTAATGCTGTTAATAGTAAATAATAATGTTTCGCATTATCCTGCCAGCTCTTCCTGGTTTTATCGTATATTTCATAAAACACTTCCTGAGGGCATAACCACCAACCAAGCCAGTCAGCCAAACCATTGCATAAGCGACTAGAAAAAACAACATACTACCACATAGGACAGTCACTCCATGTTTCATTCATTGTATATTTACGCATTATATTGTAATACAAAATAACTAATGGCTTGTAACTGGGTTTTAAAGTGAGTGCTTCTGGTATATAAATGTATAATTCTTTCCAAGTACACAATAGGAATTAATGCAATCTATTACGTTGTTTGTTGTTTGTGTTTGTTTGTAAATAACTGTGAAAAAAAAAAAAAATAAAAGAAATAAATTTGTCTTAAACCAAATCTTAAATACCCTGCATATATGGGCGTGGCAGATATATGATTTCGCCCTCTAATGGTATCAACTTGCAAGTCGAGTTATATGCTGATTACAAATTTTGAATAAATTGTAAGCATGTTCGGTTATCCGACTAAGTCCATTTTCGGAAGGCCCATTTTGAAGATAAATAGGATGTTGCCGATTATGGGCGTGTCTGTTGTCTAGTCACGGGTTTAGAAAAGTAAAGAAACTAAATTGAACAAAATCTTGCATACCCTATCTATCTGTTATCAACACCATAGTGGGCGTGGCATGTACCTGAAAATGTATATATTATAAAAGTCGTTTTTGGAGTGTACATATAATAAAAAGCATATGGCTTTGTGTAAGCTTTGTAGGTCATTAGCCTGTTCCGCCACCCTAGACTTTTAATCGATTTTTCTCTACTTAAATCTCTACTTAATATGGGGGCAGAAAAATGCATCTATACAGAAGTAGGACGCATAGCATGTACCTCATTACTCCTTCATATAATTTGATTTACATTTTACGCTAAATAAGAGTTTTCTTATACATAAAGGGCGTATCTTTTAAACGTCCCAACAATTTTTAACGCATCAATGCATTTTACAACTACTTTTTACTTTACTTATTAAAATATATAAATTTATACTATAGAGAAAACAAGGAATATAAAAACAAATAAAGTGAAATTAAAGTCTCCCCTGACACGATTGTACTTTATATAATAATATGAGATATTTTTACTTTATTTGGTAGAAAATTATCAAGAATTTAAAAATAAAAAAAATCAATATTTCATTTATTTCAAAATAAAGTAGAGGTAAAAAAAAAAACCTAAAATAGATTTGAACAAAATCTCGCGAAAAAGTCATGTAATTCCATGTGGATTAAAAAACGAACATAAAACTCTTTAAAGCCTTTCCTTCTTCTATACATGTACTAACTCTATAGTTTATGGGTGTGGTATTGTACAGCCGCATGTATAAGTATATAAATATATGCCAAGTATGTACGGTACAGTGTGGTTGCGTATGTGCATTTGTATATATATATTAAAATTATTCATTCGTATATATTTGTTTTTTGTATTTTGCAGAACTGAAGGCCAACATTATAGGACCAACGGATTTGTATGTGAAAAGTGGCAGTGATATTAATTTGACATGTAAAATTCTGCAGGGTCCCCACGAATTGGGCAACATATTCTGGTACAAAGGTAAATAGTGCGCTGCCCCTGTCATTTATTATATTGTATTTTTTGTTCACGCATACATGTCGGCTCGCGAGATTTTACTTTATTTCATTTCACAATACATTTACCCTAAAGTATAATGCATATATAATTTTTATATCCACCATCATAATGTCCCAAAATACATAATTCTTTGTCAAAACGTTTACAAAGCGCAGAAGTCATATACAAATATTCTGAGTTGATCGAGCCATGTTTCTCTAATCACTCTCTGCTGGTTGGTATTGAAATTGTTTAAAATCGACCAAATGTTTCAAAAAAAAAAATTGATTTTTCGAATTGTCCTTTTTGAAGTCTTTCCACACTTCTATATATCTACCCGCAACATTTTACTATTTCTTCTTCTAAGCCGTCTTTGGGAGATTTCAAAATTTCCCCTTAACCCAATTTAACTTTTTTATCTGTTCTGTACGATATATTTATGGCGGGTGCGCTTGCCAGTATAATGTTGTGTGTCTGCTATGTATTGTTACGATAATTGATGCGTTAATTTATTTGCGGCTTTTACTTAATAAGCACTCACTAACTTTTCAACTCTTCCTCTCTCTATAATGTTTCTCTCATGCATTCATTCGTTTACATACAAATAAATATAATGTAATGCGAATGCCTTATGTTCTTTAATTCTATTGCAGGTAATGACATCATTGATATGACAACGAACCAAAATGAAATTGATAGTGGGAGCCGCATCAGTGTGGATCATGACTGGACAAATGGTTTAACATCGCGGTAATTAACAAATTATTGTTTATTGTGTGTAAAGTGTGATGTAAAATATTTTGTTGATGTTGTTTTAAAAGATCACACATTACAGCACGAACAGTCAAAATTTATGACAGGTGTCCGGTGCAAACAACCAGAATAATAATTATTTTTTTTTTTTTACTTTTCATTTAATTTTTTTAATATCTCACCAATCATTCAGCTTAAAAGTACATCATGCTTTATCCAGTGACACGGGCAATTATACGTGTGTTCCCACAATAGCTAAATCAGCCAGTGTTTACGTTCATGTCATTATCGGTAAGTAGAGAATGTCCTTTAATCAAGTTATTGTTTTTATTTGTCTTGTTTCTTCTTTGTGTCAAGTTGTAAGAGACTTATCGGTGGTATTATTAAATGGTGTAAATAGTCGCTTCTAACCGACCATTCAGTTAGCTTCACAATTTATGCTTTAATTAGTTTATTGGCATCAGAGTCAATGCGAAATAAAAGTTTTTAAAAAAAATACAAAATAAGTAAAAACCAAAAAAAAAAAAAAATATCTAAACAAAAATTCAAAAATCACGCATTTCATCTTTATTGGTCTTGATAAAAAGTTTTTTACGCAAAAAAAAGTGTCATTTAACAACACTTAGTCGGAGCTTTAATTTTATGTAACACGCGGTCCAAGTTTAACGATCCTAGGAAGTACTTTCCTTGTAAGCGTTACATTATACTACTTCTGCAGGGCATAAAAATTATAGCTGCCACGGGCTTACCACCACGACCTGTTTAAGTGCACCAAGTAAAACAAGTTAATTTGATGTAAAGACGAATTTTAAATTATCCCCACATAACGCCCCTTTTGCAGACTACGAACAACTAACGAATTCTGAACGAAAATAGGAATTTTTTTGATTTATTGACAGTCACTATCCTAAAAAGCTTTAGCTTTCAGCTTTGCTATGGAAGAACAACTTGAACAATAATTTTTGAGAGAATTCCAGTTTAGTGGGCTTGGAACTTGACAGATTTCGTACAATTTATAGAAGACTCTGTGTAAACAAAGTAGAATCTGTAGAATAAGAAGCAAACTAATCATCTTATGTAAAATTTATCACTTTGCCTGGAAAAATTTGAAAAATTAATAAGTAAAGTTGTTCGGTTCACTTTTGTTATTGACTGTACATAACTTGCTTGGAAAATAGCTTAAAAACGAAATAAATAATAGCTTTTCTCTAGAAAGTATTTTTGTTTTTTGTTATTTTCTTTTGTAACTTTAGAAAATAGGCAGACACATAAACACGTCCGTCCTCCACGAACGATGTAATGTTTTGTTTGTTAACTTATAGTGGTTCCATTTAAAAAGTAATTGAAAATGTATTTTTTTTTTTATGCACAAAACTCTTCTGTTTAGGTTGTATAAAGAAAACAAAGTACGAGAGAGACGGAGATTTTTAATCCTTGTAAAAATATATATTTTTAATGTCTTGCGGCAATAAATTCTCCAACACTACACTACAAACTTGACACAATTGAAATGTCAGGCATTAAATTTCTTGTTTGGAATTGCTTTGTAGCAGAGACAACAAAAACAACAATCGGTTAATATGTACATCAAGTGATACCCTACATCAAGTCCAACAAGGCAGTCTGCTCCATATAAATAACAATGAAAGCCAATGAATGGTTTGAGTTCAAAATTGCTACTATTGCAGAGTAACTTTCTTGAAATGTGTTTTTGGTTTCTGCGAAAGTTTTTAAAGGCGTGACATTTGAAAAATTTCCTAGCTTTTCGAATATATCTAATTAATGGGCGTGGCACTGCCCATTTGCTTAAAAAACAACGTTTTCTAAATAATTTTTTGTTTATTAGCTAAATGGGAAGTGCCACGCCCAAAAAATATACTTCGTTGGAAAGCTGAATTAATTTACAAGCTTCCATAAAAAGTTTGAACAAACTCCGTGCAGCCATTTCAAAGTTATAGGACTACTGCTCCGATTTTGATAAAATTTTTTGCAAAAAAAAAAAATTTTATTGTAGATAATCTAGACATTTTAAAATTTTTACTAAATGCGCCAAATTATGAAAAAATTTTCCCAAAGTATCACTCAATCGAACTTTTTTGTATATCACTAAACTAAACCATGATTTTATTGGTACGATTAGGTCTCTGGCTTGGCGTGAAATCATGGAACACTCTGAAATTGTAATGAAAGGGCAACGCTATATATATATATATAATATTTTCAATTTAATAAGAGAAAGGAACTGTGACATATTTTGTAAGGAGTAAACTTTACCTTGAAGCTGAGCTGTTTTATGGGGTGTTAGAGGTAACAACTCGTACATAACTTACCAGCAATGACAACCTCTTAAATGGTCGATCACCTTGTCACAAAAGGACACAATAACATTGTTGATGTAGAAAGTGGAAACTAGAAAATCGTACAAAGCGGCATACATAAACTTTTTTCTTTTTGCTTCTTCAATGATTTCTTTTTGCTTTATAGTTAGAGCCGCCTTCAGGTTATTTAAACATATCAGAGAGATTATTATTACTTGTATGAAGAAGTGTTTGTATACAAATAAGATTGCACTTGATGAAGAGCATTTGTTGAGCTTGCCTTAGAAATGAACAATTCCCCAAAAGAGAGAGGGTCAACATTCTCCTACCAGTATTTATAACAGCTTTTTTTACACACTTACTGTATTGCAACGCATTTGTATTTGATCATACACATATAGCATAACTCAAGGCAATTTTTGCTAAATGCAAAAGACGATTACTTTTATGAATACAAGTGCATATGAACAGATTTTTGTTAAACTTACTTTTAACAAAAGTACTTTTGAAAGCTTTTTAAGAATGTTGGAAGAGAAAGAAAGTGTCGCCAAAAGCCTTTCCTCTCTATATACATACTAAACAATAATAGATGAAAAAATGCTTGATGATATTTTAATATGCATACTTGGACCCACCTAACGTACGATATATACGCATTAACGCAAAATATTGTTTATTCCAATCACAAGTGCTTGTGGTGCGAGACGCAATCATATAATATACGAGGTGTGTTCAAAATTAACGAGAATTTTTAAATTTCGCGGGTTTGGAGAGAGAGTTTTTTTTATTATGTTGGTACACATGCCCCTGAAGTACGATAAAATTTTCAGCAATATTCATTGTTTACTTTTTAAGTGGCAGCCGCTAACGTGAGACGTGTTTTTCGAGCTCGGCGATTTTCGTTAGTGAAAAAAAATGGATCAAAGAACCTGCATTAAATTTTGCGTAAAAAATGAAATAAAGTGTAGTGAAGTTTGTAAAATGTTAACAAAGGCATATGGTGAGTCTGCTATGAGTAAAGCAAGGATTTACGAGTGGTATAAGCGTTTCCAAGATGGCCGCGAAAACGTTGAAGATGACGAACGACCCGGACGCCCAAGCACATCAACAACTGATGAAAACGTGAAAAAAGTGAAAGAAATGGTTATGAACGATCGCCGAATCACAATCAGAGAAGTCGCTGATGATGTTGGCATATCAGTTGGCTCATGCCATCAAATTTTTTCGGATGTTTTGGGTATGAAACGTGTGGCAGCAAAATTCGTTCCAAAATTGTTGAATTTCGAACAAAAACAGCGGCGAATGGAAGTTGCTCAGGAGTCGGTAAATGAAATTAATAACGATGCAGAACTACTGACGAAAACATGGGTTTACGGATATGATGTCGAAACTAAGGCTCAATCGTCCCAGTGGAGGCATTCTGGATCGCCAAGACCAAAAAAGGCTCCACAAGTGCGGTCAAATGTGAAGGTTATGCTCACTGTGTTCTTCGATTTTAATGGCATAGTGCATCATGAATTCTTGCCACAAGGTCAAACAATCAATAAGGAGTACTACCTACAAGTTAAACGCCGTTTGCGTGAAGCAATCCGAAAGAAACGCCCGGATTTGTGGCAAAACAATTCATGGCTTTTGCACCACGATAATGCACCTGCTCACACTTCATTGCTTGTTCGTGAATTTTTGGCCAAAAACAAAACTCCATATTCGCCAGATATGGCTCCGTGTGACTTTTTTCTATTTCCAAAAATAAAGAGAACATTAAAAGGCCGTCGTTTTACAAGCAGAGATGACATTAAAAGCGAATCGCTGAAAGAGCTAAAAGCTATTACAAAGATCGAGTTTCAAAAGTGTTTCGAGGATTGGAAAAAGCGTTGGCACAAGTGTATTATATCCGAGGGGGATTACTTTGAAGGGGACAAAATAGATATTGATGAATAAATAAATATTTTTTTCATAAAACAAAAATTCTCGTTACGTTTTGAACACACCTCGTATATATTAGTGATTTTTTTCGTTGTAACAATATATCTATGTTTTATGTGTTTTTGTAATAAATATTTCATACAGACGTTAAATAATACTTGGCAACTGGAGGGGTTGAAGCTGGACCGGTTTCGAACACATCTTCCAATACAACTTTTAATGGAGACGTTCTACAAATGGTCCGATTCGTTTTCCTTTAGGCCAATACATGTTTCTGTACCATATTTCATCAAAATATCTTAAAAATGCAATCAGTAGTTTGCGCACAAACTTTTATGGGCAGCCAGGCGGACAGACGGATATGATTGAATCGATTAAGATTTTGATTCTGAATGAATCGATATAATTGAAGGTGTGTGTGGCATTTGTTGTTTAGGAACTACAAACATACGCACAAACTTAACCGCTTTGCTAAAAGTTGTGCAGGGTATAAAAATGTTAGAGAACAGTTAAGTTAACAGTTAACAGTTAATTAAGAATGCTAAATTTTGATACAAATGAACCGATTTTCTTATAATAGTTTTTTAACCCTTTTTCATAGATCATTATAAGACAAACTAATATTTTTAAGAAACATTTATAGATATCAGTTATAAAGCCACAATTTTCAAATAAATGAAATCGATTTAAATCTACGCCCATAATTTAGATATAATACTTCATTTGTCAATATATTGCGAGTGGAGTGGATCATCACACACGCCTACAATCTAGAAAAATTTCTAATAATAAAGACTTTTATGTTGAAGCTTAAAATCCACCCCTACTTAGCCTCAAAGGAGGGCATAATTGTGTACATGCCACACCTACACGCTACTTATAATTGGCTTAAGCCTTATCACTTATGTCTAAAATATATTCGGTCATTATTTCTTGTTTAACAGCATCATTTACGAATGCTTGTTTCCCATTCTCTTCTGTCAAATATTTTTATATATATTTTTTTTTTTTTTGTTTCTTTCAGGTGAACATCCAGCCGCTATGCAACATAATTCAAGCAGCATGCATAATATCAGTTTTTATACAAATATATGTTGTTTAATGTTGTACACCATCTTAACATGGTGTTTACAACATTTACTAACCACCACCATCAGCCCGAGCATGTGTAAAAGGTTTGGTGGTAATGGTGGCGGCGGTGGCTGTAGTGTTAGCATTATAACACTGTCAGCCACATTAGGAACGTTTCTAATAACATTATCAAAAGCAAAAGCAACAACAACAACAACAACAACAACAACAACAACAACAATACCAGCAACACTTGGGATGTCAACAGTCGCAACCTCAGTTACGACCTCACAGCAAAGTCATAGCAAGGCCTCCTTGCCATTAACAACAGCAACAGCAACAATAACAATAATTACACAGATGCAACCAATTTTCGCTAAACATTTTAGCAGACACAGAGATTTACTACAAGCCGAACCGACAGGTAATACAAGATGAAGGAACAACAACAATAAAAACAACAACATCAGCCTGCTTAAAGTGTACAAATACCAGCCGCTATAACTGTTTAAAATACACTATATGTTACATCTGTGTATATATGTGTAAGCGAAACCTTTTTCACCCTTTATCGTGTTGAGCGTTGTGTGGAGGATTCATTTTGTTTCGTCTCTCCATTATGCCAGACTAGCTATTTAAACCGTAAAAAGAAAGTTTTATCCGAAGAGGAGGCTAGAACGTAAAACCTTGCATTGTTTGTTTTCCTTTTGTTATCCACCAACGCATTCATACACTTATTGTACCTTGTGTGCGTTTTTATTCGCAAAACCCTGAAATATTATTAAAGGAACAAAGTGTAATTTTATGATGAAATGAGGTTAAGTGGCAACCAGTCAGTCATTTACAGTCAACAAGTACACATTGTAAAGTAAAATATAGGCCGTGCAGAGAGGCAGGATGGGTGGCTGAGTTCAAAAGTTTCCGTATTTTCTTTTGTTTTTTGTTAAACTTAAAACTCCACCACACGGCATAAATGCTCAGAGTTTGTATAAGAATCAGATTTGTATACACACACGTACAGGCAAACATCACTTTTTACCACATGGGCACTACGGCATGTTTATACACTAATGCACTGCACTAAGAACGTGTGAACGTGTATGTACAAAGATTTTTTTTATAATTAGCTGCATAAACACGTAACGCGCACTTGAACAAGTTCATGTGGAAAGAAATCCAACAGGAGTGCGCTAATCCGGGCGGATTATATGCTAATAGTTTAAAACACCCATTAAACGGAATTTGTTTTACATGAAAAAGTTATAGCAAGAGAGGCAACGAGACCATGACTTATACAGAATTGTAAAATATTATTTTAAAGCTTAGTTTTGTATGTTTCTTATAAAAATGTTTTACTCTTCATATTCATATGTAAGCTGCGGCGAAAGCCTTTTTTAATTACTTTTGAAATATATGTCGGGTGTAATACTTTAGATTGAAAGTCAAATTTCGTATTAAAAACAGTAAGGGCGTGTCTGTTTTCAGCATGTCTATTTTTAACGTAACTTATATGCAGCCATTGCGGCTTTCTAGATCAGGTTTGGCCGCGTCAACTAACTTTTTATACCTTCCACATAAGATGGGGAATTTAAGATTAGAACTAAGCCACACCCTTTACACCCTTTAAAAGAAAAACACTATTAGAAATACACGTAATCGCACCCTTTCTTACAACCTCTTCACTTATAAAGTTATGTCGGGAAGTAACTTATATGGCTGACACAACTAATTTAATTGTTATATAATTTGTAAAGCTCATTTTCACTTGTTTTAAAGTACATTTGATTCAATTAATTCAAAATCATTCAATTTATTTGACAAGGTTTTGACTTTACTTGCTTTCACTTCTTACTCATTTACGACCCCATGAAAAGCAATACGTTACTAGTTTAACCTTTGCCTACACACAGTCACGCCATTAGAAATATGTGCTGACATTTTCTAAAAATGTTTTTTCAAATACTTATCGCCTAGTGCCCAAATTTAATTGAGGTTGTATGCATCTGAACCTTTTCTGTCCCACCATGATATGAACTTTTGCGGCTTAAGCATAAATAAATTGTTATGGAGAAGAGGGAAATTTGGCTGGTTTTGGTCTGATTAATAATAACATTGCGTTTATGTAAGTAAATGTCTGTATGTATTGTAACATACATAATTACATACATATGTTAATTTGCTTCAATAATATTTTAATAACAATAGCATCCATAAATTACGCTTAATTTCACATTTGTGTTCAGTATTCGAATGGGCTTAATAAATAAATGTAAATAAATAATAGCTCGGAAAAAAAAAACTTGGCTTAGGCCACAAATTAAATACCCTACGCCCCTACATATAACAACCGAGACGTTGAAGGTTTTTTACAAATTGTGCACGTATGTACTACCCGCCTACCCCGATTTTAGCTACATAGCCATCAAAATTTCAACTTTATTGGTTCATTTTTCTGACTAAGAGATGTATTTTTGTCAATTGTAGGCGTGGTGCTTGACTAATTTCATCCAATTTGTATGATATTCTAGATATATTTTCATTGAATTTTATCTTAATAACTAATTTGAACATTCTTTCAAGATTTTGATACTTTTCAAATTTATAAATAGTGTGACGGGTATCTAGGTTCTACTCTTGGTTGTTGCGAACGAAACAACAACCTTAGTATACTTCCCTCTTATATGAAGAGTATAAAAGATAGAAAAGCATACACTTTGTTGACATGGTTTTCGAATAAACATGATTTACGTTCAAAAACTAATCATTATTCTCTTCGCCACACAATTACTTACAATTATTATGATAATACATACACTTTGAATGCATGCATTTACCAATTTTGTATCACAATGATATATTTCACAAAAAAAACAAAAAAAAACAAAAAAAAAACCAGTCAGTTAATCATTTTATGCCCTACACCACTGTACGGTAATGCAAGTAAATAAGATCTCGATAAGGATTAAAAATAAAAAATCTAAAGAAATAATTTTGTGAGGCAGTGTTTTATGTATTGTTTTATAGGATTTGTGTCGATTTCTTCTCGACTTTTTTTTAAATCTATTGAAACTTGAATTTTATATTATTAATCAAGATCAAACCTGGGATATTCTTTACATTGAGTGTATGTGGCATAAATAACATCAATGGTCGAATTCATCCCTAAATGAGATTTTTCGTAAATTTTGGGCGTGATTGTGAGAGATTAACTTGACTCTCATTTCGATCGTATAAATAATTTGTAGGATCTCTGATGCCGCATCCATGTCGTATTTCATTGAATTTTGTATTTTTATAAAAATAAAAAATAAAAAAAATTCATTCAAGGACTTTTTAGATATAAGTTAAAAATTCAAAGTTTTAAATGTCCTTAAAAAAATGTTAAACATTGTAATTTATTTTTGTGTAAGTATTTCAGTAATAAGATATTTTTTTAAAAATATAATCTAAATATCAAACCCTGAGTTAACTGGTAAAACAAACATAAGTAAACATAGACAGACAGACGGAGAAGCATATTTGAATTAGTTCAGTAAAGAATTTGTAGTATATGAATGGATTTATATAAAGGACAACATGGGTCTTCCTACGCTAGTTACATATATTGTCACAAACTGATTCTACCCTACAAAATCTACAAAAAACTGTAGGACACAAAAAGAGAGTAATCAAGCATTAATAAAATGACAAATGCTACAGCAAATTAAATAAATTGTAAAAATTTTCATTACAAAAATTCATAATCATGTGTGTACATAAAATGGCATAAATTATGCAAATGAAGACGATATTGTTGACATGGAGCAGCCGTTAAGCAAAAGCGGTTGCCATTAAACTGTGAAATTGATTATTACGATTATGATTATTACGATTATTATCAATAATGTTGTACATAAAAAAAAATATATACGTATATAAATTTTTCAGACATAAATCTGATTTTAGAGATTGTGTATGAAATGAAATAAAATCAATTATAATAGTAAAGCTATCTACAAACATACAATATATTGTATATATTGTCATGTATAAAATATGTTAGATTTATAGCCAATTTTCATCTGAGACATACCATACCACCCATACCATATGCACCATCCTTCACCAGCATACACTTATGAGCGTGCTGTAGCCGATATCATAAATTTTCATAGACTTTGCTGTAGGTGCATAATGCACTGGGAAAAATCAATACTATGTCATTAACCATAACCACAACAATAATAACAGCAAGGAAAGAGAGCATAGTTGAACAGATACTATAATAATTAATAATAAACAAAACCGAGCGGAAATTAATTATAATAAAATTTATATAACTTTAAGATAGCATTTAAACACACACACGCACACACACACACACACACACACATACATACATACATACATATGGAGAAACTGTAAATGTAATGAATATTAAATAGAGAGAAACTGAATGCAGAAAAAGAAGAAGAATTATTTAAAAAAATACAACAGCAACAACAAAAGATATATAAATAAATAAAATTCACTGATTTAGACAAATTTCCATAATAAAAAAATTGTGTTTATTTGACAAAAAAAAAAAAACCGGTTTTGCAAAAACTTGATCTTTTTTTAATCAATGATAGTTACTGTAGATAAAAGCTTTTGCTTTTATATTCTTCCTTACTCCACATATATATATACATTCCATATGAAGTAAGAAAAGTAAATTTGGCTTGGATGAAATCTTAAATATATAATGGGCGTGGTAAGTATATAATAACGCATTCTAATATTGCATCTAATCACACCGGAGCTTGCAAGAAGAATTTTATGTTAAATATATTTTTTTAGTATCTGTTATTTGATCACGCCCATTTTTGGCATGTCGAAGGATGAAATAATTATGGTTGTAGGTCAAATTTTGTGGCAGGTGTGTAGGTTTTTCTTCATAGTGGGCGTGGCTATAGATCGAATTTGTCTATCCTGAATAGTGTACAGAAACTAAAAGCATTTGGGTAAAATTTCAGCTCAATAGCTCAAAAAATTACACTCGTAAGAACAACAACGGACAGATGTACGGACATACGTGTCTAGAACGATTCAGTTTTTGATGCTGATTAAGAATATATAAACTTTGTAAGGTCTGTGTCGCCTTCTTCTGGATGTTGCAAAAGGAAAAAGCTTTCCCACCTCATGGATTTATAAATGATGACAACTAACCTAAATGTTCTTTTTATAAAGATGCCGTTAATAGAAAACACAAAAGTTTTACAATACGCATAAATTTCAGAATGGTATCTCATTAAAAACAAAACAATACGAAATTAATTTGATAAAATTTGCATGTTGTTCAAGTCGTTAAATATATACGATAGATGAGGAAATTTGCATATTCTATGCAATAAAAGTGAAAGACTTGATGATTGTAATATATTAAAAGAAATTTTTTTATGAACCTAAACTTTTATCCGTTCTTGTGGCCTTCTATAAATGTCAGTTAAAATGTTAATGTGATCTTAGTCACAAGTTGTGCGGCATAGCTGTCACATTATAAATTTAAAATTAGCTAAAATGAAATACTTACGTTTATATATTTTAGTAGCAATATTGGGTGCAGTTCGGGCCGGTAAGTATATGGGGTATTGAAATGTAAAAAAAAAAAGGGAAAATATAAAAGAAGAGAAAAACATTTTTACAGCACCAAAGAAAACCACAGAAACTGCATCAAGTTCTATCATAAAACCTTTAACGAAAACTGAAGTAATTGCTACCAGTTCAATAAAATCCTTAGGCAAAGTAAAAACAAATCAGCCACGGTTGATAAAGGATGCCATTAGCGGTTTAAATAATTTCGCTACCGCCTTATCTATAATAACGGGTAATGGGTATGCTTCGGATACTTATGGAGGCTTTCCTTTGTGTTCAATAAATGGTTTACGTCCCGAATATGTTCACCGTTCGAGATCTATCGGTCTGGATGGTACAGGAACGTCTTTAGACTACATCCTTAAAGAGGGCACTAGAGGGGGTAATAGACCCTCTATCAATTGTATTGTGCTCTCGCCTAATAAACAATATGGGTACGGAGGACAGGGCGGACAGGGCGGATATGGCGGATATGGCGGATACGGCGGACAGGGAATTGGTGGCATATATTCGTATTCCCTACCTTATCCGCAATCACAACCTTTCCCTCTTCGACCAATTCCCATACCAATACCCATAACAATTAATAAAGACGTGGAAGTAGAAGAAACTGATAATGATGGAAAATCTTATGGTCATCATCATGATAATTATGGTGAGCAGTTTCCAGGTGCTATACCCATACCAATAGGAGGTGGAGGATCACCAGTTTTTCTTCCTCAAGCCATATACCCTCAATATGGATTTGGCGGCGGCATCGGCTTTAATTATCCATACCCAGATGGTTATTTTGGCCATCGCCGTGACTTTAGCGGACGTTCTATTAATGAAAGCGAAAAACCTAACACGAAAGATCATCGAAAAGATGATGATAGCAATGACGAAATCAAGGAGAAGAAAGATATAAAATTAAGTAGTTCATAAAAATATAATTTATTGTGAAGACGTAGAAGAGTAAACCGTAAAAGTTGAAAGCTAATATAAGGCAAAGGTATTTAATGGTAAAAAAATGTCAAATATTTATAATTACAACAAATAGAGTAAAAATTATTAATATTGTAATACAATTAAAATAAAAAACATGACATTTTATATAAATACATAAATCCTTCCAATAACTTAATAACTGCTCATGCAATTGATTTACAGGCAGCCAGCTTCGTGATAGAAAACTATTCTGACATTGCCTGTTATTGAATACAAATCAATCAAAATTGAATGACATACTTGGAGAAAAAATATATGGGCTATGAGTACGGTGTATCAAACTAGAATAGGCAATAAGAAAAATATCATATAACTAACGTGGCTGCTAATGGGAACGAATGAAACAAATTGATGCATGAATGCACTTTTACAGTATACCCGTAAAACCGTTATATACGCGCTATATGATGCAATGGCATCAGTTACAAATATGCACTCTTCCTCACTCCCTCTCTCTCCCTTTCTTTTTCTTTTACAAACGGCTAATGGAAACTTTTATTAGGTAACGTCCACTGAACAGTATTGACAGCCATCTATTTCCATTAGAAGTGTTTTATGCGACAACAACAACAAAAAAAAAAAAAAAAAGAAACTGGATAATAACGAATAATAGAACTAATTAATATACGCAATGTAGTGTTGCCACTCTCTCATCATCGAATCATTTGAAACAAAAAAATTTTCAGTCAATGAATATTTAATAAAAAAAAATTTATGATATTTTTCAAAACAAATTATTTAAAGGATATTTAGTCGGGATTTAACGACATTCGCTTTTAAAAGTTTTATAATTTTCAGTTTGGTAAGAACAAGTCTAATTGGGTTGCTTTCAAAAATGCCAAAAAAATTCATGTTAAAGATTGTGATGAACAAAAAAATGTCCTCAAGTGATATAGTTCAGTGACCTCTGGGTTATCACAGATTCATTCAGTGTTGATTAAATCACACTTCAAGAAATATTTCAAATAGCGCAAAACAAATAGAAAGGTGGAAAGCTATTATTTCAGTTCGAAAAAAATTGGAAAAAAATAAGCTGAGAAGAAAATTGGAAAGATGGGCTTACTCAACCACTCTCAAGGTATGAGCTTTGATTTGTTTAACTTCTATTTCGGATTGAAAAAGTGTAAAATGTACGTGTCTAGAAAAGTTATGGTTAATATATACAAATAAGTCAATATGGCATTTTAGCCATAGACGGCTACTATTTAATTGTATCTGCTTCAGAGCACATTTGAAATTTGTTACCTTATCAGTTTAGCGTAGCATTAGAACTCTGCAATAAATATCAGCACAACCCAAGGCCTCAGCCAAATATATTTTATATCCTTAACTTTAGTGATGAGAGTATACTAAATTTGTTCTTTCGTTTGCAACACCCAGAAGGAGGAGGCATCAGACACCCTACAATGTATATATATATACTAGATCAGTATCAAAAACTGAGACGATTTAGTCATATATGTTCGTGTGTCCATCTGTTTTAGGCATTCTCACGGGTGTAAATTTTGAGATATTGAACTGAAAGCTGAATTTCATTTTCTTACAAACTTTCTGCCTAACTTAAAAGCCTTTAATATGATCTCAGCACTATTGCGCCAAAGCAAAAGTAAAAATTTGTTAAGATTTTAGCAAATTAGTTATAACGTTATCAATATTCTGAAACTCTCTAGAGGAAGGAACAGATTTTAATGAAATATTCTCTCTATCGCTTTCTTTCTCTTCTTGTTTACTTTGTTCAATGTCATTTTGTTGTTAATTTCCAAAGAAAAGTCTTCCATTTGATGATATTGAGAATGTGTCTCCATTAAGTCAATTCGTTCGATAACGCAAAATAGAGAAGAAATAAAAAAAATAATTGGTTTTATGACTGCAGGCAATCATATTCATTTAGTTGAACCAACACAAATACCAAATATATTGTATAACAGTCACAAAAAAGCACAGATACATATTGTAATAAAGTTTGTGTAAAGGACGTGAACTAGATTTACACACACACATGCGTTTGTGTGTGTGTGTGTGTAAAGCTACCAATATAAACAAATCAGAGTCGAGTACTGATGCTGGAGAAAGAAAATGAAAACAAATGATACAAATTTAAAATTTCACAAGTAAATGTGCACACATTTGTACAAACTACGAATCAAAACACTTATGTCAGCTTATGTGCTTATGTGCGTATGCATATGCGTGTGTGTGTGTGCTGCACTGGTATGCAATATTTAGAAGCGGATAATGAATTGTTTCACATTTGTATCGTAAATATACGCACACATACATCAATTATATTGCACGCTTGGGTACATAGATTTGTGTTACACTGAAGACGCATAAAAAGATTTTATGGCATTATAAATAAATTCATACAAAATCAATTCAATCGTTTTTCTATTTCTTTTTCTATTCTTCAGTGTTCTGCAATTCCTTTACATATATGTATATAATATCATATCAGCAATTCTCAATCCTTTCAAATAACCCACAACACTGACACAGATCAATATATGTGGCCAACTGTTTAAAAACGTTACTAGGTGGGAAGCACTGCTTTATATAAATCATACATTGAAAAATGATTGCTTTTGTTTGTGCTATTGGAATTGTTGGTATGGTTTGTTCTTTTTTGTAACAAAATAATGCAAAACGAATAGTCGATCCAGTCAGATTATGTAGTGCTCTACATCACTTTGTTGCATATGTATTATAATGAGGATTTTAAAACTGAACCCATCTGGCGGAATATGTGTAATTTTTGATTATATAAATTAAGTATAACTAATATCCATCAGAGTTATGTTTCTTTGCTATGTGGGCATGCTCAAAATTTCAAATTTTTATATTATAACCTAAAAGTTTAAACTAACGATTACATATCTAAATTTTTGTATTCAAAAATATAAATGACAGAAAGTTGCAAATTGACATATACAATCCTTAAAGGACTTTGGTGCAACGACCTCCACTTCTAGTCACATTCGAACAACAAATGTTCGCTGCTAGATTGATTGAATAGAAAAAAAAAAAAAAAATTGAATCAATTTCTTACTATAAACCATATGCGGCCGGTTGTGTAGGGTATAAAAAACTCAAACATATAAAAAAAATAAGAAAAAAAAAAAAAAGAACGCACAATATTTACAATCTGTTTTATGTCAAAGGCATACAAAGACACTTTTTTATACCAACCATAATAATGATAAGTGAAAAAAAATATAGTCAGTCAAGGCAGCCAATTTATTACCTTAAAGGCGTTTCAATTAGTTTAGTTGTATATATATACGAGAGGTATTATTCATTATATGAAAAGGACTTTTATAAAAATGGTTTAATCCGATCCAAATATGGCAATACATGTACGTACATGTGCCAAATGCAACCTCTTGTTTGCGCACATATATGTGGACCGACGGACATCGTTAAATTGATTTAGATTTTGATTCCGAAGCGACCGGTTTAATTAAAGAAAGGTGTGGCATTTGCCGTTTAGAAGTTGTTCTTAATGGTGCAAGGTATAATAATAAGGGGGTATAATGGTTTTGTGCAACACTCAGGGAGACACCCTGCCACACCCTAAAAAAATATATATATATTCTTGATTAGCATTGAATTCAAAGTGAATTTAACTGTTATCTGTGTCCTTGTTTTGTATACCTTGCGAATTAAAAATTTACATAAACTTTTAATAATTTTTATACGAGTGTGCATTTTGTTATTATGAATAATATAAAAATTGGTCCACAAAAATGCCCATAATAGTAATATAACAAAAAATATATGGAGTAACAATTTCGCATTTGAGGAAAAAGAAAATAATTTTGCCATATTTTTTATTTGTTTTAATAAATTGAAGGAATTTTTTTTATTATTATTTGTAGCAGGTGTTAGTGGTAGAGAGTTAACACATGGGTATCCCAGATTTGGTGTATACCTAATATAGTTTTTTTACTTGTTCATATTGCATCCACACACAATAGCATTTTAGTTGTACAGACGTATGCACGCACACTAAACAAACTCTAATATTCATGCACACACAAACACACAATTATACTTAAATATGAATTTTCATACATATATATATATATATATATATATATATATATTGTGTTGTTGTTGTTATTGTTTCAACATTGACTATGAAAAGCATCGAATCGAATTGAAACTGCACTGAATGCAGGAAAGGCAAGTCAACAGAAGTGTGTGAGTGTATGTGTGAATATAAAGATAAAGGAAACAAAACCAAAGGAAAGAATAAACAAGTTAAAAAAAAAAGCCGAACAAGTTTTAAGTTTCAATCAAAATGCAAATAATTTTTTTGTATAGATAGGTGTGTGCGTTTGTGCACAAACAGCGTGTACCGTTTCCAATGTGAGAAATTCATAGAATTCATTAATGTTAACTGTTATCTAACAGCTTTTAGAGTGTCTGTAAAACGTTTTTTTTGTAAATCTTGTTATTATTGTTGTTGTTACTATTTTTTTTATAAAAATAATTAAAACAATATAAAGACACAAACAAAAGCTTTTGCATGTTTGATATTATTTTTAATAAGAGAGCAAGTACAAAATTAACACACACACACACAAATGTATAAAAGAAACTGTAAGCGTGGCAGGTACCTGATTACGCCCTCTAGTCGTGTATATATTAAGTGCCAACTTAACTTAATAAAGTCGAATTATGCACCAAGTTTAATTTATTGTAAATTGGCGGTATACCTGACACCTGACCATATGGTGAAGGTTACAACGAGGGCCGAGCAGACGCACGAACACTGTTAATTGAGCGTGATGATAACCTCTCAAGCATCTTGACAAACTTAGTATACCAATCCAATTTTATGTAGAAAATAAAAGTAACATGATACTTACACATACACGCAAAAATAATATTTATCTTAATGATTAAAAAAATAATCGATGTCAAGTATAAATGCTTCCAACTCAATTTACTATAAAAGAAAAAAAAAAAACATGAAAATAAATTTATTCAATCAATTGTGACAAAGTTTAAATGCCAGCTTGTGTTAGTAAGTGATCGGAAAACAATTGTAGGTACATGATTTGTAAAGGAAAACTTTTAGTTGAACATTGTTTAGTATTTTGTGTGAAAGAAAACGCATTTCGGAGTTTGGCTTTTGTTTGGTGGCAATTTATCGTTGACTTCATGTAAAATGAATTTGGAAATTTAACAGAATACGAGGAAACGAGATAACTTCCTCTTCAACTAGATATGCACACATGCACACTTATAAATATGGACAATCTTCCATATAAACAACTACATAGGAGTATATAGAAACCAGTTCACACGCACGAAAACACTGATAGGAAAGTTATTGTTATAGAGGTGGTGGTTAACGTTATTGTTGTTGTTGTTGCTGGTTTTTTGTTTTTGTTTTATATCGGATGTACATGAACACAATGTTTGCAGATTGTTTTCAAATTTATGTAAGTATGTGTTGTTGTTCGCTTGTTTATGGTTGCACTTTATGTGAGCAGACACATGCACACGGACAGCTGGAAAACAACGGACGGAGATAGTCCGTTAGGCAATTAAACCAGCAGGCCAACTTAATCATGATCTTGATTGTGTGTGTATGTGTGTGTGTGTGTGTGTGTGTTTGTGTTGATATAAAGGAAAACTTACCATACAAAAGATCTTGAATGTCTGCATTCAAACACGGACACATTCACACATAACTTTTCAATCCATTTTAAACGGATGTGTGGTAGAAGTTTTTGGCTACAATAGCAGCCCAATGAACTCCAATTACCTACTTGCCAACCTGCCACTCCGGTTTTCTTCGCCACTTTATGCTTGACTGTTTGACTGCTTCACTGTTATCGGTTATTAGCTTGTATACTAAATTGTATGCAGATGTTTGTCAACATGTATGTGTATGTGTCTTTATATTTATATAACACATTTTTCATACTTTCTCCAAAAATACGTTAAAAAGTGTTTCTCTGGCTGAAGGAAAATTAAAAACGAACAAGTAAAATAGAAAAATAGGAGAGAAAACTAAATTGAGCTTAAGTCAAATCTTAAACACCCTTCACGTCCACAAGGGTGGGCGTGACAGGTTTATGTTTACGCCCTATATTAGTGTATGTATTACGTATCAGTTTTTAAGCCACATTTTACGATTAGAGTTTTTCATAAATTATGGGCGTGTCTGTTATTCTACGACACCCATTTTTGCCACATCGATGCATGCAATAGTTATAATAATGTCAACCAAATTTCAACTAAATAGTTTTATTTTTGCAGCAGAGAAACACATATTTCTGCATTGTGGGCGTGGCTTTTAACCGATTTTGCTCACAAACGACTCAGTTTTTCATGCTGATCAAAAATATGTAAATTTTTTGTAAAGTCTCTGACGCTTCCTTCTGGGTGTTGCAAACGAAAGAACAAACTGAGTATACCCTTTATCTTATGTAGAGACTACAACAGACTAAAAGGCAGACAAATAAACAGTCAGATACATTTACAAAAACCACAAACAGCTCTTTTCCAATGAGGTGAGGAGGTGTCTCTGAATGGTCGGATGTTTGGTTTGACTCTACATAAAATAATAATCGCACTTGAAGCAATAGCCAAAAATGAAACCAATTACGACAACAACCAGCAGCAATATAAAAAAGGGCAACATTGTCTACCGCAAAATTTTACTTTTATGGTTATCTGGTGTTATGCTTTGTTTTTGGTCAAAAATGAGATTAATAACGGTATTCCAAAGTTTTCAAAAAACAGTTATGTATTAGGTGTCTGCCAAGTCTAGGAAATTCATTATTATTTCTAACATATAATAAAAAAAAATGCCTCAAATTTATGTGAATAAATTAACACGTCCGCCCTGTACGTTAGGAAAAATATATGAGAATCCTATCCTAATAGATCACGCCCAAGCACTATATAGAAACAGTTTCTATAGTTTTATACATAATATCATAAAAAAAAGCAAGTGCAACCTAATTGAAATTTATAACCACTGATTTATTTTCTTTGATTGATTTTTTAACCTCTTATAAACGAAACAAATATACTTTACGTATTAATTTTAAAGAAATATATAATATTTTACGGTTACATGGAACCTCTATGGATACCAGTGCAAGTTTCGAGTATTTTGTTTGGACGCAACTTGGCCTAAACAAAGTTTAACCCACTACATAACGATTTAAAAATATATTGAATCAATTACACTGTACTGAAAATATTGTCTATCCCTGGTCAATTTTTCTCCCATATTTCTACTAGCATTTGAAATTCATGTTCGAATAACCAGGCGTCTGTTGAAATCTAAATGAATTCACCATTTTGTTGACATTTTCATGATAATGAATGTGCTTCTAAACCAGGACCTGAGCCATCGATTGCAACAAATGGTAATCGGAAGAGGCAACTGTAGCGCGAAGCTGCTGTTTAACTTTCCATTCAAGTGTTTGTATGGTTTTGCATTTGTTCTGAATATAAAATTTATTGTTTTCAAATACAAAATACCAGTAAAGATAGATTTTCGCAAAAAACAACCATTTTTTAAAAATTTCAAACCACAATAAATGATTTAAAGAAGAATTTATGGCAAATCTTATAAAGTAAACAGTTTGAGTGGGAGAGGAAAGCATAGGAAAATAACCTTTTTATTTAGAATTCCCATAAAATACAAATAACGATAATATATATAATTCTACAAAATCGCTTTTCAGTACGTAAAGTATATTAAAATCCTCTTTACTTCTTCTAAATGTTATTTAATACAACAGCACATTAGATAATTTAATAAACATAAAACTTTTGAAGATTTTTCTATTTATTCTTATTTATTCTCAAAATATTTATTTGGCATTGACATTTCTGTTAGTCTAGTACACCCTCAAAGCATAGAAGTCAGACACATTGTCTTCTTGAAAATGTTTATTTAACATTTGTTTATATGTAAATATGAAATGTTGTCCTTTTCCTTACACATACGGCAATATATTAATGCTGTCTGTCAGTCGGTCCTTGAACGTAATTGTGTCTTTACAGTCTACTAAGCACATCTACTTTTTGTATAAATGAAATGTACACGTACATTTATATTTACCGTATAAGGAGTTTGTTATTAAAAAAAAAAAGTAGCTTTACTGCCATTACCATTGTCAAGCATATTCACCAGCGTTGTTTTTACTGTTGTCAATGTCATTTCTAACATTGTTTACAGAGACGTAACAACCATCGTAGGGCTGTTTAAACGAGTACATATTTGCACTTCATTTGTTGCATTTACACTACATTAATATGTTTTATATTCCTTGAAGGTTGTTGCTGCGTTTATGTTGTACTTATGTGCAATGTCGTCAGAAGCTGAAGCTTTTGTCAACAATTATTTACTGTAATACCAAAAGAGTTTGTTTCTTCAAGCTAATAATAATAATAATAATGTATGACGCTTGACAAGCTTAAATGTTCATTACAAGGCGAATCAATGTTCAGTTTTATGGTAATATTCTTAACTGTCGGTAGGTTGCCAATCGAACGTGACATATGAGTTCACTCTTTCACTCTTACTCAGTTAGACTTAAACCCCGTGTCCTACAGCGGGCATAGATAAAGACTTAGCCCACTCAGCTATGGAAAACCCATACTACATATTATTAACATATAATCTCTTGCGGTTAGTTTGAACGATTTTGAACTTTTCCATGATTGGATTTATATTATTTGCTTTGCTGTAATTAATACATAATAGTAGTAGTTTTAATTAGTAATTTTATACATGTAATAAGTAAAGGAAAACTTGTGGTGGGGTAACGAAATCTTAAGCTTTCTTTATGTCCGTTATTAACTAGCACATCATCACAATACAAATTATTGACCAATTGAAGGATGTTCTGCTAAACTTTAACAACAACAAAAAAACATATTAAAAATAAACAACTTGCTGTTGCTTTGTTGGATGGTTGACTTTCATATGAATATTTCAAACATGTGTCAACACTCGATAATGTAAACATAAAAGATACATTAATGTTATCATCTACTACGTTAACTATACGCAAAGAGGTTTACAATAAATCAAACTGGAAGACTTGCTATAGAGGGAGAAAAGCAGAGAGATGATGAAAGAAAGAACACAATCAAGTGAAGTCCATTTACTAACAAAGCCAATCAAAATGCGCGAACAAAAAGTTTATGGTATTTTTTTTTCCTATACGAACATGTGTATTACTTATGATGAATAGAACGACAAGACAAGAATAGATCAAAAACATAAAAATGACAATAATATAGGGTATCGAACAAATGACATTGTCAAACGAAAGAATGTTTCAAATACCTAACAGAGCTAATCTCAGAGTTTGGATGGTAGACAGGCAGCAACTTGTGTGCTCTTGACAAAGTGGTTGATAAATGTGAGCAGTGGTAGGTAATAGTAGATGATAAATGGATTTTGTGATTAATTAAAGCTACAAAATGGACAACAACTGTGCACTTTTCTTACATTTCTCAAGGACTTATGAATTATAGTCTAACATTTCTAAAGCTGTTACTCTTGCTTTTTTATTGATTTTATGTGTAATTATGGGCAAACTTTCCGGTATTACCGTTTATTCTAAATTTAAAAACTTAACTAAATAGGTGATGCCACGCCCAAATAATATACTTCATCTGTAGCATACAATTAGCATCAAATATTTAGTTGTTGATTTTAATAATTTAAAATTTAATTATATATGTCATGCGCACAGGTAAAGTAAAAATGTACAAAGCTACTTAATATTGGTTCAAAATAAGCAAAATCTTAAGCATTTCTTTATTATATGAATCCTTTTTACCAATTAGACCAAACTTTAATAAAAGTATTGGAATCACACCTACTAATAGGAAACGATTTTCCTCAGACAGAGTAATAAACTTTGCAGGTTTTTTTTTTTTTCTTTTGAAAAGATGTATAATAAAATGTACAAACAGCACATATATAAATACTAAATAGACAAAGATAGTTACCGACTGAAGTACTGTTAAGACCGATAAAACAATTATCAGCACGTTTTCGTTATTAATGTTAAAACTTTGGTTAGTAGAACTGGAAACTAGAACGATGGCAGCAAAACAATACTTTAAGCAGATATTTTACAACAACAATATATAAAAAAAAAAAAAAAACAATTCAACAGAAAATATTGTAAACAAGTTATACTAGAAGCTGACGCCATACACTAGACACCTTCCACCTTGTTGCGATTCGTCAACTATAAAGGGAAGCATTTTAAGCAACAGACGTTTCAAATGGTCGGTATGGTTAAAAATACTTACTCAAGTATATACATGAAATGTCTGTTTGAGAAAATCATAAACAAAATGAAAAAGTTAACATTTCACCTGAAAAAAGGGTAAAAGTTCATGGATGGGTTGTAGTAGCAGACACCAACCAGCCAAATATATTAAGTGTGAGTTGTTTACAAAAGGACGCAAATGACAAAATAGTCAGACACAAACAGTATTTACACAACCATGCATACTCACTATATATACAGAGAAGTTAAACTATAACTGGAGGGCTGACTAGCTGGCCCGATAAAGTGAAATATGCGGTTAATGGTCATGTCATGTTCTCTCTCTCTCTCTCTCTTTTTCTCAACAATATGAACAAAAATATTAAACATTTTTCCGTTTGGTAGTGCTTTTTGACATAATAATAACAACCAAGATGACACGTTTTCAGGATTATCTCTTAAAAAATAAAATTCAATTCAATCCTTCTATCAACACAACAAACAGTAACAATTTGTTTATTAAAAAAAAAGTAAACGAAAATCTTTCCTTAATACAGACCAAATGTTGAACACCCCACCATCTTTATATGTATTGCGTAAATGAAGTATTTGATTGGTAAGACAGACAGACAGACATCAGGCGATCCTACTCGACCGTTTATACTATAATGCTATAATAAGTTGAGTTGTTTCCACAAATGCAAGGCATTCACATATAAAAATCACTTCGTCATGTATCGTTATATGGAAACGTGGTATGGTAGGACCTTATGTCAATTTGGTACAGTCAGTTATTAAGCTAATTAACTATCTTTTAAACTTTGTTAAAAAATATTAAGAATTTGCGCAATTTGGACATATTTATTAACACGTTTACGACGGCGCTGTTTTTCATTGTCTACGCTCAGGTTCGGCTGCACTTAAAGCTTTTCGCTCTATCGGACGGGAGCTAAATTTTTATTATGTTTATGTTATTGAATAAAAGTTATGTTTATAATATTAATTATAATTGTTTTTAAAAATAAATCTTAAGCAAAATATACGTCTCAGGTCTTCTTTTTCGACAGTAAAAGTTTTAAAGATCTGAAAATTTGGTTTTACGTACCGTCTAATAGCACAATCAAATGCGAGGCATCGGTGGTATGCGCCGGCGTAAACGTGTTAAGAAATAGAACATCGTATGGGGAAAGAATCCTAAAAATGGTTCCATCAGGCCTATTGTCAATAAAACCCCACCTAAACCAGGACATTTCTAAACGAAATTCTAAGCGAACTTAAACCATTATTATTATTATCGACCTTTCCTATCCTTTAATTCCATAGAGTAAATAAAGACTTAGTTTGTTGTTCTATAATATCATAAGAAAACTTCAGATTTTCTTGATTAGCAATGAAATCTAAGTCAAGCTATACGTGTGACTGCTCATCTACCTTGTTTGCTTACAAAAATTGAGATATTGAGCTGAAAGTTATTAAAACGATTTTTAATTCACGTAGATAACTTTCTATTTAAAATATCGATTAATAGCCATGCCTACAATCTGCAAAAATCTATATATTAGACTCGGAAATTGTTCTATTAAGATCACGTTTAAATGGCTGAGTATTCGACCCGCATTTGGGATCCTAAACTTTCCAAGTTCATGGTTTGCATGATGGACATAGATGGGTAGGGTATTTAACATTTAACTTAAGCCAAAATCTAGTATTATAGTAGTTTTTATATCATACTCTCTTTTTTTAAACTATTATTTGTGTTCATTATCAGTTGTGTCTGGGGCACGTTCCTTAATAGTGTCTGTTTATGATTTATATGCGTTTTTAATTTGTATTGTTGCACAAACTGTTTATATGCAGACAAATGTGGGTGTATTAAACATTGTATATTTGTGTATAGCAAAACAAAAAAAAAAAAAATTTAAACATTTTTTAACCAAAATCAATAATTTAATTAATATGATTTAATATGCTGAGTAAAAGCCTTCATAACAGCGCAAATTTCTTTTGCTTATTGATACTGCCACCAATTAAATGAATTTTAATTAAGTTTTCAATATATAATTTATCTGATGAACTGATGAATATTATTACAATCGCTTAACAAACAAACAAAAAAAAATGCAATACAAACAAAACAAAGTGCGATACATATCACTTGTGGTTTAGCATTTGTTGTAAGGGTGCCGAAGATAAAGAGAGATCAAGAGATTACAATACATTGAAATAATATTGAACAAGTAAAAGAGCTCCTGGCTTAGGTTACATGTTAGTGCATATATTAAGTAAAAAGTTTGGCATCTGTGGTCCATCATTTTTGCCTAATGGTACATATATGCACTAAATTCCTACTTTATAGTTAAACTTGAACTCATTAGTAGATATATTTTTGTGAATTGTATGTATGTATGTGTGTGTGTTTTTTTTTTTTTTTTTTTTTTTTAAACAAGGGGAAAGCGTTGAAAACCCAGTCAGTGTGGCACTCTCACCCACTAAAACCCCTTCAATGTCCGACGGCAGGTCTCCTGGGACTACCGTTAAGTATTACGTCAGGAGAACCGTCTGAGCCTCAGCTCAAATCGTACGTCGTTCTCTGTCTGTATATTTAATATAATATTCTGTACTAATGGAAAATACATAGCTAATGAATTTTGGTTTGTGGTCAGTAGGTTTATGCGGACACCTATACACCCACCCTCCATTAAACCGATCCATTTAGAACCCAGATCCGGACCGATTCAATCATGTCCGCCTATGTGTCCGTTTAAGATTTGTCTAAGCTGCAGGTCGCAATTTTGGAAACATTCTACGTAGTACAGGGACTAAACCCTACCCTACCGAAAGGTATCCAGTTTGAACTTGAGCGGCAATTTATAATTCCTAGGATGTTTTTTTTTTTTTTGCGAGACTTTAGGTAATCCTACGGTACAGTCGTAAGATATTACTTCGCAGGAGGAGATTTGCCACTACGCATGTTTTAGTCTCTGGATTGTTATTCCAATCTCCATAGCACGGTGAGTAAGAATGCAGCTATGTCACTGGTCATTAGCCAGTTTTGCCCGTTCTCTGTCATGAATTTAATTGTGTTCTCCACTGCAGGCATTGGGGAAGTCTTGTCTCTAAAGCGCCTACAGTAATAAAATACATGCTCTGCGGTCTTCTCGTCCTCGCAAGATGGGCACAGAGAAGACGTGCATCTTCCAATCCTATGTAAGTAGTTCCTGTAAACTCCATGACCGGTTAAGAACTGCGTGATGTAAAAATTTAGTTCCCCAAGGTTCCTTTTTTATCCAGGTATCTATACTTGGCAGCAATTTGTAAGTCCACCTTCCTTTAGTTGACGTATCCCATCTATTCTGCCACTGATTTAGAGAATTTTGACGCTCTTCCTTCTTTATAAGTTTCACCTGTTGGGAAGCATTAGCCTTTCTTATAAAGATGCGCTTCATTTCATCTGCCAATATGTCCATTGGGATAGCTCCTGCTATGACGTTTGCTGCATCTTCAGAAATCGTCCGGAATCCACTAATTGTTCTTAACGAACTGATCCTTTGTACTGAACACAGTTTTTGTTTCAGCTGTTTGATTTTCAGACAGTGGGCCCATACTGGGCATGCATAGAGAAGCCTTGAGGTAACTACGTTTGCTAGCAGGGCCCTCTTTGCGGGTTTTGGTCCACCTACGTTGGGTAGCATCCTAGATAAGGCTGATTGCATCTTAGTAGCTTTGTCGCATGCGTAGTTTATATGGTTCTTGAAGCTTAATCTGCAGTCCAGCATAACACCCAAGTATTTGATGGCTTATTTGGAAGTTATGGTAACGTTTCCTACTTGCACATGGATTGTCTCCGTAACTTTCCGACTCGAGATTAATACCGCCTCCGTCTTGTGTTCTGCCAGTTTAATATCAACCGATTTTAGCCAGTCCCATACAGTTTGTATAGCTCCATTTGTAGCCGCTTCGACTCCGTTTATATGTTTGGCCACCGCTACGAGAGCAATATCATCCGCGAATCCTATAATTTGCACTCCTCGAGGTACGGGCAGATTTAGGACGTCATTGTACATCAAGTTCCACATCAGTGGCCCAAGAATTGAGCCTTGTGGTACTCCTGCGGATATATTATAGGATTTCGTTCCCTCATCGGTATTATATAGTAATTCTCTGTCTTCAAAGTAACTCCCGATTAATTTAAACAAGTATTTGGGGCTTTTAACTTTTTTAACTGCATTCAAAATGACAGGCCAGCTAGCCGTATTGAATGCATTTTTGATGTCTAGGGTTACCACCGAGCAATATTCTTTGGCACCCCCTTTCCACCTTTTGCCTTCAATGGCTGTAGCTGCTATTTTGGTGACTAAGTCCACTGCGTCGATGGTGGATCTGCCTTTTCTAAATCCAAATTGATATTCAGACAAAGCGCCTGCTTCTTCCACTAGCGGGAGAAGGCGATTGTATATGAATCTCTCCAATATCTTGCCCAAAGTGTCCAGCAAGCATATTGGACGGTATGCCTGCACTGCGCCTACTTCTGGTTTACTTTTCGGTATAAGCACCAGGCTTTGTCTCTTCCAGCATTTTGGGAAAGTACCTTCCTCCAGACATTTTTGGTATGTTTCGACAAATAAATCAGGCCTGTCCTCGATCATCGCTTTAAGTGCTTTGTTAGGAACCCCATCCGGTCCTGGTGCCTTGGAATCGGCTATATTTCTGGTGGCTATTCTAAGCTCGTCAATGGTGATAGGTTGTATTTCCTCACCCGAAATATCAACTATTATCTCGGGTCGAGCCGGTCTCTTTGGAAAAAGGGTGTCAATAATACTTCTTACTGCCACTGGGTCCGTAGACTGGGGGCTACCTTTGCTAAATTTTTTCGAGTGTGCAGAGTGTGTGTGTATGTGTGTGTGTGTGTGTGTGTGTGTGTGTGTATGTGTGTGAATATGAACCGATTTTGATTGATTTAAATAGGAAAGTCAAAATATATCTAAAAAATTCAAATTTTTACCGAGTTAATGGAGTTAACAGACAGACGTACGGACAAGCATGGCTGAAACAATACAGATTTTGACCCTGTGATTAAGTATATATTTATTTACTGACTTCTTCTATTGGATATTGCAAAAGGAATACAAAATTTTATGTAATCCCTTCATTGTGTAAAGAGCCTAAAAGTCACTTCATCTTTCTTTCGGCGTCCTATCTCTTTAGCGTAAAGATGTCTGCTTAAAATATTTGCACCCTGCGCGATTTAGAAATTACCCCCCAATGAAGAAACATAATTTTTTTTTTTAAACACCTCATTACCTTACATACAGGAAGGTATCGAACCTTTTTGTCTATTGCGAACGGCATAGTGTTAATTTAGTTTTTTATTTAGTTGGTAAGATTATATAAAAAAATATATATATTGTTATGATTCGATTTCCGGTTGCTGCTGACTTAACCCGTAATTGTGGTCGCCATCAAACATCAACATCATGAGCTTCTGGCATTTGGCATTTATTCTATCTGTCTCTAATTCACCTCACCCAGTCACTCTTTACTCTGCAATCCATACAATGACAGTTTTTTTTTTTTTAATTTCCGTCATGTCAAAAGAATTTTCGCATATTTTTATAATCTCCAACAGAGAAGAAGCAAGCAATATTGTTTGTGTTGTATTTATTTATTGTTAATAAAATGGTTCATGATTAACAAGTCATTTAAATGAATTTAATACTACGGTCTCATCTAAGTCATTTAAAATTTACTAAAAACTCTTTACTTTAGGTAGGAACACAAAAATGAATAATTATACACTCAGACAATTGTGTGATTTGTGATATAAGGTAGAAAAGTAAAAAAGTTTTCCCATTCACTTTTCAGTTCATTCAGCTATGTACATATCCTTAATGATCGTTTTCATTTGTTCCAACTGTTGGTCGTTCATAATCACATTTACAAATGTTTTTATACAAATATGTTGGGTTCCAACATTCCTATATAGAAAGATTATATATTTATATACGTATATAGCCTACTAACTGTCTAAAGCCTTGTTAATTGTTGCCTTTTGTTGTCATTAGTAACAGCAGGGAGCATTCTATGAATATGTAAAGTGGCCTGTACAGGGTTCTAAAATTGTTATGAAAATGTACAAATACATACGTACACCATCATGAGGTTTGTGTACTACTCTTCTTGTGAGTTTTACAATTTTTTCCATTTCCACTTTCTGTACCATTAATAAGTAGAATGCTTCTACAATAGCCTTTCAAACCATGCCATGTCTAGTATACAGTCTCTGGTAATGATGTTAATGATTGTGTGGAGGTGATGGTACTGCCATTGATATTTATGATAATAGCTTAGCGTAAGCTTATTGAAAGTAGCCGACAATTAAACGCAACTGCTATGAATGTAAATAAAACTGAATTGTACGCAGAGGTTCAATTAATTTGTTTATTATCTACTACATGACCTTCTTTAACATTCAATTTCAATTTGTTGTCAGTTTTTTTCTTTTAAGCAATTTGTGATAAACTTGTTGTGAGTTTTTACAATTGTTAAGTTAAGGATTAGAAGGGTATTTGTCTTAAGCTTTTTATGTCTCTTATTTTATTTAAAATTATTTACAACTAACAAGCTATTGAATGTCACAACAGGAAGGTTATTAAAAATGACATTTAAGATAAATTTCACAACAATATGTCGCTGATAAGCCTGCTTTCTTATATTATCTTGCCGAAAATCCATAGAGTGAAATAAAAGACATACATTAGTGTTAAGAGAAGTTTTATTAATAATTCTGAACTAAATAAGATCACTCAGTAACTAATCTAATCTAATTCTTTGTCAAACATAAATTTATCCATTAAAAATCATCATATTTAATCTAAATTCATGACAAAAATATGGTAAAAACCGGTTGCGAGATAAACATAATGGTACAACATTACACTGAGAATGATGAGATTTTTAAAAACGTTGACAAATTCTATTAGATTTATACCAAATCTATATTGAATAAATACGCTTATAAATATAATTAATTATCGGCCGGACAATATTAATTTGTTTTCTCAAATATAGAATTCTGTTCCAATCATTTGAAAATTTCAATAAAATATTTTGCATAGGTTTATATTCCGGATAAAAAATTGGAATAATCAATCTAAATTTTAGATCTATACAGAGTGATCTCTAACACATTTCATCATCTGTAATAATTATAGGTTTTTTTTATATATTCTGATAAAAATTTTTGTATTGTGTTTGTTCAGACGTTTATAAGTGCCAGAAGCGAGCGATCCCCATCCCCAAAAGTATATATTTTCTTGATCAGTATCATTATAAAAGTTAATCAAACTAATCTGTTTGTTTTTAGTGAAATTTCTCTAGGATCTGTGGACTGATTATTGTGCTTTAATATAAAAAAAAATATATATTCTCTTATAATCATTTCCACTAACGTTAATTTGATTTAATTCATTGCAATTTTGCACAGTTTGAATTAGTACATTTACATGTAATATATTTCAATCTGCAGCTGTTATTTAAATCTTTACCATTCAAAATCATTATGAACCATTAAACGATTGATCTTTAAGATTACATTTATTATATAAATACGTGTGTGTATATATGTCTGGGTTAAACCATAATTTAATTACTTTTCTGGTTTAATATTTTAATTTAATTTAATTAACAATGCATAATGAAGTTCACACACATTTATATTAAAAAAAAAATATATATATATCAAAATCTCTCATAATATTAAAAATCACTCTAGTGCGAGTTTCACAAAAAATGAAAAAAAATATATAAATATATTAATTAAGAAAAGTATAGATAAAGAAATTGGAAAAGAATAATTATGCAAAACATAATTTATTCATGCTCTCATTATACCCCCCTAAACCTATACTTATAATAAAAGCTGCTGTTCGGTTGGCCACAAAGAAAACGACTCTTTAGATATTTTCGTTTAGTAATAAAATCGGAATCGAATTGGCTTTGTCTGTCCCATTTTTATAAGGATATTTTTACTATCTCAATCAATTCTACTCAATCGATTGGAAATCTTTCTTATAGTTTTTTTACAAAAAGTTAAAAATTTTCTACTTTTTACGCTTTTATAATGAATTCGTTTATCAATAATGCGAAAAAAAAACGTTGTTGAATAACATTAATTAATGATTATTATATTCTTTGAAAAAATCATATTCAACTGGGTCTTTGAATACAAAAAATTAATAAGAAACGAAGAGAAAAAGTTTACTTCTTTTCACTAAAACAAATACCTGTTCTTTGTTCTTTTCTTTCAACTTTCTCATTTCTAAACTATGCTTAACGCAATTCTTATATATACAGCTTAGGAATAACTTACAATATTAATCATGTCGTTCAGTGTTAACCCCATTTATGAACATTTGAAATGATTATTGAAAAATTCTTTCTTTTCTTTGTTTTACTAAATATTAATATTTTTTTTTTTTTTTGAGACTTCATTATATTTTTGAGACTTCCCTATTATAATGAAGTTATAGTATATAAGACAGTGTTGTGAGGTTCTAAGGTTTAAAAGAAAGTTAGTGTTCTACATCGCAACAACAAGATGTTTAGTGAAACGCTTCTAATAGCATTGCTAACTATAATTGGTTCTATAGCTGCCAATAATGCAGCATATCCTTTAACCTTTTCGTCCTATCCTACAGTGCCATCAAGTTTATCAAACCGAGGTAATAATGATGCTTTAAAAATTCAACTAAGTCTTAATGAGAAATTCGTTCGTGAATTTGTGCTTTCAGAAGGCGAGAGTATAACTCAAATTTTACAAGGACTTCGTGAAGGCAATACTCATTCTCAATCAGACTCAAGAGGTGTTTTTAGTTATTATCCTCAGTATTTACAGCACTATCAATATCCACTATACGGTTATCAACCAATTTATTATGTATACGAGTATGTGCGTAAACATGTAGTAAAAAAGAAGAAGAATAAGGAAAATGATAAAGATAAGGGCAGCGATAATAATAAAGATAAAGATAAAGATAAAGATAAAGATAAAGATAAAGATAAAGATAAAGATAAAGATAAAGATAAAGATAAAGATAAAGATAAAGATAAAGATAAAGATAAAGATAAAGATAAAGATAAAGATAAAGATAAAGATAAAGATAAAGATAAAGATAAAGACAAAGGCAAAGATAAAGATAAAGACAAAGACAAAGACAACAACAAAATTGATGCAAATAAGGATACTCCTATGGATCCAAATGGAAACGAAGAAAAAACTGTACTCAGAGATGAACTGCCCAGAGAACCGATACAAATCTTATTTCAACTCAACTATCCACCCGTTAATCTAAACGGTCAGAATTATTGGACAAGTCAACCACTACCCAGCCCAGCCAATGTGAACAACTCAGATGAGTCGGATGCTGAACAAACTTCTGACGATTATGAAGCAGAAAATATAAGCCTGGAAACAGAAAATATAAATCTGGATTCAAATAAGTCTACAACTCAAGAATCATTAATTGAAACTGATGAAAAGGAGGAGATTTCCGAAAAACCATTCATACATTTACTACCCATTTATCAACAAAATATAATGGCAAAGAAACTTTATTCATCAACATTATAGCAAAGTTTTTAAAATAAAATAAAAAAAAAATTTTGAAAATTTTTTTTTATAAATTTGTTGCCTCATTAGTACATTTTTACAACACATTAGAGATGAGTTTTAAGTTTAAGTTTGTTCTACCGTTTGCAACATCCAGACGTCAGAGGCGTCAGAGACCCTACAGAGTATATATATTTTTGTTCAGCGTCAAAAACTGAATCGATTTAGGCATGAATGTCCGTGTGTCTATCTATTGTTGGCATTTTCACGGACGTAAATTTTGTAATATTAAGCTGATATTTTGTTTACTTTACTTTAAGTTTTTGCACGGAGATTATAAAGTTTTTTAAGCCCACAAATAAGGTTTAGGCTCAAGACGGAAAAATTACCATAAAGTCTGCACACATTTTTAGTTTCCAATATATTTAAATTGAGAGAAATTATAAAGCTAAGGAAAGTTGTTTTATTATACCATAAATTACTTTCCCGTTTATGACGATTTATTAAAGGCGATGTTGCTGAAAAAAAAAACACGCCCACAAAAAACTAATTTGTCTCCGAACATTATCTGAAGATGCTTTTATAGAATATGTAATCATATGCCTGCCACGCCAACATTTTTTATATACTCATACGTAAACGGTATTTGAAATTTCATCTAAGCCACATATAATTAAAAGTTTGCTCTCTTTTTTATTATACCAACCACCTGAAGGGTATACCCACTCTGTCCAAACATTTGTAATATTCAGAGGAAAGCTTTAGAAAGTATATATATACTGCATCATAAATATAAATCAATGTAGTTATGTCTGTCTGTCCGACAAAGTATCTGTCTGCATTGAAGATTCTTTTAAACGCACAAATTTAAGTACTTTATAAGCATCATTTTATTTTAATTATCTGAAAATGGTGGCCTAAGCCATATATAATTTATTTATTTATATTTTTATATAACATCAATAGATTTTGCTCTTTACTGTTTGTGTTAAAGGTTATATACAACATTATTTTTGATAAGATTTTTCAATTTCCGTTCATTTAAAATTCACCAGACCGTAATAAAATTGGTTTTCTTGTACAAATATATCGCAATCTATCTACATGTATGTATATTGAATTCACATTATACACATATACATACAATGAATACTTTGAATATGCGATAACCAAGAGGATTAAAAAACTGTTTAAAAAAATATTTGCTTACATTCATAAACATGATGAAAACCCTTTAAGGGTTTAAATAATTGTTATGAGCTTTAGAAGCGTTACGTAAAGTTTGTTTAAATTTTAAAATCATTATGAAAGCTTTGCTAAGTTAGGTTTATTTTACTATCACACTCAATTATTAACCGCTGTTCTTTATCCAAACAACAAACAAGTCTTTATCAAATTTTATAAAAAAAATTGATAAATTCGCCCATAAAAAGTTGTATTTTATGATATATTTTATTTATTATGATTCTAAATCGGGAGCTTTACATGGTGCTTAAAATAAACCGATCACTCACGATGTTTCAAATTTCATCAAAAAACATTAAAAATTACAAAAGAACTGAAGATGGAAGTGAAATTTTGTAGACATATTTCTAATATGTGCAGATTGCTGTTTAAATCGGACAGAAAAATCGGATAGCCACGCCTACCATCGTCAAAAATGTATCTATCAATCTGAAAAATTAAGCTATAAGGTTACACTTTTAATGCAAATATATATTATTTGTCCATCCATCTATGGGTCAAATAATAGGTTTACACACAGTGTATCCAACAGTAATTTTTGGGTTAGAATGTACTTAAACTTAACATACCCTTTACCACAAGTGGTGCATAGTATACAAAAATAAAAAAAGCTGTATTAGCCCTACACCTCATCTAGGAAACTTATCATCAATAGTGTTTAACAAAATAGGGTTTAAATATAGGTTAAGTTGAACGATTTTTATAAAACTTAATTTACTTAGTAATCGTTCTCTTTTCTTAGGTTTGGTTTAACATTACATTTCTAAATTTCTTACCTTTCTTTTCATAAATGATCTGATGTATTATATTGCAGTTGATTGTTTGTTTCAAATTTCTTCACCTTTGTTCTGGTTAGAATGCCTAAAAAGAAGGAATATTTTCGTTTTTATTTAAATCAAAATTTACTTTACTAGAATCATTATATGAACTTTTCAGTGCACACATCGATTAGCTCCATAAAAAAAAAAATAAAAAATTGATAAATTCGATGAAATAATAAAGTTATGACTATACCAAGTGCTTTGATATCTAAATTTAAGATTTTTCAAAAAGCGGAGTTAATCAATGTGTGCACTGAACCTAGTCTAACGTATGAAACTTTCTCTAGCTGTAGAAGCCAATAAACCTCAACTTCATTACAATAATAAAGAACAATTAATACCTTAACTAAAAGAATAAATATTTTTGAAAAACTTTAACATAAGCCGGAAAAATATAAAAATTAATCTCTTCAAAGTTTTAAACACTTTGTGTTGTTGTTGTTGTTGTTGCTCTATGTGAAAAAGTAATATTTTTGATTTTTACACAAACTATGTATAAATCACTACCAAAACTATGTTCTATTTAATGAATTCAATTAATCTTAAAAGTACATCGGAGTGTTTTGCAATTTACGCTTGAAAATATTCAATAAGAAGTTAAAATGTTATAAGTACAGCCTAGCTCTATTATTTAATACCCTACAAACAATTTGTTTCGATTGCACAATTTCAAGTATTTTAAGATTAAAATATAAGAAGAATTATTTTTATGCCATAAAAAGACAAATTTAGCTAAAGTCAAATTTTTAAATGCTCACCCAGTTATGTGCCCTAAAGAGAGTTATTGCCATTTTCTAGTTTCCTACGAGTAATGTGGAAAGAATATTCACAAAGCAAATCATGTTTTCCCTCTAAGTACAAATTTTGACCCATAAAATCCTTAAAATTTGCTGCCAAAGCGCCTAAAGGACTTGAGGCTCTAAAGATTATTTATAGCGTTCAGGAGAATGATACTCACGTACAGACAGACTTTACTTTGTTGGATCTCCGATATCTACTTGTGTATTCCGCCTGTCTATTATTTTATTAATTGATTTATATATAATTTATAGGACTTAAACGATGTGGAGTAGGAGGTGGATGTCTTTCAGGGGTTTACAAAATACAAGCTTCCGCACAAATGGTGTTGGGTAAAGAATTATTTTCTTTTTGCTTGAACACCTATTGCACTTACAATATACATGAAAATTTCAATAAATATTGTTCATGGTTATTAGAGCACAATTTTTTTTTATCATCTTAACTTTATTCTGCTTTTTGTCTTTTGAATTGTCTTTCTGCTGCTGCTGCTGCTGAAAGCAGAATTCCAAAACGGTAAAAGCCATTAAAATATTTAGGAAAAATTTTAAGCAGTATCAGCAGCTACATACATTTTACTGCAACGAGAGTACTACTCTCTACTTAAGCAAGTATTTTGTAAGAGAAATTTGTAATAAATCATCTGCTAAGTATTGTAGAAGAATAAAAAGCAAACTTTAGATGAAGAAAGTGAAGACATTTCTGTTCAGAAGTGGTATAAGTATCCAAACACAAATAAAAAAAAAAAAAAAAAATTTCAACTAAAAACAATCAATACTGAACATTTGACACTTATATAGGCTGTATAAGGTGCTTTATATATTATATAAACAGATGGGGTAATGGCAAACACTTGAATGAGAAAAAATTTAGAATTTTTTTAAAAATGAAATTATTTTGAAATAACTTGAAATAAATAAAAAAAATCTTAAATAGATTATTGATTGTAGAAATATTTTCTTATATTAAATTCAGTTGTTGAAAAAAAGAGAAAATTGTTGCCTACATTTAAGTGTTGATATATAGATAGATAAATATATTTTGAGACTTTTTTTATAATGTACAGGAAATATGTTTACAATTGAAATTTAAAATAAGTGAAAGACTTAAAACTATACAATACATTAGTTTTAATATCATTTGATGTTATAATATCAAATTTTAAGCATAACAAATATTGAAGATTATAAAAATATCGGAAATGTATAGATATGTGCTTGCTCCCGGTACTTGGCATTACAGTTAAGTGTTGAATTTAATTCATATATGATTCAAATGATTCATTGATTTGTACTCAATAAAAATTGTTTTTAATTTTAATAAAAAAATAAATATTTTCTAAAAAAAAAAATTCAAAAATCGAAAAAAAAAATTTTTTAAAAACAAAAACAATAAAAAATTATTTTTAATTTATTGCAACTACTGCAGTAGACAACTTAGAAATGTGTGTTTTTTATTCAAAAAATTTACAATTCTTCTCACATTCGTGGCCATTTTTAGTTTAAAGAGCTTAAAGAAAAAACAATATATATATTGAACCTAGTGGCAAGGAAGACAAACAGAGTGTGTGAGTGTATGAGTGTTTGTTGTAAAATACGACAACATGTTTACGACACTGATTACAAGCATGCCCGCATTTAGTTCAGTGTAACTCTCTTATATGCAAATACACATACAACATAAAATGGGTGGCATATGGATAACCACCGTAATGTATGTATATACGAAGCCATTATACTATATCTGAGATTTGTGGTATTTTGAACTCAATCCAACCTTATGTGCTGCATCCAAACTCAACCAAAGTCAGCACTGGGTTATTTATATAATAACAAGTGTGTAAAATACTGTCAACTGTATTGTTCTCAACTTAGGTACCATCTTAAGACTGCGTTAAACTGTTTAAAGATGTAAACATGTGTATGTATGTGTATGTTGTCCTCCCGTAATGTAAGAGTCAACACAATAAAGTGCAAAACCTGTTAAATCTCTTTCGCTTCTAAGTGGTATTTCAAGTCTGTATCTGGCAATGGAATGAAACTTTCCCCACTTGCTCAACACATACACTCTCTTAATATTTAAAGTTATGCAAATTAAATTGTAGACAATGTGAAAATAATTTCTATGGCATTTAAATACTTATGAAATGTTTTATATACACTTGACGGTACTGCTTCATATTCAATAAATTATCTCTTTAATTAAAGGTTTATATTGGCTTTAATGGTTTATCAGTAATAGCTTGCATGCTATGTATTGTGAAGAAGGTGGAATGGTGAGCACACACAAATGCAATTAAAAAATATATGTAGCAGAATATCCGGCGCCAAACACTGACAAAACTATTCCATATTTTATATATTTTAAGAGGTATATACATTCAATGTTTAGCACGATCAAACACTACATCATGAAGCAAATACAATGAAGCCAATAAAACTTGTGCCCAATGTGATGACAGAACAGAATAAAATATAAAAGACATAAAGTAGTAAGTTCTGACATTTTTTTACCATTACAACAAATCACTTACAACTAAAATCACAACAACAAGAACAACAATAACTCAATAAATATACACGTACACACGGCTACTAACGGAAGTACTTAAAGAGAATTTGAATGCACACAGAACAGACTTTCTGCAAATCAACGTATATAAGTAAATACATGTACACGTCATGTACTATTATAGTATTTTATACGTGATAAGCAGCAACTATCATGACAAACACAATACAAAGGCACACATAATAATTTAAACAAAAGATCAACTGAAAAAGAGAAAAATAGAAAAAAAGTTTTTTGATATATTTTTTTAATTTGTTTTAAGTTCAATTGGTTGTTGATGAAATTGAAAAAAGAAACAAGTAAAAATGTTATAGTCGCTCAAGCTCGGCCATTTAATACCACTTAACTCCATAAATTACGCTACAATTAATTTAGTTGTGTCTGCATGATATATGAATAGGTTCCAAAAATGGTCCATTCCGGTCCTAGTCAAATATAAAGCTTATTAACAATTCTTCACTAAATTTTGTTCAAAAATTTTATATAAAGACTTTTATTAGAACAGGCCTCCCCTATTCTAAAAATAACCCGATCTAGTCCATTTTTACTAGGATTTTTTTATGATCCAATGCATGTCTTTGTAACAAATTTCATCGAAATATCTCAAGCAACCTATAGCTTGCGCACAATTTTACATGATTTGATGGACGGACAGAGGGACACAGTTAAATCGATTCAGTTTTTGATTCTGAATCGATTGGTATCATTGTCGTTTAGGAGTTACAAACATCTACACAACCTTAATATATTCTCTTACTACAAGTGGTACTGGGTATAATCAAGTACTGGAAAGTACTTAGTAGCATTACATTGAGTTATTGACTTAAAAATACTACATACTACTAAAAGTTAAGGATAAGGAAACAAATGAACATTTGTTAAAGGATTGGAAAACGACTCTCAAGTTCTCTATAATACCTTATGAAACTACTAAAAAAGTGCATATATTAAATTTGACATTTATTTTTGTGAATGTGAAACACTTTTTAACCATTATAGGTGTGGTTTTACAGCAAATTTTGATAAATTGATACATTTTACATCAAAAGAGAAATTTTTGATTTTTAACAATTATACAAAAATATAGTAATTTTATCTGAACGTTCACACACACAAAATATTGGTGTAATTAAAATAAAATCCTTTAGTTAAGCTTATAAACTCTGGTCAAGCTTAAGGATTTCTTTCAAATTAACTTGAAAATCACAACATTAACAAGAAATGTCACCTGATGAGGATTTCAGGGTTTTTTGTTTTTGTAGTTCCACCAAAATACGTTTACAAATCGTGCTCATACTGAATACATTATGCAACCTTATTTGAATACCTATAAATGTATTGCTTTAGTGCCACTGTTCGTTTATTCAACCAACCACTCATTAGATTACAGTGCTCTTAACCTATTTGTGTAACATGTTACGTGTTTTTTTTACCCGTTTGTTTGCTTCATTATCGTACCGTAAATGATTTTTGTGATCATGATTCAAATTAAATTTGTCTACACAATTACACCATTGTACGATGGGTTTATGGCACTTAACAGATACTTCACCAACACGCACACAATGTGTGTGTGTGTGTCTAGTTATCGATAATGACTTTTTCAAATTCCTAAAATATTATGTCGACGTTGGTTTAACACCATGTGATTTTTACATTTTCCTATCGCTAAATGAACTAAAAGCATTTAAAGGAGCATTAACGAGTTATATGAAAGGATATGTGAATGAGGACATTTTCATTTTGTATGATTTGTGTTAGATGTAATAAAAGTATTTTGCTACCTATTTATTAATAAAAACAAGTGGAAAACGCTACTTAGGCAGCAATTTACAATCAATTGAATTTAATTAGAAAACAAGTAAAACATTTAAATAGAATTTGGCTTCGATTGATTTCACTCAATCGTAGGACCCCTTAGCCTGCTAGAATTATTAATATTTGTGCCTAGTATGAAAACAATACCTCAATTTTTGTAACCGAAAGAAAATCTACCACAAACGGAAAGAGAGAGATACGTTGCTAAGTTGATTCAGAATTTAATGTTTAGGAATTTATATACTTTCTCTGTTAATTCTTTCCTTTCAAACATTTTGACAAAATGAGTTTACCCCCCATGATGGCTACTAAAATGCCACATCACATGACATACCAATTATGAACAAGTGGAAATGTTAATAACACTCTACACCCCCAACAAATTATGCTACATTTTGTTTAGTTGTTAGCAGTAAAGGTGTGGTATGGCCACAAAATATTACTTCATGTAATATCATTATGAGAAGGGGGTCTAAAAATAGTTCGATCGAATCCAAATTAGGTACAGCCAACTGTAAAGCTAAATAACTATTTTATATAAAATATTATCAGAAAATATTAAGAATTGCGATGTTTTTCTATATAAAAACTTTCATTAAAAATTTAACCTTATATAAGGAGGGGTTCTAAAAATGGTTCAATTCGGTTCATTTTCTACAGAATTCTACTTTAAAGCAAGATATATCTTTTTACCAAATGTAATTATTTTAAAAAATAGGTCTTGTAGCTTGAGCACAAATTTACCTGGATGGATAGACGGACATTGTTAAATCGAAGAGATTTTGAATCTAAATCGATCGGTATAGTTGAAAGTGTCACATTTGCCGTTTAGGAGTCAAAGTCAAACAAACCCTCACAAACGCAATGTACCCTGGCCACAATATCAACATCAAGCAAATGGTCAACAACATTGAAAAACTTAGTATAGTAGTACATACACAAATCTCAATATTAAGAAAAATAGTCTCCTGTGGCTACTTCTACTCTCCGTATTAATAATCCTGCCTTAAAGTACTTTTAAAATATATTTCTTACATACCAGTATATCAGAACCGTTCCACAAAAACAGAACAAAACATTTTAAAAAAGAATAAATTTGGTTTAGATGAAATCTAAGAACTCTCTACGTTTGCTTTACCTCTCTGCGTTACGCCTCTGCGTTACATTAGTGCATTGAAAAATGTATATTCTTAAACGTAGGATTCTATATATTATTGTACAGGGTCCCGCCATCTTCGATGATTGGAATTATAGGCAAATTTGAACTTGAGTTGTGACTGTTGTCTATTGTGGCCATTGTTCTTGATCTATATCTCTTAACTTATATAGAAACTTTAAGACTTAAATTTAGGCTCGATTTATACAATTTTTGAACGAACGGGGAGACACAACTACATCGACTCATATATTGATTCTGATCAAGAAAATAAAAATTTTGTGGAATTTTGTGGAAAATCTCTCTTCTATGTGTTGGTGACATAATAACAAAGTTAGTACACCTTCCACTTTGTATGGAAAATATAAAACTGCAGATAATAAGAGTGAAATGGAGGGCAAAAAAAAGAAGAAATTGCCATAAACGCGCAATCGTATGGAAAAAGTTTTCACGTTGTCCTCGATATATTTTTTTTGTGCAAGTAAAAGTACGCACAGAAAACAAAATACAAAAATACAATAACACCAAATAACAACAACAGAACAGCGCAAACAAAACTGTTGCTGTGAAATTTTATTTACACGAGCATTGCCATTACTCCGAAGACTTGAATTTGTTTACAAACACAAAATTTGTTGATATTTTATTTTTATTTTTCATTTTCTTTCATGAGTTAACCGATTTGCACAATTGCCGGGGATTTGTACACGGATAACTTGGTATTAAGGTATTTTAATGTAAAAGAAAAAAATTACAGTATACTTTTAGTTGCTGAATACTTGTTGGATTATTGTGGGTATACATCTAGGACCATCTCTTAAATGAATTAAAACTTCTTTATTTTCTTTTGTATGAAAACTTTTAAAGTAAACAAGACACATATTAAAGGAGAGAACGGGAACGATTTATTTATTAATTTTTTTTTTTTTATAAAAGTTCAAAATCAAACAATGTGTTGAAGAGAGGCAAAAGAATACATAAATAAGTCGACAAGAAGCACTACAATGTGGCGCCATTTGAATGTATTTTTTTCTTTTGTTTTGTTTTTTTCTTTTTTTTAATTCTTTTCTACTTTCTCTCTCTGATACGCTCCCTCTCTCTCTCTCTCTCGCTCTCTACCGATATATTTGAAGGGAAAGTTTTTAAACAACATCGGAATTTACGACCAACAAAACTTGAAAATATTTCATAATTTGGTTAAGTTTTATCATGGAATTTAATAAATAAAGAAGAGAGGACTACGTATTTATTGTTAAATTTAAATAGAAATTTTTTTAAAATTTTTATTATTATATTTCAATTTGTTTCATAGCAAACGATGCCTTTGCATATCGTCCGTAATGTAATTAAATGCTAATGAGCCTTTAATTGACTTCGCAGCCATTTCCAAAAAGGCTTGACCAAGCTCAGCCACACCAAATAACACCCAAATTGTTCTACAAATTCTATTATGCGCTTAAATTGTTTGCCGTGTTGTTGGTGGTGGGCATAATTAAATTTATTGCGCATTACATTTTACCAAACCAAATGGTATTTATTGATGATGTAAATGGTAATCGAAATAGAATTTAATGCAGAGCAGTGCTGTACATTGAGTAAAAATTGAAAAAAAAAAAAAAAACTGTCATCATTAATTGAAATTCAACAACAAAAAGTTTAATCTTTGAAAAAACGTGTCTATTTAACAAAAATGATTCGGAAAAGTGTTGCATAAAAAAAATTAATTAAAATCCTATTGCATAAAATATACGAGTATGTTATGTGTGAGACTTTACATATGTTTGTGTGAAAGCAAATCATAAATTAATTAAAATTTCATGATTACCGTAAATAAATATGATATAACTGTAGGCGTTTTATTTTAACACCAACTAAAGCATAATTTTTGGCATATTATAAAATAATTATTCTCTATTTGGTGCATGGTTTGCTTCTCTAAGTTAAACGGAAATTTCTCTCTTTCTAAAACTATTCTACTTATAATGAAATTGTTTTCTGTATTCAATACTTTTCTTTATTTTGTCGGTTCCTCAAGGTTGTCGTCTAGCTACAAACAGAACTTGAAACAGATAAGAATACAACGAATATAGAGTGCTTCATTTTATTACACAATAATATCACAACAAGTTTGTTCTAATATATTGCTTTTACTATTATATGTTGTCCACCTTTCAATTACTCCAATAATTAATATAAACGAGTCGGCCTGCCAATAGAATTTTCCATATAAAAAAATCTATTTAATTATGCATAACTTGTTAATCAATATTAATATTCACAATTACATTTAGATAATTATGTTAATAGTATCTTACTTTAATTTAATGCAAAATAAATCTGCTTCTTCTAGTACTAATTTTCTATAATCAATTATATGTCAAAATCATAATCAATGAATCACATTATATAAAATATTGATATTTGCTAGAAATACGAATACGACCTATGACATATGCTACTAAGTATAACTTCAATAAGGAAACATGTTGTTTTGACCCACAAGGACTACTGTTTAAGTAGGCCATTCTATAGAATCCTACAGGTGTAAACTCAAACCTATTCTGACTGATTGAAATCTAGAACGTTCCATTTTAGAAGCATGAATATTATGCTTTCGTCTAATAAGGAGCATACTGAAACCAACCAATCTACTTTCTCTCCATATACAATAATACCCTCCATATAAGTTTTGAGGGTATACTTAGTTTCTCATTCCGTTAGCAATATTCAGGAGAAGACAATAGAGACCCTACAAAGTATATATATTCTTAACTACCATCAAAAACCGAGTCAAACTAGACATATTAGTCCGTATGTCCGTCTGTTGTTGTCATTCTCACCGGCGTACATTTTAAGACATTGAGCTGAAATTTTGTACATACATTTTTACTTTTTACACACAGATCGCTATTTAAAATGAGTAAAATTGGTCAAAGGTCACGCCCACAATCTATAAAAATCTATATATTTGCCATAAAAGTTGACATATGAACTTAAAATTTAGTATACATAACTATAGTTATCCCATCCATAGATGTACCTAAAATGGGCGTGATCAAATAACAGACACCAAAATACATACTCAACGTAAAATCTTCTTGGAAGCTGAGTTGTGATTATGTGCATTATTAGAATACGATATTATATACTTGCCACGCCCACCTTTTTTAAATCTATATATAAAGGGTATTTAAGATTTGATCTAAGCCATTTTTAGTTTTCTTATTTGTTTTTTCCATCTATATTTTCCTTTGATTTTCTCTCCCCTTTTATGCGGTTAGCATTTTAAACTAATTTTGCTAATGTTCTTTTTCAACCGTTACTTTAGTATGTAACTAGTTTTCTTTTCTTACATTTTCTTTTCCATTAAATATTGTACATTTTATCTCTTTAACAAGTCAAGTAAATATATTCCTAAATAATTATTTATTAGACTTGGAAGTATTTTGCTGCAACGTTTTTACAGAAAACTAAGAAAATTAAATAAATTGTCTTGAAAAACACACAAACTTTAAGCAAATGCAAATTTAAGTTTTGTGATGTATTTAGAAGATCCTGATTTGTAAATCTTAAAAGAAAGCCTTTAGGTAAGCATTGCTTTGTGTAGAGAAAAGAATAAAGAAAATATCATCAAGATAAAAATTGTCTGCAACCATTTTATTTATTATTCATTTACCATGACAAGTTCATCTGCTGCACAAATGGACAACAATTAATCATTCTCCTCGGTGTGCACCCTACAAAACATTCATTCCCTTTACTTACCCTAAATATTAATATATAACAATAGCGAAAATATCAGGGTATCATTATTTCGTTTTTGTTTTTTTTATATATAAATAAATTGGTCACAACAACGTGACAAACTGGCAAACAATGCAGCATAGAGCTGTGGGAAATAATCAGGAATATATGTGTGGTGTGGTGTGGTTTGGTGTGGTGTGGAAACATCACTGCGTCAGGTCATAGCAGCAGTGTTATAAATTAAACGTGACAGTTGTACATATATATAATATATACATATACTCGTATATGTCACCTTGTAACTATCACATACCACGTAGGAGTGAGATTTTCTGTCAAACTTCACAGTGTCGGAAAAATAAAAAGTAAAGTGTAACGAGTAGGAGAAATCCAGTGTCATGGAAAATTGTTAACATTTGACCACTTTATTTATATATATTTCATAGCATGGTTTTTGGGGTTATATTTTATATAATACATGAACTGATTTTAGGCATTTAATACTTAATTCCATTAAATATTATTTTAACTTTTTTTTAACGCATTGGTGTATAGAATACAAGCACCTGGATTTTTTTTTCTTATTAAAAAAATTGTTCTTTTATGAAAACTTAAATAAATCTCAGAGAGAAACTTTTTTATTAACATAAATTTTACTTTTTATAACCATCAACGTGGGTGTGGGTGAGACCTTTTTCACCTTATCAAAACGTTTGTACCTAGGCCCAAAGGGAGGTATCAAAGATACTACAAATTATATTAAATTCTGAATCAGCACTGAATACCGAGTCGGTAAAATCATGACTGTCTATCCGTCTGTCCGGGGTATATACTCCGTAATAATCACTCTCCTCGGTCGAATTTATTTCAAAAGTGTTGGTATTGAAATTTATTTAAGTTAGGCAATAAAGCGACATGTCCGCAATTGAACAATTATTAAAAAAATACTATTTAAAATTTTAAATATAAAAAATATTTTTATATATAAAAAATATTTTTTAAATTTTTTTTAATTAAAATAAATTTATTTTTAAAAAAATTAAATTGGAATTAAAAAATTTTCTATTATTATAATTTAAAAAATATTATTTTAATTTTTTTTTTATATTGTAGTGTTTTTAAATTTCTTCTATTCCTTATAAAGTACAAAAAATATATTGACAAGAAGCCTTTTAATGTCACGGTGGGTATTCAAGATTTGTTCTCAACGAAATATTTGTTTATTTTGTCTTATTTTTCTTTTTAAACAATGAAACATTGACATATAAACAGTTTTATTATAAACTTTACCTTACGTAAATGCATTACGTAAACGTTTGCACATGACATGATTATATGCGTCTGTGGTTAGATTCAAGACAGGGAGAGAGGGAGTGTGAAACGTGCAACATTGAATCATAATACAAATGCGAAACTAAAGCTAATTAAAATTTCCTGTAAAAGTTAATTTATCTACAAACACACAGTATACCTTATGTATGTGTGTATATGTTTTCATTTTGTTACACAAGTAAATTCCGCTAAAATGTTCTTGTTAATTATTACATTTACAAATGTTCCGAGGCAATATTACTCAAACTTTGTTGTAATGTTTTTATAAGTATAATAAGTGCATCCTTACATTTTCTACTATTTTAAAACTGCATCGGAAAGTTTTACAGCTTCTATCTACCTATCTATCACTCCCTTGAATGTAGGAGTTATTCAATATTTTACATAAAGTTATTTTTTTCAGAAACTTAATTATATTGAATATGTACATAAATCAGCGTTTCTAGTAACTCAACACTTTTTCCGAATATTGTATTAAAGTTGTATGAAAGTTTAGTCTGCGTCTAACTATTACTACTTGCAGCACGTTACATGAGAGTTAACAACATGCCATATATGAAAGTAAAGTACATAGCGGTAGTTTATGCTGGAATAACTTTTACCAAAGCGGATTTATTTAATTATTTACTTAATACTTAAAAACTAATTAACAACAACAAATAAGAAAGGTTTATATTAGACATATATGGCATATCTATGATCAGCCTCATCATTGTCCTGTTTCAAAATTCATTGAATGATACATTATGTTTTTAACCAGACACTGCAACGCTTATTAATTCTCGACATAAAAGAGTTATACTTAAAAAGTGGGAGGGGTTAAAATAATTTTTCCAAATATGTAAAAAGTCTTTCTTAAAATTCTGGCAACATTTCATTTTAACATATCCCATGGTTGTTCTGTTTATAGCAGAAGATGGATCTTTAGTCCAATTTATCCCATTTCCAATATTATACTTCCTACATACGAGTATATAAAAATTATTTGTACAATAACAAATTTCCGAAGAATATCTTAACTTTTGTTGAGAGAGGCTGTGAGAGTGCCGACAAGATAAAAATTGTTTTTTATTAGAATTGTGGGCGTGCCTATAAGCCGTTTTTACCCATTAGTATAAAAAATTTTCATATCAAATTTCATCTAAATAAATATTGACCGCATTCCGATTCGGCTGATCATATCAAGAATATATAAATACCATTTTGGAGTGTCGCAGACCTCCTCTTAAGTGTTATAATTATTTGCACAATATCAATATACACCCATATCATTGAAACGAAATAAGTATTGTCCCTTTAAATGCCCTTCTGCCATAAGATGAGAGGTACACTAAGATGGTCATTCCTTTAAAACATCCAAAAGAAAGCGTCAGATATCCTAAAAAGTATGCAAAAGTCTATTAACCATGTCCGAGTGTTTGTTTCCGAGACTCTCTCGTTCGCCAAAACTGAGATGTAAAACAGAAAATTGCTTTAAAGTTTCTGAGTTTCTGCACTATTTAAACATAGCGAAATAAGTTAACAGTTACACCCACAATTTTTCAAAACACAAGCTACAAAATTCAAATTTCAAATCTATATCAATTTTAAGCATCTATTTTACCAAACTAAGGTGTGACTAAGGTGACTTAACATAATATGATTAAATTTAAAGTGTAAGTGTCGCAAAACAAATTCTTAACTATAAGAAAATATTTTCGATTCATTTTATTTCATTGGAATTGTAAAACGACTGTAAATTCTGTGAATGGGAACAATGAACGTTTATATTATATGGTACACAATTCTCCTTTAGCTTAAACGGTGTGTCAGCAATAATAATAATCCTCTTTCAATTGCGTTTAATTGGAAAATATTTTTCATGTTATAAATTAATCGTGTTTCCTTTTTGTTTTTTTTCGTATGCCTTGCGCTGCTGATGGTAGCAAATGCCAACAGATTACAGATGAGTGTACGCATACAAACGTGCGCGTGCTTTTAGGATATGTAATACTTGTTGTTTTTACTCATTTCTATTGAGAATACAAGTAAATAGTAGGAAATCCATGTGTGTGTGTGTGTGTGTGTGTGTGTAAAATGAAGGTTGAAAAATCCTTATTATTTTATGTGTTTGTTATCAAGATAACAAAAAGCACGAAAATTGTTCAAGAAATAGGTTAAAAAGTAAGCGTAACGCAGAATTGCCAGAAACTGGAAATCTCCAACGTATGTTATAAACGATTGAAAAGGTTCTTCTTCTATGAAAAAAAAAAAAAAAAAACAAGAATTGTTTTTTCCGAAAAGAATTTCTTCCTCACATGAGTGCAGTAGATAATTATTGTAATACAGAATGGCGAGAATATTTATTCGACACTAAGTTGAACTCATGTCCAATTATAATAGAATTTGTAGAATTTGTAAGTAAACCGCTTGTTTGCCCAGTTTAATGAGTCATTAGTGATATTTTACTAAATGTCTTTGTCTGGCTAGAAACAAATTATCCCCATTGTTATCTTCATCAAATAACGATACTTGGTCATTCAAAAATGTTGCTAAAACCCATTTAATAGCACTTTAAAGGGAAAATCCATGCTAATCTAAACCTCTGCATCATGAAAGCATTTACTTACTTTACTTAATCATACAACAATGTTGAAGACTTCCACGAACTTGCCATGTACAGCAATGTGGCACCAACGGAACAGAAATTCGTCGCTACCATGACAGAATCACTAAAATAACTGTTTATTGGATTTAATATAAAAATTGCAAAAAGGGGACTTTTTACCTTCAGCCAAGAAAAAAAATTAGGCAATTACAGAAATCTGCAAAGACGAAATTTCCCTTCACATGCGCTCTACCATTAAAGAGCCAGAGAGAGAGAGAGAGTCGCTAAAGTCATATTTTCTCTTCAATGTTGAACTTTTTCATTTTTTTTTTTTCATGCTACAATTAATTCGAGATAATTTTCGATGAAAATTTATATAAAAAGTTTTTGAGTTTTTGTGTTGTGTTCAATTGTTTGTGTAAATAATACTCCGTAAAAAAGAAAAAAAAAAACTTCGATAAACATGTTTTTTACATTAAAGTTTACTTTAAATAAGTTGCAGCTAATTTATAACACGAGCCAGGTTACCCAAGGATTTTCAATTCTATTAGATTTGTGTTGTGTGAAAAAAAATGTTGAGTATTCCGTTAAGAGAAGTGTGCACAGAAATAACTAAATGCACTAGCAAATGTAGTAGTATACATAATCAAGGTTAATTGAAGCAAAAGAACATGTTTAAGAATGTAATGGAATCGTAAAACGAGTGGTAAACAAGAAATATTTAGCTTTGGAAACTTGCTTATTAACTCTTCTCTCTGAAATATTTCATTGAAAGTTTTTCATGTTAAATAACAAATAGAATAGAATTTGAAAGTTGCGTAAAGTGTAAGATTTTTAACTCAATTTTTTTAGTCTTGTTGTTTTGTTGAAATATTTGGATTAAATACTTTTGATATAATCTTTGGCCATATCTGCGAAAACCGGTCCCTAATAGTCCCCTATTATGGGTTCAAGACTCCAAGTATATATGCCTAGTTCTTTCATAGCACTCTGATAGCTCCTTAAGGCCTATTACATGACTCTTCATGACTCCTTTACCTTTTTAACAAAGTGCCACGGAATATATTCTATTAAATCTAAGAAAATTGTTATCTTGGATTCACTTGAATTCATAATGGAATAAAATTTAAAAGACAATAAAGAATTAACGTCAATACTGTTAAGAAGTCTGTTTAAAGGTGAAAGGCAGTCATGCTTGGGGTAAGCAGTTAACAATTTTTTTATAACACAACACAAACAGACAAAGCCAACGTTTCATTCGATTTCTTTTTTATTTCTCCTCTTCTCTCTCCTTATTTAATTCTAACTATTTACTTGAAACTTTGCTTCTATTCTATTGTTTTGTTTGCTTTATCTATCTATATACATAATATTCGTGTTTGTTTGCACCCATTAAATGAACAATGGTGGTTGGGTATGCCATTACACTAAAAACCATTATAAAATGACCATTCAAGAGATTGCACTTTTTCTATTTTTTCACTGTTTGGCCATATCATGCCATTATCATCATTATGCTGTTGCTGTTGCTGAAGCAGAACATTTAGCCAAAGCCATCATTAATTTGTTTCAAAAAGTTGTTGTTGTTGTTTGTTTGTTTGTATAGAAATTAATGACAAATTTTTGTTTTAAAAACCATTGTAAACATATTACGTTATAGAAAAGGAAAGGAAATCAGATTTACTACCATTAACAATAGTGTGTAATGGTGGCAAGTGCAACATATTCAATCTTTTATTCTTTTCAGTTTTGCTTGTGACATTCTAATTGAGTTTATTTATGCTTTAATGTTGGCGACAAGTAATGTTTAGGCATCCTAATGTACGTGAAACGGACCAATGATAAGTTTAAGGATATTTTTTTCCGCCATACTTTAATAACTTTCTCACTTACACTAACACTTTAATAATCCTTTCTTATACGATTTTGAGATAATGTTAAAAAGTTGTTTTTGGAATCATAACTTGTGACAAAGGCTTAAGATTTTTTTTTTAATATTAAATTGTAATTTCTTATAACTTTTATTTACACAAATGTTTTTTTGTCAATATTTTTTAGACGCTATTTTTTTGTAATCTCTCTTTAACGCTAACGCCAAGGATAACAAGAGGTTCAAATTTTTAATATTCTAAGAAAATTAACAAAAAGAAACAAAATTAAAAGAAGTTGCATTGGGTTTAGGCCAAATGGAAGAAACTCATTTAGCTGGGGGGCAGGATATACATATAATTGTATTCACACTATTTTTCTTTTATTGTAAGAAGGATACTCATTCGCTTTTGGAAAGACAGCCTTAACTACGTAATAATTCTACTTTTCAACTCTGTGCCATCACGTGATACTATATAACATAAGTTAAACCCGAAATTCTCAAGACGTTTTTCAGGCATTCTTCTTGACAAACGTAATATATGTGTAGTTCCCAATATTAGAAGGAGGGTATTAAAATGTAAACTCTTTCAAATGTCCACATAAAACAATTGTAGCAATAACAACAACAACAAACAGTACATAATTCACTTCACTCTCACTCTCACTACATAGTTCTAGTACAGTTACAAAAAAACCTTCCAAATCTCATCAACGCAAAAAGTACAGCACAATAATAAAAGAACAGTAAATATTTCACAGTTATTTAAAAAAAAAAAACAAAGTTTTTCTATTACTCCTTTTCTCTCTCTTTTTCTGCTTCTAGTTAAGTTAACTTCTTATTTTCTTGCTTTACTGCATAACAACGACCCAAACAGCAAAAAGGCATTTATTGTTCTATATATATTTTGTACAAACTAATGCAACTGAGATGAAAAAAATGAATGATATACTTTTGAAAATAAAATGCAAATTAGTTGCAGAAAGAAAGAAGATGAAGAAGAGAAGAGGGATAAAATGAAATAAAAATGTAAAGAAATTAACTTTTGAACGTGAATGCACACATATACAACACGCACAACGAAATTAATGATTAAAAGAGAGAGTCGCTCTATGAATTTTAAGTAAATATCATTAACAATTGAAGGAAATGAATATGAAAGCGTAGATCATGCCCGACCTTTTAATACCCTACACCTACAATTGTATACGCGAGGCTTTGCCACATAAGTCGCTTCTTGAATTATAATTATTTGGAAAGGGCTTCTAAAAATGGACAATGAAATATGAAGTCAATTAACTATTCTTCATTAAATTGTGTCAAAATATGTTAGGAATTGAGATTTTTTGTCATATAAAGGCTTCTATTACAATAGAATCTTATATGAGGAGGGGATCTAAAAATGATCCTTTTCAGTTCATTTTCAATAAGATTCCTTTTTGGTCCAATACATGTCATTGTACAAAATGTTATCAACAAATTTGACCTGTAGCTTACGCACAAATTTACAAGGACAAACAAAAACGGACTGACGGACATGGTTAAATTTATTTAGATTTTGATATTGAATCGATCAATATAAGTGAAAATGGATGTTGGCCGCATAGGAGTTACAAACATACGCACAAACTTAATATACCTTTTGGCACAAGTGGTGCAGGCTATGAAAAGCTTAACCAGGAGCGGAAACAGTTTTTAAAATTACTAAGTGTTAAGGCCAGCTTGACTCCTACTTCTCGTATTTTGTATTTCTTTTACTTTATACGAGTGTTAAGGTCTATGATTTTCTGAAAAGTCTTAGGAATTATTGTTATAAACTATCGCTTAAAACAAGCCCTAATATTTATCTTAAATATTAATAAAAAAAAAAAACGGTTTTAAGTACTTCGAAAAACTCCAATATTCATCTAGACTGGCTTACTATTAAATTTTCTAAACTTAATGTTGAAATTTAAAACTGTCGCAATGAAATATTCAGCCTTTACATTATGTTTTATTTAACTTTGTCGTCGTTTGTTCCTCGTGTGCAAATGTAACCAATTCAAATATTAGGGGAATGCCAAATCTATCACACACATTCTCATGAAACTTTTTCAAATGGAACACCATTACATGAATGCTTTAAATAATAAGGAAATAATAGGCTATTTTAGGCATGGCACGGACGAACAGAAAGTTTAAATCGAAGCGTCTATTAATACTGATCAAGAATATATATAACGTTTGGGGGTGTACCTCGCTTCCTTCTTGAAGTCACAAACATTTGAACAAAAACCATAAAAACCCTCATATAATTATGATGATGGATACACAAATAAAAAGAAACTGTCAAAATGAAAATCAACCAATTTCAAAAAGAGTAACTTTTTCAATTAATTACTCATCATTAAAGTAATACAACAACATACTCTTATGCACACAAGAAACTTATCTTTATCAATATTATAGCAATCATAGTTGGACTTATTCTCAACTACCATCATTACTATTACTGTTATATAAAGTATGCACTCATTAAACAGCCGACAGCAATTGCATGATGATGAGAATCATTTTTTTCTTTCATTTTCTTTCTTTTTAAAACAAGAAAGTAGACTGAACCCTGGGGTTGCACTTTAAGTTATATTTACAGCTGAGTATGGCCATTTTTAAAGATCTTTATTGTACACCCTATAATCCTTGTCATAATGTTAAATATTGTTTAAACTGCGACTAAACAATTGGGCAGAAAAGTTCAAAAACTGAGTCGATTCTATATGTCGGTGTGTCTGTCTGTTGTTAATATTAACATGGTCGTAAATTTTGATTTATTGAGCTGAAATTTTGTACAGTTTTTTCACGCTATTACAATGGGCAAAAATGTTGAAGAGTCACGCCCACAATAAATCAAAATCTATCTATCTGCCACAAAAACTAATCTATGAACTTGAAATTTTTATATATATTCATATTCCGTTCATCGATATACCGAAAAAAGCCGTGACTGTATATCAAACGCGCCCACAATCAACAAAAAACTTTATATCTTTCACAAAAATTGTCCTATGAACTTGAAATTGACCATATTTACGGTCATTCCATTTATCAATGTGCCAAAAATGGGCGTGGTCGAATAGCAAAATCGTTCACAATTTACAAAACACTAAACTCCACGTAAAACTCGACTATCAAGCTGATGCTTAATACATAGACCTGTGACCCACTATTGTAGAGGGAGGACATTAAGGAGGATATTTAAGAGGAGGGTATTTAAGATTTGCATTTCATATTCGCATCTTTTTTTGTTGTGACTTGTAGCCTTAAGCCCGATTCAACCCATTTTAAATAAGAAGAGGATGGATGTAGAAATTCAACGAAATGTGACATTATATCTCACGAAGAGACATTTTATATGACATGAGGTATATTTTCTGTATATATTATAGCTTTAATACCCTTCAATGGGTGTACATCTCTTCCATTACCATGGTTTCCCTTGTTTTTTTTTTTTTTTTTGCATTAAAATGTCATTCATATGTATTGACATTTTTAACAAGCGTTTAACTATATAAGATATATTGATTTCTTGCTAGCATTCCATCATTCTTTCACTCAGATGATTAAAATCAATGAATGACTGTAATCAACTTTAAATGCATAACATATTGTCAATTTTATATGGCACGCTACAATGTATACTACACTACAACAAAGATATGTGATAAAGCACTCCATCATGCTTAGATGGTGAATAAACGAACGTGTATGCAAGCGCATGTATGTGTGATTTCATCTGACTAACAGGTTAGTTAGTTGGTTGGTTGGTTGGTTGGTTGCGTTTGTAGAAAATTGATTTATGAATGATGTTTTATCAGGCTTAATAGATGCATATATGTATGTATGTGTGTATGTGTGTGTCTAAATCACAAAAGTCGCAAATGCATTTTCCCCACAGCATTACAGTTGTTAATGGTACTTCTTCTTATTTCAAAAGACACTCCAACGCATTAAAGTTGTAAACCTTGAAGTACCGTTTAAAGCTTTAATTAATAGAAAATATTTCGCAAGCGAGAGTAAAATTTTAAAATTCAAAATTATACCATAAGTTAACATTTATTGGCCTCATAAGGCTCTCAAACCAATATTACATCTGCTTGTATTTTACATATCACCCTTGGGGTCGAATAATTATAAATTGTATTTTAACAGGCCTCACATAAGCACACACAAACACACCAAATCTACATAACTACGAATATATTATATATGTATATATGTATGTATGTATGTAGGAGAACTCCTTGTTGCATTGCCGGGAAATAATCATGAATTTTAATTTAATTGAATCCGTTTGTATACCACGAGCACAAAATATACCTTTATTGCATTTGCGGCAATGATGGTATATTGTCTCATACCATTCGTACAATACTTATTACACTACATACGTACAATATGTTTTATACGAGGTTCGAGTGAAATGTTACTTCAAGGAATATAAGATCGAATGCGTTCATGAGCAAACTTGCAACTTGAGAACTTGAAAGAGGGCCGACTAAAGACGGACGTGCGGACATACTTAGATTGGCTCGGTTTTTAATGCTTATCACGAACATATCAGATGTGTCGGTAATTATTTTCGGGTTTTTGTACTAGGTATAACTTTGAAATGTTATGATTTAATATATATGTCATTTTATTTTACTGACATTTACCTTAAAAACGACACAAGTTACGTTCTGTAAAAATATTAGCGTTATAGATTTAAAATATTTTTGAAAATGTAAAGTTTTGTGCCTGAACATATTTTATTTAGCGAAAAAACGGGAAAGAAATTATCGACACATCTGATGTATACTTTGTAGAGCCTGTACCGTATCCTGCCGAGTGTTAAAATGGAAATGGAATGATGCCGTTTTATGTAAAGGGTTTAACAAGTGAAAAAGTTACAGTCAATCAAACCTAACTAGTTAATACCCTACACTCTTTACTTTTCTAATTTATTTATATTCTAATATAATTTGTTTAGTTGTATCAGTAAGCAATGTCGTATAATTCACTTTGTGAAAAATCTTTGTAGAGAGCGAGGTTCTAAAAATTGTTCAATCCGGTCCAAAGTTAAGACATAAATTTTTAGATTAACCCTGCAACACTTGAGGCAAACGTTTATAACTCCTATACAACAAATGCCACACTTACCTTCACTTATACCGATTGATACAGAATCAATCCATATAAAATGGAAGATAATATAAAATACGTATAGTCGATCTAGCCAGTCCGTGTATCCGCGTTTTTGAAAAGTTTACTGTCGTATTTTGTTAAACATTGAAACGGAAACTTGTTACTTATATTTCTGTTTAAATTGCCCTCGTATACAAGCACAATATATATATATATATGTGTGTGTGTGTACTTATAGGCAATCTTCAAGTGCATCTTTGCATATTTAATGAGATTTTTGGCGGTAATTTGCAAATTTTCATGCGCCATCTGTAAGTGTACCAAACGCATACAAATATATTCTATACTAGTATTATGTGTACTTGTGTAAATACGTTACGCGTACTATAGTGAATTTCGATATCACAAATGTATGCACCATCCCCAGCCAATGTCATGCTATACCTGGATTGTTTGCTTGGTACCTTTTCTCTATACATACGTACTTATAGTATATATTGTAGAATTATATTTAGCCATTTGTGTGTATGGTTGATAATTTGCTATCATAAATATTAAGTCAGAATTACAAAGTAACTTGTGTGTGTGTGTGTGTATGTTTGCCTAACTGCAGCTATGCGTATAAATTCGTTTCTAAGGTAATTTATTTGTAGTTATTATGTAAAACGCACACACACACACACACACACACGCAGAAGCTCGTCTTTGGGGAATATTATTATGAACATCAAAAATATATGTTTGAGATTTGTTATGAATTTGATTTCAAAAATTTGCTAAAGCTTATTATATTATTGTCTGTACTTAACAAATGTACACAAAAGAACTTTCAATAGAAAAAAGTTTACAATTCACAGCGGGAAGCCGTTATAAAACGGCATGAATGGAATAAAAAGAAGAAGAAGAAGAATTCGGTTTAACTTAAAGTGAGAAGTGAGAAGAAGAGAAAAATGTTTTTGCAATATTTTAAGTTCCACCAACTTTGTATTTAATTATTATTTAACTGTTTAAGCGAGAATGGATTAATTACGTGTTCGCTTAAAGTGTAAAGAGAGTTTTTGTCTTTTTTATACACGTTCGTACATAATAAGTGCTCGTTAGACATAAGAAAATCTCACAGTGAGTTTCAAATATTCGCTCATTTATTTCATACCTCTTGCCTTACCTGGCTAATCTTTTCTTTTTTTTTTTTTGTTGTATATAAAATACATGAAAAATTTGCTATGTTGGAAATGAATTGAAGTGAGTCAAGCGTTTCAATTTCAACGACAAATTGGCCAATACTTCACTTTTATATTTATAGCGTTCTAGTTCAAAATGTAAAAACGCCTTAAATTTGTTCGTCATGGTACAAAACATTCATCATCAGACATAAAAAATCAATCAATAAATTACTTTTATCATATGATGTATGATAAATTTTAAGGTAAAACAAGTATCGAGTAGCGTGTACATGAATTTAGAGGCGTCAATATATAAAAATAGTTACAAACACATACCACACATACAACTAAGCAACTAATATGTATAATAAATGATTGTTTTAAAAAATTTTCGTATAATAATCAATAAAATCTTAAATGCGAACATCCTACAAAACTGTATTGAAAATTTTATCGCTATGAAAAGTTGTTATGTTGTTATTGTTCTTATCCGCAAATCCTTTGTGATGATTGTGTTGGCAACATAAATCAAAACAGGAAACCACACAAAATATAATAAACATCTCACCACAATCCACCACAGCACACCCCAACACGCCCCAAACTCTACAACAGTTCATCAAATGAAATGAAAAATAGAAACATACACACAAACACACGTAATAACTAGGATACTCCATTATATCAATGGCCCCAAGAAAAAAAAAGAGATAAAACAAAGTGTAGTGTTTAGAACAGTACCACCACACCAGCACACCCACAATGGTTGATATAACAAAATTGTCAAGAATGTGACATTGATAATATTATTTATTATATTTTTCATATTGTATTGTTGCCTTGTATTTGCTGCTTCCTCTTTGTAGATATTGATTTTTCGGGGTGTGTATGTGCAGAGCGAACCACATTCCCTTTCAATTGTCAGTCTTTAACCACCACCACGACCACCACCACCAAGTCAACTGAAATAATATGTATTTATACACATGCATATGTATATGTGTATGTGTGTATACAATTTTACACTCACTTGATTTTGGTGTCATACTCCAATAACTTATTGGCATTGTTTTCATTTTAGTTTATTGTTTATTGTGGCTGGTATGAGCGTGTCTATGTATGCGTTGGAATATTTGTAACACTTGGAACAACAAATACTTAAAGTCATGGTCGTTTATTTGTACTCTATTCTACATTACTCCTTACGCGGACTGTCTAACAATCTGTGCATCATAGTAAACTATTAATCGAAATAATACAAGTGTTGAAAATTATAGTCAAAACGTATACATAGGCAGACATACAAAAACACATATATCGGTAAGGACAGACGTAAGGACAGTTACATCGCTAAGAACAGACATATACAGACATATATACATCTGTAGGAAAGGAAGGGAAGGGAATATTTTCTTTTCGAATTTTGAAACATTTTAATAAAACAAGGTTATCTCAGGTGTTGTTTATGAGCTTTCTATTAATTTGTTGAGTATACAAGATTTGTGTCAAACCATTGAAATCGCTTTCCTTTTCTTTTCTTCCAAAATTCATATTATTGTATTTTTCTGAAATGAAACGTCATCACTGCCACTAGCACCAGCACAACCAACAATAAAGCTATATATAGAAATGTTGATATATGCTGCCAAGTTGTCTATTAAACGTAACTTATAGCCACAAAAAGTTGGCTGCTAACGTAACGTATACATTACTACGTTATGGTTATTGTTATGGAGGTGGTGGTGGTGGTGATGATGGTGGTTTTGTATGTTTGTTAACACTGAGTTGGGAAAGTAAACTTATCAGTTGTCATTATACGTCATGCTTGTCAATTTTCTCTACTCACCTGTAATCATAAAAAAAAAAAAGAAAAAAAAAACCAAAGATACAATAGAAAATAGAGAGAGACCAACACGTCAAAAGCTTATTTGTTTTTGTTATTGGCATTATTTGTTAGTCTTCTTCCCATTTTCTTTTCTACTTTCTCCAAACACATCATATGCAAAAAAAAAAAATTGTCAAGTTTGTGCAGCTGATGTGTTTTCATTTATTGTTGTTATTACTGTTACCGTTACTCTCTAGTTATTGTGCATAATGGTACAAAATTGAAAAAAAAACATAGAAAAAACGAAATTCTATTTAGAAAGTTTTTAGCTTATGCTGTAATGCTATCAACACGAAACGGTGGAAGAGTTGAAGAAGAAATATTAAAAATTATGAAACTAAAAGAAATCGGCTTGTAGCAGAGAGTTGATGGCCAGCAAAATAAAACACGGAAAAAAAATTTCTGTGGAATACATTTCATGCCCTATACCACTTATGGTACAAAGAGTACAAACGACTGGTTTTAATTCTCCTATAAATTCAAAATCTATTTAGCCTTGTGTGTGCTTGATCTCAGTTTTTGAGATATGTCACTAAACGGGACGACTTCAGTTACATATAAGAATGTAATAGAAAAAAAGAGTAGAGAGAGTAGTAACAGTAATAGCAACAAGATACACCTAATTCTCGTTTTGCACGATTTTTTTTTATACGAATTTGATTTAACACGAGTTAAAATGAAAAATTAATTCTCTTTTTACACGAACTGTTTTGTTTTAATACGATTTTCAATTTTTTTTTTTAGGTATGAAACCACTATCTACTATTCTTCCTTTTAAATATTTGGCTTAAGGTCACGCTTGACCGCCAATATTTTATAGTCACTTATTTATAAAACTTCTACTAGCGGCAATAGCTCAAATCTTAGTTAATTTTTAAACGAAATTCAATTCAAAAATAAAATTTTCTCTGTTTCTAATATATATTTAAAAAGAAGAGAAATTTTATGAGAATCAGCAACAAAAGGACGAAATATTAAAAATGCATATATGTGGTGGATAGTTTATGTTTGTTACTGGGTGAAATCGGCCATAATCGCAAGCCACAAAAACCAAAACCTATTCTTCCTTTGTGTGCAAAAATGGACGTGATTATGTACGGACTCGCCTACAATCGTACTTGTATATGAAGGCATAATATCTACACTATCAGAGGGCGTAATTAGTTACGGTACTTATACGTTTATCATGCGTTGGTGCAGGCTATGTAAGGATAGGCTTGAGTGTGAAATTTAGTTTTTTACTTCTTTCAATTTCATTTCATTTAAAGAAAGTTCCAACCTTTAGCACAAAAAAAGTTTTCAAAATTATTTTAAATATATTTACCATGTATTTATGCAACGAGTAGATAAAATTTTACTTTTCATATAATAAAAATGTTGTGTTTTAAAGTTGTTTGTTGTGTGTTACGCCTATTTTCACATGTGTTTTCATTATTCACCAGATAAACTTATCTGTCAGCAGTTATTATTTAATTGCATCCCACATCACAAGTGTTTTTTTGTACTTGTGCAAATGATTGTAACTTTAAAAAGTTTAACGATCGAATTATAATCGTATTCCTAAACGATTTAACCACGTACGTCCATTAATGAATATTATATTGATTAAATTTTATTAAAACTTTTAGGCAAAAAATGGAATAATTAAATAAATTTAAATAAAAGTTATAAACATATAAACAGCAACATTGGCAATAAAAGTGATAAAACACTATAAAGTTTTTTTTATAAATGTAGAAAAAAGCGAGGTATAAAGAAGAACAGAAACAACTAAAAAGTAATGCTTGGCTGAGGCCAAGCATCGCAATCTTAAGACACTAAAATAAAAATTGCAACAAGCATTAATGTTTAACCATTGTGGGCGTAATTCGAATAAAATTTTTGATTGAAATTCAGGCCACAAAATCCCAAAAATTGGCCTTTTCTATAATTTTTCTTAAACTGTGGGCGTGTGTTTCAATCGATTTGGCCCAATTTCAATATCAACTTAAAAACAAACAATATTTCTGCCAAATTTGAGATCGATACGGGATTTCTGAAGCATCTTCTTGTGTAGTACAAATGTAGCGACAAAATATATATTTCGCCGATCTCAAGGTGGGTGAGCATAAAAAGTGAGTATAAAAAAGCAAACTTTTGAAATTGTTGTTGTTGCTGTTGTTGTTGTTGTTTACAAATGTTTTCCCACCACCAGCACATCTTACACATATAGTTTATAATAAAAGTTATGACAATAAGGCAAACTTGCCAGGAGGAAAATGCTAAGGAAAGTAGGTAACTTGAAAATAAATATATGCAGTTTTAGCCGCCTATCGAATATCCTTTGTAAGAATATTGTAAAGAAACCTATAATATACAAAAATAATGCCGATTTTCTTTTGAAGAATAAAACACTTGTACGCCTTCCAGTTTCAATTAACCTTTTAATGCTAAATGGGAAATAGATTTTTGCCTCCAGAGCGTTCAAGGGCTTAAAGAAAATTAGTATACCTACTTTTCACATTAAGGTGAACAAGTTTGCTATCAAGATGTGTTTACGGCAGAAGGGAATGGAATGAAACCACTTTTTATCACTTTCTGCTACTGTTGCCATATACAATACGTTTTTACAGTGTGGCTGTGTGTGGTTTCTTCCTTCACAAACCGAAAAAAAAAAAAATGGAAAACTATTTAAAATGTATTTACCATAAAATTTATTAGAAAACTATTAAACATTTTTACTAAACACTAAACTAGAAGTAACGCAACAGAAAAGTTGTTTCATTTTTGCTTTTATGCAAAGTAAAGAAAAACTGAAAATCTTAAGTTTACGTGAATTCAAAACATGAATACAGTGGTACTGAATAAACTATTTTTTACTCGCTACATCTTTATTGAAGCAATTTGACTGGATTGGCCCAAAGGAGAACCCTGAATTGTGATTCCTCTATTCTCTCTGGTTCGGTAAGATATTGAAAATTATTTCAATTATTCTCATACTCTTCCCTATGATATAATGGATGCCCCGAAGAGTATATTATAACTTTTACGACTTATTAATTCATCCATAAAGTAGGCAATAAATTAAAAACACCTTTAATAAACTTTTTTCATAATAAAACCTTGAATTTTCCAACAACAACAACAACTGAAACAACTTATTATGCACTTAAATGAACTATCGTCGTATGATGTGTAACGAAATTTATAGTGAGCTTAATTTAAGGGTGGAAAATTTATTAATACCTTGGAAATTATGGTACATGACATTTTGGTAAATGTTTTTAGATAAAGTACAACTCATTAATTTATGAATTTGTTGTACAGCAAGTAACAAGGGGGAGGTGAAGTTCACTTACTTAATAGTCTTATGTGGAAAAGATTGCAAAATTGTTTAGTTATGAACACCTTAAGTTGGGCAACATTTCTACAATAATTAAAAATCGATTTTTTAAATCTGTTTTTACGGGTTTAAAATTAATAATGAAAGCTATGCAATTATATCTTTTAAAGTCTTTTTTTAAAAAAGTATTTTATTCAGGGATAGATCGCAGCAATGCTTACATTTGTTAAATCTATTATATCTTAACAACGGTCTATTAAACGCTTTAAATTTATATCTCATTGAATACACAATAAATTATTCGTTTAAATGATATATAATTTATTGTAAAACCTTAACAACATAAGAGATAAAAATATGATTTTTTCAAAATTCGACACTTATAGGTTATGAAACCATTGATATATTTTAAAATAAACGCAAAAAGTCATTGTCCGCCGCAACTCATCTGTTACGTAGAGTTTACGTAGATGCCATATAACAGTAAAACATATGTCGTCAAGATCGTCCTTAGCGGAAACAAAATTTAATAAAAGGGAAACAGAAACATTTTTAAAAAAATTTACTTTTCCAAGAACCATAAATTACTTACGGTACAATTTTACTACAATTTTACTACAATCAATGTGTTTTTTTGAGAGTATAATATGTTCATCAGTTCGAGAGAGAGCATAAAAACGGTTGAATACAAAAAAAAAAAAAAAATGGAAATGTGTCTAGAGTGAAATTATAGTTAAATCGAATCTTACCTCCCTTAGATTTCTCAAATTTTTAAAAAATTTTGCCATATCGAATCCATCTCTAATAATCAATTTTAGTCAAAGACATTTTCTAAAGGTCTAGATTTTGAAATTTCTTTGAAAGGCTTGCATCCAATGCTTCGGGCTTAAGCTTAGAAATGTTGGTCTCTTTTTATAAATTTGGTATTTTAGAGAGAGAGAGAAAGACAGTACGATTAAAGAGTATTACAATGTCTGTACGTCCATCAAAACAAAATCATTCTCCAACTTATAAAATGGCGGCGATCAACCTTTAAAATTCTGTATTCATACATAATACAAGCTTTTTGCTTTAGAAAATTGTTACAAGCCTGTCTAACTAAGTTGATATATAATTTCATCTTAAAGATTATTTTTTGCAACAACAAAAAACGCTAACGCTTAACCTAAATATTGGGTAAGATTTATAGCAAAAACCAATATCTATAATATTGCATCTACCCTAGCGAACACCAGAATCAACAACAACAAAACAACATCCGATATATATGAGCGAGATTCTTATATAGATTGTGTGCTGCTGTACACTCTCTCCCTGTAGTAACGCTACTTTGAAATAAAATTTATGAGAGTTTTGTGCACAGTTGCAATAAAATAGCAATAATAACAGCGGGAAGAATTGCTACAGTGTACATCATGGTCAGGGTATATATAGTATATGTAAAAATCTTAAGTAACACACACAATAAATGACAGTAAATGCTGTACAAAAGCGGCAAGCATGTAATAATAATAACGAGTAAAAGAACTAAATTTAAGTATCCGTCACATTTATATACAAACATGGGGTCCTGGTAGGTACTTGATAAAGTTTTTGTACAAAATTTTATATAACAAGTCAGGTTTTGTGCCAAAAGTAAAGTGTGAATTTATATAGTCCGATTCTAACCTCTTGCACATCAATGATTGGGAAAATTACAACCTGGGGTCATATTTTAATAGTGAACAAGATCAATTTTGATCGTATGAAATATAAAGAGACGCCTCGTGCTCCCATTTTATGTAGCAATAAAATGTAAAAAAATGTTTGCCACTTGTACACAACAATATTTATACATAGTTTGTAGCACCACCACCACAATATATTATATTTTATATTATACTAAATGCTCTACCTCAACTTTTATACACTGTGAGAGAGAGAGAATATGAGAACATAATCAATTTAAAATATACCGTTATAAACATTTACATAAATGAAGGAATAAAAGAAACAATATATAACAAAATAATATATTTTAGAATTTTCTTCTTCTTCTTAACAATCTCTAATTTAGTAAGAAATGCAAATCTGTGAAGAAACCACAACAATTCAGTTTATGAACAATAACCCTCACTATGCACAACTGTCGTTCATAATTAAGAAAACATTTCTTGTGGTGGTCTCACTGGAAGTTTACGTTTTGCCACAAAGCCTGGCTAAAAATTAACAAAATCATTTGGTTTAAATTAAGGAATTTATATTTATTAGTTAAATATTGAAATTGATATATTGTGACAAGCAATCACCAAAGATTTCTAAATTATTCAATTGAAATCGGAAAATTTAGGTAGACATCATAATGTTACAATATATAAGTGAGGCATATTTGAAGTATAACGAAAGGAATTCATATATGATGAAATAGTTGTGCTTTAATACAGGGCATGATTTTCTTGAGTCGCTTACAATATATTTCATTCCTACCATCTCAAATATATCTCTTGAATGATGAATTTCTTTTATTTTGCTAAACAAGGCAATATTGCACGTAGTTTGGTTTTATATGAGAAAAAAAAGTAACTGTTTATTATTATATAGCCAACTTAACTCTCTTTAATTTGAATGTACTCAAAATTGAAAAATGAGTATGGTCATACAGTTAGTCAAATGATTACAAAAAAATGTTGCTCCCAAAAAACGTTAATTCATTCTCAAAAATAAACATATATAGCGGTTATATTCATATATGTACACATTTTTGAATAATTGTAAATTATATCAAACAAAGGCACATGATTAAAAAATTAAGCCCTTAGATATTATAGAGAGGACAAAAACAATTTCTTTTATGCTACTTTCTTCAATGCAAAATAATATACTTCGCTAATCTTCGTACAATAGAAACAAGTGAAAATGCTATGGTCGATCAAGCTCGACCTTTTAATACCGCACACCACTTAGCTACTTTAATTATGCTACAATTAGTTTAGTTGTGTGTGTAATCGCGGGGCTTTACCATATAAGTCGCTTCGTGAAATATAATTATACGGGGAGGGGTTCTAAAAATGATCAAATTCGGTTTATTTTGAATAGGTTTCCTCTTTGTTTCAATATATGCCCTTGTACCAAATTTTATCGAAAAAAATTAATTGAAGGTTTGCTAAAGTTACAAACATTCGCATCAACAGCAGGGTATAAAAAAACTAACATCTTTTCAAATTTGTGCAGGTGTGCAAATGCATTCATGACTGCAAAGTATTTGTATATGACCACAGGTGGTCGAAGAGAAACGCATATATGAACTTTTCTTATGTTATAAATGAATAATAAACTACTGCTCTAAACATGGCGTGACTTGATATTATCGTTTCATATGTTTGCATGTTGTACTCATGATTAATGAGAATATAATTGAACATTTTATGTAAATGACAAGGACAACAATACATAAGATCATTTTTCATCACACTTATCTAACTGCGCAAATAAAATTTTTTCACTCTTTAAAAAAAAAAACGGCACACAAAAATATAAGTAAAAAGTTCTATTTGGTTTAGGCCAAATCTTGAGAGCACATTATTTAAGATTATTAAAATAAAATTATTCTTATGATTTACGAAAGTGGTCTAAAAAGATTTTCATATGAAATATTATAATTTTTCATTTTTGAACGAACGTAGTAAAATTTAGAAACATGTGTGACCATTTTCATCTCTTACATTTTTTATGCTTGGTTTTTCTTTTATTGCAAATTAAGAATTATCAATATATCTGCCAAGTTCTCAATTTTGGTGAATGTTAATGGCGGACGGACAGACAGCTATAGAAAATTTGATGCAAATCAAATATATATATTACCTTGTTTGTTCTTTCAGGCTTCCTTCTGGAAACTGCGACAAACGTTTTGACAAAGTGAGTAGCAACCCGAAGTGGCCCGAAGCACCACGAGAACTTTATGAAATTAAAACTCTTTTTAAATGCACTTATATACACTGCTTTATATTAACACTTTTTTTCCACATAAATGATTATAAAAAGGCCATAAAAATATATAAATATTTGCAACATAATTGTTAATATTATGTAATTTATTACAAACAATTTTTTTAACACGCACTTCCATTTATGTAGATAAAATCTATTTGCTTAACCGGCACTTTTTGCTGATCATTGCATTCGATTTATATATTCATCTCTGTCTCACTAATAGGACACAGTGAAAATTTTCTTTTAACTAAGTAAAAACCACATTATATAGTAATAAAATTGCTATAATTCCGCACATTATTTACATACTTTAATTTTCTATAATATTTCTATAATTTTCTTTTAAAATATACACTATTAGCATTTTTTTTATTAAATAAAACAATGCTTGTAAAAAACACTTGTTCATCTATATCCGTATTCACTCGACTGACTGATTTCCGCATGGAATTAATTATAGTTGCCAGAAAATAGTAAAAAATTCGTTAAAAAAACCTCCATCTATGAATCATTTATGTTTACGAAGATTTCGACAACGCTTACAACACCTAGAATTTCTAACAAAATATACACAAGTATATATCGAGACGTGTCCGTCTGAGTTTTTCGTTATTGAATTTCTCTCAGTCAAAAAGTTTTTATACTGAGCTGAAATTTTGTACACTTACTTCCAGTTATTATACGTAGGTGTTTAAATTAAGTAAAATCGGCACGCCCAGTGTCAACTCCTTAAAAATATACCTTTGATTTTAAAAGTTGGTACACATAGTTATAATTAATATGTACATGCCCTAAATGGGCGTGGTCGCATAATGAATTCAATTCAAAAGCTTACAACAATTTTTTTTTGCGCAGAATCTGATGTTAAATACGTATTTCTTACATCTACTTGCCACGCCCACTGTTTATAACCTGCACCACTTGTCGCAAAGGGTACATTAAGTTTGTGCGGATGTTTGTAACTTCTAAACGACAAATGCCAAACCCACCTTCAATTATACTGATCGATTAAGGATTAAAATCTCAACCGATTTAACCATGTCCTTCTGTCAGCTTGTCTATCCATCAAAATTTATTCGTAAAGGTCACATTTTTTGAGATATATCGATGACATTTGGTACAAGGATATGTATTGGCCCAAAAATGAATCATTTTAAAAATGGATAGTATTGAACCATTTTTAGAACCTCCCATATCATTTTGAAATTCTTGCAAATACAGCTAAGTACATATATAATAATAGAGTTTTTTAATATTTCAAAGAAAAAAATTAAATTGAATAATATATCAAGTGGTGTAGGGTATTTAATGATCGGCCTCGGGCTGTTTTATATTGAGACTACTTAAAATCGGCCTTAAGTAAAACTTACTTTTCACATTATTTTCAATAAAAATTAAATTGAAAATTCTCCAACTGTTTTGTTATAAAATTCTGGCATCTCTATAAATGTGTTGCGATTTCTTTCTTAATTGATATTGGTAAAGTATGGTGGTAACGTTGCATAAAGTTAGTGCAAAACTATTTTATTGTGACGAAATAATGATTTCAAAGTTTTAAAAGTATAATAAATAATAATTAACGTTTATTGTAATGTTTTGTGCTTAAAGTTTTCTTAATACCTAAGCTAACGTTTTTTTATATGAAACGAAATGAGAAACAAGTGCCAGTGGTTTTATATATGATGAAATTTTATTAGATTTTATAATTTTTTTTCGAAAATATAGAAAAAAAAACCATGAGTTTACATGTTTTTCGGGTTAGATAAAATATTTACATAGATTTTCGCTCCTATTTGGCATTATTACGCAAAAAAATATCGTGTCTTAAAAAAGAATTAAAGCAGAAAGGAAACAGGAAAAGTAAAAGATAACATATAATAACAGCCATTTTGTGTATAGTGTAGTGCTTTTTTTAAAAACGGGTCTATTAAGATTTTCTACTATTTGTGCAAAATAGCAAACCTAATAAAACTCGGTTACCTACAGTTTTCAATTAACGTCGATGTTCTTTCCGGTAAGTAGTTTATGATAAAACCAACTATTTGACATTATTTTCATATTTTATTTCTCTTATTCTTACTTTCTCTTATCCATGCGATATCCTTACTAACTGTACATTTTACGCACGTATTGATTGACTGACTTTATTCAACATGCAAGTTGATAAACTTTCAGACAGAAACCAGCACTGTACTTAATATTCAAAATTGTGAGTCCTGGGTTGTTTAACCAAAAATCAAAAACGCTATTGAGATACTTGGCATACGCCATACGTTTCCGTCTTTCTCAATACATACTATTTATATTCGAAACATCACTCACCGCAACCAGAACATAAATTAAAAATAATCATAATGGAAAAATATGTTTAAACATAACTTTCTTGACGTGCCAATTGCATTTTCAATTTTTCTGTACCATCTTGATCGTTCTCTGTTTCACTGGATTGTTGCTGCAGCTCTTGCTGTTTTTGTAATTGTTGTTGTTGTTCCTGATTTTGTTCTTGTAATAGTTGGCGGGCTAAAAAGGATATATCACGACTATGGCTACTATCTAAAGGTAGGAATTGTTGCTTATCAATCGCGGTAAGATTTTTAAAAAACATTCCAGCACATGGCATATGATGTTGTTGGTCCAACAACTCCATACCCAATACTGAGTCCTGCGTAAGACGTGCCAATGTATGCAGAATACATTTGATGGCACGTCTCTGAGCTTCGCTTTCACCACGAGAACTGTAGCTTTTATAAAATTCCGTTTGGTATGCGTACGTGATGAAATTTATTATGTTAGCATTCGCCAAATGACTGTGGCACTTTTTATTTTGTGACATATTGTGCAGCATTGCAACGATTTGCTCCTGGTGTTCAAAGAAAAAAAAAAAAATTTTATATATATATATATATATATAGTGTATGTAGAACAAAAGTAATAGTAAGCGTTTATTAAGGAAATCAAAAAAATAAGAGAATATTACAATCGATTAAGTCCACCATATACAACTGTACATGTAATCCTAGGCAAGTAATTTGCAAAAAAGCCTTAAGCATATGGAAATAGGATGTAAAAATAGATCGATGGGTTCAACTTTAACAAATTTTTTATCTGTTTATTAAATATTATGAATTGAGATTTTTTGCCATTAAAAATGGAAAGATTTTATAATGGGTAGGGATTCCAAAATTGGTGCAATTCGACTCATTTTCTCTTTTGCACCAAAACCTGTCCTTATGTCATATTTTATTGAAATATTTTAAAACGATATAAATTTACATGGACAGACAGACAATAAAAATCGATTCGCACAATAAAAGAAAGTTTAGGGATTACAAACATTCGCCCAAACTTAATATACCTTCTATCACAAGTGGTGTCGGGTATAAAAATGCATAACAACACAAAAACTTTTATAATCAGTCTTACACAAAAGAAATGTTTAAGCATATCAATGAATAACAACTGTGCAAACCCGTTCCAACTGGGACTATAATATACTTGCTTTATTCGCTCTGGTCGTTTGTTGAGGTTATAGCTTCCTTAACATGGACAGAACGAAACTATTATTCATGTCGCGTATCTCAAAGATTGAGGAATCATTGTTTGACAATTTTTGCAATTTCGTAAAACTTACAATTTATTCCTTTACTGCTACTCATGAGTGGAGTTCGTTTCAGAATCACATCGTATTTTTTATATTATAATCAATTTTTACGAAACTATACTTACATAGAGAAATATGGAAATTTGTTCACCATTCTCTGCATTGTTCTGGCGTTCGGTGGCATTGATTAATTTAAAAATTGTCTCATGCGACATAATTGAATAATGAGCTGTAACCTCCATACGGCTAAAATTATTCAGTACAGCTGCACATAACAATAATGTTTGGGAACATTCGGTATCGGCCAGCAATTCTGTTAATCCTTCTACCATAGATTCCACACAGGAGCGTAAACCAATAACACGATGATTAGAACCATGCCAATGAGCGGTAATTTGTGCCAACAGGGAGACAGCTTCTCTCTTTTCTAAATCACTACGTTTCCTTAAGCCAGAGGAATCTTTTCTGGTCACATCTTCCATTCGAAGAATGTCACGCAAAATCTCAATACCATCGCAAGAGCTCAACTGAGCAATGGGTTCAGCTGTACAACAAATAGTAGCTAAAGCTCTTAAGGCCATAGCTCGAACGGAAGAGACGACATGATCTAAACATACCAATAAAAGTGTACGAACGGCTTCAGTTTGCACAAAAGCATCCGTCAAGGAAGCGAAACCATCATAATCAATATTCATGAGGGTGGCAATCATATTAACATTGGCGCGCAACATTAAATCGCTACCGTTCCGACTGTGATGTTCAATACTTTGTATCAGAATATTTAACAACTTGACATAAACCTGGCGTACAGTTATTAAAAGATGACGCTTAAGAACTTGTAAATCCTCTAATAAAGATTCCATATTAATGTAGTGTTGACGTTCCACTGAATAACGCGTATCTTTGGCTACCACACTTATTTGATGCAATTGATCCTCAAAGCGTTTATGCTCTAGACGAGAATCTGCAAAAAATACTCCACGTCTTTGTAAAAGTTGCGAAAACTCTTGCACCTGCTCTATCAGCTGTACAGAGCCATTTAAAGCTTCCGATAGTGAACTGTGTTCGGCATCAATTATTAAGCGTTCTGCACGTTCAAACGAGGTCTGCATCTGTAAAGCTTTCTGTTGTAATTGGCGGATTAATTTAGCCACCGTGTTGGTGGTAATGGTCAAGTTTTTGAATGCTTCTTGAGCTATCGATTTCGTTTGCAGGGTAGACATAACTTCATGTTCGTAAGATAACCGCAAATCGTTTATCCAACTGTTTATGGAAGGAGTAATATGTTGAAACCTTTTATTGCTTTGGTTAGCCATCGAGGTAGATGATGCTCTTTCCATTTTCGGTGTACTCGTATTGCTTTCGAAACGATTTTGTGCTAATCGTAAAAATGACAATGTATTGCTTTGATCTGAAGGTTCCGTTAGAGAGGCCCCCAATAATACTGTTTCATTATTATAGGAAGGTGCTGAAGGTGTGGAATCATTCAGAGAGGCAGCACCCAAATAAACTGTTTCATTGTTATATTCTGCGATTGATGTATTTGGACTTTCTCGAATTGTCTCCCTTTTTTCAAAGTTATCGTGCAAGGCAGAGAAAGACTTTTTAGCAGATGGCGACAACGGTTTCGAAGTTCTACGAATCAATTTCTTTGACCTTTTCCCATCATCTTGTTTTACCAGATATATGGCATCGCTGTTACAAGATCTATTGAAATTTTTACTTTTGGAAATACCAGGGAACTCTTCTTCTTCTTTTTCACTTTCCCAACGTATTGACTCTTCATTCGTTGAACTTTTGTTAATGGTTGCGCCACTAAAAGAAATGCGTCTTGAGACATTGACTAAAGGTGTATAAAATTCTGAACGTCCTATGCGTCGTATTACTGTAGGTGGGGTATTTACTGATCGTACAGAGGTTGGTGAACTAAAATCGCTTTTTATGCTGCGCAAAGAATGACGACTGGGTGAAATGGTTTTTGAGGAACGACTGCTAAGGTATTCTTCGTTATCGGAAAAACCTGAATCCTAGAATAAAGTTGGAAAAAAAAAAAACCAAAAAACATTAAAAGTATTTTAAAAAAAAACATAATTCCGTATTGCTTACCTGCGATCGTAAACTGCCCGGACTATTATGCTTGGGCCAGGTGATTTTGGGTGAATTATTTTCACCCTCGACTTCTTCTATGCAGGACAGATTGCCATTAAAACATTTGTAAGGATTTAAACTTAACGACTGATACGCTGATTGTTGTAATGACGCATGAGATTGTTGTTGCTGTTGTTGTTTCCTTGGTGGTTGCTGTTGCTGCGCCCGGGTAGAGTATAAATGGTAAGGCCCACTTGTACTATCACCATTATTTGCAGCCCGTAGTTGATGTGCATTAGTTCCCATCCGACCAACAACAATATTGTCCCCATCACTTAACACTGGATGCTCAGAAGCCCACCATACCTTACTGTAGCTACGCTGAAAAGCCATAATGATGCTGTTGTGAGAAAATGACTTGTACTGCAAGTGCCGAATGGATGAATAACTGTAAACCGAAAATGTGTGGAGACAAGAAGATGACGGTTACTTAAGCCACTTGACTTCAATCAACATTATATACATTTTTAAACATTTTTTTGCGCTTAACTTTAGGAACATAAACGACACAATAAGTTGGCTGCATGTAGCTGTTTATTCCCATGTGAAGAAAATGCTCAATTTCGTAGAGAAAGGATAAAGTTTTTAGGGGATTTAGTCATATGACTACATACGGCCTTGTAATCTATTAACTTAAAGAGCATTTTATTTCCTCCTGTTTAAGAGAGAGTGAGAGAGAGAGAGAGAGAGGGCAGAGGAAGGCAGCGGGTATCATTAGTGGTTAAAAGTACTTAAACAACAATTTAACGTCTGACCAACTAAACACTTTTATACGCTGATTGTTCCTTTTTAAATGCTTTAAAAAAAAGTACCGTTATTGTAACAATTGTTTTTCCTGCAAAAAATGTTTTTTATTAAATTATATTTCTTTCTATAAATGTGTTCAATAAAGTTGTCTGCCGGTTCAATTATTATCGTTTTTACAAATTCTTTCATTGTACACTATATACGAAATTCGTAAAAACAATGAAATGCAAATAAATACGAAAAGCGCTTTATTTAATTTCCGTTGCATCACTTTAAATTTCCTGTTTAACTGTACATATCGCATTTTATAGTACCTAACGGTACAGTGAAATCTCTCAGTAAGGGCCATATTTTCAATCTTGAAAGTTTCTTTTTTGTTTTTTTTTTTAAAGAAAAATTGGTTAAGAAGAAGTTTTTGAAGCATTTTAAAGGATGGAACTTAAAGTTAAAAGTTTAAGTATTTTTGGTCTTAGGATTCAGGGTATGAACCTCGTTACTGTAGCCTCTTCCATAATGCTTTTTATGCCTTCAGTTCACATACGGTTCCTCTTATTCAATAGCACGTTTTATATACGTATTAAAAGTAGACAAATTACATAGTTTTTTAAAGAAAAAGAGTAAAGACTTCACTGCACAGCTATTTATTAAAATTATTTAAATTATTTTTAAAATCAATAATATTCAAATCATGCAGATGTTTGTAACTCAACCCACAATAACAACGTTCAGGATGATTATCAATAATTAAAATTTATCTTTTTAAAAAATTTTGCATTTTTAATGTCCTTTTATTCAATTTAAATTTGTAAAAATGTTATTCGGTTTCAAAATCAGGCAAAAAACAAATTATTTAAATAAATTGTAGTCAGTTGAAAACTTGTGAAAATTCAGTTGAGTCATAGTTTTAATTGGGTTTAAAATGTGCCATTAAAAATCAATGGACATTTATTGCAACCGTGGGGAGCCGGCCTGGAAAAATTTATGTAAAAACAAAATTCATTTATGCTGAAGAGAAACTTTTTCTCCAAAATCCAACCAAAATCGTTTTTCTTCTTTCATATTTATAACGAACAAGCTGTTGTTTGCAGCTTTATTTGCGTGAAATTCGGTTATCTCGCGAGATAAAACGTTGCCTATGCTCAAAATCCTCTTCAGAACCTAGTGACGCATCTGGTGTGGTATCCACACATGCCGTTGTCATATTTTCCTACTATTTAAATATTATGAATACTTAATTTCTTAATTGGTAATATTACTATCAATGGTGGGTATAAAAAGGGGTTATAGTGACATAAGTATAATAGTTGGACATATGGTCTAGCGAAGTTTTTTGTAAATATTGATATGTTCTATAATATTGTAGAATATTTTTTTGTTTTAACATCAATAATTTACGCAGCGTATACGACGAAAGATATTTTATGACTAATTTTTTTACACCTTGGGTTAGTAATAGTAGGAATGTCCAGGGATTCTCAACATTTTTTTCGCAACAAATATAGCCTATGTTACTCAGTGATAATGTAGCTTTCTAATAGCCAAAATATTTTTGAAATCGGTCCATTAGTTTTTAAGTTTATTCGTTACATACAAAAATACAAATTTTTCCTCTTTATAATAGTATAGATAAATTTATTAAAAATCTATTTAGTCAATATTATGGATAGTATGTAGATTTTTATATTAATTTCCCAATAACTCAACAACATTTTTCAATCACAATTTTATTCCATTTTAAATCGATAAATAAAAATCAAGTGGCGTTGACATGTAGTAAGTTTCTGTGACAACCAACAATCTTCTTGTTATATATTATTGGTAACTGTAACAGTTTTAAAGGCGTGCCTTCGCCCATCTTGCTCTAATATAAATATTTGCGGTTACAAAACATTTCTAAAGAATGGAATAGATACTAGAAAGGAAGCATGATAAATGATAAACAATTTTTAATATACAATTTTGACAATTTTCGTACAAATTTATTAATAAAAAATTTTAAAAAAATTATAAAAATGAGATATTAAAAAATATTTAAAAACAAATTAAAAAACTAAAAAATTTTCTAAAAAAAAAAAAAAATTATAAAAATGAAAATATTAAAAATAAAACTACCTCTACTTCATAATAGAGTGTGTATAAAAACAAGAGAGACTTTTATGATGTAATAGTACGTTTACTATATTTACATAGTATCATATACATAAAGAATACAATAATCCATTAACAGTTATTTCATTATCAAAAATTCGTTTTGCTTATAATTTACAATGATTGAGAGAAACACATAATAGAAGGCTAAAAAAAGTTATAATTAAAACTACAAATTAAATTTAATTTTGATTAGCAAGCTGTAGTAAATTATTCTACACTTAGAATTATCATTACTTTACATAATTTTTTGTTATTGCTGTAAACAATTTTGATAATTTTAACACCATTAATATCCAGCATTTTGCATTTTGAATTTGAATATTTTCAATAGTTGGTAAAACAAAGCAATAAAATGCACAAAGAATTGTATAAATATTGTTAAAATAATTTCAATTGAAAGTGAAAACATTAATAATAATAATAAAACAGAAAATCTGATTGTGCGTAATAAATATTTTCCCGCTTGACTAAAACTATCCCAACAACACACAATTTTAAACCGCTTTAATTGGATATACAATATAAAAGAAAACAAAACGAAATAAAAGAAACAATAATTTATACGCGTGCAAGAAATAAATAATTGTAACAATAATAATTTTGCTAAACACAAAACAAGAGCTGGGTTTCCAATAATGCCGCATAATAAATTTTTTTATATATAGACGGCCTGGCCTTGTAAGGTTTCTTTTCTCTTTTTTAAATATTTTTGATATAGACGGCCTGGCCTTTTTTTTAATATTTTGTTCGGTTTACAATTTCGTTTTTGTTTTTTTCTTAGTTTCGTTCTATATTTTTTATAAGCATGTCATATAAATATAAACACTTAATAACGGTTGTGGGTTTTTTGTGTATTCATACATTTTATATGAAATTTGTTTGGCCATGGAAGCAGAATGTGAGAAAGAAAGTCTCACATGTCCTTTTTAGTGATATTGTGAACACAATTACAGCAATAACAATAATAATAATAATAACAATGATATTATAAAAATAATCTTTACATTGATTTTCATCTTATCTCGTAATTATTAACAATTTCTTTAGTAGTGACAACAACAACTGTTTTCAATTGGTTTTGTTTCTGTTTTCGCGCGCGTTTGCCATACGTGAAAAACAGTTTAATATGTTTGCTGTGACAGCACATTTCATCATCTAATGACATCATTTACTACCAGCGTTGAGGTGTAATGTTTCGCTTGTGATTGATTTTGTTGTTGTTCGTCTTCTTTTACTTCTGTTTGTTTATCTTCAAATTTTCCACCATTGCCTCTGATAGTGGTTGTTTTTGTTGTTGCAATAATTTGCTTTCCTTTGCCCTCGACATCCTGTTCGATCCCTTCATCCGATTGTTTGTGATCGGACATATGTTGATCCTCCAGGCAACCAATTGTTGTTACATGAACATTGGTTTTGGACAGATGCAATATAGACGGTCGCTTATGTTGTAGAGGCGGCAATGGCGGCGGCGGCGGTGTACGTATACCACTCGTACCGCTCGCCGATGGCAAATCATCATCATCACTGTAATCATCTGTAGTGCTACCAATTGTGCTGCGTTGTGAACTGACATAGGAGCGTTGCGGCATATAATGTCGTGCTTGACTGGTTAAGCGGTAAACGAGTCGTGATGTGGAAGTGGCCTGAGCCTCCTCTTCGGATATCTCATCGAAGGCTGGTGGTGGTGTGGTCGATCCGCTTATTATGGGCACACGTATCGGTGTTGTTTGATGGAGAATGCCATGCGAGGGTGTGCGTAGTGGCGTACGCGCCAGCCCCGTTTGTGATGTTTTACGTTTGGAGGGGGAATGTTTCAGTGGGAATGTGGGCGTTTTCTTAAATACCGTTTTTCCCATAAAGTTTTGAAAACGCTGCGCATAAAAGGAGGGCCGACACACGGACACCGTGTCCCCATTATAAATGATGGCCTTGAACGTGTGCTCCAGCTTCTTTTCCAAACGATACGATTGCAAAATATCAATAATACCGATATATAGAATTAAACGTTCATCATCTTCCGAACGTGCTGGTATACCGCCTGCCGGCACATCCTCGTCCTCTTCGATGGGTGTGTCAATATCAGCGGTTATCGATTCCATGGCAGTCGAATGAGCCACCAAACGTTGCCGATTCATGCTGCGCGTACGACTTAAAGCGCTTGCCCCCGAACTAGATGGCCCGCCTCCTCCACCACTTGGCATATGATACAATGTAATTTGCGTATGGTGCTCCCCCCCATCAGTGGTATCATCCAATTCCTCATTCCGTTGCAATTTCGCTCGAGCATTACGTATACGCTCCTCTCGCTTCTCCTTGGCGGCCAAATCCAAATTATGTATTCCCACCAATAGCGAATAATCCATTATTTGAAAACTCTCCAACACCATGCAATCCCGCTGGATAGTCTTCATTAGTGCATTATATTTATCCATTTCTAAAAATATACCATTCGGATGATGTTCCATGAAATCTAAATCTTTATAGGTGGGACTAGCTTTTTGTCGTTCCGCTTTTGAGGCTTTGCGCCGAAATGTGGAACCTTTCAAATCGTATTTGGCATGCATTTTAATATCGGACGGCAGCAAATTGTTCATCGCCACCAGACGTACATTTTTGGCATTATAATGAAAGCAATAAAGGCCAAAAAATTTTGGCAACAGTGTACGTGGATTTTGGGACAAATTCATATAGTAGCCGGGTAAGAGTTTCTGCAAGAATTCTCCTTCTTTCTTTTGGACTGTTTTGATAATAAACTCATCATCGGCTGTTAGATAGAATATGGAGCCGGAAGCACCCGGATTGGATAATTGTCTTAAGGGGGACGCACACATAGACATTAGAAAATCATCGGGTGCTATGCCAAATAGATCGCGAAAATAACGAAATGCTATTGGTGCGTACACCTTAAAGCGAAATTCACTGTAATGATGAGCCGGCGTTATGGAGGAGCCGTCTGGCGGAAACGCAATAGTTTCCATTTCAAAAAAATCATTCATTAATAAATCACGTTTGGGTTTAGAGGCCAAACTGCCCACAGTATGTTGGATACCCAATTGGATGGAGCCCATAATCTGTTTGGATTGTATACGTTTATACGTCACCTCACCCCCTTCATCTACACGACGATGTCCAATCTTTTTCTCATGTTTAGAAGGATTGCGAGTAACTGTTTTTTCCAGAGTAGAACTGGCACTGCGTAGTTTATGCATTAAGGATTGTTCGTGCTGTACAAAGGCTGTACTATCACGACCGCCATGAAGGTCAGCAGCTTCTTTGAACAGTTGGCGTGAGGTGGACGGTTGTTGATTGGATGTTATAGGTGTTCCTGGGATGCTACTGTTTTCCATATTATCCGAGTTGAGTGATGTTGATGTTTGATTTGTTTTCATTATAGTTGTTGTTGGTGGCGGCGGTGTTGTCGAAAATGATAATTTTCTGTTGCTGCCCGTGGAGGCAGCATTTTGCAATAATTCCATCCCAATATGACTGCCGGCCATAGTTCAAATTGTATATAAGGAGAATAACAACAACAACAACAACTCACTATAATTGGTTTTAAAGTAAGGAAAACAAGAATAAAAACGCAACAGTTTTGATTTTTTTTTACATCGTAGTTTTTTTGCTTAACTTTGCTTTAACTGCTTAAATTTGTTTATAAAACCAACAAATAACTGAGCGGTGGATTATTTAAAGGCACTGTTACCCGTTTAAGAAAATAAATCAAAAAAGGAATTGGGGTCAGTCACGTATATAAGAGGTCATGAAACGGTAAAAAAAATATATTGTATATAAATTTTGTCAATCGGGCAAGGTAAATTCTAAGCCACACACACACACACACACACATGCACACATTCACATATCAATGGAGGCCGCCAATCAACAAAATTGAAAACCGCATAACAGGCCTTTGATATACGCGGTGGTGGGTGCTCTGGCCATCAAACGCACGCACACAATTATACAAACCAATAAAATTGATTTGTTTTATTTTATTATTTCATTAGCTATTGTTTTATTTTCATCTGATTGATGACTACATGCAGCACTGCATTCTATTGTTTTATTATTAAATTGTTGTAAAATGAGGCATAAATTGTGTGTGAATCATAATAGATGAATATTTTTAAAACAATATCGAAAGCAATTCTAATCCATTTTTTAGAGAAATTCTAAATATTTTTAAAAATCATTACAAATGTACCCTAAAACCTGTTGCTTTATGCAACATTTTTAAAAGTTGCGATTTCTTGTGTTACGAAAAACTAATCAACTAATATTTTGTTAATGCTTTTTCTTCATTGCCTCAAGTGGTATTATACAATAATTATACTTCATACAAATGAGCATTTCTCCGTCGGTCCATAAAACTCACATCAAATCCCCGCCCAAAAAAGCAGCATTTCACACTCAGTGTAACTTTAAGAAAACTTTCTACTCCACCATATACTCGTATATAACAATTGGCATTTTATATTGAGGCATTAATTTTGTTGGCTAAAGTTGGTTTTAATAACAAAATTTAACAAAACAAAGTTAAGCAATTAATTTTATAATATTTTTATATAAAACTTACAGAAATTGCTTCTTTTTTTTTTTGACAGTATATTTTGAACCGGCCAAAATCTGTTTGTATTTCTATTTATCTTAATACGCATGGGTAGAAAGCTGAAGATTTTTCAAATTTTAATGACGTCAACATTTAATGATCTCCACAAAAACATTTACTTGATTTGTAACTATGAGGATATTACTCATATATGTTTTTTTTTTCTCTAATTTGCATTTATTTATGTATTGTACTCCATCATTATTGTTTTCTATCCATGTTTTTATCAAAAGGGGCGTTTTATGTCGCTTTTTATCGTCTATTATCGCATTTTCAATTTTATAAATGGCACTCTCTTTTCATTTATATGTTTCACATTAACATATTTTCCTTTCCTTTTCCTATTTGTTGATATAGTGCACAATTTTTTAATATATTTTCTTATATACATTTAGTAATTTTTCTTTTATTTCAAAAAATATTCATATTAGCAGCTGTTTTGCAAGTTGTTCGCGTCGTTGAGATTTTCCGTATGAATATAACAGACGGTTTTTATTAAACTGCAAGCAATATGAGAGAGAACAGTTCAACACACTATACGATCAATTTATATGACATCATTTATAGAATAGAAAAGAGAAAACAATATTATTTATGAAGGGAAGAGTAGTGTTGGTAAGGGTATAATAAAAAACCATAACAGTAGTTGCCACTATTTTGAGAGATTGTTCTTTAGTATTTTAATGGGAGTATTTTTTTTGTTTTAACAGAATAGTCGAATAATGCATAGTTTTTATAAGAATATGAATATGTTTTAGACGTTTTATTAAAGTGTGTTATTTTTTAAATTTTATTTATTTATTTAATAATTTTATTTTATTCAAATACATGGACTATCAGAGAGCGGAATGGAGTATTTGTTTATTATTTCTTGTATTACACAAGAATATTAAATTTAAATTTAATGTTACAATAATTATGTATAAAAATTATTTCATTTCTCTTTGCGATTTTCTTATTATCCTCTACATTATTAGACGTGTACATGTATACAACAACTTCTTTATGCATTTTTTCTTTATAAATAATTAAGTAACAATAAGTGCGTGGTCAATTTCGGGGAAAAACTGTTGGTTTGTTACAACATTTACCGTTATTTGTTCATCAAAACATATCACTTGATTAAAAATTTTTGTATACAAGTGTATTAAAATTAAATTTCATTTAATTACCTCTTTTTCACCCACATTAATCAAACCAACCACAACTAGCAGCATTATATATGTAAATCAGGCCATCTCATTTATACGTGCCTGCACAACAATACCAGCCAACTTTAACTTAACATTAAACGAATTTCGAACTGTTGTTTACGGTATTTATTTTTTTTTTTTATCGATATTTTCATTGCATTGTTTTGGAGGTGAAGTGAGGCCGTTGTTGTTGTTGTAAAAGAGAATGCATAAGAGAAAGGTTGGGTGGGATGTACATGGGTAAGGTTTAGCTGTAATAAATCATTGTTATAAGAGAATTACAATACAATTGTAACGGCAACAACAACAACAACAACAAGATTTAAACGCGAGTAAAATTTACAATATTTCACTTTTGCTGTTATGCCGTTGTGCTTTACTAATACAAATGCAGGCCTCAATTAAAATTCAATACTGTACATGCACACACAACACAGTACACTGCACATCAGTCAGCCAGGAATGCGAACATGTTTTATAAAAAATGCATACACAAAGGTGTGTATGTGTATTTATTTTTGATAGAAAAGCACTTATCTACAGTTTGTTATTGTTTTCTACTTTTATTATTATTATTATTGTTGTTGTTGCTACTTGAATAGAATTTAAATGTTCTCATCCAAGTGTTCATACAACAATTAGCTTAGAATAAATCAATATATGTACGAAGGGGAAAAAAAATCCGAATAAACGAACAAAACACAATCAACTTAAATATAAAAATAAATTGTTACAAGTAGTCATGATTTTATTAAAAACTACTTAGCATTCGCTTTAACTTTGCCCTCTTGGACATTCGCATTATTTAATTAAATGTTTTGTTTTTTTAAGTGGTTGAGTGAGGTGCCAAATGCAATGAATACGTCTTATAATTAAATATAATTACAATTTCAGTTTTCATTGTTAACAATAACAAAATAATATTCATTTTAAACAAACTTTAAAGCTTTCAGCTTAGTCCACCTCTGTCTATCCAGGTGTTTAATATATTTTAGTGTCATTTGTTATAATGTTGTAATTTAGCATGAGGGCAGTGTCCCTCTTCAATATGTATCGTTTTGGAAAGTTTTCTTACTTGTTTTTTAATTTTTGTTTCTTAGATGTGTTCTTCAGGGAACCAGATTAAGATTAAAAGAATTTTCATTTTTATATATAATTTGTGGGCATGGCATTGGCATATAGTATCTATAAAATAACTGTTACTCAAAGAATGAGTTTTGGGTTAAAATCATCAAAAAATTGTATAGTGTCACCCTTTTTAGCCACATAAGTGAATCGATTCATGTGAGTGATTCGAATTTTGTTGTTGTAGTTGTGTGTTGACAAATAAATTACTAAAGTAAAATATCAAATTGCAACACTTTCAGCACTTATGTTGTTAAAGTGTATGTTAATTGATTGCCGCAGCTCTTTTTCCGAACTCATACAATTTAAATAGGAATCTGCATGCAGGCAATAAATTAAATCATTTTCAAGATCTCATCTTTCATGACTATAAATGTATCATAAGTAAATAAACTGTGAAGCTACTAACTGCCCTTTTAGAAATTGAAAGTAGACTGGTTTCTAATTTCATTTGTACGAGCTTTACACGAGAGATATTCACCTCTCATAATTCGTATTTCTTAATATTTTCTCCCAAAAAGAGCTTAAAAATATTTCATTAGCCTAGTAATTGATTTTGGAATCTCTTGCCATGTAAAGATTTTTCACAGAGTCATTAATTTGATGGAGGGTTGCGTGTGACCGTTTTTTACATTTACACTTGTATTCTTTATCTATATAGAATAACAGTTTTATGACTTCAATCAGAGGTCTGATAAAAAAAGAACATTTTAACAAGAGCCGATAGCACATAAAAGAAGATTAGCCAGCTCAGACTATGTGCATATATGTAGTATGTGTGTGTGTGTATATATATTATAGAAATACTTCCAATCCATCTATAAGGAAAGTATTGAAAATAGTACAAATTGCCTTAATTGGTAGGTCAGCCAATCAGTTATTCATGAATGTCTATCCGTTTACATATGTGTGCCTGTATGTTTCTTTACTTATTTACTGTCTTAGAGGAAAGTTAACACCATTCTCTCAGCACATTTCTAGCACGTATAATGAACTTTAAAACTTAACAGAATTTTTGTATTGTATGCACGCAACTGTCGTTCATATACTCATATGTATATGTATGCAGTTTAATATGATAATTTTTTTTACTCTGCACATAGTTTTTTCTTTACTTTTATGTTTTATATGCTGCACCACCACTTAAGGCAAGGGATGTATTAAGCTTGTATGGATGTTTGTAACTCCTAATGACTTCTAAAATCTGAAAATATTTAATTATGTCCGTACGTCCGCATTTCCGTCCTTTTGTCCATGTAAATTTGTGCACAAGTTACAGTTCGCGTTATTTAAGATATTTCGATAAAATTTGGTACAAAGTCATGTATTGGCCCAGAGAGAAGCTGTATTCAAAAATGGACCGAATCGAATCATTTTAAGAACCCCTCCTTATATAAGGTTCTATTATAATGGAAGTATTTTTAAAGTGCAAAAAATTCTATAATTATACCACAAAATATTTTTTAAAATTAATTGCTTAGTTTTTATTTATATACATACAAGAAATTGAGACAATCTTTCTAAACCACTTGTGTTTTATTTAAAAAAACAATTTTTAAATATTTTTCCCAACATATATTTATATATAAAAAAGTTTAAACTAAAAAAAAAAACATATTTTATATACAAATGAAACCATCGAGCAATATTTTATGTTTAATTTTCTAATTGTTATTTGTTACGTTATTGTTAACCTAAACAAAAAGTCCAAATGATCATATATAACATTTTAATTCATATTCACAAACAATAATTAGAAATATGTAAATGTTTTGGTGCTTTTCATTTTATTTATAAATTAACCTCTTTCGCCGTAAATGACGGTCATTTGTAATAATACTGTTTTTCAAACAAACCAAAAATTAATTATTGTGAAAACAACAACATATATACACAAAAATGTTTACATAATTTATTTAATTATTTCGCGTTATTAAGACATTAATTTTTATTTTAACAAAAAAAAAAAAAAAAAAAGATTCTGCATTCATTCATGAAAAGCCAAATGTGCGAGTTATTGTATAACACTTTTCTACTAACAGGCCATCTCTTATATAACAGGTGTTGTCTGTAGAGTAATATTGTATATATGTTGCGGTTTTGTTTTAAATCAATTGGTTCAGATTTTTATTTATAATTAAATAAAAACAAAAAAAAAAACATCATTAAAATAAATCATAAAATTTATGATAAAGAGTAAATAGCATGATTCACTCTATAAACCGCCTCAATTTCTCAGTAAAGTAAAGTGAATACAACCAGTTACAAAAAGAAAGTAAATGCCTGGCTTAAGTCCACTGCGGTATACTCTGCACTGTCAATTGTGCGTATATCTGGCTGACTGACTGACTGACCTTATATACACCTTTATAGCATCGTTGAACTTCTCTTCTGTAAATGCCCAAAATGCCCCTTCTTCTGGGTGTTACAAGCAGAATAACGGTACACCTCTCATCGTATGTGGAGGATTTAAAAAGAGTAAAATAAAATTCCTTTAAACCGCTATAAATGAGTATTTTTTCCTTTATGCGCAATATATATACTTTTTTTTTATTAACTTACGAATGCATATAAATGTGAATCATAACCTTAACAACGATTCATCAGCACTTTATTGTATAAAAAGAAAAAAAAAATATAATATAAATAAATCTTATGTGTAGAATCCCATATTTATAAACACATAAAACTCAATATATGTTATATACTCAAGGAGAAAAAAAAAAAACAGGTGAATGTTTAAACTGCTAGATCAGAAAAATATCTCAGTATTATGAAGGGTTAAAATATGTAGCGGTAGAAAGTGTTCGATTAGCATTTTAGCATCATACACCAAACTTGACTTTAAGGTAAATTGGTTTGTTTTTAAAATAAATAAAAATGCTAGGATAGAAAATTTAATCAAAAAAATTATCTATTTTCAATAAATAATTAATATATAAAAATTAATAAATTAAAAAAAAAATACTTTCATAAAAATTTATAAAAATAAACAAAAAATAATTGAAATTTTAAATTTTAAAGGTGAAAATATTTAAAAACAAGTGAAAATGTTTTAATCGAGCATTTAATGTCCCGCGCCACTTAATTCCACAAATTATGTCACAAATTAGTTTAGATCGTGAAGTGTCACTATATGAAAAGTCCGATCAGATGCAAAATGATAGACCCACTTATTAAGCTAATTATTCTTCACCAAATATAAAAAATTGCAAATTGTAAAGGCCCTCTTTAGTACCTTATATAGGAAAGTAACCTAATTGGGTACGTTTTCAGTAGAGTTTCTTTTGTTTCATTAAAATTATTTTAAAAAAATGTGGCTTGTACACAAACTTACATGAACACACAGACGGACAACTGATATAATTAAATTGATTGAGATTTTACTTTTAAATCCATCGGTCTAAGTTACGAGTTACAACGACGACTTACAAATATTCGCACAAACTTAATGAACCCTCTGCAACGTAGTGCCAGTGATTTTAGTCAATGAAAAAATTGCATTGTTGTATAAATATACATAAAAATGTGTTTAAGTTTGTAGTTTAACTGGGGGAAGGGTAATCGATTTAATTATCTTCTATTACCACACTTTAACTTACCTTAGCAAAGCACTCACTAATTATTAATTAAGTAAAAAGGTTATAAAAATTCGTCAATGTCAACGTTTTGTTGAGTTTAAAAAAATACAAACACTTGAGTAAGATTTGGGTTATATTGCATACACTTGCTTTATAAAATTGGTTAATTTTTATAACATTGTTGATAAATATTTTTAACACAATTTAATAATTCACTTGTTAATTGTTGAATGTGATCTTTAAACTCTTGCTTATACATGTATGTTATGTGTGATATGATATTTACGTAATAATTCCGCGTTTTGTATAGCGAGCGTGCGCACACGTCTTCATTATATTAAAACTAAATAACGTTTCATGTTAATGTTCTGACTAACAATGATTAGAAGCTGTTTGTTTTTTCTTTATTGTTTTTGTTTTTGTTCTTGTATTTTGCACTCATTTTTTATATTGTATGTACGTCCCCAGATATAAGCATAAACAACATTACTATTCCATATACAAACGTTTGTACAAAGAGATTACTCATGTGCTCAAACAACAACAATGTTAACGATTAAAATACAAACACACAATGCTGCACAAGTACACTCAATTTATGTTTTGTTTTGATGACACATTTCTTTCACAGCCAAGAATAATAATAACAACCAACCAACTGGCATGAGGTGTGTAATACCACACCATACCATATATCTCACAAACCCTTATATGGGGAGCATGATTAAACAATAGATTAACTCAATACGATTGTTAACTTAACGTGACAGAGAGAGAGAGAGAGAGAGAGAAAGAGAGTTACACTCAAATAAAATTTTTCTTTATTTATTTAAAGTCTTATCAGTAGACAGCTGCTGCTGCTCCTGCTCTTTGTATGAACTCACACATGCACACAGTATAGATGAAACGTGCCACAGACCATACTGCACAATTATTATCCGCATAATCAAACTATGTTATGCTTCAATAACTACATTCATACATAACTACACTTTTGTTTACACTTATTGGTGGCTTATGCTCTCTGCTTTTTTTTGTTTGTTATTTTTACTGCTGCTACGTTTTGTTGCTGCTCATTTTTAATAATAATGAATCAACTCAACCATTGACTCACCCTTTGTAACAGCTGATCGTGTTTCATTTTTTAAAGTAACGGTAAATCGTTAATTAAAAGTGATTTCAGTTTTTTCTCTATACCCTCCCCCTTACCGATGAGTGGACCTACGCCGACTGTAGTTTTCTCAATCGATTTGAAATATTCCCGTTTTTCATTTCATAATGAATGTAGTCGAGAGAGAGGGAAGTATAGCTGGAATTAGAGCTGTATTCTCTTGTTATTATATTGAAAACCTCTATATAAGTAAATTGATTAGTTCTATATATTCATCTGATTATGTTACGTACATAATTGTGGTATCAATAAGTGGAAAGTCTATCTCTACACTTCTTTCCGTTAATAATACATTCATGCAGAGGTTCAGTTCACTAACAAGTTGTTGTGCTTAAATTCGATACCTTTTATGAAAATGTTTAATCAAATGATAAATCTGTCATTTATATAAAAGTCGTGCTTTATGAGTATTGCTCTCTCACTAGGAATTTTATGACTTGTGGTGTTTATCGTATTATTCATAAATATTTCGCTCTTTTTAGTTAGTCTGTTTAGTTAAGTGTTTGTTTACAGTTATAATGCTTAATAAACTTATCAATTTTATAGAATTTATCCAAATGAAGACAATCTCCAGTAAATATGATCAATAATGAAAGTTCTGTAAAAGCTTTATTAAATGAATTGTTGTTCATATTATCAGTGCAGGTACGTATGGTAAAGTACACTTAAAAATAAACAAGAAAAATAAATTTAAAAAACCATACTTGGTTGAGGCCAAAAACGAGGAGTTGTTCTGTGGGCCTGTCCTTTAAGCGATGTTGCCTAATTTCAGTAGATAGACGGTCGGACGGGCAGACAGATATAGTTAGCTAAAGTCATATTAATCTAAGGGTGGGTATAAGAGAAGCATTTGTAAAGGAATGCACGAGTGAAGTACATAATATGTACACTGTTTAAATATTCCATTCCGTCTGTTCGTTGCATACATTTTCCAACACAAGCCATTTGTTCTCTAAGTATGTAGTTTTTTATACACTTAAGTATGGATTCGAAACAAAATCCCGTTTTTCGGGAAGTCAACATTGCACTCACATTTAAACGTTTGTACATATTGTGCAAAGCAAGCATATAACTAACTCTTCTGTAAGGCGTTAGCAAGTAAGGTCGTTTGCAAAAAGCAACTTGTTTGTGTGCAAAAAAAAAAAAATCGAAAAACTCTGACTCCGTCATGTCTCACTTCAAATATAAATTATGCTGCAGAGCAAATGAAAAATTCACATTCAACATTCTACATAGAAAAGCAGAAATGAAGAACTTTTTAAAAGGAAGGTAACAAGCAAGAAAATAAAATTCTATTTAAGACAAAAACAAAACAACAAAACTTCACAAAAAGCAGAAAACGCATAAGAAAGAGAGAAAACATATCTATTTCATTCCTTTTTAAGGAAAAAAGAAAAGTGGGAATGCCATAAAGTGCTGGACAAAGCATTAAAGACATTAGCTTTTAAATTGTGTCATCAACACTTGTAGTCGTCAGGGGTAAAAAGATTTACAAACAAAATAATTGTTTGCAATTATTGCTTTAAATATTTCAGTAGAAGTGGATACCTTCGTTCAGCATAGAGATGACGTGTCAAGCTCTTAAATATTTATACTCTTCAAATAATTTGGGGGTATACTAGGTTTGTTATTTCGCTTGCAACACCTAGTAGAAGACGTCAGAGACTCTACAAATTAGCATCAACTGAATCGATCTAGACATGTTTGTCTGTACGTCCGTCTGTTGTTGGCATTCTTATGGGCGTAAATTTAAAGATATTGAGCTGAAATTTTGTACACACACTTTTAGTAATTGCACGCAGTTTGCTGTTTATTAATGGGCAAAATCGGTCAAAAGCCACGCCCACAATAGACAAAAATCTATAAATATATAGCACAAAAATTGAAATTTGGAATGCATAACTACAATTATTTTGTCTACCGATGTTCCAAAAATGGGCGTGGTCGGTTAACAAATATGCTCGCAATCAACAAAAATCTATATATCTGCCACAAAAATTGACCTATGAACTTAAAATTTAGTACGTATATCCATAGTTATTCAATTCATAGTAGTGCTATCGAATGGGCATGGTTGATTATCAAATACGCCCACAATCAACAAAAAACTTTATATCTGGCACAAAAATTGACCTATGAACTTGAAATTTGGTACGCGTATACATAGTTATCTCACACTTTGAGGTGCCAAAAATGGGCATGGTCAGATAACAGACACGCTTACAATCTACAAAAAACCATATTCACCATAAAACTTAACTTACAAGCTGATACGTAAGACATGCACTACAACAGGGCATAATATATATATAGTTGCCACGCCCAATTCAAATCAAATTTAATTTTCTTACTTGTGGTTTTAAATTCATGTGCTTTCCAATTAATATTTACAACAATTTTACATAAAATATATATCTTGACAGATGTGTATGTTGGCGGTGATCCAGTGGAAGTACGTACGAAATGGTCCAATAATAAATTTAAAGCTTCTTAAAGCCAGTTTCTCAGTTGTAGGTTGAAGTCTGACTAAACTGAGTTTAATTAAACTCTTCAGTTTAACTGTCGCGTCCGTTTCTCAGTGAAATATTGCTTATATTTAATCGTCCCAATTACACTAAACAACAAATTTTGAACTGGCATCAAAATGGGCATTCTTAACTAAATTATTTCAGATTTCAAAAAGATGTATCAAACGTACTTTCACCGAACAACTTTAAGCGCTTAAACTAATGTTTGAAATGAACTGCTTAACGTCGCTTAATTGAGAAACGAAGTCTTGGTTATTTGAATAAGTATTTGTAAATAAATTTGACCTTAAATTTTTGCCGAAGTATGAAACATGAAGATGTGTTTGAAAGTGGTGAAAACCTTCTTCTTCTTCTTCTTCAATTTTTACTCTTCGGCATTTCTGCATTTTTCTACTTCATCCTTTCCTCACTTTATTGCCTTCATCTAAATTGAAACGTCCTGGTTGTGTTGATCAAATGCATTCCATGCAGCTGTCACTTATTATCAACTTTCAGTCACGCGTCCAAATACTAGCAAACACCACGAAAAAAATCTTTTTATGCATTTTGTGTCTCTATTGAAAAAAGGCTCACACACGTACATGCTTTATTTGTAAATGCTCATGTTTGTAGACAGAATACAGATGTTTTAGTGGCAGTTTCAAAAATAGAATATAAAGAAGAAGAAGAAGTAAAGAAACGAGATTTATGTAACGTATGGTAAAATTTTAAGATGCAATTATTTATTTGAAATAGAATTTTGGTTCTTATTGTGACAACAATAATAACAACAACAAAAATGTATCTGGTTTAATAGTATTTTTACTAAACATGTCACGCGCAGCTTACCATTCACTAAAGTTATACGAAAAAGGAAAAATTATGTTTTAGAATATCCGTCATTTGTTTGTTAAAGTGTTACACACACATATATATTCATACCTACCACATTAACACATAATACTTACGTTGGCATAATGTTTGCAACACATTAATTAGAGCTCAAAATATTGAAGAAAGTATTTTACCCTCCATGTGGCAAGGGCTTGAGCTAAATTACTTCAACTTTGTAAATCAGTTTTACATCTCCGATCAAACAATTTTTCCTTTGAGAAACGTACACTACGCTATTAAAACCCGACTAATTTTGTCCCTACATCCACACACATCGTAAGGTTTGCACAAAATGATACCGGCTCATTTTTCTTGCTAAAAATTAAATGTGTAAATTTAATAGTCGGTTATACGAGGCCATTTAATACCCTATACCGTTAAGTTTTACAAGTTATGATATCATAAGTTTAATTGTGACAGTAAATGCGAGGCTCTGACGTGAACGAGTATTCTGAATATATTCTAATCGTGTCCAAATTGGGCACACCCAATTAACTATTCTTCACTAAATATGGTGAAAAATATTAAGAATTGTGACTTTTTTTTTGCCGTATAAAGACATCCATTATAACAGAATCTTATATAAGGAGGGGTTTTAAAAATTGTCCAAAGCTATCCATTTTTCATAGAATTTTTCTTTAGACTAATATATGTTCTTGTACCAAATATCATTGAAATATTTCAAAAAATGCAACCTGTGGATTGTAAGCAAATTTACATGGATCGAAGGACGGACATTATTAAATATTTTCAGATTTTAATTCGGAATCGATCGGTATAATTGAAAATGGGTGTGACGTTTACTATTTAGGAGTTACAAAAATACGCACACAAGTAGCGCAGAGTATAATAAGGACTTATAGTAGATATTGAGATGCCTTCTAAATAGTTTATGTTTGTAAATCTTCATTAAATTATTTATTCATTTATATTCGCTGTGACTACACATATTCCATTCTATACAAGTTTCACCTCCTTGTATATTTATTAAGGCATTGCATTTGCATTTCACATAAAGAAATAAATTAATAAATGTATCAGCGCAATGGTGGTGGTGGTTCTCCGTTATGTTTACTGCTATTGTTCTGTCACCGGCATAAAGAACCGATTGTTATAAAATTTACTTTTTTATTGAGAGCATACAAAATTATATGTCACCGGAATATCCTTATAGTTGCTACTTACCCCATACACATATACCACAACACATAAATACCAGAACACTTTCATATTTACCTGTTTGGAGATGCAAAGCTATTTATATGTACGGCACAATGCATTTGTATGCACATATGTGAGAGAATCTGCATAATAACGGCAATAATTCCTTGTTACCGGATTTTTTCTTCTTCTTCTTCTTTTTTTTTACTGTTTCACATTTTACCTTTATGCTGTTGTGTGCTTCATACATTTTATGTGACATTTTTCAAATTTACATTATGGCACACTTTGCCTCCCCATTAAAGGTGTGTGCATGGGTGAGTGAGTGTTTATTGTAACGAAAGTGTAAACTCACACAACTGTACAACTCTACTATACAAAGAGTTTACTAGTAGTACCATTATATAATTCAATATTTGCATGTGTGTATGTGTGTGTGTGTGTACTAGGAATCTCATGCACCAGCTTTTTCTTAGTCGGAATTTTTGCTTTGCTTTTATATGGCATAAGTGTGTATGAGTGTGTGTGTGTGAGTGCTTATAGGTTTCTGCTATTGTTTACTTTTTACGTTATTGTCACCAAAAGTTAATGCACGTGTGGGCGTGCGTGTGTGCATGCATACAGCATAACTCTCATTTTCTGGTGTTTACGTTATGCTCTTATTCACTTACTAACGTATATAAGGAAACGTAAGAGTATGCGTTTGAATCACTATTGTTTCAGTTTACAGTCTTCATCCAATTCGCTTCTTTTCTAATCCTCTATTGTTTCTCTTCGTATGGTTCTTTTTACTTTTTACTATATTTACATATTTTCTCTTTAAGCTCTGCACTACTTATAATACAAGGCATGTTGAGATTGTTAGAAAGTTTGTAACACTTAAATAAAATCATTTTTATAAATTCAGTCAATATTTTGATTTTGCTCGAACGTTTGTAAATGCCACAAGGAGGTCAACCAGCGCCCTCCCAAGTTATATATTTTTAAACGGTGTCAATAGTTTAGTAGATACAGTCTTTCTCTCTTTTTCTGGTTGTCCGTTTGTCCATGTTTCCAGCTCTGTAAAGTTCATTAAAAACTTATAGAGAAAAATACCGCAATATTCTCTCATTATGAAACATAAGGTTACTGAGGGAGAGCACATAAGTACTAGAAACAGTACGTAATATCACAGCATGCCATCAAATATCTTAGTATTATGATTGACAATAGGTTGAGCTACCAAAATGTGCGTTTTGGCATCCTAATGAGCTAAATTTTGATACAAACATTTTTCGTGAAAGTCTTTAGCATTGAAGGTAAGCAAAATCCGTTTAGGGACGCCATTACAGTTGTAAGTTTTTAACCATTTCTTAAATGATTTTCCAGCTAATAATAGCATCATAAACATCTTTGCGAATGGGTATCCATGTTGTGGCCTCAGCCATATATATCTTTATTGCTTGTTATTGTTGTTATATTCATAAAAAATGTTATTTTTGTGGTTTTTTTTTTCTTTTGCTCTGAGCAAAAGTTAAAAGCATAGGAATGAGAAGTAAAAAGCCAAAATTATTGTAAACACGGGAATTTTAAGCCACAAAAATACAAAAATACATATGTAAGTATATATATAGAGAAATAGAGGAACAAAGAAAGAAAGAAAAACAACACATGTTAATAAAAAAAAAACACGAAAAATTCTGTCTTTTTTAAGAGTAACATAAAAACTTAAACAAACACATACGCTATACTACACACACGAACAGACATAGTGAGCACAAACAATCGAGTAAACACTGGGTTATAAGTGTGTTAGTAGGATTCAGAAGTTTATTTCTTCTAACTTTTCTATACACAAACATATATATATATATATAAAACTATATATATGCGCGTGTGTATATATAGTGCATGAGTTTGTTTATATAAAATGTTAGCTTGGCAATCAATTTTAATGTTAGTAGCATAGCCGTATACTTATGTTATAAAAACATATATATATGTGTTTGCGGAAGTGTAACTTTAAAAAAAAATCGTAACATACTTACAAGCGTATTATACTTAAAACGACTTGTTTTACTTATTTCCACAGGTACACATATTAGTTAGTATGCTCCACATACACTCACAATTCTTTCAATTTAAGTAGCTGAAACAGTACTTTCCTCTTCCTCTCTTTACCATTACACTAACAACAAAAAAAGTCAATCACATACACTGTTCATGCTATAAAACAATTCCGCACTTACACACACACTCCCACATAAACTGTACACAATAGTCGACTGCAATTTCTCTATTATAAAACAAAAAACTAAACATTCATAATTATGTCACTAAAATATTTCTTCAATTGTTAACATTACAAAACTATTTGTAGAGTTCAACTTCCAGCAGAGGCCAAATGAAACGGTCAGAAATCAATTTCATTTAGTTTAAGCATCACTTTAAAGGAGAAAATGAACTGAGTTTGTTACATATATATTACTGTATAACAACCAAAGCAGAAGGCTGAATTGATCATCGATTTAGCTAAGGTCCGTCCTTCCGTCAATTAGTGGAATAATCACAGTTGCAATAATTAAAAAGTAAGAAAACTAAATTTGGCTTAGGACAAATCTTAAATAACCTCAACATCTATACAATGATGGGCGTGGCAGATATGACGCTCTCTAATAGTTTATGTATCAGCTTGCAAGTCTAGTTTTACGTTAAATATGATTTCTTGTAAATTGTGTGAATGGGCGTTTTTTAACCACGCCCTTTTTCAGGCACATCGATGGATGCGGTAACCACAAATATATGCATCAAATTTGAAGTTCATAGGTCAATTTTTTTTGGCAGCTATAGAGATTTTAGTCAATTGTGGGCGTGGCCCTTTTCCGATGTTGCCCATTTTAAATAGTAACATGCGTGCAAATAGTAAAAGTGACTGTACAAAATTTCAGCTTAATATCTTAAAATTTACGCTTACAAGAATGCCAACAATAAACGGACGCACGGACAAAAAGGTTTAGATCAATTCAGTTTTTGATGCTGATCTTCTACTGGATATTGGAAACGAAAGAACAAACTTAGTAGCTGGTGTCCTCTGACTTGTAGGTAGTAATACCTGAAGGAGACGCCAAAGACCACAAAGTATATATACTTTGGTCGGCATATAATCTTAATCGTTCTAATCATATCGGTTTGTTGTTGAATGTACAACCGTTATATTTGGAGGTATTTAGCTAAAGTTATTGATTTATTATTTGATTATTTATTGATTTATCTAAGGTCCATTATACTTTAATTTGGACGAAGTAGTTAACGGACGGAAGTTAATCTGTCGATTTTCCCATTCCCTCTAATATTAAACAATATTATATATTTATAATAATACTTTTTCAAATATGTTACGTGGGTGACAATATAATTTATAGTAATCATGACCTTCCCCTAAAAGCCTCTTTCCGATTCAATAAAGTAAAAATTATTAAAAAAAAAAATGTATTTAAAAGTTTTCGGCGTCAAGGTATTGTTCTCATATCTAATTTAGCTAAATTGTCATTTTAATGGAAAAAATAATAATAAACTTTTCCTGATGTCACAATTGTGTGAAAAGTTTATTTTTACCCCCCCAAAAAAAAAAAAACACACCCACTAACACAAGGTGAAGGTTATTTAAACTCGCGTATGTGAAGGTTCCATTTAATTAAAAAAGTTCTACTTTATTTATATATGATACAAGTGAAAAAGTGCTCTGTTTTTTACAAATGCACAGCTAAACTGATTTATTGGCTAATTAGTGATTGCCCGCGCAGTCAAGTCAAAAAAATAAATATATTAGGTTAAAGAAAACTCAATTCGACTTTGGCCAAATGTTAAATACTCTCCCCATCAACATAAAATCGGTGGGCGTGTCAGATATACGCCCTCTAATTCAGCATGCAAGACGAGTTTTACACTGAGTATGGTTTTTCGTAAATTGTGGTCGTGCCTGCTATCTGACCACGCCCATTTTTTATCACATTATGAATGGAATACAAAATTTCAACTTAATAGCTCAATTTTTATAGCAGTCAAATAGATATTTGTGAATTGTGGGCGTGTCTCTAGGCCGATTTTACCCATCTTAAATATTTTCTATTCTAGTTAGAAGTTTGGTCTCACAAGAAGATGGTCGAAATTTTACGTACGCCTTGTACGTATAATACGTCTACCAACAGAAAGGGTTGCCCTTATCAATGTAAACTTTACATTCCCTGATTGTATAGCAAGCAAATAAAATGCTACCCACCATGCCTTCGGGTTATTATTTCCAAGTCTTGGACCTGGTTTTATTCTTAGCATTAAATTAAGGGTGGATACCCTTGATAATAAACCGGCTAGAATCATATAATAAATTTCAATTTTTATGATAAATGAATTTTTTCTTAAACTTAGATCAGAAAAGATTTCGATTTTCCAACCTTTTCCATAATATATCTATTTTTATATAAATTTATATAAATATTTAGGGGTTGACAGCATTTCGAAAAAAAAAGTAACGGTTTTTCTCCTCATGCTTGCTTTATGATTTAACAACTTTAACACACCCTAACATATGTTTCAACTTACATTTTTTCAAGCAAATTCAACCCCTCACTCATTGCTTCTGCTTGCCGTCTAGACAGAGAAAATCAACGCTTCCAGGCAGATGTTTTCCATTCAATTGGCAAAATTGCTTATAATATTTATACTTACATAAACACATAAAGCACCTCATACAAAATACAAATGTTCATCATCATTATAAATAACTCACCCTTGAATATATACCGTAAACCCGCTTATAACCGTACCCACCTATGCAAGCAAACATATGAAGCCAAACAATTTGATTATGTTTGCTTAATAATAATAGTAATAATAATAAGAATAATTGATATCCGTTAAATGAGTGTTTTTGTATAAAGAACATGCTCATGCATGTATATGAGAGTAATTGAAGTGAGAGCGTAAGAGGTCTTCTCGGTTTTTACTTTGTTTTTGTTTTTTTTTTTTGGTTTGTTTACAAGAGATTGCATTTAATTAAACTCATATCCTTGATTTTTTTTTTTTATTCAATGCTACTCAGTTGCATGTTGAGTATTTACATAACTTGAGATTTTGTACTAAGAGAAGAATGTTTAGTTATATATATTTTATAAGTTGTAGAGATTTTCTGTGCTAAAGATGTTGTTTATATAAATTATATGTGAAGTCGTGTATGTTATAAGTTCAGCAGTACATGGATGGATTAATTAAATGTTAATGTATGTGCTGAATTTCAATTTAACAGCTCTACTCGTACATTATGAGCGTGTCATGTAAGCTTCAGGAAACGATGAAAGAAATTTTGAAGCTTTTTAAGAGATTGTTGTTAATTGGGGCATGGAACTTAATCGCTTTAAAGCCATTTTAATTCAATTTTACATATTGCTAACAACCGACAGAACGTTCGCCTTCTACAGACGTGGGACTCAAATTTTGATAATGATTAAAAATAAAAAAAAAAAAACACTTTGCATAGTGTTTTTCCTGCCAATGGAATGGCAAAACTTTTATATATATTTTCTTTATTGAGTGAAGTAGGAGAGCATAAGAATAAGGTTCTTTCATACATACATACATACCGTAGAGTACCTACATATATTAACTATTTTATTTTAATCTACAGTTTTGATTTTAATGTTAAAAATATTCTTTTTTTGACAATTTTGTTACAGATATTTTTTCGAAGAAAAAAAAAAAAAGAGGTACAGAGGTTCCGTTTATTAAAGCCGTTTATAAAATGTTGTTAATACATTAAATATAAAAATTATATAAATTTAAAAATTAAACAAAATAAAAAAACCCATTCATGGAAGCATGTGTGATGGTAAAAATCTCTCAAAAAATATGTTAATCAGAGCTAAGTTTTGTAAAAATTCTCCTCAAATAAAACTGAGCAAAATTTCAACGCTTTTGTTACAATTTCAATAAAACTTTACCATCAACAATTTAAATCTCTCATCCATTCTTCTATAAAACTATACATAGTCGATAAGTCACCAGCTGTCTTTCTTTTAGTTATTCAGGCACACTTACAGGCACGAGTCAGTAATTGTTTTACATACAGTTTACACCTTAAGGCTTAATAAAAAAGTTATTCTAACATTGAATTGTTAAGGCTAACACTGACACCTACATGTTTGACAAAAAGAACATATACACACACACACACACACACACACACACACACAAAACAGAAAAAGAAAAGCGAAAATAACCATAACCAGGCAACAATGCAGTGAAACAAACACGGTTACAGTTGAAAGAGCAACACACCCCATTACCACACCAGATACCAATGCCACCACCCCTAATGCCAACAGCAAAATTTCATTGTAACTCAAATGAATAGTAACGGAAACGTTAAGCGTGCTTTCGATTGTATTTTTTTTTTTTCATCACATTGAATAGTAAACGAAATGCATGACAGACAAATGGTACTGAACTGTAAGAACGTGGCAAGAAAGAAGATTTCGAAGAAAACATGCCACTGAATGCGATAGTGAAATGAAAAGTGAAAGGGAACTAATGAAAAAATAACCACAATGACACACTCGCGCACGCCAACACTATATTTTATTTACTAACTGTATTATATTGCTTGTGGGATTCTCGTTTCAACAAGCTTCTACTAAGTTTTTGCTCTCCGCCTTTGTTCTGTTCGTTAGCGGGTTATACATGAATGACCGCATACTTTAACTGGATGTTAATTAAAAAAAAAATAATAAAAAAATTACTTTGTATAACCTTCAATCATTTGTATCTGTAAATAGAATTATTCAAAAGTTTAGGCATTTTTTAAGCATAACTTCGATTAAAGATTCAAGTGCCTATTGAACCTATTGGTGCGAGGCTTCTATCCGTTCTTTTTTATTTAGACAATCAAATATGTAAAGTATGGACGTAACGACAGTGGGGAACGAACTTAACTCTTCCAAGATTGTTATCTGTAAGGCCAATAAAGGGATAATTTTGTTAGTCATCACATAGGTTGGCTCCTTTGTGGCAACTCTTTAGCACAATATCACCCAGTATTTCAGAGTGTGGCCAGAGAACTATAGTATTTATTAAAAGGATTTATACCCAGGTACACCAATTAAACTTAAAAATCATATAAAATCAACACTTTTTACGACAAGCACTCTTTCCATGTGAAAACTAACGATAATTACGTTTCATTATCACTTAATGTGAATCTGAATATTATTTATAACATGATTAGTAATGTCTCTCGGACCAGAAACACCCAGCATATGGATGGGGTGGTGGTTATTTAAGTGCTTGACTCTCATGAGTAGCTACAATTCAACAGCAGCAATTTATTTTCTTAAAGCGAACAAGTAAATATTTTGTGGAAAAACAAAACCAATACGAAAGAAAGTATACGAAGAAAATATGCACTCTCGAAAACACTCCAAACATGATTTATATAAATGAAAAATGGCTCACGCGACTAAGAAAATTCTATTAAAACCATTAAATGAAATGCTGTGCACCATGAAATCAAATAATAGCGCATTGCGGTGCTTATGATATATGTGGGAACCGGGAAAGCGGGTGGTCAGTGAAAAGAAAACTAATTTTACCCCTTGCCAGCAGCCAAGACTGCCATCCAAACACATAACAGGTGGTTGAAGTGCTATTTCTGATGCTTGCAGAAGAACCATAAATGCTGTGTTGGTTGGTTGAATGGTTGGCTTCGTTGCTATTTACTTTGGCAATAAGATTTTATGACCTTAGAAAACGAAACGTAGAGAAGTTTTCTAATGAAATAATGTCTTTAGCTCGTCACTCCCTGGATACTTTTAATTGTGTTGTTGGCATGATTCATATGGTATATAGTTAGAGAGAGAGAGAGAGAGAACGATTTTTCAAGAAATTAATTATACAATATTAATATGCGGCACTGTGAGAGTATAAATAAATGATTTATGTAAAAAGTGTGGAAAAAAAAAAAAAATAATCGTAAAAATTACGTTAACGGCAATAGCATAGAGTGGGATGCTTAATAAGGCAAACAAAAAGGACCAATTTATTACAATTTTTATAGGATGCTTGCAGAAAAATTTTATATGAAATATGTTTACTTATATTATTTAAAGGGAGAACCTTTATGTTATGCTATAAATGGCCAAATGGATGCAATTAATTCAAGTATATGGAAAGAAATATTTAACAGCAAATATTTGTCGCTTCATAATGTTCGATCAAGGGGTTACCGTTGGATTCGTTCCGTAAACTGGATCAACCATTTATTGTAGTTATTATGATTTCCATGGAACGACTAGGATACAAGTCAGAATTGATTTCGTTTGGTTTCTATTTAAATAGTATTCCAGCTGCCACCCTATACAATGGCAATAAAATCAAAGTAAAATTGTCTAAAATGCAATCTTGGAAGAAGCATCTAAATGTGATTCGATATAGTAACATTCGTTCTTGAGTAGGCTATGTATTTAAAAAAGATTTCATTATTATATCAAACAATATGTCGTTCAGTCAATTATTGCTATAATAGGAAGTTAATAAATTTGCTGTCCAAAAACTATGCCAATGTTTTCATTTCAAGCTCAAATGCTTCAACTTGCCAAGTGGTTGATTTTCAAATTAATAAAAGAATTCATCTCTATACGAGTATATTATGTAAAAGAATATTTCTTAAGTTCTTCAACAATACACAAAACTAAGCAAATATCTTCGACACCCTTCTACTTCATTAATGATACAAAGGTTGATATGGCGTTTGCAACAACCAATCGGAATTAAAATTTGAGTCAATCTAAACATGTCCGTCTGTATGTCCATTTTATATTTTCTTAAAACGCTTACACTTAAAAAGCTGACCATATTAGGTAAGCGTCACATTCACAATTGAAAAAAATCCCTTAATTTGTTGTTGGTTTATGTGTAATCAAATATCTGCTAGAGGCTTACTGTTTATATACGGAGTTGGAGGGTATTAAGGATTTGGCATAAGCTAAATAATGTTATTTTTACTGGTTAACGCATATATTTTTTCAATATTCAAAATTCCCTAATGGACTGTAATAAAATGCCTTATAATCTAACATGCATTGCATGCATGATATCAACTTAGCCCACTTTTATAATCAACCTTGAATTAAAATTGTTTTACTACCATAAATTTTGCATGTGTTACGTTATGTAAAAATGTTAAAAAAATATTCAGGTTACTTGTAATTTATTAACAATTAAATAACTTTTAAGGCATAAAACATACACTCACACACACTAACACATGTAACATGTTAAGCATGAACATAGCGTGAAGATTTTTTTATTTTTTTTGCTACTAAATATTATACATACAATAGTTGGCAAAAGTGTGTAGATGAAGAAATTGCCGTGTGCAGTGCTGTGCAATTTTTTTTTTATTATGTAACATAAAAACTTTACATTATCATTATGTCCTTCTCGTTTTCTCCTCTTTATATATCATTTCTTCGCTTAGATAAAACATTAAAATTCCAGCACAATTATTAAAAACTATTTAACCTTGAGTTATAATATATGTACGTACGTCCACATTCTGTATTCTGTTGGATATTAGATAATTTACTCATTCATTTGATCTATCTAACGCATAAAAAATATCAAGTTTTCTTTTTAAAAAAGGTAATCTTCGTACATTTAATGTTTAAATGTTATTTAGGTTTAATTTTTATGGTACAAGTATTATTAATTTAGTTTATTAGAGTTTCTAATCTCTTTAGCTTAAAAAACTTTCAATACTGGCAAGTTTTGTTAACAAATAAACACGACTTAGGTCACCTAAAAGCGATGGGCGTGGCAGGTATATGATTAAGCTTTCTAGTAGTGCATGTATTCAGCTTAAAAGTCCAGTTTTTGGCACATCAATGGATGGCATGTTTATAGATACATCTAACAAATTTCAAGTGCATGGATAAAATTTTGTGGAAGCTATATAGATTTTTGTTAATTGTGGGCGCATTTGTGTTTTGATTACGCCCGCTTTTGCTACATAGATCGAGAGCATTATCATGTATCAAACAAATTGGCTCAATTTTTATAACACATAAATAGATTATTGTCGATTGTAGGTGTGGCTATTGACTCATTTTGCTTTTTTTTTAACTAGATATCTGCTTATAAAAACTAAAAGTGTTTCTAAAAAAGTTAACTTAATATTCCAAAATTTACGATCGTGAGAATGCCAACAATAAACAGAGAAACGGACGTCCGGACGTACTGACATACATGTTTAGATCCACACAGATTTTGATATTGATTAAAAATATGCATAAAATACTTTCTCAGTGTTGCAAATAAAATAAAAAACTTAGTATACCTTTATCTTAAGAGAACCGTATAAATATTGTGAATGTTTTTTAATATTTGCAAACATTTTCTATTTTTCTGTACAGATCGAATGGACATTAAAAGTTGTGTTAACCAAGTTAAACACTAGCAAGTAAATACAATAGTTTGGTCAAAATTTAAAGCAATAATTAGGATCCTAAAAATATATCAATTTAAACCACTTTTAATAGTGGAAGCATTCTGAACAGTTAGCTCACATTTCATGTCTTTAAAAAATACTTTTATGTGGCCAAAAATTCTCAGAACCAATTATTTAACACATAATTCCTACGACTATGCACGACTAAGGCTTAACTCGTCGTATTCCTTCTGTAAACCTCTTTCATTTTATCTCCATATTAAATGGATTTTGAAAAAAATTGTTCATTAGATTGCTCTTGCCCTCATTCTACTTGCCAACTTCTTTCATTTGATAACCATACCCAAAAAGGGCAATCCTTAGCAAGCCGCCATTTTCAATGTAGAACATTTTCTTTATTTAAAAAACCCAACGAGTGTAAGGAATTTTATAATGATCGGATATGCGAATGCGTTATCAGATTCCAGCTTATAGGAAATTATAAAAAATATACCAATTATTATGCAGGACATTAACTATAATTAAAACTGCTGTCTTTATATCCTTTCAGCTTCAATAAAATTTTTATTATATTTAGTTATCCTATAGAAAGTTATCTCTCTCTTGAGCCCCCCAAACCACTACTAATGAAAAGTTATATATACAAAAATGATGTTTTTGTGTGGCTTATGCTTATCTAAGTTAAGTTCATTAAACATTAAATATGAACAGAGGAAGTGGTTGAACAGAAATCTTTACATTTATGTGTGTATGTGTGTAAACATGTCAGGGCACAATTTATAAACAGAATCAGGTGCATTATACTGAATTTAAGGAGAATAACCTATAACACAAATAAAACTCAATCACTAAACTAAACAACAGTTCACAAGGGGAGACAGACAGACAGACAGACAGACGGACAGAGAGTGGACTAATCTAAAACTAAAATTCGACTTAACTAAATGAAATTTTCAATTAAATATAACTTGAAAAACACTATCACCCACACACATACATATGTACATATATTTAGTATCATACGTGTGACCACAAATGCTTTGAGCAGTGATACCAGCCTTCCTACATGGACTTTTATACATGTGACTCTATGATCACACAAAAGCACAGAAAGGCATTGATATACATAAAATATGTGTATGTGTGTGTGAATGTTGTATAAACAAATTCTGCACTCAAGCCAAACCTTATCATACAGACCTGTACACACGAAACGAAACGAAATATTTGTACTAATGCAATTATTCATCATCCTGCATAAATTGTATACGTATGCACACATATACATATGTATGTATGTGGTGTGCTGGTATAAACGTTTATGTAATCCTTTAATAAATAATTTATCACCGGAAAAAAAAATGCTGCCAAAAAATAAAAGCGGACAAACAAGGCTTTAGGGAAGTAATACAGTGGCATCAGCAGTAACAATAGCAACAGTAGCTAAGCAATAACAGCAATATTACACACACACATACTTGATTTTATACACATGTTTTTATAGCATATGTAGTGAAAGAGAGGAAACAATGGAAGGAATTAATAGGTTTTATGTTTTATTTCATTTGTTTAAGGTTTATACCTTTGCTAACATAAATTTGCGTGCTTGGTACATTGAATTTTTCAAATCCTTATAGTGAATGTTTACTAAGTTTATCATTCTATTTGCAGCTATCAGTAGAAGGTTCCTTTAAGGATTATGTATCATTTTTAATAGGAAACAAAATTTGAATCGCTCTAGTCATATTCGAATTTAAGCAAGTGGTAGCAGTTATGGACGCAAAAAAAAAAAAACATTGAAATATACGGTTGTCAAGTAAAAAATTTGTAGTTGAAAAAATTGTCAACTTTTTTAGTTTATTATTTGATTTGAGCAGTTATTTTGGTTCACTTTGAAAAACTTCTGCAAACTTTTACAAAGACATTGAAATGATTGACTGACGGCCACATAACAAGCAGGACTAAAATGTAAACATTTATTATAACATTTCTATGAATTAATGTGTTGCATAAATACATCATGTTATACTATAATTTAGTTCATTTCATAAAAAATTAAATAAAAATTCAATTAAAAATTTTAAATTTTTAATATATTTGAAAGAATATTGAAAAAATAAAATTTTTTGGTATATTTTTATTTTAATTTGTAATAAAAAGTATGCCTTTTTAACTTAAACCTTTCTTAATTATAAAAAAAATTATTTTAATTTTTTTAAACAATTTTTTAATTGTATAAAACAGACAGCCTATGATTCCAAATTTTTAAGACTATAACGTAAATCATAATATGCTAGTAAAACTTTGGGTAAGATGCGGAATATTAGCAACGACACAAACCTTGTCCTTTTTACACATAACAATAGTGTGTGCAGCAAAGCAAACTAAATTGTTGACGCAAAAAGGTTTATTTTAGTTAGTGGAGGGCATACATCCGTACATATACAAATATGAAGTATGTACAGTGTAACTGTGTTTAATTGCAGGTAAATGGTCAGATTTATTACTGTAATCTGCTTTTCTGGTTAATTACTAAAAATAAACAATAACACATACAATGAACGAACATTTTAATACAAAAAATTGACGTATTTTTATATACCCCCAAAAATAAATATGTAGGGGGTTACATTGATTTTGTTTAAAGGTTTGAAAGTACCATAAAGGGGCGTGTCACATCCCTAAAAGTATATATATTCTTGCTCGGCATTGAATTTTGAGGCGATTTAGCCTTTCAGTTCATTCCTATGTATGGGTGATTTTCTGATTTTTGCTACAGCACTTTCACCACCGCTGGCAATCATTATAGTTTTCGAGTTTGTCTAGAGTTTGATATTACAAATGGGTAAAATCAGTTTAACTACGCGCTCGTCGTGATGTTTCAAACCTTGAACCTGTTGATATGCACTCACGGTCGCAAATTTTGAAATGTCGAGCTGAAATTTTGTTGCACATATTTCCTATTAACGTCAATATTTCAATTAAGGTCCTTGGTCTCGCGCACAGCTTTTTATTTCCATTCCAATCAATCAATTTTGAATATAAAAGAAAATCGAAATTAGTTCTTAATTTTTTTTTATTCTAACGGTACATGAATGAAATCAATAGATCCAGTCATACAAAAGATTTATTAGAAAGAAAATGTGCATCTTTTCTATAAAATAATTTCTTAATGAGTAGATGATAATACATCAAAAGCAATGCAAACATGTACGTTTTTATGTCATTATGTACAATTTGATTATAATATGTTGTTTAATTATGGCCATGACTGGTCTATGATCAAGTTTAAACATGACAAAATAAACAACATAATGATCGTGACTCTCCTAGATGTGGCATCCTCCCAACATTTTTGACTTCTTTTCTATACCATAACAAGTTGAATTCTTCCACTTGGTCACTCAACTGCATGTTATGAGGGCAACATATGAGTCCAACGATCAGTTTTAGTTACCTTATAAAACTTGACAAAATGACTGCTTGACAGATTTGTAATAGAAAAATAAAGTAATGAATCTGTGTACGTTTTAAAAAAAAAAATCACATACAGCAAATCTTCTTTCATGTCCCGGACCCAGAACTGTGCATGAACTTTACGTAAAGTTTAGTGACCAAAGTACAGTGAATTTCGTAAAGTAAACCTCCGATGATGGTTCCTGGTTTTTACAAACAAGTATGCACCTAAAATTTATGTATTCTTAAGTGTGAATATGTGCATGTGTGTGTGCTTTCCTTCGTTGTGTCATTTTTGTTGTAGCATGTTGGTAAGTTTGGCCTAATTCCACTTGTATGTTTGGTTACATTTGTAAGCCTACCACACACACACACACACCTATATAAACATATGTCAACTACTACCACATACTGCCTACTTGCTTACTGCATACGTGTGATTCTGTTGGGAACTGTACGAGAACCCGGTGATGTCATGTCTAATATGCTTAAATGCATCTCTATAAATTATGAAGCACTTTATACATGCGACACTGCTGCCTTTTACGTACAAACAGAGTCAGTTCTCTACCTCTAAGATGCACATACGAAAATCTGTCACACATGTTACAGGTTTCAATTTCAATTTAGATTTAAACATAAACACATAGAATGGCTGGCTCTGTACGTTGTGTGTAGCACCTATGCGCAAATATATACACATAGGCTTGCCTCTAAACATATACGGTTTGACATAATCTCCTGTTCCCATTAAATTTCATTCATTTGTATAAATATTGAAATCCTCTTTTACACATGTCGTGTGTAGGGGCGGATATGCAGCGCAGAAGAGCTGGCTTCTCTGGCAAAGACGTTTCATAAATAAATAACTGGCATAGATGGGTATGTACGAGTATGTGTTTTACATATGCATTTATTTAATTATACTGAAGAAATTGTAAATGTACAAAATTTTATGTAATTACCACCAGGCAGAGTAACTATGTGGCAAGAAATGCTCATCTGATTAACTGATTTTAAATTTGAAGAAAATTAGGCCTCCATTTAACAATTGTTAACTCTTATGAACCCTAATTATATATATAATCACTTTTTAATAAAATGGAATTGTTTTATTAAAGATACGTAAAAAATATTTCATGTTTTGACGCTTAACTCATCGGTACAAAACATTTTGAGTGATTGATTACCTCTCTCCTCAAATATGTTATTAAATCCTGCATTACTTGTGGCAAAAGGTATATTAAGTTTGTGTGAATGATTGTAACTCTTAAATGGCAAATGCCACACCCATCTTAAGTTATACCGATCGACTTATAAGAACGTAAAAAAGGCCTGGGTAGACTCTAGTGTAAACAAGTTTTTGGATCATGTAGTCTTTCTTTAATCCAGCATAGCAGGTGTTTTAATTCAATACACATTCTACCCTACAACAATGAACTTCAACTATCCAAAGAATGGGCTAACAGTACTCTTTCGTAAAGCAGCCATGCCCATCTATTTATTCGCTCTTGGCTAAAGCAATGATTTTTTTTTAGTTAAAATTCTATATTTTCACTTCGTTTCACTTCAAAATTGAAAAGTAATTTAAAGAAATTATGCCCAAAAATATTTTTCTTCCTTCCTTATCTTATTTTCTTCTTTTAACAACAATTGGTTGACTTTTGCATTGTGTTGAGTGACTGTTGACTAAGAAATCTAATACAGAGATTATAAAAGAAGACAAAGAAAATGAAAAGTTGTCATGTTACGCGGTTGATAAAGTTTAAAATTTATTTTTGTCTTGTTGTTTTTTTTGTCTCTTTCGCCTTTGTGCCCTTGCTACGTCATTTATATAATATTGACTTGAAAAGTTATAATATTTACTTTTAAGGAAAAATTTAAACAGTTTGTGAAGACATGGGTTAAAATGTTGATCTCTAGTTAAAAGTCTGATCCTTGTAGTTGTCCTTAATATAATTGTAGCGTATTGATCTGAGATAAATCGTTTGGCCTTTCATTTTTTTCTACCCGAGCTAACCTGGGTAGTCAACAAATCTATATTTTTTTGTTTTTTTTTTCAATTTAGGGCTAATATTTTTTCAAAGTATCTCAATATTGTATATAAAACATGAGCATATTGTCATTAAGATGAAGCCAATGCTGTAGGCAAGCAAAAAAAGAGGCCAAACATAAAAAAGGTGTCGGAGACCCCCAAAGTATATATAACCTCCTGGTCACGAAAAATTGAAACATCGTTTTCAAATTTTGCTCAAGTTTTGATAAATTTCGTATGCAGGTTGGTATTGAAATTGAACAATTGCTCCCGTAGTTCAAAAACTAAAGTGAAAAAGGAGCAATTTTTTTTAAGAATTTTTTCCAAATTCCCCACAAAGTATGAAATACATTTATATGCTCATTAGGGAGCTTTGATGCCTTGGTTGTTATTCAAGACTTAACTTCCGCCAAATATAGCGTTTTTTAACTTGTTTTCAATGTTATTAGAAATACTTTTAAGCTGCTTATTGATTGAAAAAGAATTTTTACTTCAATAAATGTTTTACTCAGATTTCTTCTTCTATTGGGGAAAAAAAAAAAAAGAGAAAAAACTACCAAATATTTAATTATACTGTTATGGTAGCAAATGAACATGAATCTTGGTTTTCCGTTTGATTAAACATTCATTACAAAATCTAGTTGAAAACGTGAGTGTGCATGTATTTTTTTACCCGACTCCAGTTGCCAACTAAATATAATTAGAAGAAAAGTTTTCAACAAAAAAAGAAAAAATAATTCAATGTCATTAATGATTTAATCTTATCTGCCACCATCTTCTTCCCTTTCACAGGTTTTACGTGAGCTTCTCTAAATGAAATGAAAATCAACCTTAATTGCTGGCTATTATTCATAATTCAGGTTTTTTAAATTCAATTTTCTTATTAGCGTTCTTATAATAAAAAAAAATTATACATTATTAACGGTCCCTTTGAGATTTCTATTACATCATTAACTTGAGGAGTCATGGTTATTGGGTAGTATTAAGAAATAAAATAAATAAATGTGGTTTGGGCTGAGTAAAACTACTAAAGGAAATAAATATAATTTTATGAAAATAATTTTTAAAATATTATTTCTTTAGAGTTTTAGAACGGTTACCTGTCTTCAGGTTTCTCTCATTGTTGTCTGTATTTAAAAGTTAAGCATTAACAATTATTGCCTACTTTAAGGTATACATAAAAAAATACCAATTATTGCCTATTTTTAGGTTTTTTGTGTGTTTGTTTTTTAATACCCTCCACACCTACTTACATACATGAATTCGTTGACACGAAATTAGGATTCTACGATCTATAAATTATACATAATTAATCGTGCACAAGGTGACAAATGAAGCTGACTCTGTGAAAACATTTTCATGTTGAAACAATTTATTTAATTTCAATTAGTCGTGCATGCTTATGTTTACGTTTACTTTTAATAATTCATATGAATTTTCAAACTCATCAGTCAGTTTTTACAATTTTCTTCCTCGTATAACATAAATGCTAGTCCCACTGTACACACACATCCTTTTCATAAAGGTCCAATTTTCAAAAAATTATGTTTCTAAAGAAACTGCGTTTCTTTTATCTATATTTCATACTTTTCTCCGCGTTTATACACTTTTCACAAAAACTTTCATAACTTTATTGAATTGACAAGAAAATAAAATGAAAAAGCAAGTAAAAAATTCTAATTTAGCTGAGGCCAAATCGTAAACACTTTTCACATTAAAATATATATAAAAAATGGCCGTGACAGGTACATGATTGCGCCCTGTACTAGAGTTTGTCATTGGTGGATGAGGGGCGGTAATAAAAATGGTATCGAATTCCAACTTTATAACGGAATTGTTGGGGCAGGTGTGTAGATTTTGTCGATTGTAGGCGTAACACTTCAATGGATTCCATCCAATTTAAAAACAATTTGCGTTCAGAAAATTAAAATATTTAGACGCAATTTCAGCTCAATATCTCGGGCATACGGACAAACATGTTTAGATCAATTTTGATGCTGATAAACAATAGAACATACATAGACACCTTGTAGGGTCTGTGATATCTCCCTCCTCTGGGTTTTGCAAACGGTATAACAAACTTAATATACCTTCATGGAAAGTATAAAAATGCTTTTTACTACACATTTCATTTATACGATGCATTACTATGACGAAAAAAACATCATCAATAAAGTATTTTTCTTTTTCTTTAAATAAAATGGATATTCAATCAGAAATATCAGTTGACAAGGGTTGTCATAGGTGCACACATTACAACCATGCGTACATTCTAACATAAGAGAACAATTTTTGGAATGAAGGGGGGAAGTGATCAAGGATTGTGTAGCAGATGTAAAGGAAATGAACATCAAATCCCAGATGTTTTTTACACATACAAATACAAATAATTACCTATAAATATAAATTTATACATATAAATATAACTGTTTTAAACTCAACGCATAAGTATACTATGTTTCTCATGTCATTTGCAACACCTAGAAAAAGGCGCGATAAAAAGTATAGCATAAATAACTGTGTCCATCTAGACATATATGTCCATACCTCCGTCTATTGTGGCTACTCATAAACGTAAAATTTGGGATATTGAGCTGAAATTTTTTACAAAGACTTCTATTTTCTACAGGCAGATTGTTACTTAAATTGAGTGAAATGGGTCAAAAGTCACATCCACGATAGACACACATTCTAAATATTTGCCACAAAAATTGAGCTTGAAATTAAAATTTTTGTACTTAGATACGCTCACAATTTACAAAAAAATCATATTCAGCGTAAAACTGGTTGCAAGTCCAGCTGATACATAATAAACACACTTTTACTGGGTGAAACTTGAAAAATCTCAAAATTCTGCATTCGTGAATATTTTAACAAGAGAAGGAAAAGAATGAGCAGGATATGGCTCGATTTCAAGAATGCTGTGACCTCTTCCTTATGATATAAAAACTAATTTTTTAAGATACCTTCGTTACCTTAAATTTTTTTATTTAATTTTACGGTGATAGATTTTTTTTAATTATGGGCGTAACATAGTGTCTGCTAGTCTTAGAAAATAACCTTGTTGGAAAAATTAATACTATTTTTCATTCTTTTAATCATAAGAGTACCACAGATGACCTATAGTGACTCAGAAGTTCTCCGTTGATGGTCTAACAAACGATAAAACAAACTCAATATAATGAAAATAGGATTAAAAAAATATACAATAAATGTAGCTCATATGCTACAGTGTCTCTCCAAAATTTTTTTTTCTGCGAAATATTTATTTCAAACTATATAACAAATTGATATCTTGGCTTTGTGGGTAGGAAAAACAAAAAAACTTTCCTCTTGGAGAAGAAACTTGCATTCAAATAATATTGTTAATGTGATCAAAAACTCCAACGTAAAAGTGCTAGGGCACAACCACATACACATACTAATCGTACATGAGAGAAGCATAAAAACAAAAAAGTTACATAAATTTGTCAAATGTATGTCCTACATAAGGGTTGTGTTAAAAAAATAAAATATAAAACATAAGCAGTTTTTAAAATGTTTTGAACGATTATTTTTCCATTTTGGAAATCTACATATTGCACATACATACCACATACAATGTATGTGTGAAGTAATCTCAAAACTCTTTTAATCCTTCAACTTGTATAGAAAATCTTCTTTAATCCTTTAGTTAAGAAGTTTATTGCAGTTTTATTTCTCTCTCTCTCTCTCTCTCTCTCTATCTGTACCTCGCTGCCTTAAGAACAAAAAGATATTAAGTTTTAAAATAATTTTAGTTATAATTGTAAACATGTAAAAAACAATTAAATTCGGTTCAGGCCAAATCTTCAATATTCTCTACTCTGTGGGAATGGCATGTACTTGATGACGCTCCTTTATAATGTATATCATATATTATGCGTTAACGTAAAAGTCAAGTTTTACGCTCAATAAGGTTTTTTGTAAATTGTGGGCGTATATTATAAAGGTGGGCTAACTTTTTTTTTTCCCAATTTAAACAGCATTCTGCCTGCTAAAAACTATAAGTGTTTGTACAAAATTTCAACTCAGTATCTCTAAAATTTTCCCCTGTAAGAATGCCAACAAAAAACAGACGTACAGACATGCGTTCATACATGTCTAGAATGACTCAATGTTTAAGGCTGATCAATACTTTCTAGGATCTCTGATGTCCTCTTCTGCATGTTGCAAATGCAATGACAAACTTAGTATACCTACCATCTTATGTAAAGGTTATAAAAATATTCTATAACTATAAGATTATTATTACAGCAAAGTATCAAAAGAGAAAAAAATAACAAAATTATCATTTAGAGAGAAATGCAAGAATAAGAAGCAAAAATTACATTTAAATTGTTGAATTATTTTGTAGTTTTTGTTAAATGTAGGGCACACACACACACACACACACGTATACCATACACCAATTCATGTCATACTTGTTCAAGTAAAACATTACAAGATAATCTTACACATCAAAATTATGCAGAGAATGTGTGACATTAAAGACATTCGTCTAAACGGGACATACGTACATATATATATACAAAAATATAAAGACAAAACTAAAGTAAATGTCAGATTTATAATAAGACTGCTGGTATATTAAGAAGAAGAAGGCATCAGAGGCCCCACAACGTTTATTTATTATTGATTAGCATAAAAATCTTTGTCATGGTCGCAACAATTGAGGTAAAAGTTGCCAGATTGCTACTTAAAATGGGCAAGGTCAATCAACAACTTACAGCATAAGATAATAAACATGCCACCTTAAGATTTGGCCTAAAGCCAAATTTACTGATTTTACTTTACTTTAAAGGAAAAGAGAAAAATGGGCTTTAAAAGAAATGATTTATTAAAGATGCACATTGTCTTAAGCAGAAGTGTATGGTATATATATTTATGCCGTAGAATTATGTTATTTATACACCTACCTAATATACTTTTGTACATGCTTACAGTTTAAGGAGAAACTAAGAAAATGTTACAGGGAACAAAAAAAAAACGAAAAATTGCACAGTCAGATTAATTCAACCATAACTATTAAATCGTTAAAACTAAAAAAATTTTTCACAAAGTTCATCAATTTGGAAAATATAAATTCAAACTGAAATTTCAGATACATTTATAAATTATATGTATATAAATAAATATATTCTTGATTTTTATATCTTTGCCATTACTTGGACATATTCCAGGCAGGGCTGCGAAGTTGTTGTATAAAAATCTTAAATTTCGAATCCACATAATCGGTTGTAAACTAAAGTTTGCCAACGCGGAAGGTAGTGTCATAGGCCCTTAAAGTATTAGTGTCAAAATGTCATTTTGAAATGTTCTGAATACATTTCTATTTTCTGTACCCAGGTAAGTATTTAAAATGGAAGTCACCCCAAAAATTTATAGGTGGATTGATAGAAAAATTAAGCTGTGAAGCTTAAATTTTGTACAATTTTCTATAAAAATCTAAAAAAAAAGAAAGGCCTTCAGAAAGCCGTTTTTGTGCAGAATCCGACATGGAGCGTATTTCACGTTGTTTGCGCACTTTTAAAGAATGTAATTAACTACTTGGCCCGCCCATATTTTTTATATAAAAACTCTCCCCAAATCATGAATAGACATTCAAAAGAGAAGAAAAATTTGTTTAGTTTTAAGAGGTTTTCATTATTGAGGGTCTGACCTTAGTCCACAGATTCCATAACATCAATGTAAACATTATAATTAGGCGACCAAACAACCACAGTATATTCTAGAAGAGCATCTAAATTAATTAATTGAATAGGAATCTAAAAGGGTCTGCACAAAATTTTAGCTTAATATGTCAAAATTTACGACAATGACAAGGCCAACAACAGACACCATCCATATGTTTTCCTTGGCCATTCTTTCTGACCAAATCATTATGTTTAGATAATATTTTACTTCGAAAATCGTAGTTTAGATAGTTTTTTATAACAATTGAAATTGGGTAACAACAGGAGGGGAAAGTGAAAGTTTAAAAAAAAAAAATTAAAAATTTCACTTTTTATGTGATGTGGTCACCAAGTGCACATTAGTTGCACATTAACACCATCTGCGTTAAATAACTTAGAAACTTTAGAAACTATAGATGACGAACTATTAGTTTACTTATAAAGGGTCTTTCATTATAAAGTTTGATTTTTAATGGGCTTTTTTTTAAAGATCATGCGTGACTCCTGTCAAACTGTAATATAATTTTTATTCAATATTGTTTGACATATTATCATGGAAAGACTTACTTACACTTTCGTGTTCTTAGAGCAACTTATGGTGTGCATGGTCGACCTACTGAAACATGCAACTATAGTATAACCACTTCATTTCTCTCTTTTATGCTTTCATTCATAAGATTATTCCTTCTTTTTAAGAACATTCACAAGCACTCATATTTGAAGGTAAAGAAATAATTCCTAACTATATAAAAGTACGTCTGTACGGCCGCCAGTCTATTGCGATATTGAAAAAGTGATGTGTGTTATTGTTATTGTGGTATATATATATATATATATAACCATATATACAACCGAGCATACAAGCAACTCTTGGTATTTGTATGCCTTTGCTCTGGTAATAACTCTCAATATTCAATACAATATCAAAGTGGGTTTTTTTTTTTAGCACACTGTAATACTTAAATATGAACAGCATACGGTTTGTATGCGTTTTACATATCTGTATGGTAAAATGGAAATCCCTTAAGCTATAATAACTTTCCTTTATGAATAGAAATTCCTAAACGTAAGTAAAGCTTGCTGAAACCTCTTCCTGCAGATGCATGTAGGAGTGAGTATATGTGTTTCTTTGTCATTTTTCCTTTAAGCAAAAACCATTTTTAAGTATTCTCTTTCATCTTTTTCTTCTCTGCGGTTAAATACATCTTTTAACAGTTTAGTGCATTCTTTCATGTCATTTTTTCTTTCTTCAACTGTGTATTCTTTGATATGATTATTTGCATCGAACAGACATTAATAAGTATGTTATGTGTGAATGTCAGTTTACATGTGGAATGCTCAGTTGATTGTATTAAATTGATTGATTATGGACTGTGCTGACATTTTTCGAAAATGCGCCAAAACATTTAGTTTACTGTTCATTGAATAAGAGTTTTGACTAAATTTTTTATTATTGAATGAGTGGAGAAAACAAATCAATATGCAAACTATGTGTAGGCAAGCACGTATAGCAAGAGTGTGTTTTCACAATATCAACAATATTTTGTTAGGCGGTCGAACATAACTGGTAGTAATCAATAATAATAATTTTTCATAATTAAAAAAGAATGATTTTCTTCAAATTTTCCATCGTCATGCAACACTGTACATAGTGCCATTCCCACAAGGCTTTATTGCTCTTATATGGATTTAGCAGCTGGATTATAAGCATTTAGTGTGCAATGAAAAAAACTGTTATTGATACAAAGTCTAAACAAAATAAAAATATAGTTTTTTGAATCTGTGTCCTACAACGGTCAGAGTTTTCTAAGAGAAATCCTTAGTCCACTTAGCTACTGAAAAGACTTTCTGTTAATGATGTAATTATCAAAGTACTTGTATTTCATTTCTGTCTATCTACGCAACGACTTGACGAGCGTGGCTGTGTAGAAAATTAAATAATAAAAAATGAAAATAAGTGATTTTAACGTATCACTCTGGAGATAATGGTTGTGATAATTTACAGCTTGTACTCTGTAATGTAAGTGCGATATTTTCAACTAAACTATTAATCGGTATTTATACGTATGCTTTAGTGCTACATGTTTATAATAATGTAAGAAGACGTACAAGTTTATTGTCTCCCTTTGGTTGGCGCACTTTAAATTTATAACGCCTTTACAGAGACAGAGAGAGAGAGAGAGTGTGATAATATATAACTTTCCTATTACTAACAACATAAGCGCATGTAACAATTTGTGTACATGTACTTTGGTAAAGGGGGAGATTTTGTGTTAAGCATGTGAAAAGAAAGCACCTGAACCCGCATCCTATACGTGTTTACCCACTTGCGTGCCCTCATTCCTAGTGCGACACCATCATCGTATGACACACGGGCGACACGTGCTCTTAACGCTTTAACATTGTTAGTACGTTTCTATCTAAAACGTTTTGGTAAACTGTTGCATTCTCACTATTTGTTGTTTCCACCTTCTCCCTTATCGCTCTTCTAAGTGTAAATTACAGTAATACCACCAGTATACATATTTGCCCGTATGCTGTATGCATACTCTCTGTGCTTCTAACTTTATTTAAACGGTTTAACTACCATTAGGTGTTAAGCTGTAGCAACTAATAGCATGTATGCTTAAAACTTGTTGCCTAACATGTTATTTTATTATATAAATTTTCGATTTTCCGCTCTCAAACTCAAGTATTCAATAAACTAAACCAGCTGCTGACTGAGGTGTAGTCGTAGTGTGTCTATGAAAGGGATCAATTTATATTTATTAAAATGCTTAATTATAACTTGAAAATAATAAGAAACAACAATCGATCAATTTATGTAATTTCCGTGAACTGTGTGCGCAAAATATTCTTAGTTTTAATCTGTAGTCAGTTTGTTATGCTAGTAAGTACTACTTAATAGTTATAATTTGTATGCAGTAAAACTTAAGTTTGTCTGTATTGTTTGTGCATAAATATTTTAGAAAGTACACTCTTACGTTTAATGACCTGTTCTTCTGGCAGAAGGCAGTGTGTTGGGGACGTACATACACTATATTGATACAGTAAGTGAATGTGAATACGAATGTGTTTCAACATACTTGCTAGTGTAACTTATCTAAACGGTTCTGTTCTTTATGTAACATATGCATAAATATGCAAATACATAAACATATATGCACTGTGTGGGAGTTGCAGGTATTTGTGTCGTACACACCTTTGTACACAAGTTTCCTTTATTCTATATCCGTGTTTACTACACAAGATGATCTAATGCATATTCATATAGGCAGCAATGATTATGCATTATGCAATACATACGTGGTACGTATGCTTAAGAATACAAAAATAATATATGCAATGTGGTAGCGGAGTATCGCACGATAAATCTTTTAATAAAAAACCGCATAAATAATCCAATACGGGAGAATGCTGTATAGTGGATGGCACGGATACTGTACTCCGCCACTTATCTCAAGATAAACTATAACTTTAGGTGTGAGTGGTTTATTTTGTGTGCATAGATAGTGTAACCAAGGTTGAGTCACTGTGCATTTATATTTTATATTATGCGATGATCAGTGCAAAAGTTTTGGGTACAGAATTTCTAAACGTTTAAATCAAGAATAAATAAGTAAAAATATTTTTACAATTACTTTAGTTGTGTCTGCAAACACAGCCATATAAAATACTTTGCAAAATGTATTTATATGAAAAGTGATTCTGAAAGTGGCCCGATCGGGTCCAAATTTAGCTCAACCAATTATTAAGCAAAATAACTATTCTTCAAAAAATTTTGTGAAAAATATTAAGAATAGCGATTGTTTGCCATTAAAGACTTCCCTTTATAACAAAAACCTCATATGGAGAAAGGTTTTACAAATGAATGCGATTCAGTCCATTTTTAAAAGAATTCTTCTTTCGGACAACATAGGTCGTTATACGAAATTAAATCGAAATAACATGGACATACAGATAAACAAGGTTAAATCGATGCAGGTGTTGATTTAGAAATTTGCCTAACTCCAGACAATCAGAACTGCTTAGTAAGCCAATCTTGATGTCACACATTTTTTAAAGTCGTATAACTTTTTAACGGTTACATGGATTTTGTTCAAATTTTTTGTGAAAGCTTGTAAATTAATTCACCTTTCAGATAAAACATAATATATGGGCGTGGCAACAACAGTTGAGTTGAAAAACAAGTCATTTTAAATGCACGTACGCCCATTATTATCACCGAAATGCTGGAGAAATTTCCAAATGTTTGCAAAAAATTTTACCTAAATAGAAGCAGTAGTTTTCGAGTTATAAGCCAACTAAGTTCACAGTCGCAATTTTGAAAATCATGTCTATACAAAAATATTAGCAAAATACCAGGCGCCCAGCATGCCCCAGCAAGCAAATTTTGATTTTAGGAATTTTTTAAAGTCGTATAACTTTTGAACGGCTAAACGGATTTTGTTCAAATTTTTTGTCAAAGATAGTAAATTACGTCAGCTTTCAAATGAAGTATAATATGTGGGCGTGGCATGAACAATTTAGTTAAAAAACACGTATTTTTAAAAAGGTTATTACCTAAAAAATGAGCAGTGCCACACCCATTAATTAGATATCACCGAAAAGCTGGAGAAATTTCCTAATTTATGCAAAAAATTTCATCAAAATCGGAGCAGTAGTTCCGAAGTTATGAGCCAAGCAAGTTCACGTTCATTTGTGTGGTCGTCATTTTGAAAATCATACAAATATAAAAATGGGAGAAAAATACTAGGCGCCCAGCATGCTTGAGCAAGCAAATTTTGATTTTAGGAATTCTTTAAAGTCGTATAACTTTTGAACGGCTGAATGGATTTTGTTCAAATTATTTGTGGAAGCTTGTAAATTAATTCAGCGGAGTAATTTTTAGGGCGTGGCACCTCCTATTTATTTAATTAATAAGAAATATTAAAAAAAATAATTTTTTTGGGCAAATGGACAGTGCCCCACCCATAATTTAGATATTTATAAAAAGCTTAAGAAATTTCCAAATGTTTGCAAAAAATTTAACTAAAATCGGATCAAAAAAAGTCATTTTTCAAGCAAACTGAAATTGATTCCGAAAAATGGCAAAACAGTAAACATTGTCCGCTTAAGTTGAAACTTGAATATTTTATTAAATAGGGAATTGTGGATTTTAGGTACAAAAAAGTAATATCTTTGTGACAAGTGCTGTTTTGCGCTACAAGTCTATTTTAACATGATGACAACTGCCTTCCCAGTGGTCCCATCCAGCTCAAATATGCACCAATGAATTCTTATCTTCAAAATCTATCGATTGATACCAAAACTCTGTGATATCTACAAAATTGAATTTTCGTAAAATTCCCCATTTTACAAAGACTATAACCTTTAATGATTATAGATCACACAAATATAAAACTTTTTAATAAATTCATTACACGTCTATGTATATGAAACCGTAAGCAACGCTATTGACTAAAACAGTACATGTAGGAACAAAACTTTACCAACCGGTAAAACAATATTCAATTTCTTCAAAACTTTCCAAACACTATTGTTTCCATTTATTATGTATACTAAATAACTTTAAAACTATGTAAAAGCGGTAGCAAAGAAAATGCAGAAGATAAATAATTTTCTATAAACTTTGTCCTTTTCTTGTAGTCTTACGTATAATACATTATTATTATACTCTAAGTTTGTCATTTCATTTGTAACACGCGAAAGAATGTATCAAAGACCTTACAAAGTATAAATATTCTTGATCAGAGTCAAAATTTGAATCGATTTAGATATATGTCTGTGCGTCTGTCTGTTGTTGACATTCTTACGGGCGTAAATTTTGAAATACTGAGCTGAACTTATAAAGTGATATTTTTATATTCCATACAGAGGTAAATTGGAAGCAATCGGTTTAGTACTAGGCCTGCAATTGATAGAAATCTATCTAGAATAATTTGAAATATTGTGAAAATAAATTCAATGGTTTACATTTCAAATTAACTTATACAACAACAAAGAGTTCTTACGAAACACAAAACTTATTTATATATATTATAAATTTATTAGAAAAACATACGAGTATAATAAAGGCTAAACTTGTATTAGTTTTAATCGACTTGGAATTGCTTTTTCCATTTGCCAAGACCACGTAGTGCAGGGTATAAATGGTTCTTTAAATATATCACCCACTCACTTGCTAATGTACTCTGTTGAAATCTCAACACAATTATTGCCTCATTTATGTTACATATAGATAGATAGACAGACAGACAGACAGGGAGATTGCTGGCAATAAGCATTAAAGTAATTTCATGTATTGTTTTTTGTTAATTGCCACCAGAGTGCCATTAAAATATTCATTTAATTAGCACAATTTCGCTATCTGCGGTTCTGTCCTTTTTTTTTCCCCAATTTTATTGTGGATGAACTTAAAGGCAGGAGGGTAGAAAAATAATCAAAACTTTAATTCGCGCAGATAGTTAAGTAAGCACAATTTTTCTATAAGACGGTTGTGAGATACGTTGAACGGGTACGACAAATAAATAATTAAGCATCCTAGGTTAATGATATTTAAAAAGTTGCAACAGTACATACTCACACATCAGTTGATTTTTAAACATTTGCCAATATGTGTATATGTGCGTCTCTGATGCGATATTGTTGACTTTTTGTTACAAAATACATTTCTTTGGGGATTGCAATGTTGCAATTTATGTTTGCTCTGTTCGTACGGATTGAATTTTTTCATTTATAATTTAATTGCCATTTATTTGATATTATGCGACACACTCAATTAATTATTTACAAAAACATCATGTTAACGAGATTGTTGTGCATTATTCTTCCACGCCTTTTATGTTTATTTATGAGCAAACAATTTATTATATATGACAATTAATTAAACGTGAAATTAACACGCTTAGCCTTGTTACGTAATAAATTATACTAAATCTGAATAATTGATTGTTCCAAATAACGGTTATTAAGTGAAAGGGCCCAGGGCTTAGAGTTTTATGATTCTTGTTAGCAAGTGACAACAATTTTCTAAAGTAATTCAAGCATATACATGAAACAAGTAAGAAGGTATCAACTTGCCAAGATTTTTTGTAAACGATCTATATCTATACAAAATTTAGGTCAATATCTCAAAATTTACAATCGTGAGACTTACGTGACTTACGACTCAGATTTTGATGCTGATCAATGTACATTCTTAGCAAAGAATCTGACCCCTTAGTCTGACTAAAACAAAATAAAACCTTACGGACGGTCTAGTCCGACCTTTAAATACCCCACATTAACTTGATTTTAAAGTTTAGTTTTTACTAAGTTTCTTATTAAATTAGACGAATGGGTTGAGAGTCATGCACAAAATGGAGAAAAACATGTCTAATTATACAACTGTGTTCATCTTTCTATTTACGCTATTTATCTATCTATCCACCGATATGTCAAAAAGGGGCGGAATCAAATTAAAAAACTGCTTGGTATTGTTATATTAGTCACTTCATAAAATATTGTTGAGAGGCGGGAAAAGTTCACTGGCATCATGCAAAGAATTTTGAAATTAAATATTAAAGTAAGTGCATTGCCTGTCACACAATCACACACACAAATGTATAAAAGAGCATAGAAAAGCGATACATGGATGGACATGCGGACAGTTGAGGATATAGACAGTTAGTTACAAGCATCGAAATGCGAAGCATGCATACGGCTTGTTATATAGCAAAAGTTCTTTTAGGAAGCAGGATTCAAGCCGGCTGGTACCCCTAAGATACTAGTGAAATAGTGGTTTTCTGTGTTGCACACTGGTTAGCCTCTATCCATGCTTTGTGTTACTCTCTATATTGCTTTCGTCTATGGTTAGCGACTTGAGCTTATTAAAGGCATTCATGTGTGAATATACTTACATGTACAGGTACATGCACCTTTTAAATTGCTTGAAATACTGAAAATTGTTTTATATATATATATGAGTTTCTCTTACATTCCGTTATTTGCCAACTTTTCACATTTTAACAGTCTTACCTTCAATATGGGCACAAATTTTTGCAAAATGGGAGAATGTACTAAATTTATTGTTTCATCAAGAACCATTAAATTTGGAAGAAATCTAATCATAATAGATAAATATATATGTACATAGCAATAATCTTATCATGATTTGATTAAAGGTCACTTTAAAAAAATAACGCAACTAAAAACTTTATCAAATTTCCACCACTCTACTCCCACTACCATCAGAGAAAGCGCCAATAAACCACTTAGATGGACATTGCTGGACCAATTCACATTTAGATTCTGACGAAGAATATTCATTCTTTATTACTAGTCGGTGGGGTCTCTAACGCCTCCTTCTAGATGTTACAAACCTGAACTTTCTATCTTATTTAGATGGTCTAAAATGGCAATCATTCCTTGCAATACTTAACGAAACTGACACTTTAACTTCATCCAAGACTCTAAATGAAAAGTTAATCAGTGCCTAGTGCATAACATAACACATTGCAGTATGATTCCTTACATCTCTCTCAGTCAAAGCCTTCCATATAATCATATTTTATCGTATACCATGATTAAAGGAAAAAAAAAAACAAAACCCACTTGCCAAAAATTTTCAGATGACGAAAGAAAAGTTCACATGCTAAACGTATATTGTAATAATTGTGTAACAACTGTAAATGGAAAATTGTCGGAGAGTCCAGGATACATAAACGCACATAAAGAAGACATTTCACGCACAGTTACAGTAACTTACGGCAGTCTTTAGAAAGCTGTAGCTTTTGTAAATTTCTTTTATAGCTGCGACCATACCGAAACATTCATTGATGGGTGTGTGTGTGTGTGTGTGTGTGTTCATTGAAATCACAAAGTGTTGGTATAGTTAGGACACAGCAGCATATTTTTCCTTCTTTTTTAAAACGTTGAGTCATTCACTCTCTTTCGTGTAACCATTCAACCGCTTTATAAGAAAAACTTTGTTGACGACAGGATGTAATGATGGACAGAAGAAAAATAAAATGCAATCACTTTGTACTAGTGAATATTTTACAATTAATTTTCTTGATGAAATTGTAAACAAATTAGAAATTTTAACCGTGAACTCTAAAGGATTTTTAACATACGCCGTAGTCTTTTTTTACAACTTTTAGCCCTAAGCTAAGAGATAAAAAATAAAGAGGGAACTGATATAAAAAAATGCAAATTCCAAGATAAACAATAAATTAATTGAAATTGAAATTCCTCTGTGGGGAAATTAAGAATCAATTGTTGAACAGTTGGAAATGATTAACTAGGAATAATACGCCTGAGAGAGACATACTCGTACACAAAAATTGAATGAAATGAGATTTGCTATCCGTAGGAATAATCTGCTTAAAACCAGCAGCACAAAAACCACACCAACTAACTGTACTCGTATGTTTATGTATTTGTCGACTTAATTTCATTTCAAAAACGTTTAACTAAATTCTTGGCTTAGATTATACGGTTAGTTATAGTTAATATGTGCCTTAGGACCTAAGCTAACACATCAAAGAAACAATGATGCAAAGTGCATGTGTGTGTGTGTGTATGTGTATGTGTAAGAAAAATTGAAAACTTCCACTCTATATCTTTTTTTTTTCTCAATTGTAATTTTATTTTATTTCACTTCATAATGCACCTTAAAAACGAAATTGATTTCACTATTGTTGTTGTGTAAATCGTTTAACAAAACCTCATAGACAGCACAACATAGTTTACTTTTATTGCTTTGTTGCTTAATACAATTGAAGCAGAATTTCAAAGACTAAAAGGATAACAAACAGACATATATTTAGTTACACTATACACTGTACAATCCATACGCACCTTACTTGTACTTACAGTCCATTTCTCAACAAAGATTATGCAAAATGGAAACTGTTTCTTCGTTACATTCATTCATGCATACATTGCCAATATTTCTCTTTTGTTGATTTAGGTGTTTATTTGTATGTGTTAAGATCCCAGATAATATAGTAGAAATTGTTGGCTGAGGTCAAATCTTAAATACCCTTCACACGCATGAGGACATAATTACACCCTTTTATAAAGTATGTATTACGTATCAATTTGCAAATTGAGCATTTCTCTTGACCGACCTTGCTTAACTTAAATAGCAATCATCGTTCCAAAACACTTTCTGAATCGATAAAACCATGTCTGTCTGTCTGTCCATTAAACTTTGTGCGTAAGCTACGGGAAGCATGGGTTTGAGATATTTTGATGAAATGTGGTAAAAAGACATGTGATTGATTTAAACAGAAATTCATTTAAATATGAATAGAAGTGGTCCCACAATTGCCAAAACTCAATATATATCTGCCACAAAAAATGAACCTATGAACTTGGCAACTATTAGAGACTATAATCATGTACATGCCAGGTCCACTATTCATGTGGAGGGTATTTAAAATATGGGCTATATATAAATTCCTTACTTAACTTTTTTGTTGGTTTATACATCAATAATTTTATTTGTATTAATGTTCCCAGTTTCATATTTAGAAAAATATAAAGAATGTCAATGTCGAGAAATACAGAGAATAATAAAAATAGTTTCACCTCCATTCAATTCCATAGTACATGGGTACCTGTTGGCTCCCACGCAATGTATTTGAAAAAGTTGTCATAACGTATAAAATTGTTATGAATTTGTATTATCAACTGTATGCACAGTTGATGCATGCTGATTATTATTACTTACTGGAATATTAGTGATGATGATGATGATGGTCATGTTGGGTGAAGATAAAATTGTTTGTAATACTAAATAAAGTGAGGCTGATAAAGGCCATGATAATGAAATATCTTTGCACAGACTTCTACATACTATACAACCTAAAGTTCCTTTCAATACATTTTTAATCCAGCTATCCTTATTTATAAATAGATTGCATAGTTTCAATTTCTGTTATTTCCTTATTTTTTGTTTGTAAAAGGGAACGCATTACAAACTTAAAAGTTTTGATTTTACAGTAAAGTTATTTTGTCGGCTTATCTCTCATATACAATAAAAATTATTCTTTCTGTGGGGTTGTAAATGCTCTTCACAAACTATACATAGACACAATATCATGATTTTCATTGTAAATATTATACATGTATGTTTGTGTTTAAGTACATTGTTCTACAAAGTTTTTGCTTAAATTTTTATACCCTACACTAATATTTTACTCAAATTTAATGCAAGGGCGTGTTTTCTAATGAAAATGCATCGAATTGACACTTCCTTAGAACCCTCCTCATATAACATTAAAAAGTTAGAAAACTAATTTTGGTTTAGGCCAAATCTTAAATACCCTCAACATCTACAATAGTGGCCATGGCAATATATATATCAGGCCCTCTAATAGCGTATATCTTACATTTCAGCTTGAAAGTCTAATTTTATGGTAAATATATTTTTTTATAAATTGTAATTGTTTTTAGCCCATCTATGGATGAGCTATTTAAAAATATGCGTACTAAATTTTAAGTTTATAGTTCAATTTTTGTGGCACAAATATAGCTTTTTAGAGATTGTAACAAATGGACATTTTAATTAGAACGGCTGAACGGATTTTGTTCAATTTTTTTGTGAAAGATAGTAAAATACGTCAGCTTTCAGATGAAGTATAATATGTGGGCGTGGCATTAACAATTTAGTTAAAAAACACGTATTTTTAAAAAGGTTATTTCCTAAAAAAAATAGCAGTGCCACGCCCATTAATTAGATATCCCCGAAAAGCTGGAGAAATTTCCTAATTTTGGCAAAAAATTTCATCAAAATCGGAGCAGTAGTTCCCAAGTTATGAGCCAAGCAAGTTCACCTTCATTCGCGTGGTCGTAATTTTGAAAATCATGTCTGCTACAAAAATATTAGCAAAATACCAGGCGCCCAGCATACCTCAGCAAGCAAATTTTGATTTTAGGAATTTTTTAAAATCGTATAACTTTTGAACGGCTGAACGGATTTTGTTCAAATTTTTTGTCAAAGACAGTAAATTATGTCAGCTTTCAAATGAAGTATAATATGTGGGCGTGGCATTAACAATTTAGTTAAAAAACACGTATTTTTAAAAAGGTTATTTCCTAAAAAATGAGCAGTGCCACGCCCATTAATTAGATATCCCCGAAAAGCTGGAGAAATTTCCTAATTTTGGCAAAAAATGTCATCAAAATCGGAGCAGTAGTTCCCAAGTTATGAGCCAAGCAAGTTCACCTTCATTCGCGTGGTCGTAATTTTGAAAATCATGTCTGCTACAAAAATATTAGCAAAATACCAGGCGCCCAGCATACCTCAGCAAGCAAATTTTGATTTTAGGAATTTTTTAAAATCGTATAACTTTTGAACGGCTGAACGGATTTTGTTCAAATTTTTTGTCAAAGATAGTAAATTACGTCAGCTTTCAAATGAAGTATAATATGTGGGCGTGGCATTAACAATTTAGTTAAAAAACACGTATTTTTAAAAAGGTTATTTCATAAAAAATGAGCAGTGCCACGCCCATTAATTAGATATCCCCGAAAAGCTGGAGAAATTTCCTAATTTTGGCAAAAAATGTCATCAAAATCGGAGCAGTAGTTCCCAAGTTATGAGCCAAGCAAGTTCACCTTCATTCGCGTGGTCGTAATTTTGAAAATCATGTCTGCTACAAAAATATTAGCAAAATACCAGGCGCCCAGCATGCCTCAGCAAGCAAATTTTGATTTTAGAAATTTTTTAAAGTCGTATAACTTTTGAACGGCTGAACGGATTTTATTCAAATTTTTTGTCAAAGATAGTAAATTATGTCAGCCTTCAAATGAAGTATAATATGTGGGCGTGGCATTAACAATTTAGTTAAAAAACACGTATTTTTAAAAAGGTTATTTCCTAAAAAATGAGCAGTGCCACGCCCATTAATTAGATATCCCCGAAAAGCTGGAGAAATTTCCTAATTTTGGCAAAAAAATTCATCAAAATTGGAGCAGTAGTTCCCAAGTTATGAGCCAAGCAAGTTCACCTTCATTCGCGTGGTCGTAATTTTGAAAATCATGTCTGCTACAAAAATATTAGCAAAATACCAGGCGCCCAGCATACCTCAGCAAGCAAATTTTGATTTTAGGAATTTTTTAAAGTCGTATAACTTTTGAACGGCTGAACGGATTTTGTTCAAATATTTTGTCAAAGATAGTAAATTACGTCAGCCTTCAAATGAAGTATAATATGTGGGCGTGGCATTAACAATTTAGTTAAAAAACACGTATTTTTAAAAAGGTTATTTCCTAAAAAATGAGCAGTGCCACGCCCATTAATTAGATATCCCCGAAAAGCTGGAGAAATTTCCTAATTTTGGCAAAAAATTTCATCAAAATCGGAGCAGTAGTTCCCAAGTTATGAGCCAAGCAAGTTCACCTTCATTCGCGTGGTCGTAATTTTGAAAATCATGTCTGCTACAAAAATATTAGCAAAATACCAGGCGCCGTCGCCTGGTCGTATAACTTTTGAACGGCTGAACGGATTTTGTTCAAATTTTTTGTCAAAGATAGTAAATTACGTCAGCCTTCAAATGAAGTATAATATGTGGGCGTGGCATTAACAATTTAGTTAAAAAACACGTATTTTTAAAAAGGTTATTTCCTAAAAAATGAGCAGTGCCACGCCCATTAATTAGATATCCCCGAAAAACTGGAGAAATTTCCTAATTTTGGCAAAAAATTTCATCAAAATCGGAGCAGTAGTTCCCAAGTTATGAGCCAAGCAAGTTCACCTTCATTCGCGTGGTCGTAATTTTGAAAATCATGTCTGCTACAAAAATATTAGCAAAATACCAGGCGCCCAGCATGCCTCAGCAAGCAAATTTTGATTTTAGAAATTTTTTAAAGTCGTATAACTTTTGAACGGCTGAACGGATTTTATTCAAGTTTTTTGTCAAAGATAGTAAATTACGTCAGCTTTCAAATGAAGTATAATATGTGGGCGTGGCATTAACAATTTAGTTAAAAAACACGTATTTTTAAAAAGGTTATTATTATTTCCTAAAAATTTCCTAATTTTGACAAAAAATTTCATCAAAATCGGAGCAGTAGTTCCCAAGTTATGAGCCAAACAAATTCACCTTCATTCGCGTGGTCGTAATTTTGAAAATCATGTCTGCTACAAAAATATTAGCAAAATACCAGGCGCCCAGCATGCCTCAGCAAGCAAATTTTGATTTTAGAAATTTTTTCAAGTCGTATAACTTTTGAACGGCTGAACGGATTTTGTTCAAATTTTTTGTCAAAGATAGTAAATTACGTCAGCCTTCAAATGAAGTATAATATGTGGGCGTGGCATTAACAATTTAGTTAAAAAACACGTATTTTTAAAAAGGTTATTTCCTAAAAAATGAGCAGTGCCACGCCCATTAATTAGATATCCCCGAAAAGCTGGAGAAATTTCCTAATTTTGGCAAAAAAATTCATCAAAATTGGAGCAGTAGTTCCCAAGTTATGAGCCAAGCAAGTTCACCTTCATTCGCGTGGTCGTAATTTTGAAAATCATGTCTGCTACAAAAATATTAGCAAAATACCAGGCGCCCAGCATACCTCAGCAAGCAAATTTTGATTTTAGGAATTTTTTAAAGTCGTATAACTTTTGAACGGCTGAACGGATTTTGTTCAAATATTTTGTCAAAGATAGTAAATTACGTCAGCCTTCAAATGAAGTATAATATGTGGGCGTGGCATTAACAATTTAGTTAAAAAACACGTATTTTTAAAAAGGTTATTTCCTAAAAAATGAGCAGTGCCACGCCCATTAATTAGATATCCCCGAAAAGCTGGAGAAATTTCCTAATTTTGGCAAAAAATGTCATCAAAATCGGAGCAGTAGTTCCCAAGTTATGAGCCAAGCAAGTTCACCTTCATTCGCGTGGTCGTAATTTTGAAAATCATGTCTGCTACAAAAATATTAGCAAAATACCAGGCGCCCAGCATGCCTCAGCAAGCAAATTTTGATTTTAGAAATTTTTTAAAGTCGTATAACTTTTGAACGGCTGAACGGATTTTATTCAAATTTTTTGTCAAAGATAGTAAATTATGTCAGCCTTCAAATGAAGTATAATATGTGGGCGTGGCATTAACAATTTAGTTAAAAAACACGTATTTTTAAAAAGGTTATTTCCTAAAAAATGAGCAGTGCCACGCCCATTAATTAGATATCCCCGAAAAGCTGGAGAAATTTCCTAATTTTGGCAAAAAAATTCATCAAAATTGGAGCAGTAGTTCCCAAGTTATGAGCCAAGCAAGTTCACCTTCATTCGCGTGGTCGTAATTTTGAAAATCATGTCTGCTACAAAAATATTAGCAAAATACCAGGCGCCCAGCATACCTCAGCAAGCAAATTTTGATTTTAGGAATTTTTTAAAGTCGTATAACTTTTGAACGGCTGAACGGATTTTGTTCAAATATTTTGTCAAAGATAGTAAATTACGTCAGCCTTCAAATGAAGTATAATATGTGGGCGTGGCATTAACAATTTAGTTAAAAAACACGTATTTTTAAAAAGGTTATTTCCTAAAAAATGAGCAGTGCCACGCCCATTAATTAGATATCCCCGAAAAGCTGGAGAAATTTCCTAATTTTGGCAAAAAATTTCATCAAAATCGGAGCAGTAGTTCCCAAGTTATGAGCCAAGCAAGTTCACCTTCATTCGCGTGGTCGTAATTTTGAAAATCATGTCTGCTACAAAAATATTAGCAAAATACCAGGCGCCGTCGCCTGGTCGTATAACTTTTGAACGGCTGAACGGATTTTGTTCAAATTTTTTGTCAAAGATAGTAAATTACGTCAGCCTTCAAATGAAGTATAATATGTGGGCGTGGCATTAACAATTTAGTTAAAAAACACGTATTTTTAAAAAGGTTATTTCCTAAAAAATGAGCAGTGCCACGCCCATTAATTAGATATCCCCGAAAAGCTGGAGAAATTTCCTAATTTTGGCAAAAAAATTCATCAAAATTGGAGCAGTAGTTCCCAAGTTATGAGCCAAGCAAGTTCACCTTCATTCGCGTGGTCGTAATTTTGAAAATCATGTCTGCTACAAAAATATTAGCAAAATACCAGGCGCCCAGCATACCTCAGCAAGCAAATTTTGATTTTAGGAATTTTTTAAAGTCGTATAACTTTTGAACGGCTGAACGGATTTTGTTCAAATTTTTTGTCAAAGATAGTAAATTACGTCAGCCTTCAAATGAAGTATAATATGTGGGCGTGGCATTAACAATTTAGTTAAAAAACACGTATTTTTAAAAAGGTTATTTCCTAAAAAATGAGCAGTGCCACGCCCATTAATTAGATATCCCCGAAAAACTGGAGAAATTTCCTAATTTTGGCAAAAAATTTCATCAAAATCGGAGCAGTAGTTCCCAAGTTATGAGCCAAGCAAGTTCACCTTCATTCGCGTGGTCGTAATTTTGAAAATCATGTCTGCTACAAAAATATTAGCAAAATACCAGGCGCCCAGCATGCCTCAGCAAGCAAATTTTGATTTTAGAAATTTTTTAAAGTCGTATAACTTTTGAACGGCTGAACGGATTTTATTCAAGTTTTTTGTCAAAGATAGTAAATTACGTCAGCTTTCAAATGAAGTATAATATGTGGGCGTGGCATTAACAATTTAGTTAAAAAACACGTATTTTTAAAAAGGTTATTATTATTTCCTAAAAATTTCCTAATTTTGACAAAAAATTTCATCAAAATCGGAGCAGTAGTTCCCAAGTTATGAGCCAAACAAATTCACCTTCATTCGCGTGGTCGTAATTTTGAAAATCATGTCTGCTACAAAAATATTAGCAAAATACCAGGCGCCCAGCATGCCTCAGCAAGCAAATTTTGATTTTAGAAATTTTTTCAAGTCGTATAACTTTTGAACGGCTGAACGGATTTTGTTCAAATTTTTTGTCAAAGATAGTAAATTACGTCAGCCTTCAAATGAAGTATAATATGTGGGCGTGGCATTAACAATTTAGTTAAAAAACACGTATTTTTAAAAAGGTTATTTCCTAAAAAATGAGCAGTGCCACGCCCATTAATTAGATATCCCCGAAAAGCTGGAGAAATTTCCTAATTTTGGCAAAAAATTTCATCAAAATCGGAGCAGTAGTTCCCAAGTTATGAGCCAAGCAAGTTCACCTTCATTCGCGTGGTCGTAATTTTGAAAATCATGTCTGCTACAAAAATATTAGCAAAATACCAGGCGCCCAGCATACCTCAGCAAGCAAATTTTGATTTTAGGAATTTTTTAAAATCGTATAACTTTTGAACGGCTGAACGGATTTTGTTCAAATTTTTTGTCAAAGACAGTAAATTATGTCAGCTTTCAAATGAAGTATAATATGTGGGCGTGGCATTAACAATTTAGTTAAAAAACACGTATTTTTAAAAAGGTTATTTCCTAAAAAATGAGCAGTGCCACGCCCATTAATTAGATATCCCCGAAAAGCTGGAGAAATTTCCTAATTTTGGCAAAAAATGTCATCAAAATCGGAGCAGTAGTTCCCAAGTTATGAGCCAAGCAAATTCACCTTCATTCGCGTGGTCGTAATTTTGAAAATCATGTCTGCTACAAAAATATTAGCAAAATACCAGGCGCCCAGCATGCCTCAGCAAGCAAATTTTGATTTTAGGAATTTTTTAATGTCGTATAACTTTTGAACGGCTGAACGGATTTTGTTCAAATTTTTTGTCAAAGATAGTAAATTACGTCAGCCTTCAAATGAAGTATAATATGTGGGCGTGGCATTAACAATTTAGTTAAAAAACACGTATTTTTAAAAAGGTTATTTCATAAAAAATGAGCAGTGCCACGCCCATTAATTAGATATCCCCGAAAAGCTGGAGAAATTTCCTAATTTTGGCAAAAAATGTCATCAAAATCGGAGCAGTAGTTCCCAAGTTATGAGCCAAGCAAGTTCACCTTCATTCGCGTGGTCGTAATTTTGAAAATCATGTCTGCTACAAAAATATTAGCAAAATACCAGGCGCCCAGCATGCCTCAGCAAGCAAATTTTGATTTTAGAAATTTTTTAAAGTCGTATAACTTTTGAACGGCTGAACGGATTTTATTCAAATTTTTTGTCAAAGATAGTAAATTATGTCAGCCTTCAAATGAAGTATAATATGTGGGCGTGGCATTAACAATTTAGTTAAAAAACACGTATTTTTAAAAAGGTTATTTCCTAAAAAATGAGCAGTGCCACGCCCATTAATTAGATATCCCCGAAAAGCTGGAGAAATTTCCTAATTTTGGCAAAAAATTTCATCAAAATTGGAGCAGTAGTTCCCAAGTTATGAGCCAAGCAAGTTCACCTTCATTCGCGTGGTCGTAATTTTGAAAATCATGTCTGCTACAAAAATATTAGCAAAATACCAGGCGCCCAGCATACCTCAGCAAGCAAATTTTGATTTTAGGAATTTTTTAAAGTCGTATAACTTTTGAACGGCTGAACGGATTTTGTTCAAATATTTTGTCAAAGATAGTAAATTACGTCAGCCTTCAAATGAAGTATAATATGTGGGCGTGGCATTAACAATTTAGTTAAAAAACACGTATTTTTAAAAAGGTTATTTCCTAAAAAATGAGCAGTGCCACGCCCATTAATTAGATATCCCCGAAAAGCTGGAGAAATTTCCTAATTTTGGCAAAAAATGTCATCAAAATCGGAGCAGTAGTTCCCAAGTTATGAGCCAAGCAAGTTCACCTTCATTCGCGTGGTCGTAATTTTGAAAATCATGTCTGCTACAAAAATATTAGCAAAATACCAGGCGCCGTCGCCTGGTCGTATAACTTTTGAACGGCTGAACGGATTTTGTTCAAATTTTTTGTCAAAGATAGTAAATTACGTCAGCCTTCAAATGAAGTATAATATGTGGGCGTGGCATTAACAATTTAGTTAAAAAACACGTATTTTTAAAAAGGTTATTTCCTAAAAAATGAGCAGTGCCACGCCCATTAATTAGATATCCCCGAAAAACTGGAGAAATTTCCTAATTTTGGCAAAAAATTTCATCAAAATCGGAGCAGTAGTTCCCAAGTTATGAGCCAAGCAAGTTCACCTTCATTCGCGTGGTCGTAATTTTGAAAATCATGTCTGCTACAAAAATATTAGCAAAATACCAGGCGCCCAGCATGCCTCAGCAAGCAAATTTTGATTTTAGAAATTTTTTAAAGTCGTATAACTTTTGAACGGCTGAACGGATTTTATTCAAGTTTTTTGTCAAAGATAGTAAATTACGTCAGCTTTCAAATGAAGTATAATATGTGGGCGTGGCATTAACAATTTAGTTAAAAAACACGTATTTTTAAAAAGGTTATTATTATTTCCTAAAAATTTCCTAATTTTGACAAAAAATTTCATCAAAATCGGAGCAGTAGTTCCCAAGTTATGAGCCAAACAAATTCACCTTCATTCGCGTGGTCGTAATTTTGAAAATCATGTCTGCTACAAAAATATTAGCAAAATACCAGGCGCCCAGCATGCCTCAGCAAGCAAATTTTGATTTTAGAAATTTTTTCAAGTCGTATAACTTTTGAACGGCTGAACGGATTTTGTTCAAATTTTTTGTCAAAGATAGTAAATTACGTCAGCCTTCAAATGAAGTATAATATGTGGGCGTGGCATTAACAATTTAGTTAAAAAACACGTATTTTTAAAAAGGTTATTTTCTAAAAAATGAGCAGTGCCACGCCCATTAATTAGATATCCCCGAAAAGCTGGAGAAATTTCCTAATTTTGGCAAAAAATGTCATCAAAATCGGAGCAGTAGTTCCCAAGTTATGAGCCAAGCAAGTTCACCTTCATTCGCGTGGTCGTAATTTTGAAAATCATGTCTGCTACAAAAATATTAGCAAAATACCAGGCGCCCAGCATACCTCAGCAAGCAAATTTTGATTTTAGGAATTTTTTAAAATCGTATAACTTTTGAACGGCTGAACGGATTTTGTTCAAATTTTTTGTCAAAGATAGTAAATTACGTCAGCTTTCAAATGAAGTATAATATGTGGGCGTGGCATTAACAATTTAGTTAAAAAACACGTATTTTTAAAAAGGTTATTTCCTAAAAAATGAGCAGTGCCACGCCCATTAATTAGATATCCCCGAAAAGCTGGAGAAATTTCCTAATTTTGGCAAAAAATGTCATCAAAATCGGAGCAGTAGTTCCCAAGTTATGAGCCAAGCAAGTTCACCTTCATTCGCGTGGTCGTAATTTTGAAAATCATGTCTGCTACAAAAATATTAGCAAAATACCAGGCGCCCAGCATGCCTCAGCAAGCAAATTTTGATTTTAGAAATTTTTTAAAGTCGTATAACTTTTGAACGGCTGAACGGATTTTATTCAAATTTTTTGTCAAAGATAGTAAATTATGTCAGCCTTCAAATGAAGTATAATATGTGGGCGTGGCATTAACAATTTAGTTTAAAAACACGTATTTTTAAAAAGGTTATTTCCTAAAAAATGAGCAGTGCCACGCCCATTAATTAGATATCCCCGAAAAGCTGGAGAAATTTTTTAATTTTGGCAAAAATTTCATCAAAATCGGAGCAGTAGTTCCCAAGTTATGAGCCAAGCAAATTCACCTTCATTCGCGTGGTCGTAATTTTGAAAATTATGTCTGCTACAAAAATATTAGCAAAATACCAGGCGCCCAGCATACCTCAGCAAGCAAATTTTGATTTTAGAAATTTTTTAAAGTCGTATAACTTTTGAACGGCTGAACGGATTTTGTTCAAATTTTCTTTCAAAGATAGTAAATTACGTCAGCTTTCAAATGAAGTATAATATGTGGGCGTGGCATTAACAATTTAGTTAAAAAACACGTATTTTTAAAAAGATTATTTCCTAAAAAATGAGCAGTGCCACGCCCATTAATTAGATATCCACGAAAAGCTGGAGAAATTTCCTAATTTTGGCACAAAATTTCATCAAAATCGGAGCAGTAGTTCCCAAGTTATGAGCCAAGCAAATTCACCTTCATTCGCGTGGTCGTAATTTTGAAAATCATGTCTGCTACAAAAATATTAGCAAAATACCAGGCGCCCAGCATGCCTCAGCAAGCAAATTTTGATTTTAGGAATTTTTTAATGTCGTATAACTTTTGAACGGCTGAACGGATTTTGTTCAAATTTTTTGTCAAAGATAGTAAATTACGTCAGCCTTCAAATGAAGTATAATATGTGGGCGTGGCATTAACAATTTAGTTTAAAAACACGTATTTTTAAAAAGGTTATTTCCTAAAAAATGAGCAGTGCCACGCCCATTAATTAGATATCCACGAAAAGCTGGAGAAATTTCCTAATTTTGGCAAAAAATTTCATCAAAATCGGAGCAGTAGTTCCCAAGTTATGAGCCAAGCAAGTTCACCTTCATTCGCGTGGTCGTAATTTTGAAAATCATGTCTGCTACAAAAATATTAGCAAAATACCAGGCGCCCAGCATGCCTCAGCAAGCAAATTTTGATTTTAGGAATTTTTTAAAGTCGTATAACTTTTGAACGGCTGAACGGATTTTGTTCAAATTTTTTGTCAAAGATAGTAAATTACGTCAGCTTTCAAATGAAGTATAATATGTGGGCGTGGCATTAACAATTTAGTTAAAAAACACGTATTATTAAAAAGGTTATTTCTTAAAAAATGAGCAGTGCCACGCCCATTAATTAGATATCCCGAAAAGCTGGAGAAATTTCCTAATTTTGGCAAAAAATTTCATCAAAATCGGAGCAGTAGTTCCCAAGTTATGAGCCAAGCAAGTTCACCTTCATTCGCGTGGTCGTAATTTTGAAAATCATGTCTGCTACAAAAATATTAGCAAAATACCAGGCGCCCAGCATGCCTCAGCAAGCAAATTTTGATTTTAGGAATTTTTTAAAGTCGTATAACTTTTGAACGGCTGAACGGATTTTGTTCAAATTTTTTGTCAAAGATAGTAAATTACGTCAGCCTTCAAATGAAGTATAATATGTGGGCGTGGCATTAACAATTTAGTTAAAAAACACGTATTTTTAAAAAGGTTATTTCCTAAAAAATGAGCAGTGCCACGCCCATTAATTAGATATCCACGAAAAGCTGGAGAAATTTTTTAATTTTGGCAAAAAATTTCATCAAAATCGGAGCAGTAGTTCCCAAGTTATGAGCCAAGCAAATTCACCTTCATTCGCGTGGTCGTAATTTTGAAAATCATGTCTGCTACAAAAATATTAGCAAAATACCAGGCGCCCAGCATGCCTCAGCAAGCAAATTTTGATTTTAGGAATTTTTTAAAGTCGTATAACTTTTGAACGGCTGAACGGATTTTGTTCAAATTTTTTGTCAAAGATAGTAAATTACGTCAGCTTTCAAATGAAGTATAATATGTGGGCGCGGCATAAACAATTTAGTTAAAAAACACGTATTATTAAAAAGGTTATTTCCTAAAAAATGAGCAGTGCCACGCCCATTAATTAGATATCCCGAAAAGCTGGAGAAATTTCCTAATTTTGGCAAAAAATTTCATCAAAATCGGAGCAGTAGTTCCCAAGTTATGAGCCAAGCAAGTTCACCTTCATTCGCGTGGTCGTAATTTTGAAAATCATGTCTGCTACAAAAATATTAGCAAAATACCAGGCGCCCAGCATGCCTCAGCAAGCAAATTTTGATTTTAGGAATTTTTTAAAGTCGTATAACTTTTGAACGGCTGAACGGATTTTGTTCAAATTTTTTGTCAAAGATAGTAAATTACGTCAGCCTTCAAATGAAGTATAATATGTGGGCGTGGCATTAACAATTTAGTTTAAAAACACGTATTTTTAAAAAGGTTATTTCCTAAAAAATGAGCAGTGCCACGCCCATTAATTAGATATCCACGAAAAGCTGGAGAAATTTTTTAATTTTGGCAAAAAATTTCATCAAAATCGGAGCAGTAGTTCCCAAGTTATGAGCCAAGCAAATTCACCTTCATTCGCGTGGTCGTAATTTTGAAAATCATGTCTGCTACAAAAATATTAGCAAAATACCAGGCGCCCAGCATGCCTCAGCAAGCAAATTTTGATTTTAGGAATTTTTTAAAGTCGTATAACTTTTGAACGGCTGAACGGATTTTGTTCAAATTTTTTGTCAAAGATAGTAAATTACGTCAGCCTTCAAATGAAGTATAATATGTGGGCGTGGCATTAACAATTTAGTTTAAAAACACGTATTTTTAAAAAGGTTATTTCCTAAAAAATGAGCAGTGCCACGCCCATTAATTAGATATCCACGAAAAGCTGGAGAAATTTTTTAATTTTGGCAAAAAATTTCATCAAAATCGGAGCAGTAGTTCCCAAGTTATGAGCCAAGCAAGTTCACCTTCATTCGCGTGGTCGTAATTTTGAAAATCATGTCTGCTACAAAAATATTAGCAAAATACCAGGCGCCCAGCATGCCTCAGCAAGCAAATTTTGATTTTAGGAATTTTTTAAAGTCGTATAACTTTTGAACGGCTGAACGGATTTTGTTCAAATTTTTTGTCAAAGATAGTAAATTACGTCAGCTTTCAAATGAAGTATAATATGTGGGCGTGGCATTAACAATTTAGTTAAAAAACACGTATTATTAAAAAGGTTATTTCCTAAAAAATGAGCAGTGCCACGCCCATTAATTAGATATCCCGAAAAGCTGGAGAAATTTCCTAATTTTGGCAAAAAATTTCATCAAAATCGGAGCAGTAGTTCCCAAGTTATGAGCCAAGCAAGTTCACCTTCATTCGCGTGGTCGTAATTTTGAAAATCATGTCTGCTACAAAAATATTAGCAAAATACCAGGCGCCCAGCATGCCTCAGCAAGCAAATTTTGATTTTAGGAATTTTTTAAAGTCGTATAACTTTTGAACGGCTGAACGGATTTTGTTCAAATTTTTTGTCAAAGATAGTAAATTACGTCAGCCTTCAAATGAAGTATAATATGTGGGCGTGGCATTAACAATTTAGTTTAAAAACACGTATTTTTAAAAAGGTTATTTCCTAAAAAATGAGCAGTGCCACGCCCATTAATTAGATATCCACGAAAAGCTGGAGAAATTTTTTAATTTTGGCAAAAAATTTCATCAAAATCGGAGCAGTAGTTCCCAAGTTATGAGCCAAGCAAATTCACCTTCATTCGCGTGGTCGTAATTTTGAAAATCATGTCTGCTACAAAAATATTAGCAAAATACCAGGCGCCCAGCATGCCTCAGCAAGCAAATTTTGATTTTAGGAATTTTTTAAAGTCGTATAACTTTTGAACGGCTGAACGGATTTTGTTCAAATTTTTTGTCAAAGATAGTAAATTACGTCAGCTTTCAAATGAAGTATAATATGTGGGCGCGGCATAAACAATTTAGTTAAAAAACACGTATTATTAAAAAGGTTATTTCCTAAAAAATGAGCAGTGCCACGCCCATTAATTAGATATCCCGAAAAGCTGGAGAAATTTTTTAATTTTGGCAAAAAATTTCATCAAAATCGGAGCAGTAGTTCCCAAGTTATGAGCCAAGCAAGTTCACCTTCATTCGCGTGGTCGTAATTTTGAAAATCATGTCTGCTACAAAAATATTAGCAAAATACCAGGCGCCCAGCATGCCTCAGCAAGCAAATTTTGATTTTAGGAATTTTTTAAAGTCGTATAACTTTTGAACGGCTGAACGGATTTTATTCAAATTTTTTGTCAAAGATAGTAAATTACGTCAGCTTTCAAATGAAGTATAATATGTGGGCGTGGCATTAACAATTTAGTTAAAAACACGTATTTCTAAAAAGGTTATTTCCTAAAAAATGAGCAGTGCCACGCCCATTAATTAGATATCCCCGAAAATCTGGAGAAATTTCCTAATTTTGGCAAAAAATTTCATCAAAATCGGAGCAGTAGTTCCCAAGTTATGAGCCATGCAAGTTCACCTTCATTCGCGTGGTCGTAATTTTGAAAATCATGTCTGCTACAAAAATATTAGCAAAATACCAGGCGCCCAGCATGCCTCAGCAAGCAAATTTTGATTTTAGGAATTTTTTAAAGTCGTATAACTTTTGAACGGCTGAACGGATTTTGTTCAAATTTTTTGTCAAAGATAGTAAATTACGTCAGCCTTCAAATGAAGTATAATATGTGGGCGTGGCATTAACAATTTAGTTTAAAAACACGTATTTTTAAAAAGGTTATTTCCTAAAAAATGAGCAGTGCCACGCCCATTAATTAGATATCCCCGAAAAGCTGGAGAAATTTTTTAATTTTGGCAAAAAATTTCATCAAAATCGGAGCAGTAGTTCCCAAGTTATGAGCCAAGCAAATTCACCTTCATTCGCGTGGTCGTAATTTTGAAAATTATGTCTGCTACAAAAATATTAGCAAAATACCAGGCGCCCAGCATACCTCAGCAAGCAAATTTTGATTTTAGAAATTTTTTAAAGTCGTATAACTTTTGAACGGCTGAACGGATTTTGTTCAAATTTTTTTTCAAAGATAGTAAATTACGTCAGCTTTCAAAGGAAGTATAATATGTGGGCGTGGCATTAACAATTTAGTTAAAAAACACGTATTTTTAAAAAGGTTATTTCCTAAAAAATGAGCAGTGCCACGCCCATTAATTAGATATCCCCGAAAAGCTGGAGAAATTTCCTAATTTTGGCAAAAAATGTCATCAAAATCGGAGCAGTAGTTCCCAAGTTATGAGCCAAGCAAGTTCACCTTCATTCGCGTGGTCGTAATTTTGAAAATCATGTCTGCTACAAAAATATTAGCAAAATACCAGGCGCCCAGCATACCTCAGCAAGCAAATTTTGATTTTAGGAATTTTTTAAAATCGTATAACTTTTGAACGGCTGAACGGATTTTGTTCAAATTTTTTGTCAAAGATAGTAAATTACGTCAGCTTTCAAATGAAGTATAATATGTGGGCGTGGCATTAACAATTTAGTTAAAAAACACGTATTTTTAAAAAGGTTATTTCCTAAAAAATGAGCAGTGCCACGCCCATTAATTAGATATCCACGAAAAGCTGGAGAAATTTCCTAATTTTGGCACAAAATTTCATCAAAATCGGAGCAGTAGTTCCCAAGTTATGAGCCAAGCAAATTCACCTTCATTCGCGTGGTCGTAATTTTGAAAATCATGTCTGCTACAAAAATATTAGCAAAATACCAGGCGCCCAGCATGCCTCAGCAAGCAAATTTTGATTTTAGGAATTTTTTAATGTCGTATAACTTTTGAACGGCTGAACGGATTTTGTTCAAATTTTTTGTCAAAGATAGTAAATTACGTCAGCCTTCAAATGAAGTATAATATGTGGGCGTGGCATTAACAATTTAGTTTAAAAACACGTATTTTTAAAAAGGTTATTTCCTAAAAAATGAGCAGTGCCACGCCCATTAATTAGATATCCACGAAAAGCTGGAGAAATTTCCTAATTTTGGCAAAAAATTTCATCAAAATCGGAGCAGTAGTTCCCAAGTTATGAGCCAAGCAAGTTCACCTTCATTCGCGTGGTCGTAATTTTGAAAATCATGTCTGCTACAAAAATATTAGCAAAATACCAGGCGCCCAGCATGCCTCAGCAAGCAAATTTTGATTTTAGGAATTTTTTAAAGTCGTATAACTTTTGAACGGCTGAACGGATTTTGTTCAAATTTTTTGTCAAAGATAGTAAATTACGTCAGCTTTCAAATGAAGTATAATATGTGGGCGTGGCATTAACAATTTAGTTAAAAAACACGTATTATTAAAAAGGTTATTTCTTAAAAAATGAGCAGTGCCACGCCCATTAATTAGATATCCCGAAAAGCTGGAGAAATTTCCTAATTTTGGCAAAAAATTTCATCAAAATCGGAGCAGTAGTTCCCAAGTTATGAGCCAAGCAAGTTCACCTTCATTCGCGTGGTCGTAATTTTGAAAATCATGTCTGCTACAAAAATATTAGCAAAATACCAGGCGCCCAGCATGCCTCAGCAAGCAAATTTTGATTTTAGGAATTTTTTAAAGTCGTATAACTTTTGAACGGCTGAACGGATTTTGTTCAAATTTTTTGTCAAAGATAGTAAATTACGTCAGCCTTCAAATGAAGTATAATATGTGGGCGTGGCATTAACAATTTAGTTAAAAAACACGTATTTTTAAAAAGGTTATTTCCTAAAAAATGAGCAGTGCCACGCCCATTAATTAGATATCCACGAAAAGCTGGAGAAATTTTTTAATTTTGGCAAAAAATTTCATCAAAATCGGAGCAGTAGTTCCCAAGTTATGAGCCAAGCAAATTCACCTTCATTCGCGTGGTCGTAATTTTGAAAATCATGTCTGCTACAAAAATATTAGCAAAATACCAGGCGCCCAGCATGCCTCAGCAAGCAAATTTTGATTTTAGGAATTTTTTAAAGTCGTATAACTTTTGAACGGCTGAACGGATTTTGTTCAAATTTTTTGTCAAAGATAGTAAATTACGTCAGCTTTCAAATGAAGTATAATATGTGGGCGCGGCATAAACAATTTAGTTAAAAAACACGTATTATTAAAAAGGTTATTTCCTAAAAAATGAGCAGTGCCACGCCCATTAATTAGATATCCCGAAAAGCTGGAGAAATTTCCTAATTTTGGCAAAAAATTTCATCAAAATCGGAGCAGTAGTTCCCAAGTTATGAGCCAAGCAAGTTCACCTTCATTCGCGTGGTCGTAATTTTGAAAATCATGTCTGCTACAAAAATATTAGCAAAATACCAGGCGCCCAGCATGCCTCAGCAAGCAAATTTTGATTTTAGGAATTTTTTAAAGTCGTATAACTTTTGAACGGCTGAACGGATTTTGTTCAAATTTTTTGTCAAAGATAGTAAATTACGTCAGCCTTCAAATGAAGTATAATATGTGGGCGTGGCATTAACAATTTAGTTAAAAAACACGTATTTTTAAAAAGGTTATTTCCTAAAAAATGAGCAGTGCCACGCCCATTAATTAGATATCCACGAAAAGCTGGAGAAATTTTTTAATTTTGGCAAAAAATTTCATCAAAATCGGAGCAGTAGTTCCCAAGTTATGAGCCAAGCAAATTCACCTTCATTCGCGTGGTCGTAATTTTGAAAATCATGTCTGCTACAAAAATATTAGCAAAATACCAGGCGCCCAGCATGCCTCAGCAAGCAAATTTTGATTTTAGGAATTTTTTAAAGTCGTATAACTTTTGAACGGCTGAACGGATTTTGTTCAAATTTTTTGTCAAAGATAGTAAATTACGTCAGCTTTCAAATGAAGTATAATATGTGGGCGCGGCATAAACAATTTAGTTAAAAAACACGTATTATTAAAAAGGTTATTTCCTAAAAAATGAGCAGTGCCACGCCCATTAATTAGATATCCCGAAAAGCTGGAGAAATTTCCTAATTTTGGCAAAAAATTTCATCAAAATCGGAGCAGTAGTTCCCAAGTTATGAGCCAAGCAAGTTCACCTTCATTCGCGTGGTCGTAATTTTGAAAATCATGTCTGCTACAAAAATATTAGCAAAATACCAGGCGCCCAGCATGCCTCAGCAAGCAAATTTTGATTTTAGGAATTTTTTAAAGTCGTATAACTTTTGAACGGCTGAACGGATTTTGTTCAAATTTTTTGTCAAAGATAGTAAATTACGTCAGCCTTCAAATGAAGTATAATATGTGGGCGTGGCATTAACAATTTAGTTTAAAAACACGTATTTTTAAAAAGGTTATTTCCTAAAAAATGAGCAGTGCCACGCCCATTAATTAGATATCCACGAAAAGCTGGAGAAATTTTTTAATTTTGGCAAAAAATTTCATCAAAATCGGAGCAGTAGTTCCCAAGTTATGAGCCAAGCAAATTCACCTTCATTCGCGTGGTCGTAATTTTGAAAATCATGTCTGCTACAAAAATATTAGCAAAATACCAGGCGCCCAGCATGCCTCAGCAAGCAAATTTTGATTTTAGGAATTTTTTAAAGTCGTATAACTTTTGAACGGCTGAACGGATTTTGTTCAAATTTTTTGTCAAAGATAGTAAATTACGTCAGCCTTCAAATGAAGTATAATATGTGGGCGTGGCATTAACAATTTAGTTTAAAAACACGTATTTTTAAAAAGGTTATTTCCTAAAAAATGAGCAGTGCCACGCCCATTAATTAGATATCCACGAAAAGCTGGAGAAATTTTTTAATTTTGGCAAAAAATTTCATCAAAATCGGAGCAGTAGTTCCCAAGTTATGAGCCAAGCAAGTTCACCTTCATTCGCGTGGTCGTAATTTTGAAAATCATGTCTGCTACAAAAATATTAGCAAAATACCAGGCGCCCAGCATGCCTCAGCAAGCAAATTTTGATTTTAGGAATTTTTTAAAGTCGTATAACTTTTGAACGGCTGAACGGATTTTGTTCAAATTTTTTGTCAAAGATAGTAAATTACGTCAGCTTTCAAATGAAGTATAATATGTGGGCGTGGCATTAACAATTTAGTTAAAAAACACGTATTATTAAAAAGGTTATTTCCTAAAAAATGAGCAGTGCCACGCCCATTAATTAGATATCCCGAAAAGCTGGAGAAATTTCCTAATTTTGGCAAAAAATTTCATCAAAATCGGAGCAGTAGTTCCCAAGTTATGAGCCAAGCAAGTTCACCTTCATTCGCGTGGTCGTAATTTTGAAAATCATGTCTGCTACAAAAATATTAGCAAAATACCAGGCGCCCAGCATGCCTCAGCAAGCAAATTTTGATTTTAGGAATTTTTTAAAGTCGTATAACTTTTGAACGGCTGAACGGATTTTGTTCAAATTTTTTGTCAAAGATAGTAAATTACGTCAGCCTTCAAATGAAGTATAATATGTGGGCGTGGCATTAACAATTTAGTTTAAAAACACGTATTTTTAAAAAGGTTATTTCCTAAAAAATGAGCAGTGCCACGCCCATTAATTAGATATCCACGAAAAGCTGGAGAAATTTTTTAATTTTGGCAAAAAATTTCATCAAAATCGGAGCAGTAGTTCCCAAGTTATGAGCCAAGCAAATTCACCTTCATTCGCGTGGTCGTAATTTTGAAAATCATGTCTGCTACAAAAATATTAGCAAAATACCAGGCGCCCAGCATGCCTCAGCAAGCAAATTTTGATTTTAGGAATTTTTTAAAGTCGTATAACTTTTGAACGGCTGAACGGATTTTGTTCAAATTTTTTGTCAAAGATAGTAAATTACGTCAGCTTTCAAATGAAGTATAATATGTGGGCGCGGCATAAACAATTTAGTTAAAAAACACGTATTATTAAAAAGGTTATTTCCTAAAAAATGAGCAGTGCCACGCCCATTAATTAGATATCCCGAAAAGCTGGAGAAATTTTTTAATTTTGGCAAAAAATTTCATCAAAATCGGAGCAGTAGTTCCCAAGTTATGAGCCAAGCAAGTTCACCTTCATTCGCGTGGTCGTAATTTTGAAAATCATGTCTGCTACAAAAATATTAGCAAAATACCAGGCGCCCAGCATGCCTCAGCAAGCAAATTTTGATTTTAGGAATTTTTTAAAGTCGTATAACTTTTGAACGGCTGAACGGATTTTATTCAAATTTTTTGTCAAAGATAGTAAATTACGTCAGCTTTCAAATGAAGTATAATATGTGGGCGTGGCATTAACAATTTAGTTAAAAACACGTATTTCTAAAAAGGTTATTTCCTAAAAAATGAGCAGTGCCACGCCCATTAATTAGATATCCCCGAAAATCTGGAGAAATTTCCTAATTTTGGCAAAAAATTTCATCAAAATCGGAGCAGTAGTTCCCAAGTTATGAGCCATGCAAGTTCACCTTCATTCGCGTGGTCGTAATTTTGAAAATCATGTCTGCTACAAAAATATTAGCAAAATACCAGGCGCCCAGCATGCCTCAGCAAGCAAATTTTGATTTTAGGAATTTTTTAAAGTCGTATAACTTTTGAACGGCTGAACGGATTTTGTTCAAATTTTTTGTCAAAGATAGTAAATTACGTCAGCCTTCAAATGAAGTATAATATGTGGGCGTGGCATTAACAATTTAGTTTAAAAACACGTATTTTTAAAAAGGTTATTTCCTAAAAAATGAGCAGTGCCACGCCCATTAATTAGATATCCCCGAAAAGCTGGAGAAATTTTTTAATTTTGGCAAAAAATTTCATCAAAATCGGAGCAGTAGTTCCCAAGTTATGAGCCAAGCAAATTCACCTTCATTCGCGTGGTCGTAATTTTGAAAATTATGTCTGCTACAAAAATATTAGCAAAATACCAGGCGCCCAGCATACCTCAGCAAGCAAATTTTGATTTTAGAAATTTTTTAAAGTCGTATAACTTTTGAACGGCTGAACGGATTTTGTTCAAATTTTTTTTCAAAGATAGTAAATTACGTCAGCTTTCAAAGGAAGTATAATATGTGGGCGTGGCATTAACAATTTAGTTAAAAAACACGTATTTTTAAAAAGGTTATTTCCTAAAAAATGAGCAGTGCCACGCCCATTAATTAGATATCCCCGAAAATCTGGAGAAATTTCCTAATTTTGGCAAAAAATTTCATCAAAATCGGAGCAGTAGTTCCCAAGTTATGAGCCATGCAAGTTCACCTTCATTCGCGTGGTCGTAATTTTGAAAATCATGTCTGCTACAAAAATATTAGCAAAATACCAGGCGCCCAGCATGCCTCAGCAAGCAAATTTTGATTTTAGGAATTTTTTAAAGTCGTATAACTTTTGAACGGCTGAACGGATTTTGTTCAAATTTTTTGTCAAAGATAGTAAATTATGTCAGCTTTCAAATGAAGTATAATATGTGGGCGTGGCATTAACAATTTAGTTAAAAAACACGTATTTTTAAAAAGGTTATTTCCTAAAAAATGAGCAGTGCCACGCCCATTAATTAGATATCCCCGAAAAGCTGGAGAAATTTTTTAATTTTGGCAAAAAATTTCATCAAAATCGGAGCAGTAGTTCCCAAGTTATGAGCCAAGCAAATTCACCTTCATTCGCGTGGTCGTAATTTTGAAAATTATGTCTGCTACAAAAATATTAGCAAAATACCAGGCGCCCAGCATACCTCAGCAAGCAAATTTTGATTTTAGAAATTTTTTAAAGTCGTATAACTTTTGAACGGCTGAACGGATTTTGTTCAAATTTTTTTTCAAAGATAGTAAATTACGTCAGCTTTCAAAGGAAGTATAATATGTGGGCGTGGCATTAACAATTTAGTTAAAAAACACGTATTTTTAAAAAGGTTATTTCCTAAAAAATGAGCAGTGCCACGCCCATTAATTAGATATCCCCGAAAAGCTGGAGAAATTTCCTAATTTTGGCAAAAAATGTCATCAAAATCGGAGCAGTAGTTCCCAAGTTATGAGCCAAGCAAGTTCACCTTCATTCGCGTGGTCGTAATTTTGAAAATCATGTCTGCTACAAAAATATTAGCAAAATACCAGGCGCCCAGCATACCTCAGCAAGCAAATTTTGATTTTAGGAATTTTTTAAAGTCGTATAACTTTTGAACGGCTGAACGGATTTTGTTCAAATATTTTGTCAAAGATAGTAAATTACGTCAGCCTTCAAATGAAGTATAATATGTGGGCGTGGCATTAACAATTTAGTTAAAAAACACGTATTTTTAAAAAGGTTATTTCCTAAAAAATGAGCAGTGCCACGCCCATTAATTAGATATCCCCGAAAAGCTGGAGAAATTTCCTAATTTTGGCAACAAATGTCATCAAAATCGGAGCAGTAGTTCCCAAGTTATGAGCCAAGCAAGTTCACCTTCATTCGCGTGGTCGTAATTTTGAAAATCATGTCTGCTACAAAAATATTAGCAAAATACCAGGCGCCGTCGCCTGGTCGTATAACTTTTGAACGGCTGAACGGATTTTGTTCAAATTTTTTGTCAAAGATAGTAAATTACGTCAGCCTTCAAATGAAGTATAATATGTGGGCGTGGCATTAACAATTTAGTTAAAAAACACGTATTTTTAAAAAGGTTATTTCCTAAAAAATGAGCAGTGCCACGCCCATTAATTAGATATCCCCGAAAAACTGGAGAAATTTCCTAATTTTGGCAAAAAATTTCATCAAAATCGGAGCAGTAGTTCCCAAGTTATGAGCCAAGCAAGTTCACCTTCATTCGCGTGGTCGTAATTTTGAAAATCATGTCTGCTACAAAAATATTAGCAAAATACCAGGCGCCCAGCATGCCTCAGCAAGCAAATTTTGATTTTAGAAATTTTTTAAAGTCGTATAACTTTTGAACGGCTGAACGGATTTTATTCAAGTTTTTTGTCAAAGATAGTAAATTACGTCAGCTTTCAAATGAAGTATAATATGTGGGCGTGGCATTAACAATTTAGTTAAAAAACACGTATTTTTAAAAAGGTTATTATTATTTCCTAAAAATTTCCTAATTTTGACAAAAAATTTCATCAAAATCGGAGCAGTAGTTCCCAAGTTATGAGCCAAACAAATTCACCTTCATTCGCGTGGTCGTAATTTTGAAAATCATGTCTGCTACAAAAATATTAGCAAAATACCAGGCGCCCAGCATGCCTCAGCAAGCAAATTTTGATTTTAGAAATTTTTTCAAGTCGTATAACTTTTGAACGGCTGAACGGATTTTGTTCAAATTTTTTGTCAAAGATAGTAAATTACGTCAGCCTTCAAATGAAGTATAATATGTGGGCGTGGCATTAACAATTTAGTTAAAAAACACGTATTTTTAAAAAGGTTATTTCCTAAAAAATGAGCAGTGCCACGCCCATTAATTAGATATCCCCGAAAAGCTGGAGAAATTTCCTAATTTTGGCAAAAAATGTCATCAAAATCGGAGCAGTAGTTCCCAAGTTATGAGCCAAGCAAGTTCACCTTCATTCGCGTGGTCGTAATTTTGAAAATCATGTCTGCTACAAAAATATTAGCAAAATACCAGGCGCCCAGCATACCTCAGCAAGCAAATTTTGATTTTAGGAATTTTTTAAAATCGTATAACTTTTGAACGGCTGAACGGATTTTGTTCAAATTTTTTGTCAAAGATAGTAAATTACGTCAGCTTTCAAATGAAGTATAATATGTGGGCGTGGCATTAACAATTTAGTTAAAAAACACGTATTTTTAAAAAGGTTATTTCCTAAAAAATGAGCAGTGCCACGCCCATTAATTAGATATCCCCGAAAAGCTGGAGAAATTTCCTAATTTTGGCAAAAAATGTCATCAAAATCGGAGCAGTAGTTCCCAAGTTATGAGCCATGCAAGTTCACCTTCATTCGCGTGGTCGTAATTTTGAAAATCATGTCTGCTACAAAAATATTAGCAAAATACCAGGCGCCCAGCATGCCTCAGCAAGCAAATTTTGATTTTAGGAATTTTTTAAAGTCGTATAACTTTTGAACGGCTGAACGGATTTTGTTCAAATTTTTTGTCAAAGATAGTAAATTACGTCAGCCTTCAAATGAAGTATAATATGTGGGCGTGGCATTAACAATTTAGTTAAAAAACACGTATTTTTAAAAAGGTTATTTCCTAAAAAATGAGCAGTGCCATGCCCATTAATTAGATATCCCCGAAAAGCTGGAGAAATTTCCTAATTTTGGCAAAAAATTTCATCAAAATCGGAGCAGTAGTTCCCAAGTTATGAGCCATGCAAGTTCACCTTCATTCGCGTGGTCGTAATTTTGAAAATCATGTCTGCTACAAAAATATTAGCAAAATACCAGGCGCCCAGCATGCCTCAGCAAGCAAATTTTGATTTTAGGAATTTTTTAAAGTCGTATAACTTTTGAACGGCTGAACGGATTTTGTTCAAATTTTTTTTCAAAGATAGTAAATTACGTCAGCTTTCAAAGGAAGTATAATATGTGGGCGTGGCATTAACAATTTAGTTAAAAAACACGTATTTTTAAAAAGGTTATTTCCTAAAAAATGAGCAGTGCCACGCCCATTAATTAGATATCCCCGAAAATCTGGAGAAATTTCCTAATTTTGGCAAAAAATTTCATCAAAATCGGAGCAGTAGTTCCCAAGTTATGAGCCATGCAAGTTCACCTTCATTCGCGTGGTCGTAATTTTGAAAATCATGTCTGCTACAAAAATATTAGCAAAATACCAGGCGCCCAGCATGCCTCAGCAAGCAAATTTTGATTTTAGGAATTTTTTAAAGTCGTATAACTTTTGAACGGCTGAACGGATTTTGTTCAAATTTTTTGTCAAAGATAGTAAATTACGTCAGCCTTCAAATGAAGTATAATATGTGGGCGTGGCATTAACAATTTAGTTAAAAAACACGTATTTTTAAAAAGGTTATTTCCTAAAAAATGAGCAGTGCCATGCCCATTAATTAGATATCCCCGAAAAGCTGGAGAAATTTCCTAATTTTGGCAAAAAATTTCATCAAAATCGGAGCAGTAGTTCCCAAGTTATGAGCCATGCAAGTTCACCTTCATTCGCGTGGTCGTAATTTTGAAAATCATGTCTGCTACAAAAATATTAGCAAAATACCAGGCGCCCAGCATGCCTCAGCAAGCAAATTTTGATTTTAGGAATTTTTTAAAGTCGTATAACTTTTGAACGGCTGAACGGATTTTGTTCAAATTTTTTTTCAAAGATAGTAAATTACGTCAGCTTTCAAAGGAAGTATAATATGTGGGCGTGGCATTAACAATTTAGTTAAAAAACACGTATTTTTAAAAAGGTTATTTCCTAAAAAATGAGCAGTGCCACGCCCATTAATTAGATATCCCCGAAAATCTGGAGAAATTTCCTAATTTTGGCAAAAAATTTCATCAAAATCGGAGCAGTAGTTCCCAAGTTATGAGCCATGCAAGTTCACCTTCATTCGCGTGGTCGTAATTTTGAAAATCATGTCTGCTACAAAAATATTAGCAAAATACCAGGCGCCCAGCATGCCTCAGCAAGCAAATTTTGATTTTAGGAATTTTTTAAAGTCGTATAACTTTTGAACGGCTGAACGGATTTTGTTCAAATTTTTTGTCAAAGATAGTAAATTACGTCAGCCTTCAAATGAAGTATAATATGTGGGCGTGGCATTAACAATTTAGTTTAAAAACACGTATTTTTAAAAAGGTTATTTCCTAAAAAATGAGCAGTGCCACGCCCATTAATTAGATATCCCCGAAAAGCTGGAGAAATTTTTTAATTTTGGCAAAAAATTTCATCAAAATCGGAGCAGTAGTTCCCAAGTTATAAGCCAAGCAAATTCACCTTCATTCGCGTGGTCGTAATTTTGAAAATTATGTCTGCTACAAAAATATTAGCAAAATACCAGGCGCCCAGCATACCTCAGCAAGCAAATTTTGATTTTAGAAATTTTTTAAAGTCGTATAACTTTTGAACGGCTGAACGGATTTTGTTCAAATTTTTTTTCAAAGATAGTAAATTACGTCAGCTTTCAAAGGAAGTATAATATGTGGGCGTGGCATTAACAATTTAGTTAAAAAACACGTATTTTTAAAAAGGTTATTTCCTAAAAAATGAGCAGTGCCACGCCCATTAATTAGATATCCCCGAAAATCTGGAGAAATTTCCTAATTTTGGCAAAAAATTTCATCAAAATCGGAGCAGTAGTTCCCAAGTTATGAGCCATGCAAGTTCACCTTCATTCGCGTGGTCGTAATTTTGAAAATCATGTCTGCTACAAAAATATTAGCAAAATACCAGGCGCCCAGCATGCCTCAGCAAGCAAATTTTGATTTTAGGAATTTTTTAAAGTCGTATAACTTTTGAACGGCTGAACGGATTTTGTTCAAATTTTTTGTCAAAGATAGTAAATTACGTCAGCCTTCAAATGAAGTATAATATGTGGGCGTGGCATTAACAATTTAGTTTAAAAACACGTATTTTTAAAAAGGTTATTTCCTAAAAAATGAGCAGTGCCACGCCCATTAATTAGATATCCCCGAAAAGCTGGAGAAATTTTTTAATTTTGGCAAAAAATTTCATCAAAATCGGAGCAGTAGTTCCCAAGTTATGAGCCAAGCAAATTCACCTTCATTCGCGTGGTCGTAATTTTGAAAATTATGTCTGCTACAAAAATATTAGCAAAATACCAGGCGCCCAGCATACCTCAGCAAGCAAATTTTGATTTTAGAAATTTTTTAAAGTCGTATAACTTTTGAACGGCTGAACGGATTTTGTTCAAATTTTTTTTCAAAGATAGTAAATTACGTCAGCTTTCAAAGGAAGTATAATATGTGGGCGTGGCATTAACAATTTAGTTAAAAAACACGTATTTTTAAAAAGGTTATTTCCTAAAAAATGAGCAGTGCCACGCCCATTAATTAGATATCCCCGAAAATCTGGAGAAATTTCCTAATTTTGGCAAAAAATTTCATCAAAATCGGAGCAGTAGTTCCCAAGTTATGAGCCATGCAAGTTCACCTTCATTCGCGTGGTCGTAATTTTGAAAATCATGTCTGCTACAAAAATATTAGCAAAATACCAGGCGCCCAGCATGCCTCAGCAAGCAAATTTTGATTTTAGGAATTTTTTAAAGTCGTATAACTTTTGAACGGCTGAACGGATTTTGTTCAAATTTTTTGTCAAAGATAGTAAATTATGTCAGCTTTCAAATGAAGTATAATATGTGGGCGTGGCATTAACAATTTAGTTAAAAAACACGTATTTTTAAAAAGGTTATTTCCTAAAAAATGAGCAGTGCCACGCCCATTAATTAGATATCCCCGAAAAGCTGGAGAAATTTTTTAATTTTGGCAAAAAATTTCATCAAAATCGGAGCAGTAGTTCCCAAGTTATGAGCCAAGCAAATTCACCTTCATTCGCGTGGTCGTAATTTTGAAAATTATGTCTGCTACAAAAATATTAGCAAAATACCAGGCGCCCAGCATACCTCAGCAAGCAAATTTTGATTTTAGAAATTTTTCAAAGTCGTATAACTTTTGAACGGCTGAACGGATTTTGTTCAAATTTTTTTTCAAAGATAGTAAATTACGTCAGCTTTCAAAGGAAGTATAATATGTGGGCGTGGCATTAACAATTTAGTTAAAAAACACGTATTTTTAAAAAGGTTATTTCCTAAAAAATGAGCAGTGCCACGCCCATTAATTAGATATCCCCGAAAAGCTGGAGAAATTTTTTAATTTTGGCAAAAAATTTCATCAAAATCGGAGCAGTAGTTCCCAAGTTATGAGCCAAGCAAATTCACCTTCATTCGCGTGGTCGTAATTTTGAAAATTATGTCTGCTACAAAAATATTAGCAAAATACCAGGCGCCCAGCATACCTCAGCAAGCAAATTTTGATTTTAGAAATTTTTTAAAGTCATATAACTTTTGAACGGCTGAACGGATTTTGTTCAAATTTTTTTTCAAAGATAGTAAATTACGTCAGCTTTCAAAGGAAGTATAATATGTGGGCGTGGCATTAACAATTTAGTTAAAAAACACGTATTTTTAAAAAGGTTATTTCCTAAAAAATGAGCAGTGCCACGCCCATTAATTAGATATCCCCGAAAATCTGGAGAAATTTCCTAATTTTGGCAAAAAATTTCATCAAAATCGGAGCAGTAGTTCCCAAGTTATGAGCCATGCAAGTTCACCTTCATTCGCGTGGTCGTAATTTTGAAAATCATGTCTGCTACAAAAATATTAGCAAAATACCAGGCGCCCAGCATGCCTCAGCAAGCAAATTTTGATTTTAGGAATTTTTTAAAGTCGTATAACTTTTGAACGGCTGAACGGATTTTGTTCAAATTTTTTGTCAAAGATAGTAAATTATGTCAGCTTTCAAATGAAGTATAATATGTGGGCGTGGCATTAACAATTTAGTTAAAAAACACGTATTTTTAAAAAGGTTATTTCCTAAAAAATGAGCAGTGCCACGCCCATTAATTAGATATCCCCGAAAAGCTGGAGAAATTTTTTAATTTTGGCAAAAAATTTCATCAAAATCGGAGCAGTAGTTCCAAAGTTATGAGCCAAGCAAATTCACCTTCATTCGCGTGGTCGTAATTTTGAAAATCATGTCTGCTACAAAAATATTAGCAAAATACCAGGCGCCCAGCATGCCTCAGCAAGCAAATTTTGATTTTAGAAATTATTTAAAGTGGTATAACTTTTGAACGGCTGAACGGATTTTGTTCAAATTTTTTGTCAAAGATAGTAAATTACGTCAGCCTTCAAATGAAGTATAATATGTGGGCGTGGCATTAACAATTTAGTTTAAAAACACGTATTTTTAAAAAGGTTATTTCCTAAAAAATGAGCAGTGCCACGCCCATTAATTAGATATCCCCGAAAAGCTGGCGAAATTTTTTAATTTTGGCAAAAAATTTCATCAAAATCGGAGCAGTAGTTCCCAAGTTATGAGCCAAGCAAATTCACCTTCATTCGCGTGGTCGTAATTTTGAAAATTATGTCTGCTACAAAAATATTAGCAAAATACCAGGCGCCCAGCATACCTCAGCAAGCAAATTTTGATTTTAGAAATTTTTTAAAGTCGTATAACTTTTGAACGGCTGAACGGATTTTGTTCAAATTTTTTTTCAAAGATAGTAAATTACGTCAGCTTTCAAATGAAGTATAATATGTGGGCGTGGCATTAACAATTTAGTTAAAAAACACGTATTTTTAAAAAGATTATTTCCTAAAAAATGAGCAGTGCCACGCCCATTAATTAGATATCCACGAAAAGCTGGAGAAATTTCCTAATTTTGGCAAAAAATTTCATCAAAATCGGAGCAGTAGTTCCCAAGTTATGAGCCAAGCAAGTTCACCTTCATTCGCGTGGTCGTAATTTTGAAAATCATGTCTGCTACAAAAATATTAGCAAAATACCAGGCGCCCAGCATGCCTCAGCAAGCAAATTTTGATTTTAGGAATTTTTTAAAGTCGTATAACTTTTGAACGGCTGAACGGATTTTGTTCAAATTTTTTGTCAAAGATAGTAAATTATGTCAGCTTTCAAATGAAGTATAATATGTGGGCGTGGCATTAACAATTTAGTTAAAAAACACGTATTTTTAAAAAGGTTATTTCCTAAAAAATGAGCAGTGCTATGCCCATTAATTAGATATCCCCGAAAAGCTGGAGAAATTTTTTAATTTTGGCAAAAAATTTCATCAAAATCGCAGCAGTAGTTCCCAAGTTATGAGCCAAGCAAGTTCACCTTCATTCGCGTGGTCGTAATTTTGAAAATCATGTCTGCTACAAAAATATTAGCAAAATACCAGGCGCCCAGCATGCCTCAGCAAGCAAATTTTGATTTTAGGAATTTTTTAAAGTCGTATAACTTTTGAACGGCTGAACGGATTTTGTTCAAATTTTTTGTCAAAGATAGTAAATTACGTCAGCTTTCAAATGAAGTATAATATGTGGGCGTGGCATTAACAATTTAGTTAAAAAACACGTATTTTTAAAAAGGTTATTTTCTAAAAAATGAGCAGTGCTATGCCCATTAATTAGATATCCCCGAAAAGCTGGAGAAATTTTTTAATTTTGGCAAAAAATTTCATCAAAATCGCAGCAGTAGTTCCCAAGTTATGAGCCAAGCAAGTTCACCTTCATTCGCGTGGTCGTAATTTTGAAAATCATGTCTGCTACAAAAATATTAGCAAAATACCAGGCGCCCAGCATGCCTCAGCAAGCAAATTTTGATTTTAGGAATTTTTTAAAGTCGTATAACTTTTGAACGGCTGAACGGATTTTGTTCAAATTTTTTGTCAAAGATAGTAAATTATGTCAGCTTTCAAATGAAGTATAATATGTGGGCGTGGCATTAACAATTTAGTTAAAAAACACGTATTTTTAAAAAGGTTATTTCCTAAAAAATGAGCAGTGCTATGCCCATTAATTAGATATCCCCGAAAAGCTGGAGAAATTTTTTAATTTTGGCAAAAAATTTCATCAAAATCGCAGCAGTAGTTCCCAAGTTATGAGCCAAGCAAGTTCACCTTCATTCGCGTGGTCGTAATTTTGAAAATCATGTCTGCTACAAAAATATTAGCAAAATACCAGGCGCCCAGCATGCCTCAGCAAGCAAATTTTGATTTTAGGAATTTTTTAAAGTCGTATAACTTTTGAACGGCTGAACGGATTTTGTTCAAATTTTTTTTCAAAGATAGTAAATTACGTCAGCTTTCAAATGAAGTATAATATGTGGGCGTGGCATTAACAATTTAGTTAAAAAACACGTATTTTTAAAAAGGTTATTTCCTAAAAAATGAGCAGTGCCATGCCCATTAATTAGATATCCACGAAAAGCTGGAGAAATTTCCTAATTTTGGCAAAAAATTTCATCAAAATCGGAGCAGTAGTTCCCAAGTTATGAGCCAAGCAAATTAACCTTCATTCGCGTGGTCGTAATTTTGAAAATCATGTCTGCTACAAAAATATTAGCAAAATACCAGGCGCCCAGCATGCCTCAGCAAGCAAATTTTGATTTTAGGAATTTTTTAAAGTCGTATAACTTTTGAACGGCTGAACGGATTTTGTTCAAATTTTTTTTCAAAGATAGTAAATTACGTCAGCTTTCAAATGAAGTATAATATGTGGGCGTGGCATTAACAATTTAGTTAAAAAACACGTATTTTTAAAAAGGTTATTTCCTAAAAAATGAGCAGTGCCACGCCCATTAATTAGATATCCCGAAAAGCTGGAGAAATTTCCTAATTTTGGCGAAAAATTTCATCAAAATCGGAGCAGTAGTTCCCAAGTTATGAGCCAAGCAAGTTCACCTTCATTCGCGTGGTCGTAATTTTGAAAATCATGTCTGCTACAAAAATATTAGCAAAATACCAGGCGCCCAGCATGCCTCAGCAAGCAAATTTTGATTTTAGGAATTTTTTAAAGTCGTATAACTTTTGAACGGCTGAACGGATTTTGTTCAAATTTTTTGTCAAAGATAGTAAATTACGTCAGCCTTCAAATGAAGTATAATATGTGGGCGTGGCATTAACAATTTAGTTTAAAAACACGTATTTTTAAAAAGGTTATTTCCTAAAAAATGAGCAGTGCCACGCCCATTAATTAGATATCCCCGAAAAGCTGGAGAAATTTTTTAATTTTGGCAAAAAATTTCATCAAAATCGGAGCAGTAGTTCCCAAGTTATGAGCCAAGCAAATTCACCTTCATTCGCGTGGTCGTAATTTTGAAAATTATGTCTGCTACAAAAATATTAGCAAAATACCAGGCGCCCAGCATACCTCAGCAAGCAAATTTTGATTTTAGAAATTTTTTAAAGTCGTATAACTTTTGAACGGCTGAACGGATTTTGTTCAAATTTTTTTTTAAAAGATAGTAAATTACGTCAGCTTTCAAAGGAAGTATAATATGTGGGCGTGGCATTAACAATTTAGTTAAAAAACACGTATTTTTAAAAAGATTATTTCCTAAAAAATGAGCAGTGCCACGCCCATTAATTAGATATCCACGAAAAGCTGGAGAAATTTCCTAATTTTGGCAAAAAATTTCATCAAAATCGGAGCAGTAGTTCCCAAGTTATGAGCCAAGCAAATTAACCTTCATTCGCGTGGTCGTAATTTTGAAAATCATGTCTGCTACAAAAATATTAGCAAAATACCAGGCGCCCAGCATGCCTCAGCAAGCAAATTTTGATTTTAGGAATTTTTTAAAGTCATATAACTTTTGAACGGCTGAACGGATTTTGTTCAAATTTTTTGTCAAAGATAGTAAATTACGTCAGCTTTCAAATGAAGTATAATATGTGGGCGTGGCATTAACAATTTAGTTAAAAACACGTATTTCTAAAAAGGTTATTTCCTAAAAAATGAGCAGTGCCACGCCCATTAATTAGATATCCCGAAAATCTGGAGAAATTTCCTAATTTTGGCAAAAAATTTCATCAAAATCGGAGCAGTAGTTCCCAAGTTATGAGCCAAGCAAATTCACCTTCATTCGCGTGGTCGTAATTTTGAAAATCATGTCTGCTACAAAAATATTAGCAAAATACCAGGCGCCCAGCATGCCTCAGCAAGCAAATTTTGATTTTAGGAATTTTTTAAAGTCGTATAACTTTTGAACGGCTGAACGGATTTTGTTCAAATTTTTTGTCAAAGATAGTAAATTACGTCAGCTTTCAAATGAAGTATAATATGTGGGCGTGGCATTAACAATTTAGTTTAAAAACACGTATTTTTAAAAAGGTTATTTCCTAAAAAATGAGCAGTGCCACGCCCATTAATTAGATATCCCCGAAAAGCTGGAGAAATTTTTTAATTTTGGCAAAAAATTTCATCAAAATCGGAGCAGTAGTTCCCAAGTTATGAGCCAAGCAAATTCACCTTCATTCGCGTGGTCGTAATTTTGAAAATTATGTCTGCTACAAAAATATTAGCAAAATACCAGGCGCCCAGCATGCCTCAGCAAGCAAATTTTGATTTTAGGAATTTTTTAAAGTCGTATAACTTTTGAACGGCTGAACGGATTTTGTTCAAATTTTTTTTCAAAGATAGTAAATTATGTCAGCTTTCAAATGAAGTATAATATGTGGGCGTGGCATTAACAATTTAGTTAAAAAACACGTATTTTTAAAAAGGTTATTTCCTAAAAAATGAGCAGTGCCACGCCCATTAATTAGATATCCCCGAAAAGCTGGAGAAATTTTTTAATTTTGGCAAAAAATTTCATCAAAATCGGAGCAGTAGTTCCCAAGTTATGAGCCAAGCAAATTCACCTTCATTCGCGTGGTCGTAATTTTGAAAATTATGTCTGCTACAAAAATATTAGCAAAATACCAGGCGCCCAGCATGCCTCAGCAAGCAAATTTTGATTTTAGGAATTTTTTAAAGTCGTATAACTTTTGAACGGCTGAACGGATTTTGTTCAAATTTTTTTTCAAAGATAGTAAATTATGTCAGCTTTCAAATGAAGTATAATATGTGGGCGTGGCATTAACAATTTAGTTAAAAAACACGTATTTTTAAAAAGGTTATTTCCTAAAAAATGAGCAGTGCCACGCCCATTAATTAGATATCCCCGAAAAGCTGGAGAAATTTTTTAATTTTGGCAAAAAATTTCATCAAAATCGGAGCAGTAGTTCCCAAGTTATGAGCCAAGCAAATTCACCTTCATTCGCGTGGTCGTAATTTTGAAAATTATGTCTGCTACAAAAATATTAGCAAAATACCAGGCGCCCAGCATGCCTCAGCAAGCAAATTTTGATTTTAGGAATTTTTTAAAGTCGTATAACTTTTGAACGGCTGAACGGATTTTGTTCAAATTTTTTTTCAAAGATAGTAAATTATGTCAGCTTTCAAATGAAGTATAATATGTGGGCGTGGCATTAACAATTTAGTTAAAAAACACGTATTTTTAAAAAGGTTATTTCCTAAAAAATGAGCAGTGCCACGCCCATTAATTAGATATCCCCGAAAAGCTGGAGAAATTTTTTAATTTTGGCAAAAAATTTCATCAAAATCGGAGCAGTAGTTCCCAAGTTATGAGCCAAGCAAGTTCACCTTCATTCGCGTGGTCGTAATTTTGAAAATCATGTCTGCTACAAAAATATTAGCAAAATACCAGGCGCCCAGCATGCCTCAGCAAGCAAATTTTGATTTTAGGAATTTTTTAAAGTCGTATAACTTTTGAACGGCTGAACGGATTTTATTCAAATTTTTTGTCAAAGATAGTAAATTACGTCAGCTTTCAAATGAAGTATAATATGTGGGCGCGGCATAAACAATTTAGTTAAAAAACACGTATTATTAAAAAGGTTATTTCCTAAAAAATGAGCAGTGCCACGCCCATTAATTAGATATCCCGAAAATCTGGAGAAATTTCCTAATTTTGGCAAAAAATTTCATCAAAATCGGAGCAGTAGTTCCCAAGTTATGAGCCAAGCAAATTCACCTTCATTCGCGTGGTCGTAATTTTGAAAATCATGTCTGCTACAAAAATATTAGCAAAATACCAGGCGCCCAGCATGCCTCAGCAAGCAAATTTTGATTTTAGGAATTTTTTAAAGTCGTATAACTTTTGAACGGCTGAACGGATTTTGTTCAAATTTTTTGTCAAAGATAGTAAATTACGTCAGCCTTCAAATGAAGTATAATATGTGGGCGTGGCATTAACAATTTAGTTTAAAAACACGTATTTTTAAAAAGGTTATTTCCTAAAAAATGAGCAGTGCCACGCCCATTAATTAGATATCCCCGAAAAGCTGGAGAAATTTTTTAATTTTGGCAAAAAATTTCATCAAAATCGGAGCAGTAGTTCCCAAGTTATGAGCCAAGCAAATTCACCTTCATTCGCGTGGTCGTAATTTTGAAAATTATGTCTGCTACAAAAATATTAGCAAAATACCAGGCGCCCAGCATGCCTCAGCAAGCAAATTTTGATTTTAGGAATTTTTTAAAGTCGTATAACTTTTGAACGGCTGAACGGATTTTGTTCAAATTTTTTGTCAAAGATAGTAAATTATGTCAGCTTTCAAATGAAGTATAATATGTGGGCGTGGCATTAACAATTTAGTTAAAAAACACGTATTTTTAAAAAGGTTATTTCCTAAAAAATGAGCAGTGCCATGCCCATTAATTAGATATCCCCGAAAAGCTGGAGAAATTTTTTAATTTTGGCAAAAAATTTCATCAAAATCGCAGCAGTAGTTCCCAAGTTATGAGCCAAGCAAGTTCACCTTCATTCGCGTGGTCGTAATTTTGAAAATCATGTCTGCTACAAAAATATTAGCAAAATACCAGGCGCCCAGCATGCCTCAGCAAGCAAATTTTGATTTTAGGAATTTTTTAAAGTCGTATAACTTTTGAACGGCTGAACGGATTTTCTTCAAATTTTTTGTCAAAGACAGTAAATTATGTCAGCTTTCAAATGAAGTATAATATGTGGGCGTGGCATTAACAATTTAGTTAAAAAACACGTATTTTTAAAAAGGTTATTTCCTAAAAAATGAGCAGTGCCATGCCCATTAATTAGATATCCACGAAAAGCTGGAGAAATTTCCTAATTTTGGCAAAAAATTTCATCAAAATCGGAGCAGTAGTTCCCAAGTTATGAGCCAAGCAAATTCACCTTCATTCGCGTGGTCGTAATTTTGAAAATTATGTCTGCTACAAAAATATTAGCAAAATACCAGGCGCCCAGCATACCTCAGCAAGCAAATTTTGATTTTAGAAATTTTTTAAAGTCGTATAACTTTTGAACGGCTGAACGGATTTTGTTCAAATTTTTTTTCAAAGATAGTAAATTACGTCAGCTTTCAAAGGAAGTATAATATGTGGGCGTGGCATTAACAATTTAGTTAAAAAACACGTATTTTTAAAAAGGTTATTTCCTAAAAAATGAGCAGTGCCACGCCCATTAATTAGATATCCCGAAAATCTGGAGAAATTTCCTAATTTTGGCAAAAAATTTCATCAAAATCGGAGCAGTAGTTCTTAAGTTATGAGCCATGCAAGTTCACCTTCATTCGCGTGGTCGTAATTTTGAAAATCATGTCTGCTACAAAAATATTAGCAAAATACCAGGCGCCCAGCATGCCTCAGCAAGCAAATTTTGATTTTAGGAATTTTTTAAAGTCGTATAACTTTTGAACGGCTGAACGGATTTTGTTCAAATTTTTTGTCAAAGATAGTAAATTACGTCAGCCTTCAAATGAAGTATAATATGTGGGCGTGGCATTAACAATTTAGTTTAAAAACACGTATTTTTAAAAAGGTTATTTCCTAAAAAATGAGCAGTGCCACGCCCATTAATTAGATATCCACGAAAAGCTGGAGAAATTTTTTAATTTTGGCAAAAAATTTCATCAAAATCGGAGCAGTAGTTCCCAAGTTATGAGCCAAGCAAATTCACCTTCATTCGCGTGGTCGTAATTTTGAAAATTATGTCTGCTACAAAAATATTAGCAAAATACCAGGCGCCCAGCATGCCTCAGCAAGCAAATTTTGATTTTAGGAATTTTTTAAAGTCGTATAACTTTTGAACGGCTGAACGGATTTTGTTCAAATTTTTTGTCAAAGATAGTAAATTATGTCAGCTTTCAAATGAAGTATAATATGTGGGCGTGGCATTAACAATTTAGTTAAAAAACACGTATTTTTAAAAAGGTTATTTCCTAAAAAATGAGCAGTGCCATGCCCATTAATTAGATATCCCCGAAAAGCTGGAGAAATTTTTTAATTTTGGCAAAAAATTTCATCAAAATCGCAGCAGTAGTTCCCAAGTTATGAGCCAAGCAAGTTCACCTTCATTCGCGTGGTCGTAATTTTGAAAATCATGTCTGCTACAAAAATATTAGCAAAATACCAGGCGCCCAGCATGCCTCAGCAAGCAAATTTTGATTTTAGGAATTTTTTAAAGTCGTATAACTTTTGAACGGCTGAACGGATTTTCTTCAAATTTTTTGTCAAAGACAGTAAATTATGTCAGCTTTCAAATGAAGTATAATATGTGGGCGTGGCATTAACAATTTAGTTAAAAAACACGTATTTTTAAAAAGGTTATTTCCTAAAAAATGAGCAGTGCCATGCCCATTAATTAGATATCCACGAAAAGCTGGAGAAATTTCCTAATTTTGGCAAAAAATTTCATCAAAATCGGAGCAGTAGTTCCCAAGTTATGAGCCAAGCAAATTCACCTTCATTCGCGTGGTCGTAATTTTGAAAATTATGTCTGCTACAAAAATATTAGCAAAATACCAGGCGCCCAGCATACCTCAGCAAGCAAATTTTGATTTTAGAAATTTTTTAAAGTCGTATAACTTTTGAACGGCTGAACGGATTTTGTTCAAATTTTTTTTCAAAGATAGTAAATTACGTCAGCTTTCAAAGGAAGTATAATATGTGGGCGTGGCATTAACAATTTAGTTAAAAAACACGTATTTTTAAAAAGGTTATTTCCTAAAAAATGAGCAGTGCCACGCCCATTAATTAGATATCCCCGAAAATCTGGAGAAATTTCCTAATTTTGGCAAAAAATTTCATCAAAATCGGAGCAGTAGTTCCCAAGTTATGAGCCATGCAAGTTCACCTTCATTCGCGTGGTCGTAATTTTGAAAATCATGTCTGCTACAAAAATATTAGCAAAATACCAGGCGCCCAGCATGCCTCAGCAAGCAAATTTTGATTTTAGGAATTTTTTAAAGTCGTATAACTTTTGAACGGCTGAACGGATTTTGTTCAAATTTTTTGTCAAAGATAGTAAATTACGTCAGCCTTCAAATGAAGTATAATATGTGGGCGTGGCATTAACAATTTAGTTTAAAAACACGTATTTTTAAAAAGGTTATTTCCTAAAAAATGAGCAGTGCCACGCCCATTAATTAGATATCCCCGAAAAGCTGGAGAAATTTTTTAATTTTGGCAAAAAATTTCATCAAAATCGGAGCAGTAGTTCCCAAGTTATGAGCCAAGCAAATTCACCTTCATTCGCGTGGTCGTAATTTTGAAAATTATGTCTGCTACAAAAATATTAGCAAAATACCAGGCGCCCAGCATGCCTCAGCAAGCAAATTTTGATTTTAGGAATTTTTTAAAGTCGTATAACTTTTGAACGGCTGAACGGATTTTGTTCAAATTTTTTTTCAAAGATAGTAAATTACGTCAGCTTTCAAAGGAAGTATAATATGTGGGCGTGGCATTAACAATTTAGTTAAAAAACACGTATTTTTAAAAAGGTTATTTCCTAAAAAATGAGCAGTGCCACGCCCATTAATTAGATATCCCCGAAAATCTGGAGAAATTTCCTAATTTTGGCAAAAAATTTCATCAAAATCGGAGCAGTAGTTCCCAAGTTATGAGCCATGCAAGTTCACCTTCATTCGCGTGGTCGTAATTTTGAAAATCATGTCTGCTACAAAAATATTAGCAAAATACCAGGCGCCCAGCATGCCTCAGCAAGCAAATTTTGATTTTAGGAATTTTTTAAAGTCGTATAACTTTTGAACGGCTGAACGGATTTTGTTCAAATTTTTTGTCAAAGATAGTAAATTATGTCAGCTTTCAAATGAAGTATAATATGTGGGCGTGGCATTAACAATTTAGTTAAAAAACACGTATTTTTAAAAAGGTTATTTCCTAAAAAATGAGCAGTGCCACGCCCATTAATTAGATATCCCCGAAAAGCTGGAGAAATTTTTTAATTTTGGCAAAAAATTTCATCAAAATCGGAGCAGTAGTTCCCAAGTTATGAGCCAAGCAAATTCACCTTCATTCGCGTGGTCGTAATTTTGAAAATCATGTCTGCTACAAAAATATTAGCAAAATACCAGGCGCCCAGCATGCCTCAGCAAGCAAATTTTGATTTTAGAAATTATTTAAAGTCGTATAACTTTTGAACGGCTGAACGGATTTTGTTCAAATTTTTTGTCAAAGATAGTAAATTACGTCAGCCTTCAAATGAAGTATAATATGTGGGCGTGGCATTAACAATTTAGTTTAAAAACACGTATTTTTAAAAAGGTTATTTCCTAAAAAATGAGCAGTGCCACGCCCATTAATTAGATATCCCCGAAAAGCTGGCGAAATTTTTTAATTTTGGCAAAAAATTTCATCAAAATCGGAGCAGTAGTTCCCAAGTTATGAGCCAAGCAAATTCACCTTCATTCGCGTGGTCGTAATTTTGAAAATTATGTCTGCTACAAAAATATTAGCAAAATACCAGGCGCCCAGCATACCTCAGCAAGCAAATTTTGATTTTAGAAATTTTTTAAAGTCGTATAACTTTTGAACGGCTGAACGGATTTTGTTCAAATTTTTTTTCAAAGATAGTAAATTACGTCAGCTTTCAAATGAAGTATAATATGTGGGCGTGGCATTAACAATTTAGTTAAAAAACACGTATTTTTAAAAAGATTATTTCCTAAAAAATGAGCAGTGCCACGCCCATTAATTAGATATCCACGAAAAGCTGGAGAAATTTCCTAATTTTGGCAAAAAATTTCATCAAAATCGGAGCAGTAGTTCCCAAGTTATGAGCCAAGCAAGTTCACCTTCATTCGCGTGGTCGTAATTTTGAAAATCATGTCTGCTACAAAAATATTAGCAAAATACCAGGCGCCCAGCATGCCTCAGCAAGCAAATTTTGATTTTAGGAATTTTTTAAAGTCGTATAACTTTTGAACGGCTGAACGGATTTTGTTCAAATTTTTTGTCAAAGATAGTAAATTATGTCAGCTTTCAAATGAAGTATAATATGTGGGCGTGGCATTAACAATTTAGTTAAAAAACACGTATTTTTAAAAAGGTTATTTCCTAAAAAATGGGCAGTGCTATGCCCATTAATTAGATATCCCCGAAAAGCTGGAGAAATTTTTTAATTTTGGCAAGAAATTTCATCAAAATCGGAGCAGTAGTTCCCAAGTTATGAGCCAAGCAAATTCACCTTCATTCGCGTGGTCTAATTTTGAAAATCATGTCTGCTTCAAAAATATTAGCAAAATACCAGGCGCCCAGCATGCCTCAGCAAGCAAATTTTGATTTTAGGAATTTTTTAAAGTCGTATAACTTTTGAACGGCTGAACGGATTTTATTCAAATTTTTTGTCAAAGATAGTAAATTATGTCAGCTTTCAAATGAAGTATAATATGTGGGCGTGGCATTAACAATTTAGTTTAAAAACACGTATTTTTAAAAAGGTTATTTCCTAAAAAATGAGCAGTGCCACGCCCATTAATTAGATATCCCCGAAAAGCTGGAGAAATTTTTTAATTTTGGCAAAAAATTTCATCAAAATCGGAGCAGTAGTTCCCAAGTTATGAGCCAAGCAAATTCACCTTCATTCGCGTGGTCGTAATTTTGAAAATCATGTCTGCTTCAAAAATATTAGCAAAATACCAGGCGCCCAGCATGCCTCAGCAAGCAAATTTTGATTTTAGGAATTTTTTAAAGTCGTATAACTTTTGAACGGCTGAACGGATTTTGTTCAAATTTTTTGTCAAAGATAGTAAATTACGCCAGCTTTCAAATGAAGTATAATATGTGGGCGTGGCATTAACAATTTAGTTAAAAACACGTATTTTTAAAAAGTTTATTTCCTAACAAATGAGCAGTGCCACGCTCATTAGTTAGATATCCCCGAAAAGCTGGAGAAATTTCCTAATTTTGGCAAAAAATTTCATCAAAATCGGAGCAGTAGTTCCCAAGTTATGAGCCAAGCAAGTTCACCTTCATTCGCGTGGTCGTAATTTTGAAAATCATGTCTGCTACAAAAATATTAGCAAAATACCAGGCGCCCAGCATGCCTCAGCAAGCAAATTTTGATTTTAGGAATTTTTTAAAGTCGTATAACTTTTGAACGGCTGAACGGATTTTGTTCAAATTTTTTTTCAAAGATAGTAAATTACGTCAGCTTTCAAATGAAGTATAATATGTGGGCGTGGCATTAACAATTTAGTTAAAAAACACGTATTTTTAAAAAGGTTATTTCCTAAAAAATGAGCAGTGCTATGCCCATTAATTAGATATCCCCGAAAAGCTGGAGAAATTTTTTAATTTTGGCAAAAAATTTCATCAAAATCGCAGCAGTAGTTCCCAAGTTATGAGCCAAGCAAGTTCACCTTCATTCGCGTGGTCGTAATTTTGAAAATCATGTCTGCTACAAAAATATTAGCAAAATACCAGGCGCCCAGCATGCCTCAGCAAGCAAATTTTGATTTTAGGAATTTTTTAAAGTCGTATAACTTTTGAACGGCTGAACGGATTTTGTTCAAATTTTTTTTCAAAGATAGTAAATTACGTCAGCTTTCAAATGAAGTATAATATGTGGGCGTGGCATTAACAATTTAGTTAAAAAACACGTATTTTTAAAAAGGTTATTTCCTAAAAAATGAGCAGTGCCATGCCCATTAATTAGATATCCACGAAAAGCTGGAGAAATTTCCTAATTTTGGCAAAAAATTTCATCAAAATCGGAGCAGTAGTTCCCAAGTTATGAGCCAAGCAAATTAACCTTCATTCGCGTGGTCGTAATTTTGAAAATCATGTCTGCTACAAAAATATTAGCAAAATACCAGGCGCCCAGCATGCCTCAGCAAGCAAATTTTGATTTTAGGAATTTTTTAAAGTCGTATAACTTTTGAACGGCTGAACGGATTTTGTTCAAATTTTTTTTCAAAGATAGTAAATTACGTCAGCTTTCAAATGAAGTATAATATGTGGGCGTGGCATTAACAATTTAGTTAAAAAACACGTATTTTTAAAAAGGTTATTTCCTAAAAAATGAGCAGTGCCACGCCCATTAATTAGATATCCCGAAAAGCTGGAGAAATTTCCTAATTTTGGCGAAAAATTTCATCAAAATCGGAGCAGTAGTTCCCAAGTTATGAGCCAAGCAAGTTCACCTTCATTCGCGTGGTCGTAATTTTGAAAATCATGTCTGCTACAAAAATATTAGCAAAATACCAGGCGCCCAGCATGCCTCAGCAAGCAAATTTTGATTTTAGGAATTTTTTAAAGTCGTATAACTTTTGAACGGCTGAACGGATTTTGTTCAAATTTTTTGTCAAAGATAGTAAATTACGTCAGCCTTCAAATGAAGTATAATATGTGGGCGTGGCATTAACAATTTAGTTTAAAAACACGTATTTTTAAAAAGGTTATTTCCTAAAAAATGAGCAGTGCCACGCCCATTAATTAGATATCCCCGAAAAGCTGGAGAAATTTTTTAATTTTGGCAAAAAATTTCATCAAAATCGGAGCAGTAGTTCCCAAGTTATGAGCCAAGCAAATTCACCTTCATTCGCGTGGTCGTAATTTTGAAAATTATGTCTGCTACAAAAATATTAGCAAAATACCAGGCGCCCAGCATACCTCAGCAAGCAAATTTTGATTTTAGAAATTTTTTAAAGTCGTATAACTTTTGAACGGCTGAACGGATTTTGTTCAAATTTTTTTTCAAAGATAGTAAATTACGTCAGCTTTCAAAGGAAGTATAATATGTGGGCGTGGCATTAACAATTTAGTTAAAAAACACGTATTTTTAAAAAGATTATTTCCTAAAAAATGAGCAGTGCCACGCCCATTAATTAGATATCCACGAAAAGCTGGAGAAATTTCCTAATTTTGGCAAAAAATTTCATCAAAATCGGAGCAGTAGTTCCCAAGTTATGAGCCAAGCAAATTAACCTTCATTCGCGTGGTCGTAATTTTGAAAATCATGTCTGCTACAAAAATATTAGCAAAATACCAGGCGCCCAGCATGCCTCAGCAAGCAAATTTTGATTTTAGGAATTTTTTAAAGTCATATAACTTTTGAACGGCTGAACGGATTTTGTTCAAATTTTTTGTCAAAGATAGTAAATTACGTCAGCTTTCAAATGAAGTATAATATGTGGGCGTGGCATTAACAATTTAGTTAAAAACACGTATTTCTAAAAAGATTATTTCCTAAAAAATGAGCAGTGCCACGCCCATTAATTAGATATCCCGAAAATCTGGAGAAATTTCCTAATTTTGGCAAAAAATTTCATCAAAATCGGAGCAGTAGTTCCCAAGTTATGAGCCAAGCAAATTCACCTTCATTCGCGTGGTCGTAATTTTGAAAATCATGTCTGCTACAAAAATATTAGCAAAATACCAGGCGCCCAGCATGCCTCAGCAAGCAAATTTTGATTTTAGGAATTTTTTAAAGTCGTATAACTTTTGAACGGCTGAACGGATTTTGTTCAAATTTTTTGTCAAAGATAGTAAATTACGTCAGCCTTCAAATGAAGTATAATATGTGGGCGTGGCATTAACAATTTAGTTTAAAAACACGTATTTTTAAAAAGGTTATTTCCTAAAAAATGAGCAGTGCCACGCCCATTAATTAGATATCCCCGAAAAGCTGGAGAAATTTTTTAATTTTGGCAAAAAATTTCATCAAAATCGGAGCAGTAGTTCCCAAGTTATGAGCCAAGCAAATTCACCTTCATTCGCGTGGTCGTAATTTTGAAAATTATGTCTGCTACAAAAATATTAGCAAAATACCAGGCGCCCAGCATACCTCAGCAAGCAAATTTTGATTTTAGAAATTTTTTAAAGTCGTATAACTTTTGAACGGCTGAACGGATTTTGTTCAAATTTTTTTTCAAAGATAGTAAATTACGTCAGCTTTCAAAGGAAGTATAATATGTGGGCGTGGCATTAACAATTTAGTTAAAAAACACGTATTTTTAAAAAGATTATTTCCTAAAAAATGAGCAGTGCCACGCCCATTAATTAGATATCCACGAAAAGCTGGAGAAATTTCCTAATTTTGGCAAAAAATTTCATCAAAATCGGAGCAGTAGTTCCCAAGTTATGAGCCAAGCAAATTAACCTTCATTCGCGTGGTCGTAATTTTGAAAATCATGTCTGCTACAAAAATATTAGCAAAATACCAGGCGCCCAGCATGCCTCAGCAAGCAAATTTTGATTTTAGGAATTTTTTAAAGTCATATAACTTTTGAACGGCTGAACGGATTTTGTTCAAATTTTTTGTCAAAGATAGTAAATTACGTCAGCTTTCAAATGAAGTATAATATGTGGGCGTGGCATTAACAATTTAGTTAAAAACACGTATTTCTAAAAAGATTATTTCCTAAAAAATGAGCAGTGCCACGCCCATTAATTAGATATCCCGAAAATCTGGAGAAATTTCCTAATTTTGGCAAAAAATTTCATCAAAATCGGAGCAGTAGTTCCCAAGTTATGAGCCAAGCAAATTCACCTTCATTCGCGTGGTCGTAATTTTGAAAATCATGTCTGCTACAAAAATATTAGCAAAATACCAGGCGCCCAGCATGCCTCAGCAAGCAAATTTTGATTTTAGGAATTTTTTAAAGTCGTATAACTTTTGAACGGCTGAACGGATTTTGTTCAAATTTTTTGTCAAAGATAGTAAATTATGTCAGCTTTCAAATGAAGTATAATATGTGGGCGTGGCATTAACAATTTAGTTAAAAAACACGTATTTTTAAAAAGGTTATTTCCTAAAAAATGAGCAGTGCCACGCCCATTAATTAGATATCCCCGAAAAGCTGGCGAAATTTTTTAATTTTGGCAAAAAATTTCATCAAAATCGGAGCAGTAGTTCCCAAGTTATGAGCCAAGCAAGTTCACCTTCATTCGCGTGGTCGTAATTTTGAAAATCATGTCTGCTACAAAAATATTAGCAAAATACCAGGCGCCCAGCATGCCTCAGCAAGCAAATTTTGATTTTAGGAATTTTTTAAAGTCGTATAACTTTTGAACGGCTGAACGGATTTTGTTCAAATTTTTTGTCAAAGATAGTAAATTATGTCAGCTTTCAAATGAAGTATAATATGTGGGCGTGGCATTAACAATTTAGTTAAAAAACACGTATTTTTAAAAAGGTTATTTCCTAAAAAATGAGCAGTGCCACGCCCATTAATTAGATATCCCCGAAAAGCTGGAGAAATTTTTTAATTTTGGCAAAAAATTTCATCAAAATCGGAGCAGTAGTTCCCAAGTTATGAGCCAAGCAAATTCACCTTCATTCGCGTGGTCGTAATTTTGAAAATCATGTCTGCTACAAAAATATTAGCAAAATACCAGGCGCCCAGCATGCCTCAGCAAGCAAATTTTGATTTTAGAAATTATTTAAAGTCGTATAACTTTTGAACGGCTGAACGGATTTTGTTCAAATTTTTTGTCAAAGATAGTAAATTACGTCAGCCTTCAAATGAAGTATAATATGTGGGCGTGGCATTAACAATTTAGTTTAAAAACACGTATTTTTAAAAAGGTTATTTCCTAAAAAATGAGCAGTGCCACGCCCATTAATTAGATATCCCCGAAAAGCTGGCGAAATTTTTTAATTTTGGCAAAAAATTTCATCAAAATCGGAGCAGTAGTTCCCAAGTTATGAGCCAAGCAAATTCACCTTCATTCGCGTGGTCGTAATTTTGAAAATTATGTCTGCTACAAAAATATTAGCAAAATACCAGGCGCCCAGCATACCTCAGCAAGCAAATTTTGATTTTAGAAATTTTTTAAAGTCGTATAACTTTTGAACGGCTGAACGGATTTTGTTCAAATTTTTTTTCAAAGATAGTAAATTACGTCAGCTTTCAAATGAAGTATAATATGTGGGCGTGGCATTAACAATTTAGTTAAAAAACACGTATTTTTAAAAAGATTATTTCCTAAAAAATGAGCAGTGCCACGCCCATTAATTAGATATCCACGAAAAGCTGGAGAAATTTCCTAATTTTGGCAAAAAATTTCATCAAAATCGGAGCAGTAGTTCCCAAGTTATGAGCCAAGCAAATTCACCTTCATTCGCGTGGTCGTAATTTTGAAAATCATGTCTGCTTCAAAAATATTAGCAAAATACCAGGCGCCCAGCATGCCTCAGCAAGCAAATTTTGATTTTAGGAATTTTTTAAAGTCGTATAACTTTTGAACGGCTGAACGGATTTTATTCAAATTTTTTGTCAAAGATAGTAAATTATGTCAGCTTTCAAATGAAGTATAATATGTGGGCGTGGCATTAACAATTTAGTTTAAAAACACGTATTTTTAAAAAGGTTATTTCCTAAAAAATGAGCAGTGCCACGCCCATTAATTAGATATCCCCGAAAAGCTGGAGAAATTTTTTAATTTTGGCAAAAAATTTCATCAAAATCGGAGCAGTAGTTCCCAAGTTATGAGCCAAGCAAATTCACCTTCATTCGCGTGGTCGTAATTTTGAAAATCATGTCTGCTTCAAAAATATTAGCAAAATACCAGGCGCCCAGCATGCCTCAGCAAGCAAATTTTGATTTTAGGAATTTTTTAAAGTCGTATAACTTTTGAACGGCTGAACGGATTTTGTTCAAATTTTTTGTCAAAGATAGTAAATTACGCCAGCTTTCAAATGAAGTATAATATGTGGGCGTGGCATTAACAATTTAGTTAAAAACACGTATTTTTAAAAAGTTTATTTCCTAACAAATGAGCAGTGCCACGCTCATTAGTTAGATATCCCCGAAAAGCTGGAGAAATTTCCTAATTTTGGCAAAAAATTTCATCAAAATCGGAGCAGTAGTTCCCAAGTTATGAGCCAAGCAAGTTCACCTTCATTCGCGTGGTCGTAATTTTGAAAATCATGTCTGCTACAAAAATATTAGCAAAATACCAGGCGCCCAGCATGCCTCAGCAAGCAAATTTTGATTTTAGGAATTTTTTAAAGTCGTATAACTTTTGAACGGCTGAACGGATTTTGTTCAAATTTTTTGTCAAAGATAGTAAATTATGTCAACTTTCAAATGAAGTATAATATGTGGGCGTGGCATTAACAATTTAGTTAAAAAACACGTATTTTTAAAAAGGTTATTTCCTAAAAAATGAGCAGTGCTATGCCCATTAATTAGATATCCCCGAAAAGCTGGAGAAATTTTTTAATTTTGGCAAAAAATTTCATCAAAATCGCAGCAGTAGTTCCCAAGTTATGAGCCAAGCAAGTTCACCTTCATTCGCGTGGTCGTAATTTTGAAAATCATGTCTGCTACAAAAATATTAGCAAAATACCAGGCGCCCAGCATGCCTCAGCAAGCAAATTTTGATTTTAGGAATTTTTTAAAGTCGTATAACTTTTGAACGGCTGAACGGATTTTGTTCAAATTTTTTTTCAAAGATAGTAAATTACGTCAGCTTTCAAATGAAGTATAATATGTGGGCGTGGCATTAACAATTTAGTTAAAAAACACGTATTTTTAAAAAGGTTATTTCCTAAAAAATGAGCAGTGCCATGCCCATTAATTAGATATCCACGAAAAGCTGGAGAAATTTCCTAATTTTGGCAAAAAATTTCATCAAAATCGGAGCAGTAGTTCCCAAGTTATGAGCCAAGCAAATTAACCTTCATTCGCGTGGTCGTAATTTTGAAAATCATGTCTGCTACAAAAATATTAGCAAAATACCAGGCGCCCAGCATGCCTCAGCAAGCAAATTTTGATTTTAGGAATTTTTTAAAGTCGTATAACTTTTGAACGGCTGAACGGATTTTGTTCAAATTTTTTGTCAAAGATAGTAAATTACGTCAGCCTTCAAATGAAGTATAATATGTGGGCGTGGCATTAACAATTTAGTTTAAAAACACGTATTTTTAAAAAGGTTATTTCCTAAAAAATGAGCAGTGCCACGCCCATTAATTAGATATCCCCGAAAAGCTGGAGAAATTTTTTAATTTTGGCAAAAAATTTCATCAAAATCGGAGCAGTAGTTCCCAAGTTATGAGCCAAGCAAATTCACCTTCATTCGCGTGGTCGTAATTTTGAAAATTATGTCTGCTACAAAAATATTAGCAAAATACCAGGCGCCCAGCATACCTCAGCAAGCAAATTTTGATTTTAGAAATTTTTTAAAGTCGTATAACTTTTGAACGGCTGAACGGATTTTGTTCAAATTTTTTTTCAAAGATAGTAAATTACGTCAGCTTTCAAAGGAAGTATAATATGTGGGCGTGGCATTAACAATTTAGTTAAAAAACACGTATTTTTAAAAAGATTATTTCCTAAAAAATGAGCAGTGCCACGCCCATTAATTAGATATCCACGAAAAGCTGGAGAAATTTCCTAATTTTGGCAAAAAATTTCATCAAAATCGGAGCAGTAGTTCCCAAGTTATGAGCCAAGCAAATTAACCTTCATTCGCGTGGTCGTAATTTTGAAAATCATGTCTGCTACAAAAATATTAGCAAAATACCAGGCGCCCAGCATGCCTCAGCAAGCAAATTTTGATTTTAGGAATTTTTTAAAGTCATATAACTTTTGAACGGCTGAACGGATTTTGTTCAAATTTTTTGTCAAAGATAGTAAATTACGTCAGCTTTCAAATGAAGTATAATATGTGGGCGTGGCATTAACAATTTAGTTAAAAACACGTATTTCTAAAAAGGTTATTTCTTAAAAAATGAGCAGTGCCACGCCCATTAATTAGATATCCCGAAAATCTGGAGAAATTTCCTAATTTTGGCAAAAAATTTCATCAAAATCGGAGCAGTAGTTCCCAAGTTATGAGCCAAGCAAATTCACCTTCATTCGCGTGGTCGTAATTTTGAAAATCATGTCTGCTACAAAAATATTAGCAAAATACCAGGCGCCCAGCATGCCTCAGCAAGCAAATTTTGATTTTAGGAATTTTTTAAAGTCGTATAACTTTTGAACGGCTGAACGGATTTTGTTCAAATTTTTTGTCAAAGATAGTAAATTATGTCAGCTTTCAAATGAAGTATAATATGTGGGCGTGGCATTAACAATTTAGTTTAAAAACACGTATTTTTAAAAAGGTTATTTCCTAAAAAATGAGCAGTGCCATGCCCATTAATTAGATATCCCCGAAAAGCTGGAGAAATTTTTTAATTTTGGCAAAAAATTTCATCAAAATCGCAGCAGTAGTTCCCAAGTTATGAGCCAAGCAAGTTCACCTTCATTCGCGTGGTCGTAATTTTGAAAATCATGTCTGCTACAAAAATATTAGCAAAATACCAGGCGCCCAGCATGCCTCAGCAAGCAAATTTTGATTTTAGGAATTTTTTAAAGTCGTATAACTTTTGAACGGCTGAACGGATTTTCTTCAAATTTTTTGTCAAAGACAGTAAATTATGTCAGCTTTCAAATGAAGTATAATATGTGGGCGTGGCATTAACAATTTAGTTAAAAAACACGTATTTTTAAAAAGGTTATTTCCTAAAAAATGAGCAGTGCCATGCCCATTAATTAGATATCCACGAAAAGCTGGAGAAATTTCCTAATTTTGGCAAAAAATTTCATCAAAATCGGAGCAGTAGTTCCCAAGTTATGAGCCAAGCAAATTAACCTTCATTCGCGTGGTCGTAATTTTGAAAATCATGTCTGCTACAAAAATATTAGCAAAATACCAGGCGCCCAGCATACCTCAGCAAGCAAATTTTGATTTTAGGAATTTTTTAAAGTCGTATAACTTTTGAACGGCTGAACGGATTTTGTTCAAATATTTTGTCAAAGATAGTAAATTACGTCAGCCTTCAAATGAAGTATAATATGTGGGCGTGGCATTAACAATTTAGTTAAAAAACACGTATTTTTAAAAAGGTTATTTCCTAAAAAATGAGCAGTGCCACGCCCATTAATTAGATATCCCCGAAAAGCTGGAGAAATTTCCTAATTTTGGCAAAAAATGTCATCAAAATCGGAGCAGTAGTTCCCAAGTTATGAGCCAAGCAAGTTCACCTTCATTCGCGTGGTCGTAATTTTGAAAATCATGTCTGCTACAAAAATATTAGCAAAATACCAGGCGCCCAGCATGCCTCAGCAAGCAAATTTTGATTTTAGAAATTTTTTAAAGTAGTATAACTTTTGAACGGCTGAACGGATTTTGTTCAAATTTTTTGTCAAAGACAGTAAATTATGTCAGCTTTCAAATGAAGTATAATATGTGGGCGTGGCATTAACAATTTAGTTAAAAAACACGTATTTTTAAAAAGGTTATTTCCTAAAAAATGAGCAGTGCCACGCCCATTAATTAGATATCCCCGAAAAGCTGGAGAAATTTCCTAATTTTGGCAAAAAATTTCATCAAAATCGGAGCAGTAGTTCCCAAGTTATGAGCCAAGCAAGTTAACCTTCATTCGCGTGGTCGTAATTTTGAAAATCATGTCTGCTACAAAAATATTAGCAAAATACCAGGCGCCCAGCATGCCTCAGCAAGCAAATTTTGATTTTAGGAATTTTTTAAAGTCGTATAACTTTTGAACGGCTGAACGGATTTTGTTCAAATTTTTTGTCAAAGATAGTAAATTATGTCAGCTTTCAAATGAAGTATAATATGTGGGCGTGGCATTAACAATTTAGTTAAAAACACGTATTTTTAAAAAGGTTATTTCCTAAAAAATGAGCAGTGCCACGCCCATTAATTAGATATCCCGGAAAAGCTGGAGAAATTTTTTAATTTTGGCAAAAAATTTCATCAAAATCGGAGCAGTAGTTCCCAAGTTATGAGCCAAGCAAATTAACCTTCATTCGCGTGGTCGTAATTTTGAAAATTATGTCTGCTACAAAAATATTAGCAAAATACCAGGCGCCCAGCATACCTCAGCAAGCAAATTTTGATTTTAGAAATTTTTTAAAGTCGTATAACTTTTGAACGGCTGAACGGATTTTGTTCAAATTTTTTTTCAAAGATAGTAAATTACGTCAGCTTTCAAAGGAAGTATAATATGTGGGCGTGGCATTAACAATTTAGTTAAAAAACACGTATTTTTAAAAAGATTATTTCCTAAAAAATGAGCAGTGCCACGCCCATTAATTAGATATCCACGAAAAGCTGGAGAAATTTCCTAATTTTGGCAAAAAATTTCATCAAAATCGGAGCAGTAGTTCCCAAGTTATGAGCCAAGCAAATTAACCTTCATTCGCGTGGTCGTAATTTTGAAAATCATGTCTGCTACAAAAATATTAGCAAAATACCAGGCGCCCAGCATGCCTCAGCAAGCAAATTTTGATTTTAGGAATTTTTTAAAGTCATATAACTTTTGAACGGCTGAACGGATTTTGTTCAAATTTTTTGTCAAAGATAGTAAATTACGTCAGCTTTCAAATGAAGTATAATATGTGGGCGTGGCATTAACAATTTAGTTAAAAACACGTATTTCTAAAAAGGTTATTTCCTAAAAAATGAGCAGTGCCACGCCCATTAATTAGATATCCCGAAAATCTGGAGAAATTTCCTAATTTTGGCAAAAAATTTCATCAAAATCGGAGCAGTAGTTCCCAAGTTATGAGCCAAGCAAATTCACCTTCATTCGCGTGGTCGTAATTTTGAAAATCATGTCTGCTACAAAAATATTAGCAAAATACCAGGCGCCCAGCATGCCTCAGCAAGCAAATTTTGATTTTAGGAATTTTTTAAAGTCGTATAACTTTTGAACGGCTGAACGGATTTTGTTCAAATTTTTTGTCAAAGATAGTAAATTATGTCAGCTTTCAAATGAAGTATAATATGTGGGCGTGGCATTAACAATTTAGTTTAAAAACACGTATTTTTAAAAAGGTTATTTCCTAAAAAATGAGCAGTGCCATGCCCATTAATTAGATATCCCCGAAAAGCTGGAGAAATTTTTTAATTTTGGCAAAAAATTTCATCAAAATCGCAGCAGTAGTTCCCAAGTTATGAGCCAAGCAAGTTCACCTTCATTCGCGTGGTCGTAATTTTGAAAATCATGTCTGCTACAAAAATATTAGCAAAATACCAGGCGCCCAGCATGCCTCAGCAAGCAAATTTTGATTTTAGGAATTTTTTAAAGTCGTATAACTTTTGAACGGCTGAACGGATTTTCTTCAAATTTTTTGTCAAAGACAGTAAATTATGTCAGCTTTCAAATGAAGTATAATATGTGGGCGTGGCATTAACAATTTAGTTAAAAAACACGTATTTTTAAAAAGGTTATTTCCTAAAAAATGAGCAGTGCCATGCCCATTAATTAGATATCCACGAAAAGCTGGAGAAATTTCCTAATTTTGGCAAAAAATTTCATCAAAATCGGAGCAGTAGTTCCCAAGTTATGAGCCAAGCAAATTAACCTTCATTCGCGTGGTCGTAATTTTGAAAATCATGTCTGCTACAAAAATATTAGCAAAATACCAGGCGCCCAGCATACCTCAGCAAGCAAATTTTGATTTTAGGAATTTTTTAAAGTCGTATAACTTTTGAACGGCTGAACGGATTTTGTTCAAATATTTTGTCAAAGATAGTAAATTACGTCAGCCTTCAAATGAAGTATAATATGTGGGCGTGGCATTAACAATTTAGTTAAAAAACACGTATTTTTAAAAAGGTTATTTCCTAAAAAATGAGCAGTGCCACGCCCATTAATTAGATATCCCCGAAAAGCTGGAGAAATTTCCTAATTTTGGCAAAAAATGTCATCAAAATCGGAGCAGTAGTTCCCAAGTTATGAGCCAAGCAAGTTCACCTTCATTCGCGTGGTCGTAATTTTGAAAATCATGTCTGCTACAAAAATATTAGCAAAATACCAGGCGCCCAGCATGCCTCAGCAAGCAAATTTTGATTTTAGAAATTTTTTAAAGTAGTATAACTTTTGAACGGCTGAACGGATTTTGTTCAAATTTTTTGTCAAAGACAGTAAATTATGTCAGCTTTCAAATGAAGTATAATATGTGGGCGTGGCATTAACAATTTAGTTAAAAAACACGTATTTTTAAAAAGGTTATTTCCTAAAAAATGAGCAGTGCCACGCCCATTAATTAGATATCCCCGAAAAGCTGGAGAAATTTCCTAATTTTGGCAAAAAATTTCATCAAAATCGGAGCAGTAGTTCCCAAGTTATGAGCCAAGCAAGTTAACCTTCATTCCCGTGGTCGTAATTTTGAAAATCATGTCTGCTACAAAAATATTAGCAAAATACCAGGCGCCCAGCATGCCTCAGCAAGCAAATTTTGATTTTAGGAATTTTTTAAAGTCGTATAACTTTTGAACGGCTGAACGGATTTTGTTCAAATTTTTTGTCAAAGATAGTAAATTATGTCAGCTTTCAAATGAAGTATAATATGTGGGCGTGGCATTAACAATTTAGTTAAAAAACACGTATTTTTAAAAAGGTTATTTCCTAAAAAATGAGCAGTGCCACGCCCATTAATTAGATATCCCGGAAAAGCTGGAGAAATTTTTTAATTTTGGCAAAAAATTTCATCAAAATCGGAGCAGTAGTTCCCAAGTTATGAGCCAAGCAAGTTCACCTTCATTCGCGTGGTCGTAATTTTGAAAATCATGTCTGCTACAAAAATATTAGCAAAATACCAGGCGCCCAGCATGCCTCAGCAAGCAAATTTTGATTTTAGGAATTTTTTAAAGTCATATAACTTTTGAACGGCTGAACGGATTTTGTTCAAATTTTTTGTCAAAGATAGTAAATTACGTCAGCTTTCAAATGAAGTATAATATGTGGGCGTGGCATTAACAATTTAGTTAAAAACACGTATTTCTAAAAAGGTTATTTCCTAAAAAATGAGCAGTGCCACGCCCATTAATTAGATATCCCGAAAATCTGGAGAAATTTCCTAATTTTGGCAAAAAATTTCATCAAAATCGGAGCAGTAGTTCCCAAGTTATGAGCCAAGCAAATTCACCTTCATTCGCGTGGTCGTAATTTTGAAAATCATGTCTGCTACAAAAATATTAGCAAAATACCAGGCGCCCAGCATGCCTCAGCAAGCAAATTTTGATTTTAGGAATTTTTTAAAGTCGTATAACTTTTGAACGGCTGAACGGATTTTGTTCAAATTTTTTGTCAAAGATAGTAAATTATGTCAGCTTTCAAATGAAGTATAATATGTGGGCGTGGCATTAACAATTTAGTTTAAAAACACGTATTTTTAAAAAGGTTATTTCCTAAAAAATGAGCAGTGCCATGCCCATTAATTAGATATCCCCGAAAAGCTGGAGAAATTTTTTAATTTTGGCAAAAAATTTCATCAAAATCGCAGCAGTAGTTCCCAAGTTATGAGCCAAGCAAGTTCACCTTCATTCGCGTGGTCGTAATTTTGAAAATCATGTCTGCTACAAAAATATTAGCAAAATACCAGGCGCCCAGCATGCCTCAGCAAGCAAATTTTGATTTTAGGAATTTTTTAAAGTCGTATAACTTTTGAACGGCTGAACGGATTTTCTTCAAATTTTTTGTCAAAGACAGTAAATTATGTCAGCTTTCAAATGAAGTATAATATGTGGGCGTGGCATTAACAATTTAGTTAAAAAACACGTATTTTTAAAAAGGTTATTTCCTAAAAAATGAGCAGTGCCATGCCCATTAATTAGATATCCACGAAAAGCTGGAGAAATTTCCTAATTTTGGCAAAAAATTTCATCAAAATCGGAGCAGTAGTTCCCAAGTTATGAGCCAAGCAAATTAACCTTCATTCGCGTGGTCGTAATTTTGAAAATCATGTCTGCTACAAAAATATTAGCAAAATACCAGGCGCCCAGCATACCTCAGCAAGCAAATTTTGATTTTAGGAATTTTTTAAAGTCGTATAACTTTTGAACGGCTGAACGGATTTTGTTCAAATATTTTGTCAAAGATAGTAAATTACGTCAGCCTTCAAATGAAGTATAATATGTGGGCGTGGCATTAACAATTTAGTTAAAAAACACGTATTTTTAAAAAGGTTATTTCCTAAAAAATGAGCAGTGCCACGCCCATTAATTAGATATCCCCGAAAAGCTGGAGAAATTTCCTAATTTTGGCAAAAAATGTCATCAAAATCGGAGCAGTAGTTCCCAAGTTATGAGCCAAGCAAGTTCACCTTCATTCGCGTGGTCGTAATTTTGAAAATCATGTCTGCTACAAAAATATTAGCAAAATACCAGGCGCCCAGCATGCCTCAGCAAGCAAATTTTGATTTTAGAAATTTTTTAAAGTAGTATAACTTTTGAACGGCTGAACGGATTTTGTTCAAATTTTTTGTCAAAGACAGTAAATTATGTCAGCTTTCAAATGAAGTATAATATGTGGGCGTGGCATTAACAATTTAGTTAAAAAACACGTATTTTTAAAAAGGTTATTTCCTAAAAAATGAGCAGTGCCACGCCCATTAATTAGATATCCCCGAAAAGCTGGAGAAATTTCCTAATTTTGGCAAAAAATTTCATCAAAATCGGAGCAGTAGTTCCCAAGTTATGAGCCAAGCAAGTTAACCTTCATTCCCGTGGTCGTAATTTTGAAAATCATGTCTGCTACAAAAATATTAGCAAAATACCAGGCGCCCAGCATGCCTCAGCAAGCAAATTTTGATTTTAGGAATTTTTTAAAGTCGTATAACTTTTGAACGGCTGAACGGATTTTGTTCAAATTTTTTGTCAAAGATAGTAAATTATGTCAGCTTTCAAATGAAGTATAATATGTGGGCGTGGCATTAACAATTTAGTTAAAAAACACGTATTTTTAAAAAGGTTATTTCCTAAAAAATGAGCAGTGCCACGCCCATTAATTAGATATCCCGGAAAAGCTGGAGAAATTTTTTAATTTTGGCAAAAAATTTCATCAAAATCGGAGCAGTAGTTCCCAAGTTATGAGCCAAGCAAGTTCACCTTCATTCGCGTGGTCGTAATTTTGAAAATCATGTCTGCTACAAAAATATTAGCAAAATACCAGGCGCCCAGCATGCCTCAGCAAGCAAATTTTGATTTTAGAAATTTTTTAAAGTCGTATAACTTTTGAACGGCTGAACGGATTTTGTTCAAATTTTTTGTCAAAGATAGTAAATTATGTCAGCTTTCAAATGAAGTATAATATGTGGGCGTGGCATTAACAATTTAGTTAAAAAACACGTATTTTTAAAAAGGTTATTTCCTAAAAAATGAGCAGTGCCACGCCCATTAATTAGATATCCCGGAAAAGCTGGAGAAATTTTTTAATTTTGGCAAAAAATTTCATCAAAATCGGAGCAGTAGTTCCCAAGTTATGAGCCAAGCAAATTAACCTTCATTCGCGTGGTCGTAATTTTGAAAATCATGTCTGCTACAAAAATATTAGCAAAATACCAGGCGCCCAGCATGCCTCAGCAAGCAAATTTTGATTTTAGGAATTTTTTAAAGTCATATAACTTTTGAACGGCTGAACGGATTTTGTTCAAATTTTTTGTCAAAGATAGTAAATTACGTCAGCTTTCAAATGAAGTATAATATGTGGGCGTGGCATTAACAATTTAGTTAAAAACACGTATTTCTAAAAAGGTTATTTCCTAAAAAATGAGCAGTGCCACGCCCATTAATTAGATATCCCGAAAATCTGGAGAAATTTCCTAATTTTGGCAAAAAATTTCATCAAAATCGGAGCAGTAGTTCCCAAGTTATGAGCCAAGCAAATTCACCTTCATTCGCGTGGTCGTAATTTTGAAAATCATGTCTGCTACAAAAATATTAGCAAAATACCAGGCGCCCAGCATGCCTCAGCAAGCAAATTTTGATTTTAGGAATTTTTTAAAGTCGTATAACTTTTGAACGGCTGAACGGATTTTGTTCAAATTTTTTGTCAAAGATAGTAAATTATGTCAGCTTTCAAATGAAGTATAATATGTGGGCGTGGCATTAACAATTTAGTTTAAAAACACGTATTTTTAAAAAGGTTATTTCCTAAAAAATGAGCAGTGCCATGCCCATTAATTAGATATCCCCGAAAAGCTGGAGAAATTTTTTAATTTTGGCAAAAAATTTCATCAAAATCGCAGCAGTAGTTCCCAAGTTATGAGCCAAGCAAGTTCACCTTCATTCGCGTGGTCGTAATTTTGAAAATCATGTCTGCTACAAAAATATTAGCAAAATACCAGGCGCCCAGCATGCCTCAGCAAGCAAATTTTGATTTTAGGAATTTTTTAAAGTCGTATAACTTTTGAACGGCTGAACGGATTTTCTTCAAATTTTTTGTCAAAGACAGTAAATTATGTCAGCTTTCAAATGAAGTATAATATGTGGGCGTGGCATTAACAATTTAGTTAAAAAACACGTATTTTTAAAAAGGTTATTTCCTAAAAAATGAGCAGTGCCATGCCCATTAATTAGATATCCACGAAAAGCTGGAGAAATTTCCTAATTTTGGCAAAAAATTTCATCAAAATCGGAGCAGTAGTTCCCAAGTTATGAGCCAAGCAAATTAACCTTCATTCGCGTGGTCGTAATTTTGAAAATCATGTCTGCTACAAAAATATTAGCAAAATACCAGGCGCCCAGCATACCTCAGCAAGCAAATTTTGATTTTAGGAATTTTTTAAAGTCGTATAACTTTTGAACGGCTGAACGGATTTTGTTCAAATATTTTGTCAAAGATAGTAAATTACGTCAGCCTTCAAATGAAGTATAATATGTGGGCGTGGCATTAACAATTTAGTTAAAAAACACGTATTTTTAAAAAGGTTATTTCCTAAAAAATGAGCAGTGCCACGCCCATTAATTAGATATCCCCGAAAAGCTGGAGAAATTTCCTAATTTTGGCAAAAAATGTCATCAAAATCGGAGCAGTAGTTCCCAAGTTATGAGCCAAGCAAGTTCACCTTCATTCGCGTGGTCGTAATTTTGAAAATCATGTCTGCTACAAAAATATTAGCAAAATACCAGGCGCCCAGCATGCCTCAGCAAGCAAATTTTGATTTTAGAAATTTTTTAAAGTAGTATAACTTTTGAACGGCTGAACGGATTTTGTTCAAATTTTTTGTCAAAGACAGTAAATTATGTCAGCTTTCAAATGAAGTATAATATGTGGGCGTGGCATTAACAATTTAGTTAAAAAACACGTATTTTTAAAAAGGTTATTTCCTAAAAAATGAGCAGTGCCACGCCCATTAATTAGATATCCCCGAAAAGCTGGAGAAATTTCCTAATTTTGGCAAAAAATTTCATCAAAATCGGAGCAGTAGTTCCCAAGTTATGAGCCAAGCAAGTTAACCTTCATTCCCGTGGTCGTAATTTTGAAAATCATGTCTGCTACAAAAATATTAGCAAAATACCAGGCGCCCAGCATGCCTCAGCAAGCAAATTTTGATTTTAGGAATTTTTTAAAGTCGTATAACTTTTGAACGGCTGAACGGATTTTGTTCAAATTTTTTGTCAAAGATAGTAAATTATGTCAGCTTTCAAATGAAGTATAATATGTGGGCGTGGCATTAACAATTTAGTTAAAAAACACGTATTTTTAAAAAGGTTATTTCCTAAAAAATGAGCAGTGCCACGCCCATTAATTAGATATCCCGGAAAAGCTGGAGAAATTTTTTAATTTTGGCAAAAAATTTCATCAAAATCGGAGCAGTAGTTCCCAAGTTATGAGCCAAGCAAGTTCACCTTCATTCGCGTGGTCGTAATTTTGAAAATCATGTCTGCTACAAAAATATTAGCAAAATACCAGGCGCCCAGCATGCCTCAGCAAGCAAATTTTGATTTTAGAAATTTTTTAAAGTAGTATAACTTTTGAACGGCTGAACGGATTTTGTTCAAATTTTTTGTCAAAGACAGTAAATTATGTCAGCTTTCAAATGAAGTATAATATGTGGGCGTGGCATTAACAATTTAGTTAAAAAACACGTATTTTTAAAAAGGTTATTTCCTAAAAAATGAGCAGTGCCATGCCCATTAATTAGATATCCACGAAAAGCTGGAGAAATTTCCTAATTTTGGCAAAAAATTTCATCAAAATCGGAGCAGTAGTTCCCAAGTTATGAGCCAAGCAAATTAACCTTCATTCGCGTGGTCGTAATTTTGAAAATCATGTCTGCTACAAAAATATTAGCAAAATACCAGGCGCCCAGCATGCCTCAGCAAGCAAATTTTGATTTTAGGAATTTTTTAAAGTCATATAACTTTTGAACGGCTGAACGGATTTTGTTCAAATTTTTTGTCAAAGATAGTAAATTACGTCAGCTTTCAAATGAAGTATAATATGTGGGCGTGGCATTAACAATTTAGTTAAAAACACGTATTTTTAAAAAGGTTATTTCCTAAAAAATGAGCAGTGTCACGCCCATCAATTAGATATCCCCGAAAAGCTGGAGAAATTTCCTAATTTTGACAAAAAATTTCATCAAAATCGGAACAGTAGTTCCCAAGTTATGAGCCAAGCAAGTTCACCTTCATTCGCGTGGTCGTAATTTTGAAAATCATGTCTGCTACAAAAATATTAGCAAAATACCAGGCGCCCAGCATGCCTCAGCAAGCAAATTTTGATTTTAGAAATTTTTTAAAGTAGTATAACTTTTGAACGGCTGAACGGATTTTGTTCAAATTTTTTGTCAAAGACAGTAAATTATGTCAGCTTTCAAATGAAGTATAATATGTGGGCGTGGCATTAACAATTTAGTTAAAAAACACGTATTTTTAAAAAGGTTATTTCCTAAAAAATGAGCAGTGCCACGCCCATTAATTAGATATCCCCGAAAAGCTGGAGAAATTTCCTAATTTTGGCAAAAAATTTCATCAAAATCGGAGCAGTAGTTCCCAAGTTATGAGCCAAGCAAGTTAACCTTCATTCGCGTGGTCGTAATTTTGAAAATCATGTCTGCTACAAAAATATTAGCAAAATACCAGGCGCCCAGCATGCCTCAGCAAGCAAATTTTGATTTTAGGAATTTTTTAAAGTCGTATAACTTTTGAACGGCTGAACGGATTTTGTTCAAATTTTTTGTCAAAGATAGTAAATTATGTCAGCTTTCAAATGAAGTATAATATGTGGGCGTGGCATTAACAATTTAGTTAAAAAACACGTATTTTTAAAAAGGTTATTTCCTAAAAAATGAGCAGTGCCACGCCCATTAATTAGATATCCCGGAAAAGCTGGAGAAATTTTTTAATTTTGCCAAAAAATTTCATCAAAATCGGAGCAGTAGTTCCCAAGTTATGAGCCAAGCAAGTTCACCTTCATTCGCGTGGTCGTAATTTTGAAAATCATGTCTGCTACAAAAATATTAGCAAAATACCAGGCGCCCAGCATGCCTCAGCAAGCAAATTTTGATTTTAGGAATTTTTTAAAGTCGTATAACTTTTGAACGGCTGAACGGATTTTGTTCAAATTTTTTGTCAAAGATAGTAAATTATGTCAGCTTTCAAATGAAGTATAATATGTGGGCGTGGCATTAACAATTTAGTTAAAAAACACGTATTTTTAAAAAGGTTATTTCCTAAAAAATGAGCAGTGCCACGCCCATTAATTAGATATCCCGGAAAAGCTGGAGAAATTTTTTAATTTTGGCAAAAAATTTCATCAAAATCGGAGCAGTAGTTCCCAAGTTATGAGCCAAGCAAGTTCACCTTCATTCGCGTGGTCGTAATTTTGAAAATCATGTCTGCTACAAAAATATTAGCAAAATACCAGGCGCCCAGCATGCCTCAGCAAGCAAATTTTGATTTTAGGAATTTTTTAAAGTCGTATAACTTTTGAACGGCTGAACGGATTTTGTTCAAATTTTTTGTCAAAGATAGTAAATTATGTCAGCTTTCAAATGAAGTATAATATGTGGGCGTGGCATTAACAATTTAGTTAAAAAACACGTATTTTTAAAAAGGTTATTTCCTAAAAAATGAGCAGTGCCACGCCCATCAATTAGATATCCCCGAAAAGCTGGAGAAATTTCCTAATTTTGACAAAAAATTTCATCAAAATCGGAACAGTAGTTCCCAAGTTATGAGCCAAGCAAGTTCACCTTCATTCGCGTGGTCGTAATTTTGAAAATCATGTCTGCTACAAAAATATTAGCAAAATACCAGGCGCCCAGCATGCCTCAGCAAGCAAATTTTGATTTTAGAAATTTTTTAAAGTAGTATAACTTTTGAACGGCTGAACGGATTTTGTTCAAATTTTTTGTCAAAGACAGTAAATTATGTCAGCTTTCAAATGAAGTATAATATGTGGGCGTGGCATTAACAATTTAGTTAAAAAACACGTATTTTTAAAAAGGTTATTTCCTAAAAAATGAGCAGTGCCACGCCCATTAATTAGATATCCCCGAAAAGCTGGAGAAATTTCCTAATTTTGGCAAAAAATTTCATCAAAATCGGAGCAGTAGTTCCGAAGTTATGAGCCAAGCAAATTAACCTTCATTCGCGTGGTCGTAATTTTGAAAATCATGTCTGCTACAAAAATATTAGCAAAATACCAGGCGCCCAGCATACCTCAGCAAGCAAATTTTGATTTTAGGAATTTTTTAAAGTCGTATAACTTTTGAACGGCTGAACGGATTTTGTTCAAATATTTTGTCAAAGATAGTAAATTACGTCAGCCTTCAAATGAAGTATAATATGTGGGCGTGGCATTAACAATTTAGTTAAAAAACACGTATTTTTAAAAAGGTTATTTCCTAAAAAATGAGCAGTGCCACGCCCATTAATTAGATATCCCCGAAAAGCTGGAGAAATTTCCTAATTTTGGCAAAAAATTTCATCAAAATCGGAGCAGTAGTTCCGAAGTTATGAGCCCCGCAATTTCACGTTCATTCGTGTGGTCGTCATTTTGAAAATCATGCAAATATAAAAATGGGAGAAAAATACCAGGCGCCCAGCATGCCTCAGCAAGCAAATTTTGATTTTAGAAATTTTTTAAGTCGTATAACTTTTAAACGGCTGAGCGGATTTTGTTCAAATTTGTCAAAGATAGTAAATTACGCCAGCTTTCAAATGAAGTATAATATGTGGACGTGGCATTAACAATTTAGTTAAAAAACACGTATTTTTAAAAAGGTTATTTCCTAAAAAATGAACAGTGCCACGCCTATTAATTAGATGTCTCATATAAAAAAACTAAATTTGCTTTCCAAATCTTAAATACCTTCTATATCCACAACATTGGGCGTGGAATATATAGTTACGCCCTCTAACAGTGCATATATTACGTATCAGTGGGGTAGATGTTAAATGGTCCAACTTAGCCGAATCAAATATTTTCTTCTGTTACAAAAAGTTTTTGTACAAAATGATTTCGAATGGGTAGCAATATTACGGTAATTTGAAGTTTGCATTATATGCAATAAACCCAACTCATTACGGACAAACATTCATAACTGACATAACAACAAAATGCGAAATGTTGTTGTATTGTATAAAACAACAAAAACCGATAACGCAAAGTAAACTATGCAGACATTGACTGCAGTGATAAACTTATGCCTAATGCTTTAGTAACATAGTTGAGAATGATGCAAGTTGTAGACTATGCCAGTGAGAGTTAAAGTTGAGAGAACAGTTCCCAGTTTTCAATTTGTTCTATTATTAACTTTAGTTTTATGGAAGTGAATGTGTGCGTGTATGCACACTTGCAGTCAATTTCAATGAAAAATTAAATTGAATTTTTATTGATCAAGAAATAGAGTAATAGAGTAGTAAAAGAGTACACGCTACACAATTTTAATTTTCCTCATAATTTCAGTAAGATTATTAACAAATATGGCTTTACAATTGACAACAACAACAACAATAACAACAACGATATCAACAACAGCAACAACAACAGCCACAACAGAGCTAACAATAAAACCGAAAGAACTATTTGAAGTTTTGGGCATTACAAAACAATGCGAACAACAAAAATTCCAACAACAGCAGCACAAACCGATGGAATTAAGCCAAATCGAGTTGATGTATCGGGCTGAGGGTAATGCAAATTTGGTGCTTGCATTACCGCAATTTGGAAAAGTTTTACGTTTGCCAAAAATTCAAAAACAACAACAACATCAACACCAACACCAACAACTATCGGAATTGGCTTTAAATACCAGCCATCAACAAAACCAAAAAGGTTTGTACCAATCTTTTGTATACATTTTGCACATTAACACAAAGAGAAAATATATTCGTGTATTACATACATGAACATACATACATAAACATATGTGTATGTATGACGTATGGATGTTTAGATATATTTTACTGCTAGAGCTGGTGGTTTTGGTAATGGTGCAAAATGTGTGTTTATAACGGGGGTAGGGTGCTTAAAGTGTCATTTTTGGCTGCATAAATGATTTAGTTGTTATTGTTATTGTTGTGTTAGAGTCGTTGTTGTTGCTGCTGCTATTGCCGTTTATTTTATTAAGGTTACGCTTCGAATTTTTCGCTCAAGTTTTTTTTATTCTCTTGGGAGGAATTTCTGGTAATATTTAGCTTGAAAATATTTATTAGAACGGGTGTGTCTGCTTGTTTCATTTTCTAACTTTATGGTTGTGTGAGTATGAGGCGTTTTGTGTTTAAGTATTTGTACTCATGTCCGTAAAGCATATGTTCCATCCGCCTGGTATAGATTCATACACCTAAATATTTATTAGCGGCTACACTGAAAGAAATGAAACAAATTTACAATTTTAAAAATTCGTATATATACGTAAAGTTATTTGAGCCCTTCTATCAACAAAATATATACTCACTCCCATTTTTCTTCCAGTGTAACTTCATATTTATGGTGTTTTGATTGCTAAGTAACGCTAAACATACTTTCCTATATATATATACGTATAGTACACTTTATTTGCTATTTCCCATTTTTGTTGCATTTTTACGCAAACCTTTTCATACTCATAAACATAGATGCTGAGCACTTGACAATGGAATATTTTGCGGCTTACATTAGTATTGTACGGTGTCTGCTGGGAAATGAGTTTATATTTGATGCGGATGCTGTCGACTTGCTAAACCCCAATGACAGGCATTGGATAAATAATCACATCAGACCACATCGACCAGGTATGTAGGAAGATGAAGTGGCATAGAGAAGAATTCATAACATAAAATATGGAATATTTTATTCTCCTCTCTCCTCTCTTACACTTGTTCAATTTTTTTTTCCAAATGTTTGTTAAAATTATTTGTTTGTGATGAGGTGGAATGAAAATTGTAAATTCTAAGGGGAGAACAAAAATCCTTCATATACAAGTTTCTACAGACGATAGTTTACTTTATAAAAATATTGCTAAATTTACCGTACTTTATTAGAATAGGAATATATTCGAAAAACTATTATTATTTGCTATGTTCTAAAATACAAAAAAAAATATTCTAAATGTTGGCTTAATTGCTACAAAAGCTCTTTTTATACCTCTTTTTATACCTTTATCGTAATATAGGGGTCAAAACATTTGCCACGCCCATGAGGAAATGTCCAGACCACATAACTTATATATAATATCAATCATCAGCGAACCTAGCCATTCGTTTCTATCCGCTTAAAACTCATGAAAACAAGTCAAAAGACTACATTAAGCCAACGCCAAATCTAGAATACCTATAATCATTCCCCTCTTTCAACACATAGCACCACTATAGAACTTCTTACAGAACATGATCAGATAGAGACCATATATAGACCAAAGCGACCATAATTGCAAAATTTATAAAATATCGCCCATTTACACATTGTAGTAAATACTCTAATAATATTAAAATAAGTAAAAATATTAAAGGCGGTCAAGCGCGACCATTTAATACCTTACAGCACTTATCCTCAAATGCAAATTATGCTACAATTAGTTTAGTATAGTTTTTAGTCAGTAAATGCGAAACATTGCCATATAAGTTTCATCGTGAAATATCATTATATGGGAAAGGGTTCTAAAAATGGTCTTATTCGATCCATTTTCAAAAGGATTCCTTTCGAGACCACAACATGCCCTATTATCAAATTTCATTGAAATATTTAAAAAAATACGTCTTCTAGCTAGCGCACAAATTTATATGGACAGAGGGACCCAGAGGGATACAGTTAAATAGATTCCAATTTAAATTCTCAATTGTTCCATTTAATGGAAGATGGGTGTGGTATTTACCATTTAAGAGTTACAAACATCTGCACAAACTTAATATACTCCTTGCAGGGTATAATAATAATTGCACTGATTTATTATCCTAGCGGTAATTAAAAGCTATTTTTTAAAGCACATTTTTGGGGTAAGAATGCATGTTTTTCTTTTTGCTTTTCTTTTCTTCTCTTTCTTCTCTTTACATTAGTTAATCGTTTGGATAAAGTGTTTTCAGGCCGTGCGGGTTTGCTGTTGCCAGATGCTGCTCAATTGCCCGCCGAGTTCGATCTTTTATTTCCCAATGTACAGGTACGTTCTTTTTTTTTGCTTTTTTCTGAAGATATATTGTTTAGTTTAGTTTAGTTTAGTTTAGTTTAGTGCCATAAAACCAATCCACTATTGACTATAAAATTGCTAAAACGATTTTTTTTGAACGATTTTCATTTCCTTCCACTATTCAGGATGTCGTTGTTGTTATATGTCATTTACATATTTTTATAGACTATTCGGTAGTGCACAATATTGCTGCAGCTGTTGCTGCTTATGATGATGATAGTTTTGGTTGTTTTTTGTTGTTTTTGTTACTTTTTAATACAATTCTGTTAGTGTTACTTTGTTATTCTTTTTCCGGTATACGAGTATTTCGTTGCCTAGTGGGGCCTGGCGGCTACAATTCTTTGCTTTGCTTTGCTTCGCTTACCCCACCTTGTGCTATCCAGCATACTTGCCGCTAGCATAATAAATCATCCGTGTAAGTTCCTTCGTTTTTATTTATGTATATTGCTTTAGTAGGTATGTACAAACGCACAAACACATACACATATACTTATATGTGTATGTAAATGCCGTGGCTGTTCTTTCTCCATTTTACACTCCATATATATGTAACAATTTTCTTAGACCCCATTCTGAGTTTTAGTATCCAAAGTAATTCCGCGTCCCATGAATAGATGGCTGCATGTTGTTGTTATTGTTATACACTCAGCGTATACCATTCAGTTTCAATATAAAGGGTGCGCGCACAAGAAAATTTAAATTAGAATTTATATTAAGCGTATGCGTGTGTGTGTGTGTTTTTGTGTATAAACATATTTTCTGTTTCTTCAATTTCTTGTTTTTCTCTCATTTCATTCATTTCACACTAAGACATTAAATTAATTGGCATTTCTCTGCTAAATTTTAGTAGAGATCTTCGTTTGTTTGCTACGTCGCTACACCACTCCGCTACTATTCCTGCCTTTTCCAGCCAACAGTCGCATAGTATTTCAAAAGAACATAAAATCAAATTATTTGCTAAGTTAATAAAAATGTATCAAGTTGTGTATGTTTTTTTAAAGGGAAACAATCTTTTTTATCAACCTACTAAAGGGGGCACACTATAAATAGGAGTGTTTGTATGTGTTGGACTATTTCTCAGATAAAATATTGTACTTATTTAGCTCAAAATTGAGTCCGCTCTATAATTCATTAGGAAGCAATTTTGTTCCCAAAAAAATGTAGATATATGTAAGGACGACTCTGATATCTCTTCCAAGTAAATAGGGGCGCAGCAAGTATATAATATGGAGGCGTTTTTTAAATGTCAACTTTACAGGTTCACTCTTGTAAAGAAGTAAGGAAGACGGTGGATACGGCCAGATTGTTTCTCTTGATTTTAGTGCTGAATAAAAATTTTGAAACTTTTTTCAGAATATTTTAAACGAAAGAATCAAACTCTATATACGACCTCATCTCACACACACAGACACAATTAAATCCCTTCCGAAAGTGATTCTGATTTGATATGAAGCTAAATGTGAATTTGTATTTATACGTAGCTGTAAGTGTAGAGAATATTTAAGATTTCATTTCCTTTATGAACGCGCTGTTCCGTCTTTATTTAACATATTTTTAACGCAAACAATGTTTCACCTTTACCGCATGCGTTCATCTACATATTCATATTTTTATATATATTGTAGCTGATACTCACTTACTTTTTGTTGTATACGTTTCATCTCCAGCCAACTGGCGATACGTATGCGATTGAAATTAAGCCCAAACAAGGATGGCTGCTCACCGAAGAGTTTGACACTTTATTTAATAAAAAGCGACCAAAACCATCAACAATTACTGGAAGTAAAGATGGGCACAAAACTCGAGAAATGGAATATGAAACAAAAACAACAATAACAGCAGCAACAACACAGAAAACCGCACCATCACCCGCAATGAATACCAGAGTAGACATCAGGTGTCGTTACTGCAGCATGCAATTTTTAAAGGTACTAAATTTGGCACGTATCACCTCCATTTCATTATTTTGTTTTTCCTTTTTTTTTATAATGTTTGTTTTAATTTTTCACCGAAAACGAATATCCATAAAAATTATTGAATAAATAAAACCTGAAGCAGATATTCTGTATTTTTATATATAACAGCGGAGGATATATTTTTATTTTAATTAAATTTTATTAGAATCCATTTACATAAGTCAAGTAAACTATATTTTTACACCACTCTCTGCCGCTCTCTCTTTCTCATCCATTGCATCTCTGTTTTTTGTTTTTTGTAAAATTAAATATTTCCTATGGCTTTCGATTTATTTTTTTATTCTTTCTTTCATTATCAACCATTTGGCTGCTGCATCGTAAATTTCATTCTACAGTTGAAACAACAGAAAATTCATCAAACTAGCGGCTATTGTCCACTTAAGCTATTCTCTGGGTGTGTATGTATTGTAGTAACGAAAACTTGTATTTGTTTAACAAAAAAAAAACATTATTGTAAATATTTTCAATTTTTAAAAATTAATTTCAGTTAAGTCCGACTATCTAATACGCGATTAGCACAGCTACTAAACTATTCTTTGCCACATAAAGACTTCTATTATAATAGGATCTTATATAGAGAAGGGATCCGATTCAGTCCGTTTTCAATAGCGTTTTTCTTTGGACCAATACGTGAGCTTGTACCAAATTTCAGCGATATATCTCAAAATGTGGAACCTGTAGTTGGCGCATCAATTTATATGGACGGATAGACGGACATGATTTAAACGATTCAGATTTTGATTCTAAGTGAATAATGGTTTAGGAGTTACAAATATTCCCACAAACATACTTTGCCACATGTGGTGCAAGGTATACAGATTTAAAGAAGATAAAAGCAAACAAGTAAAAACGCCTTTTTCTAATGGGCCTGGCCGATCCTTCTTAATTTTGAAGGAATATATTGTACTACCAAATCCTAATAAATGTGGGTGTGAATTGTTAGCTTAAAAAAGCCGAAAAAACTGTCCGTATTTTACTTTTGCTTAACTGACGTGTCCTCCAATCAATTTTTCCTCATTTCAGTACCATTCCATGAATTCTTCCAAAAGACGAGTACAATATTTACCACAGATAGAGAAGCAAAAGGGCCTTTTTAAATTCATTTTATGCTGCTCAGAAATATATATATTATTTGTACTTTGAAGACTGTCTGTTGTCTCCTCTTCGACACGGGGGGTATGGATACAAAAACTTTCTAAGAAAAAAAACACATTTTCGACTGATTTACTTTTTTCTTTACAAATATTTAATAAAACCTTTACTTAACATCGTTTCCTTGTTGTTCGTTTTCTTTTCTTCCTTATTTTATATTACACTTACTTCCTATTTATGTATATTTTTGCCTTTTTAAGTGTTCCACACACCATGTCGGATGCTTTGCAGGCACTCTTTCAATGTCCACAAAATAATTTACGTGTTTACCGTAATGGGCTCTTAATATATGATGACCAATTAAGTAGACTAAACAATATTGAAACAATATTTGCAAGGTAATGTATACAAGAAAAAACTTGATTTCGATCTTATATTAAATATTTCTTGAAGACAGACAGAACGATTCCGAAGGAACATAATCCTGAATTCAGTATTTTAAAATAATTTAACAATTGACTCGTAACCAAATGGTTTCCAATAATCTCTTTACCGAATCGTTTAAACATTATTTTCTTATAAACTTCTTTCTCTTTTTTTTAGTCACCGAAAGGAACCGCGAAAGAAAATACATTTTAAGAGTAAAAACAAGTGAAAATACTATAGTCGGTCAAGCCCGATCATTAAATACTCTACACCACTTGGCACCTTAAGTTATGCTACAATTTAGTTGAGTCTGTTTTAAAGTTACTTCGTGATATATAATTATATGAGAAGGGTTTCTAAAAATGTTCGCATTCGGTGCATTTTCAATGGGGTAGCTCTTTAGGCTAATATATGTTTTTGTACCAAATATCATCGAAATATTTAAAAAAATGCGGCCACAAATTTACGTAGACAAGCGGACGGATGTACGAACGGCCTGTCATGGTTAAATCTTTTCCGTTTTTCATTCAGAATCGATCCGTATAATTGAAGGTTGTGGGTGTGGCATTTTCCGTTTGGAGGTTACAAATATCCACAAAAACTTAATATACTTTTTGCTACAAGTGGTGCTGCGTATAAAAATAAAACATGATATAGACTTAACCACCTCGCACAACTAAAAGCTATACTGAGCAAGAAAACCTATAAATAATGAAAATAAATTGTTACAAAAGTGTTGGGCACAGGAGCACACAAGCTTAAGTTACACATACAGACATCAGGTATTGAAAAAGAGGAAAAGGCCACAAAAACATAACGAAAATTATATAATATTTACCATTTACCACCGAGTTAAAGAAGAGAAGGTGAAGAAAGCACAATTGCACACATTTAACATGCACACAATAAGGTTAAGGCTATGGCGCAAGAAAATGGAATTCTCCGAATATGAGTAATCAGCAAGTACTAAGGCTACAACAATTTAAATTAGGCGCACAAAGCCCTTCTATAGTTACGAGCAACAAAAGGGTTTAAGTTCAAATTCTGCTGCAAATGAACCCGTTTGGAAATTGTGGGTGTGTCAGTACATTAACATTTACACCGAATTCTAACTTTAGTCGTTTTATTAGTTGTGGGCGCGACTATGTGTAAAGATTTAACAATCGCACAGAAGCAAAGAATACAGTTTAATAACCTAGATTTGGTTACATGTTTAGATCAACTCAAATTTTAAAGGATATTATAAAGGGTTCAAAACCGTTTCTTCCCGTTTTTCAAACGAAAAAACAAACTTAGTTTCATGGGAACATTTTGTGCCACAAATTATTCCCCTTTACACTTTACGACCCCTCGCGCGCCCTTAAACCCGCCCCTGTGAAAAATATATATTTACACAAGTGTATACATATATGTGTTCTTTATGCATGTAAATCATTCCCATGAATATTTTTTATGTGTTTTTAAACCATCCTTAAATCCTTTAGTGACAAACTGCAGCTTATAAAACATTTGCTGGTAACGTGTCTGTTAAAGGACTATAGTCAAAATGTGTCTGCCGCTAGTAAAGATGACAACACATCTGCAGCTTCTGTTTCATGTGTTGCTGGTATTGAAGCAACTTCTTCTTCTTCTGATACAACTACGACTGGTCAGCAGCCATACTCAAAAGTAATTTCAAGAGAATGTTCGGAGACATCATTACAAAGTGGTGAGCCACATTTAAAACAGCAACAACAACAACAACAACAACAACACCAACACCAGCCGCACTTACACTGTGTGCCAGCCGTTGTGGAAACGGAAATGACCAGCTACACCTTGCTGCTGCCAACAAATGTGCAAGAAAGTCTACACTCTGTAATGATAACAACGGAGTTGGCGTCAACAACGACAACACCAATAACACCAATAACACCAATAATAATAACAACAACAACAACAACTAACCGAATATCCTCTTGTGTCCGTTCAGTACAAAATGAAGAACAGGAAATGCTGTGCTTACCGAAAAATTGTGTTCTGCAAAAAATTTTACAATTACAACTGCTGGCCAAGGTGAGTGTAAAGGCTTTTTGTAATAATTTTTAAAAAATACAACGAATGCTCTTTGTCCATACATTTGCTTAAACAATTTTGTATTTCATACAAGTCACTTAAACAGGACATACAGTCAAGCCAAAATTTCGAGGCTTCGAGTATATTTAACAACAACTTATAAATTAAACATAATTTTTCTTCTAATGATTAATTATTATTTTTTAAGTATAATGGTGTCCCCGGCCATTTTCAATTAAATTTGCGAGAAATTCATGTTTACCTACATATGTGGTTGTTAAATATATTTCTGTGGGCGTAGTTTTACACAAATGCTTGTACAATTTTAGCTTAATATCCCATAATTACGGCCGTGGGGATGCTAACAACGGACAGACTTCGTAGGATCATCGGTGCCTCCTTTATAGAAAAAGAATAAAAGGAAATATACTTCTCATGCATAGTTTTCTTTCTTTTGCAGAAAAATTTCTTATATATGCTTGAACAGCAATATCATGAAAAGACACTCAAATCGTATAATCATTTAATGAAATTATTGAAAAAATATAAATTATATGAAAAAAAATTGAATTTTTCTCACCTTGACAACGAAGAAGAATATATACTGGCCGCCACTGCTTTAGACTGTTCCATAATGATTGCATTCCGTGAAGTAACCTCAAGCGAATGTTTAAGGTAAACGTTTTCTTCACACATTCATATTATTCATCATTACTTTTAAAGAATGATTAAATATATTTTCTTTCTTGTTATAGTACTTCACCAAGTCCGTATATGATCGAATTTCCAGAACTAAACCGAAGATTTATAACAAAGGTGACATTATTAGATTTAGATCCTAAGCCTGATAATCATTTTGCTAAATATTGTCAACAAACTAAAGATATTTTAAATTTATTTCAATAAAATATGATTATTATGCTTCAATTGTCGTGTGTTTGTTTAATAAGAAAGTGAAAATGGTGGAAAAACTAGGTTGTGCGGTGTTCGAGCAAAATCAAGGTTTAGATTGCGTTGGCTACATCTCAAGAAAGTATTCCAACCAAGTGTGTTTTATTAAAGATTGTATGACTAGTTGGGAAATTTATCTGGAAATGGTGCAGACGTTTCCTTTCCTAGGTAACCAATGCATTCCCCATTTTACATTTAAGTGAAAGAAAAAATAATTTCATTTCTATATAAAGTTTAGTCCTCATGGCTCGCCCGTACATATATATGTAAGTTTCCTATTGAATATTTATAAATGCCAATAACATGAAAGGATTACAACCGCTGCAACGGCAGTACCACTAACCCCAGCAAAGAGATTTTACAGTGGCATCATCAAATGCTTAACCATTAAAAGTCTTGCTACTTTTTTCGTATAGACACATAAATATATTATTTTTCAATATTTTGTTGTTACAATGCATACATATAGAGAGAGAGAGAGAGAGAGAGAGAGAGAGAGAGAGAGAAATTGTTCAATATGTGCACGTGATATAGTTTACATTTACTACAAAAGTGATAACACACACAAAATGAAAGCTTCACTCGTTTTCCTCAAATTCCGGTTTGGGAAGCCATAAAAACCCACAAACAGTTGACACAAGTGAGTTTCTTTAAAAACAAATACATAAGCATACACACACACACACACGCGTATAAAATATTTCCATACTCGACAATACTACTCCCGTTATAACATTTTGTATAATATGTGAACCCAGGTCACTACGTATGTTATTACACACACACACACATACATACACGCATACAACGCACTCGTGTGTGACCCTTATTGGCCATCTGAATAAGATTTATTACTTCAACAATGAAATTTATTTGATTTTATTTGTGCTCTGGTGTGCTGCCTTGTATGGCATACATGGCGTATGCAGAATGTTTTAAATATACTTGTTTTCTTTCTTTGCCCTGTACTGAACATATCGTACATAGTGTTGTGTTTGTTTTTAGTGTATTTTCTTTTTTGTTTTTTCTCTTCTTTTTTTTTTATTTATTTTATGTCACACATATTATTAAATGCGTATATGGAATGTGGAGAGAAAATCCGGAGCACGTAGTATAACATGTTCGAATTCCAGAAAGGATAGTTTACCATCACCGTCCACATCAGCCTCCTCCATAACTTTGTCGGCGATTTGCTGATGCTCCTCGGGGCTCAATTCATTTCTGGTCATAGTGGTTAGGCAGGCCAGCAGGTCGGAGCGTCCTATAAAGCCGTCCTGATCAAAATCTGTAACAACAAAACAAAAAATAAATACCATGCAAACACACGCACGCACAATATAAGATTCATATGAAAGCATAAAAAATTGTTAGAGTTACGCTACGCTCACACACATTCTCACAGTTGGAGAAAGAAAAGACAAAGAGGAATTCTGCAAGTGTTTGATATTTGCATGCAGAACATCACACTGTGCCCTTTGGAAATCTTACTGGTTTCTGTATGATGTTGAAGGATGAATGGTTAAGCATTTGAAAGAAAAAAAAAGATGAATATATTTCCTCTACGGCATCATTATCATGATCATCATATTCATCATTAAAGTTTGGCGTTTGCATCCAGCCATGCATGCATTGTATTGTTTGAGTTTATGGCAAAAAGTAGAGAAGATGGGAGAAAATATTATTAATCCATACATATAAGCAAAAACAATTATTCTACCCCTTTATTCATGTGTATAATCAAAAAGAAAATATGTGATCTACACTGAGGATGGCTTTTGAATTTATTAAACCTTTAAAACCGACCTAATAAGAGTGCTTCCAGATACACTAAAAATTGATAGAGAGCCATAAAATTAAGGTACAAAATTACGTTTCGGGACCCAAATTTATAAATAAACCATCCATTCACTTAAAATGTTGAGTTATTAATACATTTTCTCGTGTGGTATAGTTTCGTATACATATCAAGCATTTCATATAACACTACAAACTATACTGTAGTTACAATAGTTTAAACAATAAAGAACTCTAAATTCGGCTTAGGCCAAATCTTAAATACTCTCCACCTTCACAAACAAACAGTGGGCGTATAAAGTAGCTGATTCCGCCCCGAAACTGTGTAAGTAATCGGATCTACAACAAAGGAGCAAGGATTTGAAAGAAAAAATTTAAGCAAATGGGCAGTGCCACACCCCCGAAAAGCTACAAAAATTTCCAAATGTTTCCAAAAAATTTGATCAAAATCGGACCAGTAGTTTTCGAGTTATAAGCCAAGCAAGTTCACATTCATTTTTATTTGTTTGTGTGTGTGTGGTCGTCATTTTAAAAATCACAAAAATATCAAAAAGTGTGTAAAACACCAGGCGCTCAGAAATGCTCAGTAAGTAAATATGGATTTAACATATTTTTTAAACCCTTATAACTTTGGAACGTCTGGATGGATTTCGTTCAATTTTTTTTTGGAAGCTTGCAAATTAGGTCAGCTTTCAAATGAAGTACATTATTTGGGCGTGGCATCGCCCATTTAGTTAATAAACAAGAAATGTTAAAAAAAAGTTATTTTTTTAGCAAATGGGCAGCGCCACGCCCATATTTTACATATCCCCAAAAAGCTAAAGAAATTTCCTAATTTTGGCAAAAAATTTCATCAAAATCGGAGCAGTAGTTCCGAAGTTATGAGCCCCGCAATTTCACGTTCATTCGTGTGGTCGTCATTTTGAAAATCATGCAAATATAAAAATGGGAGAAAAATACCAGGCGCCCAGCATGCCTCAGCAAGCAAATTTTGATTTTAGAAATTTTTTAAGTCGTATAACTTTTGAACGGCTGAACGGATTTTGTTCAAATTTTTTGTCAAAGATAGTAAATTATGTCAGCTTTCAAATGAAGTATAATATGTGGGCGTGGCATTAACAATTTAGTTAAAAAACACGTATTTTTAAAAAGGTTATTTCCTAAAAAATGGGCAGTGCCACGCCCATAATTTATATATCTCCAAAAAGCTAAAGAAATTTCCAAATGTTTGCAAAAACTTTTACCAAAATCGGAACAATAGTTTTCGAGTTGTAAGCCAAGCAAATTCACAGTCATTCTTGTGGTCGCAATTTTGAAAATCATGCAGATATGACATAAGACATAAGAAAACGATATATGCTTTAAACCAAATCTTAAGTACCTTCCACATCTACATTAGTGGGCATGGCAAGTATGTGATTTCGCCCTCTAATAGTACATCTATTACCTATCAGCTTGCTAGACGAGTTTTATGGTGAATATACTTTGTAGGGTCTCTGACGCCTACTTCTAGGAATTGCAGACGGACGAACAAACTTAGTATACTTTTATCACTAAGGTGGAGGGTATAAAAACGGAAATTTATTTCTTCTGCAACACACTTATTTATTTCCTTTTTGACATTCAACTTTACGTAAATTCTCAACTTTTTAAATTGTTGCTACATGTGAACATTTACACATATTTCTGATCTAAATATTTTTTTTTGATATTGTACATGAAGCATATGAATCTCGAGTAACTTATGCGTTTATGTAGGAAATCCGTTTTGTATTTACCATAAATTTTGAACGCATAAAATACTTTAATGTCCCGAGGTGCCTGCTCACTGAAGACAGATAAAGCATCAAGGAAATCCTCAAATGATAAATTCCCTTGTCCGTCACGAGAGAAAGCTTTACAGATACGATGGCGAAATGGATTTTCACGCAGTTCCGGCATCTTTTCAACATATTCGGCTGATAATTTGATGGTAGCAGCTTGACCTTCGGTCATTTGTCGTGGCACTAAATCGGGCCGTAATTCACGAAAACGTTTATGAGCGCTGAAAAATTTAAACAAGAATAAAAACAAACTAAAACAAATTATATGTGGTTCAGGTCAAACGTTGCATACCTCCCAACATAAGCGTTAAAATAAATATTATGTAATGTTATGTATGTGGGTGCAATCTTAAAGTAAAAAAAAAGTTTACCTTTAACTAGACAGACAGACAGACGGAAGAGCTAAAGCGACCCCGACTCGCCTTCTTCTTATATTTACAAGCATTTGAACAAAAGCAATATACCCTCATTATATAAATGAAATAATTATCTGCGATTATCTACTTACCGTAAGATTTCCTTGCGTGTGAAAAACGTACAATCCTGTGGGAGTGTGTGTTAAATATAACAAACAACAAAACAGTTATCACTTAGTGCATATGGAATGGTAAAACACAAAGAGAATAGATAACTTAAATTATAATTTTCTAAGCTTTTTCTTAAACACTCCATTATATATATCTTTATTTATAAGATCCCATTAGAAGAAGCTTAAAGTTGTTTTAAATAACCATTTTCCTCGATTTTGCAGTGATAAGTACCTTCAACAGAGTTTAAATTAGGGACACAATTGTGCTTGGTTCAAACACTCTACGAAAACAAAACAAATGGTGTCGCAATACCTTTTTCATAAATAAATATTATGTATATGTCAGCTGTTCATATCATTTTGTCTATCTGCTGTATATTCTGATTATTTTTATTATTGTTTTAACAATTTTTTCTTTTTTATTAAAAAAAAAAAAGTCTTTCTGTCCTTAACCAAAATAAAAAAATGATCAACAGCTTTTGTTTGTTTGTTTGTGTATTGTATTTTTTCATTTTCAAACGCCAATTATTTACCATTAAGCTTTACCTGATAGTCGTCCAATTGTTGTTCGGAAAATGTAACAATTTTGTTGCCCATTGTGTATCCAACAAATATTTTAATTTGTACAATATTTATATGTGTGTGCATATATGAAAAACTGTGTACACTGAAATATGACTTTCAACACAAATTGTATATTTCATGCATTTTATTGGTACGTATAATAAAACGAGTGATTTCCCTTTGTTTTCTTTGGAAAGTATGCTGGTGTAGAATTATTTGGAAAAATCCCTTTGCAACAACATTCGATTTGTTTATTTTATTTATTTTTTTTTTTTTTTCGACAGTACAATATATTTAATAATGATGGTGTTGCATTGTATTTTTTTTTGTATTTTTTTGTAAATTTTTTATTTTGCTGTTCTTGCGTTCACTATCATTTGAATACTGGGGTCTTGGTCTGGACTGCCACTGTGCTGGTTGTTAATCTCGCGACTGGTTTTTATAATAAAAGAAGAAAGTCCAGCAGTGCATATGCGTTTGTATGCGTGTACGTTTGATAGACGCCCTGCTGAATGTTCATTTAAGGCCGCCATACATTACATTTATATGGAAATTAATTAAGGAGTGTTTACAAAAAGAAATGTTTGACCCCATATTAGACAATGGGTGAGGTACTGCTTAACATGTAATATATATATTTATCATACAATTCATGCCTTCAAGCACACATATGTATTCACTGGTTTACATGATATAATAATCTGTCAATGTTTTATTAAAATTAAGGATTTTTATTTTATTTCGTGAAATTTATTATTATTTTTTTTTTTAATTAATAGTAATTTTTTACACAGTACAATAAAAGTAGAGTTACATTATAAATATTGTAGATGTTAAAATTTTTTTCAAAATCGAAATTGATTCTATAGCTAAAATTTGCATTTTTTCATACAATTTTATTATTATTCTATTATAGTTTTTTAAAAATTGTTTTCTCATTTTTTATATATTTTTTTTATTTAAATTTAATTAAGTGGTAGCGTATACAGAATTACTGTTGAATATTTTCTTTTTAAAAGACTTTTAATGGAAACAATTAAAAACAGTAAATTTGGCTTAGACCAAATCTTAAATAGCCTCTTAATCTATATACAAACTGTGGGCGTGGCAGGTATCTTATTACGCCTTTTCAAACTATACGTAATACGTATCTACTTACACGTCAGATTCTAAATAAAAGAAAGATAACAGTATGCGCCTGTTGTTCGACCTCGTCCTTTTGTGGAACGTCGATTGAAGTCGGGAGAGTCTAAAAATGAAACAGTCAAGACCGCTTTTAATCTAATAGATCGTACAACTCTTTTTATGGATTTTCGCTATGATTTTATGGCTTAGTATTACAGATCGAGAATGGACTTATCTCTAGAGTGGTGGGTACAACAAGTACAAATTCTAGAGCTCCTCGCTAAGTTGAAGCAAAAGTCTTTCTCCCACAAGGACTACTTTTGGGTTGCCTTCTCGATTTAGAACTTTTTAACATATAAATAGGCCCTTTGCCTCAGACCCCTGATCATTAATGGATGAACAATTATAAAATGAATCCATATCTATGGCGACATGAGTTCAGACTTGTAAAAGGCAATTAATACATACGTTTTTGTAAAATTTACAACTACTTTATAAAATATCATAAATTGTAATTGGATTACATCTCGTATACACATTTCATATACAAATTATTTTACAATCGTTTTATTGTAAAGTTGATGTTTTGTTAATAAAATTTCATTTTATTGTATTTATTATTTATGTTAAACTGAATTATTTCATTTAATGATACAATTTTTAATTAGCACACATGCTGCTGTGGTGTGTACGTATGGTTGTTTGCTTCTTATTAAATACATATTACAATATTCATTCTAACACATATTGAAGTCTTCCTTTATACAAAACAACTACAGTAGATGTCAATGTCAGGATAATAGTGATGATTTTCTTTTTTCTTTTTTTTTTATTTTAATTAGTTATTATTATGTCTTCCATTCCGTTTTATTTTGTCCCAGTAATCTCCGTTGCGAGAACTTTGTAGTAATTGTTTAATGCATGCATCTATTTATGTACATAACGGATAATGTGAATTTTTATTGGTTTGATTAAATTTTGTTGTAATTAAATTTTTTTTGGGTTTTTATAGTTCGTATACGTTTTATGCGTTTTATTTATTTATTTATTTATTTTTTTAATTATTAAATATAAAATCATCTATTGGATTCAAAGTTTTGGCATAATCATACATTTCTATTTATTCTATGTGAACTCGAAAAAGTTAATTTTGATTTGGAACAAATCTTGAATGCAGTACCGAGTATGGGGAAGGGTATTTCCCTTTGTATGCCTTTGTACAAAATGTCATTAAAATATCTGAAAAAATGCGACCTATAACTTACGTATGGACACCCAGACGGACAAGCGGACATGACTAAATCGATTCCGATTGTGACTCTGATCGATTGGTTTAACTAAGAGTGAGTGTGGCATTTGCTGTTTAAGAGTAAGAAACATTCACATAAACTTAATATAAGGCATCATAGCAACACTTACGTTCCATCCTCTTATAGTTTCTTTCCTACTTTAAAAGCATAAAATTTACAATGTATGATAGGCTGACCTATTGTACTTATTTTTTGAACAATTAATAAAAATTATTGCGTATAATTAATTATAGATTGATTAACTATTGTCTAGTTATTGAATTACAGATAAACTAAAAAGTCAGACTCTGCGCCGAATATGATTTTTTGTACACGTTAAGTGTACGCCCAATTTTTATGGCTGATAAATAAAAATTAGTTTATATTGGCTTGACACTTATCCAATTTCGCCCATTTTAATTACGAAATTACGTAAAGAAAGTAGAAACGTCAACGCGACCGTTTCAATAACAGCACACGGACGAATTTTTTCTGGATGTTGCAAACGGAATAACAAACTTTGCATACGCCCCATCTTATCTACAGGTTATATGTGAAAATATGAAAATCCACCAAAGCGTTTATTGAAAAGCTCAAATTAAACAGTCACTTGAAGTATAAAAACGCCGGCCCAAAACCCATCACATAAGCTATAATTATAAAATAATTCAGAAACTCTAATTGTTAAGTATTTCTTATGCCAAGCATGTGTCTGTAAAATATACTGAACTTGAGCTGTAAGTGTACTTTACACATTATATGGAGATTTATACCAGAAGGTGCGCCCTCTCTAAGTAAACTTCAAAACTCTTTATAAAGCTTCTAAAGTCTTTACAGCTTTTAAGCTGTTACAACTCATTAACGTAAAAAGAAATTGTTTTATAACAAACTTAAAAATCGTGATTGGGAAAACCGTAATCGGTGAAGCTTTCAAAGCTTTTCAACAAATTTCAGTAGACGGAATTATGATGTTCGTAACTATTGTGAGCGGCGGCAGCATGATGTAAATACGAGGGTATAGACGCTGTAGCATTAAGCTCAGAAGCTCGACGTCGCAATGCAGCAATACTATGACCACGCCATATATCATCCTCTGGAGCGCCATCTGTTGGTGATTGCATGGCCTGATGACAGTGCGGTAGAAGCTGTTGATGGATGGTAGCTTGATTATTGTTTGTAACAATATTAGAATCCGCATGAGCTTGATGTTGCTGATGCTGCTGCTGTTGTTGTTGATGTTGCCCATGCTGTGTGTTATGATGCTGATTCGCTGTTGACTGTTGCTGGTGACTTTGTTGCTGCTGCTGCTGTTGTTGTTGCTGTTGTTGAGCATTTGTTTGTGACGGTGGTGGTTGTTGCTGATGATGTGGTTGAGCACTCTACGTAAATAATACAAAAATATTAATTTAAAAAAAACTACAAAATTAAAGTGTGCATGTGTACGTGTGTGTATATATATCTCGTGGATAAACCTACCATGTCACCATTTAATTCATTTTGACTAGTATTCGGTTGATTGGACAGTGGTGGTGTAACCGATGAGCAAGAATTTATATGTGGCGGTGTAGTAGCACTTGGTGAACCATTGCCCGCTATACAATTACCAACACCGCCCACGCCATGCTGATACATCATGGAATCACCTGTAAAAAAAAAAATATTTTTTTTTATTTATGAATAAATGGCTTCAAATTCATTTGAAATCTTAATCATTGGTAATAACTACCAATCACCTACCTAAACCGCTTAATCCATAATGTTGATAACTACCAGCACCCATGCCTGAACCTAAATTAATGCCAGTATTTAAACCACTATTTAATGAAGATGAAAGCGTAGAAGACTGATTTAGCTGACCAAAACCTTTGCCATCATAAATATTAAAGTTTTTTTTTTAGTATGTGTACAGAAAGAGAAGAAAGGAATAAAATATACATAAAAAAATTGTAAACATTTGAATCAACCACCTTTAATCCCCTTGTACTTTTGTTGTGGGTTGTTAGTACTTTGGTGTAGAGTATTAAAAAAAAAAATATGTTTACTTACCCGCCGTCATAGGGTTAACGCCTACACTCCAACGATCACCACCAAACATACCCGTCCCACACAAACCATCACCCATAGCGATATTAGTAATATTAGCACCGAATGGTGGCAGCCCGTGAGAAGGTAACAGAGCTCCAGGTGTGCGAAATACGTTGGTAGTCTTCTTACGTTTCTTCCATTTGGCGCGACGATTCTGAAACCAAACCTTTCCAACGGAAAAAGGGAAAATTTTAATAAAAACTCATAAAACAAATCCTTTAAAAAAGATATTAAAATTTTGAATCCACCAGACTCATATTTTAGAGTTTAACAGACATACAGAAAAAAGTTTTTCCAAACGACCAAAACACATACAGGAAATGAACAAAATAATATGAACACCATGCTATATAATATATCTTATAACACTCATATAACTCGACAGAAACAGTTTAACGGAGCCTCCACAAAACTAAAATAAAAAAGGGGCTGCAATTGCATAACCCTTTATGTCAGGTGTTCACATTATTTTGTCCATTTCCTGTATCTTTTAGACAAGAACAAATTTGTTAATCAATGCACACAACATTCAAAAGAAGGTACACATCCGAGGCTTCTTAAAGTATATAAATTATAGATTAGCACAAAGTCTGTTTCCATCTAACCATGCCCACCTAAGCTATTAAATGACCACCGCAAGTGTGTGTACATAAAACGAATAGTTTTGTACATGGAATTTATCTATGGTATGCTGAATCTGTCTATGTATACATTAGAACAGATATACATAACATGTATGCACTCTGCTGACATTATCCATTAATATTTTGCATATTCAAAAAGCATGTCTTGCTTGTAAGTACAACTTGTTATGTATGTGTGTTTATGTTTTCAACTAATAACCACAACAATTAAGTAATAATGCTTGATAATTGGCCGACTGACTCAACCCCTAATTACTCATCTTATAAAATCAATAAAATCAAAGATTTTCTTATATTCTCTAGGACAGCGCTCTAAGCAATCTGCAACCTTTACTGAGGGGCTTAACATTTACTTGTTTTTATATTAAGGATACGCGTACCACAATGCAGCTTATGAGACATGTAGGCATGTATTGCACCATAGGCTGAATACAAGTAAGAATTATTGTAAAAGTAAAAATCGTAAACAAAGAATAATTACTTAAAATATCCTTATGATTCATAAGTCAAGGATAACTAATAATAGACAAAAAAAACACTGAACTTAGTTTGGGCCAAATCTTGTATACCCTACAAAACAGCTGTAGACGTGGCTGGTACGTGCAATTTGTCTTTTACGCTGCGTACGGTTTTTTGTAAATGGTGGGCATTTCTCTTATTCTACCACGTCCATTTTTGGTAAATCTCAACTTAGTATTAATGGCAGATGAATAGATTTTTGTCGATTCTGGGTGTGTCTAACTTTCTAGGTGTTGCAAATGAAATGACAAACTTAGTATACCGCCCACCTTTTTTGTAAAATTTAAAAAGCAAAAAAATTAAAATAAAACGCGAGACATATCATATTTTGGCTGCTAACGGCATTTTTCATTTGACGGACGTACGGACAAAACATATTGAATTCAGTTTCATTAATAATTCTAAAAATTTAAAATCTGTACAAAAGTCCCCCAATTTTCTTCAACTTTATGTCTAATAACATGAGAGGGTACTACTAAGTTTGCCTATCCAAAGATAGAAAAAAATCTAAATGCTTCACGTAAAGTACATTTCAATGTAATGCTAAAAGAGATGACATTCCCATGGGTATGTGTCAACACGAAATGGAAACAACTGTGCCTTTCTTTCTTGTTTCTCTGTCCTGCCTGTCTGTCTAGTTATTCTTTCAATTGTTTGCCTGCTCCATGAATTGTGTAATGGTGCATCAACTAAAAAAATATTGGTGGTTCAAGAAGAAAAAAGAATGCAAGTGATTGAACAAACAATGCTAGATAACAGTAAGTTTCTTTTTTCGGTGTATCAATATATCAATATCTGTGTTTTGTGAAGTAAATATTTCATACGGTTTTATATGAAAATTAGTGACGTGTTTGAAGATGTGTGATGGGGGGCGACTTCGAAACCGGTCCAGATTCAACCCCTCCAGTGGCCAAGTATTAGTTTTTTACATCTTCAAACATGTCACTACTCTCAATATAAGTCCGTATGAAACATTTATTTCAAAATACTAGAAAACTATAGTTAAAAAAATTCAAATATTAAACAATTTATAACAAACAAGTTTATATATTTTCCTATACTGTACTGTTTAACTTGGTTTATATACAACGACCTTGACTTTTTGTACCCTCCACATAATTTCTTCTTACACTTAATACTTTTTTTACACATACATATATATTTCTTTAATAAATGCAACTTTGAGATTTCTATGCTAAATATGATTTTTGCGTGTACAGACTACATTGAGGCGTTATTTCCTAAACCAAAATTATAGCCTACTTTTCGGCTGACATTAAATTATATCACATCATTATGTATTTGTTTTTTATATGACTGGCATTGTGGTGAGCTGTTAACGCATTTAAATAGGCGTGAAAATGTCGGTTAAAAAGCACTTTTGGATTTCTTTCTTTTTGTCTTGTTTCCCATACAAACAGATAAATGTTTACCATACATTTATTTGAGGGTGTGTAAACAGATTGCATGTGTTTATAGCCCTTGCTTCATTAAATTGTAATGAATTGTTTTTACACCCTCAAAATGAAATGGGGAGAGGAAAGAGTGAGTAGGGCTTGTTAACGTTCGCCTTGAATGCGGTAACTTTAAGAATCATGGGGAAGACTTCAGTTGTGGAAAATTGTTCCACAGGCAAGCAGAATAATTAGAGAAGGAATGTATTAAAGCACATGACAAATGGCCATAAATGGGCGTGGTTATATAACATATAAATCCACAATTCACAAAAAACTGTAATCAACGTAAAACTTGACTTGAAAGCTGATACGTACGCACCCACCGTTTCCTTATAGATGTGTAGGGTATTTAAGATTTCGGCTAAGTCAAACTTTAATTTTTACACAATTTTTGTTTTTTGTTTTTAGTTATTATGTATATTAATATAATTTTTGGTTTTTTTTTTCTAACCAAATGAATCACTATGAAAAAAAGATTTCATCGTAGCGCCCTTATGAATATTTTATGTTAAAACTAAACATCGACCAACACATTACTCAAACATTATGGAAAAACAAAAGCAAAAGAATCACAACAGATGATAGAAATAAAAACAAATATAAAAGTTAACAAGACGTGGAAAGGTAGTGGGTTGAATGAATAATGACTGAAAAATGATTTATAAGTATTTCATTTGTTCGAATCATCCAATATTTTATTTCATTCATTCATTTTTATAAGGAAATTGAATGACAGAAGCTAAAGTGTATGAAGTCTCCGAGGCCTTCTCCTAACTCTACCAGAATAGCTCAGCAAACCAATCTTGATTATAGATATTTTTAAAAATCTTATAACTTTGAAACGGCTGCACCGATTTTGTTCAAACTTTTTGTGGATGCTTGTAAATTAATTCAGCAGTTTATTATAAAGGCGAGGCAGCACCCATTTAGTTAATAAACAGGAAATATTTTTTTAAAAATTATTTTTTAAGCAAATGGGCAGTGCCACGCCCATATTTTAGATATTCCCAAAAAGCTACAGAAATTTCCTAATGTTTGCATGGACCGGGAGTAAGCCCATTATGTGGGTCTACGTTTAATAAATAATGCAAAAAAACAACGTACAACTCAGGAAATGCTTTTAAATAAGAGAAAAATTATTATTGTATCCATTTTGTTAAATATTTCCTCACTCGTGAACCATGAAACAAAACCATCACATATGTACCAACAAATACTTTATACAGAACCAATTCAATCTACCATGAGAAAAAGCACCAAAAAAAAGGAAACAACAATACTACGAATGGTAAATGCGCTGTGTTGGTGCCAGTCGTAAAGAAGGATTTAAAGGATAACATAAAAATAAAGTGATGCCACTACATATACTTGTACAACAATAATAACAACAAAAGTACTCTTTCATATCACATTCCTCTGTTAGCATACGTGCCCCCCTTTCACTTTACATACTACATATACTTATGCACCATTATGTATGTGTATGTGGCAACAACATTATAGCCAAGCATAAATGAAAAGATATTGGCCAAAAAAACGATTTTCATAAACCACTCAATGAATTCTTACTACCGAAAGCTTTTCTTTTATGGCTGGTCTCTGGTTTTATTGTTGTTTTTGTTGTTATTTTTGTATACTTTTATACCTTTTGCCTGAAATAGCATTTAACTTTTTGTACATGTGTCTGTGGCACCATTTTTATGTGGATAGTATTTAGAAGAGTATAAAATATCCACAACAAAAAAAAAAGGTTTAGAAATGAACATATGGGCTGGATGGGTCAGTGTTAGGAGTTTTTTATATCCTTGCGGTTCTTCTCTTTTTTATATCCTTCATATAAGAGGAGGGGTATACTTAGTTGGTTATTCTAGTTGCAACTTCTAAATGAACGTGTCAAAAATCCTACAAAGTATAGCATTAAAAACTGAGTAGATCTAGACATGTATGTCCGTACGTCCGTCTCTTTTTATCACTCTTATACAATAACAGTAAAGTTTAAAATAGTGAGCTGAGATTTTGTATAAACACTTTTAGTTTTTGCAGACAGATCGCCATTTAAATTCGGCAAAATTGTTAAAAAGCCACACCTACAATCGATAATCATGTGCCTGCTACGCCCACCATTTGCTTGTCGATGTTCTACATGAGATTTGGCCTAATTTAGTTATTTTTTCTTGCTATGCTTCACTTTGTCTCCACGTAATATGTATGTGCTATTACAACTACCTCAAGTGCAGACCGTTTGTTCACATGATGATGGGAAAACTTGTATTGTTTGTTGATGAATACGAAATTGATATTTGATTGGCTGACAATCGGTATATAAGAGCTGTGCAATAACAAAATATTGCCTCTTACAAGTGTCTCATTATTATTATTATTTTTATCATCAACAATAACAACAGCATCACTTTCAATGTTAACACATTGTACTGTAACGTTTAAACTTATTCCCATTTTACGACAAATCCAATTACTATTCAACTCGTCAACTCATCTCATCTCGTTTTTATGGTTACTATTGGTTTTATTTTTTTACAATACATAACCATGATGAAACTTGTGAGTATTATAGAACATGTAATAACTAATAGAATTTTGATTGAAACAAAAAAAAAAAAAATTCAGCAATTGTTTGTTTGATTACTCTCTTTTTGCCTTAATTTTATAGATCATACATATGCATGCTAAAATATTTGCTTTCCATATGAAAACATGTAAAGCTTACGTTTAACAAGTGAAAATATTATAGTCGGTCAGGCCTATCCATTAAGCTCCTTAATCCTTAGTGCAATTAATTTAGTTGTATCTGTAGAGGCAAGGCACCGCCACTTAAGTTACTTCGTGATATATCATTATATGGGAAGAGATTGTAGAAATGATCCGATCGGATACAAATTTTGCTCAATCAAAAATTAAGCCAATTAAATATACTTTACCCATTTTTGTCAAAAAATATTAAAAATTGCAACTTTTTGCCATATAGAGACTTCTATTATAATAGGACCTTATATGGGTGAAGATTCAAACAATGGTTCGATTCGGTTTATTTTCCGTTACATTTACATGGACAGACAGACGAATAAACGCACGTGATTAAATCGATTCAGATTTTGATACTGAATGCGATCCTCGCAAGCTTTAGCACAGACAAATCTGTGGACGGACGTACAGACTTTATCTAAATTGTTTGAAAATTCTATACTAATTAAGACTATACATATATATACATATATGGTGCTACTAATTTTTTTGTTGAATATAATGATGATATTTCAATTTTTTCACTTCCGAGCACATTTACCGCGAAAAAATTTGAGACAAACTGAAAAACAGAATAGAGTTATATCGAAATAATATTTATTGCATGATTAAGAAAATGTAGAAACACATTAAAGGTTTATTTAAAAAGGTCAAACTTTGACAAATTTTTTTTTTTTGGTAACCAACCACTCAGGAGATGACCCTTATACGATGACCCTTATAACGCTCGATTTGATTTCATGACATCAGGAATGGCAAGATGAGGCCTCTCGTAGTTAATGATTCCAAAGACAAGAAACTCGGTTGAAAAATGAATTGTTTCAAACAAATAAGTGAAAACACTGAGAAAGCTTGGTAGCCCTGTTGAAAGATTTGGTATTTCGATAAATTCTTGCTAACTTTACATTGATTGTCTGATATGTGGCTTTGTTGCTATCGATGCAGATGAGCCATGTAAGTTAATACATATTTCATAAACTCAAGGCTAGTACCCAACCAACACATGACATACTAGCTTAGTAAGACAAAACTCTTTTTGTCACTTTAAGCTTCACATGTTTCCAATTATAGCTTAAAAGTGCATTTCCTTTAACGGTAACAACGTAACTGCTTGTACTTTAAAACATTGAACTAATTTTCTTTGTTACTTTATTTTTTGTTAACCACAACCAACCACACAGCAACAATAATAATAATAACAGGTGTTTATTATCATATTTGGTTAATGCACAATTAATGTCATCCAAATGTATTGTTAAAGGTTTTCCTTGTTTATTTGTTTGTCCTGGGTAACTTTGCTGGGTGTTTGCATTAACACCCTCTCCCCCTTTTCAATATTTATTTCACGCACATACAAGAAAAAGCCAACACATCATTAATTTTATGACATTGGCCAACGAATCAAACGGCAATATTGCGCTAGTAAAGCTTAAGGGGGATGTTTGTGATGTAGACAATATACATACAATTATACGCATATCACACATTACACAACAGGTTCATCTTATAGCAACCCTCTTCTATTAACAGTGAACAGATTTTGATTTTATACCCTAAAGGATATATTTAATATTAAGTTCGTTGAGCAGCTTATAACCATGGGTGAGACAAGTGTTATCTTAAAATTTTATTCAGACAAAAATCATGCATCTCTCTATGCTGTAATAGTATTATGTAATCATTCAACTACAGAAAATGACAAAATTGTTTTGAACTTATTATACAATTATCATTTCGATAATGAAGAGTTTAAAAAAATTCCATCAAAATCGATTATTTTGATACAAAAACATACCATACCAAAGGTTAAATATATGGAGCCTACCCTTCACAAGAGATGGGGAGTATACTATGTTTGTCATTCTGTATGCAACAATTACGAAGCAGGACCTGTAATAGATTTCATTTAAAGTTTCCCGGGTATCTGTTCTTGAAAAGTCCACAAACGAAAATATTGAACCATTAAGCTGAAATGTTCTACCAATCTACACATATTTCCTACATTTCCTTAAATTCTTCTTTGAATTAGAATAACAGAAAAAATCACTACTGACAAAAAAGTCACCGGAGGGTATTTCAGATTTGATTCAAGCTAAATTTAGTTTTTTTTACTTATGTATATAAAAAAAAAAAAAACGTTGCAGTATAATGCATGATTGCCTTTTAATAAAAATAAGTCAAGTCATTTCATTTGACTTTAAAAGATATAATACAGACGTGTATGGGTCCATCCGAAGGGTTTCAATTAAGGGTTCAAATTAAGTTGCAGCTGTTACAGGAGTTCTCTTAGCAAAGATTCGACGCGCCCTATTTTAAACCTCTCGCTAGCTTAGAAATTAGAAACTTAAACCAGTTTCTAATTTTTGTGAGTTTTTAAGGCGTCCAAACTATCTCGAAGAGTTGTGGAAAGAACAGCTAAGGCTTACTGCGAAGCCAATTTAGCCACCTTTAGACAAAAGCCTACAGCCAGACATCGCGATGATAATAAATGAAATAATTCTACTAAGAAAATGAATGGGTTGTCCATCTGTCCACTTTATCCTTCTTACTTGCTTTGCTAATCCATTTCTATAAAAGATTATATAAATTATATTTGATCAAGATTATCCCTATCTGTCCATCCACTATCCATACTTATATTCCTTTTCCCTGCACATTACTTCTTAACTATTGTATAAAGATTAAAAACTCAATAATCGCTCATGTAAATTGTGTGCAATATCGACCACGCCCACCACAAAACATAAATTCCTTATACACTTATACCCTTCATTCTTTCATTTTACTATAACAGGAGACTAAAGTTAAAAGTTCCACAATTTGTAAAAATCATTGCCAGTAGGACCTGACAAAAAGTAGCTATTAAAGTAAAATATTAATAAAAATTCATGATAATAAAAATAAAAATTTACAATAATGTCCTTATTATCCTTTGTTCTTAAATTTGCAAAATATTCTTACTTCGAGTTTATATAATATTCAATTTTCTTCTATTGCGGATCTAAAGAATTTTACAAAAATACAAAAATGGATTCTTATACATATTGTTCAAACACCCCCTAAACAATAATATAAAATGGAGAATGCTCCCCATTTGAACTCTCTGCCATCTTCATAAATATATTAAGCGATGGACTGACTTTGTAACGCCATAACATCGTAATTTAATTTAATTTTAAATTAAATGTCAACATAAAAACTAATGTTGTTGTTTTAATGGCAAAAGAATGCAGAAGGAAAATTCAAAAGAAATAATTTGAAAAGCATGAACATTTTTGGAATAGCTAATAATATTATTAATGAACAAGTGCAGAAACAAAGTTTGACTTGGGCCAAATGTTAAGTACCCTTCACATCTACATGAAAATGTGGGCATGACAAGTACATTATTACGCCCTCTGATAGTGTTTATATTACGTATCATCCTACAAGTCGAATTTTACACTTTTTTAAATTGTGGTTGTGTCTGTTATTCAACCACGCCCATACTCGCTATATCCATGAAAAAGGTTACTATATATATGTATGCTAAATTTCATTTGCATAGCTCAATTTTTCTGGCAGATAAATAACAGATAATAGATTGTGGGCGTGGCTCTTTGCCTAATTTAAATAGAAATCTGCTTAAAATTTACAACTGTGAGAATGCCAACAAAAGACACACACACGGACTGACGGACATACACATACATGTCTAAATCAGACTCAGTTTTTGATGCTAATCAATAATTTATGATGATGATAATGATGATGATGATAAGAATGATATGACAAACTTAGTGTACTGACCATCTTGTGTGGAGTGTGTACAACGCAAAACAGGTAGCAGTCAAGAACAACTTAACTTATTATTTAACCTGCAACTACAAAGGAATTCCATTCTTTGAATAAATTTTTTTCAATAACCGGAGAATATTTACGATATGACAGAGAAGATATATATAATTTGCATAAATGTTGTTTCTAGATAGAAAGCGCATGTGCAATGCATTCTCTCTCTACCTCTCTCTCTCGTGGGCTTTTGCTTTACATTTATACAACGTAGCTGAGGGTGGAAAGAGATTGTGTGTGTAATCTACATATATACGTACGGAGTCGTATACCAAACAATGCACTATTGTGAATGATTGTAAATGAAATAAAGCCAAAGGAAGAAGTATGTACGAAATTTAAAAGCAGCAGAGAGAGTTTGAAGCAATAAAGTTTGTTACTCCTCCCTTTAAGGTTTATATATATATATATACGCACACACATACAAAACTCATATACATACACTTGTAAGCATAAAGTTGGAAACAAATATTTCACTTCCGGTTGCCACAGCAACACATAAAACGCACCTACCGCTACACACGTCAATGATTCCTATCATGTAAAATGTTTAGCAAGGGATTTCAATTGAAAATTCCAAAATATTTTCAAAATTTTGTTGGTGGGGGGAGAGGTACAATATGTAACTTTCCTGTAATATTGACATATTGAAATACGGTTATTTGGAATGGAAACCTAATGTTTTTTGAAAGCCGTCACATTACAACAACAACAACAACACTTGTACAATATGAAACTAACTAAATCCAACAAAAACTCAATATGAAAACAACAACAAACTTAATACAATACACACATCAGAGGAAACAGTAAAAATATAACATTTTCTCTCTATTTTACAAAGATTGATGTTGCCAAATGAAAGGGAATGTCATGCCACAGTGAGAGTGTGTGTGTGTTTGTAAGAATATAAGATGAGTTGTCAAGGTGACTATTAATGATTGCTTACGGAACTAGAAATACTCTGAGGAGGCTTTTGCAACAAAATGTTTCTTTACGTGTTTGAAGAGATGGTACAAACATACGAAAAGAGATGAGTATGCATGTAAACACACAGCCTGATGAATATTTTATACGCAGGTAAGTATTTAATAATAACAACAATAACAAGTAAAGAAAACTAAAAATCGGACTTTCGCTTTAGACAAATCCTAAATACCCTTTACATTTATCTACAAAATGTGGGAGTGGCAATCAACTCATAATGCCTTCTAATAGTGCATGTTCTTAATGTAAACTTTTAAGAAGAATTGTATTTTTCTTTTAGTAAATTGTTGGCGTTATCTGTTATTCTTTCCCACTCATTATATTTTAATATTGGAATTTGATACACATATTTAGAAGGACCCATCTCAACGATATGCCAAAAATGGGTGTGGTCGGATAACGAACACGATAACGCTGTACAAAGAACCTTATAAAGCTTAAAACTCGACTTGGGTACGACCAGAAAAAACTGACCCTTTTTGTTTGTGTTTTTGTGTAATTGGGGATGCTTCCTTGGACCAATTTTGTCCAATTTCAATACCAATTGTTCGGATAACTACTCTGTAGGGTCGCTGATGCTTTTTTTTTTAAATGTTACAAACGTTTTGACAAGATGAATCCACCCAAGGTGATGATTTTTAATATATATTTTAAAATACTTTTTTATTGTTGTTTGCACAAAATACTTTTCCATGAAATATTTTATTAGCATTCCATGCACATACAATCTGGTATAACCCGTAGCAACTACAACAACCAACACCCTAGAATATTTCTATGGTACGGTATAAACAAGAGAAATTCTAATTACATGCACAATATATTTTTATTAATTTTTATAAAAGTTGTTTTGTTATTGTTATTGTTGTTATTGTGATTTTAGCAACTATACATAAATATGAATTTTTGCAATGAGAAAAAGAGAAATAAGGGCAAATAAGGACTGCAATATACACATCTCTTCAGAATCTTTGCCACTGAAGCGTAAAGCGACCAAAAATATGAAGTTCAAGTAATGTTTAAATATTAAGTACTTTGGCGAATATTAAAATTTTTGACCAAAAACATTCGAAAATTGTTATAAAATATTATATATATAGAAGTCACTCATTAACACATTGAAACCATGATTGAATCAGTACAATAAAGCATAGGTCTCTTCAAAGCCATTTAAGAACTAAAAAAATTCCCAAATCGCATACTGAAGTAATCTTCAAATTAATCTACATTTATTATAAACTATATATTTAGTAAATCTTTTTATCACTCTGAAGCTTTAAAACTATCAACAATTTTTTGGATCCCAAAACTTTTGACATTTATTACCGACTCAAACCAAAAAGTCATTCATACACATTTTCTCTTTCTTAAACTTTTTTTCTTTTTTTTTTTTTGGATTGCAACAAATACTACAACAAAAATACTGTGAAATATATAAAGTCGTATAATTCATGAAAAAGTTATGAACTTCAATCCCAAAGTTTAGCTTTAACTTTCCTTTTTCTGGCATCCCCCTTAAACTAAATATCTCTCTGTGTTCTTCTACATTATTTGTAGTCTGAATGTCAGCATTCAGGTGTTCGCTTAACGGTCTTTTGTATAAATTTGTGTTTATGTGTTTTATAAAGTATACCTTTAGGCTGCTGGTTCAAAATTTAAATACCAGCATATTTATGAGTGCTATAAAAAATACGGAGAATGTTTGTTTTTCTTTTTAATTTATATTTTGAATTGTATTTGTTTGAGATTTGCCATTTTCTACTATATTTATAAAACAATGTTTCGTTTCTGTGCTAGGATTTGGTAATGGTGGAAAGTCCACCGTGGAAAAATAAATCTAAACAAGGTTATAAATTTTAACATTTATTTTTGAATTTAGTAGTTGAGAAGGAAGAGGAAGAGAGATCGTTAAACCCTGTTCAAACCTGTACAATAGAAAGATTTTTATCAATTGTAGCCGAAATTTACCGAAATGTCACTCAATAAAAAAACTTAATTTAGCTTGTATCAAATTTTGGGATACCCTCCACATCTTTGGATATATAGTAAGCATCGCTCTCGATTGATATCTGTTAACGTGTGTGCTTCATTTAATTGGAAAAATTCAGCTACCTTATCTTAGATGTAAGTTTTCCAAATATCAACTTTGTAGCTTAATTTTTTAGTGTATAAACAATTTTTTCCAATTGGGAATGTGAACCAATTTAGATAAGAAAATTTGAGTTTCGCATTTCGAAATATACGACCCTGATAAGATGCATTTAACTAGATTGATGCAATATTTGATGTTAGGTGCAGTACCCGGCACCTCCTTGAAAAAAATCCAAACTCTGTATACCCTTTGCCTCATGTAAATGATATTAACATTACACTTTCCAAAGAGTTCAATAAGATTTTCACCAAAAAGCTGACGTGAATGAAAATATTCACATCTTGCTCGCACTCTTCAACTGCTGTGATTTATGGTTTCGTAATAATAAGCTATTAATGTTCTAGTTCAACAGTAATAAACACACGATTTATCATGAAGTCTAACCTACACATAAACATGTGATAAAGAAAAGCGAAGGCAAGGGAACAGATCATTACGTAAAGTAATTGTTTTTTTTTTTTTCTTTGCTTTTTATCTCTCCACTTCATTATTTAGGGAAGTGTTGCATTTACTATGGTCAATGCACAAATCTGTTAATCTCTACAACTTTTTTAAAGCTTTGAAAAATTTCAATATATTTACTAAGTAAATGGTGGTAACCATGGCATCAATTATTCATGTTATAGACTTGATAATATTTATAAGACAAGTTATAACCTTTTTTATATATATTGTATTTGGCACGTGGCCTATTACGTGTAGCAACATGTTACCAAAGGGAGAAGAGGTGGTGAAGAAAATTAATAAACAAACCAATAAAAAGAAGAAAACCCTGCAATGATTTTGCATGACAAATCAACGAAAGCAATGCCGTAAGTTGCGTAGACCGCTACATAGAACACAAAACTGTTTAATCATGATAAGTTAATTTCTCATTAAACATGTGTATAAAACCAAGGCAAACACATTACACATATAAATAATTTAAAAGCCTACGCGCAAGAGAGCTGCTAAACTAAAACTCCTGCCGGTTCACGTGTCAGCCGAAACTACAACAACTCGTTGCAAAGACAGACGGACGGACCGATTTCCTTGAGTTATTACATGTTAATTTGTATACATAAAGCGTCCTGGTGTATCTCCTCTTCTTTTCTTCTTACATATACAATTTGTTTATTAAAGTCAGCCACCCTATAGTTAACGGAAGAGCAGAGAAATTTGTTGGTCATTTTATTGCCTTTCCCTTTTGTGGTGTGTAAATATCATGCTGAGCCCAGTGGGTGAATGAAATGCATTAGTCAGAAAAAAAAAAAAAAAAAAAACAATTTTGGGCAAATAAACAGAAAACATTGTTTTATATAATTACACAAAAATTTTCAATAAAAAACACCTCGTGGCGGCGATTTTAAATTGAAAGAAATAAAAAAGGAAAAATATCAATTTGGCTCCGAGCAAATCTTAAACTTCACATGTTTAGGAGACTGTGGGCGTGAAATAAGTTTTTTAACGTTTATGTTTTATACTGTATGTAAGTGTTCGGAAATTCAATTTTTCATTCACGTTTTTCATTCAAAATCGATAATATCGGCTGACAGTTAGGTCCCCAATTGACATGATCACAAAAACAAAAACAAAAACAACACACTTTTGTATTTACTCTGCTCAGTGATGTATTGAAAATATCCAAAAATAGTCACGCCCACGTTTCGATGATTAATTCATTTATTCCTGTTTAAAGAAAACATATTTTAAATATTCATTTACACGCCCACCGCATATGAAAAGTATTTTCAGCTTCTATTTAACTTAATAAGTTCATGTTAGGTTTTCTACTTTGCTTTATTTTCTTTACAAATTCCATTTATTGTATACTTCCTTGAAAAGGATACTTGATAAATTGTTTTTAATAATTGTAAATCAATGTTAATTCTTGATGTAGAATTCTACATCTACAAACTAATACATATTCCCATGCACATATACACAAACACAAAGCAACGACAACATTACAAAGACATATTAATGGACCCAAGCGATGAGACTCTGTTGTGTGCTAATGTCTAAAACAACACCCCAAATATTAGTATTATATAATACAGACATGCGTACGTATATATATATATATATATATGTGTGTGTGCGTGTGTGTATGTGACATATATATTCATGTCCTTTATTGGTCCATTACAACAAAATATGTTTGATTTTAGGCTTAAAGTGTCATTGCAAACGGCTTTATCCGGCTTACACTATAAATATTGTTGTTGCCTAGACATACTCATTTATGTGTATGTGTGTATGGTATTAGGCATTGGATTGGTAGCTAATATGAAAATCAAATTATAATGGTGGTGGGTGGTTGATATTGGCATTGTTGTTGTTATTGTTGTATTTATGTTGATACCTCAACATTATTCCTAATGCTTAATAAAATTAGCATATAAATTAACTTGAACAATATTATTATTATTGTGGCTATAAGTTTTTGCTTTTCTTTTTTTTTTTAATTGTTGTTGTTGGTGTCATTATTATTACACATATTGTTTTTAATACGAATACATTTTCTAAATGAAATTGACATGCAATGTCATTTTTATTTTGCGTTTTGTCACTTTAAGCCTTTTGTTTGTTAGATAAAATGAAAAATCAACAACAACATAAACACAAGTATACTTGTGTATACGTATAGTCATAGATAGAAAAAAATTTTTGGGTAACAAAAAACTTAACGTCTAAACTTTTTTTGATGCTCATTAATATGCTTGTACACGTTTGTCAGTAAATCAATCTACCAGGATTTACAGCTAATGACAAGCTATAATGCAACGTTTAGTTTATAAACATATATGAACATACGAGTCCATGTTAATGCATACATATACACAGAACTCATAGGAGTCAATGGAATGTGAACACACACGCTTATAAATATTCCATCGAAGTGATGTTGGTGCCTCAACTTTTCTAATACTACACTTGTGGCATAATAAATAAAGGATAAGAGTAAAGCAAAAAAAACAAAACACAAGAATGCAAGACAAGAAAAACAGAACCAATAAAATTTATTGTTTTATCCTTTTAAGGAAAAACAAGCACGTAAAGAAGTTTATGTTAGGTTATGTAAAACATGTAAGAAAACTAAATTTGGCTTAAGACAAATCCTAAATACCCTACACATCTATATACTAAATGATAAGAATAGTAAATGTTTTGCCCTCTGGTAGTGGCTTTGCGACTGTGAGAATGTCAACAACAGTTGGATATACGGACACACGGACATACACGTCTAGATCGATTTAGTTGTTGATGCTGATCAAGATTATATATACATTATAGGGTCATTAACGCTTAACATGTTGCAAAGGGAATGACAAACTTAATGTACCCTTCATCTTATTTAGAAGGTATAAGAACAAGAAAAATCAAATTTGACTTTAGGAGACCCTCTACATACGCTTTTGGCTTGGCCGGTGGCACAATTGCATCTTTTTTTTTAACAGTTATCAATAACATCAACAAGCGTGTTTACTATGCAATCTCATCCATTTCTAACAAATTATTGAATAGAATAAATATTAATTTTCATCCCCGTGAGACTGTCATCAATTAAAAGCATGGCTTTTAAGCGAATGTAAGTAAAGAAGCCTGAATGAACTGAATATTTCAGCTTGATTGGTTAAATTTAGCCAACGTAACAATATCATCGGGGCATGTAAGGACGCTCAGACTTTAATGTCGATCAAATATATACAAAAATACTACAAGGAATCCTTGCAATAAATATTTCATTCTTAGCGGTCTTACCTGTACTCTGGACTCAGTTAATCCTATACGCATGGCAATCTCTTCGCGCATAAATATGTCAGGATAATGTGTCTTGGAAAAGCATCTTTCCAACTCGTTCAATTGTGCTGGAGTGAAGCGGGTGCGATGACGTTTCTGTTTATTATTTTTATCAGAATTCTATAAAAATAAAAGCAAGTTTATATTAAAAATTATGCTACATGTAGGTACTTTAACAAACAATTAATTCAATTACAAATATTTGGATCCAAAGGAAAATAAAATATAACATATTGAAGGCAAAGTCAACAACTGTACTAGGTAAAGCCATGCAAGAATGTAGTATTAATAAAGTATGTACAATATTTACAAATCTAAGATAATCAAATATTGTAAAGGAATCAATAATCGATAGCTTACACCCACAATTGTTTAAAATTTCTCTTCAACGTTCTTTGTCATCAAAAAAATCGGTTGGTTCGTTTAGTTTGCAAAAATCTAATTCTCTAAACATTACTTTCTATTAGTTTAACCCCACTGAGTAAACTGTAGTGTTTTATTGTACGTTTAAAAAAAGATTTAAATATTAATTCGAGAGAACCTCTCATAAGCCTCTACTTATGCTTGACTATCTTTACCTTTATTGTCAATGTTTATGTGCTTCAAGTTTTCAATTACTTTAAAAAAATATTGTTTGTACGTTTTAGAAACTAAAAAAAACACACACACACATATATATATAAGTATTTATAAATAAATATTACACTTACTTTTTATTTTTATATTTTTTTTTGTTATGATTTTTTTGTACGAACGAACGGATTTGATGCATGTGCAAGTGAAGAACACAATTTTTAGAGGCACATATATAGAGAAAAAATAAACAAACAAACAACAGAATTGAATTTTTTTTATAAAATTTATATTTATTCAGATCTATAACACAGTTATATAATACAGTTGTACTACTACTGCATACTAAAGTTAGACAACCATTGAGATTGAGTTGATTTTACGAGTTTAGTGCTTTTTTTTTTAATGTTATAAAAAAAAGTTTTTTACTCACAAAATCACACACATACGAAAATGACAGTTTATCGATATATATGTATACACCAAAAGGAAAATATATTATTAAATCTCTTAGTATACCCTACACCTCATATGTAACTATAACTAATAAATATCAAATAAATTATTAGGTTGGGGTATATGTATACGAGTATATGTAGATCGGACGTCACTTGAGTGGATGTATGCGAAATTTTTATTTTAAAAAAGTTTAGTAGCCAAAGGTAATTTGGAGTAAATTGATCGATTTAAGTGTATCGTCTAATAACACAATTCTTTGTTCTTACATTTCGCTGTGAAACTCATAAAAAGAGTTCAATGTCTGTACAAAATTTTAGCTAAATTTCTCAAAATTTACAACTTAGAGAATAATAATGAACGAACATACGGACACACGGACATACATGTCTAGATAGATTCAGATTTTGATGCTAATCATGAATAAAAACGCTTTGTAGGGTCCCTAACTCCATATAGCTGAAAGAACTTTCAACCCTGTTTTTAGTTTTTGCATAGAAGGGGACGTGTTTTTGAACCTACTTTAACCAATTTTAATTGCCTATAAAAATACTTCTACTAAAAATAATAAAAATATTTTTAAATCGGAAAAATATTTACCGATACTCATACGTACCCATCTTCAGATAGAGATTGAAAGGTTTTCATAACACAATATCTTTACAATTTATTATGAATTCTTTCGCTTAAAAGTTAAGAGTCAACCAAAAATAAATAATGTTTTTGTTAATTTTTTTAAAAATCGTTCAAATCTCCAAATTTAGCCAAAACTACCAAGTTTTTATTTACAAACAAAAGAAGAAGAAGAAATAAATAATTTGCGACTTTTTTTTTTTTTTACTATAGTGTAGGGTATAATACAAATATCGGTTTTACCGACTTTGCAAAATGCCTTTTTTTTTTTATTCTAACTTATCACCAAACATACAGATAATATGGGAAAATATATATAAAAACACCAAGAACAAAAAACAATTATTAAACCCTTTAAACGAAAAGAAAAAGATTGATTGAATACTTATACCGTAAATGATTGTGTATTTCATAATTTTGTCGTTAATAGAAAATGAAATTCATGTTTTTTTGTGTGTAAGTATGTAGAAAATAATATGTATCTGTCGATAACTCACCTGATCCTGTTGCTGCATACTATTTACGCTATTATGACTGGTATTGTTGTTGGTGTTGTTGCTATTATTGTTAGCAGAATGCAACGTATTGTTGGTAGCATTGGCCTCACACAAATTACCAGACACATGTAGGCGAGCACTGCTGCCGTTTAAAGAGATCTCGCCAGGATGATGAACGCCACCAGTCACTGAATTTGTTAATTGGCCGAAACTATTGACACCCGCTTGTAGGGCGGATAATGCCGCCTTCGGTATATCACAGTCCTTGGGACCTAAATTGTATACTTTTCTTATAGTTTTCTTCACAACAATTGATTTATTTCAAATTCTTTACAAATTTTTTAATAATTTTTTATGAATCTGATTAATGAAATTAATTACATTACATGAATACAAAAAAGAAACGCTCTAAATTCCGTCGTAATTTTACAAACGAGAAAAACAACAACAACAACAAACATGAAATAGAAAAGTTCACGACAAGTGCATGTTTGTGACATATGTCGCGTTCGTTGTTGCACGTTTATATCTCTCACTTAACTGAAACGTTCAAGTAAATTAAATTTTTCAACAACCTGTCACTCACATGATACCAAAAACAGCAACAGTAGCTTGTACTCCATACAGTAAAAGAATAGAAAACCGTACAAAGCAACAGCAACAACAACAAAATAAGGGAAAAAGTGGAGGAAGATGAGAAAAATGAGAAAATAAAAAAACCAGCTACATTTGACACATCACTAAATCCCAGCGATATATTTCGAAGAGTAAAACGTTTAAGTAAATAATGCGTCACGCCAACCTTAGCTGACTGGCTGACTCAAATGGTTTTCTCTAGAAAACGAAAAACACAAACAACAATTCTCATCTCAATACCGATACGAAAAAGGGTTAAGTGTGTACGGGAAGAATGTTGAACGGTTAGATTTACAACAAATTATTACAACCAACCATATATGAACGCATACCTGCCGGTAATGCTTCGATACAAAAAGACAAACACTAACAACTGATCGATCTCTCTCATGATGCAACCATGATTTCTTTTGTTTTTTGTTTTTTTGTTATCATCACATTTCATTATTTCATTTTAGCACATACATGTGATCGGCTGGAAACCCAACGAACCCGACCATAAGCATACATTAAGGAACAACATTAAAAAGTAAGAAAAACAATTCATTTGTGTACTGAACGTGTCTTTGTTATGCTACTTTTTCTGTAATGTTTTTCATTTGTTGTTGTTTCTTTACTAACTTTACATTTCATTTCAAAACAAACATTTACACAAATCTGTAGTAGTTGTGAACTCACGCCCTATGCACGTCTCACGTCTATGCATTGTTATGACAATAACTGATGTAATTCTGTGACGTCTCTTGCGCTAGGTTCCAACATGGAGTTTAAAAATCCCTCTTTACGAAGAAATCTTATTATTTGCAGTGATGTTTGTTTGCATTTAACTTATTCCAAATTGTAGGCGTATGTAACGATTGTTTATTTACATAATATTCATAACAATTGATTTGAAGGAAGAACTTCTCTAGCAAAGGTTTAAATGCGCAATCATCGTTCATTTAAAACGTGAACGTAAATATTGCTATCCTTTGATTATTAAAGTGCAATCCTACATTGTAGTTTATTGAATTAGTGCGTCTGTCAACTCAAGGTTGATCAATAGTGATGCAAAACATCTGATTCACAAAAACCGTGCACAGCAGGTTGGATGCTAGCATTTCGATGATGAGGTAGCGCCCATTTTTAACATTACATTAATATTAAATTATATTTGCTTTTCAGCTCAATATCTAAATTTTTGCATACGTGAGAGCCCCAACAATAGCCATCTTCTTCTTCTGTCGTCTTATTGTCCACGGACTACCTTCTCTTATGTGGAAAAGTATAAAAACTGTAGTAAATGCTATTAAATCAAACTTTATGACGCCAATTCCGACCATTAAGTGCTTTTATAATAAAAAACAAATAACCATACGATAGATTTTTATAAGAGTAAATGTATTAATTTTATGTTTATATACTGTATCGTGGCATATAGAGACAGAAAGGAAAGCCGAAAACGTATAAACGTTCGTACATGTGAACCTTTTTCATTGAAGTTTTTATGTAGGATTAGTTTATGAGTTTGCCAGATTAGTGCTAATTTTTACACATACAATAAGTTTGCTATACAAGCGCTACTGTTAATTAGCGTATTATATTATTCCACCAACACAATTCAATTATGCTGCCCGTACGTTATTGTGTCGCACAAGAACCAAATTGAAACGAGTTTAGTTTTATGTTTAAAGAAAATCAAATCGTTTGAATCAAGTCACAAAATCTTTATCAAAAAGTATGAAGAGGAAAAATTTATAAATTATTTTTTAAAGAAAATTTTTTATAAATTTTTTTTAAAGAAAAATTTTTATAAATTTTTTTTAAAGAAAATTTTTTATAAATTCACACGCGGAACAGTATGTAGAGTTCAATAAGATAGTGCAAACCTTAAGTCATGCATTGATTCATTATTAAGTGAGACTTTTCATACGAGCGATTCTCTTCATTTCTGTTTCATTATATTCACATGAAATGTTACGTCTTTCTAGCTCTAACGTATTGTAGAAGTTGCCTTAGCTTTCTAAATTTAAACTGGCACCTAAAGGTGTAATAATAATATCTCACGCTACACAAACCATTTTATAGTTAAAGCCTTTTAAAATACATTCTCTTTTCCTCCCTTCCCTTCCCCTTTCACACATGATTTCCACTGCTTGATGCGAGTATTGAATTGTTTGCTTAGTGTCTTGCTTGCTTGTCTCACCTGATCGTGATTTACAAATTAAAGATGTACTGTTATTATTGGTTCGCTTGCAAAAGGTAAATATCGATTCTTGTAAAATGCTATAAAATCTACTACACTCTACCATATATACAGTCCCGTCTTATTTAACCAAAAATTGTGCTGCTTCTCATTTCTACAGTGTGTATATTTTTATCATAATTTGTTTAACGTTTTGTGTAGAGAAAAAAAAAACAGTATGTGCGAAATTTCTCATGCAACAACAAAAAATTATAACAACAACAACAACACCAAACCTCTACTGATGAATGATGCTGATGATGAAATATTTTTTTCAAATATTGGTTTAAAATGTGCTACATGTACCTCTACATACACAATAAACGAAAGGCCTTAAGTCCGCTGTTTCAAAAACATCAAAATTTTTTAAAAATTATTGCGAAACATTTCTAAAATGTAGCTACAAAGTCATTGTGTACACATATTAATACTTAGACTATAACCGACACGCCCACAATTTACAAAAATCTATATTTTTGTATAAAATTCTCTTGTATGTTAAAGCGCAACACTGAACTACGCTATATATTGCGATTCCGATTTCAAAAAAAATCGAAATTAGTTTTTTATTTACACATTCTAACGGTATATGAATGATAGAAATTGGATCAATTATTCAAAACTTCTATTAAGAAGAAGATAATAAATAATTTCTTTACCTTGGTATTGAAAATCGATTAAATCGGTTCATGGATCTTTATATAATTTTATAAAACGTTTAGGGTTTTACCTTTAGACAAAAACAAAATTTTGCTACAGTGTTAACGAATTATTAATTATTTATGTATTTGAAAGAAAAAATCAAATCAATCACGCCCACCTAAAATGCATTTATTATGTATGTTAGTATGTTTTAGGGATTGATTTAGTTGGATTGGTGACCCTATATAAATATAATACAAAACTATCAATGATCCCGCGTCCTTTTTATCTTGTAAAAAGTGTTACTTTTTATTTGCGTTAATGATAATGGCTGTCGTAGATTGGCATACGCCTAATATTTACCCCGTTTTGCTTGTTTTTAGTTGTAAAATTTCAGTAACTCAACAATAATATAAAATTCATTCAATTTAAGGAAAGGAAAAAGTTTAAAAATATTTTGTAAAAGGTATAAAATTTTTAAATTATTGCCCAAAAGTTCAATCATTGTCTCTCTTATGTGTTTATGAATTATTGATTGAATTGACTTTCAACAGTAATTTTTGCGCCTTCATATTATTTGAGAGTTGTTGCAACTTTTAAGCGTTCTGTTCAAGATCTCGTCCCCTAAGAATACTGTTCTGATATACCTCGGAGGATACCGCCGAAGTCAAGGTATAAAATGTAATTATCACTAAAATATATAAATTATTCACCTGGTACCACACAAAATGCAATATTGTCTATTGCTATGGTTTTCAAATGGAAAAGACCACTAAAACCAACCGTTTTGTGCAAATTGCAATATTTGTGCAAAAGACACAACCGCACAATGAATGGTAACATTCATGCATTCCATATATAGAAAATATATTGTTTTTGAACCTAAACGCGTAAATCAGTGGTGTTGTGCTGAGTTATGCAGGCCTACACAACGGCAACGATTCAAAACGATTAATTAATTAAAATTTGCATGAACGCGCACCAAAACTGATTTATAGTTTAGTGAAGGCAATTTCAATGCATACACTACTCGGTGTTATCTGTGCTGGCCCACAATGCAATATAATGATGAGAAAATGCACCAAAGAAACCACAAATCTAATAGGGAAATTTTCAGTTTGTATATGTGTGCGTATGAGAGCAGGGTGAGCGGTAGAGGTATCTACGTACCCATTAGATTTGTTCCCTTAATACGTTTACAATGCATTAATTTTTGCTAAATGCATTGTAAACGGGAAATTATTGACATTTTTCAAATTTTATTGCTCATACGCACACACACGCCATTAATGTAATTTTGTTTGTATTTAAATGGCGCAATATTTTCTATAAAGTTTGTATTTATTAAGTGTATGGTAGCGAAGCATCTGATTCGAAGATTTTTAATAACAAACAAATCCCGTTGGGTTGAGTGAATCATTCCTTGTAACTGGGCAATAATAGTAATCATTATTGTAAAAGCATTTTCTTTGGTTTTTATACCCACTACATAAGATAGAGGTAGGGGGGGAGGTGTTTTAGAAGTTTTTATTCTTGATCAGCATCAAAAATTAAGTCGTGTCCGTGTGTCTGTCTAGTGTTGGCATTCTTACGGTCGTAAATTGTGAGACAGACACTTTTAGTTTTTACAGAACACTCCTTAAAATGGACAAAATTGTACAAAAACCACGCCCACAATCTACGAAAAACTATTTATCTGCCGCAAACAGTAAGCTATCAAGTTGAAATTTCATATTCTTATTAACAATTAACTTATTCGTCGATGTGCCAAAAAGGGGCGTAATTAAATAACAAACATGCTCACAATCGACAAGAAGCCGTAAAAGTGACTTTACACCCAATCTCAAGGTTAGTGGCTATAAAAACTACCATAAATAAAGGCTAAGCGTTAAAAACTGTACAATAACATAAATATACATAAATGTATATGATGCTGGGGGTACCTGCACCTTAGTGTCGCATAATAAAACAGAGAAAATTAACAAAATGCTAGAGCTGCTGTGCACACAACGACTCTAAATGCATGTAAAAAAGGATTGTAATGGTGTAAATGACACTACAGCAACAACAAAACAATAAGCACCCAGCAGCAAATTACAAATGCAATCGTAAAATTAATTTAATTAATCCTTCGAAAGCGTTGAAAGTCCTCTCACACAAAAAAGCTAACTTGGAGCAGTTGACAGAACGCTAAAAGCGACAATGGCGGCAGCCGACAGCCAACAGCGACGGTATAATGGAAACGTAACTGACAATGAAAATAAATGGAAGAAACAGTTACAATAATAAAACTTTTAAGCCTCACAAAAACAAAAACAAAACGAAAATAAAATACAACCAAAATACATTGTATGAGAAAGTTTTTCAATGAAGTCTCCGAGTTTAGCTTGTCTACCGTATACACGTACTTAACATATTCACTGGCAGCCTAAATATAAATCTACATCTACAGTATATAAATACAAATGGAAGAATTCCAAATTATCCAAAAAATATCTGTCCCAACCAACATACTATCCAAAAAATTAACAAAAGTGGACAATGTGTGTTTGTATTAAGTATCAGCTTAAAAGTTGAATATTACTTGGAGTATGGTTTTTTGTAAAATCAGAGAGCATCTGGTACATCGATCACCCATTTTTGGTACATCGATGGATGGGATGATTAAACAGATAAGCGTACAAAATTTCAAGTTCATGGCTCAATATTTGCGTAAGGTATATAGATTTTTGGTAATTGTGGGCGTGTCTTTATCTGATCAAGACCCTTTTTAGCACATCGATTGAGGGGGTTATAGGTTAACGTGCATACTAAATTTTAACTTGATATCTGAATATTTGCGGCAGATAAATAGATTTTTATTGATTGTGGGCGTGTCTCTTGATTGATTTTGTTTATTTTAAATAGAAATCTGCATGCAAAACTTTTAGTTTCTTAGTATCTGTGCAAAATTTCATTTTCAATATCGCAAAATTTACGACCGTCAGATTGCCAACAATGGACGCACGGACATACATGTCAAAATCGATTCATATACTCGTATATACTTTTTAGTATTGCAAACGGAGTGTTTAAATTTAGTAAACCACCCCCCCCCCCCCCCCCCCCCAATCTGATGTGGAAGGTATAATCATTTTAAATAATATTGAGAATATATTGAAGCGTTTGAGTTCTTTTTCGTACATTATTCATTAAAGGCTATGAAAGTTTATAAAAAACATTTCAATACATAACGCTCTTGGGCATTGTGGTATAGAACACTTAACCGGCTAGGTGTAGTTGTTATTGTTGCTATTGTTATTGTTGTTGTTTACATAAAAATAACTGGTACGAGGAAATGGCCATAAATTAATAATCGATTAAATTAAAATAATTAATTACCCACCCGTTGAAGCATATATATATATATATATATATATGTAAATATCATGACTAACGAGAACAAAAAGAACAAATTAACTTTTGCACAGTCTATGCATGACCAGAGAGAAACCGACTTATGCACCGAGCCCTCGTGAATGTTGAGCGTATAATTCATGTAACACAGTAATAAAATAAAAAAATAAAAATGTTACAATAACAGTAACAATAACTCTAACAGCAGCTAATGGAGCCGCTTGATTGTATATAACGAAAATAAATTTCATTCCAATAAATTTTTACACATAAATCTCAATAGTGCTGCTTCTCTCCCCAAACACTGTCATCCGCCCCACTATTATATCGCTTTTAAAATAGCGTTTAAAAAAATTACAACGACACCCAACAAATGCATTAAAAGTACTTCAAAATTATTAATAATGCGGTAAATATAAATTATTGGCTGCTGTGAATTACAGCCGCCTTCAATGAAAACACAAAATAAAAAATAAAAAATTGAAAATAAAAAAAAAGTAGTAAAAAATAATTATTTAAATGAGCAATTATTACAATTAACGCTGGCTAGTTGAAGAAGCACTGTGACGAGAACTTGTATGAATATCGCACACTTGCCGTCGCTTCGCAACGAATACTTTAATAATATTTTTCTTGATAATTATGGTTAATCAAGAGTTAATTGTTGCTAAAAACAAACAAAAAATATGTACATAATAACATAGAGAATTATGTACCGACGCATACAATTATCGATTACTTAGCGTTGATTATTGTAATGGTTGTCATTAAATGATGACAGCAGCAGTAACACCAATAACGCACACACATTTTTAGATAACATTCATTACTACATCGCATATATATAAAGTTCATGGCAGTTTTCATTTAAGTACTATTGTGCGGGGTATGAAAAGACAGAAAGAAAAAGATGGAAACCCTAGAATAACAGCGTAGGTAGCATTTTTTCAAACATAAGAATTGTTGAGTTAAAACATGATGACCTTGATCTTGATCTTCCCTCTTTTAGCCCAAGAAATTTTATAAATGAAATTTATTCAAAATCTTTTTTAAAAAATTTCATCCTCACTCGAGCATTTAATCTGTTCTGCTTACACTTTATAACAAAAAGATTAATCAATACTTACCTAAACTATTGGCCCCCAGGTTGTTCAGCATATTTGCCGAAAAATTTCGTATCGATAATGTGGACAGTTTGTTGGCTTTTTCCAAAGCTATTGAACAATGAAAATCAATTTTTAGACTGTATTAGTACTCGTTCCTTTTATATATTTAATTAAATGGATCCACAGTGGCGATGCTAAGATTTATGTTTAGTTTATAAAGCGGTCATTATATACAAAGCATGTTATTCATTTCAGAGCTACATGAAAGAGAAAGAGAGAGAGAGAGAAAAATGAAAAAAACAAGTGCATCGGCAGATAAAAAATCTACAATGGTTTCAACTGTGGAACCATACAAACAGAAATGAACACAATTTATGTTCAAACCATTACACACCCTAAATTTGGATTAAATCAAACCTGAGACAACTTTTCAAATTTATGTGTTTGTATTTTTTTACTAACTTTAACATTATATGCTACGTATCACTTCAATGTTAAAATTCTGCGTTAAATCTGTTTTCATACCCTAAGATGGGGGTATACTAAGTCTGCAATTGAAGGCGTCAAAGATTCTTTAAAGTATTATTTGCCAGCAGTATTAAAATCTCAGTCGATTTGGATATGTCCGTCCGTAAGCACTCTCATGGTCGCAAATTTTTTGAATGAAACTTCTTAGACTGAAATTTGTATCCACATTACACATTGATTTCCATTTAAATTGGTCAAGAACCACGCCCACAATCGATACATATCTAATCATTTGCCACAAAAATTGATTTATGAAATTAAATTTAAGTACACGTATTGATAACTAACCTAATAACTAGTAGAATAAGGGACACGCCCCCAATTTACTTTAGTGCTCTATTCAGGGTATAACTCGACTTGCAAGTTGACGACCTTTAGTGGTCGTTATCATGTACCTCTTGTGCCCACAGTTTGCATAAAGATGTGGAGGGTATTTAAGGTTTGATTTAAACCAAATTTGGGCGTGGCAAGTATGTAATTATGATTTCTTTTTAGTAACTCTCACATTATATCATATATTTATAGCGCAACGGTTAAATCCTTTATACTCTTACTTTGCTCATTAACTGTTATATTTTGCTGTCCGTACATTTTTACATTTTTAAATAAACTGAGTATTTCTAATTATATAACCCCATGTTTGTAATCATAAATTTATATATTAGTTAATTGCGAGCTTTAACTAATTGCGCACACTTTAAATTTTACATTTGTAGTAAACAGAGACCCCGATGCCACCTTGTGATATATTTAATATCTCATAGCTTACATGAAGTGTATATTAATGTTCCGTTTTCATTGAGATATTTCAATAGCACAAGTCTAACCCTTAGATTGTATTCAAGAAAGACGGAACATCAGACGGCTATGATATCTATCCAGAAGAGAAGAACTGTTTCATTCATAACTTAACTAATTAATGAAATATCGTAAACATTTCTTAGCTAAAACCATTCCAGGAGTGCATTTTTTTAAGTTTTTATTGTCGCCATGACCATTTCGCTTAATTCCGATACATATTAGCTTACAGAGCCAACTGCTTCTATCAACCTTACATAACGTATGATACTTATTATTTCCAAATATATGATTTTTATATAAAATACATAGGTACATACCATGGTATGTAGACTATAGACTAATATTACACAATTACATAATTAAAGTTTAACTAAAACAACAGTCACACACAGTCAGAGACATAATTTATCACGCATTAGAAGAGAGTGAAGTTTCTTAAAATTTCAGCACTTTCAACACTTTTTTTACTTAGTGGATATTTTTTTTTTTTCAATTTTCTATAATTCTCTATAATCTATAGATTTAATTTAATTGAAAAGTTTAGTCAAATTTGTGTTTTGGCACTTTCACGAGTCTTTTTTTTTTAATTTAATTTTTCGTTAATTCAATTAATGTATATGTTATATATTATATATCTGTCTTTCCATTAATTGTTGTTGTTAGATTGTCGATTCAATATTTCTTTTCATTTTTTTTTCAAATATTTTTTAATTATTCCGCGCGTTATATACTCACAATGCAGACAATTTAGCATTTGATGCGAGCCTTCAAATATCGTAATATACCACCGTAATGGTAACCAGGAATACGAAAAAGAAGAAGAAGAGGAAGAAAAAGCATAAGAGAACGAATATAGTGTGCAAACAAAAATGTGAAAATTTCTTTTCACAGCAATCAAACGCATTGCAAATCACTAGACAACACAACATGCTTGCATACAAATGGACTAAAATAAGTCAGTCCCTATCCCCCCCTGACCAAGTATTATATACATGACCACCCACACTGCTGCCTTGTGTATGTACTCTTATTATTGTTGTTATTATTGAGAATCGGAAATACGCGCATATAATCTTTTTATGGCTTTTAGATAAGCTAGCAAGCCATCCCAGTCAAACGTTATCGCTTTTGTTTACTGGTGGGGAACGAAGAAGATGCCGCCGCCATTCACATTCTCAATGCACAAAAAGAGTAACAAAGACCAAATATATGTAAAAACACAATGATATGAAATATCAAACCAAACTAAATCAAGCTCCTTAACAAAATGGCTCATTGTCGCAATGGCAAGGGTGGGCTTTTTTCTTTATTTGAAGTTCATCTCGTACATTTTTTTTTTTTGTTTGTTTCTCGTTTTTGTTTGGTTTTGTGAGAACAGGTTGTTTTTATTGTACATAAATAAGTTGTAGTGCGCAACACTTGCTATTGTTTTTAAGTAGCGCTCTCCTCTGTCACTCTCTGGCATGCATAATTTATAATGTGACTACTCACACATAAAGGCGTGGTCAAAAATTTCTCTGGGCTACACCAGAGCCAGAGACGTCTCTGCATTAAGTTAGTTTTCTGATGCCAGAGGCCTAAAAACTCTCTTCATTGTGAATGATTTATAAAAGAGACAGCGATGGAGAGAAACATATATGATACTAGAGACCTCAAAATATATATTTATAGATCTCTGCACATACACAACCACAAACTAGTCAGACATTGCTATTTTCTCCAAATTTTTGACAGCTCTTAGTATATGTTTTGTTTGGAGATGGCGTTTTTTACGAAAGTAATCTTCACACAACGGTATAAACATGCATGTGTATATTATAAGTTCATTTACACTTTTGTTCTTACTTCTTATTAGCATATAATAAAGGAGTGCAATTGAAAAAGCTTTTCGCTTGTTTTACAAAAAAGATGGTCCCAACCAGAAGGGACTGAATCTGAACAGATCATTTTTTTGGATTAAACGTTATATTGTGACTGCAAATGATCAAAAAAAAAAAATAAACGACGACAACCTGAAAACATAACGAAATGAAAGGACTTTTCATTACAAGTTTTTACATTTTTTAAAAGTATCATGAAACTCTTGTAAAGAGTCGTTATTAGGGCATATGTTCTAAAAATATATAAATGAAGGCTCAAATTAAAAATTAGAAAACGGAAGTTTTTTCAATAATTTCTACTCATTTTCATTAAGATAAAGAGGAATATTTAAGGAAAGCATTGCCTGGTAAAAAGTTCTTAAATTAATCCAACCAAAGCCCAATTTACTTATATTTGTTTTATTTATTATTTATTTACTTATTTGCGAATATTTGTCTTGAACAGATTTCCTTCCAAAATAAGGATTTCAGTAAAAATGCAAAAAAAATAAACTTTTTCCAACAGGCCAGTTAGTTATTTTTTCTCCAATTTTCTCTATCAAACAGACAGGATACGTGAAAATTGTCATATAAAATATCAAATTGCAAACATTTATATAAACTAAATATATATTATAGCGCATAAAAGTGTCCAGGTATACAATAATAACCAGAATCAATCATCACCTAGGCGATGCTTTTAATTTGGTTTTCTTTTGATATTACACTCTCTCGCTACATTTCATATCTTTCTATTACAGCCGCCATCATAATGATATGGTGGTATATTGGTTTTTGTTCAAATATTTGTAAGTAGCAGAAGTGGGAAAGTCATAACCCCAAAAGTATATATATTCCTGATTAACTTCGAGTTTTGAGTCGATGACGTTCTAAACCCTGAACCTAGCCCTAGCTTTTAGCACTCTCTACACTCTATGGTCTCACTCAACGGTTTATAAATTAGCCGACATCTTTAAAATGTTCAATGTGCTGAGCTGGAGTATATTTCGAAGAGAGAGAGAGAGAGAGAGAGAAATTAGCACTTTATTTGAACATTCCATCGTTCATGAGAAATAGAAATTGGCCCAGCCGTTGGAAAGGTGGGATTATAGAATAATTTGACAATACATGATTAATACGAGCAATGCACACGTTTAGGTGCATGTTTGCTTTTGTCCAAACTTTTATAATTTTATAGTAAAAAATTCTTAGATATAACAGAGCACCTCTCCCCTATAACATAAAAATTATGAAAATGTATAAAATTAGCCCAAGTGGGCGTGCCTATCCATTATGTATTTAGTGTATATTGAATGAATGAAAAAAATAAAAAATTTCAAAGTAATCCTCTATTTGGACGAAGAATATTACAATTGCCACGCCCAAAAATTACCTATATTGTAGGCATGATCATTTAAATAAATTGCAAATATTTGGAGATATAATATAACGGTGCTTTATTTTGCATGATGGGTACCCTAGATTTGGCACTCACCTAATGTAAACGCTTTTTATTTATTGTTGTTTTCATAAGTTGTTATTGTTGTTGTTTTTGTATCGGTTTCATGAATTTTTATTAAATTGTGCGAATGCAGAAAAGCCTGCCACCACTTAACAATTGCCAAAGATAACCATGCCAAAATCAACCATTCAACACACACACACATATACATATATACACACAAACAAATTCCTTCAAACAATCATTTCATATGCACAATATGAGAACGGCACGTTATATAAAGATGTTGTTGTGTAGTGTGGTGTAGCAAAGTTGATGATGCATGTGTGTATGTGTGTGTTGAGCTTGCAATATAATAAATATGTTGCCTTACGTATGCATACAATAGGTAAATTTCAAAGGAAAAAAATTGCAATTTATTACAAAACAAGTGTCAGGCTTAAGGCTGCGATATGACCAAAAAGGATGCACAGGGCACATGTTAAAGTTCATATAACACCAACAATTATATGCATTCTAAAATTACTAAAGATAATTGTGAATAAATATTTCAATATCTTAACTTCAAAATTTTGTAATAAAAGTTTCGGTAAAATTTCTTTAATTATCTAATTAAGCATTTATTTATATAAGATTTGTAATTATTTAAAATTCTGACCACATTTTAATAATTTGTCGTACGCAATATTTTGGTAGGCTTCTATCAACATTTCACCCTCACACTTGACAATCGACTGTTTTAATTAAATGATTGATGACTTGTGTACTCTTTACTTTATTAACAAGTTGTACGCAATGCTAACCCTTCTCTAAACTGTGTACGTGTGTGTAGTAAATATTGCACTTTGTGCTTACACTTTACACCTTTTAACATAAAGAGGAAATTATTAGAAAATCGTTATATTTTATATAAGAATTTTTTTTTTTGAAACTTAAACTTAAATCAGGCTCTAGGTTCCAGCCGGGTCGTTCCTTAAAAAGTAATTGTAAGGTAGGAGTAATTAAAAACATAAGGACATAAGCTAATGGGCCCGTCATACATTTAGTACGGCCTTCTTTAAAGCATTTTTCCTTTGAAATGAACCCTTATAACAATTCTTCTAAATTGATCACGTGTCTTCTTAAATCCTTCCAACATATACAAGATATACAGTATAAACAATTTCACTTGAGATAAAGTACCTTGAAAAGTAGTCAAAACTGCATTTTCAAAGGTTGTAGTATCCAAGCAGGAGCTACTACAAAAAAAAAAAATCTAATTTAATATTCAGTTTCAGTGTCTCGAACAAAAAGGCTTTTTTTTTAGCTTGTCGGTCAAAGTTTTATGTTTAATGAATGATTTGTGAAATTCATTTAGAATGTGGGGCAAGTTTATTTGGATATAAAAATACCGTTATTTTCTTTAGTTACCACATAATTTAAGACCCAAAATATGTAAAAGTTGTTATCTAAGGTTTACCGAAATTTTTTACTCGCCTTCAAACGCAAACCCTGAAATATCTCAAATTGAAAAAAATATGCATTTTAAACTAAGCGGTTCATATTTAAGGATATAATTCCCTTTTGCCAAAACATTTTCAAGGTGGTCACAAAAGTTGAAAAATCGATTCAAAACTTGACAGAAATTTTGTTACAGAATTTGAAATAAGTGACCAATTGAAAAGAGTAAGAAAAGGTAACAGTTAGCGCGGTATAGTGTCTGTAATGTTCGCATTTGTCACAAATTCTTTTTGTTTGATTTATTGTTGTTGTTTTTGAAGTTTTTTTTGGAAGTTGATGAACATACTGTGAATGCTTTCAACGGTTGATTTATGCATTTCTTTAATTTTTTTCTTTTTTTGTTAATGTTTTTCTTTTGTACATTTCCATGTGATGATGAAACAATGAAAATATATATCCGTTGCCAAAAATTGCACAAGAACTATAAAGAAAAAAAAACGTGACTACGACCGTTTAAGGGGAATATTCAGCACCTTAGGGACGCCTCAAGTAGATTTTCAGGAACGAAACGCTCGATTCTAGATGTATCTGTTGGTCTTTCATCACTTCAGACCCTTTGTAATGTCAGGCTTTCATCCCAACCATTTGTCCGTTATTTTTCCGCCTTTTTTTTTATTGAAAATAAAAGCAAGGCTTCATCGAAAAAGCATATTTTTATTAAAATATTGCAGCAAAGTAAAAAAAAAAACACTTAAGCAAATAAAAAGTGTGATAAAATTCTTTTAAAATTCAAATATCGCATAAAATGGAAAATATCTAAAAGGCGGTGTAGGGTACAAGGTGGAAACGAATTTTATAGTGCACTTTCATGTATCGCATTTATTCTTATTTGTTTGGGATGCTTGTGTGACATTAGCGAATGCGAATGTGTCGTTGAAAGGACGTGCCAAACAATCTACCAATCAGGCAGCTAAAAAAAAAAAACAAAACTTATAAGAAAACTTAAATCTTCACCGGATTGCAAGCTTTTAAAGGATATAAGAATGTAGGAAACAAGCTTCCATTGGATTCAATTGGAATATTATGAATTGCAATAAATTTTTCTTTTCTACTGTCTTAAGCAACACAAAATGACAATAGTAGTAGTAAGCGCAATTTCAAATATTTATACCCTGCAATGGATATTAAATCATTTAGCCATTTAATCATGTCCGTCTGTCTGTCCATATAAATATGTAATCAAGCTGCAGGCTGTCTTTTTGAGATAGCTCGATGAAATTTAGTACAAGGGCATTATATTAACCCAAAAAGGTATGCAATTGCAAATGGTACGGATTGGACTATTTTAAAACACCTCCCCCATATAAGGTTGTGCTATAAACAAAGTCCCCATATAGGGAAATTTCGTAAATTTTGAAATTGTTTTCAAAAATTTAGTAAAGAATTTGAACGTATGCCTAATTTGAACCCCTAGGTACCATTTTGAAAACTCTTTTTCACATAGTTCAAGTGACTTATATGACAATACCTCAAGTTCACTGATGCATCTAAACTAATCATTGCATAACTGTTTAACTAGGTATATTGTATTCTATCGATAATAAGAATCTAAAAAATATATATCTACTTAATGTAGTTGTGACCTCTAGGACCTCATCATAATCATTACCCTGCCGTCTCTTCTTCTTCTTCTTCTGTTTTAAATTTTGGATAAATCCTTTTTGATAAACTGGCTTCATGTGTACGCATATACGATTGTACGCATAAATCTATCTCTGTTGATTTATGTTCAGTGTCAAGCTTATAAAACGTTTTTTATCGCAATTTGTTTTTTTTTCTCACCAAATATACAATCTGCACGTCTGCATTGCACATAACAGACAAAAGCCATCAAATTCAAATACACAGCACACAGGGTGTATATATTGCTTGGCAATATCTTAAAGTATTGTATGATAGAGCAACAGTGAATGGAATAGAGAAGACAGAGCTCAGCACGTTCAAAATAAATACCACATCGGATTTGAAGCATTTCGTTGATACTCATGATGATTTTTATGTATACTTTTAAAGCTGGGAGATAAACTACTACAACAGCGACAACAACAATAACAAAATATCAATATATATATATATATATATATATAACTAACGATTAAAAGTAAAAATCATAGATAATGATTCGCTTTAATTGCTAATATTTATAAATCAGGAAAACAGACACGCACAGTTCGTTTTTATGCTTATGTGTAAATTCTTTTTATTATCTAAAATAATAATTTCCTTCTTTCGGTTCAGTTATTAAAAACTAAATAATAAAATGGCGTTTTCTTTGAGGCTTTATACTTACCATAGTTTTACTTGTGATTTTAAGCTTTATTGTAAAATCTTAGTATAAGTTTATGTTGCTGTTTCTGTTGTTGTTGTTGTTGTTGTTGTTCTTGTTGTTTCTGTTGTTGTTGTTGTTGTTTCTGTTGCTGTATTGTTGTTGTTGTTGTTGTTTCTGTTTCTGCTTCTGTTGTTTCTGTTGTTTCTGTTGTTGTTGTTGTTGTTGTTGCCTCTAATTTAATTTTTTCTTATAAATACATTCCACATAAGATGGTAGGTATACTAAGTTTATCATTCCATTTGTATAGAGAGCAATTGATGTTAAAGATCCTACAAAGTAAATATATATTATACAAAGTTCGCATTATACAGAGGTTCGATGGTCTAAATCTAAATGTCTGTGTGTCTGAATGATGTTGGCATTCTTGCAGTCGTAAATTTTGTGATATTCAGTTGAAATTTTGTACATACGTTATTTAAATTTGTCAAAATGAGTGAAGAACCACGCCCATAATTGACAATATCTATTTATCTGCTACAATACGCAGAGTTGCATTTAAAAATAACTCAGTGACAGTTTGATTGATAAATTTAAAAAACAATTTATAAACTTCACAGTGACACGAATAAATGTCCAATTTTATTCGCCCATTTTAATACAAAATGTTATGCCATCACTTATTTACTTTTATAAGAAATGCAAAACGTTGTGCAAGAATAAAATGGTGGCTACGTTGTACAAGACTGCTATTATTCAAATGTGCCGTTGACACGTTCACATGTTGCCACATTGATTATTTTAATATAACGGTTTTTTCTTTTTTTATATTCACTACCGTTAAGATACAACAAAAACTATTTTAAACACGTAAAAAGCACCAACATTGAAAAAAAGAGAATAGTATAAAATTAATCACAGAAAGGTGGCGCTCTTTCATATTATAAAACGTCATACAATATAAAATTAAAAGCTCCTTTCTATAAGAAACAACAATTTGCAACAATAAAAAATCGTGTTCAATTGAGTGATGCCAAGTCTTTTACTGCCCGCTAAGACAAAATCAATTATAATACCCTTCACGGATGGAACGTATACTAAGTTTTTCATTCCCTTTGCCACACTCAAAAGAAGACGTCAGACTAAGTCGATCTAGACATGTGTGTCCGTACGCCTAAATGTCCGTCTGTTTATTGGAATTTTTAAGATATTGAGCTGAAATTTTTTTACACATTTTATTTCCCATATCGTATTTGTGATGAAAATGATATCATATATAAACTATTATAATACTTTTGGATGTTTAAATACTAGCAGTTAGAGCCAGTCATCGTGTATACACACACATACACCTATAGAGGAAAAACATATATTCATTGTATTCAAAAAGCTGACTTACTGACTGAGTAAAACCAAATTATATGAAATCTCTATCTGGGTATCATTTAATTTGCACCGTGTATAATTTTTATTCAATATCATGAAAACGTAGAATAGCACGTCCTGGTATTTCGGAATTGCATAATTTCTCTATAACATCAGCAGCTTCTTCGCAGGGAAATACCGAATGCGGTGGCGGTTCAATCTATACATTATACAAAAAAAAAAAAAAAAAAAATCATTACAGAATTAAACAAAATTAACCTTGAGCCACATCTTGAATACCCAACACCATAGGACTTTAAAATGAAAGTTGCGCCTGCTAATGAGATTTATTGTGTATTGTGGGCTGAGTTGCCTCAGTTGTAGCTCAACTGGGGGCGTGTACTTAAATTTTAATTCGAACCGAAATGCGGGACTAACCAAGTTCGTAGCCAATATATAAATTTTTGAGAACCACACAGATGGACAGACAGACATAGCATTCAGAAACTTATTCTGAGTGCGGGGACCCGTGGGTATACAAATGTGATATTTTTGTCTAATTATTTAATAAAATGAACCTTATTTTCTGCCACCAGATTGACCAAATCATGTAACTGTTCCACTGAACCTGTAGAAATTGGTATAATGCGCTGTTGATATTCAGTGGAGAGACGTGAGAATTTCGGTAATAATTTGTCAGCCACCTCTTCACTAATTAATATCACACCCCCTTTGGACAGACAATGCATAGAACGATGTAAACTGCGCGATGTGGTGCCAAAATCAATAACTACATCAACAGGACCACCGCACATATTTTGTGTGCGTTCTATTAATTGGGGTTCATACAAGCATTCATTCCACTGCACCACACTCACACTGAAACGGTATAAAATTAGATTAGATTGTAAACAAAAACTGTATAAAAAATTTTATTTCTCATACTTTTTAATTTCCTGAGCCAAACGAAAGCCTTCGTCTTTTAAACTAGCAACCGTCACATCAATGTAATTGTTGGCTCCCGTAGAAGCCAAATAATAAGCGGCTATACGTACCGCCCATAAGGCCAAGCCCCCAGTACCCACTATTAATATTTTCCATTTTTTATTTTCATCCACGCACACGGACGGCTCTTGTAGCATTTCAGTTATAACTTCATGAGCTTTCAGAACAGCATTCATGGCCAACAGAGCACCAGTGGGTAGCATGGCTGCTATGCTAATGGGTAAATTGTCTGGTATAGGTACAATATATTTTAAATTTGGTACAACCATTAGTTCGGCATAACCGGCAGGAGTTTCATCAAACGGGTACACGATAACACGCTGACCGATTTGCAGGCCATTGTTGTTTTCAGACGTTACAGCGCTACCTAAAGATTCTATAACGCCGGCCACTTCAAAACCGGGAAATAGAGCACCCTCGCGCACTCCAGTGTGAGCTGGCGATGAGGAAGATTGTTGCGGCATTACTGGGGGACAATAATCACTGAGATCTGAAGCTACTGATGACATGCTGCTAACGGATATAGAACGATCCCGCCTTCTATAGCAAGCACCAGCACAAACAATTTTAATACGTGCTCCATGGGTGGGTGCATCTTCAATCGGTACAAAGTAATTAAAAACACAATTCTTTACCACCGCTCCAGGCGATTCAATCGACACTTGACGACACAATTTATGCATATTGGGCAATTTGTCACCAATATCCAATACGTCTACACTGGAGTTTATCGTATCTGGTAAAAAATTTGAATCAGCCTCTGCTGCTTTATATGCGTTGGACGACGTTCTAATAAAAAAATTGAAAATAAAAATAAATTACAGTTGTGATTAGATTCAATATTCCACAGATTATTTCGTAAATCCTTATGAAAAATCTTATCTTTTGAAAAACTTAACACCACTTCAACTTGATTAGAAAAGTGCTTAAATAATTATAAAAGATTTGCTTCATTATTGTTTACTTTATTCAGCATAACAATAACAACAAATAACAAACAACAAACAAAGCACATCTGTTTAATAAAATAATTTAATGGTCGTACGTAATGATTAATTGTTGCTTGCAAATCTCAGCCGGCATTTATGTGATTTATTTGACAACGTTTGTGAATTATTTAAGGTAATAAACACACAAAAGCATTAAAATGAATTAAATCCAATATAATTTCATTTTGACTTCAATAATAACTTTAAGAAAACGAATTATTGTTACAATACTTGCTCAGCGAAAAGTTGAAAATGAACTAAACATTAACAACGGAACAATGGTTGTTTTGTTTGTATTTATATTATACAAAGAAAAAGAGAAGAGAAGAGAAGAGAGCTTTAATTGAAGATTATTTCATTTATATGCTCGAAGCATTAAATAAATATAAATATTTTTAATTTCTATATTGATAGTTTTTATTTTATCTTTATCTTAATTTATCTGTTATTGTTATTGTTATTGTTATTGTGATAAAAAGTGAAAATATGTTCTACTTTATATACATATTTAGGCGAGAGAGTGAATTAATAGATTCTAGACTAGCGCAGAAGCACGAAAACATTGTACCGTATGTATGTATGGGTGCTCATATGTATGCACAGAAATACTTATCTTATGAAGAAATTTAGGTAAGTGCATAAAAATTGTTTGCCCTTGGGCTAAATTAGTTTGCGTCATTCTTTACTTTTATTATATAGATTTTTTAATTTTTTTTTTTTTAATTATTTACTAATTTACTTTATCAATAATTTGAGTATTTAAAAATTTATTTAGAAGTTAAATAAATTACAAACATTAGCAAAAACTTAACATACCCTCCCTTTGCCAAAAGTGCTGCAGAATATAAAAAGAAAAATGAATACCAAACAGATGAACTCATACAGAAATTCTAAAAATTATAAACATATATTTACTGCAATTTACGCATACAGATACGCTTTGCCACCTTCATGTACATTAGTAGATTAAGTTTATGAAAATGTTTGTGTTTACCACAAAAGAGTTCAGTTAATTAAACTGATTCATCAAAAATCATTTCCTAAATGGGTTTAAGCTTCTCGGTTTGTTTAAACCTCGCTTTAAATATATATTTCTGTTAATTAAAAAACGGAGCTGGCACACCTAACATTGATTGTAGGGGTGTTACAAATTCAGGCTAGATTTAAACTCATTGTTATTATTATTAAATACTCTTTGTTCACGTGATCGTCACGCATAAGTTTAGTGATTGCATGAGTTTTGCTTTTCTTTTGTTGTATGTGCGTGATATCTTTATTTATGCGCCTGCCTTTTGTTTATTGGCAAAAATATATACACAAGTGCACATATAAATATTTGTACATGCTCACTTACTTATAATTTACACGAAGTTCATATATAATATCCAATTGTTGGTTATATTTGAAAAAAAAAAACAATTTTTATTATGCAGTGTTAAAAATATCTTACACGATTTACACACACATGCGTATGGATAATAATTTCCTTATTTATAAATTTGTCACATATTTATTACATCTAAGTTTCTTGTGATAAATCGATATATTTATAAACTTTGTTCTTAATATTAATCGCATATATGTATATATGTATATATAAGCTTTCGAATTAAATTTATATGACGTTTATAAATTGTAAAATGCAAATTTCTAAACACCAACAATTATTTGTAGTCATTGCATTTGTTTAAATAAAACGTTAACGCGGTTTTTAAAGAGATAATTTTTATTTATTTATTGTTTATTTTACATTTCTTATATAATTTCACAATTATTTTATTATATAAAATTGTATATTTTCTTTAGCACTCACGTATCCTTTTTTAGTTTTTTTATATTTAGAGGTGATACCTCAAATTAACATAGCGTAGAAAAATCTTACGTATCCTTTGAGATAAATGTGAAGAAAAATACCGAACTACATTAGTATACAGATGTTTTTCACTTCAAGGTTGTGTAGAAAAGGTAGCAAAAATATAAAATTTTGTGTAACGGTTTTGTATCGTATGGTACAAAGTTATTACTTTTGTGCAATTGTTGGTAAACCGTTAATTGTTTTCTTGATTAGTAAGAATGGATTTCATCATATCCGGAATATTAGTATAAAATTAAATATAATTCTCTCTCATGCTCTCTCCGAAATTTCTCAAAATTTTTTATTTATAGTAATTGTTATTATTTATATTATGACATCTCTAAGTGTACCTAATTTATATATAGCAGATGATAATATTTGTAGGAAAAATGATTAGCAAACTACTAATTATCGAAATGTTGTAGGTCATCTCTAGTTTTGCTCAAAGTTTTTTTTTTAATCGCAATTAGCAAGAGATACGCATTTGCAATTTATCATTAGTAGAAGCAATATTTGTGGCATTAGAAGTAATATTTGTAAAAACAATATATAATTTCTATTTGATATAATTCATAAAACGTGAAGAATTTGTATAAAATGGCATCGGATGAATGTAAACTTTTTACCCGCAAACAAGTGGCCGAACACAATCATAATAAGGACAATTGGTTTATCATTCACAATAATATATATAATGTTACGGAATTCTTAAATGAGGTATGCGCTAAATAACGAGACATTATTGCCTGTGTTTGTTATTCTCTTTTTAATTATATTATATATTTTATTGCCTGATAATGAATGACTTGACAGTAATTTATTTATGATAGTTGTTTCATTAAGTACGTAAGTGAAAATGCAAATACGTATGTGTCCATATGGAAAATCACTACAATATAGTTATTAGCTTGTTTGATTTAGGATTCCATTCATGTTTTTCTAACCTGTAACTCTCACAGAGTCACTTATCGCTGCCATAATCATACATACGTACGTATATAATATATGTATATAGTTTGAATTGTGTACCCAGCGGAGATACGAGATAATAAAACTTAAGTACTTAATAAACTTTACATTCGAATTAACAAATTATATATATATATATGTACAAACACTAAAAAATCAAATTATAAATTGCATGTTGGCTTTCTATTGAACAAGAAAGCGACGTTTTCTCTTATCTAAAAAAGTTTCCAATTTTAGGATTTTCTGATTACATACCTATAGAGAATATGAAGTATATGAACCATATTGGAACTTAATTGTTATTATAAGGGTCACAAAGTTAATTTTATATATATAGTTTTGACGCAGTAATAATATCTATTTAATAATATTTTACTTGATTTGTATTTATCACATAGTACGATTTTTACTATAAAATTACGTAATCATGTAAATGTAAAATCCGATTTAATAAAGAATTTACATTCACTTATAGAATACATTAAGTGTAGAATATGAGAAGGAAATAATTCGTAAAAGATATTTTGTCGATCGCTTTCAAATTGGGCACCGTTAATTATTATATAAAACAACTGTTTGGTTATAATGATTAAGTTTTTTTTTTTTTTTAAATAAAAAAAGAGATCTTTGTTGTCGTTGTTTTAACTGCCGGATAATTTTTTTTTATTTATATAATATATGCATAATTCTATAAACACAATGTATTATTTTCTGAAAACCTTTCCATTCACCCTTCACCTTTTCCCAATCAAAATATTCTTACATTCATTAATAAAACCTCACTCACCTCAGTTGAAGATGTATAAATTTAGCAAAAACAATAAAGAAAACCTTGTGCATAAATATATTATGAATGTTTATATATAGACATGTTACATAACGGTACAAATATTTTATTTTATTTTACTTTAGCATCCGGGTGGAGAAGAAGTTTTAATTGAACAAGCTGGTAAAGATGCCACAGAACCCTTTGAAGATGTCGGCCATAGTACAGATGCTCGTGATTTAATGAAAAAATATAAAATTGGTGAATTGGTGCACGATGAACGTACCAATATACCACAAAAATCTGAACCCACTTGGTCTGGTGATATGAAAACGGAAGAGAATTCCATGAAATCGTGGCTAGTGCCGCTGGTTTTAGGTTTATTAGTTACAATTATTTATAAATATCTATTTGGTACCAGCAGTAGCAGCAGCAGCAAAAATCAATAATAATTTTTTAAACTTACATGCAGTGCTACAAAAAATGTTATACAAAAAGAAGTGAAAAGTGTTATAGTCGGTCCAGTCCGACCATTTAATATCCTACACCACTTGGTTGATGTTGTTTCTGAATCAATTGATATAATTGAAGGTTAACCGTTTAGAAATTACAAGTATTCGCACAAACTTGATGCACTCTTTGTCCGCGAAATGTTACAGGGAATAATTATTATTGCGTTAACTTGTTATTTCCACCTATTACCATTTATAAAGTATTTATATTTACTCAGCTTACTTTTTTCTTGTTCAGTTTGTTACATTCATGGTTAAGGGTATAGAACAGTTTTAAGCTGTAGCTTAATAGAAAATAATAAATTAGTTAAATATTGGCAATAAGAAGAGTGCTGTACACACATACACACATTTACAGGTATTATAAGTTCAAATTGATGAATCAAACAGAAAGTTTTGCATTTTTATAATAAAATAAGAGAATAAGAGAAAGGAAATAAAATTTTCATTTATTAAATAAATATTCTTAAATCATATATAATACATACTAATACTTAGATCAGAAAAAAAAAATGCTCTTCTTTAAAATACAAAATATTTTTAAAGAAAAAATTATATAAACATTTTATTAATTAGACTAGATGTACTATTTTAGGCCAGTATTTGTTAAATTGGACAGATTGGAAAATGTCGCTACATAAGGTGGGCGTTGCTGTTGTTGTGAACGATTGTCTTGTTGAGAGTAACACTGATGCTGTTGCAGCTGCTGTTGGAGTTGATGTCGATGTTGGAGTTCGTGTGAGCTATACCAAGATTGTGTTAATGAAGTATCATGATGCTGACACTGGGAATACTGCTGCTGCTGACCGCTTTGTTGATGATAATACTTTTCGTTTTGTACTTCTATGGTTTTGGTATATTGTTCCATTTCCGGTGACGATGGATCACTTCTTGCCGAATACCATGAATGTTGAGAGTTTTTCAAATTGCTTTGTATCTTAAGCTGATTGGGACTACATTTTTGGTTTATTGCCGTTGCATTATTATTCACATTTGCCGGTGACCGCAATGATGTTGTTGTGGTAAACCAAGTAGGTGTCGAATGTAATACAGTGTTATTGCAGGAAGTAGAGTGATTTTTATATTGAGAATGCTGGTGCTGAAGATGATAAAATCCAAAGGGCCAACTCTGAAAAGGATTTAGAAATCTTCTATTAAACAAATGTTTCATTTTTTGTAAGTTTTTCTTTTTTTTTTTAATTTGTTATTAATTCCACTTTGTTTTAAAATTGAAGTTTAAAATAATTTTGCTTTTTATATACAAAGGATATGCATTAACCAATTAACCTTAAGGAAGATATCACGCATCCAATTAAAGTATTCAACGATGAATGTCATCATTGTAACAAACGCCATATGCTAATTATACCCTATCATCACCATTCATTCATTCAACATGTATACAAATATATCTAAGTGTACGAAATATTCAACTAAAGTGTGCAGCATGTAGGTAAGTAAGTGTTATTGTTTACTTTAGTTTGCTGTTAGTATTTTGTGGCATTTTTCTTAGAGTCTAAACAAACCAATATGAATAATGACTTGTGGTTGTAACCATATGGTTAACACTGTGTTTATATTTTTTATTGACATAATCTGTACACACACTTGTACACAAATATCAGAAGAATCCTCTTAAACAACCATTACGTACAAAGAGTTTCTTTCAAAAAATTATTTATGCATTTTGCTACCACATACTACACACTACACACGTATAAGATTAAAGTTTTTATATTTCATTTGATATTTTTGTATATTCTTTTTTTACACTTTCAAGCGTTTCGACTATATAAAGAAATCAATGACAATCATTTGGAAATTGTCGAAGAAAATTCAGAAATTGTTAACTGAAATTTAGAATTCACTTGCTTGAAGCCTGCTGAAGTTTATTTAATACAATTCAGTTATTAGTGGTTATTATTTAATCATTTTTTTTTTTTAAATAAAGTAAACTTAAAAGTATAAGTAATGGAGTTCACTTTTCTTAGTTTCAAAAAGTAGTCATTAATCAGGAACCAAGCTATCTTTTTAATAGTCTTGAATTCTCAAAATCTAATCATTTTCATTTCTCGCCTTAAGGCCAAGATAATGTTCTTGTACTACATTTCAACGAAACACCATCCAAAAAACTTCAACTTGTTGGTTCATTTCAAATTTGGTTAAACAACAGATGGACGGAGGGACAGACAGACTTCATTAAATTAGTTTAAAATAGTAAAAGCTAAGCTTTCTGTTGAGCTGTTTAGCAGCTATTACCTTAAAATTGAACCCCTACCACAAGTGGTGTAGTGTGCACAATTTTGATTTTCTTCACGGACACTATAAAGTGACACTTTCCCATAAATTATGATGTACACAAACGTAAATAACATATTTACATAATACACATATAACACATTTTTTTTTATAATGTGGTTTGTAAGGGAATGTTATTTTAAAAAACATGTCAAACATTGTTATGCTTTCGTTTGGCAGAGATGTATACATAAACAATGTCCTTAAAACGGCGACAAAACTGCTGGCAAATGACAAGCACTTCACTATATCCCTTCTATAGCACACCAAACGCTGTACGCTGTACGCTGTACATTAAATAAATAAACAAATATATAATATTGGAGACAAGGAAGTCAGAAGAAGAAGAACTAATTCTGTTGCTTCTTCCGCATAATAGAAATTACTGCAATTTTTGAAAAGACAATCAATAAAACAATAAATTTCCTTTATTATCACACCAATCTATTTACCGCCATACTGGTCAAGTTTCTATAATTGCTTGATGAGTGTTCAGTTTATTGTAGGGATTGTATAATTTCAGAATAAGTCTACAAATATTGTGCAGCACATATGCACATACACATACATGCATTATTTTAAGTGTCATCTTATGTGTAAGGTGTTCTAATATATTTAGCATCTTTACATATGATACGTATGATGAGCTTAGTACCCCCTTACTATGATGTTTATGTTGTTGTTGTTGTTGTTGTTTTTAAATACCAAAATGTACAAAAGTATCAGCTTACCGGAAAATGTAGCCAAAATATGTTTTAAAATTAGAAAACTATCAGAAAACTAAATATACAAATAGATACACACACACACACACACACATTCAAAGTAAATGCAAATGCATTTGTAGACAATGCTGTGACGATGACTCTATTTCATTTCTTGGTTTAATATCTGACCTAATAATGATTTGTAGCGTTATGGTTTATATTCAAAATTGTGTACAAGGACATTAACATAAAAAAAAATAAAATCCATCTGCTATATTTATATAGACGTATTATCTTATACATAAAAGTAAAGCGAGTGAAAATATCATGCCCGACGAAATTAATACTCTACATCACATAAGAGCCTTAAATTATGTTACAATTAGTTTAGTTGTACATGTATAGGCGAGGCATTGCCTCATTGTCAAAAAATATTAAGAATTGCTACTTTTTGTCATATAAAGACTTTATTTATAGCAGGACCTAATAGAGGAAGGGATTCTAAAAATGCTTCGTTTTGATCCATTTTCAATATGATTCCTCTTTGGGCCAATACATATCTTTGTATCAAATTTCATTGAAATATCTCAAAAAATGCTCCCTGTAGCTTGCGTAGAAATTTCATAAACATACAAAGGTACAGACGGACATGATTAAATCGAATACTTGAAGATGAGTGCAGCGTTTACCGTTTAAGGGTTACAAACTCTGTGGTAATTAAAGTATTTTGAATCTATGAAACTTTCCATTAACATTTTCTAACCAATTGCTATGAAATTTTGCAAGGGGATACTGGATACCTTAGAGAAAATTGTGGACAGTGGTGAGGCCGAGCAATCAATCAATAAACGGGAAAAAAAAGATAATATGTCAAACGTCTCTCCCATTTCTTCAATCATTCAAATGAAATTGAACTTGAAGTTATATCTATTTGACCTAAAAGTAAAACTTTAAAAATGTACATACTCGTACATGTTAAGTCCGCGCAAAACTTGCATCGTGCATAAATATAAATTGTGTTCTAATAAGAAATCTAAATGCGTAAATTATTATTATTGATTGATGGTAATACAACTAATGAATTAATGAATAATAATAAATAACTCTTACCATATTCCCTGATGCATTGTATACACTTAAGCAGCTACTATGTGTGGGACTATTACCCAAAGTCTCATTTATTAATTCTTCATTTGATGTCATATCATGCTCTCCGCCATCTACTATTGTTTTTAGCTGTTTTATATAAATTGTAGCCAAACGTAATGTGTCCAATTTAGAGAGTTTTGTGTCTGGTGGAATGTTGGGTAATTTGGTTTTTAAACGACCAAAAGCACTGGACAAAACACGCATACGAGCACGTTCTCTAGCGTTGGCGGTATTACGTTGAATGGGAGGATTGCCACCTAAACGGTAATATGAATAACGGAGTATTTTATTAATATAACTTTTAACGAAACGAAACATTAGACGAAAATAGAAACACTAAGATGGTAGATCCATAGACCATGAAACTGTAGACTAGTTTGAATTCTAACTTTGAGAAAAAAAAGCACCATATTATATCAAAATCCGGCTCGTCAGGCGATAATCGCTATAGCATCTAAATTGCTAGATACGTTGTCAACAACATAAAGTTTTAATGAGAAGTTTAACAGGTGCCGTACCGGCTAAGAAACAAATACTGCACGTGTAATATCGACGACATATAATTTTCTGTTTAGATGCTCCGAATATGTAGCTTAGCTCCGTTGGACTTTTCTATTGTTTCATGATCATAATATAAGAAATTGCAAGTATTTGCTAAAGAAAGATTTATTTTGTTGCCTTACAAATTTAATACAGCTTAATGATGATCGAAAAAGCTTTTCTTCGTTTTATATGAAATAACATAAAAACAAATTTCAAATGATTATAGATCGTTATTTGGAAAGACGTCCTAAAAAGGAGTCCAATTAATTCAATTTTCAGTAGAAAAAGTACAACTGGAATGCGACAGGAGTGTCCTACCATTTAGGAAAACCAAAGGCCTCAAAGACCCTTTAAAGTATATATATTTTTGATCAACATAAAAATCTGAGCCGATATAGATGTGTCCGTCCGTGGGTAAAACTTGAGATAATGAGCTGAAATTTGATACGAATACTTCCGTCGCTAATTAAATTGGACGAAATCGATAAAGATCGTTATCAATTTTTCTCGATTTTTTTTTTTTTTCATTTGCCACAAAAATGTAGCTTTTTTATAAATATCGCACTCATCGACGTGTTAAAAAGGGGGCGTGGTCAGATAACATGTAAATATAGAAAGTATTTAAGATTTTGTCTAAGCCAAATTTAGTTTTCTTACTTGTTTTGTGTTAAATTTATTCATAATTTTGAAGCAGTCATTGAGACTTGAAGGGTGTAATCAAGTTTACATTGATTTGATTAAATCGTTGTAGAACATGATTTTAATTTATCAATATTATTGAAAAATGAAAGTGTTTTTTATTAGCTGTTTAAAAAGTTACAAACTTGGCCAGAAAGTATGCCACTTGTGGTCCAAAGATGGGATAAACTTATTTTAAGCATTTCTTAGTCATTTCATTTACCTTGTGAACTGTTACCTTCATCGAAATCGTCTTCAAAAAACTCCATTGGACTCGAGCCACGTTTGCGACGTGGCATCATCACTTTTTAATTTAATTTAATTTTTTTATTTAATTTTCTTAATTTGATTTTTTTTTTTTTTAATTTTTAAATCTACTATAACATATTTTGAACAATAATTCACTTAAATATTGAAATGTTTCTCATTTTTTTTTTTTTTTAATTATTATTGACTTTTTTTAATATCTGTTTGAAGGGATTGATCGTCTATGTGATTGAAGTATTTGCACTGAACTGTAACTCATACGTAATGATCACAAGTATTTACGCGCTCTTAAATGGTATTACTCGAGAGCCGCTAAAATGCGGCATTCGTGAGTTCTTCTAGGATTATTTTTAGTTTTATGTGGGAGGAGATATAAAATGTTGATATATTTACATGTGCCACATATGTAGATAACATATAGCCATTCTTCCCTATTGGTAGGTTGGTCTAGTATAAAACAATGGCCGAAGAGCCTATTAATTGGTAAATAAACGCATTTGAAGCATTTTATACATCTTTTTAACATATGCTGTGTGTGTATGTTATATATGAGTGTGTGAGTGAATGATTTTTCTTATTTTGAAATTTTCCCTTTTCCATGCCGGCTAAGCGAGGAAAATATCACTTTTTTGTTTTTTTTTTTTTGTGTATTTTGGTCCATTTGTTATTTGTTATCTCTTCCGATTTGTTTCTTCAAAGATTGTTGTTGTTGTTTTTCTTATTTTAATTGTTTGTCTAAGCAGATAGCTCTCTCAGTGATTGTTAACATATTGTTTTGACAACTTATTTAAATATTTCAATGATTTAACGTGTAATTAGTGCTATATAGCGGGTAATAATGGAAAGTGTAAAAAAAGGATAAAAAAAACAAAGTGAAAACGATTTGTCTTATGCCAAATCTTAAGTACCCTACAACCTCAGTATATAAGGATATATTGGTTCACACTTTGATCGTCATCAAGGATATTTTTTAAAGAGATTCCGACGCTTCTATCTGCGTTGTACAAAATGAGTAATAAACACTGTATTCCCACAATACAACGACGGAGTGTTTAAAAATCTAGTACAACAGTCATTTCTCAAAGATCTTTTTATGCTGTACCGTTGCTTGAAGTTTGTGTGTGTTAAACGTCCAAAGACGAAGGATTTTATTCGGAATATCTTTAAGCATGACCACATAAATTTATAAGCAACCTTTACAAACTTTTCATAGAGTAAAAGAACCGATTGAAAATTCTAGCTTTTCTTGTTTGCGACCTGATCCAGTCGCCTTAAAATTAGTCATCTTTTATAAAAAATTTATACCCACTCTCTATATATATTTCTACATACTTAATGCGAAGCGGCAATCTGTTACGTATTCATATAATTAATAAAGTTTATCAAAAAGAAATGACCTCTCTCTCTCTCTCTCAGTTAAGCTTCAAATTTTACCAACAAACTTTCAGTTTAAATTAAATATTCTTAAAGATTGAAGCAAATCACATGTGGCGCTTTAATATTAACCAATTTAAATATCAACTATATAACTGTAATGATTACTCAGTGAAAATATTTCCTTTGAGATTTTTCATTACCAAAGTTACCCAAACTAATGAAAGTCGAGTAGAATTGCCTACCAAGGCGGATGTTATTATAATTGGTGGTGGTTCAGCAGGTTGTCACACATTATATCACTTGGCCAAGCGAGGTGTTAAGGCTGTATTGTTAGAACGTGCTAAATTAACGGCGGGAACCACTTGGCATACTGCCGGTTTGGTATGGCGTTTACGACCAAATGATGTCGAGATTCAATTATTAAATAATTCGCGTAATATGTTATTAGAATTAGAGCAAGAGACTGGTTTAGATCCTGGTTGGATAGAAAATGGTGGTGTTTTTATAGCTCATACAAAGGTAGGTCACAATAAACCGAATTGTGAGCTATTTTGAACTTTTTGAAAAGTGATGTAAACGCCCACATAATAAATAATATACTCGTATATCTCTTTTCCGGATATTAAAAGACTCGCCTAGATGAATACAAACGTTTAGCATCGGTGGGTAATGCTTTGGGTATCGAAAATTATATTTTAACCCCTTCAGAAACACAAAAAGTGTTTCCTTTATTAAATCCCCAATCATTTGTGGCAGCTCTTTATTCTCCTGGAGATGGTGTAGTAGATCCGGCTATGCTATGCAATGCCTTAACACGATCTGCCATCAAAAATGGAGCCAAAGTGTTTGAAAATACACCCGTCGACAATCTTTTAATTGAAATGACATCCAAAGGGAAGAGAATTGTGGGTGTTTCCACACCGAAAGGGACTATTCGAAGTGAAATTGTAATAAATGCTGCAGGAGTATGGGGGCGGGATTTAATAGAGAGTCACGGTTCTCATTTACCTCTGATATCCATGAAGCATGCTTACATCGTAACAGAATCCATACCGGGTGTTAGAGGTTTGCCGAATATAAGAGATCACGATTATTCCATTTATTTTCGTATACAAGGTGATTCCATACAAATGGGTGGCTACGAACATAATCCTATATTATTGGATCGTGTGCCAAAAGATTTTCATTTTTGTTTATACGATCTGGATTGGTCCATATTTGAAGCTCATTTAGAGGCAACTGTAAAAATTTGTCCCACTTTCATAAATTATGGTATTAAGAGTACTGTTTGTGGTCCAGAATCGTTTACACCCGATCATAAACCACTAATGGGTCCGGATCCGATTATTCAAGGTCTATACCACAACTGTGCCTTTAATTCGGCTGGCATGATGTTTGGTGGTGGTTGCGGTGAACAGATTGCTTTATGGATTATTAACGGAAAACCCGACTTGCCTATGTTTAGTTTTGATTTGCGTCGTTTTACTGTTTCGCAATGTCGCAATGAACAGTGGTTACGTGAAAAGTCTCATGAAAGTTATGTGAAAAATTATAGCCTGGTGTTTAAGCATGATCAAGCAATGGCTGGTCGCAATTATCAAAAGGATCCCTTGCATAATGATATGTTAAAGTATAATGCTTTTATGGAAGAGAGAGGTGGTTGGGAAAGAGCAGCTTTCTTTTTGAAACAGCCAACTCTTGTTAGACCATACGATTGGTGTGGCAGCCATAGTGGCCAGCATAACACAGATGGTGCTTATAAAAGAATATTGCAGCATGACTTGAAATATAACACTTTTTCGCATTATCATCATTTGGTAAGGCTAGCAATTGGGTTTCGTTTGGTTTTAAGTAAATATTTAATTCTGAATTCTTTCTATGCCTGGCGCACATTCTTTTCAATATTGACTTAACTTAAATTTGGTGTTCTTTGGCTGTGTTTCTGTGAAACTGTTTCCTGCTTTTTGCGACGTCTACATGATAATGATAAAACCCAACTGTTTTGTTAAATTGTGTGGCTATCGTGTGATCTCCTTATCTTTTGATTTAGGTAGGCAAAGAGGCCTTGGCTTGTCGCAACAATGCCGTAATATTTAATTTGAGTTATTTAGGTAAAATGTTTATGGAAGGACCACAAGCTCAATTAGCCGTCGAATGGTTGTTTGCAGGCTGTACAAATGTTGGTGTTAAAAAGTAAGAGAATTCCTCTATTCTAATCGCTTTCAATTTGGTTTAAAATTGTCCGTGCGTCATTATAAAATTTGGGTACAAAAATGTAGAAATCTGTCACAAAAGTTGATCTAAGATATTGAAATTTGATGCACATCGCATCAATCGATGAGCAAAAAGTAGTCAAATAACAAATGCGCCCATAATTTACAAAAATTTATACTCCACGTAAAACTTAATTTTTAACCTGATACACTATTAGAGGGCGTAATCATATGCCTGCCATGCCAACTATTGAAGATGTGGAAAATATTTAAAATTTGGCCTAAGCCATTCATTTATAGTTTTTTTTTTTCCCTTACTTACTTTTCAGAGCAATTTATACTTGCTCCTTAAATCATGCAGGCGGTGTCGAAGCATGTGTTATTATAAATCCTATATCTTTAGATTACAGGGCTATAAATAACTCCAGTTTGAATGGTCAAGGTTATTATATAGTAACTAATAATGCATCAGCTTATTATACGTGTAATATTTTATTGAATGAAATCCGTAAGCAAGGCTTTGAGGCTTTTATTAGAGACGCTACCACCGACATAAGTATAATTTCTATACAAGGCCGCAAATCTCGGGAAATTTTACAGAAATGTATCATTGACGAATTAACAGATGATTATCTCCCACCTAATGGAGCTGTTTTAACTACATTTAAAGGTACGAATGCCACTGAATACAGTATCAAATTATTCCGTTTTAGTTCAGTTGGTGAATTGGGCTTTGAACTGCACATCCCCAGTCCGTATTGCAGGCAAGTATACAATTGTCTAATGGAATTGGGTAAATTTCATAATCTGATAAATGCTGGTTGTCGTGCTTTAAACGCTTTAAGTTGTGAAAAAGGTTATCATTTATGGAATTCCGATTTGAGAACAGATGATACACCTGTAGAGGCTAATTTACCATATCTCTGCCGAGAGAGCGGCTCGTATAAGGGTAAGGAGGTTATTGAGAGGCAAAAATATGAAGGTGTTAGAAAACGTTTGATATATTTAATACTACAAGATCATATACCTATGTGGGGTTTGGAGGGCGTGTACCGAAATAATGAAGCAGTCGGTTTTGTAAGGCGTGCTGAATTTGCATATTATCTCGGTAAATCTGTTGCTCACGCTTATATACAGAGATCCGATAATCAAATTATTGATGATGAGTTTGCCAAAAATGGTGAATACGAAATCGATGTATTGGGTAAACGTTTTAAGGCTGATTGTCATTTGAAAAGTCCTTTCGATCCCCAAGGTGAACGTTTATTAGATATTTATAGTTAGAATGCTAGAATTATAAAAAATTAGAAAACAAGTCAAATATGTATATAATATGTAAAGATTTCCTAGAACAGAATCTCATTTGCACCTCACAACCGTAATGGTTTAAAGGATAGCTCTTGAGATGTACTTGCATGTTTGGTTTAAAATACTTAAAACAGTTTGTAATGCTGCTAAATCCTTAGGCATGTGTTAATATTTCATAATTAATGCACACTATTAATAATAATTGAGTTGTTGTGACACTTGAAAGTTCTTAGAAGTACAGAAGGTTTGTTGTTACATAATGAAGCTGTAGACACTGTGTCGCCACAAATGAAATTATACATAAATAATACAAATACCAGGGCAATCATTATTTATCTTTTTGTTGCAGCAGATCTAATTTCATTTGTGATTTTATTTCATTCAATGAAACGAAGCACTCAGGCTAGGTTTTTGAATGAAAATTTATGTTCATTCAAATTTTCGAACTGTGGAAGTAGTGACTGTTCTACTATTACTAAAAACTAAGACAAACATTATCCAATCTGCTAAAAACGAATCATTTTTTAAATCGTCAAGTGTCGATCTGTTTGATAAGTTATGCAAGTGACAGAATTAAAGTTAAAATCAAAACAAATAAGAAAAAATAAGAAATTTTAAATACCCTGTGCGATGGGCATGTTTATTATCTGACCACACCCATTTTTAGCACATCTATGGAAGAAATAACTATAATAAATGTGTTTACGAAATTTCAACTTCAGACCATTTTCTTTAACAATTTTTTGTTGACATTTTAAATAACGATCTGCGCGCAAAAACCATCTTTTGTATGACGTTTTTTTTTTTTGAAAAATTTCATCCCATAACGTTATACAAAAGTTTCCAGTTTTTTCCTCACCCTGTATATTAAATGTTTATTATAAAGAATAAATGTTGAAAATTTTATATTATAAATGGATATTTTATTTAAGGCGCAGCTCAACTGCGAAATGTTTTTTTTTCTTCCAAATAATTTTTTGTATATAAAATCATTACGTAGATGAGGTAAGATTGCTTATGGCATCTAAGGCATTTTTTGTTAACTGATAACACTTGTCTACGCGTAAATCCTTTAAACGGTTCAGATTCCTGATGAGAAAGTGAATATCTTCATCTTTAATTTGGCGACAACGCGTCAAATCTAATCGTTCGATAGAAGGACAATTTAATGCCACACTTTGTATGCCACGAGATGAAATTTTCTCACAACCAGTTAAATTTAAATCTGTTAACTCTGCAAACTTGATGCTATGTTCTAAGGTGACATCGGTAATATTGAAGCATCCAGTCAAATTAAGACGGCGCAATCCTTTTAGCGATTGTATAGAAACTCTATTGGTTGTGAGAATAATATCGTTTTGGAATTGTTCGTATATATATGCGGCATCGTTTGCTGTGGTGTCCGACTCATTTGCGGACATATTAATACCAGTTAAGCCCGCGTCCGTTATATAAATACAATCTTTTAGTGATAAATCTCTAAGCCATCGAAGATGCTGCAGAATATACTTAAGAGAGGTATTTGTGATGCCGCCAAAACAATAGCTAACATCCAATTGGCGCAGCTCCAAACAGTTTAATGCTATACATTTTATACCTTCCTCACATATCTCAAGACCACACATTTCCAAATGATGCAATTGAGTATTTACAGTTCGTGCAATTCCACGCCTGAGGCCGTCGGTACTAATTTCATAGCAAAGCGAAATATTTAACCGTTTCAGACGCCTGAGAGTGCCCAAATGGGCACAGCCTTCATTTGTAACCGATCTACACCAAGATATATTTAAATCTTCTATCATAGGTAATGTTTCAACCAACATTTTGAGAAAATCATCATCAACGCACTTCGTTTTAGCCAGGTCTAGTACGACTAATTGTGGCTGCGTCTTTAGAAACGTTGTAATACCAATCGTTTTAAATTCCCAACATCGTGCCAACTTTAGTGAATATAATTTAATACAATCCAGTTCTTCTTCATTAGGAGCCAACAATTGTAAGTCTGTATCACCTATCTCCGTGGTACTCAGATTAAGCTCTTTGAAATGTTTGCGATGAGTTTTAATAACATTTGCTATCAATTGAAATGATAAAATCCATTCATTCGGTGGGGCATCATCAATATAGGTGGGATAAGCTATTTGGTAATATGACAAATCCAGTGATTCTAATATTTTAATAGGTGAGATTATACGACAGAATATCGCATCGTGCAAAAGTTCATCTCGCGGTAAAGACAAATGCCGAATGGAAGTAAGTGAGGATGATATGTCTTCTAAATCACCATCAATAAATACAGGGTATTTAGAATCCAAACGTTTAACAGTTAACGATTCTAAATTTGTAGCATGGCGCATAAATAGATGAAACTGTTCCTTGGACATGGTCACATAATCAAAGGTTACATTGACAGCAGTCTGACCAATATGAGCGATTAATTCTGCCGAATGACCGAATGTTACACGTTCGAAATGGAACGTACGATACAATCTATGCGACTTCAAAAGATATGTGCCCGGCGATGTGCTGTCTGACAGACATTTCTTAATGAAATGAACTTTCCCAGTACGTTTATGATTGTTTTCAAAAAATACATCCCTCCAAAGTTTACATGTTGATCCCGCTTGTAAACAATCAGTGTAAGATAAGTAGCTAAATATATAAGAAATTATCTGCACAGAAAATATGATTAAAAATTCTTTTGTTTCAATATAAAAAATATACCTCTATGGGCAAATGGCTATATGAAGGTTTTCGATCAAGCATCGTAGTCTGCTCCATCTCTTTGTTGAATGATGAATACGTAACTCTTCTTTGTAGTTCCTAATATGAATTTTAATAATTAAATGACTTTTAAAAACTCAGCGCGCGCTCAATCCTTGACCACGTGTGTCGAGTGATGTTGGTGGCTAAAATGTTAAATTATAATGTGAAAATCGTAAACTGTCCATCTCTAGCATGTATTTTTAAAATGTGTGTCAAAGTATTTTAACGGCTGGCAACATTTCCCATATAAAGGAAATTTGTGATGTTTACAAAAAGTTGAACAGAGTTTGAATTTATTTTTACTACTACTACTACAACAACAACAACAACAATGAATACCTAATTGGTACAAATGGGCAAAAGTACAAACAGAATTATCAAATTCTGTGACTGAAGAGAACATAGCAGACGGAGATGGCCTATCTAAACTTATAGTCGTTGTAGCGGCTGCTGCAAAAAAAGTGAGATGAAATAAAAACCTTCGATGAAACTTGATATAAGGATATGTATTGGCCTAGAGAAACCCTTTTAAAAATGGCAAGGATCGCATCATAGTTAGAACCCCTCTCCATATAAGAACAAATTTTTGATTTCATAAACAAACAAGAAATAATAAAAAAAAAATTGTGTGTCCTATGTATCATTTTGATATTTTCAAAAATACGAGTATAAAAAATATAAAAATTGCTTGTGCTAATCTTGATTTTAGATATTTTTTAAAGTCTTATAACTTTTAAACGAATGCACGAATTTTGTTCATACTTTTTGTGTAAGCTTGTAAATTAATTCAGCCTTTCAAATGAAGTATATTATTTGGGCGGGGTACCGCCCATTTAGTTAATAAAGAAAAAAAATTTATAAAAAGCTATTTTTTGTTCAAATAGGGCAGTGCAACGCCCATTAATTAGGTATTATCTGAAAAGCTGCAGAAATTTCCAAATGTTTGCAAAAAATTTGTACAAAATCAAAGCAGTAGTTTTCTAGATATAAGCCAAACAAATTTACATTTAATTCTTGCATACGGAAGCCTATGTGGAGGGTATAAAAAAAATGTGTCGAATAATTTTAAAAATATTACAATTTAAAATGTATTATTATTCTGTAGTTGTTGAATACAAAGTATTTTCTGATGCATTTTTTGGAAGACTTCTTGAGCATACAACATTGACTACTTCTTCCACAGTTTTATCAAATTGAAAAATATTATACATATCAGCTTTCAAACGGCAAATTACACCAGCCGCTAATATGTTCCAATTCAAACAAATCATCTCACAATTGAGTGCATGAAGATCTTCCTTTAAGGAGATGATATTCTAAGAGATAATATTGTAAAGAATTAATATAAAAAGACGACATTTTTGTTGAAAATTCATATGCCTACCATAGCAACTGTCGTATCAACATTTTGTATTTCTGAACCATTTATAATGATTAGCTTTATGCTTAAATTATATTTGGTGGCAAATGTTATAATTTTTTCTTTAACATATTCAGCAGCAGCATAGTCTAGTTTTTGTTTAATCAGCACTAAGCCCACCTCTACTCCAAACACCTTAAGAAATTTTATTCTTTAGTATAATAAATGAATTCTTGACTTGATTTTTGAAGCTGTTACCTTTTCCTTGCGCAATTCCATTTTCGGTTGAGCACTATTATATAAAATGAAAACGGTATTGCCTATAATACCACATAGAATACCATACTCCAAATTCCAAAACAAGCCAGGCATTAGGGTTATGATGAAAGGCAGCAAATCGCTTTCTACCAAATTAAAATTAAAATCAAATCAAGCGAGTGTTTTTTTTACATAATAAATGTTTTAAAGCTCACTCTTAGAACGCCATATATCGAAAACCTTATCCAACTCCACCAATGAGATCATAGCCGCTATTATAATGGCAGCCAAGGTGGCCTTCGGTATAAAATAAAATGTTTGAGTCAAAAAAGCCAAAGCCATTAATACTAAGCAACCGGTTACAATGCCGCCCAATGGAGTTTTCACTCCACTAGCATTATTAACAGCGGTACGCGTAAATGATCCCGTTACCGGCATGGAAGACACAAAACTACCCATTATATTGGACATACCCAAGGCTATCATTTCCTGAGAATAATTCACGATTTTACCTTTCGCTGAAACGGAGACATTAGTTGTTGTTTGAATTTTTTCCATATTTAAGATAAAGCTTACAAAAGGCTTTTGCTATAGCCATGATTTCTAATATGGCCACCATGGGTGTAAAGGCTATAGTAGTTCCCACCGTACTTAACATTTCGCCAAAATGTATAACGGTACCATTAACGCTTGTATGAAATGGAGGTGGACGAAACGGTGGCAACCCGGCCGTTATATTACCCGTTATTCGAAAGGGTTGTGTCTGGCCGCTCCTACTTAATACGTAAGCTAAAAATGTACCCCATATAACGATAACAGCATTTCGCGACAAGGCTACATATTTCCAAAAGACAGGATTGCCATAAGGGACATCCTTGGCTTTCTAAAACAGCACTATTGAAATGGAGTGATTAGCCAGAGATAAATATAAATATATTTACCTTCATTAGTAATAAGAAAATTAACGAACATACACCCAATATAGCATCCGGCCAACGTGCATTCGGGATATGCGTTAAGAAATATTTCCAAGAGCCTAATAAACTTTTCGTAGGACCTAAATAAATAATTTTTTTTATTTTTTTTATTTTTTTTTTCCATTTTAATAAAATATATTTTTAAGCAATACCATGAAAAAACTTACTAGCTAAACCGACAAGATTATTGATTTGAGCACTTCCTATAGTGGTAGCGGCTGCTATAGTAAATCCTACACACACACACAAGCAAGCAAAATTATTATTATTTATTATGTTTAATTAATGGCAAAAAATAAAAATAAATCGATTGTATTATAGTCTTAGTCCAAACATCGGAGATATTGTCCACTCTTATACGTAAACTGTACATATGTATCTGTCAACCCTTGCAATCGATATATGAATATTATTTTTGGATTTTGTTGTTGTTGTTTTTTGAAATTATTTTTTATTTATAATTGACTAATTCTTTCTAATTCTAATTCAATCTTTATCATATCGTTTATATTTTTTAGTGTTTGTTATACATAAATTTATAATTTTTTGTTTGATTTTTTTTTTTTTCTTTATTTTATTTTATTTTATTATACACAAATATTTGCGACCAGAAGAATGTTTACCCCGGACAGACGTACAGATATCTAAATCAACGCAATCACTACATAAAATTTCTGATATGTGTTACAAACGATTTGATTAAGTGATTATAATCCTTCACTTCAAGAAGGTGGCTGAAAAAATTTAAAATAACAAAAAATTTTTACAATTTTAATACTAAACCTGTTATGACCGGCATTGATATGAAACGCACTAAAACGCCCAAATTTAAAAGGCCCGCTACTAATATAATGCAACCTGATATAAAACAAACCATTACAGCATAATCTGGACTCATAGCAACATAGCGATTTACCATTAAAGCCATAATAGCGGTAGTGGCTAAATATTAAATGAAATGAATTGATTTTTTAGCAGAGTTCAGATATTGTGTGGAGCGGATAATATTTACCTATGGTAACATCTTTACAGGAACCGTATACAGTGTAGGTGAAACAGCCCATAAATGCAGAATAAAGACCATATTGTGGTTCTAAACCAGCCACCACACCGTAAGCGATTGCTTGTGGTATAGTGGTGAGACCGACTGTGAAGCCAGCTATGAAATCTTGTAAAAAATACGACCATTGATAATGCGGCAGCCATACTATTATTGGAAACTTTTCCATTACAGTTTGAAGGCGACAGCATTGTCTGACACTTTTTCGCAATTTTAAACTTACATTAGGTAGAGATTCTTTAAACAACTCATCTAAATTGTATATGAAAAGCAGAGTTAAGGTAAGAAATTTATATGTCAAGCGATACAAATTTTGCAAATTTGAACTTTTCTAGACCAACCATCATTTGGGTGGAAATGTCAATACAATGCGTTTTATTTGCATATACTACTCTAATATGGTCCTTACGTCCGTCTTTAAACAAATAAAGCTAAACTTTTGATTGTGTGTAATTGTTAGTCTCTTAATTTTTATCCAGTTTCTTAATCAGAGACTATACCTAAACATATGTATATATATTATATAAATACATTTTAAATTATTTCTCTCATGGGCTACAAACGTTATCGTTTATTACAAAAGTGTGTTAAAAAGTTGTATTATTTTTATTGTACGACAATTATTTGCATTTTAAAATAATAAACAAAAGCCAAATAACCTTACATTTTAAACTAATTAAATATGTTGCAACTGATAATGAATATTATAAAACATGGGAGGTGACCTGAATTCATCTAATAATCATCATAATTTATATATGAAAACAATTGTAAATGTTGATGGAGGGTACATAGTATAAATATAAACACTTGCATGTGATAAAGTATAGCTTATACACCTAAAATAATTAATAATTAACTAAGAGTAGTACTCGCCATGTCTAATGGTGGATGGCCGTGTTGCGTCTGGCACGTTGTAAGACAACATTTTGTTAAATTCTAACTCACGTTGCCTTACTGTTATAAAAATTACACTATTCTTTTTTTTTTTCTTTCTCTCGAATGCACTCATTCCCGGCAAGACCTTAAGCAATCTTAAGTTTGCTCTTCGTGTTGCTCACTTCACTTCACTTGCTAGTAAGCTTTTAAGTAACATATTAATAATTTCTTATTACAATTTTTTTTTGAATCAATGTTTTCATTCAATATCATTACTTTTTTAGTTTTACAATTCTCTCCTTTCCATTTTTATTCTGTTGCATTAGTTTACAAACATTTCACCTTGAGTTATAAATTATGAATGTAAAAGCTTTCGTTTTATTTCATGATGGAATGTATACAGAAAGCGCAGTAGAAAAACATTATATGCCTTAGATGTTAGATATGTGTGGGGTACACATATGAACACTTTTTATTAACCTTCGTTTGTACATTCAGTATTAAGTTTAGATATGTTTGTTATCTTTCTTCTATTTACACTTGTGTTCGGTACCCCTGTAACTCCCTAGTTATCGTCATCAACATTCATTTGTTACAGTTTTAAAGTAAATAGAAATGAAGTCATAACAAGTAAAAAAACTAAATTTGATAAAATTTAGATTTTTTAATACATTTTACCTCTTTTTTTTACCTTTTTTCCTCTTTTTTTTTTTACATATAACCTCACAGAGATGAAGGAGAGAAAAAATTGAACATTTTAAAAGTTTATACAGCTGTAAGGACCATGATTGTTCATATTTTGAGAATTCAATTCATATGTAAAACACGTGTTTTTTCGTGAAATAATTTAACAAAATTAATTTGAACTTTACAATAAAAATTTATGAACCGTTTGAAAATTTAATTCTTTAAAATTGTTAGTAAAAAAACAAGTAAAAATGTTATAGTCGATCAAGTCCAACCATTTAATAACCTCACACCACTTAACTCCTTAAATTATGCTATAAGTTTAGTTAAAAAGCACTGCCATACTTATATGACAGTTAGTTCGTGAAATATAATTATATGGGAAGAAGTTCTAAAAATGGTCCGATCGAATCAATTATTAAGCCAATTAACTATTCTTTACCCATTTTTGTTAAAAAATATTAAGAATTGCAACTTTTTGCCATATAAAGACTTTCATTATAATAGAACTTTATATGGGGTGGGATTCTAAAAATGGTTCGATTCGGTCCATTCCTAATAGAGTTCCTTTCTCAGCCAAGATATGTCCTTGTAACAAATTTCATTGCAATATCTCAAATAATGCGATCTGTAGCTTGCTAACAAATTTACATGGACAGACAGACGGAAATGGTTAAATTAATTCAGATTTTGACACTAAATCGATCGATGTATATGAAGGTGGCCCTGCAGCAAGTGGTGCAGGATATAAATATTAATTTTATTTGAATAAATTCAAATCCCTATTGAAATATAAAGCTTTACCTCGTACAAACGAAGACCGAACACCTTAATATTTAGTATCTGAAGGCTAAAAAAAGTTGACTTAACATCACAATAAAAAATCTTCTTGGTTGCTGTCTTTGAAATCAATGTAACAGAAAAACCTTTAAAACTCTCAAAGTCACACATTTATTATATTTTTATTGTACAAGAAAATTATTTCAAAAATATATTGTTATAATAAGATTTTATTTGCATGTTTTGGAATGATGATATAATTAAAATAAAAACAAATTAACAATAATAGAAAAAAGGAAACATAAAGTGTATTCAAAATACATAAACATTGATTGGTTGCAGTTAGGAGGAGGGAGAAGGAATAAGATGGGAATTGGATTCTCAATACATGTACCATTTCACAGGCTATTTATTGTTGTTGGTATATAAAGCAATAATAAAATGTTTAGTTGCTTCATTTTTGTTTCCTTTCATTCAATTTTGGCCATCTCGCAAACGTATGTTATTTTATTTTCTTTTTTTTTTTTTTTTTTTTTTTTATAGTCCAGCAATTAGTATTTGTAACGGTATATGGCAACACCAGCCACACCAATTAGTACGGAACCCATTAAATAGCCCAATAATTTTAGCTAGAATAAATAACAGTATAATGCAATAATATTATTAAAAATATAAAAAACATGTAAAAGAAAATGTTTGGTTGAGGCTAAATCTTGAATATCTACCAGAGGTTCACCAAAGCTTTTCCAAATATATTCTGTACTGTATAGGAAGTATGGGAAGTATTACTTAAAAAATTGTCTCTTTTCTCGGTTTTTAATTAATTTTGTCCAATCTGCATATGAAAATCATCAACTTCTGGTAAGTTTGGAATTGATATCAAAATTTTTGAAAACAGAAGAGTGATGAGCATAAAACACACACACACACGGATATACGAACTCATACATATGATTAAATCAACTCTGTATTTATACTCACACTTTGATTCGTTGCGAACGTTTTGACTAAATGATATATACACCGAATTCTCTTTTTGCACGAATTGTTTTGTTTTAACACGATTTTCAATTTTTTTTTCTAGGTCTGGAACCAATCTACTATTCTTCCATTTAGCCAATATATTTTTAGACGAATTTTTTGGGAACGTATATATCGGGTAAAAAGAGACTTAGATGTACCTCCTTTTATGCACATAAAGGGGCGGGTATAAAAAGATATATTCGGTTTAGTCCGTCTTAAAAAAAAAAAAACATTAAAATAATATTAATGCCTGGCAATGCTGTTAACATGCCAACCAATACAACAGCAATTTTTCTCAAAACATACTTGTCAATGTTACGTCTTCTGATTGCAAAAATTTATATATCGATTCCAATCTTGCAAGCAAGATTTCAAAAAGAGCAATATTTTCAATATTATTTATAAAGTACAGAAGATACATATACGTCTCGGGATACATTGAGGATATTGAAGATTTGCCCTTGGCCAAATTTAGTTTCGTTTTAATTCATTACCTTTGAACTTTCCATAGTTGGTTGCTTTTGCGCTTGTTTGCTTTTTTGTTCCAATTTTTTAGCTTGTCCTAACATTTTTTGATACATTTCCTTTTCGTTATGTTCTTCCCGGCGTGCCTTAATCAGCAATTTAGCCAAATCCTATAACAAAAGCATTTCATATGTTGTTGTAAAAGACTTGTAATACTCTTATATAATCAACCTGTTGTATTGTTTTGTTGTCCATTTCCATGGAAGCAGCTTTTTGTAATAAAGTAATAGCACCTTTCGTATCTCCTTTACCATCCAAAATCTAAAATACAATACAATACGATACGATATGAATATTTTCCAATTAATTAATTATTTTTATATATTTACCCGTCCTTTCCGATAGAGAGCCTTTGAGTTATTCGGCTGACAACGTAAGACATTTTCTACAGCCTGCAGCGCAGCATCGAAAGCTGATATTTTAATCTGAGCCATAGCTAAATTATTATAAACAATTAAACGATCATCCAATAACGATTGTAATTCGGCATTTGTTAGCTAAACCAAGAAATATAAGAAAAAAGATATAAAATTAAACATAATTATTATTAAATGGATTAGCTCACTTCAATGTCTTCCTTATTAAAACTTGCATCCGGATCACCATCACGATCATCTAAATATTCTAAAGCACGTCTATACAGTTGTATGGCTGTACTAAATTCACTGCGATTATACCAGAAGTTGGCACGTTCCTTCTTACAAGCCCTACGGATTGTTTTTTTAAATTGTTTCTAATTCTTTTCGCTATTATAATCTTACCCATATTTTTTACGTATTTCAAACGATTTTAAATCAGCAAAGTCTTCATAAACAGCTTCATGTAAATTCACTTCATATGTTATCTGAAAGAGAAAACATTACAAAATATTGCCACCCGTGCCCTTAATTAATTAATTATTTGTTATCTTACTGTGGATTCTGGAGGAATGCTTAATTCGGGTTCATTATCATTTTTCAAACCCAATGACCCATACGCAAAACGTGAATTTACCAATACTTCGGCCACCTCTCCAACATTCATGAGCGGTACAACCATATCAAGCCCTTGAACAATCTAAAAAATCACACAAACACACAATTCAGATTTAACCTCAAATTAAAATTAAATGACAGAACACAACATTAGTCATTGTTTCATTATATTGCATTAAGATACACTCACCTCAAAGTCCCCAACATGTATTTGCAGTTTATCAGCTTTTTCCACTACCAAGCCATCCGACAATTTTCCGATAAAACTAATTGTAACCAATTCACCACGACTAGGTCTTCTATTTGTTTTAGATTTTTTCAAAACACGTTTAATTAATTGACCATTGCCTAGTATATCGCAAGGCTCGTCATCGCCCACCGAGGCTGGCGCTCCGCTATCACTATCCGAATCCACCGCCATCCTTTCAGTAGTTTTATTCTCCCCCTCACTATTCCGATTTGGTTGTTTTTGCTCTTTCAATAAAATTTCCTTTTCTTTGCGTATCATACTTTCGGTACCAACTTTTATATCAGACACATTAATATTTGATAAATCTTCAAAAGAACTATTGCTCGATTTCTCCGGATCCATAGTTGTATTTTTTTACACTTTAATTACTTTAATAACCGATAATGAGGATAAAAAAGTACATTATCGAGAAAAAATATATTAAACACTCGTTAACAAAGTACATTTAGGAAAGGTCGAGTTTTTCTTAAAGCCACTAAAATTTTTCTCATTCATGGTACATAAAGCCAATATGTCATAAATGCCCTTAATTTTAATTTATTTAAAAAATACTTACGGATAATTCTTAGAATAAAAAAAAAAACTGCAATTATTAACAAAAATTGTAGTGTGTACGTTTTTCCAATTATTTATGTGCGTTTTACAGTTATTGTAACAGCAAGTACATATATTCATATATAAGAACCACTTTATTTATGTGAAAGTACTCTATTGAGAAGAACAACAACAATATGTCTGAATGAAAACCATAAAAAAATGTTTGATAAAATTAATCTGTTGAAGAAACTCGTACAACTCTTCTTTCCTGGTGCAGCATGCACTAAAACACATATAATAAATATAAACTAAATGGAATAGTGATGTAAATTTCGTAAACGAACTTATCAATCGGATAAGTTGAGATAAAACAAACAGGTTAAACTGACAAAAAGCATGTGTCGACTATATGTTATATATAAAATGCTTAAAATCTTGTTAGGGTTTATAAAGTTATAGAATGGATGAACACCATGCAGTATACTATACACACAATTAATTTGTGCAATTTGTAAAAATGAATTTAAATTTGTGAATAAGACTTATTTTTTTGTTATTATGATATATATTTATTTTGTTAATATTAATAATGTTAAAAAAAGTATTTGTTTACTACTCAATAAATTACTGCTACTACTACTACTACTACTCTACTACTAGTACATCTATGTGCATTGCGGTTTGAAAAATATTTTCAAAAATCTTACTAAATATATATATGATCTCTCCAATGTATGTGCCTCTAGCGTTGCATGATACAAGTCTAAAGTTGCTTAACTTTTTCTTTAGCTTTTCAGCAAGTTATCTAAACATTAGCGTTTGGCTTTAATATAAATTTTTATAAGGCAAAATAAAGGTATGTTAAGCTTGCACCACCTCTTTTATCTGTTTTGCCTTTACTTGAATAATACATTATAAAGAAGAAGACTACTAGAAAACACACACATCAATGAATATTTATTTGGAAGTCTGCTAGAATATTTTTTTTTAACATAATGGCGATTTCATTTGACAGTTAAAACTGCTATTTGTGCACGTGTTTTTATACGCACCGTTCTAAGAAGAAAAACTAAAAAGAATTAAGAATGTTAGATGAAAAAACAATTTTACAAAGTTTATACAAATCATAATGAAAGTATTACTAATTTTTAGATGAATCCGGAGAAATTGAAAAAGTTACAAGCACAGGTGCGTATTGGTGGTAAAGGAACACCACGCCGCAAGAAGAAGATTGTACATTCTACCCCCGCTACAGATGATAAAAAATTACAATCATCATTGAAAAAACTATCGGTGAATACCATACCCGGCATTGAGGAAGTGAACATAATCAAAAATGATGGCACTGTTATACATTTTAATAATCCCAAAGCACAAGCCTCATTGCCTACCAACACTTTTGCTATTACCGGTCACGGCGAAAACAAATCGATCTCGGAAATGTTGCCTGGTATTTTAACTCAATTAGGTCCACAGGATATAACACAATTGAAAAAGATTGCTAGTGAATTGGCAAGTAAGAGTGCTGCCACAGGGGTAGTGGTTGGATCGGCTGTTAGTGGTGATGATGATGTGCCCGATTTAGTAGAGAATTTTGAAGAAGTTGCCATTGGTGGAGCTGCTTCGGCTCCTGCTGCTGGCAAACCCACTATTGAATACTGTTGTTAAATCTTAAACAATGCATATACAGCAACAACAGTTAAAAAACACAAACAAACGATCACATTAATCCATAGTAAACAAACAATATGAGAAAGGATTCTTTGATAAGCTGAGCTGTGGAAAAAGTTCATATTTTTCAAAGGGGTACACATTTTTTTTGTTTTAAATTAGGTATAGTCAGTGATACACACACACACACATCTATATATATATATATGTATATATATAAATACACACATGCATAAATAAAGTAGTGGCATTTCATCCAAAAAAAAAAAAAAAAGCATAATAATTGTGCTACATATGAATTGGTTGAAAAAACAACAAATGCTTAAGTTTAGTTAGTGGAAGCCAGGAAGCTAGGAATTTGCATAACAATAAACACTAAATTATTTATGTTGAAATCTATTCGAAACAGTAACCGGTCCGCGTCACATCAGCTTTAAAAATGCAATCATCAACCATGACCATGCATCTTCTGTTTAGGGACATTTAGGCAAAGGTAATATTCCAAAAGAGAAATCTAAACACTCCATTAATAAACATTGCCAGATAAAAACAATAGAAGAATGTAGAAGGTATGAAGTATGTAGTTTAAGAAATTGTTTATATACCATAATATATATAAATAATATATCAAAATATTCACAACTCTATATATGTATATGTATATCTATGAATTTGCTTCTATCAATTAGTCTTGATTTTTGCAAAAATTACATTTCTGTGAATTACTTTAAATTTATATGTATAGATGTATCCCAGCCCTTCTACAATGACGGAATTTTTACTTTTGCTTTTTATTGTCTCTATATATAAATATGTTTTTATAAAGAAAGCCTTCCTTAATGAACTGTGTAATACCGTATACTATTTTCTTTACATTATAACATTGAAGAAAAAGGATTAGCAATAAAAATCGAAAATTTACAGATGCGTCATGTTTGCGGTTGTGAAAGTAATGTTTATAGTTTATAATGATTACATATTCTAGATATAGGTCATAAAAGGATAAGCATGCTAGAATTTATATACAAATAGGGATTTTCACGACGTATTAATTGTTAACTTTTTCCACATCTAATCAAATATTTTAACTTTCATTTTTCACTTATGAATGTTTTGTTGCTTCAAGTTACCAGCCGGTAATAAAAATTTCGGATTGAAAACAGAGTGGCCACATAATTTGTACAATATATTGAATTAGTTATGAAAAAATTTCTATTTTAAAACTAGATTATTGCATTAAATTAATTTAAAGCTACAAAAATTCTCAAATGTTTGCAAAAAATTGACCAAAATCGGAGCAATAGTTTTCGAGTTATAAGCCAAGCAAGTTCACAGTCATTCTTGTTTGTGTGTGTGTGTGTGTGTGCGTGGTCGTCATTTTAGAAATCACAAAAATATCAAAAAATGAGAAAAACACCAGGCGCTCAGAATGCTCAGTAAGTAAATATAGATTCAACGTATTTTTTAAACCCTTATAACTTGGAAACGACTGGACGGATTTTGTTCAAACTTTTTGTTCAAGCTTGTAAATTAATACAGCTTTCCAACGAAGTATATTTTTAGGGCGTGGCACCTCCTATTTAGTTAATAAACAAGAAATATTGAAAAAAGTCATTTTTTGGGCAAATGGACAATGCCACGCCCATAATTTAAATATCCCCAAAAAGCTATAGAAATTTCTAAATGTTTGCAAAAAATTTGACCAAAATCGGAGCAGTAGTTTTCGAGTTATAAGCCAAGCAAGTTCACAGTCATTCTTGTTTGTTTGTTTGTGTGTGTGTGTGGTCGTCATTTTAAAAATCACAAAAATATCAAAAAATGAGAAAAACACCAGGCGCTCAGAAATGCTTAGTAAGTAAATATGGATTCAACATATTTTTAAACCCTTATAACTTGGAAACGACTGGACGGATTTTGTTCAAACTTTTTGTGGAAGCTTGTAAATTAATTCAACTTTCCAACGAAGTATATTTTTAGGGCGTGGCACCTCCTATTTAGTTAATAAACAAGAAATATTGAAAAAAGTCATTTTTTGGGCAAATGGACAATGCCACGCCCATAATTTAAATATCCCCAAAAAGCTATAGAAATTTCTAAATGTTTGCAAAAAATTTGACCAAAATCGGAGCAGTAGTTTTCGAGTTATAAGCCAAGCAAGTTCACCTTCATTTTCGTGGTCGCAATTTTGAAAGTCATGCAAATATAAACGTTTGAGCATAATATACCAGCCGCTCAGAATTGCCAGTAAGCGAATCTTGATTCAACAAATTTTTTAAACTCTTATAACTTTTAAACGGCTGCTTTGTTCAAACTTTTTGTGGAAGCTTGTAAATTAAATCATTTTTCAGAAGTAGTATATTATTAGGGCGTGGCACCTCTCACGTACTTAATAAACAAAAAATACAAGTTATTTTTAAAGCAAATGGGCACTTCCACACCCATTTATTTGTTGCAGTAGTTTTTCTAGATATAAGCCAAACAATGAGGTTACAATCTCGTATAGTGAATTGAAAGAGGGAAGGAGAAAAGAATAAATAATAACTTAAATACTAATTTAACAATATAATTAAACTTAATAATATTTAACCCAATTACAATTACTATTTTATTATTAGTATAAAAGGATAAAAAAAACTTTTTGAAATCTATTATGATAAAATTGATAAATTGTTTCATTTGTTGTTTTCTCTTAAATATTCTTCGCATATAAGCAATTGCTGCATAGCCCAGTTATTCACCATTTTACTTCTTCATGTTTAAAAAATTTATTTCCCTACGCAAGATGAAGCAAAAACTCGTAATAAAAAAACATCAAATTGTTTTTCTATCAAAAAATAACGAACAATTGTGTCTTGAAAAGACGGTTTTTCCCCTCCTAAGGTGGCATTAGCTATTTTTCTTTCAATTTTTACAGGTTTTTTTGATTCTTATATTTTCTTTTGTTATGCAAATATAGTAATTGTGTGTTTGATTTTTCGGAAATCTATTATAAACGCTTGAAATTTATTCCTTCTGGCAATACCGCTGATAAATGCAAGTGCATTCACACGTCATAAAGTATTTTTATTGTTGTTGCAAAACTTTTCCTTCCTAGTTATTGCAATTCGTTCTTATATATATAGAATTAGTATATTTTTAAAGAATATTCACTATAGAAAATTGAATTGTTTTATTCATCGATTACTTAACATAAAAAGTATATAAAATTGTAATCATTGTGAGTGTTAATGTAGTGTATACAATTTCTTTGTGTACGACTGAGCACAAAAAAAATAAATTGTGCTGTTATATATGTGAACGTTTGGCAGCTTTTTGCCAACTCTACTGTCCTTTCACTTTCGCTATTAGAGTGATGAAGTAACAAAAAAGTTTATAAGTATAGGCAACTACTTATATAAGAGAGCATCTTGGCAAGTTATCTAAAAGTTTGATAAATAATAAATTGAAAAAAAAAGAAACATTTTCAAACAATTCCAATTGTACTTGCTTACCAAAGCATTTCACAATCCTCCCCCTTTCACTTTCCTTCATGAGCTGGTTAACGGTGTTGAATTTGTTGTTGTTGGTAAATTTATATATATGCACATCGTAAGATTTTGAAACACAGCCAGACTTTCTGGTCACTGTTGTTTGTTTATATTATGGGCGCGTAGCATAAATGTGTATATATATCTATAAATAACTAACCATATATGTGTTTAAAAACAAACAAGAAATAGAGAATAAGTAATAAAAACATTTGTGTATTAAGGACAATGGCATCTGCGATACTTTTTTATATATAAGAACGTTTGTTTAAACTTACAATACAAACTGTTTGATTAAATTATTAAAGTTTCATTTATTAGACAAGTATTGCTGTATAGATAACTGTACAATTTCACCATTTTATAAAAAAAACAGAGTATAAAAGCCCTTGCTAATGAACTTGCACGAAATAAAATCGATAATGAGCGCTAGGGCTTAGAAAATTACTATTTTAAATTATATAAAGCAAGAAAATTAAATTAAAAATTATTTAAAGTATTAATTTTCTATCCTAAGCATTAATTACTGGGAAATGTTGAACTGTGCAGAAGAGCAAAAATTTGTTAAACGAAAATATCCATAAAAATTAAACCAAAGTAAAAATGAAATCGTCTCTAAGTATGGGTGGTGGAGGAGGAGGAGGAGCAGTATTCGATAATGGTGGTAATGGCTGTAATATTTCAATGAAAAATTATGATTTGCCAAATACGTGCCATAGAGGTAAAATTGTTCTGGTCAGTCCCACAGCCGAACAATTTGAATTGTTAAAAAAACATTTAGAGGAACGTACACAAGACAGCCGGGGTGAAACTATTTATGAAATTGGTGTCGGCGAAGGTTACTTATATCAAATTGGTCAGAGAGTAATATTTACTACAAAAGATTTTTTTATTTTTGTAGAGGGAGGCGACAGCGGTTTGGCTGAAGATGAATACCAAGCCTCGGTGGCTACTCTACAATCATTGGCCACCACAATTAATGCTGATATGGTTCTATTAAGGCAACGTAAAGTTGAAAAAGGCTTAACCGCTCAATATTTGATTAGGAAACGTGTAGATATGGCCGATTTTATGGAAATACGGTAACAACGAATTTTGTACACTTATGTTTTATAAAAAATGTTCTTCATTAGAGTGGCTGTGGTGGGTAATGTAGATGCTGGAAAGTCTACATTATTGGGTGTTTTAACACATGGAGAACTGGACAATGGTAGGGGTCATGCCCGCCAACGTTTATTCCGTCATAAACATGAAATGGAAAGTGGCCGCACCAGTTCAGTGGGCAATGATATTTTAGGCTTTGATAGTGTCGGCAATGTGGTGAATAAACCCGATCATGGCACCTTGGATTGGGTGAAAATCTGTGAAAAATCAGCCAAAGTAATTACTTTTATTGATTTAGCGGGTCATGAACGTTATTTGAAAACAACCGTGTTTGGAATGACAGGCCATGCCCCGGATTTTGGCATGCTCATGGTAAGTGAACAAGTACTTTTTTTATCTTTTTTTGGCTGTTTTTAATAACTTGGCAAACATTTTCCAGATTGGTGCCAATGCTGGCATTGTGGGCATGACCAAGGAACATTTGGGCTTAGCTTTGGCTTTGTCGGTACCCGTTTTTGTGGTGGTCACTAAAATCGATATGTGCCCACCAAATATTTTACAAGATAATCTGAAATTATTATTTAAAATTCTCAAATCTCAGGGTTGCCGCAAAGTACCAGTCATGGTTAAAACACCCGATGAGGTGGTCTTGTCGGCAACCAATTTCGTTTCGGAAAGATTATGTCCCATTTTCCAAGTGTCCAATGTGACCGGACTTAATTTAGATTTGTTGAAAATGTTTTTAAATTTGCTAACCACCCGTATGACCGGACAAGACGATTTACCAGCTGAATTTCAAATCGATGACACCTATTCAGTGCCCGGTGTTGGTACAGTGGTGTCGGGCACCTGTTTGCAGGGTTTAATTAAATTGAATGATACTCTAATGTTAGGACCAGATCCTTTGGGTAATTTTATACCCATTGCGGTAAAGAGTATACATCGTAAGCGCATGAATGTGAAAGAGGTGCGGGGTGGACAAACGGCCAGCTTTGCTTTGAAGAAAATCAAACGATCTCAAATCCGCAAAGGTATGGTTATGGTGAGTCCCGAATTAAAACCGCAAGCCTGCTGGGAATTTGAGGGGGAAATATTGGTGTTGCATCATCCCACCACAATTTCGTCACGCTACCAGGCCATGGTGCATTGTGGCAGCATTCGCCAAACAGCATCCATTGTAACCATGTCCAAGGAATGTTTACGGACGGGCGATAAAGCTCATGTAAAGTTTCGCTTCATTAAACACCCGGAATACATAAGACCGGGACAGCGAATGGTGTTCCGTGAAGGTCGCACGAAAGCTGTAGGCAATGTTTTGAAACCGATCACTAATTCGGTAGCAGCCCAACATCGTACCAAACCGAATAAAATGCAATCACGTTCCCAGGGTCAAGGTAGTAATTCTCATGCAACGCAAAATCAAAATCAAAGTCCCAACGTACAAGCGGCAACAGCCGGCAATAATGTAAATAGTTGTAAGCAGAACAGTGCGGATCATGAATTTAAAAATAATATAAAAAGTGACGGTGTGCTGGAGATGAGTTTGGACAAACGTGACAATGCACGGCCATCGGGCAAACGCAGTCACAAGAGACCAGCAACTAATGTTTCTATGGCCGGCACTGCTGTGGGGGATGGTACACAAGTGTTGCAAACGAATGCAAATGCAACGTCTCACATAACTGCCAAAGTGCAGTAATTTTTTTTTTATAATCTAAAATTTAAAATTATATGTTTTTGTCTCCATTCTTTCTTTGAAAAGTTAGAGACGCAAGAGGGTTTAACACCACTTCCAAGGGTATTTCATCATCATTATCAATGGACTTTATGTATTTTGTACTTCAAATAAATATTAATTAAAAAAAACAAAAAGGGAATATTTATGACAACTTGTGAAACTGAAATAAAACTGGACAAATTATAAAGTACCCTTGGACAAGGTGTGGTAGGTCCAAAGCAACTTGTATATACATAGTAAAAACAAAAAACAATGAATTGAAATTGACTAAATGCTATTTTGCTACGATGGAAAAAACGAATATTTTAAAAATCTGTAAATCTTTGTAATTATATAGACGTGTAGTAAATGTATTGGGCATGCCCTTAATTAATACTATGACAAAGAATTAAAAATTTGAATTATCATATAATTTAAAAAATATTTATTTATTTTTTGAATTTTTTTATTTATACGTATTTGTGGAATCAGCATCTATTTAAATTTACTGAATACATTCACACATGTTTGAGTTTTAAAGTTTTTTCTTTTTTATTTCATCTTTAACTCCTTCAATTTCCTGTTTTACATTACTTTTAAACGCATCAATAAATTTTCTACAATAATAAACAAAAGTTCTTTCTTTACCTTATGTGTACACAAACGATTATTTATTTTATACATGACTTACTTGAAACGTTCCGGAGTCATTTCATGTAAACGATTTTCATAAGCGACTCCCTTAGCCCGATACATTAAAGAGACCACCAATTGAGCAGTTCGGCGCATTGGATAGCTATCCGCCATACGTTGTATAAGTTGCTCATTATTGGCCAAATAACGCATCAATAGGCGTAGTATCATTATCAGTAAAAATATATTAAAATTGTATATCTTTGTATTTGCGTATAAGTTGTTGTTTCAGTGTCAATTGATTCCGTAGCAAAACCAATTTTTGTAATTGCTCCTCCTTATTATATTCAATGCCCGGCAATTGTTTTATTTGATTTCGGGCCGACTCAAAACGTTTTTGTAATTCTATAATCTGTTAAGGAAAAATTAATTTATAAAATTTGGTTATGTCGGATATAGGAAACGTTATACCTTTTGACAACACTCTTGTGATTCACGTTGTTTAGTGGTATTGTCCAGAGGATCTTTTTCCACACTATATATAAATAAGTTATATAATTATCATCTTGCTTAACATTTTAATCAATATTGTTTGTCAATCATTTGCAATAATTATAAAGGATATTACAAATGCCTCTAGGCAGACATATAATCTAAAATATTTATTAGTTATTCAGTTATTCTTTTTTAATACTTTACCAACGTATTATATCGTAGATGACAGGTAGTATTTCAATGTCCAAATGAGCAACTGTTAATCCCTTGTTGGCGTTATTATTCGTGGAATTTGTGGTGGCTAATACTGGCGCTGCCTGTGAATTTTGTATTAAACCATCGGCTGTTAAAATTGGTTTCTTTTCTACTGACTCTGACTGATTGGGTGATAATTCCATTTTCAACATTATTTAATTACAATAGAAAACATGTTTAATATAAAGCAAAACGTATTTTGCTTAATATTAGCATAATTATTTATTACAAAGTGTTGCCGCATCAAATTATTCTCACTATTTTATATTACAAAGGTTGCCATTGCGTTTATTCAATTTTTATAGCTGTATGGTTTACCCGTTACTTCCGCACAAATATTTTAATCAAGTGGCAACTTTAATTTCTGCTAGAAAATTGGTTTCATGTATTTTTTCTTGAATAAATTCGTTTGAAAATAAAGATTTTGAGAAAACAATTTTTATTTAATTATTAGTTAATAAATAATAATAATAATTTTATTCAAATTTAAAAAAAGTGTTAATAATTGACATGACAAAATGTGAGACTGTGCCTTTGTTTAGGTGTCGGTAGTGCTATTAAATTTCACATTAAAGTAATACAACAATAACATAGCGTTACTAAGAACGAAATATTACCAATTAATCTTGAAATTTTTATTTACAACAATTAAATAATACTGCACTTATATATTCTCATTTATGCTTACGCTTAATTATATCTACCAGAGACACATTTATGTTATAATGAATAACTGAGGATAATATGATCTATGATTAAAGTTATCGTTACTCTCTGCATTTTTTATTTAAAAAGAGGCTCTTCCGTTAACAATTTAACTCTGAAGTTATACGACTTCATGAACTTGTTGGTTGATATTCAATAGCTCACACAATCAGTTGCATACGCTGCCTGTAAATGAAAAGTTCAATATGTGACATCAAGCGCTTTTATTTTTTTCAGACAAAAATATTCATAATATGTGTTTGTGTGTTTGTATTAAATGTTTATAAACATAAAAATAAAAAAAAAAAACAAAAACGAGTGTTATATCAAATATTGTTTAAAATATTTCCATTTTTTTTATATGTATTTGTTAAACTATACGACATAACTAAAAGGTGTGTTTGTATGATCGAAAAAAAAAGTTGTACAATGCCTTGAAAACAAAGCAATAAAAAAATTTAAAAAAATAATCTGAACAAATCTTCAAACTCATCCAAAACTCTTGTCCTATCGTGTTGGCTATACACTAGTGTGCATATTAAATTTTCTATTCTTTTCAACCAACATTGTTCTTTAATTATAATTTATGAGCAGCACTCGATTTAATAAATTTTTTGAATTGATTTCTGTTCTGTTTAAGTCATCGTTTTGTGAGCTCTTTGTGTATGCATGCATATGTGCTCTGTAAAAGGCCAGCAAGAAATATCAATTGAAAAATCATTTAAGTTTTTAATTAAACAATAACAATAAGCGCTATATTATATATTGTACTTTATGTGTGTGTGTGTGTGTGTGTATGTGAACGATGAATTAAAATTAACAACGCTTACGTACATGTGCACAAACCCACATACATTGTTTTGAAATTGAACTCGTGTCATATTGCTGGTAAAAGCGTTTTTCTCCATACACAAAGTATAAAAAAAAATTACATTGAGTTTAACAACTCTTTTCTTCATAATAGAACATCATGCATAAGCAATAAAATGTCACTCTCTAATAATTATACTCTGAACCGCGTGTAGGAAAGGGTATATTAAGTATGTGCAGATGTTTGTAACTCCTAAACGGCTAAAGAGAGATCCCGCATTTTTTTTATAATTATTTAATAAAAATGCCTCTCGAACCAACATTGACTTTCAGGGTAATATTGTTAACTGTCGGTGGGTCACTAACGCGACATTTGAGTTCAAATTCCAGCTGAAAAAAAACTTTTTCTCAGCTGGATTTGAACCCGTGTCTACAGAGTTTAGTTAGAGAAGACTTTAGCCCACTCCACTGCTGAAAGGACCTTTTCATATCGCTTTAATTATGTCGGTCTGTCCCTGTATATGTTTGCGTCAGCTGCAGATTAACCTTTTGGAGATATTTTAATGAAATTTGGTACAAGTACGTCTTTTGGCTTAAAGTGAAATCCCATTGAGACGCCGAAGACGACGAAAATTTGCAAAATTTGAACAAAAATTAATGAGAAATTGTTAATATAGGGTAAAATTATATTTTTTTTACTTGCTTCCATTCAGATGTAAAGTGTGATTATATGTAAAAAAGTTTTTCAGCATTGTTAACCTTATCTAGTCTTTGTGTGTAAAAAATAAAATAAAATAAATAAAAAGCAACAACAATAAAAAATATGAACAAATAAATAACACATCAACTATAGAACCGAGACACAGTTAGTTGTACAGTTAATTTAATATAATTTAATAAAATTTCATTTGTGCGAGGTTGTGCATGCAAAATTATTGTACAATCATTTGTTAGGATAGCTAACAATCAACACATTTCTAATTGTTCCATTTTGTTGGTATCTACTTGCTGCTGCTGCTGGTGGTGGTTACCTCCAACCAAAAAAAAAAAAAAAAAAAAATCAAAAATTTCATCTACTAAGATGCTGGTCCCCTTGCATGATACGGAGCCTAGCTTCGTTATATTAAAATTGCTCCGCTAACGTGTTATACAGAAACGCCTAAGCCTGTATATGTTTGTGTGAGTACGTGCGTGCATTCATAATTGTTAAAAAAATCACTTAAAAGTGTGAAAATTTAAAAAACGTTTTAAGTAAAGTTAAGAAACAAAAGTAGTTGATTTGTGTGGAATGCATCTGTGGATTGTTCACTATTTTAAAACTACAAGTGGAATTTATAATAAAAAAAGAAATTCTCATTATTGTGAACAATTTACAAAAATTAATAAAACATCAATAAAAAAATATTAACACTTAACAGTAATACAAAAAACGCGTTCATATCACGCTTAAAAAAAAAAAAAAAACAATTCTTTTGAAAAAGAGCGTATAAGAGCTATGCTTAAAATAAATTGATATGAGATTTCAAAAAAAAAAATTAATAAATATATTTTTTGAAAATTGTTAAATAAACTAAATAAACCATAAACGTTTCAATTAAACAATTTTTTTTGTGAAAAATTTACATTTTTGTGTTTTGTGTGACAAATAAAATAAAATTTATATATTCCGGCTTCACAACGGCTTCCCTTAGTGTAAAAATTGTGTTATTAAACCCCAGCGTGAACGATTGTTTCATTTGATTGTCAGTGGGTCAAATAAATGGAGAAAATTGTGCGGCCATTGGTTAAGGGTTGTTCATCCAATGTCTATCCAGAAAGTTATATGTGCCTAATTATCAAAATGTTGTTGAAAGTTGAGAATACATTGTTGCGCAGTCATCGTCAACGTGAAACCACCGGTATCAAGAAATTGTACAATTCCTTCTTTGTGCTGTTTTAATTGGTGCGCACCCGAAAAACAATCAAGCGGCCTTAACCTAGAGTAGGCTAACAGACTTTAGCAAAAATTGAACAATAAAATCCAAACTAGTGAGTGATTCAAAAAAAAAAAAAAAAAAAAAAAAGAAGTTATTGAACCTTCTGCAGGCGCTTACAGGTGAATTGAGTTGAGTTTGAGTTCATGATAAATAATGTAAAAGCCTAAATCCAGTTACTAGTTAAAAAATGTAACCGTTTCCGTTCCACACTCTAAACCTTTCCTATAAAAAAAAAAAAAAAAAAACTTCGACTTTTCGGCCTGCAGACCTTGAACCAGTAATATGTTCGCTACTGTGAATTTCTTAAATTCTGCTCCACCTCCCTTCCTTTACTGTCTGCCGTAGAAGTCAGAGCTTTAATCAGCTCTCCTTTCACATACCATCAACCGAATGGCTTTGTCATTATTTACGGCCACAGCTGCTCCTACCTCAGCTTCTTCTTCTTCTGTTGCTACACAACAGCATCATCATAATAATTTTGGCGATTTACAAACATTCATCGATTCATATGCTTTGCAAAATCCAACAAGTTGTACGAACGCTTCATCGAAATCTTCCGTAACACCCAACACGTGTGTAACGGAGTTAATCGAATTGGACAGCAACAGAACGCAAAACAATACGAATAGAACGGCTGATATAAACAGCAATAGTACCAATAGTAAGGTAAATGATCAGCAATTGCAACAACAACAACAACAATATCCAAATACTGCCGATAGTCAAATTGATCAGGTAAGTTGATATTCCCTTTTTATCTGGCCCAATAAGTATATTATAGCTTCATGAAGACACTAGATTATATAGCTGGCTATAGAGTGATTCATTGCTTGGAATCTTGAAAATGAGCGGCATATTTATATATGCTATACTATCTCCTTCACCCCTAGTTCAATAATCGGATAACAGACACGCCCACAATCAACAAAGACCTTTATATCTGAAACAAAAATTAATCTATGAACTTGAAATTTTGTGCACATATTAATAATTATCCTATCCATCCATGTGCCAAAAATGGGAATGGTCGGATAACGGACACGTCCACAATTTATAAAAAACTATATTCAACATAAAACTAGAGTTGCAAGCTGATACGTAATACAAACACTGTTAGAGGGCGCAACATATATATATATATATATATTTGCCACGCCCACTATTGTAGATGTGGAGGGTCTTTAGGATGTGGCCTAAGCCAAATTTCGTTTTCTTACTTGTTTTTTTCTTTTATGCATATACGATTAATTTATTGAAAACGATCACGACCAAGTTCTTTCAAGCAATCGGCTTTTATACGAGGCTATTGAAGTTTTCTCTTGCCTTTCTCCTTTAAAATCCATAATTTGGTATCAAGGTATCAAGGTATCAATTGAAAATTGATATTTATTCATTCGTATAAACCTCAAATTTGAGAAAATTGGAAGGGACAGAATCTCCACCAACCGCATATTATTTATTCAATATTAATGGTATTAATTCTTAATTTCTATAATATTCTCAATTGTTTTTTTTTTTGTAATAAACAAAAAAGCTCTTAAACAACATAATAAGTACAGTACAGTAGTGCCAATGCGACTGAGCGTAATATTCGGAGAACATTATCAGTGAGGTTTCTTTCTTTCAACGGTTAACCCCGCTGATAATAAGACTAAGTAATCAGTCTTAATGCGTTATATAGCCTTATGAATAATGTTTTTTTGCCAGTTTTTTTTTTTTAATACTTTCTTCATTAAATTCATCATAAAATTAATGTGAAAATTTTTTAATTAGCATTTACATCGAAATTTAATGAACAACTTGCATCAACAAATTACTACAGAATATGGACACATTATAACGTATGTAGACTCACCACCTAATTCGGAAGAATCTTGGCCAGGTAAGATGATGATTTCATTATAAAAAAAAATGAATTTTCATATGAAAATATATTAAAGAGGATCATTCAAAATTTTCACCGGGCCCACAAATCATAAATGTACAAACAATTTATTCGAATGGTGTTAATGAGGCACGCAAAAGACGCATGGATTGGGATGCATTAGATATTAGTGATAGCGGTAACAGTAATTCCACTGCTCATCATCAACAGCATCAGCATAATCAAAACAATTCCGATAAAGGGAAATATAAGCGTGAGAAGTTAAATAATGGTAAGTGTAGTGGTAGGGGGGGATGAGAAAAAACTGATCATTTACTTTTAGCGATAAATCCATTAAGTGGCAAAGTAATCAAGAAAGATGTTACAGTTATTTCAAAATGAGAAAAGAATAAAAAAGCTACGCCTGGCTTTTTAATATTAATTAAATCTTAAATATTCTCCATACATTGTAGGCGTGACAAGCATCTTTTTAACAAAACTGTCGGACTTTTGTTTAAGAAGTTTCGGCATATTTGTTATACCTTTTTTTTTGACAGAAAACGGATAGACAGACATGATTGGATTATATCGTATACGTACGTACTTAAAAATTTCACATTCTTCTGTTGCAAAATAAGTAAACTATGCACCTTAATGGCAAATTGAGCTCAAGAATAACTTTAACTATAAGGTTAACATTGACCACAACTACTTTGTAATTGTAATATAATAACGGTATTAATTAGGTTTTAGTAATAGGGGCCAACATAATTTAGAATAAGTATAAAAACAATGCTGAGCGGCTAAGGATATACATATAATCTCTGTTGGGGCATTGTTTGCTTCAGTGTGATAACAAGTATTAAAAATAACAAATAAGAAAACTAAATTTAGTTTAGGCCACACCTTAAATACCCTCCACATCTATAGTAGTGGGCGTGGCAGGTATTTGATTATGCCCTCTAATAGTGTACAGCTAGTAAGATAAGTTTTACATTGAGTATGGTTTTTTGGAAATTGTTAGTGTTTCTGTTATGTGACCATGCCCATTTTTGGTACATCGATAGATGGAATAACTATATAAATCAAATTTCAACTTAATAGCTCGATTTTTGTAGCAGATAAATACATTTTTGTCGATTGTGGGCGTGGCTGTTGACTGATTTTACTCATTTTAAATAGCGATCTGCATGCAGAATCTCAAAGTAACTGAGCAAAATTGCATTTTATATTATATTAAAACTTAAGAGCGTAAGAATGCCAACAACAGACAGACACACGGACATTTATGTCTATACCGACTTAATTTTTTGATGATGATCAAGAATATATAAACTATGTGGCCTCTCTGACACCTTCTTCTGAGTGTTGCAAATGGATTGACAAACTATGTGGTGGGTATAAAAATATAAATAAATAAAGTTGCACAAGCTTATCATTGTTTATATATTTTACATATATAAACCCTTGTATTTATAATAAAAGTGTCAACGCTTGCGTTATATAGCACCCATATGAATATTACAGTGTAATATTACAAGTGCGGGGGTATCTGTGTACGAAGGGCAATTAAGCATAATTTAAAATAGCTTTTTTAAACTAATGCTCCGATTTTGGTGAAATTTTTTTGCAAATATTTGAAAATTTCTCTAGCTTTTCGGAGATATTTAATTAATGGGCATGGCCCTGCCCATTTGCTTAGAAAATAACTTCTTTTTTTTTATTATTTCTTGTATATTAATAAAATGAGTGGTGCCACGCTTAAATAATATAGTTCGTTGGAAAGTAATAAATATAATAAAAAGTTTGAAAATAATAATAATAAATGTTTCATTGTAGAGTAAAATATATATTTTATAATTTTTATAAAAAATAATAAATTTTCATTGCGTTTGTGATTAGAACCATATTATCAGTATAAAAAACAAACGGTTTCTCTTCCAAAAATACTCTCTCTCTCTCTATCTATCTCTTTTAACACTAGATTGCCTAAGCAAGTCATTTTGACTGCTTTTTAATTTCAATTAGAAAAATGATTATGAATATAATGTCAGAATTTCTTACAACTTTGCGACTTTTTCTACAACATATTAATACGTTTATTTATAATAGTAGTTACCTCCCCCTCCTTCATTTTCGGTATATATATATGTGTTATACCTATATTGACTCAAAGCAGTCATTTTGACTGCTTTCATTTTTTTCGATTTCCGTTCATTTTTTTTTTTTCCGATTACCTTTAGCTAATAACATATAAATACTGGCTAAAGTAGTACTTGCTATTCAAATCTTTATGCAGTCCAGTTAGAACAAGTTGATTATTTTATTTCTTTTGTGCGCTAAATTCATGAAAGAAATGTTGAAAATAAGTGAGTTATTGAAAAAGCTAACAAATATAAATGAAGAGTGCTCCGATGTAGAATCAGATGCAACAAACTCTGAGCTATCATTTGAAGATGAAGTGGATTATAGTGAAACATTTGACACTGAAGGTAGCGATGGAGAGCGGATCACCAATGATGAAAATGATATCAATAAGCCCAGGAAAAGGTATAAGGTGCTAAGTAGTTCTGAATCTGAAACTTGTCGAGCCATATACAAATTGTGGAAGAAATATCACGACCGATCACTTTTTCACTATCATATCACTTAAATTATTTTTTTCCAAGTAAAATAGCTTGTTATAAACCTGTAAATAATATAAAAAATTTTAAAAATTAATTTTAAAAAAATTTCTTTGCATATTAGTTATTCTTAAAAAAAGCTTCCGTCTTTCTAGTGTTAATATAAACTACATACACTTAGATGTTCCCTTTATTTTATAATACTGAGCTATATATTTAATAAATATTGCATTGTGTTTATACGGGAATACTCTACACATATATTTTTAAAAAAGACGTACAAAAAAAAACCAAATTTAGTTGCATTAAAACTGTCTACCAAAATAATTCGTTTCCATAATTGATTGAATTGGACAATATAGGCGGAATTGAAATTTATTTGTTTATAGTAAAACGCGTGAATAACAATTGTTTTCAGTGTAGAATAATTCGTTGTAATGTTGGAACAGCTTTAACATATAAGTTGTGGATATAGAGAAAATAATGAGTAATCTGTTCACAAATTTTGATAACCATAATCGTAAATTCTGCCGCTATCAAAATAATTTTACAGGTATGGTATGCGTTCAATATAGAAAAGTAAATGATAAACGATTAAGAAAGAATAAGAAAACTATATTAAGCGTACGCCAAGTCTGAGAGACTCTCCACCTTTATCGTATCCATATGTCTCTGTTATGTTATTAAAAGGCGTAACTGACTGCCAAATTTCAAATCATTAGTAGTTCAGGAGTAATACGAAATTTTTATATAAGTAAAGAAATTTGCGCAAAAGTCACCATCACAGGATGTGCACTTTGCTCATATTAATTACACTTTGCGAAATTACTTTATTAACATGATGAACATCCAATTTTTAATATAACTCCCGAATGGCTGGTTCAATTTTCTTTATTCATGTACCATTAGAATCTTTGAGATACTACCCATATTATGGACACTTCCTTGACACGATTTAGCCAGTTTACAAGACTTCAGACATTCAAGGTATTCATGTAAAATTTTACAGTCTTGAAAATTCCAACAAAAACAAAACTGACAGAAGGGTTATTGATGTTGATCAATAATATATACACCCATCCCTCGTTTTACACGGTATTTGTTTTGCACGTTTACGATCTAACACGGTTTTTAAAATCAAAATAAAAAAAAATTATGTAGAAAATAACAAATTTTGACTGCACGCTAATTTATTTCTACTTAATTATAAATCTGGGAACACTTCAGACGTATATTGTAATAAACTTGTACATATGTTGTACTTTGATAAAAAAAAAAATGGGAGTTATTTAAATAAAGTACAATATTTTTTTTCTATGAAATTTATTTCAAATTTTTTTTTTGATATTTTTATATTTAATTAAGTGTATTAGTTACATATTGTGTTCCATAAATACCTAAAAAAAGCACATTTATAGCCGTTTTCGTTTTACCCGGTTTTTTCATATAAACGTTATTTTTTCGAAATACACGGTTTTGTCAGGAACGTATCTCCCGTGTAAAACGAGGGATGGGTGTATAGTGTGGGAGTGTGGCTCGCTCCTTTCATGCAATGACAAACATTGGAACAAAAACCAATATACCCCCACATATAATTATCATGATGAATATAAAAATAAGTATGAATTATAGGCTGTAGGTTTTTTCTTAATTTACATGGACAGACAGATAAACTGACCATTTGTATAATGAACGGTGGATTTAGCCGCCACAGTGTAGAATATAATTATCTTGTATATATAATATGGTTGTGTGTTGTAATATTTCAGGTCGTTCAACTTGGTCTGATGATATAGGCTTCGATCTAAATGCCGAATTCAATAGTAATTCCTATATTAACAAGTACGTATGTTGCGTAAGCATGAAAAGTTTTTTTTAACATAATTTTTTTTTTGTTTTGTTTCATTTTATATACAGTGAAACGTTTTTGCCATTTTCACCCGGTTTGACGGTTTTGAAACAGGAACCTCAATCCGAACAAATAAAATTACAAAAAGATGCTTCATTAAACAATTTACAACAACAACAACAACAACAACATATATTAACAAAAACTGATAAGATTAACAGTTTACAGCAACAACTTGAATTATCCTCAACATTATCAACAATAGCAACGACAATAACAACTACAACAACAACAACAACAACAACTGCAACGTCACCTACACCGAAATATAATAAAAATGATCAGCAGCAATGCCCTACGCACCGTGCCATAATCAATCATTTAACGAATCAGGATAAAACAAACTGTAATATAGAAAATGGTAACATTTATATGTAAACTGTTAAAAAATGTTGGCAAATAATTGACTATTCTTATATAAATGAATATATAGGACGTTTGGCGAACGCTGGCTTAAGTCAACAATTGTTAACGGTATTGAATTCCAGTAAAATTGAACAAAATTGTAACAATTCAAGCAATCAAATCACAAAAACAACATCAAGCGATAAAACGGACTGTAATCCACATGTTGCAAATGCCACTGCTGGTGGTGATGATTATAAGTAAATGGAATTTTCTCTTTTCTTTGTTTATATGATTGAGCGTTTAAATGAAAATTTTCATTTTCTATTCATAGATTTCAATATATATTAGCGGCTGCTACTTCAATAGCCACCAAAAATAATGAAGATACTCTCACTTATTTGAATCAAGGACAAAGTTATGAAATTAAATTGAAAAAAATCGGTGATTTATCGTTTTATCGTGATAAAGTGTTGAAGGTGAGTAGGTGTCAATAAGTGGGACTGTTAGCAAAAGTAGCATAATAATAATTTAAACTCGATTAACTCGATTTTAGTGCATCAAATCTGATTGTCGATCAATTTCACAAGATCATCATATCCTGCAGCACCTGTGGAAAAGGGTATATTAAGTGTGTTTCCTATACAGCAAATGCCACACCCATCCTTTTATTAAACCGATCGATTCAGTATCAAAATTTGAATCGATTTAATTATGTCCATCTGTCCATCTGTCTATCCATGTACATTTGAGCGCTAGTTACAGGATGCATTTTTTGAGATATTTCAATGAAATTTGGCACAAGGACATGTATTGGAACAAAGGACAACCCTATTCAAAATGAACCGAATCGTTCATGAAAAAACATTCCGCAGACTTATGAACAATGTCGTAACAATGCAAGTAGTTTTTTTAAGTACTGTGTGTGACCTTCCAACCCCATTTTCAGAAGTTTATTTATTACAAGACACAAGGATAGATGGAAGGGCCAAACCGAATCAGAATTTTTTGCTGAGAATGAATGTAAAAAGACTATACTTTGTTTAGGTTCCCCTTTTAACGACACTTATAATAAATAAGATTATGTGGTACAATTTACCTCAACGGTCAAATTCTGTACCAAATAAAATTTGATTTATTTTTGCCAATTGTGGACGCGGCTGTTAATAAGTTGCTAACATTCGCACGCACACTGAATGGTTATAAAAAAATTGCGCTCTCTTTGGCCTTTTGGAAGATACCAGGAGTGCTGTAGGGTGCAGGCATATTTTTTTTCACAGTCCTACATTGTTGTTTACATCAATTGAGTTTAATATGCTTTAATCATCAACAATTGTTTAAGTTGCAATTGCAAGGCAGATGATGTTCACATTCCCGCTCTACTTATTCCTCTTTGCTGTTTTCTTAATTAACATTGAGACCATCACATAATTAATTGAGTTTACATTTTGTGCATTTATTTTATTAGAGCGTCATTAAGATATGTTTTCACGAACGTCGCTTACAATTTATGGAGCGCGAACAAATGCAACAATGGCAGGCGTCACGTCCTGGCGAACGGATTATTGAAGTTGATGTCCCCTTATCGTATGGCCTGTGTCATGTTAATCAGCCATTAAGTCCCAATTATTTAAATACGGTAGAAGTGTTGTGGGATCCCATGAAAGAAGTGGGCGTTTATATAAAGGTTAACTGCATATCAACAGAGTTTACGCCGAAGAAACATGGTGGCGAAAAAGGTGTACCATTCCGTTTACAAATCGAAACATATATCGAGAATGCAAATATTGGTAATGCGGGTGGAGGGGGTGGAGAAGAGAGCACAGGAAGTAAAGTGATGGGAAGTGTTGTATCAAAAACACCACATAGCCCTACATCGTCCACGTCGACCCTATCTATGAACGCCGCGCAATCACCACCTAGCCAAATAAGCAATTTAACCTCCACCCAAAATATTTTGCCACCTATAAATCTTAATACCATTAATGTTGGTGTAAATAAGCAACCCATACATGCAGCCGCTTGCCAAATTAAGGTTTAATTGATTTTTCCCTTTTTTCCCCTTGCGTTCTTTTTTATGTATTTTAAGTATTTTAGGTATTTAAATTAAAAGGGGCTGATCGTAAACATAAACAAGATCGTGAAAAAATACAAAAGCGCCCACAATCAGAACAAGAGAAATTCCAGCCCAGTTACGAGTGCACTATTCTGAATGATATCGTCATGGATACTGTGACACCAACAACGGGCTGTTTTAGTCCGGAATAGTAAGTTAATAAATGTATTTGAAGTTTTCTTTGGACTATGCTGACTTTAAAGGAAAATATTTTAATTCTGCCTGTCAGCACTTTTTCGAACTTTCTCAACTTCCCTATATCTTACAGCAATTTTAGCATATTTTATTTGCAACCCATAAACATTCTCCGAAGCAGCCGAAGACATAAAACTTGTCCTTTCAATGCGATTGATTGGGAGACGTCGAGAGCATAATAAACATCGAATGTAGATATGTCCGTCAGTCCGTGAGTGTTTACTTGTGCAAATCATTATCCTAGTGGCAAGAATTTAAAAATCGATTCCAAACTTGGCAGAAGTGAGCCCACTTTTTACAAAAAATCATACTTAACGTAAAACTCAACTTGCAAGCTGATATGTAATATATATGCAGGATATAATATATATATCTGCCACGCCCACTATTACAGATATGAAGGGTATTAAAGATTGAGCTAAAGCCAAATACAGTTTTCTCACTTGTTGAACCTAGGTTGTTATTGAAAGGGCAAGCCCATCCATTTAAACAGAATTGGACAAATTTATAGGACAATTTTTCAAAAAAGGGACGTTTCATATGAAAACCAGACGCTTTGCTGATACTGCAACATAATTTAAAATTCAATTGCAATTCCAACCAAGTGGTGGTAGGATATGTGGTTCGATTATGTCGTCCGACTTGACCGATTATAAGATTTTCTTACAAATGTTTGTAATTATTTATTTCATTTGTTTATTTTTTACTAACAACAGCATAAAAATGTGGGCTAATTCACCCATTCATGTACCCAAATACGATAATTTGGGATCCTTTGCGGGTAACGCATCAACAGGTAGTGCCAACAGCAATAGTCCGGTACCTATTAATAATGTATCATCAACAAATTCAAACAATTTCAAAATAGTGGATAAAAATATGAGTATAGCCGTCTCACCAATGTTGACTGATATGGAGGACTATGTGGGTAGAAATTAGCGAACACATGATTATTGTCCTACTAAATGCTTTTGTATTCATTTTAGAATAATATTAATATAATGCCAGAATCGACACCAGCCCAAGTAACGCAATGGTTGACCACACATCGTTTAACCGCCTATTTATCAACATTTGCACAATTTTCTGGAGCAGACATTATGAGGTAGAAAATTTTCTAATCATTTAATTTATAAACCATTGTTAGGGCTTTGCCTTTTATTATATAATAGAATGAGCAAAGATGATCTAATACAAATCTGTGGCTTGGCTGATGGTATACGCATGTTTAATATATTAAGAGCCAAGTGAGTACATTTTTAATTAATGAATGAATTTAATTGAATTGATTTATAATAAATGTTGTTTTACATTTTACTAGAGCTATTACGCCCCGCCTAACTATATATGTAAGTTTGGATGGTACGAATTATCATGCTCTTTATCTACTATCAAATACGGCTAAAGAATTGTTACAAAAACTACTCAAATTACCCGGTTTCTATGAACTATTTACAAACCTTCTAACATTTCCAAGCGGCATTAAAGGTCCTAATAATGGCATTATTGATAATAATTTTGTTAGATATAATGTGTGGGGGGGAGCTGGTGACCTTGGTGGTAATAATATGCCCTCTAAATACACGGAAAGTATTTCAATTATGTCTGGTGACATGAATAGTAAAAGTTTGATATATATGAGCGGCCCATCCGATATCCATGTGGCCATAACTGATGAAGTTTTAATGAATGAAATTAACGATGGCAGTTTATATGGAATAGATATACAAAATGGTAAAGTGATTATGAAATTGATAAATAAAAGTGATCATTAAGTTTAGAAAGTAATAATTAAACTAAATAAGTGAAAAGACTACGTGGATCATATGCATCCAAATACACCGCCACTATATTACTTCTTCAAATATTAAGGAAATTTTTTCAATTTTTTTTTTTTAAATTTATTTAAGTCATCATAATTATATATTAATATTTTGCACTAAAGTTTCTAGTTTTTTCATCATGGACATTCATGCCCACGTAAGATGATTTTATTCATTGTAAAGAATATAAGACAATCATATTTGTTAATTAGAGACAGATCCATTATGATGAGCCTTTGACTTTCGGTGTTACAAACGTTAGAACAAAACCAATATACCTCTAAATCATAATGATGATGGGTATGATAACGAAACAAATGAACATTTTGAGAAATGTGAATTTTTTTTTTCATATAATGGATCAATTTGGTGGCTTTTCGCATAACGGAAAAGGGCCAACAGGATCCAAAATTTGGTATAGTTCATTATTAAACTAATTAATTTAATAATTAATTATTTAATTAACAATCTTTATCTAATTATGTCAAGAAATCTGAAGAATTGCACATAAAGGCTTCCTTTAAAATAGGACGTTATATGGGGGGGAGGAGTTCCAAATATAATCCAATTTGATTCATTTTCAACAGGATTCTTCATTTTGCCTAAATTGATCGAAATATCTCAAAAAATGTCGATTTGTTATAATAAAAAGTGGGTGTTGCTTTTAGCCGTTTTTAAGAAAGATTCTAAATATAGACTGTACAGGTCTATTTTGAACAAAGACCGTCCTTGGCTCAATTCATCAATAAATATGATAAAGTTCACCTGTAAGTTGAGTACATGAAACATATGAACGGAATCGGTTAAATTGATTGGAAAGTCTGAAACGATCGGTTTAATTAAAGGTGGATATTTGGCGTACAAATGCAACATAACTTTGCAGACGTAGAGTATAAAATAGAAAATATTTTTGTACATTAATAAGAAAAATTATTATTAAAATGATTGCATGAGTAGCATAGTAAAGAAATTATTTAATAAATAATAACAGTTCATTATTTTATTATTATAATAGGGGCTAGGTTAATCTGTCTCTAATAGCTACTTAATTATGTACCTCAATATACATATATGTTATCAACAATAACAACAAACGAATCATATTAGGAGTTAATAGTCGCTTTAATTGTGTAAAAGTGTATCAATAATTATTTAATAAATTTACCTATTACATGACCAGTGGTGGCCAGTAGCTACTCAATACATTAAGTTCTTGGTTTATTATAATAAATTGAAATTTTCTTATTTATATAAAAAAAAAAAAAAATTATTTTTGCAATTTTTATTTTAATACCCACCCATCAGGTGTGTATGAGGATGGTATTTAGTATGTGTTAAAATGTTTGTAATGCCCAGACGTAGACGTTGTAGACTCTACCAAATGTATTTATTCTAAAACACCATCGAATGCTGAGTCGATACAGCCATGTCAGTCCGTCTGTCTGTCCGCGTAAGTATGAATATCAAACGTGGCAATCTTTTTATTTGGATGGGTCGATCAAGCGATAAAATACAGTTCATCTTAACTGCAAGGGGGTTAGTTCAGAGGCCCTACATTCGTGATCCGTGTGAAAATCTGCATCATCGGTCGCGCCCTCGAGGTATTGAGGTCATTTGGAAGTCAAAATAAACAATTTACAAATCCAACTTGTAGTATAATAAGCATTCATGAACAGAGAATATAATAAAATCGCGGCCGCGCCCATCTAAGAGGATATGAAGGGTACTTCAAATTTGATTTAAACCAAATTTGGTTTATTTTCTTTATCACTTTATAGTTATTATATATAACTTATGCAAGAACGGTTAATGTGTTGGTTAAAATTTTCTCTATATATATAAAGAACTTTTAGGCTTGTAGCGTTATTGAATAATAAACAACTTTTGAGCTAATTTCTTTAAACGCTTATGCTATGGATAAGCAAAAGCAGCGTAAAAGCTTGTTAACATTTTACAAATATGAAAGTTGGTGTTTACGTTTAATGGCTATTTGGCATTTGAAAGGGAATTGTAGCCAACAATACCGCTGCCTTCATAATATACACTTTTATGGCGTTTTTATATTCTGTGTAGTATCCTTCGATATCAGTTGCCTCGCTCAATTACTCAAACACATTACCGATCTGAACGAAGTGATTAAAGTGTTTTTCATGTTTGCCACCTCTTTGGCTGTATTGGTTAAGTTTATCTCCATCAAGCGAAACAATCATTTGTATCAATTTTGGTTGGAAATGATACATTCGAAGACATTTCGACCAGCTAATACTAGAGAAGAGGAATTGTTTGAACAAGCTGGACAACAGGCAAACATTGTACGCAATTTATATGTGGCCAGTTCTTTATTGGCTTTAATGAACGTGTTGCGTTACAGAGGCAATGAAATGCCTTTATCGATTTATATACCATTCGCAATGGAAGAAGGTTGGCGTTATTTTTCAGTTTATCTTTACCAATGTATAGCCGTGTGCAGTTGCTGTTGCGTAAATATTGGCTTTGATTCATTTGCCACTTCAGCCTTAATACATCTTAAAGGTCAATTGGATATATTACGTGATCGTTTACAAACTTTAAATTTAAATTCAAGTTTAAATAATAGTGCGCACCCTGGTATAGTAGAACAGTTAAAAAACTGTGTAAAATTTTATGACGAAATTTTAAAATTAGCTCATCTTGTGGAGAATTTGATAAGTGTACCGATATCTGTACAAATTGCCTGCTCCGTGTTGGTGCTGGTTTCCAGTTTATATGCCTTGTCAATTGTGAGTATGTAGTTTATTATGAAAATCTCTTCACACTACCATGCACTATATATAGCAATCCGATCCGGGTGATTATGCCAATTTTATAAAAGTTCTAACCTATCAGCTGTGCATGCTAATGCAAATTTATATTTTATGCTATTATCCGGGTGAAGTTACTGCTTGCAGTGGCCTGGTATCATATGCCTTGTACAGCTCTAATTGGTTCGGTTGGACTAAGTGGGAACGCAAATTTGCTTTGTTGCTATTATATCGCTTCGATGTGCCCATACAATTTCGCTCGATTAATCCCACCTACACGTTTAATATGGCAGTATTTTCTTCGGTATGAAAGCAAGATTCTCGTTTCATTTCTTAAGATTTCCTTTTTTTTTTTTTTACAGATTATTAACTCATCGTACAGTTATTTTGCTTTACTAAAACGTGTTAATAATTGAGGAGACAAAATGTCAGAGTGTAAACAAAACTGTCCAAATATTGGAGGTATTTTTGGCTTGGAAAAATCATCTACATTAATAAAAATCATTAATTGTTGCCACTCTTTCAATATTTTCTAGCTGAACATCGGTTCGTAGGTATGTGTTTCGTGGACACAATGGATATAAGTCCTATATTATACGAAAATAATATAGATCTTGGTTCATACCAACAGCGCACACCCCAAAAATGAAATCTTTCGATTTCATGGTTTTTTTTTTCAACAATATTTTTTAAATGTTTGTAAAACTTTTCACAGATCATTTACTTGCCTTACGTACTCCGGGTTTGTAATTTGAAAAAAAAAACTTTTTTTTTTCTTTATTTGTTTCATTTGTTCAGAAATGATGCAATCTTTTGGAATAGCTAGTAAATAAATTCTGGAGCAAAATAAGAAAATTTCTAAAATCCTAAATATTTATATTTGTAAAATGATTAAAATGTATATATGTGATGGCTTAATTAATGTAGATTTTAGAAAGAGACCTAACAGGAATGCCGTCCCTATTGATACAATTGGAAATTGGAATATTGGAAATATAGTCGCATTGCTATTTAAAAATGTCTCAGAATAAGACGAAAGACAAATTTAAAATACTTGGAGAGTGTGTTCTTGTGACAGATTCATTATATAATCATTAACGAAAATATTTTACCTGAGATTGTTTCGGTTCATTTTATTGCTCCCAAACTTTTCAATTATTTGTCCAGTATGTCTACGGCATATTATTGAAATCTGATGTATATTTACACTCATTGTATATGTATATATCCTGACAAGTTTTCAACCTTTTGCGATTGTTACGTAGATGGATTATTCCACGTAAAATATATATTTACACATTTATTTAGATAGCACTATGGTTTATTAACCAAAGTTTCGTTTTCTTTGCTTTTCGTTTTCTTTGCTTTTTTTGTCTCATTTATTAAGATTTTTTGTTGTGCACAAAATATATTTTTACGCTTCTTTTTTCAAATAATTTTTTTAAATTCCAACAACACCTTATTTAACGAAGTTTTTCATTTGTTACCTTGAATCTATCGTTGTGTTCGTCCTGTGACGTACTCGCCTTGTCCTTCCATGTACGATCTTTATCCTTTATGTCTGTCATATATGTATTATACTTCGTAAATTTTAGTTTTTCTTTATAGCCATTGTTTTTTACATGTGTACGCGCCGACATGCAAAATTCTAATCCAAAATTTGGATGCCACCAAATTATATAATTTAGGTAATGCTTTTTCATTTGTAGCATAATTTAGTATTTGCCTTGGTTGATCATTTTCGTACTTAATAAAATTTATATGCTTGAAAGATAAATAGAAAACGCCATCTTGCGAGGTGAAACAAACCTTGCAAGGGGCAATTTTTTTTCGAAAAAAAGTATCTTTTTTTATATATTTCAATAAAAATAAAATAAAGTAAACACATAAAAGCTGTCACACTCTTATGTATACACTTTATTTTAATTTATGATGTGCAGTTATTTATATGTTGTTCAAATTCGATTTTATAACTTCACGCAGGCTTTATAACAACGGTTTGTTATTTCGTTTCATTGCGGTTTTATATATTCACGTGCATAAAGTTGAGCACAAGCAAACTGATAAATTTTTCGCAGTTTTTTTATTCTCATCAGAACGTAAAAATCACATTAAATTGGTGAAGTGTGGTTTATTTTCTCAGTTAAGTAGAATAGCTGAGCAGAAAGAATTTTTTTCATATCAAAGAAAAATAAAATACAATCAATCGTTACAACATTTTAATATTAATCAAAATTTACGAGAAGAGAAACGTTGAAAATTATTGTTGCGGATTAAAATATCAAATAAAGACGCCATAAGAAGAAGATAGAAAGAATCCTGATTAAAAGAAAAAACGCCGTGTTTTATGGTGTCGGCAAATTATAAAAATTTCTAAAGGCGAATTGATATATATATATATACAAGTGAATAAGTAATCGAAAAACTACAAAAAAATCTCGGGTTTTGAATTTAAAAGGTGAGCTGAAAAAAAAAACTGCCAAATTTCTTTTTAACAGCCGGTTTTATGATATTGAACAGTAAAACATATATACATTTATATGTGTGTGTAAATTATTAATCTATGTATACCGAATACCTACGCTCTGTGAAGACCTTGCATTTTGTGTTCTTAAAGAATAAAGTAATTCCTGTGCATATGAATCCGTAAGTGTGTGCGTGAAAAAAGTTGACGCATTCAGTTGCACTTGATATATGTATAAAACATGTACATATACTTTAGGGATGGATGACTGGCTTTTTACTCCGTTTGGGGTCTTATATGGTATACAAAGAAAACTTTTGCATTCTTTGCTAATTTAATCAAAAAAGGAAAATCGGTCTTTATCGTTTTTTAAATATTCCGTGTGTTAGGCTTTCTGGGGGATTGATTTTGTTTGAGCTTCTCAGACAATGTTCCATAAAATTCTTCGAAGAGAGATTATCGCCATTACTTTACGCATTACTACTTTCGTATTGTTAGTGAATGTTCTTTGTAGAAGTAAGAAGACCAAAAAGCATGCATAGTTATTTATATATATTGTTTTTGTTGGTGAAAAGTGGGTTCGGTTAAAAAGTTCTCTATTGGTTTTATAAAATATTCTCTTCCTGTTTAAAATGTCTGCTATTTTTACCAGCCATGACCTCTTTTTTTTGCTCACTATGTACAAAAGATGTATAATTGTTGAGAGTTCGTTATAGCACAAACGTGCGTTTTATAAAAAGAATTTCCATGTGTATGAATATTGCTAAATGTGTGACATAATCGAATTGTTCATTCTATTATATATTATATATGTAAATGTAATTATTTGTAATAATTTGCTTTATACTGACGTCATTATGAATGAGAAGTGTGTTGTTACCATTAATTTTTTATGCCGACACCCCTTTGCATGCATAGTGTATGTTGTTGTTTATTATTATAATGTATTGGAGAAAATCTTGTATGGTCTTAATATGAAGACGATGACATTTTAAAATAATAACGGGAGAATTTGGCAAAATCCATTCTCTTTAGTGCAGAATTTCACCTTTGAGATAAAATGTAACACAATCTATAATCGTAGGGAAAAAACGGCGTGTTTCTATTACGTCCAGATTATGTGTTAAAGTATATTTTTATGCCGAAATTAAAGGCATGTCTGTTAATGGAGCCCTATCTATTATTACCACATGGTAACTAATTACGAATCAATAAAGAAAAACAATTATTGTGGCCATATTTTTGTGGCTGTAAAATCATTTTGTCAATGATAAGTGCGGCTGTTGATCAATTTCGCCCATTTGTAAATCAAACATTAAAAATTTATTATTATTATCATTATTGATTTATTTATTTTGTTCAAAAGATCTTAGAAATGAGGATGCCTCCCGCCTCTCCAGCTTGAGGTTTATATTATTTTTCAATCGTAAGCGTGTCAATAACAGACGGACGGACGGTACATTGTAAAATCGATTCGCATTTTAATACTGGCTCTTCTCAATTAAAAACGTGAACTTTGTATAAAAATAAAATAAAATAGCTCTGTGTTGGATGCACACTTTAAATGGTAGCGCAAGCAGCGGGGCAATTAAGTACCCTTTTCATTATTTGAAAAATTTGTATAAAAGCAAAATAATTGAGCGATCGCGCGGACAGAAAAAAAGAGATTAAATAAAAATACAAAACTTTTCCAATTAACGCCTATAATTATGGTGAAGTGTATATAAACACATGCATGTGGAAAATTACTTACATGTACACATCTATGTAGCCTTTTATACCAAATTAAATTTGGATTTTATACAATTTTTCATTGTGAGCTTCTATTCAGAGCACAAACCATAGTAACTGTTTATTTTCCACATGAGTACAACATAAGTTAAATTTTAGATAAATATGATAAAAAAAAAGGAGAAACCAAAACTAACGTTTCATTTCCTCATTAACAGAGAAAACAAAAAAGTACGTAATTGTAGAACACAATTAAAAAAAAAAAATGCAATAAAAAAAGAAAAGAGTGACTTGTCGTTGGTTTGTACACGAGTGTGCCAGTAAATAGTTTATATTGTGAAAAAAAAAACACTTCAAGTACGTACGTGGGTGGTTGTTTGTGCTCCACTTAAAGCATATGTTAACATTCTGTTACAACTGTCATCCGTTATTCAATAACATAATTGTTTAGAATGATTTCAACAGATTTTTTTCTTTACCGTAAAGGATTACATGGAAGAGACACAAGTGCAATGCCCTTAACAATTGATTTGTAGCTATTTTATGGATTAGTTTATGCATGAGTAATTAGCAGAATAACATTATCGTTAAAGTTCACTAGCTAGAAGAAGAGAAGGAAGAAGGCGTAGAAAAAAAGAAATGAATGTCATTTGTGTTCACGTTTATAAAGTTCAATGTTTAAATATAAAATACACTTAAAATCGACGTAGTCTATAAGCAAAAGAAATAATAACAACAATAACTAAAACAACTACGATTACCTAATCTGTCTATGTTTATATATATATTTTCTGGTATAAAAATAGCGTTGATACAGCGTGACATCATGAACACTTCACATAATTATGTGTGTACTATGGGCGTGGCTATTAAAGACTAAACATGTTGTTAGCATGCCAGCAATCTTAGAGCATAAAAAAGAAACTAATTTGTGGTAAAACTATTTTTTTTCTAAATAGTCAATCCTTAATTTTAAACAAGTCCGCTATTTATTTTTTGTACAGCTGCAAAATTTCCCTAAAGCCTTTTCCTTGGAATATCAAACTGAATAAAAAAACTTAATGTGTAATCTTTACAAAAATTTAAATCTAGTTTTAAAAAGTTTTTTAACCTAATTCTTAATTCAGTAGTCCGCTACGTTCTTCATTTTGGTTACATTTGTAAACCACTTGTATAAGCTGAAATTTTTATTTAATAGAACAAAATGAGTTCTTCCGCATTACATTAAATAAATCCTCCTCCAATATATTCTCTAATCTCTCCTTATTCATAAAAATATAATACATACACATTATTATGAGGAGAGTTCATTGTTCTTGTTCTTGCGTTTTTGGGTTATTTGTTCAAAGAGAGTGACTTTTCTTCTTTAAGCGTTTTATTCTATTTTTTGTGTGTGGTGGTATAGGGGTATCAGCACATGTATGTAAATCTTAACATTGTTGTTGTTGAACCGTTACTTGAATGTGAAAAATGAAAACAAAAAAAAAAAAAAACAAGTACACACGGACGTACGTACACAAGGACATACATGTCTAGATCGACTTAATTTTTGATGCTGATACACGCCACTGCAAAGCTTTTTTACTTGTTTCCTTTTTTTACTAACACCTTTTATTAATCACAATAATTATTATAGTATTATTATTGTTTATTCCTATGTATCAACGAATTAACTCGTAACTAGTTAAGCTTAGTAGTAACATAATACCGGAATATATCGACGCGAGAAAGAAATAAAGACTAGCAGAGCAAATAATTATGGCTGTTAACGTTTATTCGACAAATGTAACCACCGAGAACCTCTCCAGACATGATATGCTCGCCTGGGTAAATGATTGCCTGCAGGCACAATTTGCTAAAATTGAAGAGCTATGCACTGGTAAGAATGCACACTGCACTAGTTTTATATAAATGGAAGAAAATTTTAATGTTGTTTTTGTTGTTCCGCATATAGGCGCCGCCTATTGTCAGTTTATGGATATGTTGTTTCCCGGCTCGGTACCCATGAAACGTGTCAAGTTTCGTACAAATTTGGAACATGAATATATACAAAATTTCAAAATACTGCAGGCTTCATTCAAAAAAATGACCGTGGACAAGGTAAGTTCGTATTATTTCTTATTCATTAATTTTGCTGTGTTTATGTGTGTATATGTGGGCATATGAAAAAAGTAAGTGATATTTATGTTATGTTTGCTACTTTTTCTATTTATTGATTATTACTTGTGGCTTGTTGTTGTGTCGTACGGTACCATACGTTTAATGGATATGTTTACTCTTCTTGCCCTATGCATCTCTGCACAATGTGATTGCTGCTTATGTAGATTATACCGGTTGATAAATTGATTAGGGGACGTTTTCAAGACAATTTTGAATTTCTGCAATGGTTTAAGAAATTCTTCGATGCAAATTATGATGGACGCGAATATGAGCCGCTTATAGCGCGTGCCGGCATTAAGTTGGGTAGCGGTGGTGCTGGTGGCGGTAGTGGTGTAGGCAGTAGTAACGATTTACTGGATAATAAACGTCACATACAAATGCCTACAGGAAGGACTCAACATCAGGTCAATCGAACAACTGGTACGAACGCGCTTACAAACACATAACATAACTGCTACGACACATTTTATACAACCGCCAACGAATTAAAATTTGAAAAATCATTGGTGTTGATGCCAGTAATGCTGATAAATGTGAAGCACGTTTCTTTCTTAAGCTTTTTATTACTCTGTGTCTGTCCCTCTTTAGCTACATACATATATTGGTGCCGGGTTTATGTATTTATGTGGGTATAACTTATATTATAAAAAAAAAATAAAAATTATTTTCATTGCTATGATCTTCATATTCTGCGGGCGAATTTTTAAACAACATTTATATCAAAGCCGATGTAGCCAACGTCCGTCGGTCCATCAATAAGACGATATATTTCATAATATTTGCACCAGCTAAAAAAAAATAATTGAATAATCAAGTGTATCCGTACGTCTAATTAAGTATTAAGTTAAAAAATAATAATATTGCTTTCGATCACAATTTTATTTATATTCAAAGCGTGGGCAATGGCAGACATTTGCTATTTTTTGTTTTAACGAAGTGGAAAGCTTTGAAAGCCCAGTCAGTGTTGGACTTATACTCACTGAAACCCCTTCGAACGTCCGTTGGCAATTCCACGCCATTACTGTAGGATACTAAATAGTCGTATATAGCCGACTATTTTTTTTTTTTTTTTAATTTTTAGCGTATACACTATGGCTGTATTAGTTAATTTTAAATATCTAACAAATTTCAACTTCATCTGCACCTGATAGACTTCTTGATTATAGGTGCGTCTCTCAACCGCTTTTACTTTATTTATATACTATATATAAAAATTCTATTGTTATACAAAAAAGTGGCCTAAATGTGAATATGTTGCACGGGTGGAGGGAGGGTTTTTGAGAATCGGTTTGATTCGAATGTAGTTTGTTGCCCATCAGCTACAAATAAAATAAAGTATACATGGAGAGAGCCTAAGTGTAGGCGATTATCACGTAATTATCACTTACTTTTCGTTTTAGGCTTTCGCTTTTTATACCCACCATCATAACTGTCTAGGGATATATATATAATGTCAAAACGTTTGCAATGCTCAGGAGGAGGCGTTAAAATTTATATAAACTGAATCAGCAGCGTATACTAAATCGATCCAGCTGTCTGTCCGTTTGTGTGTTTTAGATCAAAAATTGAGATATTGATTTCATTCCATGGCAGAAGCATTAGAAGTTTTCACGCAAACGTTGGTATAAAATTGGAGAAAAGTCACTCACGATGCAACAAAAACTGAAAAAAAAGCAATTTTTCAAATAATTTTTCCAATCGCTTATAAAGTGCAGAAGATTTATTGGCACATACATATATATATATATATCTCGGGAAGCTTTGGTGAATCCATGGTGGGTATTTAAAATTTGGTCTCAGCCAAATATATTTTCTTTTATGTGTTTTTTTGTTTTGTTTTTGTTTTTGTTTTTCTTGATGCCACATAAAGTAAAAAATACCAAATTTGTACGTAATCCTCCATTTTGGTATTTGTTGTGTTCAGTTTATCTACATAATTTTTGCTTTTTGTTGTTTTTTTACATCTATTTCATTATTCACCACCACTTTATATATCTCCCGTTCATTTCCTGTGCACTATTTAATATAACATCCATCCATCCATCTATATAATTGGCTTAACAACAACAACAACAACATAACTTACAACTTTAACGAAAGTGCAATTTCCTGTGGCCGTCTTATACGTATAACTTTAACAACAACAATAACAATAACCATGTAACCACTACCAGATTATACCAATTGACAAGCTAATCAAGGGTCGCTTTCAAGATAATTTTGAATTTTTACAATGGTTTAAAAAATTTTTCGATGCCAATTATGATGGACGGGATTATGATGCTGGTGCAGCACGTGAAGGTGCTCATATGGGTTATGGATCGGGTGTGGTGAAAAGTTTGCCGGGTATTGGAAGCGGTGGTGGTGGTGGTGTAGGAGGTGGTAGTGCTAGTGGTGGCAGTACCAGCATTGGTATCGGTAATGCTTCACATAGAAAAGCAGCCCCAACAGCGACCTCAGCGTCAACAGTGCGTTCGGCGGTATCATCAACAACCTCGCGCTCTAGTATGTGTTTTGGTTTGTCATATAAAAACAATTTTAAAAATTCAATTCATTGGACACAAGAGTGCCCACACAACACGTAACAAACGTAACGTAAAAAAAAAATTCATTTTCTTCAACTCAAGTAACATTCAACGATATCTCTGGTCCAATTAAATGAAAAAAAAAATTTCTTTTTCATTTTGTTTGTGGTGTTGGTTCATATGTTTTAATATCAAAAAATCACATTCTTTTAATTCACGAGCACATTTTTTCAAGATTTTTTTCAATTCCTATTATTTGCTATTGCTTTATATATACAAAGTTAAAGCGTGCTTCACGTTTTTTTTTTTTTTAACCAAAAAGGGTAAAAAATCTTTACACAAAATTCTTACGATAGCGGGCGTACATGTATTAGGGATTATTGCTAAATCATATGAAAAAATGCAAAAAAAAAAATCAATATCAACAACAACAACAATCTCATTAAATCAGTAAAATTTATACATATATATATATATATTTTTTTTATATACAACAATAATAACAACAACAATATAGGTACAAAAGTGCCACCTCGAGCTGCTGCGCCAACAGCTGCTTCTTCACGACCAGTTGCCTCATCAATTAGTTCAGGTGCCGTTAAGAAAGCCAATAATAATGATACATCGAATGCTGTTACGAATCATCAAATAGAAGAGTTGTCCAGCCAGGTGAGTAAATACTAAATAAATCCATGCAACAAACACTGACTGATTGTTTATTTGTTTTGTTTTATTTAGATTATGGATATGCGTCTGAATTTAGAGGGCTTGGAAAAGGAAAGAGATTTTTATTTCTCTAAACTACGTGACATTGAAATTCTGTAAGTTGTTGTAGTAGATGTCAAATGTATTTCAAAGTTGGTCTAAACGAAATGGAGCTATTTTACTTTACTACGCTATTTAATTAACTTGTATTCTTTATTTTATAGCTGCCAAGAAGCTGACGAAGGGGAATCTCATCCTTTGGTTCAAAAGATTTTGGAAATTTTATATGCCACTGAGGTAGATTTATTTATAATCATTTAAACTATTTTATTTAATAACTTGTTCAATTTTGTGTATTTAGGATGGTTTTGCGCCTCCCGATGAAATTCCACCCGAAGATGAAGAATATTAAATTCGTGATGGCACGTAATACGCGTGCGCGTGTGTACGTGCGTGTATCTGTTCCCTTTTTTTTTAACATCTCCTCATTTTAACACTTTTTTTATTATAAAAAACTCAACTTGTGTTTAATCCAAAACAAACAAAAAAATTATCCAATATTTTTTGCTTCGCTACTGAACAACAAAAACGAAGATATTATACAAAACTATAAAAACAACAACATTTAACAAATCCCAGGATCACTAGGAGAACAATGGCTTAAACTTTTTTCCTCAATATTCACCAAATAAAACTGTAGTGATTGGTAATGTTTAAAAGATCATACCACCGATACAACACGCCGGACGGTGCGACTTACTCATTTCTATTCCTCTTATTAATATTTTCAACATAACGGTCTCTCTCTTTCTTTTTTTTTTCACAAAGCTTCTTATCCAGTTAAACTTATATTTAGATTTGTTAAAGGATTTAAATTTAATATATTTTTTAAAAGCAAGAATTCTATTTTCTATAATTTTTTATTTTCGCTTAACCTCTATTAAAACATTGTGAGACGCTTTTGTTTTTGCAGTATCTTTATATTTTAATATGAAAATTATTGTAATTTTTCTCATAATTTCATATAAGATTATAAATAAATTGTAGTATTGTCCCGATATTTTTAGATCTAATTATCTATTAATGCTCCATTCTACTGTATATCCGAATAGTTGTTGTTAAATTTAAGATGGGAACTTCGTGTTGTTCCAAAATAAATTTTTATGTATTCTAAGGGGGATCCTAGATCACAAATACCAAATTTCACGTAAAGTGATTTAAGAAACACTTTTCGGGGATTTGTACTACTCCACCCAATATATATATATATATAGCTGCCATGTCCTTAAGCTGTATATTGTTTAATAAATGATTACAAAGTGTAGAAATTGAAAAAAATCAGCCCATCAGCCTTATTTACACAAGTGTGGACAAAGACAAAGACAAAATAGAAACGAAAATGTTTAAAAAATATATTGATTCTTTTGAGATGACCATTATTTTTTCGTCCCTTCTATAAGAAACCCTAAATTCTGCTTTATACTTAAACACAAATAAATAAAGTCAGAGTAATATTGCATTTGTTTATTTAAAAAAATTGAAAAAAAAAAGGAAAAACAACTACATGTTGCCTAAATAATCGCTGTTTACATATAATAAAAATTTATTTATTTAACTGCTGTTTGTATATGCGGTAATTTGTGGGTACCATCACAGAAAGGTCGATGTTTAGTATGTTTACAATTGCACAACCAGTAATCACCAGTCTTCTCTACTTTAAAGCGCACAGGCCTGAAAATTAATACTTCTCGATACAATTGTATATTTCTTGTATATATATGTACAACTTACCTCAATTTTATTTTCATAAATATATTTTTATGAGCACCATCACATATCGGTTGTAACTTTGAACGGCCACACAAACACCAGCTGTACAATTTATCTACAAAAATTCAATTTATAGCCAACTCACATCATTAAAATAATTCATTTACCAGCTTCTAAATGTATTTTAAAAGGTTTATTATCGTGTATAAATCCATTTTCTGCTTGCATGTGGGCGGTTTGTACGGGTTCTAATACATTTTTAGGAATAGTTTTCTCTTTCTTTTCCATAAGTTGAGCTGTACTTGCCTCAGTTGTACAGTAACCTCTTTGCTAGTTATTTTTATACAATTAATATTAATTATTTCTTTTTGATTAAAATTATTTAATAATATTCACCATTAATAATGCAGGTAAACGCATTTTTCTTATTACTTGAAACATTTCACTTAAAAATTGCAAAAGAAAAAAATTTAATTCAGTAGAGTTGTAAAAATCACTTCTACTTGTAGAAACATATGTTAATTGATATACAAGAATATAAATACAAGCTGGCAGCTCTGTTATTATAATTATTACATATGGCAATTCTTTAATATAAAATTGTAACGGTTGTTGCTCAATTATATGAAAGTATGTATAACAGAAGAAAAAATTTTCTAAGCAAAAAACGGTACTAAGTAAACTCATAAAAATGCTGATCATAAGAGAAACAGAACTGAAACGCATACGAATTTAATATAGGGAAATGTGTTTGTATTAAAAAATATTAAACGGTTTCATAAAGTTTTGATATTTAGTCATGAACAGCTATTTAATTAAAAACTCTGAAAGAAAAATGCATTTGCCGGTAAATAAAAGAAAATACTGATATTTAAAATACTAGGTAGTAAAATCGCACACCCGGACACATTGTGTAAAAAATGTAGTGCATGCACAAGCCTAGCATATATATATATATATATAATTGAGTAAACATTTATTTATGTTTTTGTAAGTATGTACACTTATAGGATAGCGGCAGAGACTATAGCGGTCAATAGGGGCAATGAGAGCACGAGATCAGTCAGCCATTCAGTCAGTTGGTAGACACAGCAAAGCTGAGAACATTATACAAATTGTTTGAGGAAGCGCATTAAATTTGACAATCGAAAAAAATAAAAATTGGTTAATAAGTAAATACTTACGGTACCTTACGATACGTGAATGTGTATGGTGTGAAATTATTTTTAAGCTTTCATACAATTAAATAAAAAAGAAAATCATTTCTCCCGTTTGTATCCATATAAATTAGATGTAGGTTGAACATTTATGAACGTGAAAAAAAGTGATGAAAAGTGATTATATTATACTGCAACACTTGAAACGTCACATTTGTACAAAATATTGCATTGAGTGAATCAATTTATATATATATCTAAATATCTAAATAAATACCATTTTACATTAGATATATTACCCACAATTTAAATCTTGTACAAAAGGGATAACAGAAAATTTTGTAAAAACGTAAAAAATTATTGCATGATAGTTGTGTGTGCAAAAATAAAATATTTTCCCTAACATAATTTGTGTGTTCGAAACAGTGGCAAAGGAACCGTTAGCTTATTAAAAATAGCTACAGATTGTAGCAGAACAACAATAAATAATAAGAAAAATAACAACAAACACATTGTAGAACATTATTAATAAAGCTTGATAATATATAAAATTTCGCGATAAACATACGCACTTAAAATAATTTATTTACCTTTAGTCAACGAGTAGAAGAGCATAACAAAAAAAGCTTAAGTAAAGAAAAATATCAAAAAAATGTCTGGTGACGTGCAACCACGCAAGCGTAGGGATAAGAAAAAGAAACGTGGTAAGTTAATAATGATAATAAAAGCAAGAATAACAACAACTATTATTACAAATGGTAGTATTTCCTTAATTACAATCACGTGTGATTGTGTGAAACATTTGTATGAGCACTGTGTGTATAGAAGTGTGTGCACTAAGATGATTTGCGACTTTCATTATATTTTATTGTATTTCTTGTGGTATTTAAAGTGCAAAAAAAAAAACTATTGTCTCATTGTTTTGTTTACTAATAATTTGTGTGTTATTAATAGATGGTGGTGAACGCAAGTCGGAGGGTGAATTAACATTTTCTCGTCAAAGTAGTAGTGTTCATGGTAGGTGGATCAAAATTAACTGATTAAATATTTTTGTTAAATTCCATAACAACAACAACTATAAAGCTTATCTTTTGCTTTCAAGGCGGCTCTATTAATTGCATAAAATAGATTTAACATAATTTGTTTAAGTAAAGTGAAGATTCTAATACAAAAAAACATCTTTTTTCTATGGCTATGTATTCCAAAGATGATGAATCTTCTCATGGCGTTCACATCACAAAAATGGGCGCAGATGATGTACATTTGCATGTACAGCATGACCATGGCACCGGTGGCCATTGGTGTGCCAAAATTATATTCTTCTTTTTAATGACCATACTGGTTGGTTTGGTAGGTCTAATCATTTTGGAGAATCGTGATTCTACCGATGGTAAGTTGAAAAACAGAGCTTTCCAAGCATTCATTTCTAACTATCAATTTTTTAAAATGTTTTTTAGTGGATACACCTTTATCGGAATCGCGTTTTTCTACATATTTTGATGGTTGGGTTGATGAACATCGTCAAGATGATCATGCTCATGATGATAATGATAAAGAGATGTTTCATCATGACGCAGATGAACATGATTTAGGTGAAGATCATGATGGCGACGATCATGATCACCAAGAGCATGAAGATCATGATGAACATGAGGATGATGGGGGTGTTAAGGGTGAACATCAAGAAGATGATGAAGATGAGGATGAGGATGATGTTGAAGAAAATGGCGAAGATGACTCCGAACGGATTCCTATTACAGAGGATGAGGATGATGAAGAAATAGTACGAATTAATCTAAAAGCTGATGACGATAATGAAGATGAAGAAGATGATGACGAAAATAATGATGATACCGTTGATAATATGGATGAAGATCAGGATAATTATGATGATAACAATGGTAACAACGATGATGATGACAATGAAAATGACAATGAAAATGACAATGAAAACGACAATGATGATGATGATGATGATGAGGTTAATAATTATTATGAATTAGCTCCGATCTCAGAATATAATTCCAATTATTATTTTTTTTTAATTTGTAGGATTTTGATGACGAAAATGATGATGATCAGATCGTTGATAATGATGCAGGCGAATTGGAATTATTGCAGGAGAAGGCGCGTCAACAAGCGGCAGCTCAAGCCGCTAAATATAAATCGCTTTCCGATGAAAAGGAAAATGGTGATAATGAAGATAATGATGATAATGAGGAAGCTGATGAGGTGTCATCATGGGCCAACTCACGTAGGTAGAAAAATACTTTCTTTCGCCTTTTTTTTTTTTTAACACAAACTATGGACAAACAATTACCCAAACTTAGTACCACGGACATATGTAACGGTTATAGAATTATGTACAAGAAAGTGCAAATATTGTAATTAAAAGAAACAACAACAACAACTATTTACCATCACACAATATTTACAGTGGTGATCAAAATTGGCATCGGTTTTGCTTTGGCCATTGTGGCGCGTGTTGTTTTAATTAAAAAGAATACAAATTCAAGTGAGTTAAAGAGTTTCTATGTAATTTCCTCTATTTTTATATAGCGTAAATATGTGTGTTTATAAAAAAAAAAAAAAAAATTAAATTAAAACAACTGATTGCAAAGCTTAATTAAACTTTAAAAGCTTTTTTTAACTACAGTTGTTAACCCTTGGTATAACTACCGACATGTCTATGTTTAAAAAAATTGAATAATTTCCCTTTGCAACTTGAACTTGAACTGTTGAACGCATGTTAATGCATTGTAGTGAATTTGGCGTAATATTATTTTTTCTTTCTTTTTTTTTTTCTCTAATATCAATAATTTTTTTTTGTGAAATTTGCACTTTCTTTCTTTCTTTGGTTGTTGTATGTTATTCGCTAATATTAAACATTTATTTACTTGCATCAATATTTGGTATTGTTTCTGTTATACAACTAAGAGTTTTTTTATTATAATAATTATAATAAAAATTTAGGTAAAGTTACAGAAGATGCAGAAGTATTACTGCAGCGCCGACTAACTGTTGCTACGGATATACCAGCAGAGGTGCCATTGCACGAGACACATAAGGTTGCAACAGACGTTACCACAACTCTTAATGAAAATGGTTAAAACTCTCAAGTTGTTTAAAATAAACAAGTGTAGCTTAATGACGTTTTATGTCCTACACTTAGTTTGTTATTCCGTTTTGCCTCATGCAAGCCTACAATTTGGTATAAATACCATCTAACGTCAAATGATTTAAATGATTTTTACAGACTGGCTTTATAAGGTCGGACGTACTCAGTAGTTCAGTTGTTTCCGACTTAGCAAGCATGCACTTGTTTATTTTATCAATTTTTTATTATTGAAAACAACAACATTGGAATAAAAACAACAGCAACAACAATAAATTTAACTGTAGATTATTCTGATGAAGAAGTTGAAGAAGAAATTGTGGAAGAAATCGAATATATAGATGAAGAAGATGTGGAATGGCCGGGAGTGGAAGCCCAAGTAGATGCTGCAGAATCCTATAAACCGGAAACATTTGAAGAATTATCTGCTATGTATCGCCCCAAAATTGACAATAATTCGAATAAAACAATAGCAACAGAAGATTCTTATGCGAAAGAGAAGACAGAAGTAATTATAGAAAAACAGGAAAATATACAGCAAAGTTCCCCTTCTAATATGTCATCACAAGAATCCAAGTTATACCAGACAAAACAAGATAAACTGGAAGGAATGGAGACAGTATCCGAAAAACAGTCGAATTTTAATGACAACGAAATAAATTTTACAAAATTTGAAAACTTGGCAAGTGCTGCATTAAGTAGTAATGAAAATAGAGATGATTCATCTTCAATCAAGAATGAAATGGAATATGATGAAGATGATATTTATGAAGACGATGATGATGATGCTGAAATAGACGATAATGATTCGGAAGCCTTGATTGATGAAGATGAGGGTGGTGATAGTGAAGAAGAGGAGGAGGATGCTGACGAGGAGGAAGATGATGTTGAAGGAGATATATCGGATATTGACGATACCGAACTAATGAATCGTTTAGAAGCTAAATATGGCAAATTACCCGCCAAAAATGATTCGCATAGTGAAGAGGAAGACAATGCTGACGCTGTAGATACTTGGACACGTAATTATTTATTTTTAAAAAAGAAAAAAAACTTAGTAAAAATATTTTCTATATAAGACTATACAAGGCCAAAGACTGTACGCACATAAAATTAACTTTAATAACTATAATGTTTTCCCATAATTTGAGACAAAACAATTAACAAAATAACGCTTTCTCTTCTTTTCTCTACAGAAATTAAATCGAAAAAAAACGGTGGCCCCAAGACAATCTCTTCTGATGAATATGACACTGATTACGATATATTTGAGAAGGAATTAAGACAAGCTAATGAAGAAATGATGCGAAAGGTATGTTTGAAAAACTATTTATATTAAAAAACAATTAAATTAATTTGATTTAAAAATTTCTTCTACTTAATTTCTTTATAGTTTAATTATAATTAGCAAAGCTTTAATTTGTTAAATGTTTTTGTGTGTTTTTGTTTTTCAAAGTTCTTAAATTTGTTTTTAATTATAAAACCTTTTCTTAAAGAAATATTGAAAAAGTTGTACCTAATAAATCCACCCATTGTTGTACTTTGCAAATTATACCGATCGATTCATAATGAAAATCTTGAAAAAAGTCAGTCTGTCCGTTAGTCTGCTCATGAAAATTTGTGGGCAGATTATGGGTGTTTCAATGAAATTTGGTACAAGGACGAACCCTATTGAAAATAGATCGAATCCGGCCATTTTAAGAACACCTCCTCATATAAGATCCTATTGTAATGGAGGTCTTTATATGGCAATAAATCGCAATTCTTTATATTTGTTGACAAAAATGGGTGTGCCAAATTGGGCTCTGATCGGGCTAATTGTTGGAACCCCTCTCCATATCACCAAGTGACTTATGTGGCAGTGTCTGGCGTAAACAACTAAAGGAAATTTAGCATAATTTAAGGACCTGAGTGATGTAGCGTTTTAAATAGTCGGGTTTGACCTCCTTTAACATTTTCATTTACTTACTTTATTACTTGTTAATCGATCACTTCCCCTGTAATTATAGTCAGATCATGCTCGTATGTAAAGGTCAAATATATTTGAAAGTTTATCGAATTCCAAAAAATTATCTTTTAAACGCCCACCATTTAGTGATATTATCACAAGTGTATAAAGATGATTTTTTTTGAATTAATTTTATCTTTTTTTTTTTACAAGTAACAAATTTTTTTGTTTGATTTCTAACTTCACTAAAAATTATTAACCGCTTGTATTGTTTTTGCTGCTGCTGCTTTAACTCGATCATTGGTATTCTATTCCTTGAAATAAAAAAAAAAAAAAAAAAGTCATATAACCAAGCTGTGCAAACCTTAAAAAAGCTTAAAGAAAAATACCCCAAACGACCAGAAATCTATTTGAGTTTGGCTCGCACTCTAGATGCCTATGCTGATCAACAGAAAAGTAATGAACTGCTTATGTCGGCAATACAAAACTATCAACAATATCTACAATACCAACCAAAAAAATCACAATTATTGGAATACAAAGAAACTGGTAAACGATGTTTGGAACGCATGACATTTTTGGGTAAGTTTTTTTCTATTTATTATAATATTATGAAAATGAAATGAAAGAGAAGATTTTGAGTATTTTCAAACAAGTTAAAGGGGGTTTTATTAGGAGTATGCCAAATCTAGAATACCCACCATCATTAATCACAATATTACTGCCTCGAAATAATGAAATTATTATATATAATATAAATATAAATGTAAAAGAGGAATTATTATTCTAAATTTCAGAACTATATAGAGTAACTCTTACGCCACATATTCTACATAAATGTCCAAAACATACTAACATACTAAAAATAAGTTCATTATAGGTGGGCGTGGAATATTGTCTAAATTAATAGAAAGTTTTTGTTAATAATAAAGTAAAGCGACTGCTATGAAGTTTGAGCTTTGCCAAATCTCAGAACATTCGGCTTAGTAGTTCAGAACTAATAGGTGTTCCACACATTCATTGTTGCTAATTTTTATAGTTACCACCTACCTTAACAGTCTTATTTAACATATATGGAGTTTTTTAGGCGTCTCCGGCGCCCCTCCTAACTCCATTAGAAGTTAGGAGCTTCCAACTACTAAAATACCATTAATAGTGCTAACTATTCTTCCCCTTGGTCAAGGGTGTTCTATACTCCCAGCTACTAATTACAATCCCCGCGATTCTCCCACAAGGGGGCCTACCCGAAAGTAAATAGAAACTGGCAAGAACGTGGCAAGTTCTTGGGGGGGCTCCAGTACCCCGCGGTACCAAACGCTAACGTCTTTGGTGGGACCTTCGACTATGTGTCTCCCAATTCGAGGCGCACTATTCCCCATGGGTTGGTTGCCCACTAACATGTGCCAATATATAAGGTCCCTGGATAGTTTCAGGGATCATTTAGGTTGCTGGATATGTTCCAGTACTTGCTGTCGCTTACTCTGGCCCCGTATTCCTTGGACAAAGCGGGGCGGGGCCCCAAGTGTTCCACACATTCAGCATGATATCTCAATATTTGGGGTCGTGAGAGTTCTAACAGAAATGCGTAGAAATTTACACAGATTTACACAGACGGGCAGAAGGGCCAAATTGACTTTATGTATATAGACGCTGATCTAGAATATATATATTTTTGGGAATGTGTGGCTCGCTTCCTTCTGGTCCTTACACAAAAACAATATATCTTCATATCGTTATAATGAATAGATTTGTATATGTACCGTTCTAGGTGGATTTTATTTTATAGTAAAAAGTTTTTTTTCTGTGAAATTATTACAATATAATTGGCCAAATTTAAATTACTAACTGTAAATTAAAATATTATTTGTGGTTTTAAAAAGAGACGCTTTACGGTACAAGTAAGTTTCATTCATTATATAAGCCTACTACTGCGCCTCTTTATTTCATTTAGGTCAATATCAGCAAGCTGTACCTTTGCATAAACAATTAATTCAACAATTTCCTCAAAATGTCGATTTTCACAATCAATTGGTCATCACGTATATATTAATGGATCGGTAAATAGAAAATCTATTATGGCCGCCATTTTATTTTGCCGTCGGTACAAATAATCGAGCACTTTAGTATTTCAGATGCCAAATTATTGCTTAAAGAAATTCTGCAGAAATGGCCCACAGATGGTGTAGCGGCGGTACATTATGGTTTCATATTAAAGCAATATGATAAAGATTTAGAACAGGCTGCCGTATATCTGGAGAGCGGTATAGCCAGTCGAGCTGAAGGTACACAAGATGGCCGCTTCTATTTCCATTTAGGTGATGCTCTGCATCGTTTAGGGAAACCCGAACGTGCTTATCAAATATATAAAGATGCTGTCGCTTTGAAATTATTTCCCAGCCTTTATCAACGTTCATTATACAATGAACCGAATTTAAGGGCTCAACCATTTTGGTCAAAAACTGAAACCGGTTATCGGCAATGGTTTAAGAAATTGGAAAACAACTGGTTAGCGATACGGGCCGAAGGCTTGAATGCTCTGAGTAAGCTGGGCTACTATCAAAATGAAACGGAAAATTTAAGAAATAAAGGTGAATGGCAACAATTTGAATTGTACAGCAGAGGTCAGCAGAGAATGAAGAATTGCTTAAAGGCTCCCATTACATGTAGTATGATAGCAGAATTTCCGGCGGCTCATGATTGCCGACGCGGTCAAGTTAAATTTAGTGTTATGCAAAGTGGTACACATGTATGGCCTCATTGTGGACCAACCAATTGCCGTTTGAGAGCCCATTTAGGTTTGGTAGTGCCCCCCAATACTGTTGTACGAGTGGCTGAAGAGGAAAAGTAAGCAAGAATTTTTGAAAAATATTCAAAATAAATATACTAATATCCATCCATGTTCCTATAGTACCTGGCAAGAGGGTAAATTTCTAATATTCGATGACAGTTTCGAACACGAAGTCTGGCATAATGGTTCTAGTTTACGTTTGGTATTAATAATTGATGTTTGGCATCCAGATTTGACGGTACAGCAAAGACGCTCATTAAGTCCTCTTTAGTTGATTTTGGCTTAATTTTTTTCGTTTTTCGTTTGTTTTTAATTTTATATTTTCATACGTTTATCATGTTACATATTTTACCCATTTCCCCTTGAATTGATTAAAATGTTTTAAAAAGTATCTCAAAAGTTAAAATCACGGCTAGTGATAACACTTTATCAATTACTGTACACAAATTAATTAATGAATAAATGAATTTGTTAATAAACTAAATATTAGAATAAAAATAAAAAAAGTTCATTTAGATGAGGCGAATTTTTAAGTGGATTTCAAACTCACAGAATATATCTATAAATACATGTGAGGTTATTTTGATGATTTTAAAGGTGTGCCCTCCGCCCTTATATCACACTTTTCGACTCGAGGTGGTAATTATTTATTTTATTAAGTATTAAATAAGTATCCCAATCGATTGAATAATGTCCGTCTGTCCATACACGTATTTCCTGTAATCAGCTTGGGGGCCCCTTCTTGAAATAAAAAAAAAAAAAAGTTGGTAAAGTATAAGCTAATAATTTGAACCCGATTATATCATTTTTCAAAACCACTTCCAAAAAATACTTTTTTACACAAATTATAAAATACCGTACACCTCTTTATGGCAAAAATAATATACCTATAGTTTGTGCGAATGTATGTAACTTTTAAAAAGCAAATTTCAAATTTATCTTTATTTATACCAATCAATTCAGAATTAAAATCTGACTCGATTTATCTATGTACGACTGTCTGTCCATGTAAATTTGTGCGCAGGTTGCATTTTTTGAGATTCTTTAATGAAATTCGCTACAAGGACATGTATTAGTTTAGAGAGGAATCCTGAGAGAACCATTTTTAGAATCTCTTCTGGTATAGCTTTATACACCAATTCTTAATATTTTTTATTCAATGAAAAATTCTTAATTAGGTTTGTATTTGCTTGTTCTACTTTTGGACCCTTCCGACCCATTTTTAGAACCGCTTTCTATGATAATGATTTGTATAGCAGTGCCTCTCGTTTACTTAAACACATATAATTAATTAATTATAGCAAAAGTTTTGGAACTAAATGATCGGCTGGAACTGATTAAAATATTAAATATTCACTTTCAATTTTTCATTTAAACTCTATACGTTAAATTTTATGTACGGTGTGGCATTACATGGTATGTAGTTCAAGGTCATTACGTATGTTTGTATATTTATAAATAAAGAATATTTCGATAAGGAGACCTAGATTAAAAATATAATTAAATATGTTAGGAAGAAAGTCAAGTGTAGAAGAATGCCTGGCAGTGGTAACTGTTTGATAAGATTTAATAAAATTCGTATCACAATATGTTACAAGGTCATCGACGAAATATTTCAATATAAATTAAATAACAACAGAGAGAAAATTCATTTCGTTTACGCGTTCGTTAAATAATAATTACTATCTTTTAACAGTTAACATAACAACGAACTGTACAGAACTTTAACAGTTACACAGGTACGATATCTTACTTCTTAAGGAAATAAACAATCAGATATTAGAAAAGTTATTTACTTAAGTGTGTTGGTCTGTCTGTCGGTCTGTCATTTGACAGAGTTTAGTACATTGTCTCTAAAACAAAGTTGTTAAAATGTAGATAAAATTGGTTTTTGCTTCTTTTAAAATAGTTTTAAAATACACGTGCCTATAATTATAGTATAGAACAGATTAGTATATTACCTATTATTAGCAAAAATCACACAACAATTGTTGTGTTGTGTTGTGTTGTGTTCATTCATTAACATTTAATAGATGTTTTATTGTAATTTTTTTTTTTTTTTCAAAAATGATAATTACTTAATTATAGTTACAAAATACAACTACAAAGTTGAAATTTTACGTTTAATGGGAGTTGAAAAGTAGATATGCCCACAAATTGAATTTAAACAGTTTGGGTGCAAGATATGAGAGTTAAGGGAAAAGTCGTTAAAAGGAAAGCTTTGTACATATGATGGTCATATCCAATATTTAGGTGGAAGATATCAGGACGGAGACCTTTCCCAATAAAGTTTTTTTTTTTTACTTTTAGGTGATATTTAAATTAAGTTCAATAAAATACATTGAATTCGTTTTATTTGTAAGACATGTCGCCATCTTTTTTTTTAACTCGTGATTTTAATATTTTAAACTGAAAAATAAATGAGGAATATTTATAAATCATAAAAAAAAAAAACGACTCTGGGGCAAAAACTTTACAATAATAAAAAATTCTCAATACTTCCCTTATAGTAGTTTATATATCCTTCACAAAAGAGAGAGAGAGAGAGGGGTATACTAAGTTTGCCATTTCATTTGCAATACCGAGAAAATGGCGACACAGACTTTAAGCATCAAAAATTGAGTGATATGTAGTATTGAGTGAGTGATAGAGAGCGTAATAATGTACCTGCCACGCCCACACTTTATATGCAAATGTGGTGGATATTTAAAATTTGTCTTAAGCCAAATTTAATAATTTTTCTTTTATGAAAATATATAAAAAAAATTGTATAAAACTGAACCATCTCTGCTATATGAAATTTTTTTTAAAAAGACGTAAAAAAATTTACCCTACGCCTAAGCTGAATCTTGTATAACCTCCAGCTTTATACATAACCTGAGGGCGTAGCAAATATATATAACTGTTGGAGTATGAGTTCTATGTTAACTCAGCAATTGAACTTTACCCCAAAAGGGTTAAATATATAAAAAAAAAAAGTAATTAAAATGATTAATTATAAGCTCTGGAATTTATATACATTTTGTACTGATCACACGTGTATCACAAATGGCTAACTGTAAATAGAGATTAAAGCCTTAATTATTTTTAATGGGTGTAGGGTAAGCGTATGTGTTAAAAGAGAATTTTTTAAACTTTTTCTCTTCCTTCGCTATAATAAAATATTTTAATTTATTATTTAATACTAAACACTAAAAACCCTTAAACTTTAATCTTTTGATCCATAACAAAATTGATTTATTGATGTGATCAACTGCTTAACTGCTTATTAAGTTAACTTGTATTCGAATATATGAACAGATCCCATTAAGTCTCTACAGCCTTACATAATATACATCTTTCATGGTAGTTAAATACCACCCATATATTCTGTAAAATAAACAAATTGATTGACAGAGAGTTTGAGATATTTTACAAAAATAAAAACTTTTTCATTCGTAGTTACAAGATAATGACAGTAGATGGTAAATGAAATAGTAGGGTGTTTAAGGAATCTTTTAAACAATTACAATATTTTCCCCGCTTTTTTTAAAATAAAATGCCAAGCTTCAGATCAAATTCTTAACAGACGTTCGGCATCAGTTCTACCTATAAGTTGTCGTTAAAAGCGTTAAAACATTTTCTCAGGAATAAAACTTGAAAGTAAAAGTTTTATTATCGCCTTTGTTTTTAACTGAAAACAAAACAAAACAAGTGTGTGCAATAAAATATAATACATTATACATTATTTCTTTATATATTGTTTGTTATGTGAATTGTAATGGAATTGAGTGCAATAACTTTTCATAAACAATTTAAACCGGTTAGAGAGATAACAGATACAATATAGTCAGGTCAAGGTTTCGTTGTCGCTTCTTGCAATTGCAACTGGTTAAAAAATGAGGATTGCGACATATTAATAATGAATTTATATTAATTGCATTATTAATAATTTATATCAATAATTCATTACATATAATAGAACCATTTCGAGATTGCTATTGATTGAAATAGTGACAATAAAAAAAAAAAAAAAACTAAATTTGATTCAAACCAATTCTTAAACGCCCTTCCTCCCTGTCTATAACATACGCCTTCTCATATAAAATATATTACATATCAAGTCAAGTTGGAATCTGCATCATAAACGGTTTTTGGGGAATTGTGAACGTACACGTTATATGATTCTGCCCACTTGTGACAAATTGGAAACTAAGATAGTTGTAAGTACACATTTGCCTACCAGTCCGGCTATTTAAATGGGAGAATGACAATAGGAAACAATTCGACCCGTTCAACCTCACTGTATGTCCGTCCGTCCATCCGTCCATGTATATCTTAAAATCCACCTACAGGTCACAATATTTGAAAAATGTTAAAGAAATTAAGCTTAAGAATGTCTGTTGTACCAAGAGCTACTTTAAACCTAACCTGAGTCTTCAAATTTTAAGAATATTTTAAAATATTTTATTTAATTTTTTATATATTTAAATTGTTAATTAATTAATTGTTGTTAATTTTAAGGAATTTTGGTAATATAAAAATTTATTTTAATTCCCTTTTATATAAAATATTAAAAGCGTATATTGTATTTATGCAGAAGTTCATTTTTAAGTTCCCGAGAAGGAGGGAAGGACGTAAGTCTTTATATGAGAAAAATTTTAAAATTTTTAATATTTTTTAAATAAAATTTTGTGAAGAATAGTTTATTAGCTGAATAAATATATATATTTGAATCCAATGATCACATTTTTTGAACCCCTTTCCTTATAATACTTTTATACGAAATGCATTTTATTTGACAAGGATTTCTGTTTACTTATCAAACTTAATCAATTGAATCACAAAATTATGCAACCAAGTGGTGTAGAGTGTAATATGGTTGGTTAGAACCCATTATATAATTTGTTCTTGATTTTTATTAGAATCTATAAAGACTAAGTGTAAGTGTTGTAGGGTATTGTTTACTTAGTTTAACATTCTTCCAGGAAGCTTTAAATTACATCAATTTATAATCATTTATGAATACGTTTGATGAAATAAAATATGTAAATAGATATTTGTAATATGTAATATGTATATATGGTATTATTTGTCTTATCATATAATTTATTTGAAATATTCAATATTGTCAAGCTGTGACTTGTTGTCTCTTTTATAGATTTATACCTGCGCTCTGCTTTTCTCCCCACCTACCACGAATCTGTACCTTTTCTTAAATGTTACGTTTACACTCTTTAATATTGTTAGTATTGGAGTATATAAGATCAGGCAATGCGATTTTTGTCGATACTAACGAGCGCTCTACTATTGAATCACCCGTAATATGTACGCCAACAGTTGGCTGTATGCAGGGTATATGGAAGCAGGGTCAATATAAAAGTTATCATGCATTTATGGGTATACCATATGCTCAACCACCAACCGGACCTTTACGTTTTAAGGTAAGTGAATTATTTAAATATATCAACTGCATCGTGTAGTAATAGAATTTTTAATATTTTCAGAGTCCCCAACCATTACCTAAATGGGCGGGTACAATGCAATTTATAGAACCGCAAAGTGATTGTATTCAAAAGAATTATTTAACACCGACTAGGACTATAACCGGCGAAGAAGATTGTTTGTATTTAAATATATACAAACCTGTGGTAAGCAACTGCATTATTTAACAAAAAAAATTCCAGAAATTCAATTTTTTAAATTTACTTTAGAACTCTTCATCGTATGCAGCAAAATGTCCTGTTATAGTTTATATATATGGTGGTGGTTGGTTTACTGGTTCTTCCAACCCTTTAATCGTAGGTCCTGATTACTTTATGAATACGGGAGAAGTGATATTTATTACATTCAATTATCGGTTGGGGGCCTTAGGTAAGTAGAACAAGTCAAATAAACTCTATTTGCCCAAATCTTGAACCTGAGTACGAAATCTACCAACATATCCGCTAATTTTTCGAGATAACCATTATTGCAACCAGGAAAGTGATTACATACAAATACGGACAGACAGACGGACGACATGGTTAGATTGACTAGTGATTTATACATATAATGCTGGGTGTGAAAATCAAAAATTTATATGTTTACTGGAAATATTTCAAAAAAAAATTCTTTTTCTTGTAGGTTTTCTATCCACTCACGATAAGCATATGCCCGGTAATTTTGGTTTAAAAGATCAACGTATGGCTTTGGAATGGATTCAAAAAAATATTGAATATTTTGATGGTGATCCGGGTAGCGTTACTTTAATTGGACAAAGCGTTGGAGGAATATCTGCTCATATGCATATGCTAAGCAAACAGTCGCAGGGCTTATTCCATGCTATTATAGCCTTAAGTGGTACGGCCAATGTGCCATTTGCCATTAATGACCAGCCCTTGAAACAGGCGAGGGACATAGCTCGTCTATGTAATATAAGTAATGCTGCAAGTATGACAACAGAACAATTGACCAAAGAGTTACGTCATGTGAATGTTCGAGATTTGGTAAATGCTGGAGATGGTTTAAAATTTTGGGATGCCGACAATTTAGTTAATTTTAGACCAATTGTAGAGAAAGATGTTAAAGATTCAGAAGCTTTCTTTACCGAACACCCCAATGATATTTTACTTAAGGGTTCTTATCAGGCGGTACCTTTCATGTTAGGTAGTGTACCCAATGAAGGTGCTGTTCGGGTGGTGGCCATTTTAGAGTCAGAACAATTGGTAAAATCCTTCAATGAGAATTTTACTGAAATATTAGAAAAAATATTAGAGTTTCCACCACAATTTACCGAAGAGCAGATGCAGGAAAAATTGTATTCAATAATTGGTGAATATTTTCACAATATGACCGAACTTAATAGGACCACAGCTAAAGGCTTTATGGATGTAAGTTCAGTGTTGTATCTCATAAATATTTTATCGAAATTTTGATTTATATTATATTTCAGTTGATCACCGATCGCGGTTTTCATCATCCATTCTATCATGCGGTTAAGAATTATGTTAATACTAAAGCATCTTCAGGGAATCCCTTATATTTATATAGATTTAATTATAAAGGACCTTACACCTATGCTAACGTGTACAAAGGTGGTCCTTCGCTAACTCACTATTACGGAGTTGTTCACTGTGATGATTTAATTTATTTGTTACACTCGCCTTTGTTATTTCCCAATTTTGAAAAGAACTCCATAGATGAGGAAATTGTTCAAATCTATGTAGGAAATTTTATACATTTTGCTAAAAAGAAGTAAGTAATGAAACGCTCTAAATATATTTACCGAAAATTGAATAAAAATTCTTTTTAAAGGAAACCGTTATTCGATTGGGCTGAGGGCATCTGTGATGAGCATATATTCCACGATGACTCGGAGACGTTTTGCTTCTATCAACATTTGCAGAATTCTTTTATAAATGAAAAGTTATGGTTCAAAGTTGAACCGGATAATCGGTTCAATGTGTCGAGAATGAAATTTTGGGATAATATTTTGGAAATATAGAAAAAAAAATAAACTCAAAATGAAGACTGAAAATGGTTAAAAATTTTTATTTTTGCATGATTTTCAAAATGACGATCACAAGAATGAATGTGAATTTACTTGGCTCATAACTTGGGAACTACTGCTTCGATTTTGGTCATATATTTTGCACAAATTTGGAAATTTCTTTAACTTTTTGGGGATATCTGAATTATGAGCGTGGCAGCGCCCATTTGCCTAAAAAATTATTTTTAGTCAATACTTCTTGTTTATTAACTAAATAGGCCACGCCCTAAATATATACTTTATTGGAAAGCTGAATTAATTTACAAGCTTCCATAAAAAATTTGAACAAAATCCGTCCAGTCGTTTCCAAGTTATAAGGGTTTAAAAATATGTTGAATCCATATTTACTTACTAAGCATTTCTGAGCGCCTCATTTCACATTTTTTGATATTTTTGTGATTTTTAAAGTGAGGACTCGCACACACACACACACACACAAACAAACAAGAATGAATGTGAACTTGCTTGGCTTATAACTCGACAACTACAGCTTCGATTTTGGTCAAATTTTTTGCAAACATTTGGAAATTTCTTTAGCTTTTTGGGGATATCTAATTTATGGGCGTGGCACCGCCCATTTGCTTAAAAAATTACTTTTTAAAAATATATCTTGTTTATTAACTAAATAGGAGGTGCCACGCCCCAAAAGTATACTTCGTTGGAGAGCTGAATTAATTTACAAGCTTGAACAAAAAGTTTGAACAAAATCCGTCCAGCCGTTTCCAAGTTATAAGGGTTTAAAAAATATGTTGAATCCATATTTACTTACTAAGCATTTCTGAGCGCCTGGTGTTTTTCACATTTTTTGATATTTTTGTGATTTTTAAAATGACGACCACGCACACACACACACACACAAACAAACAAGAATGAATGTGAATTTGCTTGGCTTATAACTCGACAACTACAGCTTCGATTTTGGTCAAATTTTTTGCAAACATTTGCAAATTTCTTTAGCTTTTTGGGGATATCTAATTTATGGGCGTGGCACCGCCCATTTGCTTAAAAAATTACTTTTTTTAAATATATCTTGTTTATTAACTAAATGGGAGGTGCCACGCCCCAAAAATATACTTCGTTGGAGAGCTGAATTAATTTACAAGCTTGAACAAAAAGTTTGAACAAAATCCGTCCAGCCGTTTCCAAGTTATAAGGGTTTAAAAAATATGTTGAATCCATATTTACTTACTAAGCATTTCTGAGCGCCTGGTGTTTTTCACATTTTTTGATATTTTTGTGATTTTTAAAATGACGACCACGCACACACACACACACACAAACAAACAAGAATGAATGTGAATTTGCTTGGCTTATAACTCGACAACTACAGCTTCGATTTTGGTCAAATTTTTTGCAAACATTTGCAAATTTCTTTAGCTTTTTGGGGATATCTAATTTATGGGCGTGGCACCGCCCATTTGCTTAAAAAATTACTTTTTTTAAATATATCTTGTTTATTAACTAAATGGGAGGTGCCACGCCCCAAAAATATACTTCGTTGGAGAGCTGAATTAATTTACAAGCTTGAACAAAAAGTTTGAACAAAATCCGTCCAGCCGTTTCCAAGTTATAAGGGTTTAAAAAATATGTTGAATCCATATTTACTTACTAAGCATTTCTGAGCGCCTGGTGTTTTTCACATTTTTTGATATTTTTGTGATTTTTAAAATGACGACCACGCACACACACACACACACAAACAAACAAGAATGAATGTGAATTTGCTTGGCTTATAACTCGACAACTACAGCTTCGATTTTGGTCAAATTTTTTGCAAACATTTGCAAATTTCTTTAGCTTTTTGGGGATATCTAATTTATGGGCGTGGCACCGCCCATTTGCTTAAAAAATTACTTTTTTAAAATATATCTTGTTTATTAACTAAATGGGAGGTGCCACGCCCCAAAAATATACTTCGTTGGAGAGCTGAATTAATTTACAAGCTTGAACAAAAAGTTTGAACAAAATCCGTCCAGCCGTTTCCAAGTTATAAGGGTTTAAAAAATATGTTGAATCCATATTTACTTACTAAGCATTTCTGAGCGCCTGGTGTTTTTCACATTTTTTGATATTTTTGTGATTTTTAAAATGACGACCACGCATACACACACACACACACAAACAAACAAGAATGAATGTGAAGTTGCTTGGCTTATAACTCGAAAACTACTGCTTCGATTTTGGTCAAATTTTTTGCAAACATTTGGAAATTTCTTTAGCTTTTTGGGGATATCTAATTTATGGGCGTGGCACCGCCCATTTGCTTAAAAAAATGACTTTATTGCATCTGACGTATCTGTTGATATTGAAATAATTTCACAATTTCTACTTTTACTTTTTAATATATTTTATTTTATTGATAACTTGTTGATAAAATCAATATAACTGAATACGTTTTCACTATATTTTCATTCAATATTCATTTCATCTACTCGTGAGCGAACACGATTTTTACGATTTTTATTCTTCTTCGGTCGTGGTGGTAAGAAATTCTCCAAAAATTCAATAGTACTCCGTACAGTATCCACGCTCACATTGCCTATATGATCACGATCAAAATAAATAATCGGCTCAGGAGCATTTTGCAACTTGGAGCAATCACATTTGTTTGGTAACTGGGCTCGTATTACTTCCGCTGTAGATGCTGTGGTAGCTGTGACAGATTATTTTATGATAAATTAATTTTTTTTATTATTAATTCCTTGAATAGCACTCACTGGTAAACTGAGGCGTATGAGTGCTAAATAGTGTTTACATAAAATTAGTTTTAATTGTGGGAAGTAGCGTACACATATGTTATAAAATAAAAGAAAAATTAAAACAAAACAAGTGAAAACGTTATAGGCGTTCACTGCTCGACTACACCATTTAGTTCCACAAAGATTCGAAAAATATCAATATATGGAAAAGGGTTCTAGAAATGGTCTGATCGGGTCCAAATTTAACACAGGCAATTATTAAGCCAATTAACCATTCAACATCAAATTTTGTCAAAAAATAAAAAGAATTTCGAATTTTCTCGAAGGGGATTCTATAAATAGTCCAATTAGGTTTATTTTCAATAGAGTTCCTGTTTGGGCCACATTTTTTACCAAATTTTATCGAGATATCTCCAAAAATGTGACCTGTTGCTTGCGGACAAATTCATATGGACAGATGGATGTGGTTAAATCGATTCAGATTTTGATTCATACAATACTTGCCCTTATAGCAAACTCTATGACAATATTAAAAAACTGTTAAGTTTCAGGTTGAATAGAAAAGTACATGAAAAGATAGACGTTCAGACGCTTTTATATATAAATTGCCTGATTAAACACTTCTCAATTCATTTCATTCATATTCTTATTATACGGAGAAATTGTAAAAATTTGCACAAATGGATTTTTTTCCAATACAAACGAAAATCTTTACTTAAACATTAACTTACATAGATTTGGACGGAAACATTCCTTAATTTGTATCCATTTTTGACAAAATTGTTTAACATATGAGTCATTTTGACTAAATAGTGTTCTAGCTGCTGTATCGACGCGACTTTGCATGAAGGGTGGTATAAAAGGCCATTTACCTCTGGCAGCATAAAAGCAAACAATGTCTGATGAACAAGCGCAGGGTTCAGCGGAAGCAAAGTGAAATAAATGCGCAGCGATGAATGTGACGATGATGATTGTGATGATAATGGTGTTGTTGGTGGTAATGATGACATTTGAAATTGAAATGATTGCAATCAATGAAACGATAAATTATTCCTTCTTGTATGATTAACGCTATGAACTTACAGGGAATTTTGAAAATGTTAAAAAAACTGCGATTTGTTAGGTGTAATGTTTTGGATGCATGTATCCCAGCACCACCCATACTGTGTTGTAAAAGTGGCTTCTCTATCAATCTGCCAAATTGATCCTTTGTTCTAGTGGCTACTACCACCCCACCAAACGGTATATCTTCAATGCGTACACTCTGCATATACGCCTCCGTATATAATAATTCATCGATTAATAATAATATATAGATTGGTGTGATTAAAAGGAACATTTTACTTTTTAATTTTCTGAAAATATTGCCGGCAAGCAACTTCATGTTGTTCGTTTATGTTAGAAAATGAAAATGTCACTGAACACAATATTTCACGTAGCATAGGTGGCATTCTAAAGGTATTTAAATGTTGTACATACACACACGTACATATATGTTTATTAATGCAGATATTGCATGACTCATTACTTTGCTTACTATGTTGGAATGCTTGTATCCATGTATGCTGGTGGACATTTATGTTTATATGTATGTATGTAAGTATGTACATATTACATGTGCATTAATGTTATTAACTACAGGTGGAGTGCATGTGTTGCATAAATTTATAAAGGTGAAGAAATAGTGGCGTTGGTAACACATTTAAGTTGCCATAGAACTTCTAATACTTACAATTAATATTTTCCACCTCCTTTGCGTACCTTTCACAATTATATACAAATAATGGGCGTGGCAGATATCTAATGATACCATCTAATAGTTTATATAATATTTACAACAACAACCTTCCCGTCCTATTATGCACAAAGGAGATTTTTGCAAATAGTTTGCCAACTCCGCTCATTTTAAATGTTATATTTGTTCGCTACCACCCACTTTGGACTATTTTTGTAGTGAAAAGGCTTCTATTGTATATAATTTAAAAATGTTGTTTTATTATTATTGATTTTTAAATTTTTTCCTCACCTCCCCATATATCGTTTGTATACGTAAATGCGTTATTGAAGCACCTTAATATTGACATTTTATCTACTATTATACTATCTATATAAATACATGTGTAGGCAGGTAAAATTGATATAGTGAATAAAATTATGATTTAAATTTATACGTAAATAGGTATGAGTGTGTATGTGCGGACAAAGTGTATGTTTTTTTTTTTATTAAAAAGGAGAAAACGACCATTACACGGATATGCAGTTAGTATCACAGCACAATAATTCATCATTGCCTTCATAATGTAATTGTTTTTCTTGTTGTAATTGCTTCTTCTTATTTATGGCATTTTTCGGTGCTATAACTAAACTACGACGCTGCATAGCAGATGCTCGCAATTTTTTCAAACGTCGTTTTTTGCGACGTCTATACAAACAAAGGCAACAAACTGTAATAAATCAAGAAAGCGCTTAAAAATGCTCTTGTATGTGTGCATAAGTACTTACAAAGTAATATTATTAATATGCCGCCACCACACCCAGCCACAAATAACCATAAGCTACGATTTTCCTCTAATATAAGAGAATTTTTGCAGTCATGAAATTCCGGCGTATTTATGGTGTAGTTGTACGGTAGGGGACACTTTTGTTGATCTAATATTTCTAAATAAATTAAGGAATTTGAATTAATGAATGAAAAGGGTGTGATTTGAATTTGTTCTTACCTAAACATACCGGCACAAATTTAGTTTTAACAGTCATAAATCGCAAATGATGATTCACCTGTTGACATTGGCATTGACTTAATTGTGTTCGGGTAAGATCAATACTTTTCAAATTGCACATATTAGCGAAACGCTCTATACTAAGTTCCCTCAAAGGATTTAGGGATGCATTAATGTGCCACAATTCTTGAAAACAAGAGACAAACATTTCATTGTATTCGCAGAGCTTTATATAAGAAGCTTACTTACTGGGCAATATGCTTAAATCGGGCAAATCTTGTAAACCACAATCGGCCACATTAAGATATTCTAAAGGAGCTTGTATGGGCGTTTCCAAGGCCTGCAATTTACACATTTTAAAGTAAAGTAAAGTAAATCATTTATTGTTGTTATTAATCAAAGTTATGTTTACCTCTAAATCTCTGGACAGATGCATCAAATCATTACTATCCACATACAAGTTACGCATGGAGGGTAATTGCAATAATTCCAGTGGTATGGTCATTAAGGCATTATTTGATAAATCAATTTCCTGTTATATGAAAAAGAGATTAACAAACTGATATTAAAAAGAAGAGAAGTGTACAGTTGACAGTTACCTGTAGTGCTGTTAGATGTGCAAAGGTTCCCACTTCTACCGATTGTATCATATTTTCGTATAATAAAAGAAATTTTATATGATGATAGGATTGAAATGAGCTGCGCTTTAATTTTTTAATACGATTAAATGATAAATCTAGAATCTACATCAAGAGAAACATACTGCAATTAATAATAATTGGGGGTGTGAGTTGCAAATGGCATATAATACATTCTTAAGCGTATGTGTCTCTTAACTACATGTAGTGCGGAGAGTTTGCTTTATATATATTCTTCATTAGCATAATTCTAAGGTGTCCAGCAGTGTGTCCGTCTCAATTTTGAGAGATTAAGGTGCTTCCAGACTTAGATTGATTCATAAATTGAGCAAAAAATGTAGTTCACCAACTCAAGATATGCAAAATAGGGCAAAAAATCATAGAACCTGGCATATAAGTTAACACGTAACAGATACACTATTATAGAGCGCACAGGCTATGCCTATATAAAAAATGATAGATGTGAAAAGTATTTAACATTTGGCCCTAAGCATTTCAATTTTAATAGAACCTACTCTAATATTAAAACTTCTCTTATAAGTTAAAAGTACAAATAAATCAAATGTAAATAATTACTTTACGTACTTTTCTTTACTTTAAGTCAATCATAATAGCAAGCGTGTTTGCAAAATCACATCCCCCCTCAAAAAAAAAGAAAATAATTTTTTTTTTTTAATAAATTATATAAAAAAAGGTTGTCACCTCAACTGATGTTTTGAGGTATTGCGGCACTTCTTTTAAATTCATATCATAACAGCGTATTTTCAATAATTTCTCAATACGAGAATATTTGCATTTGCGCTCTTCTTGACTCACATAACCGTATGCTAATATGTTTCTGAGTGTAATGAGCATAATCATTAGTTGCCCGATCCAGCCATTTAAATCCATACTGAAAGGGAAGAATAAGAAAAATAAAAAGAAGAGATTTTTTTTTTTAAATTAATGATAGTGTTATAAAAAAAATCATTTTATTTGTTTTTATCAGCTAAGAAATATGAAACACTATTCGTGAAATGATATCGTTCTGCTACGATACATAAACAATACGAGTATGCTGTAAGTGTAAGTAGATTAGTAGTGAGAGGGGCGTCTCGCTATAAAAACATATATATTTAATCATCAGCAGCCGCCAGAGAGTGTGCTATGTGGTTCAGCTCTTTAGAGAGAATCTGCGAATTGTAATTTCTGTGTGAATTTGAATATTAGGAAAAATGATATATATTCGCTACCAAATAACGAAGCATTTTAGTTTTAGGATATTTCAGAACAGCTATTTATTGAGATATATTACTGCGCACACTTTTATATTATAAGTTACAAATACATGTGTTTATACATATGCCTTGATCAGTGAAGCTTGTCTTTATTTTTGTTCTTGTTTTGCTTTTGTTATAAATCTAATTCACCTTTTGTGTGGAAAAAATTAGAGCACACGTTCAAGATCAATTTGATTTTGTATTTTTATACCCACCATGCATCATATGCGTATGGGGGTATACATCATTTTGTTAAAATGTTTGTAATGCTTAAAAATATTTATATATGTATTATGAATCCAGCATGGAATACTGGAATCAATCTGACCATATCAGCGTGCATGTATTTTGTGGTAATTACTTGAGCTATCAATTCCAAATTTGTCACAAACGTTGATAATTTGATTCTTCACTGGTTGGTATTGAATGGAGCAAAATCTCTCAATACAATTAAAAAAACTGATAAAAGAGAAATTTTTCAAATAAATTTTTCGCACTAATAAAGTTCAAAATTTCTTTTAAAATATATATTCTCCTCGGAAGCTTTGGATTGCATTGATGTTAGGTATACAAAATTTGACCTCAACCGCATATAGTTTTTTTTTTTTTACTTGTTTGTAGTTAATTTTTAAAGGTGCGTTTATTTTTATTAGATTATTTATATAAACCTTCATGGGGGGAGCAGCAGTACAATCAAATTTAATGGCAAATAGTGTGCCTGATTTATATAAATACGAGGTGTGTTCAAAAAATAACGAGAATTTTTGTTTTATGAAAAAATATTTATTTATTCATCAATATCTATTTTGTCCCCTTCAAAGTAATCCCCCTCGGATATAATACACTTGTGCCAACGCTTTTTCCAATCCTCGAAACACTTTTGAAACTCGATCTTTGTAATAGCTTTTAGCTCTTTCAGCGATTCGCTTTTAATGTCATCTATGCTTGTAAAACGACGGCCTTTTAATGTTCTCTTTATTTTTGGAAATAGAAAAAAGTCACACGGAGCCATATCTGGCGAATATGGAGTTTTGTTTTTGGCCAAAAATTCACGAACAAGCAATGAAGTGTGAGCAGGTGCATTATCGTGGTGCAAAAGCCATGAATTGTTTGCCACAAACAAATGAATTGTTTCTTTCGGATTGCTTCACGCAAACGGCGTTGAACTTGTAGGTAGTACTCCTTATTGATTGTTTGACCTTGTGGCAAGAATTCATGATGCACTATGCCATTAAAATTGAAGAACACAGTGAGCATAACCTTCACATTTGACCGCACTTGTCGAGCCTTTTTTGGTCTTGGCGATCCAGAATGCCTCCACTGGGACGATTGAGCCTTAGTTTCGACATCATATCCGTAAACCCATGTTTTCGTCAGTAGTTCTGCATCGTTATTAACTTCATTTACCGACTCCTGAGCAACTTCCATTCGCCGCTGTTTTTGTTCGAAATTCAACAATTTTGGAACGAATTTTGCTGCCACACGTTTCATACTCAAAGCATCCGAAAAAATTTGATGGCATGAGCCAACTGATATGCCAACATCATCAGCGACTTCTCTGATTGTGATTCGGCGATCGTTCATAACCATTTCTTTCACTTTTTTCACGTTTTCATCAGTTGTTGATGTGCTTGGGCGTCCGGGTCGTTCGTCATCTTCAACGTTTTCGCGGCCATCTTGGAAACGCTTATACCACTCGTAAATCCTTGCTTTACTCATAGCAGACTCACCATATGCCTTTGTTAACATTTTACAAACTTCACTACACTTTATTTCATTTTTTACGCAAAATTTAATGCAGGTTCTTTGATCCATTTTTTTTCACTAACGAAAATCGCCGAGCTCGAAAAACACGTCTCACGTTAGCGGCTGCCACTTAAAAAGTAAACAATGAATATTGCTGAAAATTTTATCGTACTTCAGGGGCATGTGTACCAACATAATAAAAAAAACTCTCTCTCCAAACCCGCGAAATTTAAAAATTCTCGTTACTTTTTGAACACACCTCGTATAAATTGTAAAACCTTGTATTCGTAAGATGAAAATAGAGAGTATTATAAATATGTAACGACCCCTATAGAACGAAAAAAAAAACAAATGAAAATGTTATACAATTAAAACTGACTACTTACAAATTATGTTACAATTAGTTTAGTTGTCTCTCGGTAAACCAGAGGCCCTTCGTGAAATTTCGTCAAAATTTTAGCCCAATCAATCATAAAACTAAATTTTGTCAATATATATTAAAAATTGCAATTTTTGTCATTTAAAAATGTCCATTTTAATGGGTTCTAAAAGTGGCTTCATCTGGTCAATTTTCAATAGGGTTTCTTTTTGGATCAATATACATCCTATGATAAAATTTCATCGAAATATCTCAAAGAATGCGACCTGTAACAAATTTATATGAACAGACAGACAGACGGATAGACAAATCTATACAGATGTTGATCTTACCGATATAATCAAAGATGGGTGTGGCACTTGCCGTTCAGAATACCGCATACTTCTTTACGCTACTGTGGGGTAGACTGTACAAATATATATAAATAGAGAGCACTACATATACAATTGAAAATTACTATACGTTAAACCTCTAATTAGCGAATAAAGAATTATTAAATTTTTCAATCAAATCCCAATGTTGACATTAGTTGCGTGTACAGATATTTCGTTTCTTTTGATATTGTTGCTGCTGTTATTAAACAAATTTGCTATATTTTGTAAAGGGAATGAAATGCCTGACTTATCAAAAGTTATATATTTTTGTGTTCGGATAATAAAATACAATAGCAGAGCATATACATGTTGGGCCCTTTAATCAAATCGAAAACAAACAAATGAAAAAAGTTCAACTTGGTTGAGGGCGAATTTTAAATACCTTCTACTAATGCACCTAATATTTTTTCACATATTTTTAAAAGCTTGAAGTTTGACGATGGTATTTAAAATATTTGTCCCGGAGTTACAGTCTCTTTGACCAATAAATCCCTAATGTCGTATTTATCATACATACTTTGTTGAGTCTCCTAAACTTTTCATGAGTGTTGCAAACGTCTTAGCAGTGGTGGTTATATGATATAATTATATAGCTTTTAATGGCACGTTTTTATTTGTTTATTTCAAACGTGTTGTTGTATTTATCAAAATAACTTGAAAACTTATACTCTCTTTATAAGTGTATGTGGGCGATATTTTCTTGCTAATCACAAGAACAATAAAAATGATAATAAAACGCAAGTTTTTTTTATTAAGAAATTCTACTAACACTACTTGTTATGCGTTATTATTCCACAAAAGCCAAGTGTTGTTTTGAAATACCTGCTCATATAAAAGTAAGTGAAAATGTTCCTAAATGTGCTAAGTGGCTAAAAATTTTGTTACGGGAATGGCTGCTTAAGAATTTTACATGTAAATGAGATCTCAACAATGTCCGATACGATCTAAATGCGATCCTATGCAATGCGTCTATTCTGGGTGTCTGGTATAATACTAAAATTTTTATATTTACATGATTTTCAAAATGACGACCACAACAATGAATGTGAACTTGTTTGGCTTATAACTAGAAAACTACTGCTCTGATTTTGGTCAAATTGTTTGCAAACATTCGGAAATTTCTTTAGCTTTTAGGGGTTATGTAATTTATGGGCGTGGCACTGGATACTTGATTAAAAAATTACATTTTTTTCAATACTTTTTGTTTATTAACTAAATGGGAGGTGCCACGCCTTCATTTGAAAGCTGACGTAATTTACTATCTTCCACAAAAAATTTGAACAAAATCCGTGCAGCCGTTCAAAAGTTATACGACTTTAAAGAATTCCTAAAATCAAAATTTGCTTGCTGGCGCATGCTGGGCGCCTGGTATTTTGCTAATATTTTTGTAGCAGACATGACTTTCAAAATTTCGAGCACACGAATGAAGGTGAACTTCTTTGGCTTATAACTTGGGAACTACTACACCGATTTTGTTCAAATTTATGGCAAACAGCTTTTCGGGGATATCTAATTAATGGGCGTGACACTGCCCATTTGTTTAAAAAGTAGCTTTTTTTTTTAAATATTTCTTGTTTATTAACTAAAAAGATGATGACCTTGACCTTGATCTTCCCTCTTCTAACCCTACAACTTTTTGCCCATGAAGTTTTTCCAAAAAATACTGTAGTTAAAATTAAGAATACTTTTAACTTTTTTCTCCGAAAAGAAAATAATCAATTAAACGGAAACTATAAACAAAAAATTATTCGATCATATTTAACGGTTAACTTTGTATTGGAACGTATGCATGTGTTTGTTTATGTTTACGTTGATATGTTAAAGAAATCATATAATAACAATAAAGCCTAGAAAATAAAAATAACAACAACAATAATAAAAGTTTTCGTAATAAACGAACATGTGTGCAAGCAGCTGTTTGTATGATTTATTAATATAAACACAAATTCATTTAACGGAGAACATTTTTCCCACATTTTCCAAAACAAGGCGTATGAGTGATGTGTGTTGTTTTAATAGAAATAAAATTAAAAGCATTTTTATACCCAGCAGCACTGGTGGCAAAGGGTATATTAAGTTTGTTCCATGGTTAAGTAAGTGAGAGTGTGTACAAAAAAAAAAAAAAAAAAATTTTATACCGCAATTAAGCTTGAAATATTAGGCACACTCGTATCTTTATAATCACAATAGACGGACTGACGGACATGTCAATGAAAGAAAGATGATCAAGAATATTGGTACGTCAGAGGAGAGAATTGAAAATTCTTTTTAAAAAGAGTTGGTTTACAACCCCTTCCCTATAATGCTATAATATTTTATATTGCCCCGCTACCACCAAACCTACGGCCCTGTTCCCTTAGCATAAACTACATTATAAAGCATAGTATACAAAATTCCATGACTTATACCATAAATACATAAATATCCATTTGTGTATTTTTAATACACTCAAAAATAATTTCCTGCATACTTTGAAAGCGTAAAAATGTCAACGGCACACATGATGAGTGCGTTTTAAAAATAAATCACAAAAAGTTTTCACATTTTTCCTCGCTTTTTCATTTAAATTTGACACATATATGTATGTACATAAGCTGTTTCTTTTTCGACCTATATACGTTTTTATGGTTACATTTGTTGAAAAGAATTTCTCTGATAAATAGAGTTTTCTTGACAGTTTGTGTAGTCATGCATAAAATTGTAAAATATTTGTTCTTCTATATAAATACGGTATGTACGAGGCATTATAAAAGATTGTTTAATAAATGTTATCAATTTCAATTGAAGAATAACTAGTCACTACACATTACTACACATGTAATGAATGAATGAGTTCTTATCGTCATATGAAGTGACTCAATGTCGATGTTTCAGAAAATAAAAAATAAACAATTAAGAAAACTAAAACAAAAGAAATGGGTGTGCCAAATTTGCTACTAATCAAATATATATTTTGACTCGTAGCCCTATTTTCCAACTAACAAGTTTATAGACTGAAAATACTGCTTCAGTGATTTTGAAATGATTATACTCTGCATCACTTGTGGCAAAAGGTATGTTAGGTTTGTGGGGAAAACGAAAAATGCCACATCCACCTTCAATTATACCTTCAGTTTGTTCGTCTGTCTGTCCATGTAAATATGTACGCAAACTATTGGTTGCATTTTTTCATGAAATTGGGCGTGTCAGTCAACAGACAGATATGGTCTTTGTGCTATTTCTGGCACTTCTTACTAAACTGACGACCTTTTTGGAGGGTGTATATATAGAATTTATAAATCTTGAATCGATTTGAAACCATAAATAGCAACAAACTTGAGTATGAGTATATAAATATCTGTTCAATATATCATTCGTTATATACGCTATGTACTGTATAAATGAGATAAAGGCCAACCAGACTCCCCAAGTAAATGAGAAAGTACTTTATTTCAATTAAAAGCAATTAACAGCAAAAAAGTGTCTTTTTATTTTCTTAGGCATAGCGGCAATAATGATTCTCGGCCGCAATGCGGTGACATATTCAGCAGTGGACATTGTAAACTAATTCCTATTATATGGTATGTTCATATAAGAACATATGTTCCACATATGATGTGGAAAGAAGTACAAGTTTTATTTCTTTTTGGTTATATATCTACAGTTTTTATTCTATTTGAAATATCCAGAAGAATGCATCAGAGACCCTAACATTTTGTACAATTTTAGTTTTTGCACGCTGAACATTATTTAAAATGGGCAAAATCGGTCAAGAGCCACACCCACAAACGACAAAAATCTATATATCTGCTACGAAAATTGAGCTATGAAGATGAAATTTTGTACGCTTATCTATATTCATCTCTACCGATGGTTGTGCGTAAAACTTTACGCCGATTTGTAAAGACATTTAGGGGGTATTTAAGATTTGGTTTAAGCCGAATTTAGTTTTCTGACTTGTTTTCACTTGTTTTACAACCCGTGTGACTTTTGTACGTTCTGTGTGCGTGGACATCAATTTAAATCAATTTAGAGTTCATTGTCTGTATATATATATATATATATATATATTTTAAATATAATTTCGTTAATTTTTTTTTATCCAAATCATACTTCACAGAGTGTTGATGGAGTCATGCGTACCACGTTGAAAAAACTGATTGATCTTAATTTTTATTTTTTATAAGAGAAATTGAAAAATTTCAACATTTAGAAGAATTTATATTGAAATAAATTATTCTTTCACATACAAAGCATAAGCCATGTTTGTGTATTTATCTATATAAACGAATAAGAATTTCTCAGAGTGTGGAGAAGGGAAAAGGATATGTGCCATGCTCTCCCCCCTTTGGGTTATACCGTAAATATTCCATATATTTCTTACTCATAATGTCCAAGACATTCTCTTGGCATAATTTGAGGATTCTTAAGCAACTAGAAATAATTTCTTTTTATTAGAGAGCATTGTGGAATACCTTGCCTTATAAAAGATCATTTCATCTCAAAAAATTATATTCATTTTTTAAAGAACGAGATCCTTCTTTAACTCAAATTCAATTTTGTGTCTCATTATTTACTTCTCCTTCTTGAAACTTACCTTTATTTAGGGCTTTAAAACGATCAAGGAATATGGAAAGAATTCCTTAGCTAGCCTTTCTTCTTCTTTATCGTATATTGACACGTCCTTTATCTAATAAGTTTATTAGTTAGTCCAAAATAATCTTTAAAATAACTAATACGTCGCTACAAAATTTCATTACGATTGATTAAAAAGTGTAGAAAAAGTTCAGGAAAAACCTTTTACACTCAAAACTTTTTAATGTGATCTTTTATATAAGTGGAAGATATACAAATATACGTGCTTTTAAACATTTTCCAAATTAAATTTTTGTTGCTGTTTTTATCAATGAACATTGAACACTTTATCATTAATCAACATTTCAGATTGATTTCGTGTGCATGTCAGCACTTTACGCTTTACAATAAAATTTTTTAGTCCATGTCAACAACGAAATTCTATTCTTCAGAGCTCCCCGACAAATATTATACTGCAGCATAAACGCATCAAAACTAACCGAAAGACTAATCAACACACACAAAAAGAATTTTAATAAGAACAAGATATAAAAGTTCGGTTAAGACCGAAGCTTAAATACCCTCCGCCTTTTGTAATCTTTTAAAAAATAAGCTCCTATTGCCATATTTATGTAATGACGCAAACAGCGTTTTTTTAATTATAGGCGTTTGTGTTAATCAATCACGCTCATTTTTGGCACAGTATTGGATAACGGTACCACTTATATTTATACCAAATTTCAACTTAATAGGCATAGTATTGTGTATTGTGTTAATTTTTTAAAGATACAATTTTTTCGAGGTATGTTGCCCAATTTCAATACGGAACAGCAAAATTAAACTAAGAATTAGTGTGACGAGTTTCAATTTGATATCTCAAAAATTACGACAGTAAGAGTGTTAACAACAGACCGACTCACGGACGGACATGTCTCAAAAGATTTCTCTTTTCATGCTGATTAAGAATATATATGGTTTGTGCGGTCTTCGAGGCTTCCTTCGATGTGTTGTAAACGGATGATTAAAATGAATATACCCTCTTACCTAAGGTGGAGGGTATAAAAATGAAAAATTGTAACGATCATATATTAAACAGAATAGAACAGCGCTGCGCTCTCTTTCTCTCTCCTATTTAGTCAATTAAAGTGAACAAAGTGAAATTATCAAAAACTAAAAAACAGAGAGAGCCAGAGAGAGAGAGAGAGAAGCTACAAGTCACACAAGTAAACATAAAGGTAAACAACGGTAAACAGTGATGGAAATTTTACTGCATTGAGATTTTGTTTTTACAAAGAGAAGTTTGTGTACGAAGGCACAAAACTGAATGGTGACATCTTATCTTGTTGTTTTTTTAAGAGAGCGCCATGAAGTAATGACATATACATCCAGATGTAAAATATGTTCAAATGGTTGATCGTGCTCATTATGTTTTCATTGCATTTAATACAACTTAAATGCCTGAATAATTGATTTACATAATAATGAATACATATGCATGTAATGCTTTGACAAAACTCTGAGAAATAAAGCCGAATACATGAGTTAGACAAAACGACATTTTCTTTATGAAATCGATTTATATATAACTGTTAATAATTATTTTTAATTGCTGCACACATTATTATAAACTCCTGCACACGACAGCAATGTATAAATACGTTAATGGAGTAAATTTGATTGCACGTCATAATGTTAGGATTAGAAAAGATCAACTCATGAGACATGTTAATAATTAAAGTTTAACAAATGTCAGTTTTTTTTTACAAACAAACATTTGTAACGCGTTTATAGTGAATGTATTCGTGGTTCGGGCACTTGCATTTCACATTAAAACAAAAATGATTTTTTAAAGTATTTTTCCCTCTATTCTTCAAAAACTTGAAAAGATTTACAATAATCAATGCTAAATACGAACGTCCCCTCCTAACTGCAAATGTGTTAAACACAAAATTTACTTTTTAATAATTTTTTGTTTTTGTTAAAGAACAAAAACTGCATATTTCACATAAAAATTGTACTTAGATCACGCTCACAATTTATAACCATCATTTACAGTTTTAAATTTTATCTTTAACGTATAGTGCTAAGGTATAACTAAGTAACTAAAAATTTTTGTGAGCAAAAGATAATTTTTTGTACTATTTTTGATTTAATTGAAAGATGTACGACAGAGAGAGAGAGAGAGAGGTGAAGAATTTTATTTTGTTGACTTATGACAGTAGACTGTAAACCGATGAAATTCTTGAAAATTATTTTAAATAAGGAAGCGGACGAAACAAGTTTTTACATTCTTTGTTTCACTTTATACCCTGAGAGGTGTAATTGCTTAGTTAATGCTTATGCAACTACCGCATGAAGCTTTAAGGAGCCTACAAAGTAAATATATTCTTGATCTGCAGCAAAATCTGTTTTGATTTAACTATGTCTGTCTGTCAGTTGTTGGTGATAAAAATTAAGACATGGAGTTAAATTTTTTTACAAAAATTAAATTGGGCTCAATGGGTTAAGAGAAACGCCCACAATCGACAAAAATCGTTTAGCTACAAAAATGCTTATAAATGCATATTTATGATTAGCTTATTCATCAATTCTTCTCTTTTGTTAATTTCAGTAGTTTTGATGTTGGGTGTCTAAAGTTCTTCTCAAGCCATAAACTGACTTTTGACCAAGTTCATTTCATTTCGTTTACCTGTTGAACTATTTATAAAATTTTTCTTAAATAAATATATATTTGTATGTACTCATGTATGTATATAATTTTTGTCTTACATGGTTTTAAGTGAAATGGTCACAGCCTATTTTATCAGGGGTGGCCAAGCGATTTGATGTGTTTTTTGAAGCAACTATTGATCACAATGTTTTTTATGTTATTGGTGTTTATGTGTTATTGGTTTGTGTTGTACTTTTCATGACAATTTCCCTGTTGGCGTAGACAAAGAGGATGTATTACGAAAAACTTCTGTGGAGACCAATTTGATCCTTTGCTGCATTGTACGAAGGCCTGGAATAATTATGAAATTTTAATTAACAAACACAAACAATGAAGATGTTGTTTTGATAGTTTTGGCGGTTTTATTGCTTTAAATTGTTTAATTTAATTTTTTTTTTCCAATAAAAAATTTGATAAATTCATTTTGATATACATACATTCACATATATTTATCTTGTTTTTTTTTTTTTTTTTTTAATATTAAATTATTTGTGGATTAATGTCAGATTTTTTTTTGCATTACTTCACAGGCCTTATTACGTGTTACAAGTATATTAAAAATATAAATACAATGATCGATTTATATATTATTAATACTTGTAAAAGTATTAGTATATTAGTTATACACATGTGACATGAGAAACAACTACATATAAGCCATTTTTACATAAACTGTTTGACAAGCACTGTTGCACAATATAGAACGTGAACGCTCTGATATGTGAATAATTTTAGTTAGAGAGCAAACATTTCATTGTGTTGTAATACTTCTCATGTCGATAATAGATTTTCAGTTATCTTATGTGTACAAGATATCATTTTTTAATTACCAGTTGAAGTACAAGAAATATTTTTTTTTTATATATGTATAAACAAAATAATGAAAAAAAAAATCGCAATTCAAGAGCTTAAAAAAATTATTTTAATGAAAATTGTTTGAGAAATTGCTTTTCAAGGATTACATAAATTATACGGTTTTTAGGTACAACTACTTCTTTTTTGTGTCAAATGTGCCAAAATGGACGCGACAGTATAACAGACACGACCACAATTTACAAAAACCTTTAAATGGTGAAGAAGCCGCCCTACAAACTCTTTAAGAGGTTGTTATAAGGTACTTGCCAAGACCTTGCTTTCTTTGATTGAAATATATATATATAATTTAGTTAAATTTTTTTCTTATTATTTTTTAAAGATTTTTCTTATTGTTAATTAAACATTTTCTTTTCAAGTTAAAAAGTATATAAATTAAAATATTTTTTCTTTCTTTTTAATCACAAATTAATATTTTTTTTCAAATAACCTAAAAATATAAGAATATGAAAATTATATGAATATAATTATATAATAAAATAAATTAATTATTTAAAAAAAGAATGAAATGACTAAAATTATTATTAAGAGAAACGGTTTCATTAAATACCCAAGGAAAAAAATTAATAACAAAAAATGTTCAAAAAGAATTTGTTTTATCAATTAAAAAAAGTAAAAAAATATATTTCTTTATTGAAACATATTAAAAATGATGTAGAAAGATTAGAAGATAAAGTTCAGTTAGTTACAAATAATAAATATTAAGAGATAGAGGGAGGCATAGATTATATAATATATTGCTCTTTTTTGTATTCTATGAAGGAGATTGTTATGTTTTTATATATATAACTGCACTATATTAAGTCAGATTTGGTTTCCTATTTGTTGTGTTTTTTTTGTAAACTATTTTACTGAATTGCAGTTTCAACGAATTCGTTGCTTTTTTAAATAATTATTCGTTACTTAAATGACTAAGAAATTTTCACTTTTTCGGTTTGTTTGGCAACACTTTGTTACATATACACATTTTTTATTAATATTACATTAAGATAGAAAACGAATATTTATATTTTTTTTAATTCGATTAGTTCGTTTTCCGTTTTATATAGGAAATTATAAAATAATACAAATTATAGAAAATATACTGAACTATACTTTTGTTAATTATTTGTTAGTTTTCTTTCAAAAAAAATTCACAATAAAGATTTCGTAGAATATTTTTTTGATTGTGTATGTATATTTTAGGATATTGTTTAATGTTAAAAAAAAAAATTAGTCCACTTTAAGAATTATTATTATAGAAAACAAAAACAAAAATATATGTATTATGTTCCGTCTTTTCGTACTAAATCTAAATCGTTGCGGATAAAGTTCTTTGGGAATAATAAAAAAATTAAATAATTTTCTTGCTACATTTGTTTGCAAACTCGAAACTTCACTTTATACAAACACTCACTCGTTTGTTTATTGCTACTGTGTAATAATTTTTAAAATGTTAAAACATTGGAAGGTTCTGTTATTTATTTTATTAGAGAGACATCTGCTCTCTGGTTAATATAAGCTTGAACATTAATTCTCTTTCTCAGTCTGTTGCAACTATGTGGACTAAGAAGTTCATAATTAGCTCGTATTGAACTCTTTGGAAATGTCAAATTCCTCTCTCAGCAACACATTACATTACTGTTTTCATTAGGTTATGTTCAAGCTCTATGATATATACATTTATGTATTTAAAATTTCTTTCGTTTATGTTTTTTTTCAATTATCGTCTCCTATTTCTACTTCTTCATCGTAATTGGAAACATTGTTTTCCTGTTGCTCTGACTCTTCTTGTTTTAAAATTTGTTGTACCTCCTGTATAATATTCTTCTCTCGATAAAATACTCGCACTATATTAAGGATGCGAGAAGTTTTAAGAAATTCTATTTGGAATGTTTCCGAGAAGTGAGAATCTATGAAAACGGTAAACTTTTCATTAAACTGTTCGTGTAGTGGGCAGGTGGCATCGAGAGAGCAATGTTTACTGTAACGCTCCATATTAAGTAAATCATTCGGCATTTGTCGCAATTGATCTGTTATGGAATTATTGCCAAAATCTAAATAATGCACCTCGCATTTGCCATCATCTAATACATCAACAATCTCAGCCCTGTAGTAAGCAGAATCATCGGGAAATTGTGCCACACATTTTATACCAATTTGTAAATCATTATTATGTAGAGGAAATTCGGTTTCGGCATTTTCTAACCTTTCACTAATTTGTTTCAGAGCAGTCACATGTTCAGTGAGTTGAACATAAAATGATTGCGGTGAATTGATATGAATAATATTGGCATCGGATAATTGTGGTGATAATGTTTCTTCATCAGTAGCTTTGGAAGGTGATAGTAAAGCCTCAAGCAACTCTTCAGCTAAATCTCTATAATTCACTTGTAACTTAACAATATATTCTGCAGATGATTTATTATCTTTGTTCACAATTTCCACATCATATATATCGCCAAAATGCAATTCCATGAGTGTAGCAAAACTTTCTTCCATCATTTTATCATTAAAGCCACTTGGTATGTCACTTAATTGACAACGTATAACTAATCCGGGTATAGTGGATAATTCCGATGGCATTTCTTTTAAATCGCACACCATTATAGAGTTGCCATAATCTAATAAAAATATTTCATAATGATTCTCTTCACCGTTGGGCATTGATTTAACGCGACCTCTATAATAGCATTCATCTTCTGTAGAATATACAATACAAAGGGTATTAATTTCTGCCCCATTCAACAGTTTCAATTGCTTCATTCCATCAACATTTCGAAGAGTTTTATTAATACGCTCTAAAGCACTTGTATTGCTGTCCAATTGTATGTAGAAATGAGAGGGAGATATGGCATGAGTTATAACACATTTGTTAGAATCCACATTTAATGGCATCTCATTGGCTCTTGGTAGTTGAGAAGTGGCATTATCTTCTATTAATAACATTTTAAAGGCATCACCTAGACTCTCTTGCGTTTTACTATTTAACAACCTAACCACACTTTTGTTGGAATCTATAATTTCCACTTTAATTAGGAATTCTTCTTTTTCCAGCACAGCATTGAACATTTCAATGGCTTTGTTACCATATTTACTGTATGTTTCCGCCAATTCCCATTGACACTGTTTAGCAAATGGTTTCAAGTGCATTAAGTCTAAAGGTAAAGTACGCAATTCAGTAACAATGCCTTCATTGCCATAATCGATAAATAAGACGCGATATTGTCGAGTAGTATTGACTCCGTTTGGTGATAATACTTCTATGATGCGACCACGATATAAAGTTTGATCATCTTCATCCTTGGCAGCACATAATTGTTGTAATAAATCATAATCATTATCACTGGTTAAAAGATCCATATTTAGAGTATTTAAAGAGTGCGTCATGTCCTCCAATCGTATAGTGTCTTTGGTAAATTGCACATAGAAATCGTTTAGTGAATTCACATGTGATACTAAGGCATCATTTAAACTGTTGCCTTCGCTGTCGTTGGATGAATTAGGCAACGAGATATTGTACACACTGTTGCTGTTTTGTTCGTCTGCAGTTTTTTTTTCACACAATATCTCTAAATCATCATTAACGTTATGACCGTCGATTAGTAAGTGGACGATAGCATGATCGGCTGCCGGTTCTATTAATTCCACACTAAATATTGTTTCACCGGTAGCAGCTATTTCACGGAATCTCTCCTCAGCCGCTTCCGACCAGTTGGCACAATTATCGGGCAACTCTAACGAGCATTTTTGTGATAGCGGTGGCAATTGTGTCACATCATTAGCGGCAATTTCTCTACAATCTGCACTGGTTGAGGTATTTCCATAATCAATGAACAACACTTCATAACCATCATTGGTTTCTTTTAATAATTCCGCTCTATACCACATTTGATCATCGGGAAAACGGGCAGCCACCACTTTCTTAATGACAAATTCTTCCAAGGGTTTCAATTTCTTATAATCGGCCAGATATAATTCAATTAATTCTAAAGCTTTTGAATTATTCTCATATTGAATGTAGAAGTCGTTGATATCATTAACATGAGATATATAACAATTCTCACCACTCTGGGCCATTTGTAGGGGCTTTGCATAACCCCGCTTTATCAAATAATCCGTTATATTCTTTCTCTCGATATATAGATTAATGAAACTCTTCTTGTTTTGCTCTCTGCGATCACAAATAAACTTGAAATCTAATACTTTGGCGTAAGAATCATTGAAAATTGCATTGGCAGCATCTACCCAATCGGCAGTACCATTGGGGCGTATTGGTAAAGCGCACGGTATACACAATGGTGGAATGTCGGGGAATACCAACATCTCTTTCAGATCGCTAGTATCTGATACGCAATCGGTATTACCGAAATCGATGAATTGTAAAACCATTAGTTCGGCATCTAGAATTTTTGCTCTATACCATTGCTTATCAACCGAATACATTGAAATGCAGTAAGCACCTTTAATAATACGCATTAAGGGGGGCAATGAACTGGCCACGATTTGTAGATTCTCTTGCAAAAGTTGTAAATCTTTCATTTTGTCTATGGGATGTACGAAAAATTGAGCGGGATTATCACAATGAGCTAACACGGCATGTTCCATATTGTCAAAGGGTTCCACCAGCTCTTCTTCCTCTTCTTTCTGAAGATTCGTAGCCCCAAGAATGACACTACATGCTGCTGTTTCTTCTACAAAACTACCATTAAGTGTTGAAGTGGAATTTTCCACCAAAGAGGAAGGCAGGCTTTCTTCTTCTTTTTCTTCTAAATTCACTTTTATCGTATTAACATCATTGTCCTTTACTAAATCGTTGTCTTTTATCAAATCGGTACTTTTTATCTCATCTCTCTCGTTGTTTAGTTTTACCATCTGATCTGATGTTAGATCCGTTTTTATGGGTTCATTTTTATTTTTCTTGGGTGTACTGGTTTTAGTTTTATGTTTCCTATTTTCAGCTTCATCATCTTCCAAAGTTAAATCGACCATTTCGATGTATTCCAACATATTGGGTTTCTCTTTATCCAATATTTTACGCATACAATCCACATTCCGTTCAACAATTAGATTTTCACTTTTTAACAAATCGACAATATTTCGATCATCTGGCATTAATAATTCGGCCATTAAATGATTATGGCGCATCTCTAAAGCTTTAACTATCATCTCTTGATCTAAAGTGATTTCTGTTAAATAATTGATCACTTTGATATCCGACCCTTGATCGGTGTTATCATTCTCAATAGATGCTGGTGGACTATGGGCTATGTCTATATTTGGGGTTTTGTTTTCTTTTTGTTTTCGTTGTTGTTGTTGTTTATCATACGAGAAAGTTTTTACTGGCAAATTGATCTCTAAACTAAAGGCATCAATATTTCTGTAAAACTTTTCTTCCAAATGTTTCACATGCTCTTTGGCTACACGCTCAGTATTGCCGTAATCGATATAATAAACTTCTAAACAACCATCAGATATGAAGGTACTGATAATGCGTGCCCGATACCAGTTACCATCACTACCTTTGGCAGCGCAAATTTGCTCCAACTCAAATGAATGCGACAAAGTACCTGAAAATGAAAATGGAATAGACTATAATACAAGAAACGTTGGTTTAACATTTACCTTCATTTTCATAATAATTGTACATATCATCGAGTAATTGAGCCATTTGCATTTCAGTAGCCACCATTTGAGCAAAGAGTCGGTATGGTGATGCTACATAGACAATGCGAACATTAAAAGTCCCCCGCACCACAGGTGGTGTACATATAAAGGTGGATAACTCATCTTTCAGCAGAGGCATTAAAGGTCGCAACAGTAATCTATTAATAAGAAAACAATTATTAATAAAATAGAATTGAATCTTGAGTATCTCCCCTTAACACTTACACTTTGTTATTGTTGACATCCTTAATGTTGACCACGCACGTTTTGCCTTCATAGAATTGCTTAAACTGTTTGGCCAGCGTTTGATTAGATTTCACAAAGCGTACATCATCGTAGGAACTCAACAGTTGTATACGCTCAATATTATCACAGCAATAGGGTAATTCTATCTTAAAATTGAGCATATCCTTGATGGCAAATAATTTGGCGCGCACTTGCTGGCCAGCTAATAAATCTAAGCGGAGTTCTATACATAGAATAGAACAACAGGTTGAGAGATTATTTTATTATTAAACGTAACGCTTAATTATAATATGCTAATAAAAAAATTTATGAATCGTGAAAATCGATAAAAAATATAAATCAAAACCGTTCAATTGAGGGACACATGAACTTTTGCACAGGGGAGCGTAATTTTGTCTGTACATCTGTGATTAAACAAATCGGGTTAAAAGGCAAAATATGAAACTTGTGGCCCAAATATGAACCGAATCGACCTTCATGTGCCCGAGTAACTTAATGTTTTGTAAAAAGTCAAATAAAATTAAATAAATTACTCACCCGATGATATTTGTGTAATTAAACCCTCCTTTATCAGAATGTCCCTCAATGACTCAGTATTCACTTTTATATTGACATAGTACAAATCCTCCACTGATGCTTTCTCCAAATATTCACACTTCAATACTGCATCTGGCGGTAGATACTTATCCATATTATCGATAATATATAAGTGATCAAAATTGGATATGATGCCATCGAAACCGCACAAATGTGCCATAATGGGGAAATTGGCGAAACGTTGTTCCACCTGCCAAATATCTTCCGAGGTGACCGCATACTGATTGCCAAAGTCTACAAACAAAACTTTATATTTGCGTAACATTTGATTGCAGCCCAAAATGCGTGCTCGATAAATAATATTGTCTTTGCGATGACGCGCCATTACATTGGAGCCCACTTTCAATGGCAATTGTTGTAGTGGTTTGTCCCGATAGAATTGTTGTATATTGTTCATAAATTGATCAAATTCTGCAATGCGTGACTTTTGTTGGGTATAGAATTGATGCGGAGAAATCCACCACGAGATAGTTACATCCTCTCGACTGGGCGTATCAATGTCTTGTATGGGGAAGGCTTTAGTTAATGGCATATAAGTTTCTGTACCATTATGTTCGGATGTTAATCGAGGTGGCGTATTTTCCTTTGAAACGGAATTATTAACCGATGTATTGTTTACGGTTGACAGTTGTTGTTGTTGTTTTTGGTGTAATTTTTGAGGTGACGAATTACAAAGGGAAGAATTAGCTGATGAAGTACCTCCACCATCACTTCTACTTGATGACTTATGATAATATTTTTGATTGACGCCTTGTTTTTGTGAAAAGCCTTGTGGAGCATTTTGTGGTCTTTGATTACGTAGCTTTTGTTGTTGTTGCTGCTGTTGCTTGTAACGTTTCTCCTGTTGTTGCTGCTGAAATCTGGGTGGTTGCTGATATTGCTGCAGCATAACTTTACCACCACCACCATAATAACTGCTACTGCTAGCATTACTTCTACTACCCATGCTAGCCACGGAATTACCTGAACTTGTATTACCATTACGCTGATTGATGTTGTTATTGTTGTTATTTCTATTATAACGTTTATTCTGCTGCTGTTGTATTGCTGCGTTGCTTTGATGATGGTAACTGTTTTTAATTTCCGTTGAACTAGAACGCGAATTACGATGATGATCCGTACTCAGGGAACTGTGCGAACTTTGCTTATCCCAATCTGTAGAAACGGTAACAACGATTGTTTCGGGCGGACTTTTTATTACTGATTGAGATAGTTGTTGTAATTTTTGTGGTGATTTGATATGTTGTTGTTGATGCAGCGTTTGATTCATCGCATTGGTATTCTGTTGCTTCACACTCGCCGGTGATTTGTAGGACACTATAGCTTCAGAGGATGACGCTGTCGACACCGCCTTATGACCATTGCACTGTTTATAATCCGTTGTTGTCGTTGTTGTTGTTGCTTTTTGTTTGTATGGACTCATATTGAAGTCTTCCTTTTCAAAACTCAAATACTGTTCGAAGGGCATGGACAGTTTATATAATTTTTTCATTACATTTAAATCTTTAGAACATAAATTCACTAGATTGACGCCGTCCGGCTGTAAGCGAAACACTTTGACAGTAAATGAACGGCGCTGTCGGTTCGTTTCTTCGGCCATCATTTCAAATTGTGTGGTGGCCAAATCTTTGTTCAATTCATTATTTTCGAAACCTTTCAGACAACACTGCACCGCCTGGCGCGGTAGTTTTAAATGTTGCTCCGATATAGTACTCAAAAGATTTTTGGTAACTTTTTGTTCATAACCGAAATCTACATGACGCACCATAATAACAGAGGCATCAGCACGCATTACCTCCGCCCGATACCATTCATTATCGTATTTGACAATGCATGGCGCTCCCAATGCCAAATGATTGGGCACCATTTGATTTTTATTATAATACAAAAACATATCATCCATGAGTTGTTCAAAGGCTGGAATGTTTTGCACCTTTTGCACATAAAAATGTCTGGGCGAGTCAATGTAACGGATCTCTACTATATCGTTGTTACGCAAGGGCTCCGCCTTAGCATAAACTAAACGTTTCTTCTGTATTTGCTTCAATATCTCTAAAGCGCTTTTGCTCTCTTGCTGCAAATACAATTCACAATATTGCACCAGCGGTGGACCCTCCAATGGCATTACTTTTAGTTTACAATTCTTATATAAAACTAAATCTTTGAAAGCTTTTTTCAAACTTTCATCTATCGGTTCCAATTCCTTGTGACCAGACAGAGTAAAGCGTATGGCGAAGGCTTTGTGTGATAAAAATTCATCTGGTATCTCGTACAAGTCATGATACTTAACAATTTCAGCATTGCCATAATCGATGTAGGCTACTTTGCAAGCCAATGGCTGTACGCCGGTTATCAAGGCGCGATACAATTGGCCATCTTCTGAATAGCGAGCTATACAGGCGGTACCCAGCATAGGTTTTTCCGTAAACTGTTGTAGCGTCACATTTTCAAGGCGATTCATCATACCGGTGAGTTCTTCTTGGGCAGCCACAAGTTGCACGGAAAATAAAAAGGGACCGTTCTCAACAAAGCTTACGCTAACCTCATACATCTGACCTACAGTTAAACTGTTTGATTTGAAGGTGGCTGGTGTTAAACGCTGTTGTTTCCGTTGCGATTTAGGAGCCGATAAAACCGTAGAAGCTGTAATAGTTGTACCTGCGGGCACCACAGTACCTATCATACCATGATGACTTGAATTTATCACGTTGTTTGTAATGGAGGGAAAAGTTGAAGTTGCTAGAGGTGGTTGCTGGTACATTGGTGGAATATGCTGTAATTTTGGATATCGCGTGTTATACATTGGTTGATAATTTGATCCTATATGTGATGTGATTATGGTATTATTCGCTTCATAGCCTCTGCCTAACACAGGTGTTGGCCGAGCATGGTGGTAACTTACAGAATTATTATACAAAGGACGCTGGTTCGTTACATATATTCCTACAAAAAAATGTATAATTGATTAAGAATGAATATGAATTTGCTTGGCTTATAACTAGAAAACTACTGCTCCGATTTTTGTCAAATTTTTTGCAAACATTTGGACGTTTCTGTAGCTTTTCGAGGACAAAAAGTTTGAACAAAATGCCTGCAGCCATTTCAAAGTTATAGGACTTTAAAAATATCTATAATCAAAATTAGCTTGCTGAACTATTCTGGGTGCCTGGTAGAGCTAGGAGAAGACCCCGGAGATTTCATAAAGTATTTATATGCTTGCCTAGTATTATATCAGTCTAGTCAGGTGCGATATTTTAGTTTTTGGGCTATGCCCACATTCGATTGATCTATTATATCATCAAAATGAACTCACACGAATCTAAAAAAAAACCTTTTCGGTATTTTCCTTTGAGGCCATCTACAAAAATTTTTGTTCGTGTTTCATGTGGGATATATTTCTGTGATTTTTTTTTTTTTTATAGGTCAAGAAATGTCCGTAAATTTTCAGTACATCTTGTTTAGTTTTTATAACGAAAGTAGTGTACCTGGTACCATGGATCTCAAGTTACCAATAGATTGTGGCACACGCGGCTGGACAGGCTGATGTTGTACCTAAAAAATAAAAATAAAAATATATCTTGTCGTGTTTTTGTTGTCGTTCATATTTGCTTTACCTCGTACATAACGACATTATTTAAATGATTGTGACCGTTTGAAATATTATTAATTCCATTAAGTTGATGAGGGGATGAAGTGTGCGTTGCCGCTTGATATGCTTGAGGATGCTGCAAATATTGTAGACGGGCTGATAGCGAAGGGGCACCTCTTACTTCATTCATATGATTATTAAACAGAGTTGATGGTGGAAGATGATTTACAATCTCACCACGTCCCATATTATGGCCACCAACAATACCGATACCAGCACCACCACCACCTCCGCCACCATTAATTACTGTCATTGTTGGCTGATTATAATTATTACGTTGGTTGCTGTAATTATTGTTGAATGCATTTGTATTAGAAGATGAATTGCTGTTCATGTTATTATTGTGACTGTTTGCTGGCAAGGCTGTAAATTGTTGTGGTTGTTGTTGCTGATGATCTTGCTGGTATGGTTGAGGCTGTTTCTTTTCATATTCTCTCAGAGTTTTCTCAAAATTATTAAACAGTAAATCAATCGAGATGGGTGCTCCCAGATTCTTGTGCAATATTAGATATTCGTCGAAATTAAAATCTTTCCATTTCATGGTAATGAATTTAAATTGTTTAAACTAAAAAAGAAAATATATTTCAATATCATATGATGGCTGCCATAGAAAAGCATAATTACAACTTACTTCTTTTACAATGGAAATGTCTAACGTATGATGTGCAATCATGCGAGAAATTTCGTCTAATTGAGCTCTGCTCCAATCTTCACATATACCCAATACAATGTATTGCGAACACATGGTCGGTAGGTTTTGTAATTGTTCTGGCTGCTGAGGGAACAATAACTGCAAAAAGTAAACAATTGCACACACACATGCATACATGTAATATAAAATGTATAAATAGAAAATGCACAATAAAAGAAATAGTAGTAATATATGTGAAGACTGACTTTCACTTTCAAACTGATAATTACAAACACATTCACTCATATAGTCTCACACTCTCTACTAGTGGGAAAAATATATTAGTTCAGGCAACCATATTAACAATGCACACTCTCTGAGAGGTTAAGCTTTGGATGCATTTCAGTTTTGTTGTGGGGAAGCATGTTGTTTACGAGTCCGTAAGAATTTAGAATTATGCGAAATAATGCGCGGTCACCTGAAATGGCCAACACAAAGCCCTATAGAATACGCTTGGAACCAGTTAAAATGACGACTAAGGTAGGGAGAACCAGCTGCAGAGATTTTGCATTAACTGAAAACGGTCTTAGTGGAGGATTGCGGAAATATACCCCGAAGAATGCCAACAACAGGCAGACTCACGGACACACGGACATACATGTCTAAATCGACTCAGTTTTTGACGCTTTGTAGGGTCTCTGACGTCTCCTTCTGAGTGCTGCAAACGAAAGAACAAACTTAGTATAACCCCCATCTTACGCGGAGGGTATAAAAACTTGTTGAAAAGTGGTGTACAGCATAGAGAGGTACACCTAACGCATTGAATATTTGTGGACATATAAATCGTATAAATAATAAAATTGATCTGTTCAACCAACCAAACAACTAACCATTCTAGTGTCTCTGTATGTGCATTGTGTAGGCTAAAGACATAGAGGAATATGTAAATAATAGCAGATTGAAAAATTACCTCAAAACTGTTCACAGTTACTGTGCAACCATAATCGGTAATATCGATTTCGGCTTTAGGCGGCGCTTGGGGAGTAGTGGAAGCAATCACTTTAATTATGCGGGCACGTACAAATTCAATATCAGCCGATGCTGTACCATTAATGCGTTTATAGATGCACCAGGCATCGGGTAACAATAAAGCTTGCTGACGTGTTACCGGCCAGGTCGGATCAATGGCATAACAAGTCGGCAATAATTTTTGTACACAACGACGCACCACTCCCAAAGCGTCGACATTCAGAAGACCGCTGATCTTAATATACGGTCCCAAGGAGTCGACGTGTGTTATATATAATCGTTTGCGTTCAGACGTTTTTGCGACAGAGGCGGAATTTGCCATCATTGCTGTTTGAGAACTGTGCATAATTTTTGATAGCGATTCGGTAGCAATTAACGCGTAAGTGAATAAGTTGATAATTTTCTTTGCTTTTCTTTTCTCTTCTTTCAAGTCCAACTTCAATTAATCCAAAGGCTTTTTGCTGACTTTATGCATAAAATGTTTGCAAGCATTTCTCTTGAATTTCACTAAAAATGAACAAATAATGAATAATTACGCGTTAATTTTGTTTGTTAACTTTTTTCCTTTCTTCTAAATAACTTTAAACCACAATTTCTACCGTAAAACTTTTCTGCATTTTCTAAAGCAATTCTTTAAACTCTTAAGCATAAATCCTACACTTGCCTTTCTCTCTGTCCCTCTTTTATTTTGTGACTCTTCTTTATGTCGTCTTGTTACTAATGTTTCATTTCGTTTATCATGGAAAAGGTACCGTTAAATGTTTTTTTTTTTTGTTGATGTTGTAAATATTGAGTTCCAGTAAAGTAAAAGAAGGAATATAAGTACAAGTATAAAAACAAACACACTCATGCACACAAGTAAAAAAACTAACTTTAGCTTAGACTAAATCTTAAATACCCTCCTCATCTACAACTGTGGGCGTGCAAATATACATATATATGTTGCACCCTCTAATAGCGTTTGTATTACGTATCAGTTTGCAAGTCGAGTTTTATGGTGAATATGGATTTTTATATATTTTGTGGGCGTGTCTGTTTTGCAAACGCGCCCATTTTGGGCACATCAAGGGATGAGATAACCAAATTTCAAGTTCATAGGTCAACTTTTTTTGGCAGATATATGTTTTTGTCGATTGTGGGCGTGCCTGCTATGCCCATTTTTGGCACATCGGTGGATAAGTTAATTGTACAAAATTTCAACTTTATAGCTCAATTTTTGTGGCAGATATATAGATTTTTGTTAATTGTGTGCGTAGCTGTTGGTCGATTTTGTCCATTTTAAATAGCGAACTGCGTGCCTGAGAGAGTGCTAAAAACAGACAGATAAGTGGACGCACGGACTTTGTATTATACTTCTTTTGGGTGTTACAAAGAAAAAGTCAAATTTAGTACAGACCTCCTCTTATGTGGAGGATATAAAAAAAGTAAGAAGTGGCGTACAGCCGGTAAGAGAAAAGCTTCTTACTTCGGTCTTAATGGCACAGTTTACGGTTTTAATTTTTATTTATTAAATTATATCTTTATTAATTCAAAGTTTGCATTTTATTTAACTTTGTCATCATTGGCCCTCTCTCTCTCTCTCTCTCTCTCTCTCTATTTGTTGTTATTATTTACATTCCGAACAATTTATGTTATTGTACGAGATATGTTTATCAATTATACAAAGAAAGTAGGCAAATTAACCGCAAGTCGGTCAGTTGCATGCAAAATATGTAGAAACATTCAAGTATTAATGCTTTTCACAATTCTCTCTTCCAAATGTATGCACCGCGGTATGCTTGACTATGGACTGGGCGTACGTGGTAAGACTACGTGTGCTCGTTTATATTAGGATAACGGAACCATAGTTAATAAGTAAGAGCTTTGTTAACATCTGTTAATCAATATTAATCGTAAAACATCCATTTAATTAATGGATAGATTGTAGTGTTTCGTTTAGCATAAGACTGCCATAATAGTTTAAGTCGGACAGGACTTTATAAAGAATGATCATAGGTTAGATTGGGGCGTCTAGGCTTTATTATTAATACGTACATATGAGCCGACTCGTTCCAAGGAAATTTTAACAACAGCAAACAAATATATGAATATTCACTTGTTTGTTAAGCACAATTCATTTTACTACCTTTGTTATATTTATTCACACATACCTACAAACATTTAGTTTAACTTTTTTTAAGCAAATTAAATAATAATGCTTCAGTTCATTCAGTCTTATACATATGTTACACTTTTTAGAAACTTTGTTCTTGCATCCAAGAAATTATAACGCAAAAACACTTATTCAACACTGTGAACTTGATTTCAATCCATTATCCATATATTCCACCGTTTGCAATTTTTTGCATTCACTTTTCTTTGCCACCAAGTGCCATCAAACTTGTTGTAAAATTATGTGTATGGCAATGCAAATAAGATTCATTATTACTCACTTGTTATTACATAATCATGTTTACATATAACAGTCTAGTATTCTTATTATTTATATTCTTTGCAAAAATGTATGAAAATTATTCACGGAAAAAGAAATTTTTCACTCCTTAATATGCGCAAAACGAAACACACTCACGATTCGCCACCCAAACAAAATGAAAATTAGAAAACGACTGCCCACGAATAACTACTCACTATACTTAGCTAATATTGGCGATGCTGTCAAGTTTAATTTATGCAACGAAGAATATGATAATGAAAGGTGTTAAAAAGAGTATTTAATTTAAATCTAATAATAAGTGGTGTCAAATGTTGTTTGATTATATTCGCTTTCCCTCAAAAGATGGCGCTATCCATTTCCATTCTTATAATAATAAAACTAGTGCATTGTACTTATTGCAAAACATTTTTAAATAAAAATATCTCTCTTATCTTATAATAGAGTGTAAACTCATATTTTTTTTAACTATTAGATAGATTTGGATTAAGGAATTTTACATACAAAGCTTTACAAACACGTTTTGTTTGCTTTTGTGAATTATTTACCTAGTAGATGAGTTGGAATGAACTACCACAATGCAAAACTGCACATAACTAGAAAAAATAAAGAAGAAGAACAACAACGTCTGATTCAGCTTTAACATGAATGTGCCAAGTGAAAGAGAGAGAGAGTGCTTTAGTGGGTGATTGTTGAAAGAAAAATTAAAGAAATTCTGGAATATTTTTAATTTATTTCGTTTGCTTAAAAATTGGAAGAAAAATAAACCGAAACTACGCTAATTAAATATAATTTAGTTAACAAATATGACTGCTTCACGACGTTTGCGTAAAGAATTGACAGACTTGCAAGGCTGTCAATTGAAATCATTCCGTGATATAGCCACGGACGATGACAATCTTTTGCGTTGGACGGGTCTTATTGTGCCCGATAATCCACCCTACAATAAAGGAGCATTTCGTATTGAAATAAATTTTCCAGCAGAATACCCATTTAAGCCACCAAAGATAAATTTCAAAACAAAAATTTACCATCCAAACATAGATGAGAAAGGTCAAGTATGCTTGCCGATTATAAGTACGGAAAATTGGAAACCAGCCACTCGTACTGATCAAGTGGTACAAGCTTTAATAGCTTTAATTAATGATCCGGAACCAGAACATCCACTTCGAACAGATCTGGCCGAAGAATTTCTTAAGGATCGTAAGAAATTCATGAAAAATGCTGAAGAGTATACCAGGAAGAATAGTGAAAAACGACCAGCTGATTAGTGGGCAGTATATAATATAACTTCAATTCAATGGGTATAATATAACGGCTACACTTACTTACTTACTAACATGGATGAATGAATGTTTGTTCTCTCGTTGCAGCAGCGGGAAAATAATAGATTAAAAACAACAACATATACGTAAATTTAGTTTCCGAAGCGTTCTGCTGCTAAATGTTTCTTGTTTAAAACTAATAACAAAAAAAAAAAAAAAGACAAATGTGCTAAAATCCGCGCGACTCTTTATTTTTGTGCTCTATTTTGCTGCTCATACATTTATAATTAATTTGTATAATTGTTTAGTTGCATATATATGCCAATGATCATTGATCAAAAAAACAAGGACTTTTTTTGGAGTATGTGTATTTTTAAAAAAAATTAATAAAGAAAGAATAAGTAACGCTACATTAACTGTTACTATTATTGTATTTGATTGTCCATAATAAGATAAAGATAGTTGTCTAGTAATATTTTCTTATTAAATTCTAATAAAATTGCATTGAATTGATGTCGATGCAATTGACGCAAATCCATAAAACATAATATATCCTGCTTATCATTTTCCGCACAGTGTTGTTCAAATATCATTTTCAAATGCTGTAAAGCTTTTTCGAAATTCTCTCCATGATTTTGCAACGTTATGGATTTCGATGTAACGTTTATATACAAACTTTGAAAAACATGCAACGATAAATATTTTAGTAGCGATACGCTGAAATGCGTAATGAAGGGTACTTTAGAGAATTCCACTTCAAAAGGTTTCGTCTGTAGCAAGTGTTGTATTAAGGTGTAAAAAAAATTATATTGTTGTTGGGAAAAGTTCACGGCTAGCTGAGCATAGTAATTGATTTCCTGTTTCTGTTTAGTTATTATCACCTTGGCATCACTGGGTATATACGGTTCTACATTGGGACACAGGGACTGTAATTTAATTCCAATTTCCATAACATCCTTCCATACAAATAAGCTGCTATGTAGACGATCGATAGGCTTACCACAATACATCACGGTATTGTCATAACTGGAAGAATGTCCCATATCCACCTGCTGTTTGGTAAAATCTTCCTCAACATCATTTTGTTGATGCACATTCCATATATGATTTTTCAATTCGTCTAATTTCTCCGCTCGAGATGCATTATTTAATCGTTTCATTTCAGAATAAGATTTATCTTGAGTTGGCACATGCCATGGGTCGTGATGACTTTGAGAAATCTTCAATTCCTCCGCTATATGTTTTACATTGTATCTGTGGTAAAATTCTGTACATATCCTATATCGCAGGTTCATTATATAGAGTTTAATGTTATTCTTTTTTTGTGCATCATTCAAATGATAGGTGAAAATGTTATCCTCTATGGCTTTTGTTTGATAATGCATAAATAAACGACAACATGTTTCATGCTGCAGCAGAAAGTCTTTGGGTATGGCCGCTTTAACAAACAATGGATAACTTGCTTTATCCTCCGATGAGCTATTCTGTTGCATTATTTCTAATATTTCTGAGAGATTAGCAGTTTGTTTTTGATAGTTTAAACAAATTATATACAATTCGGAATTGCCTCTTTTTGAAGTGGCCGGCTTATATACATGAACTTTTTCAAACACACAATTAAGTAGAAACAATTTACACACACTACTCGCATCGAAAAGAGTGAAGGTTTTCATTAACAAACAGCCATGGGGAGCCAATATAGTTAAAGCTGTTGTCATCTCAGCAAAAATCAACTGGGCAACTTGTTCTTCTTGTTGTTCAGGCTCCTGCATACAATTCACCGAACCATCAGCGGTGATTAGATGCACTTCACCGTTATTGGAAAACCTTAATTGGCATTCTTCTAGTATAGATTTTTGATTTTGAACATTTATTATATTGCCCGTGAAATCGGAATGGAATAACCAATGATCTAAACTGCTAAACATGAAGCGATCATCAATAATCATTTTATTATATGGATTACCCTCGTGGTAGGGATTCAAAGTGGTGGCCAACCAGTTCCATTGAACCTTAAATAGTACGATTACAAGTGGTTTTCATAACAATTTCAAGCAGTTACCTCTTTTTTTTTGTAATTGCTATATAAATAATGATTTAGACCAGCTACAAAAGCACCTGGAGCTTCGCACAGATGTAATGTATTTAAATGCGGCTTTGGTACCAATTGTGGATATGTGCATAAGCATTCGTAAAATTTACACCAGGCCACTGTTACAAATTCGGCTTTAGTAAAATTTTTTAATTTCTGTGATATACTAGTGGTTGGATCTTGTAGTCGAGTATGCTGGGACCAATGGTCAATATTATAATTATTTAATTTACTTTTCACTTCATTTAATTTAATTTTTAATTTTTGTAAACTCTCCCATTGGTAACTTTCTTTATATAAATTATGGGCGGAGGGTAAATGCCAATTATTCTGCAAGTTTTGATAATTAAATTTTTTGCTAAAAGCATCCAACACGTCATGCGGTGAATGTTTTTTATGATTATTAACTTTTACATTTGAATTATTCATTTTTTAAAACACTGTGATTATTATTATTTAGACTTTTTTTTTACGTAGCCTGAGATTGCAATTGTAAAAGCATATGGCCAAACCCCAAATAGAGGTGATAATTGGTTCATAGATGTTAGTATGAATACTAGACTAGTAGAATTCATATATGTTAACCAAATGTAAATTGTAAATTGAATTTTCTTGTCATCATGTTTATGTTTTTCAACTAACAGCTCACCATTTCGAATTTTTATATTATTATTAATTCTATGAAACTTTTCCTCTCTCCCTCCCTCTATGTTTTATTTAATGTTGTCTCATTTTCTATTATTTTACAAGTTGCTGCCATATTGGTATGTTATATTTTTATACCATATCGATTTATTTTAAATAAGATATTCTTTATTAGCGGAAACAGAGAAGGAATTTTATGCTCTTTCGATCAAAACATTGCTAATATAAATAGAAATACAAAAAGTTCAAAACTACAATTTTAATTCATATAATTCTAATATGGCAACTCTACTTAGAATAAGTTCAAATTTTTTTCAACCTTGTTCTGTGGTGAAATAATTAGTATTATGTATTTTATAACCGGTTCCTACAAAATTTTTCGTGAATAATTTTTTTATAAAATTCTTGAAATTAATCAAAGCTTCATATAGTTATAGGTCGTATTAATGAAGTATATAAATGTGCGAATGAAAATTTATATATAAAGTGAATAGCTTTAGTAAAGTTTATTGTAATTAGCCAACAAAAAGTTTAAACCTCATTTCTCTTCAGTGAATATAATTAAACAATATCAAGCGACATTTATATTTAATAAGAATAATACTTTTTCGATTAGTGCTTTACTGTTTTATATCTGATAAGTTGTTATAAATGAAAGCGCTAAATATAAAGGTACGTGTATTATTACTTTATTTGGTTCAATCTTTAAATATTTAATATGTGATATACACTTAAAATGCAATTGAAATGCTCTTCTTTATATAGAAACACAGTAAAAATGAATACTTTTTATAATCTTTATTATTAACGTTTAACGTCTATTACACATTGCCCTAAAATACAACTTATATAGTACATCTAAACAGTTATCATAAATTAAGAATAAAGTGTTTCACTGTATCTAAGAATGTCTGGTGTGTAAGAGGTGCATTTTATATTTAAACATTAACTACATTTTACGTTACATTTAAACTTTTTAATAAAATCCTGTTCTATTAGCGTAATCCTATGTAAAGGGCTGCAATATATTTTTCTTTAGAATCTTTCTCATTAAGAAGTTGTTAATTATAAGAGCTTATTTGATTGTCTGTTTATTTGCGGATTCATATTGATTTGGTTTTTGTGTATTTTAGGCGCACAGTTTGCAAATTCTTTATTGCTTATCAAGGGACAGTACACTTATTTTTATATTTTTACATTACTTTATTGTTGTTTTCGTAAATATATGAATCAACTATTAAAAGCAAAGTGAATCTATTAAACGTTTGGATAACAAAAAAAAAAAAAAAGGGACTTGGAAAATATTTCTTCTATCAAACTGAAACAATTAATTTCCTAAGTGAAATTTTACATCTATTCCATAGCTACTTACTCGTTTTTTAGGAAAAGTGTGTGTAATTTACATCCAAGTATCCTGTTTACCATATAAACACCGTTGTATTTTACTTTAGTTACGTACATATTGGAATATTTTTCTAATATTTTTTTAAGCATAAAATCGCTTTAACCCCTATTGTTAGATATATTTCACTGTTATGTATGTATGTACCGATTTGGATTACCGGTTAGATTTTTTATTATACTTTTCTAATTATATGCTTACGTAGTTACTTACATACGAAGCCTTATCTTGCGAGTCATCTTTTTGTCTAAAATTCGGTATCAGAAAATATTTGTATTTGTACCGAAGTGATATAGCGCAAGGTGTCAAAAGCGAATAAAAATTAAAGGCGATCGCGACGACGACTTACATAATAAGTTTGATTGTTCCAGAATATCTAAAAGCTTTTTACACTTCCTTAACGATATCCTCCTCCTCCTGCAGTGAAATGATCTGAAGACATGAAAGAGCATAAACAAATAAATTAGAAAAGAACGATTTATTATTTTTAGTGTTTCGAAATGTTTCTTATTCGTGTATGATGGATATTGTAAATGGAATTAAAAAAAACGAAACTTTATTAAACATACTTTATAGAATGTAAGAATTTACTTTCTGCTGTTTGGGGTGGTAGTTTTTACTACAGATTATTATTGACTTTTTATACCCTGTATCAGTTGTGGCAAAGGGTATATTAAGTTTGTGCAGATGTTCACGTTTAGAATCAAAAACTGAATCGATTTAACCATGTCCGTCTGTCCACGTTGTGCGTCCATTTTTTGGGATATTTCAATGAAGTTTGGTACAAGGATATGTATTGGCCCAAAAGGGAACCCTCTTGAAAGTGGACTAGATTGGATCATTTTTAGGACCCCTTCCCTATATAAAATCCTGTTAAATTGGAGGTCTTTATACATCAATTGGTGTAGGGTATTTGATGATCGGGCTTGACGGACTATTATATTTTCACAAACACATATTTATTATCTACTCTTTGTGATCATTAAACTAATATGGGGGGGTTACCTGCACAACTCGGCAGGCGAGTTCGAATTTGAACTGAAAACATGTTCGTACTTTGTTCTTCAGTTGAATTCGTATCTTCATTCCATAGTATGTTCAAGTTACCAAAGGAAGTCAGCTGGGCTACTGAAGGTGTTCAGAAATCGTTTGCTTATAATTACAATTTGCTTATTATATACAAGATTAAAGGAGCAGAGTGTATAACTAGCTAAATTTCGGCCACTATTGGAAGTTACATGCTATTGCATGCAGATTTTTTTTAGAACAATCAAGCTTACCGCATTTAATTAACCAACCGGAAATACAAAGAAATGCATATTTTTCGAGGTATTGTAGTATTCCGCCATAGTAGGTTTGCTGGACCCAAGTATTCGTACAAACTTGCAAATGTTGCACTAGGTGTGAATTGTTTGTGTCTCTCAAATAACTTACCTTTCTTTTATAAAGAACAAAAACAATAACTTTTTAAACAAAAAAATATTACAACAATAAAAAATAATATTCAATGAAATTATTACAATTATATTGTAAATGGATGTACATGTGGTGTGTCTGCTGTATACTCGCTGCACGTTGATGCAGACTTGCTCATGCATTGTTGTTGTTTGTACGTTTTTTTATTATGATAATACAAATAATTCTAAACAAAAAGCTCTATATTTAAATAATTTCAAAGTACAATTAACACTGGGGAGTTAACCACCACACAATACTTAACAAAATCACTTGGAAAGGCGCCTTGACAAAGGTGAGTGTGTAAAAAAAAAATACTAAACGATCTGTGACGTGCAAAAAACTATGACATGAGATGATATTTGAACGCTTCTTGTGAATATTTTACAGAGCTTCCGTACACATTTTGTAAATTTGTTATTTTGGGTTCGAAATTAATAGACCAGTGGACCACAAATTTTTACTGAATAACACATTTTTTGTGCTGCTTATCAAATGGTTGATTTTTCTTGGAGGACTTTTCTTCTATACTTTGGATGCGGAGTGATTTTAAGGGTGAAGAACTTAAGTATTCACGTTGTTGTAGCTGTAGTTGCTTTATCTGACCCCAAAGAGCTCGTCTACTTTGTGGTTGTAATAGCAAATGAGTATGGATGCAGTTAAGTCTACGACTGTCATGGTTTTCAACAATTATTACAGGATTAGCTTGTGGTTGAAGTATAGATTTGGACGTGACCGCATTTGTTGACCATTTATTTCGTTGCTTAAGTATACGGTGGGAGTATAAAAATGGATCTCTCACCAATTTAGAAGTATTTTGTTGGCCATAATTTTGCTTTTCTACAGAAGGAGTACATATTTCTTTACAGTGCGTTATGGTATCGCAACTGGTAGTACTTTGTGAATATATTTCAGGGCTATTACCACTAATCCATTCGTACATAAAAATGGGGCGTGCTATGATAATGTTCAGGGGTGTCGTGACTGTGCTTATTGTAGTTTCAAGTTGTGCTAATTTATAAATGTGATCAGAAGATGCTGAAAACAACATACCTGCACGCTCATCATGATATTCATCGTCGTCCGACAACTCCAAACGATCCTCGACTAACGAAGTTTGTCGCGAAAGGCCCTGTTCGTTAATAAGTACAGTTACGTAACGTGCAAGGATTTATTTTGTTTTTTGTTTTGATGATTTTTGAAACATCTCAACAGAAGCCGAAGTAAAATATAAAATAAGCAAAAAAAAAAAAAAAATGAATTCTTTTGATTGCTTTTTTCTGTATAATCTATACAATCTATACAATCTATATAAAAAGCAGTAGAACCAACTTTTAATCAACTTTTGGTTAATAATAACGATCTATGATTAAACGTACTCCCGCATAGAAACTGCAAGAAAGCTTCGTTTTTAATTAGAGTGCTTAACTTTATTTAAAAGACCTTAGCTTTCGTTTATTCAAAAGCTTTACATTCCACTAGTAAGCATTTAAAACTTAACTACAGCTCTAACGTGTCATCTAAATTGTTGCACAAACGTTCACTACTACTACATTGTTGTTGCTATACTTTTATAATGATTGAATATTTGTGACCAACTTACCGCATTGTGCCGTCGTCGTGGTGGTGAACGTTTATTCCATAGCGCTTCTAGTTGGTCGAAATGTTGAGATTGAGCCAAAGCTGCCTGTTCTGGTCCTAAATTGGTTTGTGAGGGGATAGTCTTCATTTCGGATATCTTTGAGATCTCCTCCATACTGGCCGACACAGAGAAACGGCGCTTTAAGCGTTCATCTACTTGAGCCATCATAACGGAAGAGGTTAGATGTCCGTATTTCTTTTGCCATGTATAGGTATCCAAGGAAACTTCTTTCTTGAGTAAACGTTTCATTTGCCGTTTTGGGCCTTGTGGGCGCAGATCTATAAAACAAGAAGGTTTAAGTTCTTTGCAAAGCTCTTGGAGAACTGCTATTTATATTACCTTCCACATCTTTGGCTGGTGCTGAATATGTTGGCAACTTTATGTACTGAGCTGGAGTATTATGTAAGCATATAATGGGAAGATTGAAACTATCAATTATTTGCACTAAAATACGTGAACAATCTATGCTCATATCAAATCGCACAAATGGTACATGTAGTTGTAAGGATGTGAGGGCCAGTCCTCGTTTTGTTTCCCAAACTATAAGATTCTTATCATCACTACCCGATACTGCCGTAGTACCGTCTGCTGAAACTTTTACTCCTATTACTGAACTCAAATGACCGGCCAATGTGTGGATTTCTTCTCCAGTCAGTAGATCCCATACAATTAAATTGGAATCTTTCGAACCGGATATAACTTGGGTTTTATTTGTTATGGAGACCGCTGCACAAGTCACCGCATCCGTATGACCCACTAAAACTTGAGCTAATTTTCCACCAGTAGCTTGCCATACTTTCAATGACATGTCTCTTGATCCGGTTATTATATACAAACTGTCTGTGGTTATGGCAAAACAGGTGATTTCTTCTGCATGCGAAACGGAATATTTTTCATCTTCTCGTGTTAGCGACCAGATTTTTAACGTATTATCACCATTTGTGGAAATCGCAAATTTCATATTGTTAGTAGCTGAGACAAAACGCTGCGGACCTTGTATAGTTTGCAGCAGATTTCCACCTTCAGCCAACCACACGTACAAATAGCCGTCACGATCAGATGAAATTACACGTCGTGAATCCATTAAAACTACAACGCAACATATGGCCGAGACATGACCACGAAATGTATGCGTAATAGAGCTCATGGCTAAACTCCAAACATGAACAAAACGATCATCGGAACCCGTGGTGAGGTACTCACCGTTGGGCGCAAAACATACACAGGTAACGGGGGCGGTGTGGCCCTCTAAAGTGGACTGATACTCGGGTGTATTGATTTGCAAGAGATGTACATGACGTCCTGTTGCAATCGCTACCAATTGTGAATCGCGCGATATGTCGAAACAACTGATTGGCGTTAGACTAGTGGAAGGGGAACGTTGTGTATGGCAGCTACGCTTTAGTGATCTCTTGCGACGCTGATTACGTGTATAGGGGTGCACGTACAGCTCCTCATTTCGGAACGAATAAAAGGTAATTTTGTTACCACCCACTGTTATAAGAAAGTCATCATTATCCATGACATAAAGAGCGGTTACTGGGCCTGGATTCGGTGGCATAGATCGTATTAAACGGCCCGAATGCATATCGTATATTAAAGCTCTGGTATCCTCACAACCAACCACTGCTCTTTGACTATCACGTGCAATCGTTATGGTTCTTATCTAATAAACAGAGTGGGATGGGAAGAAGGGAGAGGGTCACAAGAAGTTTCAAAATTATTTATTTTCTATACAGTTGATTGGTTTACCCTTGACTTGTGTCCCTTAAGAGTATGTAACTCTTTGCCAGTAGCTAATGTGCGTACATATAAACCATTATCATCGCAATGAGCCAAAAGGAACACCTGAGAAATGATGCCACATATATAAAAAGTAGAAGTTAGTTGTGAATCATAAGAGAAGAGTAAACGAAAACGTACCACTATAAAGCATCTACACATACATAGTAAAGGGATGATGGTTGTAAAGATTTTAATAATGGATGTAGTCAGTTAACATATAAAAGCAGAACAGAACAGAGCAGAGCAGAGCAGAGTAGAACTGTGTTAATAGACTACGCTTCTGCTTCTCCAGTTGTCAAGGTTGTTATGTTGTTATTCAACTCATTTCATGAGGAACACATAAAGACAAGCGAGAATAATTTACATAAATGTTTAATACAACAATAAAGTCCATGAGTGTTTGTGTGCAACTGAGCTTCAACGACAATCTATTGTTTCAAACATTGTGCTCAAACAAAATTTGTTTGTGCTTTTTCCATTCTGCTCTCTAACAACATTGAAATGAAATGTTTATGGGGGGCAGAACAAACCAGATACGGTGTGAAGGAAAGGAAAGCCAGGAGATATGAGATATTGTTCATGTCAAAGCAGCTTTGAGGGAATTACACATTTGTTACTAATTATGTAAAGACCAACAAATAATCCAACTGAGTCAACACTATGTGTTGAATATGTGAGTATTTCTACGGTTTATATCTTTTTCAAACTCACCGAATCACACGAGATGTCTATACGTAGCACTGGACTGGGCATTTGCATGCTGTTCAATAGGGTGTAGTCGTCCAGTGACCACAAACAAATGCTTTTGTCGTGACTTGATGATATAAACACATCACAGGTTGTGGCCATTTTAATACTAGTTACGGCACCGCGATGATGGGTAATGCGATGTTGCTGTTACAAGAATGTTTTTGGTTTTATTTTAAGTATAATATATTTATTAACAAATTCAAGTAAAAGAAATAAAAGTAAAAAATCTAAATATGGTTTGTATCACAAAATAGAGGCGTGGAAGGTAAGAATTTCGACTTAAGAACCAAGTTTTTCTACCCTTAACTACATAGACACGACTCGGTTTACAAGTCCGTTAATTGATTGTCTTTCCGCCTTGATTCCACTCTTGATGTAGCAAATATTTTAACAAATAATAATAAATAACCACCCATAACTCTTCAAAATGCATTTTCCCCTAAGTTACTTTAAAACAATGAAAATTTCTTATGAAGAAAAGCACAAGTGTGAATATGTGCAAAATATTGTAAAATACTCTCATTTATTACACATTTTCAACATGTTTTTGTCACAAAGCGTTAGAAAAATATATGAAGATATACGATGCAAAGAAGATGTTAAGCAAAGATTGCAATAAAAAAAATATGTTAAGACATATGTTTCAAGACCATTGTAAAATATTTGACATGTGCCTTCTCACTGTATCCTGTCTCCCATGTTAGATTGCTTAATTTTTGCAATTCATAACACATACTGTTTAAGTGTCAACAGTTACATTAATATTGCTCTCAGGATAAAAAAAGAAAAAAAAAACAAAGAGTGACAAGTAACAGTTTCACTTGGATAACAATAATGTTAGAATGAAATTGTAGCAAAAAAGGAAGCAGAAAAGAAAATCGAACGTTTAATACGTCAATTGTACGTCATATATATGTGTCTATATAATTTTTTTACCTTATAAATAATTCGGAAATTTCACTAAATAAATCGTTTTTATTCAGTGTTTTCTACATTTTTTTTATGTGGACGTGTCGCTCGATTGATTTTACTGTAGGGTGATTACCACAGAACAGGATAGACTTACAAACAGGTATGGGCCGATAGAAAATGTGAAGATTCCGAGGCCTCCTTTTGGTCTTAGCAAATATTTTGACAAAGTTCCATATACCCCCATACACATATGATGGTGTACGAAAACAAGTATAGTCAGTGATTTCTAATCATTTAATACCCCACAATACTCAGCTCCTTAAAATAGATTACAATTTAGTTGTATCTGTAGCTCCTTAAATTATGCTACAACTGGTTTAGTTATGTTTTTAAATAAGTTATTTTGTGAAATATAATTATATGGAAAATGGTAATTAACTAATCTTTACTACATTTTGTTCAAATATATTAAGAATTGCGATTTTTTGCTATTAAAAAACTTTCATTCTATGGGAAGGGGTTCTAAACATAGTCCGATCCGCTTCATTTTCATTAGAGTTTTTCTTTGAACTAATATATGACCTTGCACTAAATTTCATCGAAATATGCCAAAAAATGTGCCCTGTAACTTGGGCACAAATTTATATGGACTGAAAGACGGACAGATGAAAATGGTTAAATCGATTACGAGTATGTTTAACTTTGAAGTGATTTGTATAATTGTAAGTAAATTCATATATCCACTGGCCCAAGTTGTGCAGGGTATAAAAGCATAATTTCGCATTTTTACTCCATTGAAATTTCATTACTTCCTCAAAAAGGTTTTGCTTCTGTTAAATAAGATAAATGTAACTTATATATATATGAGCTAAAAGTTTTGTTAAGAAATTTAAAGATTTTGAAAGGTTTTAGTAAATAGAATAAAGTCTCCTTTTGGAAAGTAATTTTTAGGCATGGAAATATGTAAACACATGGTTATAGGGTGTCTGAACACATGAAATAACTAATTTATAATTACTTCGAATCCATTTAACTTATATTTACATATAAATCAACATTAATAGATTACTGCTGCATATTTGTTATAACGCGAATGCCTTCTTTATCTTAAAATTAATTTAACAACATAAAATCGTATTTACATATATAAATACTCAAATGTGTATGTGAACGTACCATTTTGCCGCTATTTAAATCTGATATAATTATAGTTGTATCCTCACTACCGCTAATCACTACCGCTTTATTTATGCCAGCTGCAACACTTGTTATAATAGATGTATGCGATCTAATTATAAACGAAGAAAAAGAAAAAACTTGTAATACATCTTAGCCACGCACATGTAATAGATAAACAGGACAAAACACCAGAAATAAGAAGGGATGGACGGAAGGAAAAAATCACTTACTTAATATGAGCAATCATTTCATGTGTTGTCACGTTCCATACCAATACTGTAGCATCTTCAGAGCCACTTAGCACCATATTTGATTGCGGTCTGACCAATAAACATGTGACCGCGGCCGTGTGACCTGTTTATTGCAAGTAAAGTAAGAGACAAGCATTTCTCATGGGTTCTCATATCGCATATATCGCATGTGAGTTAATGCATTAAATCGGAAATGAATCTAATTAATGTGTCTGCTTCATGTTATGATATATTATCCCCTCCCTCTTAATTACCTTTGAATATGTGCTCTAATGAATTGCTCATTATATGCCACAGTTGTACATCACCGCATTTGGTAGCTAAAAACAAATGTTGACCGGTAGGAGCTATACATATGTCGCGTATGGGGCCAGTGCCGCTAACCGTCATTGTGCGTATTTGTGATGGTAATGGAGCGGGCAACCACCCAGTTAATGGCACTAATAAAGGTACTGTATAACCATCACACCATGCGGTCGCTGAACGTACTGTCAAACTCAACAATGAATTGTCATCCTCATCATGTTCACTTACAGGTCGCAACCAAGCGATTAACTGGAAACACAAAACAGAGCCACATAACAACAAAAAGGGGAAACTTTTACTTCTTTGGTGGGGAGGGTAGTGCATACCTGAGAACCCAATTGCATGGGATCACGTGTCAGTACATCACTAGACTTCCTTATGGTGTAATAAACAAGTTCAATATCACGATCCAGTAGATAGCAGCGCACATGTTCTATAAGGCAACGCATATAACTAATGGACACAGTTTGCACCTGTAAATAATTATATATTGTATTATAAAACATTTGCAAAACAGGATCTGTTATTCGAGTACACATTTTTTTTTGGCATGAAAGGGGTACCTGAGTACTAGAATCGTTTGCTCAATATTTAAGCTTTTAAGTTTGACTAATAGATAACTAATAACGAAACAAATTTGTCTATAATGGTTTAATTGCTGCTTCAAAATATAAAAATATACTTTTCGATAATATGTCAGTTGTATAATTGTATAGTTGCCCTTGCACAATAGTAATTAAGCTTATTTCTACTTTTCTGTATCTTGTTCTCTCTCCCTCTAAACAAGTCCTTCTCTATCTGCTGTCTGCTATTGTTATTGAACCCAGTTCCATTCATTCATTCAAAACATAATACCAACATCTTTCCCATTCATTCTATTCTATTATATTCTCATTGGTCTCGTTATATTAACTCTCTGACTCATACATCTTTTGTCCCACAATTAATTCATCTCTTCCTGGGTTACTATAAATTACTGTTATTCCCGTCAATTCATCTTCTCGTTTAATAATAAATGGCTTTTTTTATGGTAACAAAACTTTTGCGAGTGAATGTATTCAATGAGACAAGAACTCCAAGTACGATATTTATGTTCTTTGACCTCTCTGCTAAGTAATTGAATTTACTGCATTTTTAAAGATGCGGTGCTATCCGCATTTTCTCAAAATTTGTTCCTTTTTAATGTGTATTTATTGTAAATTATTTATACGTATAATTTTATGAGGTGTAATCCACAAGTATGTAAATATAATGAACTTACCGCCGCTAAAAGAAAATCAAAATTGCAAACAGCAGTATTTTTAAATTTATCAACATCATCGGAGCGCATCAAATGGTGCCAACTCTCTTCGACATGACGCATACTATATGAGACATCGGCAGCCATGGGATTATAAAAAGTGGATGTATCATCATTTGGGTGATAGCCTAACTTACGATCTGCGGATGCATTATCCTGTTTTTCTTTGCCAACTATTGATTTTCCATCTTCCTCCATGTTGCGATTGCGTTCAATACTATTATCTTCGGCCTCTTGTTCTTCGTCTCTTTCCCCATTTTCCTCCACATCATTGGGAAAGAAGATATTTGAAATGGCTAAATGTATGGCCTTAATACTATTAGTATCCAAGTAGCGTTTACGTGTAATATGACCACAATATGGATAACGCCATGCTAATAAAACTTTGCCTGACATGATTTTGTCACGTATTAGAAATTCTTTAAAGAAGGAAAATGAAAAAGAAAAGCAACATTACTACTAATAATAAGCTATTATGTCAAAGCTCTTCACGTATACCTACTCATTTCACGGTGTATTTTCTTAAAGCTGGAAAAACAAAAATGACCTCGTTCTGTATCCAACATAGCTTCGGGCTCTTCCACCGGCATAAGTAATTCCAGGAGTTCAGTTTCACTTAAACCATACTCTGTAAGAGTTATATAAGAAGCTAAACGTGAAAATCCCTTCTCTCCATAATTTTCCTCCAAATGGTCGAATTGTTTTTCTAAAAATTCCGTAAATGAAACCAACCGATTTTCAAGCTGCCCTCGCAAAACTGTTTCATTATTTTGATCAGTCAGATCGAATAGATACTCTATCGATTTGAAACGATCCTTTTGCATGGGCGTAAACTTTAATTGATCAATCGGTTGTGTACTGCTACAGATTACTTGAACATTCCACGGTAATGAAGTGGGTAGCCAGGATAGAGCAACTACGGTATCGCAATCTAAAGGATTTAACAAATGCAAATCGTCAATGAACATGAACAATATATCATTATTCATGTCCTCGATGCGTCGCAATAGATTTTGAAACCAATTGTTTATGTAGAGCGGATCAAACGATGCATCTTTGGGTAAATGTCCCTCGGGTATATTGTAAATTATAGAAATTTGTTGACATATTACGCGCAACAGTTCTAAGTTGTAAGCAGAACGTGGGGTGGCTCCGGAAAAACGTATAATTTTATGTATTCGCATATTGGATGGAAACCAATCGCCCACCGCTTTATATAGCTGACAAATAATTGAACTTTTGCCGTTACCATGAGGGCCTGTTATAAAATATGGTGCATGACGGCTGCCATTACGATAATTTGCCATCAAATTTTCTTGTAAACGTTGTATGACTCGAGTGCTTATCAACACTCCGGCTGTTTCGTGTTCTTGCAAAATTCTTAAATGTGTGGAGTGTTCATGAAAGATTTCCTTAAAGTAAAATTAAAAAAAAAACGTACTAAATATTTTTTAATTCAATTAAAAATAATAGAATAATAGAAAGTTATATGAAAAAATGTGTGAAACAATATTTTTCGCAGAGAGGCATATGAAAGAGAAACTCTTTTGAAAATGTATTGAATCGTGCAATTTTGAGAACCGCTTCCCATGTAATGTTCCATTATAATGGCAAAAAATAGCCTGTTCGCTTAATATTTGATTATGCCACATTTTGAATTTGATCGGACCATTATTAGAACCCCTTTCTATATAATGATATTTCAAAGAATAACTTATGTGGCACTTATATAGTAAGGATGAACGGTATCCCAGACTTCGTCTCCATCAAAAATAAATTTTTTACTTATTTTATACACAAAGAGCATAGTTTTAATTTTGACACTGACATTATAAACTTGTGTATATAGTATATTGTGTTCTTTATCACTCGTTTATGAAAATTTCTACTCACTTTGGGGCATGAGTTTTACTAAAGTGGTGGGTGTTACATACGCTTGTTAAAGTATATGTGTAAACACAAAAGAACTTACTAAACATGTTGAAAATAGTAGCCGGATATCATTATAATTTCTACATCATAATATGGGTTTTATTCAAATTATCATTACGTTTGCAACTTAGAGACGTACATAAATTCTTGATCCACATTAATTTCCAAGTCGAGCTAGCTATGGTACAATTGTGAAAAATCATTCACGGCTATGAATATAGAGCAAATTGAAATGTAGAATCGGAAATTGGTAACAAACAAACAACAGATACTCCCACAATATTTAAAAATATATTAAATATATTATTATATGTGATGGGTAGACAAAATTTGGCGTAAGCCATATGTAACCTTTGTACTTGTTTTAACTAGAATTTTCTTTACAGGTAAAATTTCACTTTTTTACATGATCCACTTACCCATTTGAGCTATATTTATGAAACATATAAACGTACGTTTCTTACACTTTCACACACTTATGCAAACATTTTCAAAAATACATAATTATACGTGTAACTAGAACGTTCGTTTGGGTGTTACATTTCTTATGCAATATATATACATACATGTTTATATTATATATATATATTTTTTTAAGTATATAAGTATCTGAGATATGTCAGCATACCTCACAAATTCTATTTAGATTGCTTGATAATTGTAAAATAGTTTTATTATTATTAAAAAAACAACAACACATAATTCATGCATTCATTTACATTCAAGTATATCTTCATATATAACTGCGCATTTCCTAATGAAGTAGGCAATGCCACTCCCATTAATTAGATATTCCCGAAAAGCTGGAGAAATTTTCAAATTTTTGCCATAAATTTGAACAAAATTGGAGCAGTAGTTCCCAAGTTATGAGCCAAGCAAGTTCACCTTCATTCGTGTGCTCGAAATTTTGAAAGTCATGTCTGCTACAAAAATATTAGCAAAATACCAGGCGCCCAGCATGCCCCAGCAAGCAAATTTTGATTTTAGGAATTTTTTAAAGTCACATAACTTTTGAACGGCTAAACGGATTTTGTTAAAATTTTTTGTGCAAGATAGTAAATTACGTCAGCTTTCCAACGAAGTATATTATGTGGGCGTGGCATTAACAATTTCGTTAAAAAACAAGTATTTTTAAAAGGTTATTTCCTATAAAAATTAGCAGTGCCACGCCCATATATTAGATATTCTCTAAAAGCTGGAGAAATTTCCAATTTTTTGCAAAAAAATTGATCAAAATCGGAGCAGTAGTTCCCAAGTTATGAGCCAAGCAAGTTCACCTTCATTCGTGTGCTCGAAATTTTGAAAGTCATGTCTGCTACAAAAATATTAGCAAAATACCAGGCGCCCAGCATGCCCCAGCAAGCAAATTTTGATTTTAGAAATTTTTTAAAGTCGCATAACTTTTGAACGGCTGAACGGATTTTGTTCAAATTTTTTGTAAAAGATAGTAAATTACGTCAGCTTTCCAACGAAGTATATTATGTGGGCGTGGCATTAACAATTTAGTTAAAAAACAAGTATTTTTAAAAGGTTATTTCCTATAAAAATTAGCAGTGCCACGCCCATATATTAGATATTCTCTAAAAGCTGGAGAAATTTCCAATTTTTGCAAGAAATTTGATCAAAATCTGAGCAGTAGTTCCCAAGTTATGAGCCAAGCAAGTTCACCTTCATTCGTGTGCTCGAAATTTTGAAAGTCATGTCTGCTACAAAAATATTAGCAAAATACCAGGCGCCCAGCATGCCCCAGCAAGCAAATTTTGATTTTAGAAATTTTTTAAAGTCGCATAACTTTTGAACGGCTGAACGGATTTTGTTCAAATTTTTGTAAAAGATAGTAAATTACGTCAGCTTTCCAACGAAGTATATTATGTGGGCGTGGCATTAACAATTTAGTTAAGAAACAAGTATTTTTAAAAGGTTATTTCCTATAAAAATTAGCAGTGCCACGTCCATTTATTAGATATTCTCTAAAAGCTGGAGAAATTTCCAATTTTTTGCAAAAAAATTGATCAAAATCGGAGCAGTAGTTCCCAAGTTATGAGCCAAGCAAGTTCACCTTCATTCGTGTGCTCGAAATTTTGAAAGTCATGTCTGCTACAAAAATATTAGCAAAATACCAGGCGCCCAGCATGCCCCAGCAAGCAAATTTTGATTTTAGAAATTTTTTAAAGTCGCATAACTTTTGAACGGCTGAACGGATTTTGTTAAAATTTTTGTAAAAGATAGTAAATTACGTCAGCTTTCCAACGAAGTATATTATGTGGGCGTGGCATTAACAATTTAGTTAAGAAACAAGTATTTTTAAAAGGTTATTTCCTATAAAAATTAGCAGTGCCACGCCCATTTATTAGATATTCTCTAAAAGCTGGAGAAATTTCCAATTTTTTGCAAAAAAATTGATCAAAATCGGAGCAGTAGTTCCCAAGTTATGAGCCAAGCAAGTTCACCTTCATTCGTGTGCTCGAAATTTTGAAAGTCATGTCTGCTACAAAAATATTAGCAAAATACCAGGTGCCCAGCATGCCCCAGCAAGCAAATTTTGATTTTAGAAATTTTTTAAAGTCGCATAACTTTTGAACGGCTGAACGGATTTTGTTCAAATTTTTGTAAAAGATAGTAAATTACGTCAGCTTTCCAACGAAGTATATTATGTGGGCGTGGCATTAACAATTTAGTTAAGAAACAAGTATTTTTAAAAGGTTATTTCCTATAAAAATTAGCAGTGCCACGCCCATTTATTAGATATTCTCTAAAAGATGGAGAAATTTCCAATTTTTTGCAAAAAATTTGATCAAAATCAGAGCAGTAGTTCCCAAGTTATGAGCCAAGCAAGTTCACCTTCATTCGTGTGCTCGAAATTTTGAAAGTCATGTCTGCTACAAAAATATTAGCAAAATACTAGGCGCCCAGCATGTCCCAGCAAGCAAATTTTGATTTTAGAAATTTTTTAAAGTCGCATAACTTTTGAACGGCTGAACGGATTTTGTTCAAATTTTTGTAAAAGGTAGTAAATTACGTCAGCTTTCCAACGAAGTATATTATGTGGGCGTGGCATTAACAATTTCGTTAAAAAACAAGTATTTTTAAAAGGTTATTTCCTATAAAAATTAGCAGTGCCACGCCCATTTATTAGATATTCTCTAAAAGCTGGAAAAATTTCCAATTTTTTGCAAAAAATTTGATCAAAATCGGAGCAGTAGTTCCCAAGTTATGAGCCAAGCAAGTTCACCTTCATTCGTGTGCTCGAAATTTTGAAAGTCATGTCTGCTACAAAAATATTAGCAAAATACCAGGCGCCCAGCATGCCCCAGCAAGCAAATTTTGATTTTAGAAATTTTTTAAAGTCGCATAACTTTTGAACGGCTGAACGGATTTTGTTCAAATTTTTTGTAAAAGATAGTAAATTACGTCAGCTTTCCAACGAAGTATATTATGTGGGCGTGGCATTAACAATTTAGTTAAAAAACAAGTATTTTTAAAAGGTTATTTCCTATAAAAATTAGCAGTGCCACGCCCATATATTAGATATTCTCTAAAAGCTGGAGAAATTTCCAATTTTTGCAAGAAATTTGATCAAAATCTGAGCAGTAGTTCCCAAGTTATGAGCCAAGCAAGTTCACCTTCATTCGTGTGCTCGAAATTTTGAAAGTCATGTCTGCTACAAAAATATTAGCAAAATACCAGGCGCCCAGCATGCCCCAGCAAGCAAATTTTGATTTTAGAAATTTTTTAAAGTCGCATAACTTTTGAACGGCTGAACGGATTTTGTTCAAATTTTTTGTAAAAGATAGTAAATTACGTCAGCTTTCCAACGAAGTATATTATGTGGGCCTGGCATTAACAATTTAGTTAAGAAACAAGTATTTTTAAAAGGTTATTTCCTATAAAAATTAGCAGTGCCACGTCCATTTATTAGATATTCTCTAAAAGCTGGAGAAATTTCCAATTTTTTGCAAAAAAATTGATCAAAATCGGAGCAGTAGTTCCCAAGTTATGAGCCAAGCAAGTTCACCTTCATTCGTGTGCTCGAAATTTTGAAAGTCATGTCTGCTACAAAAATATTAGCAAAATACCAGGCGCCCAGCATGCCCCAGCAAGCAAATTTTGATTTTAGAAATTTTTTAAAGTCGCATAACTTTTGAACGGCTGAACGGATTTTGTTCAAATTTTTTGTAAAAGGTAGTAAATTACGTCAGCTTTCCAACGAAGTATATTATGTGAGCGTGGCATTAACAATTTAGTTAAAAAACAAGTATTTTTAAAAGGTTATTTCCTATAAAAATTAGCAGTGCCACGCCCATTTATTAGATATTCTCTAAAAGCTGGAGAAATTTCCAATTTTTGCAAGAAATTTGATCAAAATCTGAGCAGTAGTTCCCAAGTTATGAGCCAAGCAAGTTCACCTTCATTCGTGTGCTCGAAATTTTGAAAGTCATGTCTGCTACAAAAATATTAGCAAAATACCAGGCGCCCAGCATGCCCCAGCAAGCAAATTTTGATTTTAGAAATTTTTTAAAGTCGCATAACTTTTGAACGGCTGAACGGATTTTGTTAAAATTTTTGTAAAAGATAGTAAATTACGTCAGCTTTCCAACGAAGTATATTATGTGGGCGTGGCATTAACAATTTAGTTAAGAAACAAGTATTTTTAAAAGGTTATTTCCTATAAAAATTAGCAGTGCCACGCCCATTTATTAGATATTCTCTAAAAGCTGGAGAAATTTCCAATTTTTTGCAAAAAAATTGATCAAAATCGGAGCAGTAGTTCCCAAGTTATGAGCCAAGCAAGTTCACCTTCATTCGTGTGCTCGAAATTTTGAAAGTCATGTCTGCTACAAAAATATTAGCAAAATACCAGGTGCCCAGCATGCCCCAGCAAGCAAATTTTGATTTTAGAAATTTTTTAAAGTCGCATAACTTTTGAACGGCTGAACGGATTTTGTTCAAATTTTTGTAAAAGATAGTAAATTACGTCAGCTTTCCAACGAAGTATATTATGTGGGCGTGGCATTAACAATTTAGTTAAGAAACAAGTATTTTTAAAAGGTTATTTCCTATAAAAATTAGCAGTGCCACGCCCATTTATTAGATATTCTCTAAAAGATGGAGAAATTTCCAATTTTTTGCAAAAAATTTGATCAAAATCAGAGCAGTAGTTCCCAAGTTATGAGCCAAGCAAGTTCACCTTCATTCGTGTGCTCGAAATTTTGAAAGTCATGTCTGCTACAAAAATATTAGCAAAATACTAGGCGCCCAGCATGTCCCAGCAAGCAAATTTTGATTTTAGAAATTTTTTAAAGTCGCATAACTTTTGAACGGCTGAACGGATTTTGTTCAAATTTTTGTAAAAGGTAGTAAATTACGTCAGCTTTCCAACGAAGTATATTATGTGGGCGTGGCATTAACAATTTCGTTAAAAAACAAGTATTTTTAAAAGGTTATTTCCTATAAAAATTAGCAGTGCCACGCCCATTTATTAGATATTCTCTAAAAGCTGGAAAAATTTCCAATTTTTTGCAAAAAATTTGATCAAAATCGGAGCAGTAGTTCCCAAGTTATGAGCCAAGCAAGTTCACCTTCATTCGTGTGCTCGAAATTTTGAAAGTCATGTCTGCTACAAAAATATTAGCAAAATACCAGGCGCCCAGCATGCCTCAGCAAGCAAATTTTGATTTTAGAAATTTTTTAAAGTCGCATAACTTTTGAACGGCTGAACGGATTTTGTTCAAATTTTTTGTAAAAGATAGTAAATTACGTCAGCTTTCCAACGAAGTATATTATGTGGGCGTGGCATTAACAATTTAGTTAAAAAACAAGTATTTTTAAAAGGTTATTTCCTATAAAAATTAGCAGTGCCACGCCCATATATTAGATATTCTCTAAAAGCTGGAGAAATTTCCAATTTTTGCAAGAAATTTGATCAAAATCTGAGCAGTAGTTCCCAAGTTATGAGCCAAGCAAGTTCACCTTCATTCGTGTGCTCGAAATTTTGAAAGTCATGTCTGCTACAAAAATATTAGCAAAATACCAGGCGCCCAGCATGCCCCAGCAAGCAAATTTTGATTTTAGAAATTTTTTAAAGTCGCATAACTTTTGAACGGCTGAACGGATTTTGTTAAAATTTTTGTAAAAGATAGTAAATTACGTCAGCTTTCCAACGAAGTATATTATGTGGGCGTGGCATTAACAATTTAGTAAAGAAACAAGTATTTTTAAAAGGTTATTTCCTATAAAAATTAGCAGTGCCACGCCCATTTATTAGATATTCTCTAAAAGCTGGAGAAATTTCCAATTTCTTGCAAAAAATTTGATCAAAATCGGAGCAGTAGTTCCCAAGTTATGAGCCAAGCAAGTTCACCTTCATTCGTGTGCTCGAAATTTTGAAAGTCATGTCTGCTACAAAAATATTAGCAAAATACCAGGCGCCCAGCATGCCCCAGCAAGCAAATTTTGATTTTAGAAATTTTTTAAAGTCGCATAACTTTTGAACGGCTGAACGGATTTTGTTCAAATTTTTGTAAAAGATAGTAAATTACGTCAGCTTTCCAACGAAGTATATTATGTGGGCGTGGCATTAACAATTTAGTTAAGAAACAAGTATTTTTAAAAGGTTATTTCCTATAAAAATTAGCAGTGCCACGTCCATTTATTAGATATTCTCTAAAAGCTGGAGAAATTTCCAATTTTTTGCAAAAAATTTGATCAAAATCGGAGCAGTAGTTCCCAAGTTATGAGCCAAGCAAGTTCACCTTCATTCGTGTGCTCGAAATTTTGAAAGTCATGTCTGCTACAAAAATATTAGCAGAATACCAGGCGCCCAGCATGCCCCAGCAAGCAAATTTTGATTTTAGAAATTTTTTAAAGTCGCATAACTTTTGAACGGCTGAACGGATTTTGTTCAAATTTTTTGTAAAAGATAGTAAATTACGTCAGCTTTCCAACGAAGTATATTATGTGGGCGTGGCATTAACAATTTAGTTAAGAAACAAGTATTTTTAAAAGGTTATTTCCTATAAAAATTAGCAGTGCCACGCCCATTTATTAGATATTCTCTAAAAGCTGGAGAAATTTCCAATTTTTTGCAAAAAATTTGATCAAAATCGGAGCAGTAGTTCCCAAGTTATGAGCCAAGCAAGTTCACCTTCATTCGTGTGCTCGAAATTTTGAAAGTCATGTCTGCTACAAAAATATTAGCAAAATACCAGGCGCCCAGCATGCCCCAGCAAGCAAATTTTGATTTTAGAAATTTTTTAAAGTCGCATAACTTTTGAACGGCTGAACGGATTTTGTTCAAATTTTTGTAAAAGATAGTAAATTACGTCAGCTTTCCAACGAAGTATATTATGTGGGCGTGGCATTAACAATTTAGTTAAGAAACAAGTATTTTTAAAAGGTTATTTCCTATAAAAATTAGCAGTGCCACGTCCATTTATTAGATATTCTCTAAAAGCTGGAGAAATTTCCAATTTTTTGCAAAAAATTTGATCAAAATCGGAGCAGTAGTTCCCAAGTTATGAGCCAAGCAAGTTCACCTTCATTCGTGTGCTCGAAATTTTGAAAGTCATGTCTGCTACAAAAATATTAGCAGAATACCAGGCGCCCAGCATGCCCCAGCAAGCAAATTTTGATTTTAGAAATTTTTTAAGTCGCATAACTTTTGAACGGCTGAACGGATTTTGTTCAAATTTTTTGTAAAAGATAGTAAATTACGTCAGCTTTCCAACGAAGTATATTATGTGGGCCTGGCATTAACAATTTAGTTAAGAAACAAGTATTTTTAAAAGGTTATTTCCTATAAAAATTAGCAGTGCCACGCCCATTTATTACATATTCTCTAAAAGCTGGAGAAATTTCCAATTTTTTGCAAAAAATTTGATCAAAATCGGAGCAGTAGTTCCCAAGTTATGAGCCAAGCAAGTTCACCTTCATTCGTGTGCTCGAAATTTTGAAAATCATGTCTGCTACAAAAATATTAGCAAAATACCAGGCGCCCAGCATGCCCCAGCAAGCAAATTTTGATTTTAGAAATTTTTTAAAGTCGCATAACTTTTGAACGGCTGAACGGATTTTGTTCAAATTTTTGTAAAAGATAGTAAATTACGTCAGCTTTCCAACGAAGTATATTATGTGGGCGTGGCATTAACAATTTAGTTAAGAAACAAGTATTTTTAAAAGGTTATTTCCTATAAAAATTAGCAGTGCCATGCCCATTTATTAGATATTCTCTAAAAGCTGGAGAAATTTCCAATTTTTTGCAAAAAATTTGATCAAAATCGGAGCAGTAGTTCCCAAGTTATGAGCCAAGCAAGTTCACCTTCATTCGTGTGCTCGTAATTTTGAAAATCATGTCTGCTACAAAAATATTAGCAAAATACCAGGCGCCCAGCATGCCCCAGCAAGCAAATTTTGATTTTAGAAATTTTTTAAAGTCGCATAACTTTTGAACGGCTGAACGGATTTTGTTCAAATTTTTGTAAAAGATAGTAAATTACGTCAGCTTTCCAACGAAGTATATTATGTGGGCGTGGCATTAACAATTTAGTTAAGAAACAAGTATTTTTAAAAGGTTATTTCCTATAAAAATTAGCAGTGCCACGCCCATTTATTGGATATTCTCTAAAAGCTGGAGAAATTTCCAATTTTTTGCAAAAAATTTGATCAAAATCGGAGCAGTAGTTCCCAAGTTATGAGCCAAGCAAGTTCACCTTCATTCGTGTGCTCGAAATTTTGAAAATCATGTCTGCTACAAAAATATTAGCAGAATACCAGGCGCCCAGCATGCCCCAGCAAGCAAATTTTGATTTTAGAAATTTTTTAAAGTCGCATAACTTTTGAACGGCTGAACGGATTTTGTTCAAATTTTTTGTAAAAGATAGTAAATTACGTCAGCTTTCCAACGAAGTATATTATGTGGGCGTGGCATTAACAATTTAGTTAAGAAACAAGTATTTTTATAAGGTTATTTCCTAAAAAAATTAGCAGTGCCACGCCCATTAATTAGATATCACCGAAAATCTGGAGAAATTTCCTAATTTTGGCAAAAAATTTCATCAAAATCGGAGCAGTAGTTCCCAAGTTATGAGCCAAGCAAGTTCACCTTCATTCGTGTGCTCGAAATTTTGAAAGTCATGTCTGCTACAAAAATATTAGCAAAATACCAGGCGCCCAGCATGCCCCAGCAAGCAAATTTTGATTTTAGAAATTTTTTAAAGTCGCATAACTTTTGAACGGCTGAACGGATTTTGTTCAAATTTTTGTAAAAGATAGTAAATTACGTCAGCTTTCCAACGAAGTACATTATGTGGGCGTGGCATTAACAATTTAGTTAAAAAACAAGTATTTTTAAAAGGTTATTTCCTATAAAAATTAGCAGTGCCATGCCCATTGATTAGATATTCTCTAAAAGCTGGAGAAATTTCTAATTTTTTGCAAAAAATTTGATCAAAATCGGAGCAGTAGTTCCCAAGTTATGAGCCAAGCAAGTTCACCTTCATTCGTGTGCTCGAAATTTTGAAAGTCATGTCTGCTACAAAAATATTAGCAAAATACCAGGCGCCCAGCATGCCCCAGCAAGCAAATTTTGATTTTAGAAATTTTTTAAAGTCGCATAACTTTTGAACGGCTGAACGGATTTTGTTCAAATTTTTTGTAAAAGATAGTAAATTACGTCAGCTTTCCAACGAAGTATATTATGTGGGCGTGGCATTAACAATTTAGTTAAGAAACAAGTATTTTTAAAAGGTTATTTCCTATAAAAATTAGCAGTGCCACGCCCATTTATTAGATATTCTCTAAAAGCTGGAGAAATTTCCAATTTTTTGCAAAAAATTTGATCAAAATCGGAGCAGTAGTTCCCAAGTTATGAGCCAAGCAAGTTCACCTTCATTCGTGTGCTCGAAATTTTGAAAGTCATGTCTGCTACAAAAATATTAGCAAAATACCAGGCGCCCAGCATGCCCCAGCAAGCAAATTTTGATTTTAGAAATTTTTTAAAGTCGCATAACTTTTGAACGGCTGAACGGATTTTGTTCAAATTTTTGTAAAAGATAGTAAATTACGTCAGCTTTCCAACGAAGTACATTATGTGGGCGTGGCATTAACAATTTAGTTAAAAAACAAGTATTTTTAAAAGGTTATTTCCTATAAAAATTAGCAGTGCCACGCCCATTTATTACATATTCTCTAAAAGCTGGAGAAATTTCCAATTTTTTGCAAAAAATTTGATCAAAATCGGAGCAGTAGTTCCCAAGTTATGAGCCAAGCAAGTTCACCTTCATTCGTGTGCTCGAAATTTTGAAAATCATGTCTGCTACAAAAATATTAGCAAAATACCAGGCGCCCAGCATGCCCCAGCAAGCAAATTTTGATTTTAGAAATTTTTTAAAGTCGCATAACTTTTGAACGGCTGAACGGATTTTGTTCAAATTTTTTGTAAAAGATAGTAAATTACGTCAGCTTTCCAACGAAGTACATTATGTGGGCGTGGCATTAACAATTTAGTTAAAAAACAAGTATTTTTAAAAGGTTATTTCCTATAAAAATTAGCAGTGCCACGCCCATTTATTACATATTCTCTAAAAGCTGGAGAAATTTCCAATTTTTTGCAAAAAATTTGATCAAAATCGGAGCAGTAGTTCCCAAGTTATGAGCCAAGCAAGTTCACCTTCATTCGTGTGCTCGAAATTTTGAAAATCATGTCTGCTACAAAAATATTAGCAAAATACCAGGCGCCCAGCATGCCCCAGCAAGCAAATTTTGATTTTAGAAATTTTTTAAAGTCGCATAACTTTTGAACGGCTGAACGGATTTTGTTCAAATTTTTGTAAAAGATAGTAAATTACGTCAGCTTTCCAACGAAGTACATTATGTGGGCGTGGCATTAACAATTTCGTTAAAAAACAAGTATTTTTAAAAGGTTATTTCCTATAAAAATTAGCAGTGCCATGCCCATTTATTAGATATTCTCTAAAAGCTGGAGAAATTTCCAATTTTTTGCAAAAAATTTGATCAAAATCGGAGCAGTAGTTCCCAAGTTATGAGCCAAGCAAGTTCACCTTCATTCGTGTGCTCGAAATTTTGAAAGTCATGTCTGCTACAAAAATATTAGCAAAATACCAGGCGCCCAGCATGCCCCAGCAAGCAAATTTTGATTTTAGAAATTTTTTAAAGTCGCATAACTTTTGAACGGCTGAACGGATTTTGTTCAAATTTTTTGTAAAAGATAGTAAATTACGTCAGCTTTCCAACGAAGTATATTATGTGGGCGTGGCATTAACAATTTAGTTAAAAAACAAGTATTTTTAAAAGGTTATTTCCTATAAAAATTAGCAGTGCCACGCCCATATATTAGATATTCTCTAAAAGCTGGAGAAATTTCCAATTTTTGCAAGAAATTTGATCAAAATCTGAGCAGTAGTTCCCAAGTTATGAGCCAAGCAAGTTCACCTTCATTCGTGTGCTCGAAATTTTGAAAGTCATGTCTGCTACAAAAATATTAGCAAAATACCAGGCGCCCAGCATGCCCCAGCAAGCAAATTTTGATTTTAGAAATTTTTTAAAGTCGCATAACTTTTGAACGGCTGAACGGATTTTGTTCAAATTTTTGTAAAAGATAGTAAATTACGTCAGCTTTCCAACGAAGTATATTATGTGGGCGTGGCATTAACAATTTAGTTAAGAAACAAGTATTTTTAAAAGGTTATTTCCTATAAAAATTAGCAGTGCCACGTCCATTTATTAGATATTCTCTAAAAGCTGGAGAAATTTCCAATTTTTTGCAAAAAAATTGATCAAAATCGGAGCAGTAGTTCCCAAGTTATGAGCCAAGCAAGTTCACCTTCATTCGTGTGCTCGAAATTTTGAAAGTCATGTCTGCTACAAAAATATTAGCAAAATACCAGGTGCCCAGCATGCCCCAGCAAGCAAATTTTGATTTTAGAAATTTTTTAAAGTCGCATAACTTTTGAACGGCTGAACGGATTTTGTTCAAATTTTTGTAAAAGATAGTAAATTACGTCAGCTTTCCAACGAAGTATATTATGTGGGCGTGGCATTAACAATTTAGTTAAGAAACAAGTATTTTTAAAAGGTTATTTCCTATAAAAATTAGCAGTGCCACGCCCATTTATTAGATATTCTCTAAAAGATGGAGAAATTTCCAATTTTTTGCAAAAAATTTGATCAAAATCAGAGCAGTAGTTCCCAAGTTATGAGCCAAGCAAGTTCACCTTCATTCGTGTGCTCGAAATTTTGAAAGTCATGTCTGCTACAAAAATATTAGCAAAATACTAGGCGCCCAGCATGTCCCAGCAAGCAAATTTTGATTTTAGAAATTTTTTAAAGTCGCATAACTTTTGAACGGCTGAACGGATTTTGTTCAAATTTTTGTAAAAGGTAGTAAATTACGTCAGCTTTCCAACGAAGTATATTATGTGGGCGTGGCATTAACAATTTCGTTAAAAAACAAGTATTTTTAAAAGGTTATTTCCTATAAAAATTAGCAGTGCCACGCCCATTTATTAGATATTCTCTAAAAGCTGGAAAAATTTCCAATTTTTTGCAAAAAATTTGATCAAAATCGGAGCAGTAGTTCCCAAGTTATGAGCCAAGCAAGTTCACCTTCATTCGTGTGCTCGAAATTTTGAAAGTCATGTCTGCTACAAAAATATTAGCAAAATACCAGGCGCCCAGCATGCCCCAGCAAGCAAATTTTGATTTTAGAAATTTTTTAAAGTCGCATAACTTTTGAACGGCTGAACGGATTTTGTTCAAATTTTTTGTAAAAGATAGTAAATTACGTCAGCTTTCCAACGAAGTATATTATGTGGGCGTGGCATTAACAATTTAGTTAAAAAACAAGTATTTTTAAAAGGTTATTTCCTATAAAAATTAGCAGTGCCACGCCCATATATTAGATATTCTCTAAAAGCTGGAGAAATTTCCAATTTTTGCAAGAAATTTGATCAAAATCGGAGCAGTAGTTCCCAAGTTATGAGCCAAGCAAGTTCACCTTCGTTCGTGTGCTCGAAATTTTGAAAGTCATGTCTGCTACAAAAATATTAGCAAAATACCAGGCGCCCAGCATGCCCCAGCAAGCAAATTTTGATTTTAGAAATTTTTTAAAGTCGCATAACTTTTGAACGGCTGAACGGATTTTGTTCAAATTTTTGTAAAAGATAGTAAATTACGTCAGCTTTCCAACGAAGTATATTATGTGGGCGTGGCATTAACAATTTAGTTAAGAAACAAGTATTTTTAAAAGGTTATTTCCTATAAAAATTAGCAGTGCCACGTCCATTTATTAGATATTCTCTAAAAGCTGGAGAAATTTCCAATTTTTTGCAAAAAAATTGATCAAAATCGGAGCAGTAGTTCCCAAGTTATGAGCCAAGCAAGTTCACCTTCATTCGTGTGCTCGAAATTTTGAAAGTCATGTCTGCTACAAAAATATTAGCAAAATACCAGGCGCCCAGCATGCCCCAGCAAGCAAATTTTGATTTTAGAAATTTTTTAAAGTCGCATAACTTTTGAACGGCTGAACGGATTTTGTTAAAATTTTTGTAAAAGATAGTAAATTACGTCAGCTTTCCAACGAAGTATATTATGTGGGCGTGGCATTAACAATTTAGTTAAGAAACAAGTATTTTTAAAAGGTTATTTCCTATAAAAATTAGCAGTGCCACGCCCATTTATTAGATATTCTCTAAAAGCTGGAGAAATTTCCAATTTTTTGCAAAAAAATTGATCAAAATCGGAGCAGTAGTTCCCAAGTTATGAGCCAAGCAAGTTCACCTTCATTCGTGTGCTCGAAATTTTGAAAGTCATGTCTGCTACAAAAATATTAGCAAAATACCAGGTGCCCAGCATGCCCCAGCAAGCAAATTTTGATTTTAGAAATTTTTTAAAGTCGCATAACTTTTGAACGGCTGAACGGATTTTGTTCAAATTTTTGTAAAAGATAGTAAATTACGTCAGCTTTCCAACGAAGTATATTATGTGGGCGTGGCATTAACAATTTAGTTAAGAAACAAGTATTTTTAAAAGGTTATTTCCTATAAAAATTAGCAGTGCCACGCCCATTTATTAGATATTCTCTAAAAGATGGAGAAATTTCCAATTTTTTGCAAAAAATTTGATCAAAATCAGAGCAGTAGTTCCCAAGTTATGAGCCAAGCAAGTTCACCTTCATTCGTGTGCTCGAAATTTTGAAAGTCATGTCTGCTACAAAAATATTAGCAAAATACTAGGCGCCCAGCATGTCCCAGCAAGCAAATTTTGATTTTAGAAATTTTTTAAAGTCGCATAACTTTTGAACGGCTGAACGGATTTTGTTCAAATTTTTGTAAAAGGTAGTAAATTACGTCAGCTTTCCAACGAAGTATATTATGTGGGCGTGGCATTAACAATTTCGTTAAAAAACAAGTATTTTTAAAAGGTTATTTCCTATAAAAATTAGCAGTGCCACGCCCATTTATTAGATATTCTCTAAAAGCTGGAAAAATTTCCAATTTTTTGCAAAAAATTTGATCAAAATCGGAGCAGTAGTTCCCAAGTTATGAGCCAAGCAAGTTCACCTTCATTCGTGTGCTCGAAATTTTGAAAGTCATGTCTGCTACAAAAATATTAGCAAAATACCAGGCGCCCAGCATGCCCCAGCAAGCAAATTTTGATTTTAGAAATTTTTTAAAGTCGCATAACTTTTGAACGGCTGAACGGATTTTGTTCAAATTTTTTGTAAAAGATAGTAAATTACGTCAGCTTTCCAACGAAGTATATTATGTGGGCGTGGCATTAACAATTTAGTTAAAAAACAAGTATTTTTAAAAGGTTATTTCCTATAAAAATTAGCAGTGCCACGCCCATATATTAGATATTCTCTAAAAGCTGGAGAAATTTCCAATTTTTGCAAGAAATTTGATCAAAATCTGAGCAGTAGTTCCCAAGTTATGAGCCAAGCAAGTTCACCTTCATTCGTGTGCTCGAAATTTTGAAAGTCATGTCTGCTACAAAAATATTAGCAAAATACCAGGCGCCCAGCATGCCCCAGCAAGCAAATTTTGATTTTAGAAATTTTTTAAAGTCGCATAACTTTTGAACGGCTGAACGGATTTTGTTCAAATTTTTTGTAAAAGATAGTAAATTACGTCAGCTTTCCAACGAAGTATATTATGTGGGCGTGGCATTAACAATTTAGTTAAAAAACAAGTATTTTTAAAAGGTTATTTCCTATAAAAATTAGCAGTGCCACGCCCATATATTAGATATTCTCTAAAAGCTGGAGAAATTTCCAATTTTTGCAAGAAATTTGATCAAAATCTGAGCAGTAGTTCCCAAGTTATGAGCCAAGCAAGTTCACCTTCATTCGTGTGCTCGAAATTTTGAAAGTCATGTCTGCTACAAAAATATTAGCAAAATACCAGGCGCCCAGCATGCCCCAGCAAGCAAATTTTGATTTTAGAAATTTTTTAAAGTCGCATAACTTTTGAACGGCTGAACGGATTTTGTTCAAATTTTTGTAAAAGATAGTAAATTACGTCAGCTTTCCAACGAAGTATATTATGTGGGCGTGGCATTAACAATTTAGTTAAAAAACAAGTATTTTTAAAAGGTTATTTCCTATAAAAATTAGCAGTGCCACGCCCATTTATTACATATTCTCTAAAAGCTGGAGAAATTTCCAATTTTTTGCTAAAAATTTGATCAAAATCGGAGCAGTAGTTCCCAAGTTATGAGCCAAGCAAGTTCACCTTCATTCGTGTGCTCGAAATTTTGAAAGTCATGTCTGCTACAAAAATATTAGCAAAATACCAGGCGCCCAGCATGCCCCAGCAAGCAAATTTTGATTTTAGAAATTTTTTAAAGTCGCATAACTTTTGAACGGCTGAACGGATTTTGTTCAAATTTTTTGTAAAAGGTAGTAAATTACGTCAGCTTTCCAACGAAGTATATTATGTGAGCGTGGCATTAACAATTTAGTTAAAAAACAAGTATTTTTAAAAGGTTATTTCCTATAAAAATTAGCAGTGCCACGCCCATTTATTAGATATTCTCTAAAAGCTGGAGAAATTTCCAATTTTTGCAAGAAATTTGATCAAAATCTGAGCAGTAGTTCCCAAGTTATGAGCCAAGCAAGTTCACCTTCATTCGTGTGCTCGAAATTTTGAAAATCATGTCTGCTACAAAAATATTAGCAGAATACCAGGCGCCCAGCATGCCCCAGCAAGCAAATTTTGATTTTAGAAATTTTTTAAAGTCGCATAACTTTTGAACGGCTGAACGGATTTTGTTCAAATTTTTGTAAAAGATAGTAAATTACGTCAGCTTTCCAACGAAGTATATTATGTGGGCGTGGCATTAACAATTTAGTTAAGAAACAAGTATTTTTAAAAGGTTATTTCCTATAAAAATTAGCAGTGCCACGTCCATTTATTAGATATTCTCTAAAAGCTGGAGAAATTTCCAATTTTTTGCAAAAAAATTGATCAAAATCGGAGCAGTAGTTCCCAAGTTATGAGCCAAGCAAGTTCACCTTCATTCGTGTGCTCGAAATTTTGAAAGTCATGTCTGCTACAAAAATATTAGCAAAATACCAGGCGCCCAGCATGCCCCAGCAAGCAAATTTTGATTTTAGAAATTTTTTAAAGTCGCATAACTTTTGAACGGCTGAACGGATTTTGTTCAAATTTTTTGTAAAAGGTAGTAAATTACGTCAGCTTTCCAACGAAGTATATTATGTGAGCGTGGCATTAACAATTTAGTTAAAAAACAAGTATTTTTAAAAGGTTATTTCCTATAAAAATTAGCAGTGCCACGCCCATTTATTACATATTCTCTAAAAGCTGGAGAAATTTCCAATTTTTGCAAGAAATTTGATCAAAATCTGAGCAGTAGTTCCCAAGTTATGAGCCAAGCAAGTTCACCTTCATTCGTGTGCTCGAAATTTTGAAAATCATGTCTGCTACAAAAATATTAGCAGAATACCAGGCGCCCAGCATGCCCCAGCAAGCAAATTTTGATTTTAGAAATTTTTTAAAGTCGCATAACTTTTGAACGGCTGAACGGATTTTGTTCAAATTTTTGTAAAAGATAGTAAATTACGTCAGCTTTCCAACGAAGTACATTATGTGGGCGTGGCATTAACAATTTAGTTAAAAAACAAGTATTTTTAAAAGGTTATTTCCTATAAAAATTAGCAGTGCCACGCCCATTTATTACATATTCTCTAAAAGCTGGAGAAATTTCCAATTTTTTGCAAAAAATTTGATCAAAATCGGAGCAGTAGTTCCCAAGTTATGAGCCAAGCAAGTTCACCTTCATTCGTGTGCTCGAAATTTTGAAAGTCATGTCTGCTACAAAAATATTAGCAGAATACCAGGCGCCCAGCATGCCCCAGCAAGCAAATTTTGATTTTAGAAATTTTTTAAAGTCGCATAACTTTTGAACGGCTGAACGGATTTTGTTCAAATTTTTTGTAAAAGATAGTAAATTACGTCAGCTTTCCAACGAAGTATATTATGTGGGCGTGGCATTAACAATTTAGTTAAGAAACAAGTATTTTTAAAAGGTTATTTCCTATAAAAATTAGCAGTGCCACGTCCATTTATTAGATATTCTCTAAAAGCTGGAGAAATTTCCAATTTTTTGCAAAAAAATTGATCAAAATCGGAGCAGTAGTTCCCAAGTTATGAGCCAAGCAAGTTCACCTTCATTCGTGTGCTCGAAATTTTGAAAGTCATGTCTGCTACAAAAATATTAGCAAAATACCAGGCGCCCAGCATGCCCCAGCAAGCAAATTTTGATTTTAGAAATTTTTTAAAGTCGCATAACTTTTGAACGGCTGAACGGATTTTGTTCAAATTTTTTGTAGAAGGTAGTAAATTACGTCAGCTTTCCAACGAAGTATATTATGTGGGCGTGGCATTAACAATTTAGTTAAGAAACAAGTATTTTTAAAAGGTTATTTCCTATAAAAATTAGCAGTGCCACGCCCATTTATTAGATATTCTCTAAAAGCTGGAGAAATTTCCAATTTTTTGCAAAAAAATTGATCAAAATCGGAGCAGTAGTTCCCAAGTTATGAGCCAAGCAAGTTCACCTTCATTCGTGTGCTCGAAATTTTGAAAGTCATGTCTGCTACAAAAATATTAGCAAAATACCAGGTGCCCAGCATGCCCCAGCAAGCAAATTTTGATTTTAGAAATTTTTTAAAGTCGCATAACTTTTGAACGGCTGAACGGATTTTGTTCAAATTTTTGTAAAAGATAGTAAATTACGTCAGCTTTCCAACGAAGTATATTATGTGGGCGTGGCATTAACAATTTAGTTAAGAAACAAGTATTTTTAAAAGGTTATTTCCTATAAAAATTAGCAGTGCCACGCCCATTTATTAGATATTCTCTAAAAGATGGAGAAATTTCCAATTTTTTGCAAAAAATTTGATCAAAATCAGAGCAGTAGTTCCCAAGTTATGAGCCAAGCAAGTTCACCTTCATTCGTGTGCTCGAAATTTTGAAAGTCATGTCTGCTACAAAAATATTAGCAAAATACTAGGCGCCCAGCATGTCCCAGCAAGCAAATTTTGATTTTAGAAATTTTTTAAAGTCGCATAACTTTTGAACGGCTGAACGGATTTTGTTCAAATTTTTGTAAAAGGTAGTAAATTACGTCAGCTTTCCAACGAAGTATATTATGTGGGCGTGGCATTAACAATTTCGTTAAAAAACAAGTATTTTTAAAAGGTTATTTCCTATAAAAATTAGCAGTGCCACGCCCATTTATTAGATATTCTCTAAAAGCTGGAAAAATTTCCAATTTTTTGCAAAAAATTTGATCAAAATCGGAGCAGTAGTTCCCAAGTTATGAGCCAAGCAAGTTCACCTTCATTCGTGTGCTCGAAATTTTGAAAGTCATGTCTGCTACAAAAATATTAGCAAAATACCAGGCGCCCAGCATGCCTCAGCAAGCAAATTTTGATTTTAGAAATTTTTTAAAGTCGCATAACTTTTGAACGGCTGAACGGATTTTGTTCAAATTTTTTGTAAAAGATAGCAAATTACGTCAGCTTTCCAACGAAGTATATTATGTGGGCGTGGCATTAACAATTTAGTTAAAAAACAAGTATTTTTAAAAGGTTATTTCCTATAAAAATTAGCAGTGCCACGCCCATATATTAGATATTCTCTAAAAGCTGGAGAAATTTCCAATTTTTGCAAGAAATTTGATCAAAATCTGAGCAGTAGTTCCCAAGTTATGAGCCAAGCAAGTTCACCTTCATTCGTGTGCTCGAAATTTTGAAAGTCATGTCTGCTACAAAAATATTAGCAAAATACCAGGCGCCCAGCATGCCCCAGCAAGCAAATTTTGATTTTAGAAATTTTTTAAAGTCGCATAACTTTTGAACGGCTGAACGGATTTTGTTCAAATTTTTGTAAAAGATAGTAAATTACGTCAGCTTTCCAACGAAGTATATTATGTGGGCGTGGCATTAACAATTTAGTTAAGAAACAAGTATTTTTAAAAGGTTATTTCCTATAAAAATTAGCAGTGCCACGTCCATTTATTAGATATTCTCTAAAAGCTGGAGAAATTTCCAATTTTTTGCAAAAAAATTGATCAAAATCGGAGCAGTAGTTCCCAAGTTATGAGCCAAGCAAGTTCACCTTCATTCGTGTGCTCGAAATTTTGAAAGTCATATCTGCTACAAAAATATTAGCAAAATACCAGGCGCCCAGCATGCCCCAGCAAGCAAATTTTGATTTTAGAAATTTTTTAAAGTCGCATAACTTTTGAACGGCTGAACGGATTTTGTTCAAATTTTTTGTAAAAGGTAGTAAATTACGTCAGCTTTCCAACGAAGTATATTATGTGGGCGTGGCATTAACAATTTAGTTAAGAAACAAGTATTTTTAAAAGGTTATTTCCTATAAAAATTAGCAGTGCCACGCCCATTTATTAGATATTCTCTAAAAGCTGGAGAAATTTCCAATTTTTTGCAAAAAAATTGATCAAAATCGGAGCAGTAGTTCCCAAGTTATGAGCCAAGCAAGTTCACCTTCATTCGTGTGCTCGAAATTTTGAAAGTCATGTCTGCTACAAAAATATTAGCAAAATACCAGGTGCCCAGCATGCCCCAGCAAGCAAATTTTGATTTTAGAAATTTTTTAAAGTCGCATAACTTTTGAACGGCTGAACGGATTTTGTTCAAATTTTTGTAAAAGATAGTAAATTACGTCAGCTTTCCAACGAAGTATATTATGTGGGCGTGGCATTAACAATTTAGTTAAGAAACAAGTATTTTTAAAAGGTTATTTCCTATAAAAATTAGCAGTGCCACGCCCATTTATTAGATATTCTCTAAAAGATGGAGAAATTTCCAATTTTTTGCAAAAAATTTGATCAAAATCAGAGCAGTAGTTCCCAAGTTATGAGCCAAGCAAGTTCACCTTCATTCGTGTGCTCGAAATTTTGAAAGTCATGTCTGCTACAAAAATATTAGCAAAATACTAGGCGCCCAGCATGTCCCAGCAAGCAAATTTTGATTTTAGAAATTTTTTAAAGTCGCATAACTTTTGAACGGCTGAACGGATTTTGTTCAAATTTTTGTAAAAGGTAGTAAATTACGTCAGCTTTCCAACGAAGTATATTATGTGGGCGTGGCATTAACAATTTCGTTAAAAAACAAGTATTTTTAAAAGGTTATTTCCTATAAAAATTAGCAGTGCCACGCCCATTTATTAGATATTCTCTAAAAGCTGGAAAAATTTCCAATTTTTTGCAAAAAATTTGATCAAAATCGGAGCAGTAGTTCCCAAGTTATGAGCCAAGCAAGTTCACCTTCATTCGTGTGCTCGAAATTTTGAAAGTCATGTCTGCTACAAAAATATTAGCAAAATACCAGGCGCCCAGCATGCCTCAGCAAGCAAATTTTGATTTTAGAAATTTTTTAAAGTCGCATAACTTTTGAACGGCTGAACGGATTTTGTTCAAATTTTTTGTAAAAGATAGTAAATTACGTCAGCTTTCCAACGAAGTATATTATGTGGGCGTGGCATTAACAATTTAGTTAAAAAACAAGTATTTTTAAAAGGTTATTTCCTATAAAAATTAGCAGTGCCACGCCCATATATTAGATATTCTCTAAAAGCTGGAGAAATTTCCAATTTTTGCAAGAAATTTGATCAAAATCTGAGCAGTAGTTCCCAAGTTATGAGCCAAGCAAGTTCACCTTCATTCGTGTGCTCGAAATTTTGAAAGTCATGTCTGCTACAAAAATATTAGCAAAATACCAGGCGCCCAGCATGCCCCAGCAAGCAAATTTTGATTTTAGAAATTTTTTAAAGTCGCATAACTTTTGAACGGCTGAACGGATTTTGTTCAAATTTTTGTAAAAGATAGTAAATTACGTCAGCTTTCCAACGAAGTATATTATGTGGGCGTGGCATTAACAATTTAGTTAAGAAACAAGTATTTTTAAAAGGTTATTTCCTATAAAAATTAGCAGTGCCACGTCCATTTATTAGATATTCTCTAAAAGCTGGAGAAATTTCCAATTTTTTGCAAAAAAATTGATCAAAATCGGAGCAGTAGTTCCCAAGTTATGAGCCAAGCAAGTTCACCTTCATTCGTGTGCTCGAAATTTTGAAAGTCATATCTGCTACAAAAATATTAGCAAAATACCAGGCGCCCAGCATGCCCCAGCAAGCAAATTTTGATTTTAGAAATTTTTTAAAGTCGCATAACTTTTGAACGGCTGAACGGATTTTGTTCAAATTTTTTGTAAAAGGTAGTAAATTACGTCAGCTTTCCAACGAAGTATATTATGTGAGCGTGGCATTAACAATTTAGTTAAAAAACAAGTATTTTTAAAAGGTTATTTCCTATAAAAATTAGCAGTGCCACGCCCATTTATTAGATATTCTCTAAAAGCTGGAGAAATTTCCAATTTTTGCAAGAAATTTGATCAAAATCTGAGCAGTAGTTCCCAAGTTATGAGCCAAGCAAGTTCACCTTCATTCGTGTGCTCGAAATTTTGAAAGTCATGTCTGCTACAAAAATATTAGCAAAATACCAGGCGCCCAGCATGCCCCAGCAAGCAAATTTTGATTTTAGAAATTTTTTAAAGTCGCATAACTTTTGAACGGCTGAACGGATTTTGTTAAAATTTTTGTAAAAGATAGTAAATTACGTCAGCTTTCCAACGAAGTATATTATGTGGGCGTGGCATTAACAATTTAGTTAAGAAACAAGTATTTTTAAAAGGTTATTTCCTATAAAAATTAGCAGTGCCACGCCCATTTATTAGATATTCTCTAAAAGCTGGAGAAATTTCAAATTTTTTGCAAAAAATTTGATCAAAATCGGAGCAGTAGTTCCCAAGTTATGAGCCAAGCAAGTTCACCTTCATTCGTGTGCTCGAAATTTTGAAAGTCATGTCTGCTACAAAAATATTAGCAAAATACCAGGCGCCCAGCATGCCCCAGCAAGCAAATTTTGATTTTAGAAATTTTTTAAAGTCGCATAACTTTTGAACGGCTGAACGGATTTTGTTCAAATTTTTGTAAAAGATAGTAAATTACGTCAGCTTTCCAACGAAGTATATTATGTGGGCGTGGCATTAACAATTTAGTTAAGAAACAAGTATTTTTAAAAGGTTATTTCCTATAAAAATTAGCAGTGCCACGTCCATTTATTAGATATTCTCTAAAAGCTGGAGAAATTTCCAATTTTTTGCAAAAAATTTGATCAAAATCGGAGCAGTAGTTCCCAAGTTATGAGCCAAGCAAGTTCACCTTCATTCGTGTGCTCGAAATTTTGAAAGTCATGTCTGCTACAAAAATATTAGCAGAATACCAGGCGCCCAGCATGCCCCAGCAAGCAAATTTTGATTTTAGAAATTTTTTAAAGTCGCATAACTTTTGAACGGCTGAACGGATTTTGTTCAAATTTTTTGTAAAAGATAGTAAATTACGTCAGCTTTCCAACGAAGTATATTATGTGGGCGTGGCATTAACAATTTAGTTAAGAAACAAGTATTTTTAAAAGGTTATTTCCTATAAAAATTAGCAGTGCCACGCCCATTTATTAGATATTCTCTAAAAGCTGGAGAAATTTCCAATTTTTTGCAAAAAATTTGATCAAAATCGGAGCAGTAGTTCCCAAGTTATGAGCCAAGCAAGTTCACCTTCATTCGTGTGCTCGAAATTTTGAAAGTCATGTCTGCTACAAAAATATTAGCAAAATACCAGGCGCCCAGCATGCCCCAGCAAGCAAATTTTGATTTTAGAAATTTTTTAAAGTCGCATAACTTTTGAACGGCTGAACGGATTTTGTTCAAATTTTTGTAAAAGATAGTAAATTACGTCAGCTTTCCAACGAAGTATATTATGTGGGCGTGGCATTAACAATTTAGTTAAGAAACAAGTATTTTTAAAAGGTTATTTCCTATAAAAATTAGCAGTGCCACGTCCATTTATTAGATATTCTCTAAAAGCTGGAGAAATTTCCAATTTTTTGCAAAAAATTTGATCAAAATCGGAGCAGTAGTTCCCAAGTTATGAGCCAAGCAAGTTCACCTTCATTCGTGTGCTCGTAATTTTGAAAATCATGTCTGCTACAAAAATATTAGCAGAATACCAGGCGCCCAGCATGCCCCAGCAAGCAAATTTTGATTTTAGAAATTTTTTAAAGTCGCATAACTTTTGAACGGCTGAACGGATTTTGTTCAAATTTTTGTAAAAGATAGTAAATTACGTCAGCTTTCCAACGAAGTATATTATGTGGGCGTGGCATTAACAATTTAGTTAAGAAACAAGTATTTTTAAAAGGTTATTTCCTATAAAAATTAGCAGTGCCACGTCCATTTATTAGATATTCTCTAAAAGCTGGAGAAATTTCCAATTTTTTGCAAAAAATTTGATCAAAATCGGAGCAGTAGTTCCCAAGTTATGAGCCAAGCAAGTTCACCTTCATTCGTGTGCTCGAAATTTTGAAAGTCATGTCTGCTACAAAAATATTAGCAGAATACCAGGCGCCCAGCATGCCCCAGCAAGCAAATTTTGATTTTAGAAATTTTTTAAAGTCGCATAACTTTTGAACGGCTGAACGGATTTTGTTCAAATTTTTTGTAAAAGATAGTAAATTACGTCAGCTTTCCAACGAAGTATATTATGTGGGCGTGGCATTAACAATTTAGTTAAGGAACAAGTATTTTTAAAAGGTTATTTCCTATAAAAATTAGCAGTGCCACGCCCATTTATTACATATTCTCTAAAAGCTGGAGAAATTTCCAATTTTTTGCAAAAAATTTGATCAAAATCGGAGCAGTAGTTCCCAAGTTATGAGCCAAGCAAGTTCACCTTCATTCGTGTGCTCGTAATTTTGAAAATCATGTCTGCTACAAAAATATTAGCAGAATACCAGGCGCCCAGCATGCCCCAGCAAGCAAATTTTGATTTTAGAAATTTTTTAAAGTCGCATAACTTTTGAACGGCTGAACGGATTTTGTTCAAATTTTTGTAAAAGATAGTAAATTACGTCAGCTTTCCAACGAAGTACATTATGTGGGCGTGGCATTAACAATTTAGTTAAAAAACAAGTATTTTTAAAAGGTTATTTCCTATAAAAATTAGCAGTGCCACGCCCATTTATTACATATTCTCTAAAAGCTGGAGAAATTTCCAATTTTTTGCAAAAAATTTGATCAAAATCGGAGCAGTAGTTCCCAAGTTATGAGCCAAGCAAGTTCACCTTCATTCGTGTGCTCGAAATTTTGAAAATCATGTCTGCTACAAAAATATTAGCAAAATACCAGGCGCCCAGCATGCCCCAGCAAGCAAATTTTGATTTTAGAAATTTTTTAAAGTCGCATAACTTTTGAACGGCTGAACGGATTTTGTTCAAATTTTTGTAAAAGATAGTAAATTACGTCAGCTTTCCAACGAAGTATATTATGTGGGCGTGGCATTAACAATTTAGTTAAGAAACAAGTATTTTTAAAAGGTTATTTCCTATAAAAATTAGCAGTGCCACGTCCATTTATTAGATATTCTCTAAAAGCTGGAGAAATTTCCAATTTTTTGCAAAAAATTTGATCAAAATCGGAGCAGTAGTTCCCAAGTTATGAGCCAAGCAAGTTCACCTTCATTCGTGTGCTCGAAATTTTGAAAGTCATGTCTGCTACAAAAATATTAGCAGAATACCAGGCGCCCAGCATGCCCCAGCAAGCAAATTTTGATTTTAGAAATTTTTTAAAGTCGCATAACTTTTGAACGGCTGAACGGATTTTGTTCAAATTTTTGTAAAAGATAGTAAATTACGTCAGCTTTCCAACGAAGTATATTATGTGGGCGTGGCATTAACAATTTAGTTAAGAAACAAGTATTTTTAAAAGGTTATTTCCTATAAAAATTAGCAGTGCCACGCCCATTTATTGGATATTCTCTAAAAGCTGGAGAAATTTCCAATTTTTTGCAAAAAATTTGATCAAAATCGGAGCAGTAGTTCCCAAGTTATGAGCCAAGCAAGTTCACCTTCATTCGTGTGCTCGAAATTTTGAAAGTCATGTCTGCTACAAAAATATTAGCAAAATACCAGGCGCCCAGCATGCCCCAGCAAGCAAATTTTGATTTTAGAAATTTTTTAAAGTCGCATAACTTTTGAACGGCTGAACGGATTTTGTTCAAATTTTTGTAAAAGATAGTAAATTACGTCAGCTTTCCAACGAAGTACATTATGTGGGCGTGGCATTAACAATTTAGTTAAAAAACAAGTATTTTTAAAAGGTTATTTCCTATAAAAATTAGCAGTGCCACGCCCATTTATTACATATTCTCTAAAAGCTGGAGAAATTTCCAATTTTTTGCAAAAAATTTGATCAAAATCGGAGCAGTAGTTCCCAAGTTATGAGCCAAGCAAGTTCACCTTCATTCGTGTGCTCGAAATTTTGAAAATCATGTCTGCTACAAAAATATTAGCAAAATACCAGGCGCCCAGCATGCCCCAGCAAGCAAATTTTGATTTTAGAAATTTTTTAAAGTCGCATAACTTTTGAACGGCTGAACGGATTTTGTTCAAATTTTTTGTAAAAGATAGTAAATTACGTCAGCTTTCCAACGAAGTACATTATGTGGGCGTGGCATTAACAATTTAGTTAAAAAACAAGTATTTTTAAAAGGTTATTTCCTATAAAAATTAGCAGTGCCACGCCCATTTATTACATATTCTCTAAAAGCTGGAGAAATTTCCAATTTTTTGCAAAAAATTTGATCAAAATCGGAGCAGTAGTTCCCAAGTTATGAGCCAAGCAAGTTCACCTTCATTCGTGTGCTCGAAATTTTGAAAATCATGTCTGCTACAAAAATATTAGCAAAATACCAGGCGCCCAGCATGCCCCAGCAAGCAAATTTTGATTTTAGAAATTTTTTAAAGTCGCATAACTTTTGAACGGCTGAACGGATTTTGTTCAAATTTTTGTAAAAGATAGTAAATTACGTCAGCTTTCCAACGAAGTATATTATGTGGGCGTGGCATTAACAATTTAGTTAAGAAACAAGTATTTTTAAAAGGTTATTTTCTATAAAAATTAGCAGTGCCATGCCCATTTATTAGATATTCTCTAAAAGCTGGAGAAATTTCCAATTTTTTGCAAAAAATTTGATCAAAATCGGAGCAGTAGTTCCCAAGTTATGAGCCAAGCAAGTTCACCTTCATTCGTGTGCTCGAAATTTTGAAAGTCATGTCTGCTACAAAAATATTAGCAAAATACCAGGCGCCCAGCATGCCCCAGCAAGCAAATTTTGATTTTAGAAATTTTTTAAAGTCGCATAACTTTTGAACGGCTGAACGGATTTTGTTCAAATTTTTTGTAAAAGATAGTAAATTACGTCAGCTTTCCAACGAAGTATATTATGTGGGCGTGGCATTAACAATTTAGTTAAGAAACAAGTATTTTTAAAAGGTTATTTCCTATAAAAATTAGCAGTGCCACGCCCATTTATTAGATATTCTCTAAAAGCTGGAGAAATTTCCAATTTTTTGCAAAAAATTTGATCAAAATCGGAGCAGTAGTTCCCAAGTTATGAGCCAAGCAAGTTCACCTTCATTCGTGTGCTCGAAATTTTGAAAATCATGTCTGCTACAAAAATATTAGCAAAATACCAGGCGCCCAGCATGCCCCAGCAAGCAAATTTTGATTTTAGAAATTTTTTAAAGTCGCATAACTTTTGAACGGCTGAACGGATTTTGTTCAAATTTTTTGTAAAAGATAGTAAATTACGTCAGCTTTCCAACGAAGTATATTATGTGGGCGTGGCATTAACAATTTAGTTAAGAAACAAGTATTTTTAAAAGGTTATTTTCTATAAAAATTAGCAGTGCCACGCCCATTTATTAGATATTCTCTAAAAGCTGGAGAAATTTCCAATTTTTTGCAAAAAATTTGATCAAAATCGGAGCAGTAGTTCCCAAGTTATGAGCCAAGCAAGTTCACCTTCATTCGTGTGCTCGAAATTTTGAAAATCATGTCTGCTACAAAAATATTAGCAAAATACCAGGCGCCCAGCATGCCCCAGCAAGCAAATTTTGATTTTAGAAATTTTTTAAAGTCGCATAACTTTTGAACGGCTGAACGGATTTTTTTCAAATTTTTGTAAAAGATAGTAAATTACGTCAGCTTTCCAACGAAGTATATTATGTGGGCGTGGCATTAACAATTTAGTTAAGAAACAAGTATTTTTAAAAGGTTATTTTCTATAAAAATTAGCAGTGCCATGCCCATTTATTAGATATTCTCTAAAAGCTGGAGAAATTTCCAATTTTTTGCAAAAAATTTGATCAAAATCGGAGCAGTAGTTCCCAAGTTATGAGCCAAGCAAGTTCACCTTCATTCGTGTGCTCGAAATTTTGAAAGTCATGTCTGCTACAAAAATATTAGCAAAATACCAGGCGCCCAGCATGCCCCAGCAAGCAAATTTTGATTTTAGAAATTTTTTAAAGTCGCATAACTTTTGAACGGCTGAACGGATTTTGTTCAAATTTTTTGTAAAAGATAGTAAATTACGTCAGCTTTCCAACGAAGTATATTATGTGGGCGTGGCATTAACAATTTAGTTAAGAAACAAGTATTTTTAAAAGGTTATTTCCTATAAAAATTAGCAGTGCCACGCCCATTTATTAGATATTCTCTAAAAGCTGGAGAAATTTCCAATTTTTTGCAAAAAATTTGATCAAAATCGGAGCAGTAGTTCCCAAGTTATGAGCCAAGCAAGTTCACCTTCATTCGTGTGCTCGAAATTTTGAAAATCATGTCTGCTACAAAAATATTAGCAAAATACCAGGCGCCCAGCATGCCCCAGCAAGCAAATTTTGATTTTAGAAATTTTTTAAAGTCGCATAACTTTTGAACGGCTGAACGGATTTTGTCCAAATTTTTTGTAAAAGATTAGAATTAGAGAATTACGTCAGCTTTCCAACGAAGTATATTATGTGGGCGTGGCATTAACAATTTAGTTAAGAAACAAGTATTTTTAAAAGGTTATTTTCTATAAAAATTAGCAGTGCCACGCCCATTTATTAGATATTCTCTAAAAGCTGGAGAAATTTCCAATTTTTTGCAAAAAATTTGATCAAAATCGGAGCAGTAGTTCCCAAGTTATGAGCCAAGCAAGTTCACCTTCATTCGTGTGCTCGAAATTTTGAAAATCATGTCTGCTACAAAAATATTAACAAAATACCAGGCGCCCAGCATGCCCCAGCAAGCAAATTTTGATTTTAGAAATTTTTTAAAGTCGCATAACTTTTGAACGGCTGAACGGATTTTGTTCAAATTTTTGTAAAAGATAGTAAATTACGTCAGCTTTCCAACGAAGTATATTATGTGGGCGTGGCATTAACAATTTAGTTAAGAAACAAGTATTTTTAAAAGGTTATTTTCTATAAAAATTAGCAGTGCCATGCCCATTTATTAGATATTCTCTAAAAGCTGGAGAAATTTCCAATTTTTGCAAGAAATTTGATCAAAATCTGAGCAGTAGTTCCCAAGTTATGAGCCAAGCAAGTTCACCTTCATTCGTGTGCTCGAAATTTTGAAAATCATGTCTGCTACAAAAATATTAGCAAAATACCAGGCGCCCAGCATGCCCCAGCAAGCAAATTTTGATTTTAGAAATTTTTTAAAGTCGCATAACTTTTGAACGGCTGAACGGATTTTGTTCAAATTTTTTGTAAAAGATAGTAAATTACGTCAGCTTTCCAACGAAGTATATTATGTGGGCGTGGCATTAACAATTTAGTTAAGAAACAAGTATTTTTAAAAGGTTATTTTCTATAAAAATTAGCAGTGCCACGCCCATTTATTAGATATTCTCTAAAAGCTGGTGAAATTTCCAATTTTTTGCAAAAAATTTGATCAAAATCGGAGCAGTAGTTCCCAAGTTATGAGCCAAGCAAGTTCACCTTCATTCGTGTGCTCGAAATTTTGAAAGTCATGTCTGCTACAAAAATATTAGCAAAATACCAGGCGCCCAGCATGCCCCAGCAAGCAAATTTTGATTTTAGAAATTTTTTAAAGTCGCATAACTTTTGAACGGCTGAACGGATTTTGTTCAAATTTTTGTAAAAGATAGTAAATTACGTCAGCTTTCCAACGAAGTATATTATGTGGGCGTGGCATTAACAATTTAGTTAAGAAACAAGTATTTTTAAAAGGTTATTTTCTATAAAAATTAGCAGTGCCACGCCCATTTATTAGATATTCTCTAAAAGCTGGAGAAATTTCCAATTTTTTGCAAAAAATTTGATCAAAATCGGAGCAGTAGTTCCCAAGTTATGAGCCAAGCAAGTTCACCTTCATTCGTGTGCTCGAAATTTTGAAAGTCATGTCTGCTACAAAAATATTAGCAAAATACCAGGCGCCCAGCATGCCCCAGCAAGCAAATTTTGATTTTAGAAATTTTTTAAAGTCGCATAACTTTTGAATGGCTGAACGGATTTTGTTCAAATTTTTTGTAAAAGATAGTAAATTACGTCAGCTTTCCAACGAAGTATATTATGTGGGCGTGGCATTAACAATTTAGTTAAGAAACAAGTATTTTTAAAAGGTTATTTCCTATAAAAATTAGCAGTGCCACGCCCATTTATTAGATATTCTCTAAAAGCTGGAGAAATTTCCAATTTTTTGCAAAAAATTTGATCAAAATCGGAGCAGTAGTTCCCAAGTTATGAGCCAAGCAAGTTCACCTTCATTCGTGTGCTCGAAATTTTGAAAATCATGTCTGCTACAAAAATATTAGCAAAATACCAGGCGCCCAGCATGCCCCAGCAAGCAAATTTTGATTTTAGAAATTTTTTAAAGTCGCATAACTTTTGAACGGCTGAACGGATTTTGTTCAAATTTTTTGTAAAAGATAGTAAATTACGTCAGCTTTCCAACGAAGTATATTATGTGGGCGTGGCATTAACAATTTAGTTAAGAAACAAGTATTTTTAAAAGGTTATTTTCTATAAAAATTAGCAGTGCCACGCCCATTTATTAGATATTCTCTAAAAGCTGGAGAAATTTCCAATTTTTTGCAAAAAATTTGATCAAAATCGGAGCAGTAGTTCCCAAGTTATGAGCCAAGCAAGTTCACCTTCATTCGTGTGCTCGAAATTTTGAAAATCATGTCTGCTACAAAAATATTAGCAAAATACCAGGCGCCCAGCATGCCCCAGCAAGCAAATTTTGATTTTAGAAATTTTTTAAAGTCGCATAACTTTTGAACGGCTGAACGGATTTTTTTCAAATTTTTGTAAAAGATAGTAAATTACGTCAGCTTTCCAACGAAGTATATTATGTGGGCGTGGCATTAACAATTTAGTTAAGAAACAAGTATTTTTAAAAGGTTATTTTCTATAAAAATTAGCAGTGCCATGCCCATTTATTAGATATTCTCTAAAAGCTGGAGAAATTTCCAATTTTTTGCAAAAAATTTGATCAAAATCGGAGCAGTAGTTCCCAAGTTATGAGCCAAGCAAGTTCACCTTCATTCGTGTGCTCGAAATTTTGAAAGTCATGTCTGCTACAAAAATATTAGCAAAATACCAGGCGCCCAGCATGCCCCAGCAAGCAAATTTTGATTTTAGAAATTTTTTAAAGTCGCATAACTTTTGAACGGCTGAACGGATTTTGTTCAAATTTTTTGTAAAAGATAGTAAATTACGTCAGCTTTCCAACGAAGTATATTATGTGGGCGTGGCATTAACAATTTAGTTAAGAAACAAGTATTTTTAAAAGGTTATTTCCTATAAAAATTAGCAGTGCCACGCCCATTTATTAGATATTCTCTAAAAGCTGGAGAAATTTCCAATTTTTTGCAAAAAATTTGATCAAAATCGGAGCAGTAGTTCCCAAGTTATGAGCCAAGCAAGTTCACCTTCATTCGTGTGCTCGAAATTTTGAAAATCATGTCTGCTACAAAAATATTAGCAAAATACCAGGCGCCCAGCATGCCCCAGCAAGCAAATTTTGATTTTAGAAATTTTTTAAAGTCGCATAACTTTTGAACGGCTGAACGGATTTTGTCCAAATTTTTTGTAAAAGATTAGAATTAGAGAATTACGTCAGCTTTCCAACGAAGTATATTATGTGGGCGTGGCATTAACAATTTAGTTAAGAAACAAGTATTTTTAAAAGGTTATTTTCTATAAAAATTAGCAGTGCCACGCCCATTTATTAGATATTCTCTAAAAGCTGGAGAAATTTCCAATTTTTTGCAAAAAATTTGATCAAAATCGGAGCAGTAGTTCCCAAGTTATGAGCCAAGCAAGTTCACCTTCATTCGTGTGCTCGAAATTTTGAAAATCATGTCTGCTACAAAAATATTAGCAAAATACCAGGCGCCCAGCATGCCCCAGCAAGCAAATTTTGATTTTAGAAATTTTTTAAAGTCGCATAACTTTTGAACGGCTGAACGGATTTTGTTCAAATTTTTGTAAAAGATAGTAAATTACGTCAGCTTTCCAACGAAGTATATTATGTGGGCGTGGCATTAACAATTTAGTTAAGAAACAAGTATTTTTAAAAGGTTATTTTCTATAAAAATTAGCAGTGCCATGCCCATTTATTAGATATTCTCTAAAAGCTGGAGAAATTTCCAATTTTTGCAAGAAATTTGATCAAAATCTGAGCAGTAGTTCCCAAGTTATGAGCCAAGCAAGTTCACCTTCATTCGTGTGCTCGAAATTTTGAAAATCATGTCTGCTACAAAAATATTAGCAAAATACCAGGCGCCCAGCATGCCCCAGCAAGCAAATTTTGATTTTAGAAATTTTTTAAAGTCGCATAACTTTTGAACGGCTGAACGGATTTTGTTCAAATTTTTTGTAAAAGATAGTAAATTACGTCAGCTTTCCAACGAAGTATATTATGTGGGCGTGGCATTAACAATTTAGTTAAGAAACAAGTATTTTTAAAAGGTTATTTTCTATAAAAATTAGCAGTGCCACGCCCATTTATTAGATATTCTCTAAAAGCTGGTGAAATTTCCAATTTTTTGCAAAAAATTTGATCAAAATCGGAGCAGTAGTTCCCAAGTTATGAGCCAAGCAAGTTCACCTTCATTCGTGTGCTCGAAATTTTGAAAGTCATGTCTGCTACAAAAATATTAGCAAAATACCAGGCGCCCAGCATGCCCCAGCAAGCAAATTTTGATTTTAGAAATTTTTTAAAGTCGCATAACTTTTGAACGGCTGAACGGATTTTGTTCAAATTTTTTGTAAAAGATAGTAAATTACGTCAGCTTTCCAACGAAGTATATTATGTGGGCGTGGCATTAACAATTTAGTTAAGAAACAAGTATTTTTAAAAGGTTATTTCCTATAAAAATTAGCAGTGCCACGCCCATTTATTAGATATTCTCTAAAAGCTGGTGAAATTTCCAATTTTTTGCAAAAAATTTGATCAAAATCGGAGCAGTAGTTCCCAAGTTATGAGCCAAGCAAGTTCACCTTCATTCGTGTGCTCGAAATTTTGAAAATCATGTCTGCTACAAAAATATTAGCAAAATACCAGGCGCCCAGCATGCCCCAGCAAGCAAATTTTGATTTTAGAAATTTTTTAAAGTCGCATAACTTTTGAACGGCTGAACGGATTTTGTCCAAATTTTTTGTAAAAGATTAGAATTAGAGAATTACGTCAGCTTTCCAACGAAGTATATTATGTGGGCGTGGCATTAACAATTTAGTTAAGAAACAAGTATTTTTAAAAGGTTATTTTCTATAAAAATTAGCAGTGCCACGCCCATTTATTAGATATTCTCTAAAAGCTGGAGAAATTTCCAATTTTTTGCAAAAAATTTGATCAAAATCGGAGCAGTAGTTCCCAAGTTATGAGCCAAGCAAGTTCACCTTCATTCGTGTGCTCGAAATTTTGAAAATCATGTCTGCTACAAAAATATTAGCAAAATACCAGGCGCCCAGCATGCCCCAGCAAGCAAATTTTGATTTTAGAAATTTTTTAAAGTCGCATAACTTTTGAACGGCTGAACGGATTTTGTTCAAATTTTTGTAAAAGATAGTAAATTACGTCAGCTTTCCAACGAAGTATATTATGTGGGCGTGGCATTAACAATTTAGTTAAGAAACAAGTATTTTTAAAAGGTTATTTTCTATAAAAATTAGCAGTGCCATGCCCATTTATTAGATATTCTCTAAAAGCTGGAGAAATTTCCAATTTTTTGCAAAAAATTTGATCAAAATCGGAGCAGTAGTTCCCAAGTTATGAGCCAAGCAAGTTCACCTTCATTCGTGTGCTCGAAATTTTGAAAGTCATGTCTGCTACAAAAATATTAGCAAAATACCAGGCGCCCAGCATGCCCCAGCAAGCAAATTTTGATTTTAGAAATTTTTTAAAGTCGCATAACTTTTGAACGGCTGAACGGATTTTGTTCAAATTTTTTGTAAAAGATAGTAAATTACGTCAGCTTTCCAACGAAGTATATTATGTGGGCGTGGCATTAACAATTTAGTTAAGAAACAAGTATTTTTAAAAGGTTATTTCCTATAAAAATTAGCAGTGCCACGCCCATTTATTAGATATTCTCTAAAAGCTGGTGAAATTTCCAATTTTTTGCAAAAAATTTGATCAAAATCGGAGCAGTAGTTCCCAAGTTATGAGCCAAGCAAGTTCACCTTCATTCGTGTGCTCGAAATTTTGAAAATCATGTCTGCTACAAAAATATTAGCAAAATACCAGGCGCCCAGCATGCCCCAGCAAGCAAATTTTGATTTTAGAAATTTTTTAAAGTCGCATAACTTTTGAACGGCTGAACGGATTTTGTCCAAATTTTTTGTAAAAGATTAGAATTAGAGAATTACGTCAGCTTTCCAACGAAGTATATTATGTGGGCGTGGCATTAACAATTTAGTTAAGAAACAAGTATTTTTAAAAGGTTATTTTCTATAAAAATTAGCAGTGCCACGCCCATTTATTAGATATTCTCTAAAAGCTGGAGAAATTTCCAATTTTTTGCAAAAAATTTGATCAAAATCGGAGCAGTAGTTCCCAAGTTATGAGCCAAGCAAGTTCACCTTCATTCGTGTGCTCGAAATTTTGAAAATCATGTCTGCTACAAAAATATTAGCAAAATACCAGGCGCCCAGCATGCCCCAGCAAGCAAATTTTGATTTTAGAAATTTTTTAAAGTCGCATAACTTTTGAACGGCTGAACGGATTTTGTTCAAATTTTTGTAAAAGATAGTAAATTACGTCAGCTTTCCAACGAAGTATATTATGTGGGCGTGGCATTAACAATTTAGTTAAGAAACAAGTATTTTTAAAAGGTTATTTTCTATAAAAATTAGCAGTGCCATGCCCATTTATTAGATATTCTCTAAAAGCTGGAGAAATTTCCAATTTTTGCAAGAAATTTGATCAAAATCTGAGCAGTAGTTCCCAAGTTATGAGCCAAGCAAGTTCACCTTCATTCGTGTGCTCGAAATTTTGAAAATCATGTCTGCTACAAAAATATTAGCAAAATACCAGGCGCCCAGCATGCCCCAGCAAGCAAATTTTGATTTTAGAAATTTTTTAAAGTCGCATAACTTTTGAACGGCTGAACGGATTTTGTTCAAATTTTTTGTAAAAGATAGTAAATTACGTCAGCTTTCCAACGAAGTATATTATGTGGGCGTGGCATTAACAATTTAGTTAAGAAACAAGTATTTTTAAAAGGTTATTTTCTATAAAAATTAGCAGTGCCACGCCCATTTATTAGATATTCTCTAAAAGCTGGAGAAATTTCCAATTTTTTGCAAAAAATTTGATCAAAATCGGAGCAGTAGTTCCCAAGTTATGAGCCAAGCAAGTTCACCTTCATTCGTGTGCTCGAAATTTTGAAAATCATGTCTGCTACAAAAATATTAGCAAAATACCAGGCGCCCAGCATGCCCCAGCAAGCAAATTTTGATTTTAGAAATTTTTTAAAGTCGCATAACTTTTGAACGGCTGAACGGATTTTTTTCAAATTTTTGTAAAAGATAGTAAATTACGTCAGCTTTCCAACGAAGTATATTATGTGGGCGTGGCATTAACAATTTAGTTAAGAAACAAGTATTTTTAAAAGGTTATTTTCTATAAAAATTAGCAGTGCCATGCCCATTTATTAGATATTCTCTAAAAGCTGGAGAAATTTCCAATTTTTTGCAAAAAATTTGATCAAAATCGGAGCAGTAGTTCCCAAGTTATGAGCCAAGCAAGTTCACCTTCATTCGTGTGCTCGAAATTTTGAAAGTCATGTCTGCTACAAAAATATTAGCAAAATACCAGGCGCCCAGCATGCCCCAGCAAGCAAATTTTGATTTTAGAAATTTTTTAAAGTCGCATAACTTTTGAACGGCTGAACGGATTTTGTTCAAATTTTTTGTAAAAGATAGTAAATTACGTCAGCTTTCCAACGAAGTATATTATGTGGGCGTGGCATTAACAATTTAGTTAAGAAACAAGTATTTTTAAAAGGTTATTTCCTATAAAAATTAGCAGTGCCACGCCCATTTATTAGATATTCTCTAAAAGCTGGAGAAATTTCCAATTTTTTGCAAAAAATTTGATCAAAATCGGAGCAGTAGTTCCCAAGTTATGAGCCAAGCAAGTTCACCTTCATTCGTGTGCTCGAAATTTTGAAAGGCATGTCTGCTACAAAAATATTAGCAAAATACCAGGCGCCCAGCATGCCCCAGCAAGCAAATTTTGATTTTAGAAATTTTTTAAAGTCGCATAACTTTTGAACGGCTGAACGGATTTTGTTCAAATTTTTGTAAAAGATAGTAAATTACGTCAGCTTTCCAACGAAGTACATTATGTGGGCGTGGCATTAACAATTTAGTTAAGAAACAAGTATTTTTAAAAGGTTATTTTCTATAAAAATTAGCAGTGCCATGCCCATTTATTAGATATTCTCTAAAAGCTGGAGAAATTTCCAATTTTTTGCAAAAAATTTGATCAAAATCGGAGCAGTAGTTCCCAAGTTATGAGCCAAGCAAGTTCACCTTCATTCGTGTGCTCGAAATTTTGAAAGTCATGTCTGCTACAAAAATATTAGCAAAATACCAGGCGCCCAGCATGCCCCAGCAAGCAAATTTTGATTTTAGAAATTTTTTAAAGTCGCATAACTTTTGAACGGCTGAACGGATTTTGTTCAAATTTTTTGTAAAAGATAGTAAATTACGTCAGCTTTCCAACGAAGTATATTATGTGGGCGTGGCATTAACAATTTAGTTAAGAAACAAGTATTTTTAAAAGGTTATTTCCTATAAAAATTAGCAGTGCCACGCCCATTTATTAGATATTCTCTAAAAGCTGGAGAAATTTCCAATTTTTTGCAAAAAATTTGATCAAAATCGGAGCAGTAGTTCCCAAGTTATGAGCCAAGCAAGTTCACCTTCATTCGTGTGCTCGAAATTTTGAAAATCATGTCTGCTACAAAAATATTAGCAAAATACCAGGCGCCCAGCATGCCCCAGCAAGCAAATTTTGATTTTAGAAATTTTTTAAAGTCGCATAACTTTTGAACGGCTGAACGGATTTTTTTCAAATTTTTGTAAAAGATAGTAAATTACGTCAGCTTTCCAACGAAGTATATTATGTGGGCGTGGCATTAACAATTTAGTTAAGAAACAAGTATTTTTAAAAGGTTATTTTCTATAAAAATTAGCAGTGCCATGCCCATTTATTAGATATTCTCTAAAAGCTGGAGAAATTTCCAATTTTTTGCAAAAAATTTGATCAAAATCGGAGCAGTAGTTCCCAAGTTATGAGCCAAGCAAGTTCACCTTCATTCGTGTGCTCGAAATTTTGAAAGTCATGTCTGCTACAAAAATATTAGCAAAATACCAGGCGCCCAGCATGCCCCAGCAAGCAAATTTTGATTTTAGAAATTTTTTAAAGTCGCATAACTTTTGAACGGCTGAACGGATTTTGTTCAAATTTTTTGTAAAAGATAGTAAATTACGTCAGCTTTCCAACGAAGTATATTATGTGGGCGTGGCATTAACAATTTAGTTAAGAAACAAGTATTTTTAAAAGGTTATTTCCTATAAAAATTAGCAGTGCCACGCCCATTTATTAGATATTCTCTAAAAGCTGGAGAAATTTCCAATTTTTTGCAAAAAATTTGATCAAAATCGGAGCAGTAGTTCCCAAGTTATGAGCCAAGCAAGTTCACCTTCATTCGTGTGCTCGAAATTTTGAAAATCATGTCTGCTACAAAAATATTAGCAAAATACCAGGCGCCCAGCATGCCCCAGCAAGCAAATTTTGATTTTAGAAATTTTTTAAAGTCGCATAACTTTTGAACGGCTGAACGGATTTTGTTCAAATTTTTTGTAAAAGATAGTAAATTACGTCAGCTTTCCAACGAAGTATATTATGTGGGCGTGGCATTAACAATTTAGTTAAGAAACAAGTATTTTTAAAAGGTTATTTTCTATAAAAATTAGCAGTGCCACGCCCATTTATTAGATATTCTCTAAAAGCTGGAGAAATTTCCAATTTTTTGCAAAAAATTTGATCAAAATCGGAGCAGTAGTTCCCAAGTTATGAGCCAAGCAAGTTCACCTTCATTCGTGTGCTCGAAATTTTGAAAATCATGTCTGCTACAAAAATATTAGCAAAATACCAGGCGCCCAGCATGCCCCAGCAAGCAAATTTTGATTTTAGAAATTTTTTAAAGTCGCATAACTTTTGAACGGCTGAACGGATTTTTTTCAAATTTTTGTAAAAGATAGTAAATTACGTCAGCTTTCCAACGAAGTATATTATGTGGGCGTGGCATTAACAATTTAGTTAAGAAACAAGTATTTTTAAAAGGTTATTTTCTATAAAAATTAGCAGTGCCATGCCCATTTATTAGATATTCTCTAAAAGCTGGAGAAATTTCCAATTTTTTGCAAAAAATTTGATCAAAATCGGAGCAGTAGTTCCCAAGTTATGAGCCAAGCAAGTTCACCTTCATTCGTGTGCTCGAAATTTTGAAAGTCATGTCTGCTACAAAAATATTAGCAAAATACCAGGCGCCCAGCATGCCCCAGCAAGCAAATTTTGATTTTAGAAATTTTTTAAAGTCGCATAACTTTTGAACGGCTGAACGGATTTTGTTCAAATTTTTGTAAAAGATAGTAAATTACGTCAGCTTTCCAACGAAGTATATTATGTGGGCGTGGCATTAACAATTTAGTTAAGAAACAAGTATTTTTAAAAGGTTATTTTCTATAAAAATTAGCAGTGCCATGCCCATTTATTAGATATTCTCTAAAAGCTGGAGAAATTTCCAATTTTTGCAAGAAATTTGATCAAAATCTGAGCAGTAGTTCCCAAGTTATGAGCCAAGCAAGTTCACCTTCATTCGTGTGCTCGAAATTTTGAAAATCATGTCTGCTACAAAAATATTAGCAAAATACCAGGCGCCCAGCATGCCCCAGCAAGCAAATTTTGATTTTAGAAATTTTTTAAAGTCGCATAACTTTTGAACGGCTGAACGGATTTTGTTCAAATTTTTGTAAAAGATAGTAAATTACGTCAGCTTTCCAACGAAGTATATTATGTGGGCGTGGCATTAACAATTTAGTTAAGAAACAAGTATTTTTAAAAGGTTATTTTCTATAAAAATTAGCAGTGCCATGCCCATTTATTAGATATTCTCTAAAAGCTGGAGAAATTTCCAATTTTTTGCAAAAAATTTGATCAAAATCGGAGCAGTAGTTCCCAAGTTATGAGCCAAGCAAGTTCACCTTCATTCGTGTGCTCGAAATTTTGAAAGTCATGTCTGCTACAAAAATATTAGCAAAATACCAGGCGCCCAGCATGCCCCAGCAAGCAAATTTTGATTTTAGAAATTTTTTAAAGTCGCATAACTTTTGAACGGCTGAACGGATTTTGTCCAAATTTTTTGTAAAAGATTAGAATTAGAGAATTACGTCAGCTTTCCAACGAAGTATATTATGTGGGCGTGGCATTAACAATTTAGTTAAGAAACAAGTATTTTTAAAAGGTTATTTTCTATAAAAATTAGCAGTGCCACGCCCATTTATTAGATATTCTCTAAAAGCTGGAGAAATTTCCAATTTTTTGCAAAAAATTTGATCAAAATCGGAGCAGTAGTTCCCAAGTTATGAGCCAAGCAAGTTCACCTTCATTCGTGTGCTCGAAATTTTGAAAGTCATGTCTGCTACAAAAATATTAGCAAAATACCAGGCGCCCAGCATGCCCCAGCAAGCAAATTTTGATTTTAGAAATTTTTTAAAGTCGCATAACTTTTGAACGGCTGAACGGATTTTGTTCAAATTTTTTGTAAAAGATAGTAAATTACGTCAGCTTTCCAACGAAGTATATTATGTGGGCGTGGCATTAACAATTTAGTTAAGAAACAAGTATTTTTAAAAGGTTATTTTCTATAAAAATTAGCAGTGCCACGCCCATTTATTAGATATTCTCTAAAAGCTGGAGAAATTTCCAATTTTTTGCAAAAAATTTGATCAAAATCGGAGCAGTAGTTCCCAAGTTATGAGCCAAGCAAGTTCACCTTCATTCGTGTGCTCGAAATTTTGAAAGTCATGTCTGCTACAAAAATATTAGCAAAATACCAGGCGCCCAGCATGCCCCAGCAAGCAAATTTTGATTTTAGAAATTTTTTAAAGTCGCATAACTTTTGAACGGCTGAACGGATTTTGTTCAAATTTTTGTAAAAGATAGTAAATTACGTCAGCTTTCCAACGAAGTATATTATGTGGGCGTGGCATTAACAATTTAGTTAAGAAACAAGTATTTTTAAAAGGTTATTTTCTATAAAAATTAGCAGTGCCACGCCCATTTATTAGATATTCTCTAAAAGCTGGAGAAATTTCCAATTTTTTGCAAAAAATTTGATCAAAATCGGAGCAGTAGTTCCCAAGTTATGAGCCAAGCAAGTTCACCTTCATTCGTGTGCTCGAAATTTTGAAAGTCATGTCTGCTACAAAAATATTAGCAAAATACCAGGCGCCCAGCATGCCCCAGCAAGCAAATTTTGATTTTAGAAATTTTTTAAAGTGGCATAACTTTTGAACGGCTGAACGGATTTTGTTCAAATTTTTTGTAAAAGATAGTAAATTACGTCAGCTTTCCAACGAAGTACATTATGTGGGCGTGGCATTAACAATTTAGTTAAAAAATATTTTTAAAAGGTTATTTCCTATAAAAATTAGTAGTGCCATGCCCATTTATTAGATATTCTCTAAAAGCTGGAGAAATTTCCAATTTTTTGCAAAAAATTTGATCAAAATCGGAGCAGTAGTTCCCAAGTTATGAGCCAAGCAAGTTCACCTTCATTCGTGTGCTCGAAATTTTGAAAGTCATGTCTGCTACAAAAATATTAGCAAAATACCAGGCGCCCAGCATGCCCCAGCAAGCAAATTTTGATTTTAGAAATTTTTTAAAGTCGCATAACTTTTGAACGGCTGAACGGATTTTGTTCAAATTTTTTGTAAAAGATAGTAAATTACGTCAGCTTTCCAACGAAGTATATTATGTGGGCGTGGCATTAACAATTTAGTTAAGAAACAAGTATTTTTAAAAGGTTATTTCCTATAAAAATTAGCAGTGCCACGCCCATTTATTAGATATTCTCTAAAAGCTGGAGAAATTTCCAATTTTTTGCAAAAAATTTGATCAAAATCGGAGCAGTAGTTCCCAAGTTATGAGCCAAGCAAGTTCACCTTCATTCGTGTGCTCGAAATTTTGAAAATCATGTCTGCTACAAAAATATTAGCAAAATACCAGGCGCCCAGCATGCCCCAGCAAGCAAATTTTGATTTTAGAAATTTTTTAAAGTCGCATAACTTTTGAACGGCTGAACGGATTTTGTTCAAATTTTTTGTAAAAGATAGTAAATTACGTCAGCTTTCCAACGAAGTATATTATGTGGGCGTGGCATTAACAATTTAGTTAAGAAACAAGTATTTTTAAAAGGTTATTTTCTATAAAAATTAGCAGTGCCACGCCCATTTATTAGATATTCTCTAAAAGCTGGAGAAATTTCCAATTTTTTGCAAAAAATTTGATCAAAATCGGAGCAGTAGTTCCCAAGTTATGAGCCAAGCAAGTTCACCTTCATTCGTGTGCTCGAAATTTTGAAAATCATGTCTGCTACAAAAATATTAGCAAAATACCAGGCGCCCAGCATGCCCCAGCAAGCAAATTTTGATTTTAGAAATTTTTTAAAGTCGCATAACTTTTGAACGGCTGAACGGATTTTGTTCAAATTTTTTGTAAAAGATAGTAAATTACGTCAGCTTTCCAACGAAGTATATTATGTGGGCGTGGCATTAACAATTTAGTTAAGAAACAAGTATTTTTAAAAGGTTATTTTCTATAAAAATTAGCAGTGCCACGCCCATTTATTAGATATTCTCTAAAAGCTGGAGAAATTTCCAATTTTTTGCAAAAAATTTGATCAAAATCGGAGCAGTAGTTCCCAAGTTATGAGCCAAGCAAGTTCACCTTCATTCGTGTGCTCGAAATTTTGAAAATCATGTCTGCTACAAAAATATTAGCAAAATACCAGGCGCCCAGCATGCCCCAGCAAGCAAATTTTGATTTTAGAAATTTTTTAAAGTCGCATAACTTTTGAACGGCTGAACGGATTTTTTTCAAATTTTTGTAAAAGATAGTAAATTACGTCAGCTTTCCAACGAAGTATATTATGTGGGCGTGGCATTAACAATTTAGTTAAGAAACAAGTATTTTTAAAAGGTTATTTTCTATAAAAATTAGCAGTGCCATGCCCATTTATTAGATATTCTCTAAAAGCTGGAGAAATTTCCAATTTTTTGCAAAAAATTTGATCAAAATCGGAGCAGTAGTTCCCAAGTTATGAGCCAAGCAAGTTCACCTTCATTCGTGTGCTCGAAATTTTGAAAGTCATGTCTGCTACAAAAATATTAGAAAATACCAGGCGCCCAGCATGCCCCAGCAAGCAAATTTTGATTTTAGAAATTTTTTAAAGTCGCATAACTTTTGAACGGCTGAACGGATTTTGTCCAAATTTTTTGTAAAAGATTAGAATTAGAGAATTACGTCAGCTTTCCAACGAAGTATATTATGTGGGCGTGGCATTAACAATTTAGTTAAGAAACAAGTATTTTTAAAAGGTTATTTTCTATAAAAATTAGCAGTGCCACGCCCATTTATTAGATATTCTCTAAAAGCTGGAGAAATTTCCAATTTTTTGCAAAAAATTTGATCAAAATCGGAGCAGTAGTTCCCAAGTTATGAGCCAAGCAAGTTCACCTTCATTCGTGTGCTCGAAATTTTGAAAATCATGTCTGCTACAAAAATATTAGCAAAATACCAGGCGCCCAGCATGCCCCAGCAAGCAAATTTTGATTTTAGAAATTTTTTAAAGTCGCATAACTTTTGAACGGCTGAACGGATTTTGTTCAAATTTTTGTAAAAGATAGTAAATTACGTCAGCTTTCCAACGAAGTATATTATGTGGGCGTGGCATTAACAATTTAGTTAAGAAACAAGTATTTTTAAAAGGTTATTTTCTATAAAAATTAGCAGTGCCACGCCCATTTATTAGATATTCTCTAAAAGCTGGAGAAATTTCCAATTTTTTGCAAAAAATTTGATCAAAATCGGAGCAGTAGTTCCCAAGTTATGAGCCAAGCAAGTTCACCTTCATTCGTGTGCTCGAAATTTTGAAAGTCATGTCTGCTACAAAAATATTAGCAAAATACCAGGCGCCCAGCATGCCCCAGCAAGCAAATTTTGATTTTAGAAATTTTTTAAAGTGGCATAACTTTTGAACGGCTGAACGGATTTTGTTCAAATTTTTTGTAAAAGATAGTAAATTACGTCAGCTTTCCAACGAAGTACATTATGTGGGCGTGGCATTAACAATTTAGTTAAAAAACAAGTATTTTTAAAAGGTTATTTCCTATAAAAATTAGTAGTGCCATGCCCATTTATTAGATATTCTCTAAAAGCTGGAGAAATTTCCAATTTTTTGCAAAAAATTTGATCAAAATCGGAGCAGTAGTTCCCAAGTTATGAGCCAAGCAAGTTCACCTTCATTCGTGTGCTCGAAATTTTGAAAGTCATGTCTGCTACAAAAATATTAGCAAAATACCAGGCGCCCAGCATGCCCCAGCAAGCAAATTTTGATTTTAGAAATTTTTTAAAGTCGCATAACTTTTGAACGGCTGAACGGATTTTGTTCAAATTTTTTGTAAAAGATAGTAAATTACGTCAGCTTTCCAACGAAGTATATTATGTGGGCGTGGCATTAACAATTTAGTTAAGAAACAAGTATTTTTAAAAGGTTATTTCCTATAAAAATTAGCAGTGCCACGCCCATTTATTACTTATTCTCTAAAAGCTGGAGAAATTTCCAATTTTTTGCAAAAAATTTGATCAAAATCGGAGCAGTAGTTCCCAAGTTATGAGCCAAGCAAGTTCACCTTCATTCGTGTGCTCGAAATTTTGAAAGTCATGTCTGCTACAAAAATATTAGCAAAATACCAGGCGCCCAGCATGCCCCAGCAAGCAAATTTTGATTTTAGAAATTTTTTAAAGTCGCATAACTTTTGAACGGCTGAACGGATTTTGTTCAAATTTTTTGTAAAAGATAGTAAATTACGTCAGCTTTCCAACGAAGTATATTATGTGGGCGTGGCATTAACAATTTAGTTAAGAAACAAGTATTTTTAAAAGGTTATTTCCTATAAAAATTAGCAGTGCCACGCCCATTTATTACTTATTCTCTAAAAGCTGGAGAAATTTCCAATTTTTTGCAAAAAATTTGATCAAAATCGGAGCAGTAGTTCCCAAGTTATGAGCCAAGCAAGTTCACCTTCATTCGTGTGCTCGAAATTTTGAAAATCATGTCTGCTACAAAAATATTAGCAAAATACCAGGCGCCCAGCATGCCCCAGCAAGCAAATTTTGATTTTAGAAATTTTTTAAAGTCGCATAACTTTTGAACGGCTGAACGGATTTTGTTCAAATTTTTGTAAAAGATAGTAAATTACGTCAGCTTTCCAACGAAGTATATTATGTGGGCGTGGCATTAACAATTTAGTTAAGAAACAAGTATTTTTAAAAGGTTATTTTCTATAAAAATTAGCAGTGCCATGCCCATTTATTAGATATTCTCTAAAAGCTGGAGAAATTTCCAATTTTTTGCAAAAAATTTGATCAAAATCGGAGCAGTAGTTCCCAAGTTATGAGCCAAGCAAGTTCACCTTCATTCGTGTGCTCGAAATTTTGAAAGTCATGTCTGCTACAAAAATATTAGCAAAATACCAGGCGCCCAGCATGCCCCAGCAAGCAAATTTTGATTTTAGAAATTTTTTAAAGTCGCATAACTTTTGAACGGCTGAACGGATTTTGTTCAAATTTTTTGTAAAAGATAGTAAATTACGTCAGCTTTCCAACGAAGTATATTATGTGGGCGTGGCATTAACAATTTAGTTAAGAAACAAGTATTTTTAAAAGGTTATTTCCTATAAAAATTAGCAGTGCCACGCCCATTTATTACTTATTCTCTAAAAGCTGGAGAAATTTCCAATTTTTTGCAAAAAATTTGATCAAAATCGGAGCAGTAGTTCCCAAGTTATGAGCCAAGCAAGTTCACCTTCATTCGTGTGCTCGAAATTTTGAAAATCATGTCTGCTACAAAAATATTAGCAAAATACCAGGCGCCCAGCATGCCCCAGCAAGCAAATTTTGATTTTAGAAATTTTTTAAAGTCGCATAACTTTTGAACGGCTGAACGGATTTTTTTCAAATTTTTGTAAAAGATAGTAAATTACGTCAGCTTTCCAACGAAGTATATTATGTGGGCGTGGCATTAACAATTTAGTTAAGAAACAAGTATTTTTAAAAGGTTATTTTCTATAAAAATTAGCAGTGCCATGCCCATTTATTAGATATTCTCTAAAAGCTGGAGAAATTTCCAATTTTTTGCAAAAAATTTGATCAAAATCGGAGCAGTAGTTCCCAAGTTATGAGCCAAGCAAGTTCACCTTCATTCGTGTGCTCGAAATTTTGAAAGTCATGTCTGCTACAAAAATATTAGCAAAATACCAGGCGCCCAGCATGCCCCAGCAAGCAAATTTTGATTTTAGAAATTTTTTAAAGTCGCATAACTTTTGAACGGCTGAACGGATTTTGTTCAAATTTTTTGTAAAAGATAGTAAATTACGTCAGCTTTCCAACGAAGTATATTATGTGGGCGTGGCATTAACAATTTAGTTAAGAAACAAGTATTTTTAAAAGGTTATTTCCTATAAAAATTAGCAGTGCCACGCCTATTTATTAGATATTCTCTAAAAGCTGGAGAAATTTCCAATTTTTTGCAAAAAATTTGATCAAAATCGGAGCAGTAGTTCCCAAGTTATGAGCCAAGCAAGTTCACCTTCATTCGTGTGCTCGAAATTTTGAAAATCATGTCTGCTACAAAAATATTAGCAAAATACCAGGCGCCCAGCATGCCCCAGCAAGCAAATTTTGATTTTAGAAATTTTTTAAAGTCGCATAACTTTTGAACGGCTGAACGGATTTTGTTCAAATTTTTTGTAAAAGATAGTAAATTACGTCAGCTTTCCAACGAAGTATATTATGTGGGCGTGGCATTAACAATTTAGTTAAGAAACAAGTATTTTTAAAAGGTTATTTTCTATAAAAATTAGCAGTGCCACGCCCATTTATTAGATATTCTCTAAAAGCTGGAGAAATTTCCAATTTTTTGCAAAAAATTTGATCAAAATCGGAGCAGTAGTTCCCAAGTTATGAGCCAAGCAAGTTCACCTTCATTCGTGTGCTCGAAATTTTGAAAATCATGTCTGCTACAAAAATATTAGCAAAATACCAGGCGCCCAGCATGCCCCAGCAAGCAAATTTTGATTTTAGAAATTTTTTAAAGTCGCATAACTTTTGAACGGCTGAACGGATTTTTTTCAAATTTTTGTAAAAGATAGTAAATTACGTCAGCTTTCCAACGAAGTATATTATGTGGGCGTGGCATTAACAATTTAGTTAAGAAACAAGTATTTTTAAAAGGTTATTTTCTATAAAAATTAGCAGTGCCATGCCCATTTATTAGATATTCTCTAAAAGCTGGAGAAATTTCCAATTTTTTGCAAAAAATTTGATCAAAATCGGAGCAGTAGTTCCCAAGTTATGAGCCAAGCAAGTTCACCTTCATTCGTGTGCTCGAAATTTTGAAAGTCATGTCTGCTACAAAAATATTAGCAAAATACCAGGCGCCCAGCATGCCCCAGCAAGCAAATTTTGATTTTAGAAATTTTTTAAAGTCGCATAACTTTTGAACGGCTGAACGGATTTTGTTCAAATTTTTTGTAAAAGATAGTAAATTACGTCAGCTTTCCAACGAAGTATATTATGTGGGCGTGGCATTAACAATTTAGTTAAGAAACAAGTATTTTTAAAAGGTTATTTCCTATAAAAATTAGCAGTGCCACGCCCATTTATTAGATATTCTCTAAAAGCTGGAGAAATTTCCAATTTTTTGCAAAAAATTTGATCAAAATCGGAGCAGTAGTTCCCAAGTTATGAGCCAAGCAAGTTCACCTTCATTCGTGTGCTCGAAATTTTGAAAATCATGTCTGCTACAAAAATATTAGCAAAATACCAGGCGCCCAGCATGCCCCAGCAAGCAAATTTTGATTTTAGAAATTTTTTAAAGTCGCATAACTTTTGAACGGCTGAACGGATTTTGTCCAAATTTTTTGTAAAAGATTAGAATTAGAGAATTACGTCAGCTTTCCAACGAAGTATATTATGTGGGCGTGGCATTAACAATTTAGTTAAGAAACAAGTATTTTTAAAAGGTTATTTTCTATAAAAATTAGCAGTGCCACGCCCATTTATTAGATATTCTCTAAAAGCTGGAGAAATTTCCAATTTTTTGCAAAAATTTTTTGCAAAAAATTTGATCAAAATCGGAGCAGTAGTTCCCAAGTTATGAGCCAAGCAAGTTCACCTTCATTCGTGTGCTCGAAATTTTGAAAATCATGTCTGCTACAAAAATATTAGCAAAATACCAGGCGCCCAGCATGCCCCAGCAAGCAAATTTTGATTTTAGAAATTTTTTAAAGTCGCATAACTTTTGAACGGCTGAACGGATTTTGTCCAAATTTTTTGTAAAAGATTAGAATTAGAGAATTACGTCAGCTTTCCAACGAAGTATATTATGTGGGCGTGGCATTAACAATTTAGTTAAGAAACAAGTATTTTTAAAAGGTTATTTTCTATAAAAATTAGCAGTGCCACGCCCATTTATTAGATATTCTCTAAAAGCTGGAGAAATTTCCAATTTTTTGCAAAAAATTTGATCAAAATCGGAGCAGTAGTTCCCAAGTTATGAGCCAAGCAAGTTCACCTTCATTCGTGTGCTCGAAATTTTGAAAATCATGTCTGCTACAAAAATATTAGCAAAATACCAGGCGCCCAGCATGCCCCAGCAAGCAAATTTTGATTTTAGAAATTTTTTAAAGTCGCATAACTTTTGAACGGCTGAACGGATTTTGTTCAAATTTTTGTAAAAGATAGTAAATTACGTCAGCTTTCCAACGAAGTATATTATGTGGGCGTGGCATTAACAATTTAGTTAAGAAACAAGTATTTTTAAAAGGTTATTTCCTATAAAAATTAGCAGTGCCACGCCCATTTATTAGATATTCTCTAAAAGCTGGAGAAATTTCCAATTTTTTGCAAAAAATTTGATCAAAATCGGAGCAGTAGTTCCCAAGTTATGAGCCAAGCAAGTTCACCTTCATTCGTGTGCTCGAAATTTTGAAAGGCATGTCTGCTACAAAAATATTAGCAAAATACCAGGCGCCCAGCATGCCCCAGCAAGCAAATTTTGATTTTAGAAATTTTTTAAAGTCGCATAACTTTTGAACGGCTGAACGGATTTTGTTCAAATTTTTGTAAAAGATAGTAAATTACGTCAGCTTTCCAACGAAGTACATTATGTGGGCGTGGCATTAACAATTTAGTTAAAAAACAAGTATTTTTAAAAGGTTATTTCCTATAAAAATTAGCAGTGCCACTCCCATTTATTAGATATTCTCTAAAAGCTGGAGAAATTTCCAATTTTTTGCAAAAAATTTGATCAAAATCGGAGCAGTAGTTCCCAAGTTATGAGCCAAGCAAGTTCACCTTCATTCGTGTGCTCGAAATTTTGAAAGTCATGTCTGCTACAAAAATATTAGCAAAATACCAGGCGCCCAGCATGCCCCAGCAAGCAAATTTTGATTTTAGAAATTTTTTAAAGTGCCATAACTTTTGAACGGCTGAACGGATTTTGTTCAAATTTTTTGTAAAAGATAGTAAATTACGTCAGCTTTCCAACGAAGTACATTATGTGGGCGTGGCATTAACAATTTAGTTAAAAAACAAGTATTTTTAAAAGGTTATTTCCTATAAAAATTAGTAGTGCCATGCCCATTTATTAGATATTCTCTAAAAGCTGGAGAAATTTCCAATTTTTTGCAAAAAATTTGATCAAAATCGGAGCAGTAGTTCCCAAGTTATGAGCCAAGCAAGTTCACCTTCATTCGTGTGCTCGAAATTTTGAAAGTCATGTCTGCTACAAAAATATTAGCAAAATACCAGGCGCCCAGCATGCCCCAGCAAGCAAATTTTGATTTTAGAAATTTTTTAAAGTGGCATAACTTTTGAACGGCTGAACGGATTTTGTTCAAATTTTTTGTAAAAGATAGTAAATTACGTCAGCTTTCCAACGAAGTATATTATGTGGGCGTGGCATTAACAATTTAGTTAAGAAACAAGTATTTTTAAAAGGTTATTTCCTATAAAAATTAGCAGTGCCACGCCCATTTATTAGATATTCTCTAAAAGCTGGAGAAATTTCCAATTTTTTGCAAAAAATTTGATCAAAATCGGAGCAGTAGTTCCCAAGTTATGAGCCAAGCAAGTTCACCTTCATTCGTGTGCTCGAAATTTTGAAAGGCATGTCTGCTACAAAAATATTAGCAAAATACCAGGCGCCCAGCATGCCCCAGCAAGCAAATTTTGATTTTAGAAATTTTTTAAAGTCGCATAACTTTTGAACGGCTGAACGGATTTTGTTCAAATTTTTGTAAAAGATAGTAAATTACGTCAGCTTTCCAACGAAGTACATTATGTGGGCGTGGCATTAACAATTTAGTTAAAAAACAAGTATTTTTAAAAGGTTATTTCCTATAAAAATTAGCAGTGCCACTCCCATTTATTAGATATTCTCTAAAAGCTGGAGAAATTTCCAATTTTTTGCAAAAAATTTGATCAAAATCGGAGCAGTAGTTCCCAAGTTATGAGCCAAGCAAGTTCACCTTCATTCGTGTGCTCGAAATTTTGAAAGTCATGTCTGCTACAAAAATATTAGCAAAATACCAGGCGCCCAGCATGCCCCAGCAAGCAAATTTTGATTTTAGAAATTTTTTAAAGTGCCATAACTTTTGAACGGCTGAACGGATTTTGTTCAAATTTTTTGTAAAAGATAGTAAATTACGTCAGCTTTCCAACGAAGTACATTATGTGGGCGTGGCATTAACAATTTAGTTAAAAAACAAGTATTTTTAAAAGGTTATTTCCTATAAAAATTAGTAGTGCCATGCCCATTTATTAGATATTCTCTAAAAGCTGGAGAAATTTCCAATTTTTTGCAAAAAATTTGATCAAAATCGGAGCAGTAGTTCCCAAGTTATGAGCCAAGCAAGTTCACCTTCATTCGTGTGCTCGAAATTTTGAAAGTCATGTCTGCTACAAAAATATTAGCAAAATACCAGGCGCCCAGCATGCCCCAGCAAGCAAATTTTGATTTTAGAAATTTTTTAAAGTGGCATAACTTTTGAACGGCTGAACGGATTTTGTTCAAATTTTTTGTAAAAGATAGTAAATTACGTCAGCTTTCCAACGAAGTATATTATGTGGGCGTGGCATTAACAATTTAGTTAAGAAACAAGTATTTTTAAAAGGTTATTTCCTATAAAAATTAGCAGTGCCACGCCCATTTATTACTTATTCTCTAAAAGCTGGAGAAATTTCCAATTTTTTGCAAAAAATTTGATCAAAATCGGAGCAGTAGTTCCCAAGTTATGAGCCAAGCAAGTTCACCTTCATTCGTGTGCTCGAAATTTTGAAAGTCATGTCTGCTACAAAAATATTAGCAAAATACCAGGCGCCCAGCATGCCCCAGCAAGCAAATTTTGATTTTAGAAATTTTTTAAAGTCGCATAACTTTTGAACGGCTGAACGGATTTTGTTCAAATTTTTTGTAAAAGATAGTAAATTACGTCAGCTTTCCAACGAAGTATATTATGTGGGCGTGGCATTAACAATTTAGTTAAGAAACAAGTATTTTTAAAAGGTTATTTCCTATAAAAATTAGCAGTGCCACGCCCATTTATTACTTATTCTCTAAAAGCTGGAGAAATTTCCAATTTTTTGCAAAAAATTTGATCAAAATCGGAGCAGTAGTTCCCAAGTTATGAGCCAAGCAAGTTCACCTTCATTCGTGTGCTCGAAATTTTGAAAATCATGTCTGCTACAAAAATATTAGCAAAATACCAGGCGCCCAGCATGCCCCAGCAAGCAAATTTTGATTTTAGAAATTTTTTAAAGTCGCATAACTTTTGAACGGCTGAACGGATTTTGTCCAAATTTTTTGTAAAAGATTAGAATTAGAGAATTACGTCAGCTTTCCAACGAAGTATATTATGTGGGCGTGGCATTAACAATTTAGTTAAGAAACAAGTATTTTTAAAAGGTTATTTTCTATAAAAATTAGCAGTGCCACGCCCATTTATTAGATATTCTCTAAAAGCTGGAGAAATTTCCAATTTTTTGCAAAAAATTTGATCAAAATCGGAGCAGTAGTTCCCAAGTTATGAGCCAAGCAAGTTCACCTTCATTCGTGTGCTCGAAATTTTGAAAATCATGTCTGCTACAAAAATATTAGCAAAATACCAGGCGCCCAGCATGCCCCAGCAAGCAAATTTTGATTTTAGAAATTTTTTAAAGTCGCATAACTTTTGAACGGCTGAACGGATTTTGTTCAAATTTTTGTAAAAGATAGTAAATTACGTCAGCTTTCCAACGAAGTATATTATGTGGGCGTGGCATTAACAATTTAGTTAAGAAACAAGTATTTTTAAAAGGTTATTTTCTATAAAAATTAGCAGTGCCACGCCCATTTATTAGATATTCTCTAAAAGCTGGAGAAATTTCCAATTTTTTGCAAAAAATTTGATCAAAATCGGAGCAGTAGTTCCCAAGTTATGAGCCAAGCAAGTTCACCTTCATTCGTGTGCTCGAAATTTTGAAAGTCATGTCTGCTACAAAAATATTAGCAAAATACCAGGCGCCCAGCATGCCCCAGCAAGCAAATTTTGATTTTAGAAATTTTTTAAAGTCGCATAACTTTTGAACGGCTGAACGGATTTTGTTCAAATTTTTTGTAAAAGATAGTAAATTACGTCAGCTTTCCAACGAAGTATATTATGTGGGCGTGGCATTAACAATTTAGTTAAGAAACAAGTATTTTTAAAAGGTTATTTCCTATAAAAATTAGCAGTGCCACGCCCATTTATTAGATATTCTCTAAAAGCTGGAGAAATTTCCAATTTTTTGCAAAAAATTTGATCAAAATCGGAGCAGTAGTTCCCAAGTTATGAGCCAAGCAAGTTCACCTTCATTCGTGTGCTCGAAATTTTGAAAATCATGTCTGCTACAAAAATATTAGCAAAATACCAGGCGCCCAGCATGCCCCAGCAAGCAAATTTTGATTTTAGAAATTTTTTAAAGTCGCATAACTTTTGAACGGCTGAACGGATTTTGTCCAAATTTTTTGTAAAAGATTAGAATTAGAGAATTACGTCAGCTTTCCAACGAAGTATATTATGTGGGCGTGGCATTAACAATTTAGTTAAGAAACAAGTATTTTTAAAAGGTTATTTTCTATAAAAATTAGCAGTGCCACGCCCATTTATTAGATATTCTCTAAAAGCTGGAGAAATTTCCAATTTTTTGCAAAAAATTTGATCAAAATCGGAGCAGTAGTTCCCAAGTTATGAGCCAAGCAAGTTCACCTTCATTCGTGTGCTCGAAATTTTGAAAATCATGTCTGCTACAAAAATATTAGCAAAATACCAGGCGCCCAGCATGCCCCAGCAAGCAAATTTTGATTTTAGAAATTTTTTAAAGTCGCATAACTTTTGAACGGCTGAACGGATTTTGTTCAAATTTTTGTAAAAGATAGTAAATTACGTCAGCTTTCCAACGAAGTATATTATGTGGGCGTGGCATTAACAATTTAGTTAAGAAACAAGTATTTTTAAAAGGTTATTTTCTATAAAAATTAGCAGTGCCATGCCCATTTATTAGATATTCTCTAAAAGCTGGAGAAATTTCCAATTTTTTGCAAAAAATTTGATCAAAATCGGAGCAGTAGTTCCCAAGTTATGAGCCAAGCAAGTTCACCTTCATTCGTGTGCTCGAAATTTTGAAAGTCATGTCTGCTACAAAAATATTAGCAAAATACCAGGCGCCCAGCATGCCCCAGCAAGCAAATTTTGATTTTAGAAATTTTTTAAAGTCGCATAACTTTTGAACGGCTGAACGGATTTTGTCCAAATTTTTTGTAAAAGATTAGAATTAGAGAATTACGTCAGCTTTCCAACGAAGTATATTATGTGGGCGTGGCATTAACAATTTAGTTAAGAAACAAGTATTTTTAAAAGGTTATTTTCTATAAAAATTAGCAGTGCCACGCCCATTTATTAGATATTCTCTAAAAGCTGGAGAAATTTCCAATTTTTTGCAAAAAATTTGATCAAAATCGGAGCAGTAGTTCCCAAGTTATGAGCCAAGCAAGTTCACCTTCATTCGTGTGCTCGAAATTTTGAAAATCATGTCTGCTACAAAAATATTAGCAAAATACCAGGCGCCCAGCATGCCCCAGCAAGCAAATTTTGATTTTAGAAATTTTTTAAAGTCGCATAACTTTTGAACGGCTGAACGGATTTTGTTCAAATTTTTGTAAAAGATAGTAAATTACGTCAGCTTTCCAACGAAGTATATTATGTGGGCGTGGCATTAACAATTTAGTTAAGAAACAAGTATTTTTAAAAGGTTATTTTCTATAAAAATTAGCAGTGCCATGCCCATTTATTAGATATTCTCTAAAAGCTGGAGAAATTTCCAATTTTTTGCAAAAAATTTGATCAAAATCGGAGCAGTAGTTCCCAAGTTATGAGCCAAGCAAGTTCACCTTCATTCGTGTGCTCGAAATTTTGAAAGTCATGTCTGCTACAAAAATATTAGCAAAATACCAGGCGCCCAGCATGCCCCAGCAAGCAAATTTTGATTTTAGAAATTTTTTAAAGTCGCATAACTTTTGAACGGCTGAACGGATTTTGTTCAAATTTTTTGTAAAAGATAGTAAATTACGTCAGCTTTCCAACGAAGTATATTATGTGGGCGTGGCATTAACAATTTAGTTAAGAAACAAGTATTTTTAAAAGGTTATTTCCTATAAAAATTAGCAGTGCCACGCCCATTTATTAGATATTCTCTAAAAGCTGGAGAAATTTCCAATTTTTTGCAAAAAATTTGATCAAAATCGGAGCAGTAGTTCCCAAGTTATGAGCCAAGCAAGTTCACCTTCATTCGTGTGCTCGAAATTTTGAAAGGCATGTCTGCTACAAAAATATTAGCAAAATACCAGGCGCCCAGCATGCCCCAGCAAGCAAATTTTGATTTTAGAAATTTTTTAAAGTCGCATAACTTTTGAACGGCTGAACGGATTTTGTTCAAATTTTTGTAAAAGATAGTAAATTACGTCAGCTTTCCAACGAAGTACATTATGTGGGCGTGGCATTAACAATTTAGTTAAAAAACAAGTATTTTTAAAAGGTTATTTCCTATAAAAATTAGCAGTGCCACTCCCATTTATTAGATATTCTCTAAAAGCTGGAGAAATTTCCAATTTTTTGCAAAAAATTTGATCAAAATCGGAGCAGTAGTTCCCAAGTTATGAGCCAAGCAAGTTCACCTTCATTCGTGTGCTCGAAATTTTGAAAGTCATGTCTGCTACAAAAATATTAGCAAAATACCAGGCGCCCAGCATGCCCCAGCAAGCAAATTTTGATTTTAGAAATTTTTTAAAGTCGCATAACTTTTGAACGGCTGAACGGATTTTGTTCAAATTTTTTGTAAAAGATAGTAAATTACGTCAGCTTTCCAACGAAGTATATTATGTGGGCGTGGCATTAACAATTTAGTTAAGAAACAAGTATTTTTAAAAGGTTATTTCCTATAAAAATTAGCAGTGCCACGCCCATTTATTAGATATTCTCTAAAAGCTGGAGAAATTTCCAATTTTTTGCAAAAAATTTGATCAAAATCGGAGCAGTAGTTCCCAAGTTATGAGCCAAGCAAGTTCACCTTCATTCGTGTGCTCGAAATTTTGAAAGGCATGTCTGCTACAAAAATATTAGCAAAATACCAGGCGCCCAGCATGCCCCAGCAAGCAAATTTTGATTTTAGAAATTTTTTAAAGTCGCATAACTTTTGAACGGCTGAACGGATTTTGTTCAAATTTTTGTAAAAGATAGTAAATTACGTCAGCTTTCCAACGAAGTACATTATGTGGGCGTGGCATTAACAATTTAGTTAAAAAACAAGTATTTTTAAAAGGTTATTTCCTATAAAAATTAGCAGTGCCACTCCCATTTATTAGATATTCTCTAAAAGCTGGAGAAATTTCCAATTTTTTGCAAAAAATTTGATCAAAATCGGAGCAGTAGTTCCCAAGTTATGAGCCAAGCAAGTTCACCTTCATTCGTGTGCTCGAAATTTTGAAAGTCATGTCTGCTACAAAAATATTAGCAAAATACCAGGCGCCCAGCATGCCCCAGCAAGCAAATTTTGATTTTAGAAATTTTTTAAAGTGGCATAACTTTTGAACGGCTGAACGGATTTTGTTCAAATTTTTTGTAAAAGATAGTAAATTACGTCAGCTTTCCAACGAAGTACATTATGTGGGCGTGGCGTTAACAATTTAGTTAAAAAACAAGTATTTTTAAAAGGTTATTTCCTATAAAAATTAGTAGTGCCATGCCCATTTATTAGATATTCTCTAAAAGCTGGAGAAATTTCCAATTTTTTGCAAAAAATTTGATCAAAATCGGAGCAGTAGTTCCCAAGTTATGAGCCAAGCAAGTTCACCTTCATTCGTGTGCTCGAAATTTTGAAAGTCATGTCTGCTACAAAAATATTAGCAAAATACCAGGCGCCCAGCATGCCCCAGCAAGCAAATTTTGATTTTAGAAATTTTTTAAAGTGGCATAACTTTTGAACGGCTGAACGGATTTTGTTCAAATTTTTTGTAAAAGATAGTAAATTACGTCAGCTTTCCAACGAAGTATATTATGTGGGCGTGGCATTAACAATTTAGTTAAGAAACAAGTATTTTTAAAAGGTTATTTCCTATAAAAATTAGCAGTGCCACGCCCATTTATTACTTATTCTCTAAAAGCTGGAGAAATTTCCAATTTTTTGCAAAAAATTTGATCAAAATCGGAGCAGTAGTTCCCAAGTTATGAGCCAAGCAAGTTCACCTTCATTCGTGTGCTCGAAATTTTGAAAGTCATGTCTGCTACAAAAATATTAGCAAAATACCAGGCGCCCAGCATGCCCCAGCAAGCAAATTTTGATTTTAGAAATTTTTTAAAGTCGCATAACTTTTGAACGGCTGAACGGATTTTGTTCAAATTTTTTGTAAAAGATAGTAAATTACGTCAGCTTTCCAACGAAGTATATTATGTGGGCGTGGCATTAACAATTTAGTTAAGAAACAAGTATTTTTAAAAGGTTATTTCCTATAAAAATTAGCAGTGCCACGCCCATTTATTACTTATTCTCTAAAAGCTGGAGAAATTTCCAATTTTTTGCAAAAAATTTGATCAAAATCGGAGCAGTAGTTCCCAAGTTATGAGCCAAGCAAGTTCACCTTCATTCGTGTGCTCGAAATTTTGAAAATCATGTCTGCTACAAAAATATTAGCAAAATACCAGGCGCCCAGCATGCCCCAGCAAGCAAATTTTGATTTTAGAAATTTTTTAAAGTCGCATAACTTTTGAACGGCTGAACGGATTTTGTCCAAATTTTTTGTAAAAGATTAGAATTAGAGAATTACGTCAGCTTTCCAACGAAGTATATTATGTGGGCGTGGCATTAACAATTTAGTTAAGAAACAAGTATTTTTAAAAGGTTATTTCCTATAAAAATTAGTAGTGCCATGCCCATTTATTAGATATTCTCTAAAAGCTGGAGAAATTTCCAATTTTTTGCAAAAAATTTGATCAAAATCGGAGCAGTAGTTCCCAAGTTATGAGCCAAGCAAGTTCACCTTCATTCGTGTGCTCGAAATTTTGAAAGTCATGTCTGCTACAAAAATATTAGCAAAATACCAGGCGCCCAGCATGCCCCAGCAAGCAAATTTTGATTTTAGAAATTTTTTAAAGTGGCATAACTTTTGAACGGCTGAACGGATTTTGTTCAAATTTTTTGTAAAAGATAGTAAATTACGTCAGCTTTCCAACGAAGTATATTATGTGGGCGTGGCATTAACAATTTAGTTAAGAAACAAGTATTTTTAAAAGGTTATTTCCTATAAAAATTAGCAGTGCCACGCCCATTTATTACTTATTCTCTAAAAGCTGGAGAAATTTCCAATTTTTTGCAAAAAATTTGATCAAAATCGGAGCAGTAGTTCCCAAGTTATGAGCCAAGCAAGTTCACCTTCATTCGTGTGCTCGAAATTTTGAAAGTCATGTCTGCTACAAAAATATTAGCAAAATACCAGGCGCCCAGCATGCCCCAGCAAGCAAATTTTGATTTTAGAAATTTTTTAAAGTCGCATAACTTTTGAACGGCTGAACGGATTTTGTTCAAATTTTTTGTAAAAGATAGTAAATTACGTCAGCTTTCCAACGAAGTATATTATGTGGGCGTGGCATTAACAATTTAGTTAAGAAACAAGTATTTTTAAAAGGTTATTTCCTATAAAAATTAGCAGTGCCACGCCCATTTATTACTTATTCTCTAAAAGCTGGAGAAATTTCCAATTTTTTGCAAAAAATTTGATCAAAATCGGAGCAGTAGTTCCCAAGTTATGAGCCAAGCAAGTTCACCTTCATTCGTGTGCTCGAAATTTTGAAAATCATGTCTGCTACAAAAATATTAGCAAAATACCAGGCGCCCAGCATGCCCCAGCAAGCAAATTTTGATTTTAGAAATTTTTTAAAGTCGCATAACTTTTGAACGGCTGAACGGATTTTGTCCAAATTTTTTGTAAAAGATTAGAATTAGAGAATTACGTCAGCTTTCCAACGAAGTATATTATGTGGGCGTGGCATTAACAATTTAGTTAAGAAACAAGTATTTTTAAAAGGTTATTTTCTATAAAAATTAGCAGTGCCACGCCCATTTATTAGATATTCTCTAAAAGCTGGAGAAATTTCCAATTTTTTGCAAAAAATTTGATCAAAATCGGAGCAGTAGTTCCCAAGTTATGAGCCAAGCAAGTTCACCTTCATTCGTGTGCTCGAAATTTTGAAAGTCATGTCTGCTACAAAAATATTAGCAAAATACCAGGCGCCCAGCATGCCCCAGCAAGCAAATTTTGATTTTAGAAATTTTTTAAAGTCGCATAACTTTTGAACGGCTGAACGGATTTTGTTCAAATTTTTTGTAAAAGATAGTAAATTACGTCAGCTTTCCAACGAAGTATATTATGTGGGCGTGGCATTAACAATTTAGTTAAGAAAGCAAGCAAATTTTGATTTTAGAAATTTTTTAAAGTCGCATAACTTTTGAACGGCTGAACGGATTTTGTTCAAATTTTTTGTAAAAGATAGTAAATTACGTCAGCTTTCCAACGAAGTATATTATGTGGGAGTGGCATTAACAATTTAGTTAAGAAACAAGTATTTTTAAAAGGTTATTTCCTATAAAAATTAGCAGTGCCACGCCCATTTATTAGATATTCTCTAAAAGCTGGAGAAATTTCCAATTTTTTGCAAAAAATTTGATCAAAATCGGAGCAGTAGTTCCCAAGTTATGAGCCAAGCAAGTTCACCTTCATTCGTGTGCTCGAAATTTTGAAAGGCATGTCTGCTACAAAAATATTAGCAAAATACCAGGCGCCCAGCATGCCCCAGCAAGCAAATTTTGATTTTAGAAATTTTTTAAAGTCGCATAACTTTTGAACGGCTGAACGGATTTTGTTCAAATTTTTGTAAAAGATAGTAAATTACGTCAGCTTTCCAACGAAGTACATTATGTGGGCGTGGCATTAACAATGTAGTTAAAAAACAAGTATTTTTAAAAGGTTATTTCCTATAAAAATTAGCAGTGCCACGCCCATTTATTAGATATTCTCTAAAAGCTGGAGAAATTTCCAATTTTTTGCAAAAAATTTGATCAAAATCGGAGCAGTAGTTCCCAAGTTATGAGCCAAGCAAGTTCACCTTCATTCGTGTGCTCGAAATTTTGAAAGTCATGTCTGCTACAAAAATATTAGCAAAATACCAGGCGCCCAGCATGCCCCAGCAAGCAAATTTTGATTTTAGAAATTTTTTAAAGTCGCATAACTTTTGAACGGCTGAACGGATTTTGTTCAAATTTTTTGTAAAAGATAGTAAATTACGTCAGCTTTCCAACGAAGTATATTATGTGGGCGTGGCATTAACAATTTAGTTAAGAAACAAGTATTTTTAAAAGGTTATTTTCTATAAAAATTAGCAGTGCCACGCCCATTTATTAGATATTCTCTAAAAGCTGGAGAAATTTCCAATTTTTTGCAAAAAATTTGATCAAAATCGGAGCAGTAGTTCCCAAGTTATGAGCCAAGCAAGTTCACCTTCATTCGTGTGCTCGAAATTTTGAAAATCATGTCTGCTACAAAAATATTAGCAAAATACCAGGCGCCCAGCATGCCCCAGCAAGCAAATTTTGATTTTAGAAATTTTTTAAAGTCGCATAACTTTTGAACGGCTGAACGGATTTTGTTCAAATTTTTGTAAAAGATAGTAAATTACGTCAGCTTTCCAACGAAGTATATTATGTGGGCGTGGCATTAACAATTTAGTTAAGAAACAAGTATTTTTAAAAGGTTATTTTCTATAAAAATTAGCAGTGCCACGCCCATTTATTAGATATTCTCTAAAAGCTGGAGAAATTTCCAATTTTTTGCAAAAAATTTGATCAAAATCGGAGCAGTAGTTCCCAAGTTATGAGCCAAGCAAGTTCACCTTCATTCGTGTGCTCGAAATTTTGAAAGTCATGTCTGCTACAAAAATATTAGCAAAATACCAGGCGCCCAGCATGCCCCAGCAAGCAAATTTTGATTTTAGAAATTTTTTAAAGTCGCATAACTTTTGAACGGCTGAACGGATTTTGTTCAAATTTTTGTAAAAGATAGTAAATTACGTCAGCTTTCCAACGAAGTATATTATGTGGGCGTGGCATTAACAATTTAGTTAAGAAACAAGTATTTTTAAAAGGTTATTTTCTATAAAAATTAGCAGTGCCACGCCCATTTATTAGATATTCTCTAAAAGCTGGAGAAATTTCCAATTTTTTGCAAAAAATTTGATCAAAATCGGAGCAGTAGTTCCCAAGTTATGAGCCAAGCAAGTTCACCTTCATTCGTGTGCTCGAAATTTTGAAAGGCATGTCTGCTACAAAAATATTAGCAAAATACCAGGCGCCCAGCATGCCCCAGCAAGCAAATTTTGATTTTAGAAATTTTTTAAAGTCGCATAACTTTTGAACGGCTGAACGGATTTTGTTCAAATTTTTTGTAAAAGATAGTAAATTACGTCAGCTTTCCAACGAAGTATATTATGTGGGCGTGGCATTAACAATTTAGTTAAGAAAGCAAGCAAATTTTGATTTTAGAAATTTTTTAAAGTCGCATAACTTTTGAACGGCTGAACGGATTTTGTTCAAATTTTTTGTAAAAGATAGTAAATTACGTCAGCTTTCCAACGAAGTATATTATGTGGGAGTGGCATTAACAATTTAGTTAAGAAACAAGTATTTTTAAAAGGTTATTTCCTATAAAAATTAGCAGTGCCACGCCCATTTATTAGATATTCTCTAAAAGCTGGAGAAATTTCCAATTTTTTGCAAAAAATTTGATCAAAATCGGAGCAGTAGTTCCCAAGTTATGAGCCAAGCAAGTTCACCTTCATTCGTGTGCTCGAAATTTTGAAAGGCATGTCTGCTACAAAAATATTAGCAAAATACCAGGCGCCCAGCATGCCCCAGCAAGCAAATTTTGATTTTAGAAATTTTTTAAAGTCGCATAACTTTTGAACGGCTGAACGGATTTTGTTCAAATTTTTGTAAAAGATAGTAAATTACGTCAGCTTTCCAACGAAGTACATTATGTGGGCGTGGCATTAACAATGTAGTTAAAAAACAAGTATTTTTAAAAGGTTATTTCCTATAAAAATTAGCAGTGCCACGCCCATTTATTAGATATTCTCTAAAAGCTGGAGAAATTTCCAATTTTTTGCAAAAAATTTGATCAAAATCGGAGCAGTAGTTCCCAAGTTATGAGCCAAGCAAGTTCACCTTCATTCGTGTGCTCGAAATTTTGAAAGTCATGTCTGCTACAAAAATATTAGCAAAATACCAGGCGCCCAGCATGCCCCAGCAAGCAAATTTTGATTTTAGAAATTTTTTAAAGTCGCATAACTTTTGAACGGCTGAACGGATTTTGTTCAAATTTTTTGTAAAAGATAGTAAATTACGTCAGCTTTCCAACGAAGTATATTATGTGGGCGTGGCATTAACAATTTAGTTAAGAAACAAGTATTTTTAAAAGGTTATTTTCTATAAAAATTAGCAGTGCCACGCCCATTTATTAGATATTCTCTAAAAGCTGGAGAAATTTCCAATTTTTTGCAAAAAATTTGATCAAAATCGGAGCAGTAGTTCCCAAGTTATGAGCCAAGCAAGTTCACCTTCATTCGTGTGCTCGAAATTTTGAAAATCATGTCTGCTACAAAAATATTAGCAAAATACCAGGCGCCCAGCATGCCCCAGCAAGCAAATTTTGATTTTAGAAATTTTTTAAAGTCGCATAACTTTTGAACGGCTGAACGGATTTTGTTCAAATTTTTGTAAAAGATAGTAAATTACGTCAGCTTTCCAACGAAGTATATTATGTGGGCGTGGCATTAACAATTTAGTTAAGAAACAAGTATTTTTAAAAGGTTATTTTCTATAAAAATTAGCAGTGCCACGCCCATTTATTAGATATTCTCTAAAAGCTGGAGAAATTTCCAATTTTTTGCAAAAAATTTGATCAAAATCGGAGCAGTAGTTCCCAAGTTATGAGCCAAGCAAGTTCACCTTCATTCGTGTGCTCGAAATTTTGAAAGTCATGTCTGCTACAAAAATATTAGCAAAATACCAGGCGCCCAGCATGCCCCAGCAAGCAAATTTTGATTTTAGAAATTTTTTAAAGTCGCATAACTTTTGAACGGCTGAACGGATTTTGTTCAAATTTTTGTAAAAGATAGTAAATTACGTCAGCTTTCCAACGAAGTATATTATGTGGGCGTGGCATTAACAATTTAGTTAAGAAACAAGTATTTTTAAAAGGTTATTTTCTATAAAAATTAGCAGTGCCACGCCCATTTATTAGATATTCTCTAAAAGCTGGAGAAATTTCCAATTTTTTGCAAAAAATTTGATCAAAATCGGAGCAGTAGTTCCCAAGTTATGAGCCAAGCAAGTTCACCTTCATTCGTGTGCTCGAAATTTTGAAAATCATGTCTGCTACAAAAATATTAGCAAAATACCAGGCGCCCAGCATACCCCAGCAAGCAAATTTTGATTTTAGAAATTTTTTAAAGTCGCATAACTTTTGAACGGCTGAACGGATTTTGTTCAAATTTTTGTAAAAGATAGTAAATTACGTCAGCTTTCCAACGAAGTATATTATGTGGGCGTGGCATTAACAATTTAGTTAAGAAACAAGTATTTTTAAAAGGTTATTTTCTATAAAAATTAGCAGTGCCATGCCCATTTATTAGATATTCTCTAAAAGCTGGAGAAATTTCCAATTTTTTGCAAAAAATTTGATCAAAATCGGAGCAGTAGTTCCCAAGTTATGAGCCAAGCAAGTTCACCTTCATTCGTGTGCTCGAAATTTTGAAAGTCATGTCTGCTACAAAAATATTAGCAAAATACCAGGCGCCCAGCATGCCCCAGCAAGCAAATTTTGATTTTAGAAATTTTTTAAAGTCGCATAACTTTTGAACGGCTGAACGGATTTTATTCAAATTTTTTGTAAAAGATAGTAAATTACGTCAGCTTTCCAACGAAGTATATTATGTGGGCCTGACATTAACAATTTAGTTAAGAAACAAGTATTTTTAAAAGGTTATTTCCTATAAAAATTAGCAGTGCCACGCCCATTTATTACTTATTCTCTAAAAGCTGGAGAAATTTCCAATTTTTTGCAAAAAATTTGATCAAAATCGGAGCAGTAGTTCCCAAGTTATGAGCCAAGCAAGTTCACCTTCATTCGTGTGCTCGAAATTTTGAAAATCATGTCTGCTACAAAAATATTAGCAAAATACCAGGCGCCCAGCATGCCCCAGCAAGCAAATTTTGATTTTAGAAATTTTTTAAAGTCGCATAACTTTTGAACGGCTGAACGGATTTTGTTCAAATTTTTTGTAAAAGATAGTAAATTACGTCAGCTTTCCAAAGAAGTACATTATGTGGGCGTGGCATTAACAATTTAGTTAAAAAACAAGTATTTTTAAAAGGTTATTTCCTATAAAAATTAGCAGTGCCACGCCCATTTATTGGATATTCTCTAAAAGCTGGAGAAATTTCCAATTTTTTGCAAAAAATTTGATCAAAATCGGAGCAGTAGTTCCCAAGTTATGAGCTAAGCAAGTTCACCTTCATTCGTGTGCTCGAAATTTTGAAAATCATGTCTGCTACAAAAATATTAGCAAAATACCAGGCGCCCAGCATGCCCCAGCAAGCAAATTTTGATTTTAGAAATTTTTTAAAGTCGCATAACTTTTGAACGGCTGAACGGATTTTGTTCAAATTTTTTGTAAAAGATAGTAAATTACGTCAGCTTTCCAACGAAGTATATTATGTGGGCCTGACATTAACAATTTAGTTAAGAAACAAGTATTTTTAAAAGGTTATTTCCTATAAAAATTAGCAGTGCCACGCCCATTTATTACTTATTCTCTAAAAGCTGGAGAAATTTCCAATTTTTTGCAAAAACTTTGATCAAAATCGGAGCAGTAGTTCCCAAGTTATGAGCCAAGCAAGTTCACCTTCATTCGTGTGCTCGAAATTTTGAAAATCATGTCTGCTACAAAAATATTAGCAAAATACCAGGCGCCCAGCATGCCCCAGCAAGCAAATTTTGATTTTAGAAATTTTTTAAAGTCGCATAACTTTTGAACGGCTGAACGGATTTTGTTCAAATTTTTTGTAAAAGATAGTAAATTACGTCAGCTTTCCAACGAAGTATATTATGTGGGCGTGGCATTAACAATTTAGTTAAGAAACAAGTATTTTTAAAAGGTTATTTTCTATAAAAATTAGCAGTGCCACGCCCATTTATTAGATATTCTCTAAAAGCTGGAGAAATTTCCAATTTTTTGCAAAAAATTTGATCAAAATCGGAGCAGTAGTTCCCAAGTTATGAGCCAAGCAAGTTCACCTTCATTCGTGTGCTCGAAATTTTGAAAATCATGTCTGCTACAAAAATATTAGCAAAATACCAGGCGCCCAGCATGCCCCAGCAAGCAAATTTTGATTTTAGAAATTTTTTAAAGTCGCATAACTTTTGAACGGCTGAACGGATTTTGTTCAAATTTTTGTAAAAGATAGTAAATTACGTCAGCTTTCCAACGAAGTATATTATGTGGGCGTGGCATTAACAATTTAGTTAAGAAACAAGTATTTTTAAAAGGTTATTTTCTATAAAAATTAGCAGTGCCATGCCCATTTATTAGATATTCTCTAAAAGCTGGAGAAATTTCCAATTTTTTGCAAAAAATTTGATCAAAATCGGAGCAGTAGTTCCCAAGTTATGAGCCAAGCAAGTTCACCTTCATTCGTGTGCTCGAAATTTTGAAAGTCATGTCTGCTACAAAAATATTAGCAAAATACCAGGTGCCCAGCATGCCCCAGCAAGCAAATTTTGATTTTAGAAATTTTTTAAAGTCGCATAACTTTTGAACGGCTGAACGGATTTTGTTCAAATTTTTGTAAAAGATAGTAAATTACGTCAGCTTTCCAACGAAGTATATTATGTGGGCGTGGCATTAACAATTTAGTTAAGAAACAAGTATTTTTAAAAGGTTATTTCCTATAAAAATTAGCAGTGCCACGCCCATTTATTACTTATTCTCTAAAAGCTGGAGAAATTTCCAATTTTTTGCAAAAACTTTGATCAAAATCGGAGCAGTAGTTCCCAAGTTATGAGCCAAGCAAGTTCACCTTCATTCGTGTGCTCGAAATTTTGAAAATCATGTCTGCTACAAAAATATTAGCAAAATACCAGGCGCCCAGCATGCCCCAGCAAGCAAATTTTGATTTTAGAAATTTTTTAAAGTCGCATAACTTTTGAACGGCTGAACGGATTTTGTTCAAATTTTTGTAAAAGATAGTAAATTACGTCAGCTTTCCAACGAAGTATATTATGTGGGCGTGGCATTAACAATTTAGTTAAGAAACAAGTATTTTTAAAAGGTTATTTTCTATAAAAATTAGCAGTGCCATGCCCATTTATTAGATATTCTCTAAAAGCTGGAGAAATTTCCAATTTTTTGCAAAAAATTTGATCAAAATCGGAGCAGTAGTTCCCAAGTTATGAGCCAAGCAAGTTCACCTTCATTCGTGTGCTCGAAATTTTGAAAGTCATGTCTGCTACAAAAATATTAGCAAAATACCAGGCGCCCAGCATGCCCCAGCAAGCAAATTTTGATTTTAGAAATTTTTTAAAGTCGCATAACTTTTGAACGGCTGAACGGATTTTGTTCAAATTTTTGTAAAAGATAGTAAATTACGTCAGCTTTCCAACGAAGTACATTATGTGGGCGTGGCATTAACAATTTAGTTAAAAAACAAGTATTTTTAAAAGGTTATTTCCTATAAAAATTAGCAGTGCCACGCCCATTTATTAGATATTCTCTAAAAGCTGGAGAAATTTCCAATTTTTTGCAAAAAATTTGATCAAAATCGGAGCAGTAGTTCCCAAGTTATGAGCCAAGCAAGTTCACCTTCATTCGTGTGCTCGAAATTTTGAAAGGCATGTCTGCTACAAAAATATTAGCAAAATACCAGGCGCCCAGCATGCCCCAGCAAGCAAATTTTGATTTTAGAAATTTTTTAAAGTCGCATAACTTTTGAACGGCTGAACGGATTTTGTTCAAATTTTTGTAAAAGATAGTAAATTACGTCAGCTTTCCAACGAAGTATATTATGTGGGCCTGACATTAACAATTTAGTTAAGAAACAAGTATTTTTAAAAGGTTATTTCCTATAAAAATTAGCAGTGCCACGCCCATTTATTACTTATTCTCTAAAAGCTGGAGAAATTTCCAATTTTTTGCAAAAAATTTGATCAAAATCGGAGCAGTAGTTCCCAAGTTATGAGCCAAGCAAGTTCACCTTCATTCGTGTGCTCGAAATTTTGAAAATCATGTCTGCTACAAAAATATTAGCAAAATACCAGGCGCCCAGCATGCCCCAGCAAGCAAATTTTGATTTTAGAAATTCTTTAAAGTCGTATAACTTTTGAACGGCTGAACGGATTTTGTTCAAATTTTTTGTAAAAGATAGTAAATTACGTCAGCTTTCCAACGAAGTACATTATGTGGGCGTGGCATTAACAATTTAGTTAAAAAACAAGTATTTTTAAAAGGTTATTTCCTATAAAAATTAGCAGTGCCACGCCCATTTATTGGATATTCTCTAAAAGCTGGAGAAATTTCCAATTTTTTGCAAAAAATTTGATCAAAATCGGAGCAGTAGTTCCCAAGTTATGAGCTAAGCAAGTTCACCTTCATTCGTGTGCTCGAAATTTTGAAAATCATGTCTGCTACAAAAATATTAGCAAAATACCAGGCGCCCAGCATGCCCCAGCAAGCAAATTTTGATTTTAGAAATTTTTTAAAGTCGCATAACTTTTGAACGGCTGAACGGATTTTGTTCAAATTTTTTGTAAAAGATAGTAAATTACGTCAGCTTTCCAACGAAGTATATTATGTGGGCGTGGCATTAACAATTTAGTTAAGAAACAAGTATTTTTAAAAGGTTATTTCCTATAAAAATTAGCAGTGCCACGCCCATTTATTGGATATTCTCTAAAAGCTGGAGAAATTTCCAATTTTTTGCAAAAAATTTGATCAAAATCGGAGCAGTAGTTCCCAAGTTATGAGCCAAGCAAGTTCACCTTCATTCGTGTGCTCGAAATTTTGAAAGTCATGTCTGCTACAAAAATATTAGCAAAATACCAGGCGCCCAGCATGCCCCAGCAAGCAAATTTTGATTTTAGAAATTTTTTAAAGTCGCATAACTTTTGAACGGCTGAACGGATTTTGTTCAAATTTTTTGTAAAAGATAGTAAATTACGTCAGCTTTCCAACGAAGTACATTATGTGGGCGTGGCATTAACAATTTAGTTAAAAAACAAGTATTTTTAAAAGGTTATTTCCTATAAAAATTAGCAGTGCCACGCCCATTTATTGGATATTCTCTAAAAGCTGGAGAAATTTCCAATTTTTTGCAAAAAATTTGATCAAAATCGGAGCAGTAGTTCCCAAGTTATGAGCTAAGCAAGTTCACCTTCATTCGTGTGCTCGAAATTTTGAAAATCATGTCTGCTACAAAAATATTAGCAAAATACCAGGCGCCCAGCATGCCCCAGCAAGCAAATTTTGATTTTAGAAATTCTTTAAAGTCGTATAACTTTTGAACGGCTGAACGGATTTTGTTCAAATTTTTTGTAAAAGATAGTAAATTACGTCAGCTTTCCAACGAAGTACATTATGTGGGCGTGGCATTAACAATTTAGTTAAAAAACAAGTATTTTTAAAAGGTTATTTCCTATAAAAATTAGCAGTGCCACGCCCATTTATTGGATATTCTCTAAAAGCTGGAGAAATTTCCAATTTTTTGCAAAAAATTTGATCAAAATCGGAGCAGTAGTTCCCAAGTTATGAGCTAAGCAAGTTCACCTTCATTCGTGTGCTCGAAATTTTGAAAATCATGTCTGCTACAAAAATATTAGCAAAATACCAGGCGCCCAGCATGCCCCAGCAAGCAAATTTTGATTTTAGAAATTTTTTAAAGTCGCATAACTTTTGAACGGCTGAACGGATTTTGTTCAAATTTTTTGTAAAAGATAGTAAATTACGTCAGCTTTCCAACGAAGTATATTATGTGGGCGTGGCATTAACAATTTAGTTAAGAAACAAGTATTTTTAAAAGGTTATTTTCTATAAAAATTAGCAGTGCCACGCCCATTTATTAGATATTCTCTAAAAGCTGGAGAAATTTCCAATTTTTTGCAAAAAATTTGATCAAAATCGGAGCAGTAGTTCCCAAGTTATGAGCCAAGCAAGTTCACCTTCATTCGTGTGCTCGAAATTTTGAAAATCATGTCTGCTACAAAAATATTAGCAAAATACCAGGCGCCCAGCATGCCCCAGCAAGCAAATTTTGATTTTAGAAATTTTTTAAAGTCGCATAACTTTTGAACGGCTGAACGGATTTTGTTCAAATTTTTGTAAAAGATAGTAAATTACGTCAGCTTTCCAACGAAGTATATTATGTGGGCGTGGCATTAACAATTTAGTTAAGAAACAAGTATTTTTAAAAGGTTATTTTCTATAAAAATTAGCAGTGCCATGCCCATTTATTAGATATTCTCTAAAAGCTGGAGAAATTTCCAATTTTTTGCAAAAAATTTGATCAAAATCGGAGCAGTAGTTCCCAAGTTATGAGCCAAGCAAGTTCACCTTCATTCGAGTGCTCGAAATTTTGAAAGTCATGTCTGCTACAAAAATATTAGCAAAATACCAGGCGCCCAGCATGCCCCAGCAAGCAAATTTTGATTTTAGAAATTTTTTAAAGTCGCATAACTTTTGAACGGCTGAACGGATTTTGTTCAAATTTTTTGAAAAAGATAGTAAATTACGTCAGCTTTCCAACGAAGTATATTATGTGGGCGTGGCATTAACAATTTCGTTAAAAAACAAGTATTTTTAAAAGGTTATTTCCTATAAAAATTAGCAGTGCCACGCCCATTTATTGGATATTCTCTAAAAGCTGGAGAAATTTCCAATTTTTTGCAAAAAATTTGATCAAAATCGGAGCAGTAGTTCCCAAGTTATGAGCCAAGCAAGTTCACCTTCATTCGTGTGCTCGAAATTTTGAAAGTCATGTCTGCTACAAAAATATTAGCAAAATACCAGGCGCCCAGCATGCCCCAGCAAGCAAATTTTGATTTTAGAAATTTTTTAAAGTCGCATAACTTTTGAACGGCTGAACGGATTTTGTTCAAATTTTTTGTAAAAGATAGTAAATTACGTCAGCTTTCCAACGAAGTATATTATGTGGGCGTGGCATTAACAATTTCGTTAAAAAACAAGTATTTTTAAAAGGTTATTTCCTAAAAAAATTAGCAGTGCCACGCCCATTAATTAGATATCACCGAAAATCTGGAAAAATTTCCTAATTTTGGCAAAAAATTTCATCAAAATCGGAGCAGTAGTTCCCAAGTTATGAGCCAAGCAAGTTCACCTTCATTCGTGTGCTCGAAATTTTGAAAATCATGTCTGCTACAAAAATATTAGCAAAATACCAGGCGCCCAGCATGCCCCAGCAAGCAAATTTTGATTTTAGAAATTTTTTAAAGTCGCATAACTTTTGAACGGCTGAACGGATTTTGTTCAAATTTTTTGTAAAAGATAGTAAATTACGTCAGCTTTCCAACGAAGTATATTATGTGGGCGTGGCATTAACAATTTAGTTAAGAAACAAGTATTTTTAAAAGGTTATTTCCTATAAAAATTAGCAGTGCCACGCCCATTTATTAGATATTCTCTAAAAGCTGGAGAAATTTCCAATTTTTTGCAAAAAATTTGATCAAAATCGGAGCAGTAGTTCCCAAGTTATGAGCCAAGCAAGTTCACCTTCATTCGTGTGCTCGAAATTTTGAAAGGCATGTCTGCTACAAAAATATTAGCAAAATACCAGGCGCCCAGCATGCCCCAGCAAGCAAATTTTGATTTTAGAAATTTTTTAAAGTCGCATAACTTTTGAACGGCTGAACGGATTTTGTTCAAATTTTTGTAAAAGATAGTAAATTACGTCAGCTTTCCAACGAAGTATATTATGTGGGCGTGGCATTAACAATTTAGTTAAGAAACAAGTATTTTTAAAAGGTTATTTCCTATAAAAATTAGCAGTGCCACGCCCATTTCTTAGATATTCTCTAAAAGCTGGAGAAATTTCCAATTTTTTGCAAAAAATTTGATCAAAATCGGAGCAGTAGTTCCCAAGTTATGAGCCAAGCAAGTTCACCTTCATTCGTGTGCTCGAAATTTTGAAAATCATGTCTGCTACAAAAATATTAGCAAAATACCAGGCGCCCAGCATGCCCCAGCAAGCAAATTTTGATTTTAGAAATTTTTTAAAGTCGCATAACTTTTGAACGGCTGAACGGATTTTGTTCAAATTTTTTGTAAAAGATAGTAAATTACGTCAGCTTTCCAACGAAGTATATTATGTGGGCGTGGCATTAACAATTTAGTTAAGAAACAAGTATTTTTAAAAGGTTATTTCCTATAAAAATTAGCAGTGCCACGCCCATTTATTAGATATTCTCTAAAAGCTGGAGAAATTTCCAATTTTTTGCAAAAAATTTGATCAAAATCGGAGCAGTAGTTCCCAAGTTATGAGCCAAACAAGTTCACCTTCATTCGTGTGCTCGAAATTTTGAAAGGCATGTCTGCTACAAAAATATTAGCAAAATACCAGGCGCCCAGCATGCCCCAGCAAGCAAATTTTGATTTTAGAAATTTTTTAAAGTCGCATAACTTTTGAACGGCTGAACGGATTTTGTTCAAATTTTTGTAAAAGATAGTAAATTACGTCAGCTTTCCAACGAAGTATATTATGTGGGCGTGGCATTAACAATTTAGTTAAGAAACAAGTATTTTTAAAAGGTTATTTCCTATAAAAATTAGCAGTGCCACGCCCATTTCTTAGATATTCTCTAAAAGCTGGAGAAATTTCCAATTTTTTGCAAAAAATTTGATCAAAATCGGAGCAGTAGTTCCCAAGTTATGAGCCAAGCAAGTTCACCTTCATTCGTGTGCTCGAAATTTTGAAAATCATGTCTGCTACAAAAATATTAGCAAAATACCAGGCGCCCAGCATGCCCCAGCAAGCAAATTTTGATTTTAGAAATTTTTTAAAGTCGCATAACTTTTGAACGGCTGAACGGATTTTGTTCAAATTTTTGTAAAAGATAGTAAATTACGTCAGCTTTCCAACGAAGTATATTATGTGGGAGTGGCATTAACAATTTAGTTAAGAAACAAGTATTTTTAAAAGGTTATTTCCTATAAAAATTAGCAGTGCCACGCCCATTTATTAGATATTCTCTAAAAGCTGGAGAAATTTCCAATTTTTTGCAAAAAATTTGATCAAAATCGGAGCAGTAGTTCCCAAGTTATGAGCCAAGCAAGTTCACCTTCATTCGTGTGCTCGAAATTTTGAAAGGCATGTCTGCTACAAAAATATTAGCAAAATACCAGGCGCCCAGCATGCCCCAGCAAGCAAATTTTGATTTTAGAAATTTTTTAAAGTCGCATAACTTTTGAACGGCTGAACGGATTTTGTTCAAATTTTTGTAAAAGATAGTAAATTACGTCAGCTTTCCAACGAAGTACATTATGTGGGCGTGGCATTAACAATTTAGTTAAAAAACAAGTATTTTTAAAAGGTTATTTCCTATAAAAATTAGCAGTGCCACGCCCATTTATTAGATATTCTCTAAAAGCTGGAGAAATTTCCAATTTTTTGCAAAAAATTTGATCAAAATCGGAGCAGTAGTTCCCAAGTTATGAGCCAAGCAAGTTCACCTTCATTCGTGTGCTCGAAATTTTGAAAGTCATGTCTGCTACAAAAATATTAGCAAAATACCAGGCGCCCAGCATGCCCCAGCAAGCAAATTTTGATTTTAGAAATTTTTTAAAGTCGCATAACTTTTGAACGGCTGAACGGATTTTGTTCAAATTTTTTGTAAAAGATAGTAAATTACGTCAGCTTTCCAACGAAGTATATTATGTGGGCGTGGCATTAACAATTTAGTTAAGAAACAAGTATTTTTAAAAGGTTATTTTCTATAAAAATTAGCAGTGCCACGCCCATTTATTAGATATTCTCTAAAAGCTGGAGAAATTTCCAATTTTTTGCAAAAAATTTGATCAAAATCGGAGCAGTAGTTCCCAAGTTATGAGCCAAGCAAGTTCACCTTCATTCGTGTGCTCGAAATTTTGAAAATCATGTCTGCTACAAAAATATTAGCAAAATACCAGGCGCCCAGCATGCCCCAGCAAGCAAATTTTGATTTTAGAAATTTTTTAAAGTCGCATAACTTTTGAACGGCTGAACGGATTTTGTTCAAATTTTTGTAAAAGATAGTAAATTACGTCAGCTTTCCAACGAAGTATATTATGTGGGCGTGGCATTAACAATTTAGTTAAGAAACAAGTATTTTTAAAAGGTTATTTTCTATAAAAATTAGCAGTGCCATGCCCATTTATTAGATATTCTCTAAAAGCTGGAGAAATTTCCAATTTTTTGCAAAAAATTTGATCAAAATCGGAGCAGTAGTTCCCAAGTTATGAGCCAAGCAAGTTCACCTTCATTCGTGTGCTCGAAATTTTGAAAGTCATGTCTGCTACAAAAATATTAGCAAAATACCAGGCGCCCAGCATGCCCCAGCAAGCAAATTTTGATTTTAGAAATTTTTTAAAGTCGCATAACTTTTGAACGGCTGAACGGATTTTGTTCAAATTTTTTGTAAAAGATAGTAAATTACGTCAGCTTTCCAACGAAGTATATTATGTGGGCGTGGCATTAACAATTTAGTTAAGAAACAAGTATTTTTAAAAGGTTATTTCCTATAAAAATTAGCAGTGCCACGCCCATTTATTAGATATTCTCTTAAAGCTGGAGAAATTTCCAATTTTTTGCAAAAAATTTGATCAAAATCGGAGCAGTAGTTCCCAAGTTATGAGCCAAGCAAGTTCACCTTCATTCGTGTGCTCGAAATTTTGAAAGGCATGTCTGCTACAAAAATATTAGCAAAATACCAGGCGCCCAGCATGCCCCAGCAAGCAAATTTTGATTTTAGAAATTTTTTAAAGTCGCATAACTTTTGAACGGCTGAACGGATTTTGTTCAAATTTTTGTAAAAGATAGTAAATTACGTCAGCTTTCCAACGAAGTACATTATGTGGGCGTGGCATTAACAATTTAGTTAAAAAACAAGTATTTTTAAAAGGTTATTTCCTATAAAAATTAGCAGTGCCACGCCCATTTATTAGATATTCTCTAAAAGCTGGAGAAATTTCCAATTTTTTGCAAAAAATTTGATCAAAATCGGAGCAGTAGTTCCCAAGTTATGAGCCAAGCAAGTTCACCTTCATTCGTGTGCTCGAAATTTTGAAAATCATGTCTGCTACAAAAATATTAGCAAAATACCAGGCGCCCAGCATGCCCCAGCAAGCAAATTTTGATTTTAGAAATTTTTTAAAGTCGCATAACTTTTGAACGGCTGAACGGATTTTATTCAAATTTTTTGTAAAAGATAGTAAATTACGTCAGCTTTCCAACGAAGTATATTATGTGGGCCTGACATTAACAATTTAGTTAAGAAACAAGTATTTTTAAAAGGTTATTTCCTATAAAAATTAGCAGTGCCACGCCCATTTATTACTTATTCTCTAAAAGCTGGAGAAATTTCCAATTTTTTGCAAAAAATTTGATCAAAATCGGAGCAGTAGTTCCCAAGTTATGAGCCAAGCAAGTTCACCTTCATTCGTGTGCTCGAAATTTTGAAAATCATGTCTGCTACAAAAATATTAGCAAAATACCAGGCGCCCAGCATGCCCCAGCAAGCAAATTTTGATTTTAGAAATTTTTTAAAGTCGCATAACTTTTGAACGGCTGAACGGATTTTGTTCAAATTTTTTGTAAAAGATAGTAAATTACGTCAGCTTTCCAAAGAAGTACATTATGTGGGCGTGGCATTAACAATTTAGTTAAAAAACAAGTATTTTTAAAAGGTTATTTCCTATAAAAATTAGCAGTGCCACGCCCATTTATTGGATATTCTCTAAAAGCTGGAGAAATTTCCAATTTTTTGCAAAAAATTTGATCAAAATCGGAGCAGTAGTTCCCAAGTTATGAGCTAAGCAAGTTCACCTTCATTCGTGTGCTCGAAATTTTGAAAATCATGTCTGCTACAAAAATATTAGCAAAATACCAGGCGCCCAGCATGCCCCAGCAAGCAAATTTTGATTTTAGAAATTTTTTAAAGTCGCATAACTTTTGAACGGCTGAACGGATTTTGTTCAAATTTTTTGTAAAAGATAGTAAATTACGTCAGCTTTCCAACGAAGTATATTATGTGGGCGTGGCATTAACAATTTAGTTAAGAAACAAGTATTTTTAAAAGGTTATTTCCTATAAAAATTAGCAGTGCCACGCCCATTTATTACTTATTCTCTAAAAGCTGGAGAAATTTCCAATTTTTTGCAAAAAATTTGATCAAAATCGGAGCAGTAGTTCCCAAGTTATGAGCCAAGCAAGTTCACCTTCATTCGTGTGCTCGAAATTTTGAAAATCATGTCTGCTACAAAAATATTAGCAAAATACCAGGCGCCCAGCATGCCCCAGCAAGCAAATTTTGATTTTAGAAATTTTTTAAAGTCGCATAACTTTTGAACGGCTGAACGGATTTTGTTCAAATTTTTGTAAAAGATAGTAAATTACGTCAGCTTTCCAACGAAGTATATTATGTGGGCGTGGCATTAACAATTTAGTTAAGAAACAAGTATTTTTAAAAGGTTATTTTCTATAAAAATTAGCAGTGCCATGCCCATTTATTAGATATTCTCTAAAAGCTGGAGAAATTTCCAATTTTTTGCAAAAAATTTGATCAAAATCGGAGCAGTAGTTCCCAAGTTATGAGCCAAGCAAGTTCACCTTCATTCGTGTGCTCGAAATTTTGAAAGTCATGTCTGCTACAAAAATATTAGCAAAATACCAGGTGCCCAGCATGCCCCAGCAAGCAAATTTTGATTTTAGAAATTTTTTAAAGTCGCATAACTTTTGAACGGCTGAACGGATTTTGTTCAAATTTTTGTAAAAGATAGTAAATTACGTCAGCTTTCCAACGAAGTATATTATGTGGGCGTGGCATTAACAATTTAGTTAAGAAACAAGTATTTTTAAAAGGTTATTTCCTATAAAAATTAGCAGTGCCACGCCCATTTATTACTTATTCTCTAAAAGCTGGAGAAATTTCCAATTTTTTGCAAAAAATTTGATCAAAATCGGAGCAGTAGTTCCCAAGTTATGAGCCAAGCAAGTTCACCTTCATTCGTGTGCTCGAAATTTTGAAAGTCATGTCTGCTACAAAAATATTAGCAAAATACCAGGCGCCCAGCATGCCCCAGCAAGCAAATTTTGATTTTAGAAATTTTTTAAAGTCGCATAACTTTTGAACGGCTGAACGGATTTTGTTCAAATTTTTTGTAAAAGATAGTAAATTACGTCAGCTTTCCAACGAAGTATATTATGTGGGCCTGACATTAACAATTTAGTTAAGAAACAAGTATTTTTAAAAGGTTATTTCCTAACAAAATTAGCAGTGCCACGCCCATTTATTACTTATTCTCTAAAAGCTGGAGAAATTTCCAATTTTTTGCAAAAAATTTGATCAAAATCGGAGCAGTAGTTCCCAAGTTATGAGCCAAGCAAGTTCACCTTCATTCGTGTGCTCGAAATTTTGAAAATCATGTCTGCTACAAAAATATTAGCAAAATACCAGGCGCCCAGCATGCCCCAGCAAGCAAATTTTGATTTTAGAAATTTTTTAAAGTCGCATAACTTTTGAACGGCTGAACGGATTTTGTTCAAATTTTTTGTAAAAGATAGTAAATTACGTCAGCTTTCCAACGAAGTATATTATGTGGGCGTGGCATTAACAATTTAGTTAAGAAACAAGTATTTTTAAAAGGTTATTTTCTATAAAAATTAGCAGTGCCACGCCCATTTATTAGATATTCTCTAAAAGCTGGAGAAATTTCCAATTTTTTGCAAAAAATTTGATCAAAATCGGAGCAGTAGTTCCCAAGTTATGAGCCAAGCAAGTTCACCTTCATTCGTGTGCTCGAAATTTTGAAAATCATGTCTGCTACAAAAATATTAGCAAAATACCAGGCGCCCAGCATGCCCCAGCAAGCAAATTTTGATTTTAGAAATTTTTTAAAGTCGCATAACTTTTGAACGGCTGAACGGATTTTGTTCAAATTTTTGTAAAAGATAGTAAATTACGTCAGCTTTCCAACGAAGTATATTATGTGGGCGTGGCATTAACAATTTAGTTAAGAAACAAGTATTTTTAAAAGGTTATTTTCTATAAAAATTAGCAGTGCCATGCCCATTTATTAGATATTCTCTAAAAGCTGGAGAAATTTCCAATTTTTTGCAAAAAATTTGATCAAAATCGAAGCAGTAGTTCCCAAGTTATGAGCCAAGCAAGTTCACCTTCATTCGTGTGCTCGAAATTTTGAAAGTCATGTCTGCTACAAAAATATTAGCAAAATACCAGGCGCCCAGCATGCCCCAGCAAGCAAATTTTGATTTTAGAAATTTTTTAAAGTCGCATAACTTTTGAACGGCTGAACGGATTTTGTTCAAATTTTTGTAAAAGATAGTAAATTACGTCAGCTTTCCAACGAAGTACATTATGTGGGCGTGGCATTAACAATTTAGTTAAAAAACAAGTATTTTTAAAAGGTTATTTCCTATAAAAATTAGCAGTGCCCCGCCCATTTATTAGATATTCTCTAAAAGCTGGAGAAATTTCCAATTTTTTGCAAAAAATTTGATCAAAATCGGAGCAGTAGTTCCCAAGTTATGAGCCAAGCAAGTTCACCTTCATTCGTGTGCTCGAAATTTTGAAAGGCATGTCTGCTACAAAAATATTAGCAAAATACCAGGCGCCCAGCATGCCCCAGCAAGCAAATTTTGATTTTAGAAATTTTTTAAAGTCGCATAACTTTTGAACGGCTGAACGGATTTTGTTCAAATTTTTGTAAAAGATAGTAAATTACGTCAGCTTTCCAACGAAGTATATTATGTGGGCCTGACATTAACAATTTAGTTAAGAAACAAGTATTTTTAAAAGGTTATTTCCTATAAAAATTAGCAGTGCCACGCCCATTTATTACTTATTCTCTAAAAGCTGGAGAAATTTCCAATTTTTTGCAAAAAATTTGATCAAAATCGGAGCAGTAGTTCCCAAGTTATGAGCCAAGCAAGTTCACCTTCATTCGTGTGCTCGAAATTTTGAAAATCATGTCTGCTACAAAAATATTAGCAAAATACCAGGCGCCCAGCATGCCCCAGCAAGCAAATTTTGATTTTAGAAATTCTTTAAAGTCGTATAACTTTTGAACGGCTGAACGGATTTTGTTCAAATTTTTTGTAAAAGATAGTAAATTACGTCAGCTTTCCAACGAAGTACATTATGTGGGCGTGGCATTAACAATTTAGTTAAAAAACAAGTATTTTTAAAAGGTTATTTCCTATAAAAATTAGCAGTGCCACGCCCATTTATTGGATATTCTCTAAAAGCTGGAGAAATTTCCAATTTTTTGCAAAAAATTTGATCAAAATCGGAGCAGTAGTTCCCAAGTTATGAGCCAAGCAAGTTCACCTTCATTCGTGTGCTCGAAATTTTGAAAATCATGTCTGCTACAAAAATATTAGCAAAATACCAGGCGCCCAGCATGCCCCAGCAAGCAAATTTTGATTTTAGAAATTTTTTAAAGTCGCATAACTTTTGAACGGCTGAACGGATTTTGTTCAAATTTTTGTAAAAGATAGTAAATTACGTCAGCTTTCCAACGAAGTATATTATGTGGGCGTGGCATTAACAATTTAGTTAAGAAACAAGTATTTTTAAAAGGTTATTTTCTATAAAAATTAGCAGTGCCATGCCCATTTATTAGATATTCTCTAAAAGCTGGAGAAATTTCCAATTTTTTGCAAAAAATTTGATCAAAATCGGAGCAGTAGTTCCCAAGTTATGAGCCAAGCAAGTTCACCTTCATTCGTGTGCTCGAAATTTTGAAAGTCATGTCTGCTACAAAAATATTAGCAAAATACCAGGCGCCCAGCATGCCCCAGCAAGCAAATTTTGATTTTAGAAATTTTTTAAAGTCGCATAACTTTTGAACGGCTGAACGGATTTTGTTCAAATTTTTGTAAAAGATAGTAAATTACGTCAGCTTTCCAACGAAGTACATTATGTGGGCGTGGCATTAACAATTTAGTTAAAAAACAAGTATTTTTAAAAGGTTATTTCCTATAAAAATTAGCAGTGCCACGCCCATTTATTAGATATTCTCTAAAAGCTGGAGAAATTTCCAATTTTTTGCAAAAAATTTGATCAAAATCGGAGCAGTAGTTCCCAAGTTATGAGCCAAGCAAGTTCACCTTCATTCGTGTGCTCGAAATTTTGAAAGGTATGTCTGCTACAAAAATATTAGCAAAATACCAGGCGCCCAGCATGCCCCAGCAAGCAAATTTTGATTTTAGAAATTTTTTAAAGTCGCATAACTTTTGAACGGCTGAACGGATTTTGTTCAAATTTTTGTAAAAGATAGTAAATTACGTCAGCTTTCCAACGAAGTATATTATGTGGGCCTGACATTAACAATTTAGTTAAGAAACAAGTATTTTTAAAAGGTTATTTCCTATAAAAATTAGCAGTGCCACGCCCATTTATTGGATATTCTCTAAAAGCTGGAGAAATTTCCAATTTTTTGCAAAAAATTTGATCAAAATCGGAGCAGTAGTTCCCAAGTTATGAGCCAAGCAAGTTCACCTTCATTCGTGTGCTCGAAATTTTGAAAATCATGTCTGCTACAAAAATATTAGCAAAATACCAGGCGCCCAGCATGCCCCAGCAAGCAAATTTTGATTTTAGAAATTTTTTAAAGTCGCATAACTTTTGAACGGCTGAACGGATTTTGTTCAAATTTTTGTAAAAGATAGTAAATTACGTCAGCTTTCCAACGAAGTATATTATGTGGGCGTGGCATTAACAATTTAGTTAAGAAACAAGTATTTTTAAAAGGTTATTTTCTATAAAAATTAGCAGTGCCATGCCCATTTATTAGATATTCTCTAAAAGCTGGAGAAATTTCCAATTTTTTGCAAAAAATTTGATCAAAATCGGAGCAGTAGTTCCCAAGTTATGAGCCAAGCAAGTTCACCTTCATTCGTGTGCTCGAAATTTTGAAAGTCATGTCTGCTACAAAAATATTAGCAAAATACCAGGCGCCCAGCATGCCCCAGCAAGCAAATTTTGATTTTAGAAATTTTTTAAAGTCGCATAACTTTTGAACGGCTGAACGGATTTTGTTCAAATTTTTGTAAAAGATAGTAAATTACGTCAGCTTTCCAACGAAGTACATTATGTGGGCGTGGCATTAACAATTTAGTTAAAAAACAAGTATTTTTAAAAGGTTATTTCCTATAAAAATTAGCAGTGCCACGCCCATTTATTAGATATTCTCTAAAAGCTGGAGAAATTTCCAATTTTTTGCAAAAAATTTGATCAAAATCGGAGCAGTAGTTCCCAAGTTATGAGCCAAGCAAGTTCACCTTCATTCGTGTGCTCGAAATTTTGAAAGGTATGTCTGCTACAAAAATATTAGCAAAATACCAGGCGCCCAGCATGCCCCAGCAAGCAAATTTTGATTTTAGAAATTTTTTAAAGTCGCATAACTTTTGAACGGCTGAACGGATTTTGTTCAAATTTTTGTAAAAGATAGTAAATTACGTCAGCTTTCCAACGAAGTATATTATGTGGGCCTGACATTAACAATTTAGTTAAGAAACAAGTATTTTTAAAAGGTTATTTCCTATAAAAATTAGCAGTGCCACGCCCATTTATTACTTATTCTCTAAAAGCTGGAGAAATTTCCAATTTTTTGCAAAAAATTTGATCAAAATCGGAGCAGTAGTTCCCAAGTTATGAGCCAAGCAAGTTCACCTTCATTCGTGTGCTCGAAATTTTGAAAATCATGTCTGCTACAAAAATATTAGCAAAATACCAGGCGCCCAGCATGCCCCAGCAAGCAAATTTTGATTTTAGAAATTTTTTAAAGTCGCATAACTTTTGAACGGCTGAACGGATTTTGTTCAAATTTTTGTAAAAGATAGTAAATTACGTCAGCTTTCCAACGAAGTATATTATGTGGGCGTGGCATTAACAATTTAGTTAAGAAACAAGTATTTTTAAAAGGTTATTTTCTATAAAAATTAGCAGTGCCATGCCCATTTATTAGATATTCTCTAAAAGCTGGAGAAATTTCCAATTTTTGCAAGAAATTTGATCAAAATCTGAGCAGTAGTTCCCAAGTTATGAGCCAAGCAAGTTCACCTTCATTCGTGTGCTCGAAATTTTGAAAGGTATGTCTGCTACAAAAATATTAGCAAAATACCAGGCGCCCAGCATGCCCCAGCAAGCAAATTTTGATTTTAGAAATTTTTTAAAGTCGCATAACTTTTGAACGGCTGAACGGATTTTGTTCAAATTTTTGTAAAAGATAGTAAATTACGTCAGCTTTCCAACGAAGTACATTATGTGGGCGTGGCATTAACAATTTAGTTAAAAAACAAGTATTTTTAAAAGGTTATTTCCTATAAAAATTAGCAGTGCCACGCCCATTTATTGGATATTCTCTAAAAGCTGGAGAAATTTCCAATTTTTTGCAAAAAATTTGATCAAAATCGGAGCAGTAGTTCCCAAGTTATGAGCTAAGCAAGTTCACCTTCATTCGTGTGCTCGAAATTTTGAAAATCATGTCTGCTACAAAAATATTAGCAAAATACCAGGCGCCCAGCATGCCCCAGCAAGCAAATTTTGATTTTAGAAATTTTTTAAAGTCGCATAACTTTTGAACGGCTGAACGGATTTTGTTCAAATTTTTTGTAAAAGATAGTAAATTACGTCAGCTTTCCAACGAAGTATATTATGTGGGCGTGGCATTAACAATTTAGTTAAGAAACAAGTATTTTTAAAAGGTTATTTTCTATAAAAATTAGCAGTGCCACGCCCATTTATTAGATATTCTCTAAAAGCTGGAGAAATTTCCAATTTTTTGCAAAAAATTTGATCAAAATCGGAGCAGTAGTTCCCAAGTTATGAGCCAAGCAAGTTCACCTTCATTCGTGTGCTCGAAATTTTGAAAATCATGTCTGCTACAAAAATATTAGCAAAATACCAGGCGCCCAGCATGCCCCAGCAAGCAAATTTTGATTTTAGAAATTTTTTAAAGTCGCATAACTTTTGAACGGCTGAACGGATTTTGTTCAAATTTTTGTAAAAGATAGTAAATTACGTCAGCTTTCCAACGAAGTATATTATGTGGGCGTGGCATTAACAATTTAGTTAAGAAACAAGTATTTTTAAAAGGTTATTTTCTATAAAAATTAGCAGTGCCATGCCCATTTATTAGATATTCTCTAAAAGCTGGAGAAATTTCCAATTTTTTGCAAAAAATTTGATCAAAATCGGAGCAGTAGTTCCCAAGTTATGAGCCAAGCAAGTTCACCTTCATTCGAGTGCTCGAAATTTTGAAAGTCATGTCTGCTACAAAAATATTAGCAAAATACCAGGCGCCCAGCATGCCCCAGCAAGCAAATTTTGATTTTAGAAATTTTTTAAAGTCGCATAACTTTTGAACGGCTGAACGGATTTTGTTCAAATTTTTTGAAAAAGATAGTAAATTACGTCAGCTTTCCAACGAAGTATATTATGTGGGCGTGGCATTAACAATTTCGTTAAAAAACAAGTATTTTTAAAAGGTTATTTCCTATAAAAATTAGCAGTGCCACGCCCATTTATTGGATATTCTCTAAAAGCTGGAGAAATTTCCAATTTTTTGCAAAAAATTTGATCAAAATCGGAGCAGTAGTTCCCAAGTTATGAGCCAAGCAAGTTCACCTTCATTCGTGTGCTCGAAATTTTGAAAGTCATGTCTGCTACAAAAATATTAGCAAAATACCAGGCGCCCAGCATGCCCCAGCAAGCAAATTTTGATTTTAGAAATTTTTTAAAGTCGCATAACTTTTGAACGGCTGAACGGATTTTGTTCAAATTTTTTGTACAAGATAGTAAATTACGTCAGCTTTCCAACGAAGTATATTATGTGGGCGTGGCATTAACAATTTCGTTAAAAAACAAGTATTTTTAAAAGGTTATTTCCTAAAAAAATTAGCAGTGCCACGCCCATTAATTAGATATCACCGAAAATCTGGAAAAATTTCCTAATTTTGGCAAAAAATTTCATCAAAATCGGAGCAGTAGTTCCCAAGTTATGAGCCAAGCAAGTTCACCTTCATTCGTGTGCTCGAAATTTTGAAAGTCATGTCTGCTACAAATATATTAGCAAAATACCAGGCGCCCAGCATGCCCCAGCAAGCAAATTTTGATTTTAGAAATTTTTTAAAGTCGCATAACTTTTGAACGGCTGAACGGATTTTGTTCAAATTTTTTGTAAAAGATAGTAAATTACGTCAGCTTTCCAACGAAGTATATTATGTGGGCGTGGCATTAACAATTTAGTTAAGAAACAAATATTTTTAAAAGGTTATTTCCTATAAAAATTAGCAGTGCCACGCCCATTTATTAGATATTCTCTAAAAGCTAGAGAAATTTCCAATTTTTTGCAAAAAATTTGATCAAAATCGGAGCAGTAGTTCCCAAGTTATGAGCCAAGCAAGTTCACCTTCATTCGTGTGCTCGAAATTTTGAAAGTCATGTCTGCTACAAATATATTAGCAAAATACCAGGCGCCCAGCATGCCCCAGCAAGCAAATTTTGATTTTAGAAATTTTTTAAAGTCGCATAACTTTTGAACGGCTGAACGGATTTTGTTCAAATTTTTTGAAAAAGATAGTAAATTACGTCAGCTTTCCAACGAAGTATATTATGTGGGCGTGGCATTAACAATTTCGTTAAAAAACAAGTATTTTTAAAAGGTTATTTCCTATAAAAATTAGCAGTGCCACGCCCATTTATTGGATATTCTCTAAAAGCTGGAGAAATTTCCAATTTTTTGCAAAAAATTTGATCAAAATCGGAGCAGTAGTTCCCAAGTTATGAGCCAAGCAAGTTCACCTTCATTCGAGTGCTCGAAATTTTGAAAGTCATGTCTGCTACAAAAATATTAGCAAAATACCAGGCGCCCAGCATGCCCCAGCAAGCAAATTTTGATTTTAGAAATTTTTTAAAGTCGCATAACTTTTGAACGGCTGAACGGATTTTGTTCAAATTTTTTGAAAAAGATAGTAAATTACGTCAGCTTTCCAACGAAGTATATTATGTGGGCGTGGCATTAACAATTTCGTTAAAAAACAAGTATTTTTAAAAGGTTATTTCCTATAAAAATTAGCAGTGCCACGCCCATTTATTGGATATTCTCTAAAAGCTGGAGAAATTTCCAATTTTTTGCAAAAAATTTGATCAAAATCGGAGCAGTAGTTCCCAAGTTATGAGCCAAGCAAGTTCACCTTCATTCGTGTGCTCGAAATTTTGAAAGTCATGTCTGCTACAAAAATATTAGCAAAATACCAGGCGCCCAGCATGCCCCAGCAAGCAAATTTTGATTTTAGAAATTTTTTAAAGTCGCATAACTTTTGAACGGCTGAACGGATTTTGTTCAAATTTTTTGTACAAGATAGTAAATTACGTCAGCTTTCCAACGAAGTATATTATGTGGGCGTGGCATTAACAATTTCGTTAAAAAACAAGTATTTTTAAAAGGTTATTTCCTATAAAAATTAGCAGTGCCACGCCCATTTATTGGATATTCTCTAAAAGCTGGAGAAATTTCCAATTTTTTGCAAAAAATTTGATCAAAATCGGAGCAGTAGTTCCCAAGTTATGAGCCAAGCAAGTTCACCTTCATTCGTGTGCTCGAAATTTTGAAAGTCATGTCTGCTACAAAAATATTAGCAAAATACCAGGCGCCCAGCATGCCCCAGCAAGCAAATTTTGATTTTAGAAATTTTTTAAAGTCGCATAACTTTTGAACGGCTGAACGGATTTTGTTCAAATTTTTTGTACAAGATAGTAAATTACGTCAGCTTTCCAACGAAGTATATTATGTGGGCGTGGCATTAACAATTTCGTTAAAAAACAAGTATTTTTAAAAGGTTATTTCCTAAAAAAATTAGCAGTGCCACGCCCATTAATTAGATATCACCGAAAATCTGGAAAAATTTCCTAATTTTGGCAAAAAATTTCATCAAAATCGGAGCAGTAGTTCCCAAGTTATGAGCCAAGCAAGTTCACCTTCATTCGTGTGCTCGAAATTTTGAAAGTCATGTCTGCTACAAAAATATTAGCAAAATACCAGGCGCCCAGCATGCCCCAGCAAGCAAATTTTGATTTTAGAAATTTTTTAAAGTCGCATAACTTTTGAACGGCTGAACGGATTTTGTTCAAATTTTTTGTAAAAGATAGTAAATTACGTCAGCTTTCCAACGAAGTATATTATGTGGGCGTGGCATTAACAATTTAGTTAAGAAACAAATATTTTTAAAAGGTTATTTTCTATAAAAATTAGCAGTGCCATGCCCATTTCTTAGATATTCTCTAAAAGCTGGAGAAATTTCCAATTTTTTGCAAAAAATTTGATCAAAATCGAAGCAGTAGTTCCCAAGTTATGAGCCAAGCAAGTTCACCTTCATTCGTGTGCTCGAAATTTTGAAAGTCATGTCTGCTACAAATATATTAGCAAAATACCAGGCGCCCAGCATGCCCCAGCAAGCAAATTTTGATTTTAGAAATTTTTTAAAGTCGCATAACTTTTGAACGGCTGAACGGATTTTGTTCAAATTTTTTGTAAAAGATAGTAAATTACGTCAGCTTTCCAACGAAGTATATTATGTGGGCGTGGCATTAACAATTTAGTTAAGAAACAAATATTTTTAAAAGGTTATTTCCTATAAAAATTAGCAGTGCCACGCCCATTTATTAGATATTCTCTAAAAGCTAGAGAAATTTCCAATTTTTTGCAAAAAATTTGATCAAAATCGGAGCAGTAGTTCCCAAGTTATGAGCCAAGCAAGTTCACCTTCATTCGTGTGCTCGAAATTTTGAAAGTCATGTCTGCTACAAATATATTAGCAAAATACCAGGCGCCCAGCATGCCCCAGCAAGCAAATTTTGATTTTAGAAATTTTTTAAAGTCGCATAACTTTTGAACGGCTGAACGGATTTTGTTCAAATTTTTTGTAAAAGATAGTAAATTACGTCAGCTTTCCAACGAAGTATATTATGTGGGCGTGGCATTAACAATTTAGTTAAAAAACAAGTATTTTTAAAAGGTTATTTCCTATAATAATTAGCAGTGCCACGCCCATTTCTTAGATATTCTCTAAAAGCTGGAGAAATTTCCAATTTTTTGCAAAAAATTTGATCAAAATCGGAGCAGTAGTTCCCAAGTTATGAGCCAAGCAAGTTCATCTTCATTCGAGTGCTCGAAATTTTGAAAGTCATGTCTGCTACAAAAATATTAGCAAAATACCAGGCGCCCAGCATGCCCCAGCAAGCAAATTTTGATTTTAGAAATTTTTTAAAGTCGCATAACTTTTGAACGGCTGAACGGATTTTGTTCAAATTTTTTGAAAAAGATAGTAAATTACGTCAGCTTTCCAACGAAGTATATTATGTGGGCGTGGCATTAACAATTTCGTTAAAAAACAAGTATTTTTAAAAGGTTATTTCCTATAAAAATTAGCAGTGCCACGCCCATTTATTGGATATTCTCTAAAAGCTGGAGAAATTTCCAATTTTTTGCAAAAAATTTGATCAAAATCGGAGCAGTAGTTCCCAAGTTATGAGCCAAGCAAGTTCACCTTCATTCGTGTGCTCGAAATTTTGAAAGTCATGTCTGCTACAAAAATATTAGCAAAATACCAGGCGCCCAGCATGCCCCAGCAAGCAAATTTTGATTTTAGAAATTTTTTAAAGTCGCATAACTTTTGAACGGCTGAACGGATTTTGTTCAAATTTTTTGTACAAGATAGTAAATTACGTCAGCTTTCCAACGAAGTATATTATGTGGGCGTGGCATTAACAATTTCGTTAAAAAACAAGTATTTTTAAAAGGTTATTTCCTAAAAAAATTAGCAGTGCCACGCCCATTAATTAGATATCACCGAAAATCTGGAAAAATTTCCTAATTTTGGCAAAAAATTTCATCAAAATCGGAGCAGTAGTTCCCAAGTTATGAGCCAAGCAAGTTCACCTTCATTCGTGTGCTCGAAATTTTGAAAATCATGTCTGCTACAAAAATATTAGCAAAATACCAGGCGCCCAGCATGCCCCAGCAAGCAAATTTTGATTTTAGAAATTTTTTAAAGTCGCATAACTTTTGAACGGCTGAACGGATTTTGTTCAAATTTTTTGTAAAAGATAGTAAATTACGTCAGCTTTCCAACGAAGTATATTATGTGGGCGTGGCATTAACAATTTAGTTAAGAAACAAGTATTTTTAAAAGGTTATTTCCTATAAAAATTAGCAGTGCCACGCCCATTTATTAGATATTCTCTAAAAGCTGGAGAAATTTCCAATTTTTTGCAAAAAATTTGATCAAAATCGGAGCAGTAGTTCCCAAGTTATGAGCCAAGCAAGTTCACCTTCATTCGTGTGCTCGAAATTTTGAAAGGCATGTCTGCTACAAAAATATTAGCAAAATACCAGGCGCCCAGCATGCCCCAGCAAGCAAATTTTGATTTTAGAAATTTTTTAAAGTCGCATAACTTTTGAACGGCTGAACTGATTTTGTTCAAATTTTTGTAAAAGATAGTAAATTACGTCAGCTTTCCAACGAAGTATATTATGTGGGCGTGGCATTAACAATTTAGTTAAGAAACAAGTATTTTTAAAAGGTTATTTCCTATAAAAATTAGCAGTGCCACGCCCATTTATTAGATATTCTCTAAAAGCTAGAGAAATTTCCAATTTTTTGCAAAAAATTTGATCAAAATCGGAGCAGTAGTTCCCAAGTTATGAGCCAAGCAAGTTCACCTTCATTCGTGTGCTCGAAATTTTGAAAGTCATGTCTGCTACAAATATATTAGCAAAATACCAGGCGCCCAGCATGCCCCAGCAAGCAAATTTTGATTTTAGAAATTTTTTAAAGTCGCATAACTTTTGAACGGCTGAACGGATTTTGTTCAAATTTTTTGTAAAAGATAGTAAATTACGTCAGCTTTCCAACGAAGTATATTATGTGGGCGTGGCATTAACAATTTAGTTAAAAAACAAGTATTTTTAAAAGGTTATTTCCTATAATAATTAGCAGTGCCACGCCCATTTCTTAGATATTCTCTAAAAGCTGGAGAAATTTCCAATTTTTTGCAAAAAATTTGATCAAAATCGGAGCAGTAGTTCCCAAGTTATGAGCCAAGCAAGTTCACCTTCATTCGAGTGCTCGAAATTTTGAAAGTCATGTCTGCTACAAAAATATTAGCAAAATACCAGGCGCCCAGCATGCCCCAGCAAGCAAATTTTGATTTTAGAAATTTTTTAAAGTCGCATAACTTTTGAACGGCTGAACGGATTTTGTTCAAATTTTTTGAAAAAGATAGTAAATTACGTCAGCTTTCCAACGAAGTATATTATGTGGGCGTGGCATTAACAATTTCGTTAAAAAACAAGTATTTTTAAAAGGTTATTTCCTATAAAAATTAGCAGTGCCACGCCCATTTATTGGATATTCTCTAAAAGCTGGAGAAATTTCCAATTTTTTGCAAAAAATTTGATCAAAATCGGAGCAGTAGTTCCCAAGTTATGAGCCAAGCAAGTTCACCTTCATTCGTGTGCTCGAAATTTTGAAAGTCATGTCTGCTACAAAAATATTAGCAAAATACCAGGCGCCCAGCATGCCCCAGCAAGCAAATTTTGATTTTAGAAATTTTTTAAAGTCGCATAACTTTTGAACGGCTGAACGGATTTTGTTCAAATTTTTTGTACAAGATAGTAAATTACGTCAGCTTTCCAACGAAGTATATTATGTGGGCGTGGCATTAACAATTTCGTTAAAAAACAAGTATTTTTAAAAGGTTATTTCCTAAAAAAATTAGCAGTGCCACGCCCATTAATTAGATATCACCGAAAATCTGGAAAAATTTCCTAATTTTGGCAAAAAATTTCATCAAAATCGGAGCAGTAGTTCCCAAGTTATGAGCCAAGCAAGTTCACCTTCATTCGTGTGCTCGAAATTTTGAAAATCATGTCTGCTACAAAAATATTAGCAAAATACCAGGCGCCCAGCATGCCCCAGCAAGCAAATTTTGATTTTAGAAATTTTTTAAAGTCGCATAACTTTTGAACGGCTGAACGGATTTTGTTCAAATTTTTTGTAAAAGATAGTAAATTACGTCAGCTTTCCAACGAAGTATATTATGTGGGCGTGGCATTAACAATTTAGTTAAGAAACAAGTATTTTTAAAAGGTTATTTCCTATAAAAATTAGCAGTGCCACGCCCATTTATTAGATATTCTCTAAAAGCTGGAGAAATTTCCAATTTTTTGCAAAAAATTTGATCAAAATCGGAGCAGTAGTTCCCAAGTTATGAGCCAAGCAAGTTCACCTTCATTCGTGTGCTCGAAATTTTGAAAGGCATGTCTGCTACAAAAATATTAGCAAAATACCAGGCGCCCAGCATGCCCCAGCAAGCAAATTTTGATTTTAGAAATTTTTTAAAGTCGCATAACTTTTGAACGGCTGAACGGATTTTGTTCAAATTTTTGTAAAAGATAGTAAATTACGTCAGCTTTCCAACGAAGTATATTATGTGGGCGTGGCATTAACAATTTAGTTAAGAAACAAGTATTTTTAAAAGGTTATTTCCTATAAAAATTAGCAGTGCCATGCCCATTTGTTAGATATTCTCTAAAAGCTGGAGAAATTTCCAATTTTATGCAAAAAATTTGATCAAAATCGGAGCAGTAGTTCCCAAGTTATGAGCCAAGCAAGTTCACCTTCATTCGTGTGCTCGAAATTTTGAAAGTCATGTCTGCTACAAATATATTAGCAAAATACCAGGCGCCCAGCATGCCCCAGCAAGCAAATTTTGATTTTAGAAATTTTTTAAAGTCGCATAACTTTTGAACGGCTGAACGGATTTTGTTCAAATTTTTTGTAAAAGATAGTAAATTACGTCAGCTTTCCAACGAAGTATATTATGTGGGCGTGGCATTAACAATTTAGTTAAAAAACAAGTATTTTTAAAAGGTTATTTCCTATAATAATTAGCAGTGCCACGCCCATTTCTTAGATATTCTCTAAAAGCTGGAGAAATTTCCAATTTTTTGCAAAAAATTTGATCAAAATCGGAGCAGTAGTTCCCAAGTTATGAGCCAAGCAAGTTCACCTTCATTCGTGTGCTCGAAATTTTGAAAGTCATGTCTGCTACAAAAATATTAGCAAAATACCAGGCGCCCAGCATGCCCCAGCAAGCAAATTTTGATTTTAGAAATTTTTTAAAGTCGCATAACTTTTGAACGGCTGAACGGATTTTGTTCAAATTTTTTTGTAAAAAATTGTAAATTACGTCAGCTTTCCAACGAAGTATATTATGTGGGCGTGGCATTAACAATTTAGTTAAAAAACAAGTATTTTTAAAAGGTTATTTCCTATAATAATTAGCAGTGCCACGCCCATTTCTTAAATATTCTCTAAAAGCTGGAGAAATTTCCAATTTTTTGCAAAAAATTTGATCAAAATCGGAGCAGTAGTTCCCAAGTTATGAGCCAAGCAAGTTCACCTTCATTCGTGTGCTCGAAATTTTGAAAGTCATGTCTGCTACAAAAATATTAGCAAAATACCAGGCGCCCAGCATGCCCCAGCAAGCAAATTTTGATTTTAGAAATTTTTTAAAGTCGCATAACTTTTGAACGGCTGAACGGATTTTGTTCAAATTTTGTGTAAAAGATAGTAAATTACGTCAGCTTTCCAACGAAGTATATTATGTGGGCGTGGCATTAACAATTTAGTTAAAAAACAAGTATTTTTAAAAGGTTATTTCCTATAAAAATTAGCAGTGCCATGCCCATTTCTTAGATATTCTCTAAAAGCTGGAGAAATTTCCAATTTTTTGCAAAAAATTTGATCAAAATCGGAGCAGTAGTTCCCAAGTTATGAGCCAAGCAAGTTCACCTTCATTCGTGTGCTCGAAATTTTGAAAGTCATGTCTGCTACAAAAATATTAGCAAAATACCAGGCGCCCAGCATGCCCCAGCAAGCAAATTTTGATTTTAGAAATTTTTTAAAGTCGCATAACTTTTGAACGGCTGAACGGATTTTGTTCAAATTTTTGTAAAAGATAGTAAATTACGTCAGCTTTCCAACGAAGTATATTATGTGGGCGTGGCATTAACAATTTAGTTAAGAAACAAGTATTTTTAAAAGGTTATTTCCTATAAAAATTAGCAGTGCCACGCCCATTTCTTAGATATTCTCTAAAAGCTGGAGAAATTTCCAATTTTTTGCAAAAAATTTGATCAAAATCGGAGCAGTAGTTCCCAAGTTATGAGCCAAGCAAGTTCACCTTCATTCGTGTGCTCGAAATTTTGAAAATCATGTCTGCTACAAAAATATTAGCAAAATACCAGGCGCCCAGCATGCCCCAGCAAGCAAATTTTGATTTTAGAAATTTTTTAAAGTCGCATAACTTTTGAACGGCTGAACGGATTTTGTTCAAATTTTTTGTAAAAGATAGTAAATTACGTCAGCTTTCCAACGAAGTATATTATGTGGGCGTGGCATTAACAATTTAGTTAAGAAACAAGTATTTTTAAAAGGTTATTTCCTATAAAAATTAGCAGTGCCACGCCCATTTATTAGATATTCTCTAAAAGCTGGAGAAATTTCCAATTTTTTGCAAAAAATTTGATCAAAATCGGAGCAGTAGTTCCCAAGTTATGAGCCAAGCAAGTTCACCTTCATTCGTGTGCTCGAAATTTTGAAAGGCATGTCTGCTACAAAAATATTAGCAAAATACCAGGCGCCCAGCATGCCCCAGCAAGCAAATTTTGATTTTAGAAATTTTTTAAAGTCGCATAACTTTTGAACGGCTGAACGGATTTTGTTCAAATTTTTGTAAAAGATAGTAAATTACGTCAGCTTTCCAACGAAGTATATTATGTGGGCGTGGCATTAACAATTTAGTTAAGAAACAAGTATTTTTAAAAGGTTATTTCCTATAAAAATTAGCAGTGCCACGCCCATTTCTTAGATATTCTCTAAAAGCTGGAGAAATTTCCAATTTTTTGCAAAAAATTTGATCAAAATCGGAGCAGTAGTTCCCAAGTTATGAGCCAAGCAAGTTCACCTTCATTCGTGTGCTCGAAATTTTGAAAGTCATGTCTGCTACAAAAATATTAGCAAAATACCAGGCGCCCAGCATGCCCCAGCAAGCAAATTTTGATTTTAGAAATTTTTTAAAGTCGCATAACTTTTGAACGGCTGAACGGATTTTGTTCAAATTTTTTGTAAAAGATAGTAAATTACGTCAGCTTTCCAACGAAGTATATTATGTGGGCGTGGCATTAACAATTTAGTTAAGAAACAAGTATTTTTAAAAGGTTATTTTCTATAAAAATTAGCAGTGCCATGCCCATTTCTTAGATATTCTCTAAAAGCTGGAGAAATTTCCAATTTTTTGCAAAAAATTTGATCAAAATCGAAGCAGTAGTTCCCAAGTTATGAGCCAAGCAAGTTCACCTTCATTCGTGTGCTCGAAATTTTGAAAGTCATGTCTGCTACAAATATATTAGCAAAATACCAGGCGCCCAGCATGCCCCAGCAAGCAAATTTTGATTTTAGAAATTTTTTAAAGTCGCATAACTTTTGAACGGCTGAACGGATTTTGTTCAAATTTTTTGTAAAAGATAGTAAATTACGTCAGCTTTCCAACGAAGTATATTATGTGGGCGTGGCATTAACAATTTAGTTAAGAAACAAATATTTTTAAAAGGTTATTTCCTATAAAAATTAGCAGTGCCACGCCCATTTATTAGATATTCTCTAAAAGCTAGAGAAATTTCCAATTTTTTGCAAAAAATTTGATCAAAATCGGAGCAGTAGTTCCCAAGTTATGAGCCAAGCAAGTTCACCTTCATTCGTGTGCTCGAAATTTTGAAAGTCATGTCTGCTACAAATATATTAGCAAAATACCAGGCGCCCAGCATGCCCCAGCAAGCAAATTTTGATTTTAGAAATTTTTTAAAGTCGCATAACTTTTGAACGGCTGAACGGATTTTGTTCAAATTTTTTGTAAAAGATAGTAAATTACGTCAGCTTTCCAACGAAGTATATTATGTGGGCGTGGCATTAACAATTTAGTTAAAAAACAAGTATTTTTAAAAGGTTATTTCCTATAATAATTAGCAGTGCCACGCCCATTTCTTAGATATTCTCTAAAAGCTGGAGAAATTTCCAATTTTTTGCAAAAAATTTGATCAAAATCGGAGCAGTAGTTCCCAAGTTATGAGCCAAGCAAGTTCACCTTCATTCGTGTGCTCGAAATTTTGAAAGTCATGTCTGCTACAAAAATATTAGCAAAATACCAGGCGCCCAGCATGCCCCAGCAAGCAAATTTTGATTTTAGAAATTTTTTAAAGTCGCATAACTTTTGAACGGCTGAACGGATTTTGTTCAAATTTTTTTGTAAAAAATTGTAAATTACGTCAGCTTTCCAACGAAGTATATTATGTGGGCGTGGCATTAACAATTTAGTTAAAAAACAAGTATTTTTAAAAGGTTATTTCCTATAATAATTAGCAGTGCCACGCCCATTTCTTAAATATTCTCTAAAAGCTGGAGAAATTTCCAATTTTTTGCAAAAAATTTTATCAAAATCGGAGCAGTAGTTCCCAAGTTATGAGCCAAGCAAGTTCACCTTCATTCGTGTGCTCGAAATTTTGAAAGTCATGTCTGCTACAAAAATATTAGCAAAATACCAGGCGCCCAGCATGCCCCAGCAAGCAAATTTTGATTTTAGAAATTTTTTAAAGTCGCATAACTTTTGAACGGCTGAACGGATTTTGTTCAAATTTTGTGTAAAAGATAGTAAATTACGTCAGCTTTCCAACGAAGTATATTATGTGGGCGTGGCATTAACAATTTAGTTAAAAAACAAGTATTTTTAAAAGGTTATTTCCTATAAAAATTAGCAGTGCCATGCCCATTTCTTAGATATTCTCTAAAAGCTGGAGAAATTTCCAATTTTTTGCAAAAAATTTGATCAAAATCGGAGCAGTAGTTCCCAAGTTATGAGCCAAGCAAGTTCACCTTCATTCGTGTGCTCGAAATTTTGAAAGTCATGTCTGCTACAAAAATATTAGCAAAATACCAGGCGCCCAGCATGCCCCAGCAAGCAAATTTTGATTTTAGAAATTTTTTAAAGTCGCATAACTTTTGAACGGCTGAACGGATTTTGTTCAAATTTTTTGTGGAAGATAGTAAATTACGTCAGCTTTCCAACGAAGTATATTATGTGGGCGTGGCATTAACAATTTAGTTAAAAAACAAGTATTTTTAAAAGGTTATTTCCTATAAAAATTAGCAGTGCCATGCCCATTTGTTAGATATTCTCTAAAAGCTGGAGAAATTTCCAATTTTATGCAAAAAATTTGATCAAAATCGGAGCAGTAGTTCCCAAGTTATGAGCCAAGCAAGTTCACCTTCATTCGTGTGCTCGAAATTTTGAAAGTCATGTCTGCTACAAAAATATTAGCAAAATACCAGGCGCTCAGCATGCCCCAGCAAGCAAATTTTGATTTTAGAAATTTTTTAAAGTCGCATAACTTTTGAACGGCTGAACGGATTTTGTTCAAATTTTTTGTAAAAGATAGTAAATTACGTCAGCTTTCCAACGAAGTATATTATGTGGGCGTGGCATTAACAATTTAGTTAAAAACAAGTATTTTTAAAAGGTTATTTCCTATAAAAATTAGCAGTGCCACGCCCATTTCTTAGATATTCTCTAAAAGCTGGAGAAATTTCCAATTTTTTGCAAAAAATTTGATCAAAATCGGAGCAGTAGTTCCCAAGTTATGAGCCAAGCAAGTTCACCTTCATTCGTGTGCTCGAAATTTTGAAAGTCATATCTGCTACAAAAATATTAGCAAAATACCAGGCGCCCAGCATGCCCCAGCAAGCAAATTTTGATTTTAGAAATTTTTTAAAGTCGCATAACTTTTGAACGGCTGAACGGATTTTGTTCAAATTTTTTGTAAAAGATAGTAAATTACGTCAGCTTTCCAACGAAGTATATTATGTGGGCGTGGCATTAACAATTTAGTTAAAAAACAAGTATTTTTAAAAGGTTATTTCCTATAAAAATTAGCAGTGCCACGCCCATTTCTTAGATATTCTCTAAAAGCTGGAGAAATTTCCAATTTTTTGCAAAAAATTTGATCAAAATCGGAGCAGTAGTTCCCAAGTTATGAGCCAAGCAAGTTCACCTTCATTCGTGTGCTCGAAATTTTGAAAGTCATATCTGCTACAAAAATATTAGCAAAATACCAGGCGCCCAGCATGCCCCAGCAAGCAAATTTTGATTTTAGAAATTTTTTAAAGTCGCATAACTTTTGAACGGCTGAACGGATTTTGTTCAAATTTTTTGTACAAGATAGTAAATTACGTCAGCTTTCCAACGAAGTATATTATGTGGGCGTGGCATTAACAATTTAGTTAAAAAACAAGTATTTTTAAAAGGTTATTTCCTTAAAAAATTAGCAATGCCACGGCCATTTATTAGATATCCTCTAAAAGCTCGAGAAATTTCCAATTTTTTGCAAAAAATTTGATCAAAATCGGAGCAGTAGTTCCCAAGCTATGAGCCAAGCAAGTTCACCTTCATTCGTGTGCTCGAAATTTTGAAAGTCATGTCTGCTACAAAAATATTAGCAAAATACCAGGCGCCCAGCATGCCCCAGCAAGCAAATTTTGATTTTAGAAATTTTTTAAAGTCGCATAACTTTTGAACGGCTGAACGGATTTTGTTCAAATTTTTTGTACAAGATAGTAAATTACGTCAGCTTTCCAACGAAGTATATTATGTGGGCGTGGCATTAACAATTTAGTTAAAAAACAAGTATTTTTAAAAGGTTATTTCCTATAAAAATTAGCAGTGCCATGCCCATTTCTTAGATATTCTCTAAAAGCTGGAGAAATTTCCAATTTTTTGCAAAAAATTTGATCAAAATCGGAGCAGTAGTTCCCAAGTTATGAGCCAAGCAAGTTCACCTTCATTCGTGTGCTCGAAATTTTGAAAGTCATGTCTGCTACAAAAATATTAGCAAAATACCAGGCGCCCAGCATGCCCCAGCAAGCAAATTTTGATTTTAGAAATTTTTTAAAGTCGCATAACTTTTGAACGGCTGAACGGATTTTGTTCAAATTTTTTGTAAAAGATAGTAAATTACGTCAGCTTTCCAACGAAGTATATTATGTGGGCGTGGCATTAACAATTTAGTTAAAAAACAAGTATTTTTAAAAGGTTATTTCCTATAATAATTAGCAGTGCCACGCCCATTTCTTAGATATTCTCTAAAAGCTGGAGAAATTTCCAATTTTTTGCAAAAAATTTGATCAAAATCGGAGCAGTAGTTCCCAAGTTATGAGCCAAGCAAGTTCACCTTCATTCGTGTGCTCGAAATTTTGAAAGTCATGTCTGCTACAAAAATATTAGCAAAATACCAGGCGCCCAGCATGCCCCAGCAAGCAAATTTTGATTTTAGAAATTTTTTAAAGTCGCATAACTTTTGAACGGCTGAACGGATTTTGTTCAAATTTTTTTGTAAAAAATTGTAAATTACGTCAGCTTTCCAACGAAGTATATTATGTGGGCGTGGCATTAACAATTTAGTTAAAAAACAAGTATTTTTAAAAGGTTATTTCCTATAATAATTAGCAGTGCCACGCCCATTTCTTAAATATTCTCTAAAAGCTGGAGAAATTTCCAATTTTTTGCAAAAAATTTTATCAAAATCGGAGCAGTAGTTCCCAAGTTATGAGCCAAGCAAGTTCACCTTCATTCGTGTGCTCGAAATTTTGAAAGTCATGTCTGCTACAAAAATATTAGCAAAATACCAGGCGCCCAGCATGCCCCAGCAAGCAAATTTTGATTTTAGAAATTTTTTAAAGTCGCATAACTTTTGAACGGCTGAACGGATTTTGTTCAAATTTTGTGTAAAAGATAGTAAATTACGTCAGCTTTCCAACGAAGTATATTATGTGGGCGTGGCATTAACAATTTAGTTAAAAAACAAGTATTTTTAAAAGGTTATTTCCTATAAAAATTAGCAGTGCCATGCCCATTTCTTAGATATTCTCTAAAAGCTGGAGAAATTTCCAATTTTTTGCAAAAAATTTGATCAAAATCGGAGCAGTAGTTCCCAAGTTATGAGCCAAGCAAGTTCACCTTCATTCGTGTGCTCGAAATTTTGAAAGTCATGTCTGCTACAAAAATATTAGCAAAATACCAGGCGCCCAGCATGCCCCAGCAAGCAAATTTTGATTTTAGAAATTTTTTAAAGTCGCATAACTTTTGAACGGCTGAACGGATTTTGTTCAAATTTTTTGTGGAAGATAGTAAATTACGTCAGCTTTCCAACGAAGTATATTATGTGGGCGTGGCATTAACAATTTAGTTAAAAAACAAGTATTTTTAAAAGGTTATTTCCTATAAAAATTAGCAGTGCCATGCCCATTTGTTAGATATTCTCTAAAAGCTGGAGAAATTTCCAATTTTATGCAAAAAATTTGATCAAAATCGGAGCAGTAGTTCCCAAGTTATGAGCCAAGCAAGTTCACCTTCATTCGTGTGCTCGAAATTTTGAAAGTCATGTCTGCTACAAAAATATTAGCAAAATACCAGGCGCTCAGCATGCCCCAGCAAGCAAATTTTGATTTTAGAAATTTTTTAAAGTCGCATAACTTTTGAACGGCTGAACGGATTTTGTTCAAATTTTTTGTAAAAGATAGTAAATTACGTCAGCTTTCCAACGAAGTATATTATGTGGGCGTGGCATTAACAATTTAGTTAAAAACAAGTATTTTTAAAAGGTTATTTCCTATAAAAATTAGCAGTGCCACGCCCATTTCTTAGATATTCTCTAAAAGCTGGAGAAATTTCCAATTTTTTGCAAAAAATTTGATCAAAATCGGAGCAGTAGTTCCCAAGTTATGAGCCAAGCAAGTTCACCTTCATTCGTGTGCTCGAAATTTTGAAAGTCATATCTGCTACAAAAATATTAGCAAAATACCAGGCGCCCAGCATGCCCCAGCAAGCAAATTTTGATTTTAGAAATTTTTTAAAGTCGCATAACTTTTGAACGGCTGAACGGATTTTGTTCAAATTTTTTGTACAAGATAGTAAATTACGTCAGCTTTCCAACGAAGTATATTATGTGGGCGTGGCATTAACAATTTAGTTAAAAAACAAGTATTTTTAAAAGGTTATTTCCTTAAAAAATTAGCAATGCCACGGCCATTTATTAGATATCCTCTAAAAGCTCGAGAAATTTCCAATTTTTTGCAAAAAATTTGATCAAAATCGGAGCAGTAGTTCCCAAGCTATGAGCCAAGCAAGTTCACCTTCATTCGTGTGCTCGAAATTTTGAAAGTCATGTCTGCTACAAAAATATTAGCAAAATACCAGGCGCCCAGCATGCCCCAGCAAGCAAATTTTGATTTTAGAAATTTTTTAAAGTCGCATAACTTTTGAACGGCTGAACGGATTTTGTTCAAATTTTTTGTACAAGATAGTAAATTACGTCAGCTTTCCAACGAAGTATATTATGTGGGCGTGGCATTAACAATTTAGTTAAAAAACAAGTATTTTTAAAAGGTTATTTCCTATAAAAATTAGCAGTGCCACGCCCATTTATTAGATATTCTCTAAAAGCTGGAGAAATTTCCAATTTTTTGCAAAAAATTTGATCAAAATCGGAGCAGTAGTTCCCAAGTTATGAGCCAAGCAAGTTCACCTTCATTCGTGTGCTCGAAATTTTGAAAGTCATGTCTGCTACAAAAATATTAGCAAAATACCAGGCGCCCAGCATGCCCCAGCAAGCAAATTTTGATTTTAGAAATTTTTTAAAGTCGCATAACTTTTGAACGGCTGAACGGATTTTGTTCAAATTTTGTGTAAAAGATAGTAAATTACGTCAGCTTTCCAACGAAGTATATTATGTGGGCGTGGCATTAACAATTTAGTTAAAAAACAAGTATTTTTAAAACGTTGTTGTCTTAGGAACGGGCAAATGGTATCTACATAAATTATCCTTTTCATAAATATGCCAAAAAGAGGCGTTTTGGGACGCGTTTACAATTTACAAAAAAAATCGAGGGCATTTAAAATTTGGCCCAAGTCAAATTTAGTTTTCTTGTTCGTATATGTTGATGTCGTCCTTGCTCTTATGATTGTTGTTGTTATTGTTGACGCTATTGTAAATTTATCAAACAGGTCTTTACTCTAAGATATAAAAGCAAATTTTTGCATTCGTAAGTAACAAAAATCCATAACACACACATCATATGCTTTGGATATCATTGCGTTATATGTGTATATTATATTTAATTTAATAAACACAACGATTTTTGCATCAACAATCACAAATAACCTAAACTTTACTCATCTCTATCCCTCCTCATAGTTTGATTCCTACCATCATATTTTAAATTTTAAGTCATAACAGTTGTACTGAAATTTATTAAAATACACCTTTTCTTGTATATTGAAAAGAAAAGATAAATATATATATATATAGCATAGGGAGAGAGAGAGAAAGGGAGAGAGAGAGAGAGAAAAGGACAAAAGAGAATAATTCTATAAGGTTTCCTTTCTTTGCCCAACTTATCTTTGCAATTTTTATTCGGCCATAGAAATTTTTTCTCCATTTTTCTTTTTCTGCTGCATTTCTCTTCAACTAAACATTTTCTTATTTTAATGAGTTTTTGCTAGTGGTGGAAGCGTTATGCTCTAATGACGATTCCTGCACCACCTGTGAAAGAAGGTATATAAAGTTTGTGCGGATGTTTGTAACTCTCAAAGAGCAAATGCCACACCATTTAATTATACCAATCGATTCAGCAGCAAATTTTGAATTAATTTAATCATGTTCTTCTGTCCGTCTATCTGTCCATGTAAATTTATGTCCCATCTACACGTCGCATTTTTGGAGATGTTTGGATGATTTGGTACAAGAACACATATTGGCCTAAAATGAAATTTTATTTAAAGTGGATCGAATTGAACTATGTTTAAAACCCCTTACCATGTAACGTATTTAATGGAAATTCTTTATATATTGAAAAATTCCTCTATTGTACTCGCGTATACAGATACAACTAAACTAATTGTAGCATAATTGAAGGAGCTAAGTGGTGAGGGGTATTAAACGATCGGGCTTAACCAACCATAACATTTTCATTTGTTTACTCTAATAAAAATGGTTCTTCATCATCATTATTTCATTCTTATTCTTTCTACATCGCCATTGTCGTTGTTAATGCTCTTTTAATGATTCATTAAATGTGTTTTGAGCTTAATTAGGAAGGATTTGCAGTAACAGATGCAACAACTCTTAATAGAACTTACACTTTTTTATGTATGTAGCAGAGAATATTGATGCAGTTGGTTAAGTTTCGTTGAGTGAATACTAAACCAACGTCTATTTATCCATATAATAAAGTGTCAATATCTATTTTTATACCCACCACATAAAATGGGGGGTATACCAAGTTTTTCTTTCAATTTGCAATACCTAGAAGGAGGCCTCAGAGACCGTACAAAGTATATACGAGTATATTCTTGGACAGCAATTAAAACTGAGTCAATCTGAGTCTGTTGTTGACATTCCCATGGGCGTAAATTTTGAGATATTGAACTGAAATTTTGTACAGATACTTTTAGTTGTTGCACGCAGATATTTTGCCATAAAAATTCAACTATCAAGTTGAAATTTGATTCTCATATTTATAATTATCCCATTTACTAATGTGTCAAAAATACACGTGGTCGGATAACAAGGCCACAATGAACACAAATCTGCATATCTGATTAAAACTGCACGATTTAAAGTAAAAACTATAGATGATACCTGAGGTAAAAGACTATTGGAGAACTTTTACAAACACACATTTATTGTTCAGTTAATTTTATCAAACTTATCATTATTTTTATGGAGATTGCTGCTATACTTTGCATTTCTTATTCCCATAAACGTTCTATGGCTGTAACTGCAAAATTGACATACACACATTTTTCATTTAAATCTTTCCTTAATTTTATTTGATTCAATGTTGTTGATGTTGTTGCTTTTTGATGATACTAATGGATAAATTACTATGTATCTTCCCTACTATCTCAGTGTGCATAATAAACTATTGACGATACTTTTTTTTTGTTATTCATTCAATACAGCGTAACAACAACAACAACAACAATAAAGAAAAGTTTATTTTAATACAAATACTTTCAATTTTTATTAGAAAATTTTCCATTATGTGCAACAAGCAGCATAAAAATGTTAACATGAAAATTCTGCTTAATCAAGGTTGTTGAAATTTTTTACGGACACTTTTATTTTCTGCACGCAGATCGCCCACAATTGACAAAAATCTTTCCACATATCAGTCATAAACATTAACCTGCTAAGTTGAAATAATGAGGCATGATTATGCCATTTTTGAGTGCAATTGGATGATATTAATATTTTGCCAATAGTAAAGCAAAAATATCTCAAAACTATTTATATCGAGATTATGATGCCAATGGACAGTGGTTAACCAGAAAATAATGCAAGTTTAAGCATTAAGATCGGAGCACTGTGACAGCTTACGTGATTGGAAAGCGTCTTTGGAAACCGTCTAAAAAAACGTGGCTCATTATGAATTACTGCGGTCAAATTTTATATTCTCACAAATTTCCCTTCACTTTTCACAACTTTACACTTTGTATTGTAATGAGTAATAAAGTAGAGCATTCACATATAACAAAAATTGTTTGTGTAGCGTTTATGTTTTCAATAAACACTTACCTGCGCTGTCTTTCTTCGTCCTTTAATCACATCCGGATCATTGGCTATATGTTGCTCGATAAGATACCGCAATTTATCCATAACTTTAATTTTAAATTTACTCAAATAAGTCTCATGTTGTTCATTATCAGGATCAATATCATTACCACTGCACTGACCCGGCGGCACTCTATTATAAAATCATTAAGTATTAAAAATTATTAAAGGCAATGTCACGCAATTAAAATATTAATTAATTCATTAACGATTAACCAACAACAATGACAACGAACAATATAATCTTACACGAATGTTGTATAATTATCGGTTGATAAATTCATGGTTAATTGATCCTTCAATTTACGCAAACGTTCTGTTGCTTCGGCATTTTTATTATTCAGCTGAGTTGGCCATTCACGATACACTGCAAATAACCTTTCCCCGGAATATTCTATTATGTATGCATTTATGTCAGGAGCAGCAGTAATCGCAGCAGCAGTAGCAGCAAGTCATAAACAAAAATACAATATGTTTAAACGAATGCTCATAAATAAGAAAATTATTCAGACCTCGAGCTTTATTTTTATTCTCCTCTTACATACACATAATATACAGATACATAAAATTATATATGGTTGATTTTTGTAGGTGTTAAAACACGTTATACACAGAGTAGAGAGGTAAAGAATGAATGAATGAGTAGCAGGGTAACACTTACCTAAAGCTTTTATCACTTCTCGTTCCAATTGTGTCAGGCGTAATTTATGTAAACGTTCTTGCATATCTCTACTGCCGCCACATGTCATTACTGTTGAGGCCGATACTCCTTGCAGCACACGTAACAAACATTTGTCAATAACATCACGCAATTCTGTATATTCATCATGCCACTTCTCCAACACCATGTTACTATTTGATCCGGTGAGTAAAATTGAAAATATTGAAAAAGAATATATACTATAGAAAATAATCCATAACACAAATGCGAATTAAGTGGTAAAAGATGTCAAGGTAGAAATGTGTCAATTAAAATTTATACACGATCCGCTGTTCAATGTAGTATTTTGAGCTAATCCTAATAATATTGTGTGCACAAGCTTTAATGCGGCTATAAGTGATTAATCGATAGTTTCTAATTATATCATTCATACACACACATACACATACATACAAATTGTTTACACTAGAGATAATACTGTAAATAAGCTTCATATGAAGCAGCAGCAGTATTATTAGCGTTGCTGCTACATGGTAGGATATTATTATGGCTCAGCATACATATCATTGATATATGGTTTATAAACAAAACCTTCACATAATTATAATTGTAAACAAAGGAAAATGTAGAGGTACACCTACATTTTTTTTTTTGTATTAACTTTTCATTATGTTAAGGTTATGTTAGTGTTATGTTTATGTAAATAATTATGCATTAAAATAATGACATTTTCTTTTTAATAGATCTTCTGAACGGATAGTTCAATTTATTTTATTCGTATACCGTTAGAATCTAGAAATAAGTGACTAATTTCGCTTTTCTTTGAATTTGGAATTTATTATACTGGTATCAATATATATATATAACCTAGCTCAGCGCGTTAAACATTCTAAAGTTGTAAGCCACTCTGTGGAACGATTTTGCCCATTTTTAGTATCATAATTTTGATATGGACAATAAATACATATGTGTCAGGTCGATATATCGAAATTGTCTACTATAATACATAAATTCCATTTGTCTTGAGATTGATTTCATTAAATTGCCATTTAAATCATTTTCTTGTAAACGCTTTTTAATTAATGCTTCATTAATTACATCAAATACGTATAATGTATTAAAATAGTTACGATTTAAATCAAACTAATCAAAGCCACACACGCAAACACACACATGTATATATTTTACATACATACCGATAATCTTGCTTGAGGGTATAATAACATTTCTTGTGATTTTCCTGCTGTTTATTTTCTTTCTTTTCTTCTTCTTCGTCTGTTTCTTCAACTTTTATAAACCATTTATGCAACAATTGTTGTGATTGTTGTTGATGTTGTTGATGATGATGATGTTGTTGTTGTTGTTGTTGTTGTTGTTGTTGTTGTTGTTGTTGTTGTTGTCCTTCATTATCCCCCAAATGTTGAGCTTCATTTTCAAGTAGCTCATATATATCTTGGTCTATGTGTGTGGGTATTGGCATATAACCAATACCATCACCGATTAAAGCCTAATTAAATAAACACAAAGACACCAAAAACACCAAAACATTAATGTATTGTAAAAGTACAATTATTTTCTGTTGTTGTTACTAATAATTATGATAATCATTCAATTACCAGAAAGAAGACACTTTTCGAATGCTCCTGGCAAACATCAATTTCATGCAGATAACCTTGTAATATGTAGGGATCTTTTTCCGTTTGTGGTATGTCCAATGAACCAGTGCCAAAATGCATATCCACAAATTCAATCTGTGTGTAGAAAAGAAATCGAACAACAAATGAAATGAAATGAATGCAAATAACATGGTTACAGATTGAGTGGAAAAACAAATCATGTAATGTCACAGTCAGTCAAGACCGACCATTTATTACCCTACACCACATAGTTGCACAAATTATACTATAATTAGTTGAGTTGTAATTAGTAAACACCTAGTATTGTCATATAGAAGTTACTTCGTGAAAAATCGTTATATGGGAAAGGATTCTAGAGATGGTCCGAGAGGGTACAAATTTGGCACAATCAATTATTAAGTCAATTAACTATTCATCACCTAAACATTGTCCAAAAATAATAGGAATTTCCAATTTTCTCCATATAAAGACTTCTTTTATAATAGGAGCCTTAAATGGAAAGACTTCCTTCAAATAGTTTAATTCGATTCATTTTCAATAGAGTTTCTCTTTGCGTCAATATAAGTTCTTGTAACAAATTTCTGGACAATATCTCAGAAAATGATATCTGTAGCTTGCACATAATTTTACATTTTTATACCCTCCACCTTAGGGAAGAGGGTATATTCATTTTGATTATCCGTTTACAACACATCGAAGGAAGCCTCGAAGACCGCACAAACCATATATATTCTTAATCAGCATGAAAAGAGAAATCGTTTGAGATATGTCCGTCCGTATATCCTTCTGTTGTTGGCACTCTCACGGTCGTAATTTTTAGTTTAATTTTGCTGTTCCGCATTGAAATTGGGCAAAATTGGTTAAGAGACACGCCCACAATAAACGAAAATCTCAACATAAATTATATTAAAATAAAGTTGAAGTTTGGTATATATATAAGTGGTACCGTTATCCAACACTGTGCCAAAGAAGGGCGTGATTGAATAACGCAAACGCCTATAATTTAAAAAAAAACACTATTTGCTTAAGTACTTGAAACAGTCATATACATAAATAAGAAAGAAACTTATTTTTTAAAAGATTACAAAAGGCGGAGGATATTTAAGCTTCGGTCTTAACCGAACTTCTCTATTTTGTTTAATTTGCATTTTGCAGCTTAGGAGTTACAAACACACACACAAACTTGGCAAGGGTATACCGGTTGCTACAAGAGCTGCAGGATATAAAAATCGAATGCAGCTTTAATCGAATTTGAAATACTTTCTACAAATTTATTTAACAAAAATTAAAAACAGTGGGTGAGGCAGGTACTTTTGATAGCAATACACTGTGCTTATATTCAACTTATAACAAATTTATAAATAAATGAAAATTCCCCACCCTACCTACCCTACCTAACATATTATATATGATTGTGCATAAAGTATAAATCAAAAGAAAAACTTTACCTCAATTTGACGATCTTCATACAAAGACTGCAATTCTGGTCCGACCAATTCCAACAACATGCGGCGTTCTTGACAAAAATCTATAGGTAATAACAATAATAATAATAAAAACAACTTTTAATGGCTGTCATTAATCTGATTAATTTTTTGCTTCTCTCTTCCTACCTTGCTTCAAGCTAGCTATGTAGATTTTAATCAGCAATGGTTTGGGTAGCCGCGTGATTGCATTGCTAGGGTTGGGTACACCCCTTAAAGCATTAAGTATACTGTCATCAATGGATACCGCCATAATTGCTGTTTGCTGGCTGGCTGGCTGGCTGGCTGGCTGGCCGTTGGCTGTTTCTATCCTTTTTATGTTTATTTTTGTTATTTGTATGTTATTTTTCCACAGCTGTTTTTTATCGTTTCTCTAGTTGTTGCATGTGTTTTTCTTATGACTCGGTTAGCGTTTTTATTTGATTGGAATTTTATTTTTCGGTTATTGCTTTTTTTTATTTTACTAACTAATGGTATGTTGTTCACATGAATATGTTGTTGGAACTTTTTTATTACATTTCCTTAATCGTTTTCTCATTTTTATGCAGATGTTTTCCTTACTTTTCATTATTGAATATTCAATGGGAAATATTTTTATGCCTTTAATTCAACCTTTAAGTCACTAACATTTGTCCTTTCTATTATTTTATCATTATTTCCATATTGCTATGCGTTGAGTATTGTTATGTAAAGAAAGGAAAAGCTCTTATTAATGTTTCTATGTTTATGACTCGTATTGTTTCACGATCTGTTCTTATTCATTAAGTTTTTCAAAGCCTATCAATAACATTCCAAAGACCGTTAAATACATAAATATACTACACGGGCATACGAGTGTGTCTTATCCAATACATAGTACTCGATATCAGTGCAATTGCGTTCTATTAATAAATGTCACTCATACGCCATAGGGAGCCTATGTTAAACTTTCTTGTTTGCTAATCCATTATGTGCGTGTGTACTATGTATTCCATTTATTAATTTTGTAAGCAGTTATTATCGAGCACCAGGTACTAACATTCAACCTCAACTTGTGCTATCCGTATATGTTATATGTAAACTTGTGTAAACTATTCGTTGTATAGAAAAAAAACTTGTTGTAAATAAATAATAAATATTTTTCACTTTATCTACTTCTGTGTTTCTGTATTGTGCTGTTGAATTTGGTATATACCGGTTGATAAAATTGTATAAACGAAAAACATAAAAGATTTCTTGTGTACTCAAGCGACCTTGATACTAATTTGAGAGGAAAACGTCCACTTTTAAGTTGAAACGTTTTATATACACTATTAAAGGGTGAATGTTTACATATAGAGTTTATTTAAATTTAAGATTTTGAAAAATATAGTGTTTCGCACTGGTTGGTAATTAATTGTACAAAAAGCACTATTGTTTACTCTTTCTAAGGTTTTGCAAAAATAATGAAATTTTCATTTAATCAATCAAACGCTTGAATATTTTTTGATGGCATTCAATAAAAACAAATGAAAGACAAACATAAAAAAATTTAATATTATTATGGTCGATTAGATATCTCCAAAAAGCTACAGAAATTTTCAAACGTTTGCAAAAAATTTGACCAAAATCGGAGCAGTAGTTTCCAAGTTATAAGCCAAGCAAGTTCACATTCATTCTTGTTGTTGTAATTTTGAAAATAATTTAAATATAAAAATTTTATTAAAATACCAGGCGCCTAGAATCGCTCAGTAAGCCAATCCCGATTATTAGTATTTTTTAAAGTCGTATAATTTTTAAACGGCTGCACGGATTTTGTTCAAACTTTTTGTGAAAGCTTCTAAATTAATTCAGCTTTTAAACAAAATATTATTTATTATTATTAGGGTGTGGCTTCTCTCATTTAGTACATAAACGAGGAATATTATTTAAAATGTCATTTTCTAAGAAAATGAGCAGTTCTACGCCCATTAAGTATCGATAATACCCGCAAATTTAACATTTACGAGCGTAAGAGTACTAGTGTCTAAATTGATTTAGATTTTGATATTAATCTAAATCTGCACAAATTTATTATGTATGTAAACCTAAAAAAGAGGAAAATATAAATAAAAGAAATATATATATATACTCAACATATAATTTTTAATTTATACAATAGAAATTTTAATGATAAAAATTTTTATTTTAATAAACACATAAAATTATTAATAATTTAATGTCAAATATAAAATACTAATAATAGACTAAACTATATACCTTCTAATCTATAATTTTTAATTTCCTCAAAGGGGTGGTTTACGCCAATTGACCGTGAAAGAGCTTTCACTGTCACAGAGACTGCATTGGTATAAATATTGTAAATTTTAAGGACACTTTGAATTGCATTTCTTTGTGTGTGTTTTGTTTCTATTGTTTTTTCTAGTTTCCTAGAAAAGTTCTTTTTTAAAAAAATATATTTTCTATTAGATAAGGTAAGCACGCATCGTGCATTTCCATTCCAATGACATTGTGTGCATTTACAAAAAAGTCATTTCAATTTGAAACGTGAACTAAATAGACGGATGCACTTGGAATAGAATCATTTTTCATATATACCATAATTTTAAAGTTTTCGTGGACGTGGAAATACGGTAATGTGACCTGTATCTTGAACATATATTGAGTGTAGGTAACTAAATAAACTAACCCAATGATTCGCTTCTATTGCTCCCCTGAAATAAAACATTTTTGCCTAATGATTTTTTTGTCGTTTGCTGTACGAGACTAGTTAACGAAAAATGCCATAAAATTGCCAAAATATTTGTGTTAGGCGTAAGTAAAATTATAGTTGCAATAGTCGCAATGACTGCTTTGTGATTTCATGCATCATTCAGCAACTAATTGAGCGTTTGAAGGAAAGAAATTTCTAAAAAACCATAAATTTTTCGTTTAGTTAGTCTGTTATTAAATACAAGTGAAAATTGTGATAGTCGGTGAAATCCATCCATTTAATACTCTACACCATTTAGTTCCACAACAAATGCTAAAAATAATTTAGTTGTATCAATAAACGCGAGGTATTGCTATCATTATATGGAAAGAGGTTCTAAAAATGTTCCGATCAAATCCCAATCTTGCAAATAAAAATCTAAAGAAGTATTATTCACCAAAATTGATTAAAATATATTAAGAATTGCGGTTTTTTGTCCCACAAAATACTTTATACATTATAGTAGGACCTTGTTCGATCCATTTTCAATAGGATTTCCCTCCAAACTAATGAATCGATCTGGATGAGTTTATCTTTACCCTTTAAGAGCTACAAATATACGTACAAACTGGTGGTGGTTGATGGTTCGGTAGCCAATAGCCATTGTCTTGCCAGCATTAAAAAGTCAAAAAAATGAAAAATTGTAGATAAGAGAATTTTTAGAATTTATTTTTTGTGTGTTTATCCAAAACAATACCCAGAAGGGGACATCAAACATGACGCACAAACATTTATAGTTTCTTCTATAAAGATTTCTACATAAAATTGGACGAAATCATTTAAGAGCAACGCCCACCATCCATAAAAATTGATCTATCACACCGATGGATAATAGCCACGTGCGCAATGCGACTTGTTATTTGCTATTACTAGAAGAAGTTATCAGGTACCTGCCATGCCCACTGTTTTTATATAGATGTCCAGGGTGCCTAAGATTTACTTCAAACTAAATGTAGTATTTTTGTTTTTTTTTTTCTTCACTCATTTTTAGAAACGATGCGTTTGACTAATTGACCATAAAACTGTAAATGGTTGTAAAATACACTTTATTGCTTGTTGCTTTGTTTGTCATAAAAAAGAAATATTGAATAAGTTATTGTTGTATACAGTGCACAAACATGGCAACCAACATTGCAATCATAAGATAACATAACATAAATTTAATATCAATTTAAGAACAATAAAATGGAACATGATTTCAGATGGTGGTGCCTTTTAGTGACAGCATTTTATATTAATATTGGGAGTTGGTAAATTTCTAATACGTTTTCAATGAGTAGCCCAAATAGTGGTTATATGACACTTAATTGATACCATAAATTTGAAATGAAATGAAACGAACGAACGGGACAGAATTAAATGACAACAATGAAAAGAATGGCTCATTGAAACCAACAAACTTAGAACTATTACAATATCACCCAGAACAGGAATTCTACATTTTATAGAACTCCAAGTAACCATAGACTCCGTAATCTTGAACAAGGAATTAATGGAAGAAGTATTTTTAGCAAGCGACGGTATTGAAACAGAACCGTTACAAAATTACCATACAATACAAGTCAACACCGAAAGGCAATACACCAAGAACCGATTCAATAAACTTTTAAAGATAAATAAACATAAATCAAGAAGACAAATATGGCAAAGAGTCTGTGTGAGACCAATGTAATCAACAACTTTCAAGATATTTGCAAATAAAACGAAAACAACTAACAGCCAATAAGTTTTACACAAAAAAAAAAAAAAATAAACCTGCAAAACAAACGTCAACACACCAGAATATCATACAAAGTCTTATCTCTGCTTGTAGTGCCACAAAAAAGGGTTCAACGACACGAAAAAATTGAGACTTTTTGATTGAGACAGAAAACGGGAAGACAAACTGGTAAACAATGCGTTCGCACTAATCAAAGCAGAAGGGGTCCCTAAAATATTGGACGAGTTAAACTTCATAGATAACCCCTCATAAACGAAGGACTGCCATTTGAATTAGACATATCATCAAACAGCTTTTACAGAATATTTACAATAGCTCTAAATGGACCAGACTCTAATTCTTTCTTACATGTGTGTCGCATCTGTTATATGACCACGCCCATTTTTATTACATAAATATGTTGGATGTACTAAATTTCAACTTTATAGCTCAATTTTTGGTGAGGTAGCCAAAAACAGACGGACACTTGAAATACATATTTGGATCGACTCCGCAATATATACTTTGTAGGGTCCCTGACGCGTCCTTCTAAATGAAATGATAAACTTAGTATACCTCCCATCTTATATGAAGGGTATGAAATATGGTAAAATAATTAAAAATTTATTATAATATTAGCAACACAAACAAATGCCCAAGTCACTCCAGTAGTGTTCCATTCTATTACATCTCCTTTCTCTGTGTTGGACTTTTTATAAAAATCATTATCTATCTATATTTTAATAAAGTTGTTCTTTCTTTCAGTATTTCTTTTATTTTCTTTAAGGAAAAATTGCATCTTATGAGAAAAGTTAGCCGATAGAAGCTACAACAACAACAACAATTATGTTTCTTTTTTTTTCATTTTTTTCATTTTTTACAAAGACATTAATAAAATATTAGCAATTTTGAAAGGTTCATCCTTATCTGTAAAAGGGCTCAAGTATGAAAATTTTCAGAATCAATAGCTGCACAAAATTTTAACATTACGGTATAATTTTTTCCCGACAGATGCACAAAATAGAGTAAGAGTTTGGTGGGCTGCTACAGTTGAGAAATTAAATAATATGCGCTGAGGTACGCTAACCCGGTAAAGTTGTATTGTAGTTCAAACACTCATATTCAAGTATTCAAATTATTTTCAGACACTGTATATATAAGTGCTAGAGAAAAACTAAGCTCGTATTTGAAATCATTACGCAAAAAATTCTTCAAAAAAGAGTTGATTTTTAAGGCTAATGAGCAAAAAACCCTGATGTTGTCACGCAGTGTAATGTGTCAGTTATTTGAGTGGTCCTTTTGCCTTTATCTGATTTTTATCCTAATAAATTATTTATTTTTTTAAATTGAAGTTTTATTTTTGATTCAACAGTAAGCTGAGCATACTGTGTGGTTTCCCATAAAAGCAAAATCCAATTTAAACAGTTTTCAACATTTTCAAATTGTGGCCAACAATCCTCCAACCGTAAGAAAAGAGAAAAGAAAAGGTACAAAAGAAGAGGGTATGCTAAGTTTGCTAATCCGTATTCTTTATTAGCATCAAAAACTGAGTCGATCTAGACATGTGTACGTACGTCCACCTGTCCGCCTGTTGATGGCATTTTCACTATCGTAAATTTTTAGATATTAAGCTGAAATAATGTAAAGATACTTTTTGTTTATCTTTAATTTAATTTAAAATAGAAAAAATTGGTCAAGAGCCACGCCCATCGACAAAAATCTATTTATGTGCCAAAACAATTGCTCTATGAAGTTGAAAATTGATACGCATAATTTCAACTATGTGGATGGATGTACCAAAAGTGGGCGTATACACGCCTACAGTTAATAAAAAACCGTACTCAATGTAAAACTGGACTTAAAAGCCGATACATGTTTCGTACACTATTAAAGGATGTCATCATACATAACCAACGCCCACCGTTTATATGTAAATGTAAAGGGTATTTAAAATTTGTTTTCACCCAAATTAAATTTTGCTATTTCTTGATTATATTATATCAGTAATTGAAAGATGGAGAGATATGAAAAAACATATGTTTGTTTTTCGATTTAACTAAGGTAGTGAGGATATGTGTAGTTACATCCACATATCTACAGTAATTACAATGATTCGCTTTTAAGGTGAAATGTAAAATAAACGAAATATATATCTTAGCCACAACTTTTTTTTTAACCACATTCCAAAGTTATGAACATTCGTACAAAATTTTTATAAAATTTATGGAAATAAAATCTCTGTAGTATGATATCAATGAGAATTTGTATAGTCTGTACAAACTCTTTTGTATAAATCAAAAACACACAATAATAAAATCAAACCAAACCTGCGCACCTAATACCCTACGCAAATTAGTCGCACAAATAATGCTACAATTGGTTTAGTTGTATAAGTAAACGTACAGTATGGCCATAAAAGTCACTTCGTGAAATATCATTGTATGGAAAGGGGATCGAAAAATGGTCCGATTGGTCTAATGCAACCCATTTACAATAATTCTCTTTGAGCCAATATACGTTCTTGTACCTTGTATCGAAATACCTCAAAATATACGATCTATAGCTTGCGTAAGTCAGGATGGTTAAATCGATTCAGATTTTTATTCCGAATCGATCGTTATAAGTTATAAATATCGTTACAAACATCAGCACAAACTTAACATACCTTTTGCCATACGAGCTACAGGATATAAAAACAACGCGGATATTGCATTTACCATTTTCCGATATTAATAGAAAAAGTTCGAAACTATATGAAAGTACATAAGTGTACAAGCAGCAACCATACAAAAGCCAAAAGATTGGTGGGAAAATGGTAGCGATGAAGGTGATGGTGATGTTGGTGGTCCTGGTGGTTTTGGTGTCGGTGATATGTACTATATAAAGTTGATGACTTTCTGACATCTTCATTTAATTCCATCTTCTTTGCTTGCTGTACATTATTTTTCAATATTATAAAACCCCGTCCTTACACTCTCTCTCACTTTGAAGCAATTTCGGCTTCCCATTATAACATATACTAAACAAGTAAAAAAGAGCTATATTAGGCATCCGCCAAATCTATGATATTCACTGTCATTCTTCTGGAAAGCGTGAGTAAACGGAGAAAGTATTGCAAAATTGAAGTTTTCAACTAGCACTTATGTTTAAAAATCACGCCCATTTTCACATATTGACTTCTGACAGGAATATTTTTACGAAATTTCAGATCGATACAGGATCAGCCATATAAAATATATTAAATAAACCCCTAAAACAAATCAACATCTCAACTATTGTGGCCGGCAAAGGAAAAACAAATTGGTAAATAAAATTATTATATCACGACTCTGTGGACCGATTTTGCCCATTCAAAATATCAAAATACCCACAAGTATTCATACCAAATTTCACTTCACTATTTTTCAAATTTTGCGACTGTGAGGGTGACGAACAGCCAGTAAGGCTAATTCAACTAGACTAGGTAAATTTGGGATGTAATACGCCTCCTTTAGGTTTTATAAAGGTTTACACAAAACCAATGTAACCTCATATGATGATTTGTAACTTTATTTTTTCTTCTTTGTACGCGTTAACAGTTCAATTAATGTCACGCGGTACATGTGCGTTTCACACATATGTTTTTTATAAAAATGGAATCATTTAATATACATACAACCGATAGAGTTTCCCAAGTGATGATAATATAATATGTATGTATGTGTATGTTTTATTTAAGTAGAAGTTTATATTTAACAAATTATTTAAAATTGATTTCATTTTGGGAGTATCAGCATTTCTACAAAAAGTATATATTCTTGATGACATTTATATTCTGAGTTGCTATGTAGCCAAGTCCGTTCAGGCGTCCGTATGTATTTGGAGCACACTCGAGAGTATATTTTGAGATATCGAGCTAAAATTTTATACAGACATTTTTAGTTTATATAGAAAGGGCTCTTTTTCAATTGAGCAAAATTGGTTGAAAGCCACGCCCTCAATAAACATAAACACACAATTTAAAAAAAAATATTATTTGACATGGAATCTAACTTTTTAATTGATAAGTTGTTACAAAGATTATTAAAAAAAAGCGTAATCAGACACCTGCCACACCCACAATTTATATATTACTATAAAGAGTATTTAATATTCATCCTAAATCAAGTGTTTTTATTTATTTAATGAGATGACTCTCTGATCCAAACTATAGAATTTCAAAATGTGAGACAAGGAGTTGAAAGAATGACAATTTGTTGGTTAAAAGAGGGTAACTTGAGGAAAACCTTTATCTTAATCTTCCTCTTTCTAACAAAACAACTTTTGTATAAGAAGTTTTTCTAAATCATGACGTTACTTGAGAGTTTCCATCTTTTTCCTCACCCTGTATAATTATACTTGCCATTTTTGTACTCAGCATATTACCATGTTGTTGTAACCTTTAAAATATTATAATAATTGATTTAATCTCCAGAGTGCAGTTCATAAATATTTACGATTTAATACCCTGGCACTGGCAGATTACATGATTGGTTCATATAATTCATAAATAATGGACTACAATTTGTTAACTAAACATAAGCCAGACTGAGAGTAAAAAATAGGCAGACGCGCCACAAGTTGTAATGATTTTTTTTCTATGGCAATAGATTAAATTTTCATTTCATAAATGATTAGTTTACGCTTCAGTGCACGACTTATATTTTATTCGAATTTTAAACCATTCCAAGGCTGGAATTACATTAAATTTTAAACAAAAGTTTGAATTGTCAACTCTGCGTAATGTTAAGGTTGAAAAGAAATTGTTGCTTCATGTATGAAACCATGTGTGTTTATTCAAGTACCAATTATTATTTATTATGTATTATTATTGAACGATATGAAGAAAATTGTGTCGATGGTTGAATGTGTTTTCTTAATCTTTTATTTATTATTTCGATAATTTTTTTCCGATTGTTGTGTTTACTTTAATTTTATAGTGTGTATACTATACAGTTATGAAATTTTCTTCTTCTTTTGCTCTTCTACCCCTAATGTTACACCCACCGCTTTATATTAATAAAATAAAATTACATAATGTTTACTTTACTGCTTAACGTTGAGTGCATAAGAGCTGCAGCCGATGATAGAGAGGTAATGACAGAGAAGGCCGCATAAGGCCCCAAACCTATACACATATAAAATGTACAAAAGTTATCGGGTTCGAAGAGGGACACAACTTTTAAAAATGATGTTTTTTTGAAAAATTTCAAACTGAGACGCAACCCGTAGGTCCATCTTTTTATCACTTAGTACATTGCAGCTCTGTAACGATGCGCTATCGAGTATATGCTTGGGCCCTAATGTATTCTTGTTTATTTTACTTTATTATATCACTTTATTTTATTATGTGTAAATATTATGTACTCTGCAATTATTCTAAGCAATGCAAACACTTTAAAACTCATAAATCTCATTTTTATATCCTGCACCACTTGTGGGAAAGGATATATTAAGTTTGTGTAAATGTTTGTAACTCCTAAACGGCAAATGCCACGCCCTCTTTTAATTATATCGAACGATTCAGAAACATACTTTAATTCAATATAAGTCCGTCTGTCCATCTGTGAATTGTGTGTTCATATAGATATATAATGAAATATTTCTAATCCAATAAATTTAAGTTGTTGTATGATAAAAATGTATATATGTACATGGAAAATGATGTAGTTTTTAGTAATAAAATCTCTAGAGATTCTGTATGAAACTGACTTTCACATAAGTGCTTAATTTTCTTTGTTCATTAGTGCCTTATGATTGGTTTCTTATTGTGAACGCCCCTGTTTGCGAGTGTACTTGTGTCTTTCTATTTAAAAGATTCTTATTTAAAGTATTTTCCTGGTTTTTCTTTCTACGTAAATGTTTATTTTATTTACAAAAATATTAAAAAAGCTATGGTCGTGGCAAGTACTTCTCATTACATCCTCCCATAATAGATGTATGTATGTAAATGTATTTGTCCAGTTACATGTTGAAAGCTGATATTTTTTTTTTTCTTTTTATATTACACGAGAATATTGTCTCACGTTTGAGCTAAAATGTGAAAAGTATGTAGGTGAAAAGGTCATTTCTGTGCAAGTTCGCTTAAGGCAAAAAGATGATTAAAACCATTAAAAATTATTCATTATAGTACTACATTAATACATATTTACCTATACTTTCTAAACATTTGACTAAAAAATCCCTCAAAGACTTTAAGTTAATCAAATACTAAAGTCACGTGTACTCGTAGTATACGTAGCTAGCATAGTTTTCAATAACTTTAAAAAACCAAAATGAAAACATATTTTCAAGTGTTGTTTAGAGTTTGTACAAAAAATCAATTTGTCTCTCTAAGCTTAAATGCTATTTGCTTTATCTTGATTCCAAATATTATGTTGACATTAAATATTAAAAGCAGTGACTTTCATATGATGATCACATTTTTAATCAAAGAAAATTAATATAAAAAAGCTGTCATATAATATTTGACTAATAAAATATAATAAAAGCAGAATGTCTTTTCATATTGTAGCATAGGTAAGAATAAAGTTTATGGCGTTTGTCTCCAAAAATTAAATATTTTTTTGCTATTCTAAATAAAGTTTTTTAAACCATATAAGTAAAAATGATTGACTAACTAAAGCCCGACCACTTAATATCACAAAAAGTACACTCTATAGCTTGCGTACAGACAGACAGACAGATAGGGTTAAATCGATTCATATTTTGATTTTGATCGCTCGTTGCGAGCATTTGCTGTTTAGGAGTTGCAAACATATACACAAACTTAATGTATTCTTTAGCACAAGTGGTGCAGGGTATAAATAGTCTTCTGATAAAACCATTACAACATTGAATTGAACTAAATAGTGTTACAGCTTTTTTTTTACAGAGAGCTTCACGTCATTCATTAATTTTCTTTTACTTAAAATTATAGTTACAGAAAAGGAAACAAATCTTTGCCAAACGAGGCCTGACTTGTACGGTTACATTATGCATTAAAACTTCCCGATTAAACTTTTTTAAAAAAAATTCACGAATTCAATTAATGAAGTTCGTTCTATTATTAATGGATTGTTAACATTTTTAAGTAACTTTCAACAATGTTTTCCACAGGCAGACGTTTTCCAATTTTGCCGAACTGACAGACATGGCTAAATCGATTCCTGTTGATCAAGATTACATTGTAGTATAAAAATACTGTATAACTGGTAAATCGTTTAATCGATTTTTAACAATAATTAAAGCCGTCACATTGATTTTTTATAACCTACACAAAAATCTTTTTTCCCCTAACAAATAAAACAAACAAAAAAACGAACGGTTGACATATGTTAAAATTAATACAGTATAGAATTGTTAAACAAAGAGTACATGTATGTGTTTTTAATCCCATTGTTTGTTGGTAAGGTAGTTTAGGATTAAAAGTTTGCAAAATGAATGAATGTCTTCTCATGCTATAATATGCTTAATGGAAAGTACGTTTGTGTGCATTTTTGTAGTTGTAGTTTTTTATATAAGATGGTAGAGTCTGTTTAACACAAAAGTAGAACAATGTATAATTTCTTGTACAAATTGTTATCTAAGCTTGAATGTCCATCATTTTTCTTCTCTTAGTTTAATTGAATTACAAAGTTCATCTTCTGCCATATATTGAGGTTATAAGTAATTAATCTCCTGCATCCTTGTACACACACATTCCTCACACCATACCGACTACAGCTGTGCAAATGCCGCAAAAACTTGTGCAAGTACTATTGGTTAAGGTAGTGGTTGTACGTGTGCACTCATACATTAACTGCGGTTAATCTGTGCCTGTTTGCCACACATTGTTGTTGAGTTTGTTATGTATGCTGTTAAATAAACACACACACGCACGCATACATACAATTACATATAGAAGTAAGTAGTCGTGGTTATTTCATAATGTTCCGAGCTTTTGTGTAATGTTAACGTTATGTTGCCCATGCACGCAATTTTGATATTGTTTCTTTATCAAAAACAAAATATTAGTAAATTTTACTCTAGTAATTTTTACTCCTGGCTTTGTGTTGGGCGTGGCCAACTCTTGTCTGCTTATTTTCGAAAAAAAAGCCTCTTAAAGAGTGCTTGCGGGAACTGTCCATGCTTTTACAGTTCATGGTTTATGAGTAAATAAAATAAAATCACTTAGAAAATTTCTTTCAATTTTCAATTGACTGTACTGCCAAGCCCACTGTCGTCTAAAAGTCTGAGTTTTAAAATTGATATAATAATAGAGACTGAAAAAAAAGATTGAGGTCGGACTTTAGATATGCTTACAATTTGCAAAAAAAAAAAAATTTTTATTTAGTTTCCGATATCGAAGTTGATACGATCTGAATCGATTTAACCGTGTCCGTCTATTTGAACACGTAAATTTCTGCTCAAGCTACAGGTCTCATTTTTTTAGATATTTCAATGAAATTTGGTGCTAGGATATCAAAGAGAAACCCTATTAAAAATGGACCAAATCGTATTATTTTTAGAACCTCTCCTCATATAGGGTCCTCTATGCTATAAATTCACAAGATTTGGTGAAAATAAGTTAATTAAATTCATATATGGCTGTGCAAAATGTGGATCCGATCGGACCATTTTGCATATAATTTCCCAAAGTAACTTTTCCTTGCGAATATCGTTACAACTAAACTAATTGTGGATGAATTTACGGAGATATTCGCGGCAAGATGAATACCGTAATTTATACAATTATGATTTTTGATAAATTGTTCTCCTTTTATTATATTAACTTTTATTGAAATGTATTTAGAAATGTCTTTCCGTCTGTCCTGTTTTTGATATATTTTTCACAAAACGCTGCTTATATATTCTTAAAAATTTACAAAAATGCCGTTGCAGCTATTGTCTTTATAAATATGCAATAAATAATTACTAAAAATTAAATTTCTCACTGAATAATTTGTTGGTGAATTAAATGAATTATTAATCACATTGTTTAGCAATTAATCTCGTTTTGATTATTTTTCAAAAAAATTCTATCCTTTATTAAATAAATTACTACTAATAGAAAAGAAAATTATTTTAAACATTGACCTCTATATCATACGTTCTTTAATGAACCCACTATTTTTATACGGTGAAGCTCTTTATCAAAAAATTAATAAAATCAATTTGCTTGATTGTTATTTCACGTATTTTTTAAATATATATAAAAAAAAAAACAAATTATATTCATAACTGTCTCTTTAACTCTTTTTTTATCAGGTGTATAGTAGCAGGAATCTCAAGTTTTGTCTCATTTGACAAAATGTTGAATTTCAAATATTTACCCAAAACTATTCGTAAAGTCTTTATACAGAAAAAAGTTACAGAAGCGGAAAAGTCTATGCAAGCACGCACACGAATAATTTAAAAAATGTTCAAACAAAGCCTCATGATACGAAATGAGGGTGGTAACTAAAAACACTCTTATTTCACTTTCAGTTTTTTACTTTTTCACTTTTCAACACATACATATGTAAGTAGCAACAATTACAGCACATATTTGTCTTAAAAAAGAAAAAAAAAAAATTAGCCAAACTTTAATATTCCGCTCAGCTGTTGTATACACTTTGACCATAACCGAAGAACTGTGGCTAACAATAACACGAACAAGTCAAATGAAAACTGTGTCGTTCCGGGTAAATAATAATTTCACTTTAACCCTTAAATTAACAATTGGGTCTGGTTAGATCCATTTCAATTTCGTTTACATTTTTATAACATTTACCGTTACTGAACTGAAATGGAAATAACTTAATTGGATATGAAAATAACTGAATTAAAACAAGAAAAATATTAAATTGGGATAAAAATTTCTCAAGGGCAAGTGAAAAGAAACTCATTTCGGAAATGACAAAACTTTACTATGATATATTAAATATCAAACAGTATAAAAATTACACATAAGTTATGTGAAAATGTTATAATCGGCTAAGCCCAATCATACTATACCACTTAGCGCCTTAAATTATGCTACAATTAGTTTAATTGTATCTCTATAACGAGCTCTAAAAATGGATCCAAATTTGGCCAGATTAATTATTCTTTACCCAACGAGGTATGATTGAGTCTTATAACACAGTATCAAGTTTTTTTATGAAAAATATAAAAAATTGTCAATTTTCTTCATGTAACAGTTTTTACAAAAAAAAAAACAGGATACAAATGTGTTTATTAAATATAAGGGTTAATTAGAGAAAGACGAATGATTTACTTGCTTATATATGATAAACAAAGGACTTTACACACACACACACTTGTAAGAAAGAAACAACGGAAGCTTTTGCTCCAGGTCTCACGAAACATCCTGAAATATGAAACATTTATAAAAACATTGGCAAAAACAAAGAGAACACTTTAAAGAGTCATAAAGTTTAGAAACATTTTATATAAAAATGAGAAATAAGTATATATATATATATATAAATGAAATGGAAGAATAGAAAATACACACTTCAAATGTTCACATGTTGCTTTATAATATAAATACATGGACACCTGTAGCTTGTTTTCATTATGAATTGTACAGTCATTGATGATATTAATGGAACAATATAGAGACGCTGCCAAAATATTTTTAACATTTACTAATAGGCTTTAAGATTCCCCCAAAATATAGACATATATATATACTTGATTAGAATCTAAATCGGAAACGTTATAATTCTGTCTATATGTCTGTCTGTCTGTTCACTTCCAATTATTAGAACTCAAATGTTGCAAAGCTTTAACTATAAGGCGAAAGGTAACGTAGCGTTTGAAAGGATTTGCGTGACTTCTAAGGATTTGAGTTAAATAATGATCCACTCGTAAACTTTGTGAACCAAATATATGGATATTACGTGATGTCTGCCACACCTTTAAGTTACAATGATAAGTTACTTTAAGTATTTTACAGTGGAGTCGGTTGTTATTTAATATAATTATATGTTTATATGGTGTAGTGTTATCCCCGTAGGGGGCAAGTCATTTGTATCGTACACCAATATTTAAGTAATTTCTGTATAATTTCTGTAATATTCTTTAATGTGTGCTGTAAAAACAAAACCATTCACATTTAATATATGAAAGAAATAATTATCAACTTGTGAATTCCATTTCTTTTTTAGATCTGTGACGATTGTGGGTGTGACTTCCGACCGAATTTGTTAACTTTAATATACATATATAAATTTATACATAATTAAAAAATATATACATACACGTGTATATCATTGCAAAATATTCCATTTAAACAACAATAAGTAAATAAAACATATTTATTGTAGTTTTCTTTCCTTCCATATGTGTAAACAAAACCGTTTTATATGTGTGTGTTTTGAGCACTTTTATAGATTTTCTATTAGAACGCGCACCACATGTACTTTGCTGTGTAATTATCCACATAATTTAACACAACAAATTTTTATTGGATATAAGAACATTTTTAGTGTCAAATTTTTGTTCAATTAATGATTGAATGGGAACATTTTCATTATCTTTATATAATATTTCGTTAAAGACGGTATAATTTTTATGCTTTTTTATATCCATCATCATATGTACGTATATACAACACAACACAACACTCTGTCAAAACGTTTGCAAGGGTCCAAAAAAGCCTTAAAGATCCCACAACGTTTATAGATATATTTCGAATCAGCATTGAATACTGAGACGATCTAGGTACGTTCCTTCGTTAAAATTGGGTAAAATCACTCAAGCGACACGCCCACAATACAACAAAATCTGAATATATACAGAAGATATATTAACATATGATGATGATGGATATTCAACATTTGGCCTTAGTCAAGTATAATTTTTTTCCTTGTTATTTAGTAAAATGCTTTCACCTTTTTTGAATGGCCATGTTTATTTTTTACTAGGTTATAGTTTTTTTAAATATCCTTTTATTATACATATAAATAAATCATCGCGTTCATCATAATTTCCCAACTTATCGCTTCTCCAACTGAAACACAACTAAACTATATGTTTCTCTTTGATACTACTACCGCAGAGAGAATATTCTCTAAATGTATATTCATTGGTCTTATAAATAAATGTTGATTATTTGCATCAGCAACATAAATAGAAGACTAAGCATTTAAAGATTTCCTAGGTGCTATTATTTATATTGTATAGTAGACAGACATAGCTTTGCGATAAACTATAAGAAGTATACTAAGTTTGTTATTTCTTTTGCAGCACTTTCGATGGATTCAGAATCAAAATCTAAATCAATTTGTCCATATCCGTCTGTCCGTCTATCTGTTCATGTGTCATTTTTTAAGATATTTCGATGAAATTTAGTACAAGGACATATATTAGCTCAAGGAAATGAAAATTGAAAATGGACCCAATCGGACAATTTTTAGAACCCTTCCCCATATAAGGTCCTTTTATAACGAAAGTATTTAGATGGAAAAAAAATGCAATTCTTAATATTTTTTGGCAAACTTCCATGAAGATACAACTAAAATAATTGTAGCATCATTTAAGAATGGTGTAGCGTATTAAATGGTCGGGTTTTTGGTATTTTACAAATGAAAATTTTTATTTATTTACTTTATTAGTTAAAATGTGAAAATAATTACAACCTCATACAGATCTAATATTTATAAAATAATTAATATAATTAAAGAAAAAAAAGAAAGAAAAGAAGAAAATTGCACCAACAACTTTCAATTTCAATTCCAAACGTAAATATATGCATAAAGCTTTTCCACCTTATGGTGCGAAGTGTACTTGTAATCTAATAATGTTGAGTTTATTAGCCCTTAGGCAACATTGAAGTGAAATGCGGAGAAGAGAAGTGTGAATAAAGCAACATTAATATGCACTGCATCACTTGTTTGCCCGTGGTTTTAACACGTTCCCACAAGCAGGCGTCAGTTGACAATACAAACGGTTTTAAAAACAAGTAAAAATAAGAAATGTTTATGAATGAGACTACATCTTCAATACCTTAACGTCTGCATACAAATGGTGAGCCCGGAAGGTATATCATCGTTCGCATTTGTTATGCGTATCAGCTTGCAAGTTCAGTAAGGTTTTTTATATATTGTGGGCATGTCTGTTATCCGTTCATACTGTTACAATGACGCGATTGGGATACTTATAAATATTTATACCATACTTCGTAACTCATTCTTTGTGCGATTAGGTTGATTGTAGGGGTGGCTCTTCCCTTTAATATTATGTGGAGGGCTTATAAAATTGGGAGGAGTAGTAAATAAAAGAACTTAAAGAACATATCTCTGCCTCTCCTTTGCTTTTTATATCCATTTATATGTATTTTTAAAAAAAGTTGAAAAAGTCTCACATACGCACCGGTGACTAAGTTGTACAATTAAGTTAACATATATTTTTACATTTTTACAAATATCCGGATATTGAACTTCTTTTATAAATCTGTGAAAATGTTAGCAAATCTCTTATAAAATCCTCTCTTTAGAGTAATTTTTTTTCTAATTCTTTTTATGTCTATAACTTTACCGGAACCATTTTTTCCTTCGTTTTTCTTTACCGCTCTGCGGTTTTCTTTACTTACGCTATTGCTTCCTGTAAATAAGTGCTTTGAAAGTATTTTATGTTTGTATGTATGTTTGTATTTTTATAATATCTAATCTGTGTTGACTAAAGCTATCATTTAGTAAATCCTACACACTGTGCGTTGCGGCTGCAAATCCAGCTCTATTACATCTGTCGCGTTGAACTGTAATAACCGTAACTGTCGGTGGAATATTACAAATATAAGACGAAGTTGGTTCGACAAACAACTGAATGTGGAGCTTGTATACTTTAATTAAATTGTTGTTAAGCTAAATAAACACTTCGGTGTAGCATTAAGGATAAAATATGCCACAGTATGCCTTTGGTTACATAGAACTCACCTTCTCCACTCATATTGAATTACAAATAAATTGAATACTTAACACTACACTGTTTTTCTACCTTGACTTTTTAATATTTCATTTTTCTTGCTGCTGCTGCTGCTGCTGCTACTGGTGGTGTTGTTGTTGTTGTTTAACTATACACTTTCTAAGATCACAGCTTATTGGATCTTCCACCTTGATGATTGTTCTTTCAATAGCTGAGTAGGCTACCAAAATCCACGCTTAGCTCACTAAGGGAAGTTCGTTATATGGAGAAAATGCGCTTTTTTATAAATTTTTTTTCAATGAGTTCTATTTATTATGAAGTTCAAGCATGCCAAGCTGCACGATAGGAAAATTATAGATTACACGCTTTATATAAAAATTCTACTCACTTGAAAATAGATTCGTTGCTCCCTTGTGGTAATTGTGTTATCAAATATTTATAATAAAAAATTCTTTTTAATTTTTGAGTAATAAATATAACAAACTTTATTTAGGACAAACTTTGTACACCCGAGGGCAACGTTAGGTTTTTGAAGACCGAAACTTAAGCTTAACTGTATACGTACACAATAGAAACCAATAATTTATGAATGTGTGTGTGTACTGCAATAAACCTACAAGCCCCTGCCTCTCTATAAATGCACACATACGTACAGGCTTATGTAGCATTTTGTTAAATTTTGCTGGCATCTGTTAAATTACATTTTACGCAAACTCCGACATTCACAAAACAAAATTTACGTTTTTACTTATGTACCCATAAGCGTGTGTTTTTATATACCTGTGCATGCTGCTATTGTCATGTAAATAATGTTGCAATTATTATAGATTTATATTCTGCACCAGTTGTACTACATACCTACGAAATATATGAACTTAACACAGATGTTTGTACTTTTCATTTCAATTAAACAGTTTCATGTTTCGTTATAACAATTGATGATATTTTTCGAAAAGAAGAAATAAAATAAAGAAATTTTCCAATTCTGCCAAAGTTTGGATACCCCTGGAACACATAATAACCTATTTAATATTCAATACAATCTAAAACCCGCAATAATGGAAGAGGTAATAAAATTTAACTGAAGTAGATTCAATTGTATCTCGTACAGGTGCAATAAATAAAGTCACTCATATATTATCATTTGATACTGTACTTTGTGTATACATATGTATGTCATACGTTATGTATATATTGTAATAAATAATTCATTTTTCATGCTTACATGTGTATAAAGTTTCTGTAATTCAAAAATTGTCCGTCTTCTATTATAACAAACAACTTGATACCAATTTTATTGTAGATTGACATTAAACATTTTCATATCATTTATTTTGTAGTCATGATAGAAAAAATTCAAAAAAAATTTTCAATAAAATCTCTCAATACATAATTGTAAATTGTTTCGAATATGAATGTGAATATGTGCGAAAAGAAAAGGAGGGCTGCACCACCAGGTGATGGATACGACTGGGAAAGAGACCCCAATTCTTTCGAAGCGGAAGAAAGCGAGTTTAGGTTTCCCCGTAAAAAGCCATCTTGACTCCAATATGCCGCTAACATTAAATCCTCGTGCTGATGATTATAATAATCCACTATGTTATTTGTCACAACCTGAAGATGAACTACCAAGCCAAGACAATTTGCAATCAATGGGTTGTATTGGGCCATGGGCTACCGGAAAAGTTGATTGTAGTTCTATAGTTGGTTTAACAGGAACCCGGCCGGCTACAGTCCAAATGAATGGAGAGTTAAAAATTTAAAAATTGTTGAAAATACTAATAAAGTTTTTTAAAAAAGCTCTCAAAAATCCACAAACTTTTATATTTACTTTCCAAATCACAGTTTTTGAAATGATTTCTTTATACGAGTGGTTCGCAAACTTTTTCATCTGCGGAGCTCTTCAAAGGCATAATCATTTAAGCGGTTTAATAATAACTAATTATGTCTAATAATTGTGTTTTAAGTCAAAAGTTTTTTAAAACTAAATTTATTTATGAGATTGTCGAAGCCTTTTAAGTTGGTTCACGCAGAGCACACTTTGGGCAACACTACACAATCGATAGTTTGTTTTGTTATTTTTGATAAGCATTAAAATCTAAATCGATTTAGTTCGTACGTTTAACATTTGGCACTAAGCGCTCTTGATCGCAAAATATTAGATATTGAGCTGACGAGATACAGGGAAGATGTCTATTTAAAATTTGTAAAAACAATTAAAAGCCACGACCACATTACACAAAAATATGCTAAATTTAATTATGTGTTTTTATGTTTAGAAATATGTCAAAATGTGAGCGGGTTCACATAACAAATACGTCAACGCTTTACAAAAAGGCGCATTTTTTTGTGGTAATCAATTTTTAAGGTTAAACGTGACGAATATTTTATATATAATCATCGTTATAAGAGGAAAGGAATGTAGCAGGCTAATAAAATGCTAAGGAAATGTCAAACATTTTTTGAAACTGTACTAATTAAAATTAAAGCGCGTACCATTACGTAACGTGAGTTATAAACATAATTATCATTGCTTTAGATGAAAAGGTCGCATTTCTACGAGGGGCATCTTTGAATTTTTAGTAGAAAAGAAATTTCAATAAATTTCTAACGCCAAACCGGATGAGGGAATCGCCCTATTACCACACCTATAAATTATCACAAATACATTTCAATTCGCTCTAATATTAGAAAACGTTAATAAATGATTTTTATTACAATGAAAAATTTAAATTTATTTTTAGTAGGAATATACCAGAGCTCCTCTCAAGTGCTCTTCTTCTTATTATTAGTCTTAAATTCGGCTAATTTATCTTGTATTGTTTTGTAAATCAAATCAACACCCTCTTGATTATGTTTTTTGTAATAAGGCAACTCTCTCATGTGTTCCAACCACATTTTCAATTTTGGAAATTTCTTCTCATCAATGGGTGCAAACAGTACAGCCGTCGAAATTGATGCTACGCAACATAAATCGGCAATGGTTACATGATCGCCACATAAATATTTTGTAGACGTTAGACACTTTTCTAAACCATCATAAGATCGCTGCATATATGTGATCTTTTCGTCTGATATTTCACCACAACCGAAATATAAAACTGGTTCAACCATGAAACGTATGCGTGGAAATAGGTGACCGCCATCAAAAAATAGAAGTGCATCTACCTGTAGACGGGTTCGTTTATCCTTGGGATATAATGTTTCGTCCACTGCGTACTTATCGGCCAAATAGCTGCATATGACATGAGAATCCGTTATAGCGAAACCGTTATCATCTAGAACGGGTATGGTATGTAGAGGATTGAGTTTGAGAAATTCTGGTGTTAAGTGATCGCCATCTTTAATATTGATCGCTCTACAAATGAAAAGAAATCATATATAGGTGTGTTTATATGTATGCCACCCAGTGTAGTGTCTAGTTATGTTAATAACAAAATATAATTTTATATAATTTAATGTTAATGTTATTGTTATTATTATAATCGTTGTTGTTATTATTATTACCTTAAATCCAATTCAATACCTAAAGCGGCTGCTGTTAGCAATACCGCGCGGCAAGGTGGACTGCGTGATGAATAATACAAAACTGGTTTATTCGACATATCGCTGGTGTTGGTGTTGTTGCTTAATTGTTACTAAATTTTTATTGTATGTAGTTAGAGACGCTTAACTTTCAACAATCTACGAAATAAACAAACAAAAATAACAAAAACAAATATGGGTCACACACTTGTTTCAGCAACACACAACAAGTCGTCCGTTCCGCTCTAACGAACATTTACATTAAACAGAAAGTTAGCGGCAAACTTTATCATAATAATACACACATACACCATGTACGTAATACTTATTTATACACAATTACACACCTCATGCCTGATAAGGTCCATTACTTTAACTCATTAACTAACAACTTTATGCGTTTTTCGTGTAGAAAATATGCAGTTTTTTTATTTCCTTTTTCTACTTCATTTTCGCAATTTGTTTCAATAGAATTAACATACCTGTACCTATATAATACAATAATTATCCGTTGAACACGCACGTACTTTACCACCAAGATTTCAAATAACAACTGTTTGAAAACGAGTCCATCGTTAAATGTACACATGCGATGATCGCATCAAGTTTTAAGAAGGTAAGCTTAAGCGGTAAAGCTTTTGTGTTTCTCCGAGAGAGAGAGAGAGAGAGAGAGATAGAGTTATTTATAAGATACACTACTTGTGGTGGAGGGTATATTCAGTTTTTGAGAATATTTAAACACTTTTTATTATCGATTTGAAGTAATTTTTATATCCTCCACATAAAGTGAGTTTGTCATTTCGTTCTCAACACTTAGTCTTCTAGGAGGAGGCATCAAAGGATATATGTTTTTGATCAGTCCAAAAACTGAGTCGATTTAGTCATATATGTCCGGGCGTCCGTATATCCATCTGTTGTTGGCATTCTGACGGGCGTAAACTTTAAGATATTGAGCTGAAATTTTAGTTTTTACACGCAGATCTTTATTTAAAATAGACAAAATCGGTCAAGATCTAGGCTCACAATTGACAAAAGTCTATATATTTATCACAAATATTGAATTAAAAAAGCTAAAAAATTCATCAATATACCCAAAAGGGACGTTGAATAATAGACTAAATGAATAAATTGGACAATTGGGGATTGTTTTGATCTGTAGATAGAGATCATTTCATCTGAATTTACCTAAATATTTAAAAACAAATGAAAATGTTGTAGTCGGTTAAGCCTGACCACTTAAGATCCTACAGTAATTAGCTCCTTAAAAGATGCTATAATTAGTTTGACTGTATTTGTATAAGCGGGGCATTACCATATAAGTTAAGTTTACATAATATTCATATTTTGTAAAATATATAAAATAAGTTATTTTGTGATATACAGTTATAAAGGATGAAATTTTAAAAATAGTCTGATCAGATCCATTTTCAATAGAGTTTCTCTTTGGGCCATATCCTTTGTCGAAATATCTCAAAATATGCGATCTGTGGCTTGTGTACAAATTTACAGACATGATTAAATTGGATTCAGATTTTGATTCTGAATCGATTGGTATACGTGAAGGTGGATGTGGCATTTGTCGTTTATCATATTTTTTTAATATACCCTCCGTCACAACTGATATCGGCTGTAAGAGAGTTTCAACAACAAAAAGACATAATCACGGATATAAGTAGATTGACACAGAATTTGTTACCGATGTGGAATGCATATAGTTTGGAGGATCCTTGACGCCACCTTCTGGATGTTGCAATCGTTACAACAAACTTAGTATAGGGTACACTTCACTAAGGTGGAGGATATAAAAACTGTGGATGGTTGTTTCTTTTTAGTGAAACAAATTTATACATTTCTTAATTTAAGTCATTTTTAAATTCAAGAAACCGTCCATAAAAAACATTTAAAGATAACCCAAAAGTATGCTGCAAGAATTTATTTTATTGTTACACATAAAAGTGTAGAAATGTAATCATCTAGCATTCAAGCATTTTACAATACATACAAAACATATACATTGTAAGTGAGTTGTTGTGCGATTTTGTTATTTTATTAGTTTCAAGAACATGCTATGCTATAATAATTCAATGTTGTTTCTATTGTTATTGTAGTAAAAGAATTTTTGCGGTATTTGTTGTAATAGTTAACACAAATGCTTTATTGCATTTTAATGTTTGTTCTACTGCTCTTGTTCTTACTAGTTATTAAAACTTCCATTTGGTAGCACTTAGTATTAAAAAAACAACAACTTTACAACTCATGCATACGATATGAAACCACATGTATAAAGGAAAACATACAAAACACTATAATCGATATAGGAAGCCAACATAAATTCAAGGATGAAATAAAAAAAAAACAAAAAACAAAAAAACAATAAATAAAATATAAAAATTGTATAATAAATCATGGCAAGTTATACAACCATAAATCAACTTGGGGTAAGATGCTATAAACTTTTCGGTTTACCTAGAGAAAACCGGTTACTCTACTAAATGTATTTTATTTGAGTTAATGTAACTTGACAAGCTGTCAACAGGTTTTGTTTAGTTGCATACACCCACAACAACTAAGCCAAGGATAACTGATATGTTCTTTGGCAAGGTTTTTTAAATCATATTACATAAATCATTTCTTCGGCAATATAAACTTTTGAAATGTTTCTTTAATTTATAAACACCTTTAAGAAGTGTCTTGTTTGTTTTACTTGCCACAGCAATGTAATGTTGCCCAGAACTTTAAAAGTCTAATTTAGCGACAAAGTTAGTACGCAAACATGTGTGTTATGAAATGTTTATGTTGCTCGAAATACAAAAATACTTTGCAACACTTTTGTTCGTTTGCCAATAATCATTTACACTTACCACCAACACTATAGACAATGCTGAATAATTTAAATTTTGTAATTCGGCTGCAGTATTTTTTTTCAATTTGTATGTTTTGCTTATACTTTGCTTTTCATGCATGCTACTGTCAGCAATTTTATTACTGAATAACTTGGTAGCTAAACCATCGAAACAGGTAAAAGATTTTTCACTATCATCTCCAATAATTCTTAACCAACCCCAATAAAATTGTACGAAAAAGTACTGGATACCTTAGTCTTTAAATATTGTGCTCTAAATAAAACAATGTATGCGACAATTGGAAGTGATAGTATTTATCGATATACGAGAAAAAAGAAAACCTCTCTTGACCAATCTAAAAAAAAGAATAATTTTCCCCGAAGGAACTGTTTTCCTTTCAACACTATTGTGAATAATTCTCTATTTTATATAAATGGGAGTGGCACTATCCATATTAAGCGGTCTCCCATAAATCATGAAACGAAGCAGCCAGTAAAATAAAAAAGTCAAATTTGTTAAATTGTTTGTTTTTCAATTTTATAAATATATTTATTTTGTATTTATTTTTCATTCATATACTATATAATTTTTATTTATTTTATTGTTGTAATATTTTTGATATATTTATATATATATATATATATATTTTGTTAACAATATTATTTTGCAAAATATTTAATGACATGAATTATAATTTTACATACATCATAATAATTATAATAATAATAATAATAATAATAATATTTTTATATACGTATATGTGAGGCATAATGAGATAGGGCGTATTGGGAAGTTACGGTTGTGTGTATGTTTTTTTCCGATTTATTTTATATATGCATAATATGTATATGCGTAAATATATAATTTATGTTACGCATGCACGTTTGCGGGTGTATTGTGTTATTATATGAAATGTATGTTTATATGTACGTACTATATAGAAGTAATCAACAACGGTTTTTTGTTATTGTTTATAATATTATTATCATTTTGCCGTACATATAGATACATACATACATATATATGTATAAATAAGTTTTTTTTTATTTTTCTTTTTTCCTTTTTTCTTTTTTTTTAATTTCTTCAATCGTTCAAGAAAGAAAAAAAAAACGTATACAAAACAACAAAGAATTTGTATAAAAACAAGAAAAAAAACAAAAATGAAAATGTTTTTTAAAAACAATTATAAGCAAAAGAAAAATAACTAAAATCTATCACAGGTTAATATGAAATTTCATTGCATATTAATTAATTAGTGGTTAAAGAGAAATTGGCAAAAAAAATAAAATAGAAAAATTATTATATATGATTTTTAAAAACCTAAGAAAAAAAATTGTTTGTTCTTTAGCTGAATTACCTGCACATAAATATTCATTTCGCTGAATTATCACATCCATAAAAAGCAATTCAGCTGCTTCAATGTTATTTACATATTCAGCACAACTTTTTATAATTGTTTGTTTACACATAAACATGGAATACAATACTTGCTGGATATAAATAAATCGATATAAAACAATTCAGCTGGTAGGATGTTGTTACATATTCAGCAAAACTAATCTTTTATTTATAAGAAATTCAACATTTTTAGCTGAATAGCATTTTTAGATATATGTGTGTATATGTATAGTAATTCAGCTTACATGGTTTAAGGCTATAATCAACAAAAAATTTTATATTTTTTTATGCACAATTAGACGCATAAACTTTTCTATTGTAAATTATACACTAAATGGCTAAATATATGGAATATACAATAACTCAGACTTAGCTAAATTTATGTAAATTTCATATTTATATTACATTAGCTGGGTAGAGGTTATATAAATTACGCTGGTTGCCTATTCAGCATTTATATCCAAATCATTGGTTTGTTTGAAATACAGATTTTCGGGGCAAAATTTTAGGATACCACTAATTCTTCCTTTTATTTATTTAATGCAATAATTATTTTTGTAAATAAAAAATTATTGGTTTATGTTTTTATTTTATGACATATTAAGACATGAATTTTTTATTATTTTTTTTTTTTTTTTCAGTAATTTATACAACCTCTCCAAGCTGAATTCAAGAAAACATTTACAATGCACATAAAATCTTAACAATGTTTTGTTTTCTTCACATAACTATGAATGCGGTACAGTGAATAAAAATGTACTACAAAAAATTATATCAAATATTTATAGATAAACATTTACTTTTTCTTTTTTTTTTTTTATTTTGTTATGTGAAAATGTAATTTTTATTAATATATTTAGTTGAATTACATTTTTGTCGATTTCTTTTATCAAGTTTTTGTCAAAATTTTATTTCCTTTTATGTGAAATAAAAAGCATATGTTCAGCTGCATAAAAAACCGAAACAAACATATGACCCGTTTAAAAAATTATTTATTATATTTTATATGTATAATAACTGTTCCGGCATTTTTGATATAGAAAAATTCAGTTATTTTTTGGCACTACTACTACATTCATAGAAAAGTTTTAATATAATTTTTCGTTTCCCGTGCCTTCTACAAATTATGTGCAGATGTTGCTGATTTGCACAAAATTTCGGTTACATCGTTTAAAACTTATTGTTTATGGCTTTGGATAGATAGATGGATGAATAATATATGAAAAATGATGCTAAAATACTTTATAATTACCAAAGAAAGCTTTTACAATATAAACTTTCATTAAAAAAAATCACTTATAGCAGAGCGATGCTTTAAAAAAAAAAATAAAAACTTTCTAAATAGGAGCAACACATATGTGACGTTTCTTATTACATCTAGCTTTTTCAAATCTCTATGAGTTTCTATGTGTATACTAACTAATAATCTTGTAAGCTTTAAGCTTCAACTTTAAGCTGCACCACATACAGCTGGTTCATAGTTGTTTATTTCAGCGTGATATATGCTTTTTCAATAGAGCTTGCAATAAACGAGTTTTAGCTTTCTTTTCCTTATACTGAGCATAAGTGTCCTCAATAGTACGTCGATCATTTTTCAACATTTTTCGACCATTTTGTTCTTCAAATATGGTCTCGTACTCGCGTATGGTACGTTTTAATAGTTTTTTCTCTTCTCTAATGCGATCCAAATGTTCCCATAATTGTTCAATGCTTAATAAATTGATATTTTCAAAAATTTCATGTTGTTGCTGTTGTTGTTGTATTTGAGATGCAGTAGTTGGATTGGTGGTGGTAGTAGTTGATTCATCTGAACTGTTGGTATTTGTTGCGGATGTTGTTGGGGCTGCTGATGGTGGCATTGAATCACTTGGTGAATTAGTTGTTTCTGTACTATTATTGGAAGGGAAAGTGGTCGGTGCTTCAAATACCATGGCTTCGTGTTCTAAAATGGTGGGCAATTCCGGTGCACCCGACATAACGGACCCAGTCGACAAAATACTACGTGATACTAAACGTTTCAACTGACGATAACGATCATATAATGGTCGCGCAATGTCACGTTCCTCCTTGGTAGATGGTCGTCCATATAAAGATTCAAAATGTAACAGACCATACTGTACAGCGGCCTTCTCCTGCACCAATTGATCTAAATTCAATTGATCATCCAAACATTCAGAACGATCCTCTCGCTTCTCGTTAAGAGTCTAAAGAAATGAAATTAATTGGAGAAATCGAAAATATTGAATAATTATTTAAATATAAAACAAAAATGTCAAGTCTTTATAATTATTATTCATACCAATTGCATGTGTCACCATATATTATCGAATATACGCATCTGGCAAAGTGGCCAAAAAAAAAATATTGCAAAATACGTAAACATTTCATGGTGTCATCATATTCAAGATAAATATTTAAGGAATACATGTTAATGTGATAACATATAAATACTGAATGTAAAATACCGTAACACCCTTCGCCTTAGTCGGAGGATAGTACAGCGTACACATAAAGGGAATATTTCAGTCGACAATAAAATGATTGTTTTTTTTTTTTTTCTAATATTTGTTCTACGATGTGGCAAATATTTATTGTACATAAAGCACATGTGCCGTTTACTTTGAAAATGGTTCATCAAGTAATTTTTTAATTTTGGGTGAATAATGTGGTTAACCATTTTCAAACTAAAATAAATTATTCAAATCGTTCAATAGGCGTCAGCCATGTCCATACAACATATAAAAATTTTTTGGGCTGGAGATTTTTAGAACCGATTTCTGATATATTTGAGATGCTGAATCTACATATGAAATCAGTTTTTCTTCATCAACTCTCGATTAGCTAAGAACGTTTAAAAATGATATTTAGGGCCAGTTCGAGGTTGCGTATCTCAAAAACTACTTAAGATGGAAAGAAAATAAGTTTTGATTTAGAATGAAGACATCAATTATACGCGATACAAGTAACATTATAAAAATTGTCAACCTGTACCACTTTCTAATCAGCTTTAATCGTCCCATTATTAGGAAATTGGAATCTTTTTAAATAAAGCTACTTCACATATACAAAAAGTCAGACTTGTACCACCTTCAAGCTAAACGGCTCTGAGACAAATATGAAAAAAGATTTTTATTGTTTTTGGTCTTCTACCTACGTGTTTGTCTGTGGGTCACGTGCATATAGCAATTGAAACACCTAAAATAAACACGAAGATGGAAATTTTTTCGTTTTATTTAAAATATTCAAATATTTTAAAACTACATATTGTCATTTGTAAACAACATATGACATCAGCGATTCTATGTGTATTAACCCCTACCATCCACCCACACGTTTACTCAGCTATATTGTGCACATTTAAGGCAAACGAACTGCTCATGTGCTTGTTGTTTTTCTTTTTTGTATTTTCCTTTTTTAAATACTTTGACGAAAAACAAATTTGAAATTGATTCATTTTTGTAAAGCAACAACAGCTAGCTAATGTGGTTATTATATTAATATCCATTTGTTGTTTATGTTTTTTGTTGTTGTTGTTGTTGTTGTTGTTGTTGTTGTTGTTGTTGTTGTTGTTGTTCTTATTGTTGTGTAAAAATATTTTGAATTATTGCCAAAAAAAATAAAAAAATGAAAAAATAGAAGAAAATTTATATATTGTATTTATATTTTAATTGATCACACGTAGTGGAATTTTTATGGTAAACAACCTAACAAGAAAACACGAAAACATTAGCATAACAAGTTACAAAATGAAATGAAAATTTTGTAGAGATTTGAGTTCAACGATATAACGAGTAGGGATACACTAGACAAAACCAATTAATTCGGTTACGCTAATCAATTTTTTAGGTACTTAAACTATCGTCTTACTTTTTCTGATCAAGACTTTGTAAGATCTCTGTATATGCAGGGTACCAAAATAAAATTCTTGATATCTTTAATTGAATTGCTTTCAAAACGGTTCATCAAAAATCTTTTACATACCTTTTCAATTTCTCTTAAAGTGGTTTTCATCTGTTCCATTTTTAGGTGTTGTTCGTGACTGTTGGTATGAACATTGAAACCCAAAGCGGCCATAGGATCAGCTTTTAATTCATGTCGTTCCTTACGCAACTTGCATAACTCGGACATAATATTTTTCATATATTTATCGTTAAGACGATCAGCCTGTGAAGGCCGATAACCCATGCGATGTTCATAGGACTCCTCCAATTGTGTTAATTTCTTCTTTAAAGCGGTCAAACGTTTATTAATCTGTTTCAATCGTTCTTCGGGCAATTGAAAGGACATTGCCGCAGGCATTACTTCCATTAGTTCACGCGTACGTAAATTCTCTAACGAAGTGAGAGCACGATACGTGTTCATTGTTTCTAAACAATTATCACCATCATTAATGGCATTGGCCAAGGTTTGTGATGTTATGGCTTGTTTGTGATATTGTGGACAAAATGCTCTTACTTTGGACAATAATGCAGCTGTGTCCATGTTATCACCCAAATGTGGTTGAACGCTACTCCCATAACGACGACTTAACACAGGGGTCTGATCTTCGGGTATAGAACGATCCCATGGCAGTGCTTCTTGGGCTGATGTAGTTAACGGAAGTGGATGTAAACTGCTTTGGCTACTGTTATTACTATCCACATTACAGTTAACTGCAGTCTTGCTATGTTGTTGTTGTTGTTGTTGTTGTTGTTGTTGTTGTTGTTGTTGTTGTTGTTGTTGTTGTTGTTGTTGTTGTTGTTGTTGTTGTTGTTGTTGTTGTTGTTGTTGTTGTTGTTGTTGTTGTTGTTGTTGTTGTTGTTGTTGTTGTTGTTGTTGTTGTTGTTGTTGTTGTTGTTGTTGTTGTTGTTTACCAAAATCTATTAAATTATTGTCATTATGATCATTGTTGTTATTATTATTATTATTATTATTATTATTATTATTATTGTTATTGTTGTTGTTGTTGTTTACTGATTTTTTACTAACGAAACCGCGTCGTTCATACTTCAAGGTGGATAGATCGTATTTATAGACATTTTCATCACCCAATTTCGCGGATACATGGCGACCGGCCGAAGAAGACTTCTTCGTTACCCCAGACGCTTTACGTCCCGGTGGTGCACGAATTTTACAAAAACGTTCACTACTACGTCTACGCTCATGTTCACATTCGCTATCATCACTGTCACGATGATATTTACTATTATTTCCATTACCATTCTGTTGCCCACCTACCAGACGTATGGGTGAATGGCGCTGTGAACGAGCTGGACTAGTATCGTAATGTGAATGTCGTGCCATATCTTTAATGGGTGCACCCACAGTCCACGTATATACTCTATGATAGCGATTGGCCACGGAACCATCATTTTCATCAATTATTTGCGTTGTATGATCATTTTTTATGTCCGTTGCCTTCTCATCGTTCAAATTTGCTTGTGTTTCGTGTTGCTGCTCGAACGAAGAGGAAGTGTGCGAACGATTAAAATCTTCCGACGCTACACGCCTTATATTGTCTATTACTTGTTGTTGTTGCTGTTGATGATTGTGTTGTTGCTGACGCAATTGTCTTAACACCGGCTGACCAATATCGGCGTGTATGTTGTTGTTTTCTTGTCCTTCAGTATTTGATGATAACGATGGTGCCTGGGGCAATAACTCCTCACTGTTCGAACGTTGCAGCTTACGATCCTGTGTTATGGATGAAGTGCTATCCAGACGTTCTTTACGTTTACGCGACTTTTGCCATTCCAATGGATTTATTATCTCCGGCAGATAATTGGATTGGAAACGTGCTGTTGTATGGGTGTGGCTTTCTGCTGGGCTCGTGTTATTATGCTCCGCGTGATGATGACTGTGATGACTGTTGTGAACGTTTTTACTGTTTTGACGTTGTTCGTTTATTGTAGTTGTTGTTGTTATTGTTGTATTACTATCACTCGAATCTGTGATAATCGCTTGTTGTTGTTGTTGTTGTTGATTTTCATGTTGATGATTTTGATATTTCGATGCATTAACGCCAGTTGCTATCGGTGACGTTGCCGACGACGATGATGGCGAGGGCGAGGACGAGGACGATGACGACGACGACGACGACGATGATGATGACGACGACAAGGATGGTGTTGCTAAATTTTTTTTACAACAACATTCAGACGGTGAAGTAACGGACGATGATGATGACGATGATGAACCAGTAAGACGACTTAAGTCGTCTTCGCTTAGTCCAGTGTTGGTATGGCGCATACCGCACTATTCAGAAGAACAACAATAAGAAGAGATTGTTAATCATGTCATATATGTATTAAATAATAAACTTAATAATAATTGAACACATTCACCAAAAAAAATTTATAGTTTAGAAACAAATTCCTAGTACATTCGGCCGTAAGAGAAACGTACCCTAACATAGAAAAAAACAAGACAAAACAAACACTTTAAAGTGCACCTACTAAACGTGCCCAAAGTGTTGCCTCATTAGAAATAATAATTCAAATATTTAAATAGAACTCCTTCACGTCATAATTCAGTTGCTTTCAATTTAATTGAGATAATAAGTGGAAAAGTTTTTCAAGTTATTTCCACAATTACATATGTACGAACGAAGCCTTTTAAGTGTCTGTCTGAAGGTAAACATTTTTCAGTCAATTGAATTTAATCGCATGTTCGATAATGTCCGGCAAATAATGTAAAACGACAAAAGTTTCATTCATTCATTGTAACCTTTTACACTATTTAGAGAAATATTGTATATCTTGAAATAATTCTTTTACAATGTAAGTCTTATCAATGCTCTGCACAAAATAATGACAAGAGTGATCTTATCAAAGTACGGTCGACGCGTATCATTTTCCCAGTTCGTATATATGGTATGCATGTCCATATAGTTTAGAATATATCCCTTTTGTTGCTATCTTTATTGATTTATTGTTGCAATAGTAAATCCCTTCCCTTTATTAACCTTACGTTAATGTTTATCTTTAAACTTTAAAACCTTTTACATCGACGTACAGTAGGTGTTCTTATAAATGGCTCATGTAAACAATCATTGTTTATTTGAGATTTTTACATATAACTGTACATTTTTGTTAATTATTGATTTGCGTATAAAAATAGCATTTATTGTACACATACACATATATTGCCCAAGTAATTATATGGTGTACTGTTTGGATTTACAATTTTATTTATATTATCGCTAATCGAGAGATATAATAAGAAGCACAGATAAACTTGGCATATATTCGAATAATTCTGTATTGAATTTTTATAACCTCTATATATATACGAGTATATATTACTTAATTCGTTTATAATACCCAGAAAGGGGTGCCAGACTTCCCACTTGGTGTACATGTCAATTCATTTTACGTCTTAAAATCAAAGTAAGATATTAAGATGAAAAATTATAAAAAAAATTTCTTATGTCTAGCGAAATTGAACATATGCCACGCCCACAATTGATATAAAAAATGTCACAGACTAATACACTTTTATTTCTATTAGATTGCTATTAAAATTGGATAAAATCATTTGCAAGCCACGCCCACAATCTACAAACATTTGTGTATCTTTTGCAAAACATTGAGCTACGTATTTGGTACATTTACTTATAATTACCCCATACATCAAAATACCAAAAAGTGGGCGTGGTTTCATCCAACCACACCTTACAATGACCCTTATTTAGCGTTAAATCCGTCTTTCAAGTTGATACGTAATGGAAACAGTATTAGAAAACTGTGAAATGTACCTGCCACACCCATTTTTTGTATAAAATATGTGAAGATTAAGGTTCCTAACCAAGTTTAGTTTTTTACTTGTTATTATTAGAAATATTTTTTGAATCGATTTAACTATGTTTGTCCGTATTCTGTCTTGTGTGTTCAAACTAAACTCACAACTTTTCACCGAACTCTGTCAAATAGTTAACACAGCTCTGTTGAGATGACTTATAAAAAGAAAATGGAAGAAATTTGTAAATATATTCTATGAAATAAAAACATTTTGTTTAAAATTATCAAATAAATGATTATAAAAAAAATTCAAAATTTATTTTTAATGCTAAACATTTAGCACAAATGGCAAATGCAATAAAAAATCAAAATTTCACTCTAAGAAAGCACTACGCCCAAACTAAAAATCCTGCTTGCACATGATATGTGCCATTAAACCCTACCTAGAATAGAGAGATTTTATTCTTATGAAGTTTAGTATTTTTTTTTTTAACCTTTTCCCTTTACTAGTAAAAGTAAAAAGTAGTATTTATCTGCAACCCTTAATAGGAAATATTGTTAAGTAAGAAACATAATTTGGCTTAGGCCAAATCTTAAATCTTTCACGGACACACGGCCACCTTATGTGGAGATATGAAAACGCTTCTCATTTAACGCCTCTTTCCAAAACGAATCATTAAATGGTAAAAAATGCAGTATTAGTGAAAAGCCTAAAATTTTAACAAACGAATTTGTGCCATTTTTAGAATTTCCCTGTTTGCAAACGCTTGTTCACGAAGAAACTACTAAGCCCACCACACAATAAAATTAATTGTTTACAATAAAGACGAGGTGGCTTGAGTATTACATGGTCTGGCTTGAAGGATCATACTTTTTTGCTTTTCTCACCCACTTGTTTTTGGAGTTACGAACCAAAGCTGTACATAAAATTCAAGTGCGATATTGTTGTTATCGTCAATATTTTATCTTCATATTAATTAGCGGCTATTTTTTTAAACATATTCAACACTTTGCCTAAATTCTTCAAAACCTTATTTTCCCAAGCATACGTACCAAAAAATATGTTATTATCCTTGGTGTCATTTCTATGATTTTTCTTGCTCCTTTGTCCTCTGTTTACTTTCTTATATAATTGTTGCTATTTTACTGAATTGCCTAAAACGCATACACTCTTTAACAGTTAATTTTAATTACTAGTCATTTGTAATTAATTAAATATTTCCATATGTTTAGTCTTTTGTATGCTTTGTTCTTGTTTTAAATCAAAATAAATAACTTTTGTCTTTAGATTACTTCCTGATTTATTTTTATTTTTAAATGTTTACTTAAATGGAGTTTAATTAATTCCCATATGTGTGTATATATTCATTATTGTAGTTTATTTATTAAATTATAAATTATCATTAAGATCACTCAAGTTAATTAGAATTGAAATATTTTTTATCTCAACTGCTGCTTTCTGTGTGCAGTGTGTACAAAATCAAAATCACTAATAAGTGAATTTTCTTTAGATCAAGGCAAAATATATACAACACAATAATACGACACAACACAGAGACTGCTCCTCTCTACCGGGTGAATACCTCGTTCCGTTATAAAATAATAAAATCAACAACAATCATTTATAGTCACACAACACTATCAGTGTTCATGTGTACACACATTCTCTTTCTACTCTCCCCACAATGTGTTAATTTAACCCCTTATCCGTTAGTGCATAGCACGGCATGATAAAGAGCAAGAGAGTGTGAGAGAGAGAGAAAGTGGAAGGGAAAGGAAGCTGTGTGTGTGCATAAAAAAATATATACATAAATAATATAATTTTATACAATGCGGTAAAATTTTTTAAGGTATCACTGAACAATTAATAATTTGAGTTATATACAAACACACGCGAATATATTTTCATTTGCGCTTTTGTATTGTATGTTGTTTAATGAAGTTAATAAAAATAATATGAAAAACTTTAGGAGATTACGCAAAATAACAAATAGAAGAGAATAAGTATTTATTTGAGTTGTACCCTTGCCGGTTAGCCGTCAAAATACGTTTATTGTTTTCTTTGTTATTTATACCCTGCACATAAAATGCCAAGTTATACTAAGTTTGTCATTTTGTTTGTAACACCCACGCTATAAACTAATTATATTGTGGATCAGTATCAACAGCAGAGTCGATTTAATAATGTCGGTGCGCCCTTGCGTCTGTCAGAGGAAAAAAGATTTGTTGTGATAAAGGATATATTTGCGTTATATAGTTTGTGCAATTTTGTGTATTGTTGCAATTATTTTTTGTTATTAGCTTAATTAAATGTTGGCGTATTGTTTACCATAGACATGCAATATTTATAAACACAAAACCAGTATATATAGCTTTTTATAAATAATTCCTAATTAATTATTTTTGGAGTCATTTATAGTATGCACCACCTATGGCAAAGAGGCTATTAATTTTGGTTGGTTTTTCTTCTACGTTTTTTTTTTTTTTTTCGAAGTATTCAAATTCATTTTTGATGTACTGAAAAATACTACTTTTTTACTTTATAGGGCCACATTTATCTTAGGAGGCCAAAAATGTAAATTTGTTTTTGTTAAAGCATAAAATATTGAGGCCGCATGTTGCGTCAAGGCCTAAGAAAGTTACCTAAAGAAAAATTTAGGAAAGTACAACGATCCTCTTATCTTTCTCACATGTGTTTTATCTAACGAAGTAGAATTTCTAAATATTGTTATTAAACAAAACAGATGATACTAGACTGCATACTAGAGAATAATGTTTTAAATTGTTTTATCATTTTATGTATTTATAAATGCCAACTAATGTCCGATTATATTTTTCTGTGAAAGAATAAAGTTAATTAGAATACTAAAGTATATAAATTTATTATTATTCCATATGTTGTTATCAATCCTCTACATATGCAAAGAAAGGGAAAGAAAAAGAAAGAAAAATCATACTTTATAAAGAATGCACTCGTATTGTTTTTATACCCTCCACATGAGGGGTATAATAAATTTGTTTTTCCGTTTGCAACACTTAGAAGGAGACGTCAGAGTCCCTACAAAGTATATATATTCTTGATCAGCATAAAAAACTGAGTCGACGTATGTCCGTGCGTCCATGTGTCTGTCTATTGTTGACATTCTCACAAGTAAAATCGGTCAAAAGCCGCGCCCACAATCGACAAAAATCTATTTATCTGTCACAAAAATTGAGCTATGTACTTTAAATATATATATTAATAAATATTCCCTTCAACGATGGGCCAAAAATGGACATGGTCGTATAACAGACGCTTCTACAATTTACAAAAAACTACACTCTACGTAAGTCTCGACTTGAATGCTGATACGTAATACATTATTAGAGGGCGCAATATATATATATATTCGCCACGCCCATTATTGCAGATGTGGAGGGTATTTAAAATATGGCCTAAGCCAAATTTAGTTGTTTTTATTTAGATCATAAAACAATTTATGATAAACAAAAAGATTATAAGTTTATTGCACAGTCATCTGTGTAAAAATGTAGAATTAGTGTCAATAAAGTTCATTGTTCATATAGTAACTATGAAATATAAAAAAAAACAAATTAAATATAATTTCGGATGCTGTCATTTTCACGTCTTGTCTTTGCTTTTTAGCTTAGAAATTCCCGAAAACTAATTTTTGTTAACGCGGTAAGAGATGAGATGAACCCAGACACTGTTTATTGTGTGGCATTGATTTATAAACTTACTCCACTTTACTAATATAATGAACTTTTTGTTTGACTAATATTAACAGGTCAGCCAGTTGTTGTTGTTGCTAATATTTATTTTCATTAATAGCCTTAATATTTAGATATAAATTAGAAAGCAAACGGAGAGCATCTTGTTAACAATGATGTGTGTGTATGTATCGTGTTAGAGTAACACGTGAGTGATGTAGAGTTCATGATTTCATTATAAGAGAAAACAAAGTCATTTAAACCAGTTTTAAGTTAAGGTCTTCTCAAAAATTGAGACAGCGGGAGATATGTTATAAACAAACAAATATATAACATACACATACCAACACATACTTAACTTCAATACCACATGAAAAAAACAACAATTCAAATTCAGAATAAAAGCAAGCACAAAAGTAAATTTACCTTAGGACAAATCCTAAATAATCTCTACTTAGGGTGGGCGTAAAAGGTACATGATTTCATCCTCCTCCTCATAGTATATGACTTATTACGTCGAGTTTTACACTAAGTAAGGTTTTGTGTAAATTTTGGACATGACAATAATAACTAGACATAAATCGGCTCAATTTTAAATGTTGATCAAGATTTTGTAGGATCTCTGTGTGAAGCTAATTAACCATTCTTTACCAAATTTTGTCAAAATAATAAGTAATGCAATTTTTTGTCATATAAAGACTTCCATTATAATAGAATCTTACATGTGGAGTGAGTTCCAAAAATAGTCACATTCGGTTCATATTCACTACGGTTATATTCTGAACCATAACATATCCATGTACCAAATTTCATTCAATTATCTCTAAAAATCCAATCAATAGCTTGCACACAAATTTCCATGGACAGACAGACAGACGGGCAAATGATTAGATTTTAATTCTGTATCGATCGGTATAATTTAAGGTAGATGTAGCTTACAAACTTAATATACCCCTTGCCCCAAGTGGTGCTGAGTACAACTATTCTATCATTTAAAGGTTTACAATCGAAATAGTCGTATGTGTACAGAATTTTAGATATGTTATTATCAGACGCTTTTTATGATAATTTATTTATTTAATGATATTTTCACTTTGAGTATAAAATTGTTGGCATTCATTAGCATTCACATGTATTGTATCTGTTTTGTGAACTTTACAATTCAGTTTCGTAAAATATCTATTGTGATAAGAACTGCCTTACTGCCGACTTTATGTCTAACATTTATTAATGTAGAGATGAATTAACTAATTATACTAAAAATCGCTAAAACGAAAAGCCTGTTATGAATAGCAATGATTCTAACGATTCACCCAACTTTGGATACTTTACGTCAACAGTCTGAAAAAATTGCATTAAACAAATAAATATAGAATTATTATATAATAAATAATAAAATTTTACACTTTTCTGCTGTCCTCATACATTTTATTTATTTTTTCCTCAAAGTCAAGTTTGATCCCCCTTATCTTTAACTGCTGCATTCCTATATAAAAAATCTATAAAAGCATTCGTGACTGAATTTAGTTATTATATATTTATATTAACATGTATGTTATGAATAATTTTACTTAAATTGATTTAAAAGAATAGCTTTTTAAATCAATTTAAACTGTAAAATTGCTCAAATTATAAAAAATATCGCCGTAAAAAAAACAAATTACAATAACTTTATTGAAAGAACTTTTCCTACACAGTAGCAGTCCTAAATTCTCAGAAAATTATTAGAAAGAACAATATAATGCAATGATAAAAAAAGAGTAGCTTATGATGGCACATTTGAGAAATGGAATGACTTTTATCGTTGACCGGTAGTAGAAATGGCAAGCAGTTGAATTTTACGTCTTAACTTTTTTTTTTTTTCCCCTAAATAAACAGAAAATACTTATATCTTGTATATTTAAAAAATGAAAATATTGAATTATCGATGCTCATTATTGCTCTTACGCAATCTAAATGATTTCAAATAAATAAATTTACGCATAACGTCCAGCTTTCATTCGAAACATTTAATACAAATCATTAATTTAATACATTCCACATAAAATGGGGCGTAAATTAAGTTTATCAATGCGTTTGCAACACCCAGAAGGAGGCGCCAGAGACCCCACAAAGTATATATATTCTTGATCAGTATCAAATACTGATGGAAATACTACTTCTTACCAGTATTTTTATTTCAACAACATTAATATCTAAAAAGAATAGTTAGTTACCTTTGATTTTGTTAGATTTATACGTCATTGTTATAAAAAAAAATAAATCTTTTAATTTCCTTGAATAAATTATGTTAAACTGAACAGAAAGTGTTTCAGATCGATCTAGACAAGTATGTCCGCGTGTCCGTCTCGCGGAATTTAAGATATTGAGCTGAAATTTTGTACAGACACTTTTCTGCAAGCAGATTAATTATTAAAAATGAGCAAAATCAGTCAAAAGTCACGCCCACAATCGACAAAAATCTATTTATCTGTCCCAAAAATTGATCTATGAACTTTGAAATTTGGTACAAATGTTTATAATTATCCCATCCATTGATTTGCCAAAATATGGGCACGGTACGATAAGCAACACTCCCAAAATTTACAAAGAAAAACCATATTCCATACACTATTAGAGGGCGTAATTATATACCTGCCCATGGATTGTATGTAGATGTGATGAGTATTTAAGATTCGGCCTAAACCGAATTTACTTTTCTTACTTGTTTTAAATATATTTACCGGATATGATTTTAGATGTGATTTTTTTTTTTTTTTATCTTTATTTTATGTGAAGAAATTTTTCTTTAAGCTTTTTCTATTTATGTCTAAAACAATGATAAAACATTAAAAAGGCGACAATTTTAAGGCGAATGTGACATATGTCAGGATCCCCCTCCACGTTTTAATTCATTTCTTTGTTATTTCGTATACAGCACTTAATATCCCCACATAATAATTAAATATAATCTTCATTAGCAACAAAACCGATCATCTTATTATCTAAAAACAATAACAATTGATGTACTTACAATGCAAGCCTTAGCAGACTTCCAAAGGTTCCTTAACAAGTTTTCAATCTTGCTGGCTTTTATTACAACCTCTCCTTCGTGTATGGGTGGTAAAAATGGAAAAAAAAATTTAAAAATTTGAGAATTTTCTGAAAAATTGTTTATTTTACACCACACTCGGTACAATTCTAAACGCCACCAGTTGGGTAATTAGTCGGTTTCGTAAATTTTTAATTCTTTTGCTCTTGTTTTATATAAAATATTGTATTTTTATTTTTATGCAATATTTGGAGATTTTATAAAAACGCCCTTACGCACAACAAGCGCATACACATACAAATATATATACACACACACAATGCACAGTAACCACCGCACGTTAAGCTAGAACGCTGTCGTGTCTTTAAGCCACCAGGAAGAAGAACACACCCGTTTCTTTAGTGTAAACAGTCACATGATTTTTTTGTTTTTATTATTATTGCTTATATATGTATTTAATGAAAAAAGAATTTCAAGTTTTTAGCTTTACGGCTGTATAACGTTTATGTTAAAATATTGTTTGGTTCCGGTTCTATGGTTTTAAATTGTTTTTTTGCGCTTTTTGGGATTCGCTTTAAAATTTCGACTCTTTTCTTTTTTTGTTTTTTAGAAGGTTTGGATCTAAAGTTTCTTTTTATATTTACTTTGTCTTTATGTCTCTGTTTATGTTAACTGTTTTTTTTATTTTTTATTTTTTTAACTTGATTTTTTTCTTAACCTTATATTGGCGATTGCGCTGATCTATGGCAAAATCATATCGCGATCTCTGCACATTTTCGGTGATTAAATCTGGATGCGGGTGCTTAAATAACAGGTAAACTCTTAACGAATACGTTGTGGCAAAATTAAAAAGCCAGTTGTTGCGAAATAAAATTTAGAAACCTTCTCTTTAACGACTGCTCCCAGAAACCTCCGTTAACACTTATAACGACAATTAAATTTGTTTGTTTTTTTTTTATTGGTGGTTTAGTTCTGGGAAAATATCCTATCGGAGGATATTTTGGTTTGATTAAAAAAGGCTTTTACCGTTAGTTAGCCAACTTTATTAATTAAATGATTTTATTTTATTTGTTTGTTTATGTATTACAATTAAAATCAAGGTGAAAGTTAGTTGTAGATGTTGCAGCTTAGGCTTATAATGTTCAACTGTTAAATCGATTTACCAATTCATTATGTTTTATCGATAAATGCTGTCGTGTTTTACTATTACGTTACGACGACTAAACGAGTTCTATGAGAATTATGTCGTGGAAATGTTTACTAATTCAGAATGATTTGAGCAGTAGTATCAGTGATTTACTACAAGTCTCTCTTCATTCAGTTTCTCGGTTCTAAATCACCTTTATTCAAATGGCCACGTGTTTATAATAACTCTCTTTTATTACTGTCAGAGACACTTTTCTTAAGCTCTCGCGTAAGTTGCCTTGTTTAAAATTATTCTCTCTCTATTATATATACAAGAAATGAAGTATACATTCAGGTTCTAAAGTCTTTATTTTGCTCAATGAACTTTATTTAAGTATTTGTTGTTGTTGGCAAGAAAAATGCTGAACAATAGTTGCTAAAATTTTTTACTTTGGCCTAAATTGTTTTTCACCTTTTTATTACCGTATCAACGGTTTGAAAGTTTGCACACTAATATGTTGTCTACTTTTAGACTTTTAGTTGTGATGTACAACTATTTTAAATGTTTTTTCGCATTAATAAGTTTAATAATTTTTTTCAAGGTTTTTACCTTTCGCTAACACCCATTTACTTACTTAACATAATATTTTTTTTTTTTCAAATAGTTTACTTTGCTTCCGATGATATTATATTCACTTTAATTTAATTAGTTGCACAATATTTTTTGCTGTTATTTTTTCTTTATTCTAAAGATTTATTTGTGGCTTTTTTATGCACCACTTTATTATTTATATTCATAGTCAGAGTGTTTTTTTAATTCGTACTAAATACGAAAAAAAATCAATAATTCTCTCTCTATGGAGTTGTCTGCTTTTTAAAATACACAGATTTTAATAGTTTTTCCTTTCTTTCAATGACAATTATTACTCTCATATATTTTATATAAACATTTACTAATCAAAGCTCACATTATTTTAGAAATCAATCAATTTGTTTCACTTGCCGATTCTTCTTTTTTTGTCTCGCAAATTATTTTTACTCTTTTTTTACTCAGGTATACACTTGTATATATATGAATAATGACTAAATCAATTTATCCGTCACGTTGTTACATTAGAGAAACACGTTTGGTATCTGAATGGATAGATGGTTGGAATGGCACACAAAACTATGTGTGTGAAGTCTTATTATATTCAGTGAACTATTCTCCATCCAAGTGTTGGTCTCTTTTTATTATTATGCACTCACAGTGTTTGGTACTCTTTCATCATTTGCTATTTTATTGGGGATACCTGCTGGGGAGCCGCTTCATATGCGTAAACACAATATTTACTCAATTTTAAATGAATGTTGCTTGTTTTTTTATAAAATGCATAAAAGAATACCGTTAATTGTTTGGTTTTTTTTTTTTTTCTAATCTAAAATCACTCTCTCACTGATATTTTTCTCTATAATTTAAGCAGATAAAATTTGGCAAAAAACATGCGCGAAGTTTTAATGCTCACCAACTACTTTTTTTTTTTCGTACACAAGATTTTTATGCACTTTTTGGTTTAGAGAGCCTAGTCATGACGATTCATGAATATTCTTGATATTTTCAACTTAATTGAATATGGTGTTAAGAATTCAGTTTTATTTCGTTGTTCAATTAAGCCTTAAATAGCCAATCTCTGTACGTTTTAGTTTACTTTCCAATAATTATTTGTTTATTTTGTTTGCTAATATTACATTCCACAATTTGTTGTGTCAGGTGTCACCAGAGATATCTGTTTAAACGATAAGAAAATAGATAAATGAATTACTTTTACTAAATTTTCATTCTCTAGAAAATTTCTGTTTAGTTTTACTTGTATTATAATATCATATATAATTTAACAGGAAATGGGTGGGGCCACTCTTGTTACATTTTATAAAAATTGAAAATTTTCCACATAAGGTAGGGGGTGGTATTCTAAGTTTACTATTCCCTTTACAACAGACAGTAGAAGGTGTCAGAAAATATTCATATTCTTGATCACCATTAAAATCTATAACAATCTAGTCATATTCGTCCTTGTACACTCCATCTCCTCTCATGGTGTTGAAATTTAATGAATGCATGCATCGATATGCTAAAAAAGGGCATATTCGCATTACAGACACTCTATCAATTTACAAAAAAAAATATATTATATCCTCCACCTTAGTGATGAGGGAGGCGTCAGAGACCCTACAAAGTATATATATTCTTGACCAGCATCAAAAACTGAATCGATTTAGACATGCACAGACACGTTCACAATCAAGAAAAATCTTTATATCTGCCACAAAAATTTAACCCATGAACTGGAACAAAACTACAAAAAATTGTTTCAAATGCAACAGATAGATATGTGTGTGGAAAATGTGTCAAAATTAACGGTGAACATGAATAAACAAATTTCGTATTACTTGTATAAAATAGAAAAGATATGTTGGCATATATACGGGAAGGAATATTGGGAAGCTGTGTTAGGTATTCAAGATTTGACCTCAGCAGAATATAGTCTTTATAGCATATTAAGTAATCGGCTTTACTCACGGACGAAATACCTAATGCCAGCACTAAACGTTTGCTAAACAAAATAAAAATTCTTACATACAAATTGTGAGCCTATATACACACAATTTATATATAATCAAACTATGCCGATATTGTATAATGAAACAATTGATAGGCAGCAGTGGCAGTGGCAGCAGTCACATAACGTTTCAATGAATTTCAATCAAAACAATAGAAGCAATAACAAGAACGAAACAAAAACCAATGTTTATGCAACAACTTGGTGCGCGGTGACACCAAATGCTTCCTTCGTACAAACACACACATATATTTATATTGCTTATATAAGGGATCAAATTACTTTCGTTATAATTGATGACAATTGAATGCAATTGCTGTTACGATATACGTCAGTATGGCTGTGTGGTTTTATAACTACGATAAAGATTGTTATATTTGTTGTGAATGGCACTTACCTACAGATTTGTGGTAAGTTGAAGTTGCCACTTTACAAATTGTCACCTGGTGTCATAGACAAGTGAGACTTTAATTATTAAAGTTATTGAGTATACAAAGTACGGATTATAACGAGACTTTACTATGAAACTACAACAATTTTCTCAATACGTTTTTCATTTTTCTGTATAATTTATATGAGTTTGTAATGCAGCTTACCTAAATCGCACACATATACCATATTTTGTTCAGACACGTCCATTATTTATAAAAACCGTATTTGAAGCAAAAAAGACTTTTTTGAGCAAAATTCTTAACTGTATATATTTCCGCTAAATATTGGCAGCGCCAGCAAAACAATAACTTTGTTGTTTGTTTATTATTCATATAGAAATAATTCGCTAAATAAAGACTTCTACAAAAAAAAAACCAAGTAAAAATGTTTTAGTTGGTCAACCGGTACTCTACACCACTTAGCTCTTTAAATTATGCTACAATTAGTTTAGCATAAATTAAGGTAAAAGAGGGGCACTGCCATTTAAGTTACTTCGTGAGATATAATTATATGGAAATGGGGGTTTTAAAAATTGTCCAATCGGATCCAAATTTGGCACAGCCAAATATTAAGCCAATTAATTGTTCTTTACCCATTTTTGCCAAAAAATATTTAGAATTGCAATTGTGCTGGAAAGGGAAGGGTTCGATCCGGTCCATTCCCTTTGAGTCAATACATGATCTTGTACCAAATTTCATCCAATTTCATCAACATCTCAAAAAATATGACTTGTAGCTTGAGCACAAGTTTGTTTCTTAATCGATCGGTATACATGAAAATTGGTGTGGCATTTGTCGTTTAAGGGTTACAAACATCCACACAAACTTAATATACCCTTTGGCACAAATGATGCAGCGTATAATTATTATTTTTATTACTTTGTAGAGTCTCTGCAGCCTCCTTTTTGGGTGATGCAATAACAGACACATACGAAATTTAAAAAAAATAAAAAAATTAGTGTAACACATATTCTAGTGTCTTGTATGCTTGCCACGTCAACTGCTAAATGTGAAGCGGGAATCTTTCCGTTATAGTTTTATTGTTGAAATTCAGAAGAAAATGATCCATTTACGTTGAAGCCACACCCACAATTGCTCACAATTTTGTTGTTTTAACTAATAAGCAGAAATGATGTTTAAGGTACATATTTTTACTTGCCATTTATTGCGCTAGGTAACTGGATTTTTATGCCATTTAATGCATAAAGATCAAAAGCACGAAATAATTTTATGAAATGTTCTAGATTGTGTGCACAAATGTATCTGTTTAGTTTCTAAAAGGAATATCCCTGAACACTGTTATTCACATAAAATGTGCATGAAAAAGAAATATTAAATCGTTAAAACGGTAAAGAATTTGTCACAACATTTCGCTCTCTCTCCTTCTTCACTCAAACAACTGCCAGTAGGCTCATAGTACATAACGCCTATTGTCAATTACACAATATTATACAATTTCATCATCAACAATAATATCTCATCATCGTTCTATATAAATATGCACAAACGCACAACATGTGTGTAAATATTAAAACAGCGTAGAACATATTTCAGTATTTATTTACCTTATTAGTAAAACACGTCCGTGAGAAAAGCTGTTTTGGCTATTTCACCTAAGTACGGTTCTAAGTACGAGCTTATTTTTTTTTCTATTTTACAGTACAGATATGTATAAATATTTTTCGAAATAACCTGCCCCGAAAAGTGGTATTCTAACCCAAAATCTCATATTCAAACGTCCACAGCGCGAAAACCTTACGTGTTTGCGATAATGTGAATTTTTGGCATTTGGATTCAACGGATCCAAAAACATAACGATTAGAGGTTTTTTTAGTGGTGCAGTCATCTTATTTAAATGCATGTATACCTAATTCTCTTTTTGCACGAATTTGATTTAACACGAGTTAAAAGGAAAAACAAATTCTCTTTTTACACGAATTTTTTTTGATTTAACACGATTTTCAATTTTAAGCGCCGCAATAGTTTACAATGACTTATGAATTAAATTTAACTAAAGTCTCTCAAGAATTTTATTTTTAAATGCTTTCAAGATTACTTCCACTCATACACACATATTGAAATGTATTTTCTATCTTTACTTTGCAACAATAAGCACTTAATGCACAATACAATAATCAAGTGGGTTTATATTTATAAGTAACTGGTAATGAAATAGTTGCATGAAATGAACAATAAAAGTTTAATAGAAAGGACGAAAGAGACACGGTAACGTATTTAAACATATATAACATACAACCGCACAAGTTCTGAAATGATTGCTTCTGTTTGTTGGGCTGGCGGAAAACCTTTCATTTAACAAATAATTGATTGAAGTGGCACGAAATACTTGCTACGAAATTTTTGATATTGGAAAATAGAATTTAATTTCGAATTAAAACTTTTATTATTTGTCATGAATGAGGATGTAAAGTGTACTTCATTTCTATAAACTCTTCGAAAAAGAGGTAAAATCGATATCTGAATCGATTTATAACCAGGTCTGTCTGTCCATCTAAATTTGTGCGCAAGCTACAGATCGCATTATTTGAGATACTTTGATGAAATTTGGTACGAGGACATGTATTATCCCAAAGAGGAACCCTATTGAAAATGAACCGGACTGGACCATTTTTAGAACCCCCACTCATATAAGATCATATTATTTTTTGAGATATTTCGATGAAACTTGGTACAATGATATGTATTGGCCCAAAAATTGACCTTTTTGAAAATACTATGCATTTTCAATTTACCATTTTTAGAATCCCCTTCCGATATAATTTTTTTTTTTTTTAATTTAATAAACGAACAAAAAATAAAAAAAATTCTGACATTTTTTTCACATTTTGAAATTTTTTGAAAATACGAATAGGTATAGAAAAATAAAATTTTTCATTTTTCAAAGACAAAAATTAAACGTAGTACAAAAAATAAAACTTTTCATTTATGAAGAAAAAAAATTCAATTGAATAATATATAGCAAGTGGTGTATGGTGGTTATGTGCGTTTGAACTTAATTTTTATCGTTTGTCATTGCATGACACTTGAACGATTTCGCTTTAAAATTCTTGTTTACTAAAAATTCAGCTGAAAATTACAAAATTTATAGATCCCGTTAGCGTTTCAACATGACAAACGGATGGACATGCATAGATCGACCCAGATTTTGATGCTGATAGGGTTTCGAAAATCTCCTCCTGCAAACGATACTGCAAACGAAATAACAAACATACCGTTATGTGAAAGATATGACAAGTGTTTGCTGAATTTGCTGAATTTAAGCTTTTGTCATATTAACTAACATGTACCGTAATGCCTATTAATACAAAAAGAAGCCATATATCCCGTATTTGGCTGCTTTACATCACATTGCCTTTTTAAATCAATTCGCCCCCATACGAATACTGTACATGTGTATGATTTACTTAATAAAAGAGAAAATCATTTTAACTAAAAATATCACACGTTCGAATGTACGTAAATGTGTGGTTGTGTAATAAGAAGAACATGTTGCATCATGATCTTTATAAGATACATGAAGAGGTCAATCACCATCAATAACAAAACAAAAGCAAAAAAAAAACACATCTTACGCTATAATTAAATTATGGCACTCTTCACTCGTCGCGTGTCTACTGTAATCACGTAATATGTTAAATTTTAAATTTCTCACTATATTTATTATAACGGAATTGGATACATGTTGTTTCACTAAGGAACTATAAAACTTGTAATTTAAAATTGTCAATTAATTATTGCTTAAATTTATGACAATAAAAACAAAACACAAAAAGTGTAAAATTTTGGAATATTATTTTTTTTTTTTGAATTTTTTCTTTTTTCCAATTTTTTTTTTTTTTTTTTACTTTTAAACTTAGTAGGTAAGTTTTTCTCATTTATATATTATTTTATATTATTTTATTTTTTTTTTTTCATTTATTTATATTTTCTAGTGGTTGTTTAAAGTAAATAACTTTCAAAGCGAATTGTCCGACAACTGGGATTCTCTGTAAATTATAGGCGTACTTAACATAATGCCCATTTTTAGCATTTTTATGGATACGCTAATTATAAATGTTAAACAGTTCAGTTGTGGCTGACGAAAAGATTTTTCGTCAAATGTGGGCGTGAAACTTTATCAATATCATCCAAATTATATACATTAACTGAGAATATCTTTTGCATTTTAATCAACTGTAAACGTTTCAACGAAGACAAACAAACGTACTCACGTTTTGATACTGAACAAGAATATGCTCTCCTGCCAGGATCGCCAATATAAGCGTCGGCAAATAAATTTAAAAACGGATTTTTATTTAGATGTTTTTTCTTTAAATGGCTATAACGAATGAAAAATAACTAAAATTAAAAAGGAAATTTTCACAATTATATACAAAAATTTCAAAACATAAAAATCTATGCTAACATAATTTATGAACAAACAAATACAGTATTTAATAATAAAACTTTGTGAAGTTTTTGACATCTCCTTCTAGTAGTTCCAAGCAGTCTTATGTGCTTGCGGTAAGAATAGAAAGTGAGCGAACAACGGGAGGAAATATTTTTCTATGCAATAACTTTGATTACAACTTGAAACATAATACATTAATAACTGATGGCGCCAACAATTTTCCATCTATTTATCTACATACACAATGTATGTATATGTGTATTAGTTAAAATATTACGCATGCGTTGTTCTATGGATTTTTTTATTCATATGTAACAACGACAACTACTTGTGCACTTTATTGTATTGTGTGTTATTTAAAATATATAATTATTTCAAAATTATGTTTTTATAATCTCATACATATTTCGCACATTAAACACGTAATATGTTCTACACTAATGGAGCTTATTTGATTCAATCAAACGTACATACGCAATTGTTACATATATTCGTATAGCTTATGTCATAGTAGATATTATAATATTGCATTATTAATAATTTTTTTTAATTTATTGCACGGTCATTATCCTTGGCACAATTCAAGTGCATTGCTTGCCTGCCTGCCTGCCTGCCTGCCTGCTTGCTTGCTTGCTCTTACAAGCAATTTTCTGAGTTTGAGTGATTGAGAGAAAGAGACGTAATGGAATATTGTCTCATGAGATGTGTGCATAAAAAACTTTCCATAAAAATTCATTTATGGTCTAGCGCTAATTTATGAAGCATAAAAATCTATACACATAGATTCAAACTTACAAAAAACAGTCAAATAATAATGACATATAACAAAAAACATATACTAAAATGGTGATTATCCAAGAATTGGCTAAATTTTAAGGAGAATTATGCTAAATAATATAATAAAATAATGGTTATATTGAAAAAAAACCGCGTAAAAAAAGGCATCCAAATATAAATCGTTCAGTTAAAAACTAGCTTTTCTTTCAAATATTTTTTTCAAAATTTTGACTTCTTTGAGATGAAATTTTGAAATTTTGCCTTAAATGAGCTGGTTATACAGCAACAGCAACAACAACAATATAAAGAAAAAGAAAAGGAAAAGGAAGAAGAGGAGGAGGAGATGACGGGAAGAAGAAGAAAGGCGATGAGACGAGGATGATAAGAAGAAGAAGAAGAAGAAGGATATGAGGAGGAGGAAAAAAAACAAAGGAGGAGGAAGAGACGAACAAGAACAAGAATGCAAAGACGATGACGATGACGATGATGAAGAATACAAAGCGAAAATTACGAAGAAAAAGAAGAATAACATCCTTATAATCAAGAATAAAAACAACAATAACAAAATATTGACACCTTATTATAAAAGAAGTCTGAATATTCACCACCATTTTTAAATCCCCCTTGCCATATAATGATCCTTTACAACATGACTTGCATCGCCATATGCCCTGCGCCTACTAATTTAATTAAACTAATTATAACATAATTTGTATACCTAGGTGATGTATGGTATTAAATGGCCGGTCTTGATCAACAATAACATTTTAACTTGTTTTACTTGTTTTTATTTGTAGTGTATAAAAATAACCATTTAAATTTCGTGTGTAGCTATGTATGTTTACCACAATAAATTTCCACACGCTGACGATTTCTATTATAGTTTATATGTGTCTGCTTTTTAGTAGATATTTATGGAAAAAATTTATTTGGCTTTTAACAGTAAAAGAAAAAACTTGTTTATTGATGGAAAAAATAAAAAAAAGAAACGCCTACACATTGGCCAATTCTTATGAACATACACATATGTATATAAATCCCTTAATGTCACCCGAATATTATGACAGTTAAAACTTAACCCGAGTATGCAAGATGGACCGACAGACACCTCTACGAACACACATATACTTTCCGCTTACTTAAAAGGGTTTCTTTTTTGCGACTTTATGCTCACTCACTCACTCACTCTCTCATAATGTGTTTTTTTATATGTACACTCACACCTGCTTATACAAATGTAGCACCGTAGCGGAATATACAGCTAGCAGTCGAATGTTTTTAAGTGCATGTTTAGTTATGCGCATTTGAAAAATCTTTGTTGCATTCATTCATTGGCCTTGGTCTGTAACGTTTGTTGGTATGCGTAGGGGATCAATGAACTGAAATTGCCTTAAAAAAATGCCAAGGCAATCAATTCGTTACTATACACACCACCCCACTTTATTTGCAATACCTGCAAAACTCATTTAATATAATTTGACATCATATACATACATATGTACACATTTATTCATATAGTTGAAATAGATTTATGTATTAATATAATTTTATTAGCATAAACTGAATTGCAAATTGATATAAGATAGAAATGGTGCTATCAAAGGCCTTGCAAGGGTGACAGGGCCAAAAGAGATGACACAAAATATCGATATATGAAACGTCTAAATATACATATATCCATAAAGAAGAGAGAAAGCTGAGACCAAATCTGGGATGCGCTTTATACCTAACGTATGGGTGTAACATGTATATGGATTAATGCGAATATTAAAGAATTTGTCTTTAGCATTTAAATTTGCTCAACCGGAAGAAATTTTTGTTAATTGTGTGAGTATGACCATCAACCGATTTTGTCCGTTTAAGTAAGAACTAAGGCTTCCTTTTCGTAGTTGCGAACCTGGTGAATTCACATTTGGTCGCCAAGTTGTTTGTTCAAATTATTACTAAAATATTAATAATATGTTTGAAAAATATTTGGAGAGAAATTGGTCTGCAGTACACCGCCACATTCCAACGCAATATAGAGCATAAAAATGGGTGTGTGGGATTTTTCTTTTTCATATTGTCTTACATATATACATATATAGAGCAGTTATAATTAAATGCACGTATTTGTTTAAGTTGTCACTTACTCAATTATTATTCTCTCCTTTTACAACTGCAAATTGTTTAATTTTCAACAATATTTTATTTCTGATTTCTTTTTTATTTTTAAACAATTCACTTTAATTACGTTTTATTACAAAACGTCTGCCAACACATATACAAGTATGTATGACAATATAGAGAAAAAAATTCACTTTTCAACGATGATGAAATTTCTTAAGACCGTTTTGTGTTTTCATTATTTTTCACAATTCGAATACATTTGTCGAACTCATTTGCTAGATAACAAATTTTCATTTAATTTTTTATATTTATTAATAGAATCGCGACCACTCACTAGTTGATAAACATTTACATTGACAGAAAATATTTTATTTTATGCAATTGGTTGTGCGCACGTATATATGTTTTTTTTTATACACATAAAAGAAGCATATTAAAAAATGCGTATCATAGAAGAAAAAATCATCTTAACGGAGTTGCCAGATGTTGCATTGAATGACAAATCCATAATATTTGTTGGAACTATGTAGAAAAGTGTTCATTATGAAATTATATTAATTATATATAATTATTAATTATTAAATGTAGTTTTTTATACCTCTCAATTTATATGTATGGCAATGCCGTAACGAATAAGAGGAAGAACTTTAATTTTATCCAGAGATCTATAAATTTAGAGGCGGAGTGTCGCTCTCTTCATTTTTTCGAACAGAATTTTAAGATACCATATGCAGCCTCATATCGTAAATTTTATATCTCGTAAATTTATACGGGTAAAATGCTCGTAACAAAGAGCGTACTTTAAAAGTCTATGGTTTTTAGTGAATTTGAAATAACAAAATATAATTTGAGGGAGTTCCTGGTGCTTCTATTACACCGTAGAGGACACAAAACACGTATTAATATTAAAATTGACCTTTATTATTTAATTAATTTAAAAATTATATAATTTGATATCTCTCTCCCGTAATGAACTAAGTGAAGTAGAGTAATAAAGGGCGCGTTTGTTCAACCATTATTATTTCCTATATTTTTTTATAATTTCATTATAAACGATATGATTTATTTAATTAAAACTTTGTTGTAAGTGTGCTTTGATAAAAAAAAAACAAAATAAACCTAATTATGGCATTCTTGTGTCCTGTACGTATGAGACGTGATAAAAAGAAAGGTATTTCAACAACAACAACAAAAACAACGAAATGTTATTTACAACTAAACAAAAGATTGAAGCTAAAAACCTTTTTTTTTTTCCTTTTTTTTTTTTAATCTTCATTTATTATGAACAACCTTTTTTTTTTTATCCTATTGACCTGAACTTTAGCCACCAATGCCAATATAGAACGCAATTTACCATTACCGGGTGATGTGGCTGTGGGTTTGGGCCGTATTACCGGCTCATCCAGCATTGAAACTCTAGTTCGGGTGGGAATCGAAAAGGAGCATGGTCTAAGTCCCGATTCGAAAATGATGGTATTACACGATTTCACTCCGTGTGTAGATGATGAATTGGAGGTGAAGCGTGGACAAGTCGTTAATATATTATATCGGGAAAATGATTGGGTGTATGTGATTGGTGAGGATTCTCGCCAAGAAGGTTTCATACCATACTCGTATTGTGCGCCCTACAATACACAATTGGTGGAGATGACTGTTAAAAAGAAACAGCCGCGTGAACGGGATGGAGGCGTGGCTGAACATTCAGAAAATACTCCGTTATTAAATGCCAACAACAACAACAATAACATTGAAATAAATGTTAATAACAATACTGCTGTAAGCACCAACAAATTGGATTTAATGGAAGAAGTGAATAATACTCAGCAGCAGCAGCAACAACACCAGAATGTAAAGAACGCTGTAACTGAATTAAGTACAGCCACCGCAAACCTACTTTTACATGAATCGGAATGTACACCGTTCCACAAGGAACCGTGCGGTCGTTATATTGTTTTATACACATTCATAGCACGCGATGAGAATGATGTTTCGGTAGAGAGAGGTGAATTTATTACTCTCCTAAATCGTGATGACAACGATTGGTTTTGGATTATTCGCAGTGATGGTCAAGAGGGCTTTATACCAGCCGCTTTCATTTATCCGGCTGACAGTGTCATACAACAAACTCAACAACAATTATTAGAAGTTAATAGTGTACACAATAAAAATCAGGAATCCAGTGCTGGTAATGGTGGTATTGGAAGTGGTGGTACTAATGGTGGAAATTTAAATTCGCTAAGTCAACCAGTTAATATCTTAAACAGTCAGCAGCAGCAGCAACAACAACAACCAACGTCCACCCAAACTGGCAGCAATCCATCTCATATACCAGTTGATGATTTACGTTATGGCACTGAATTGGTGATGTTGTATGATTACAAAGTAAGTTTGGTGTAAAATGAGTAAATTTGGCTGAGGCCAACTTTTAAATATCCTCCACATATATATACTAACTGAAAACGTCATAGTCGCATTCTGTGCCAATTTTTTGTAATTAATTAATAATTGTGGGCATGGTATTTGATCTTAAAATTTTTACTAACGTAAGTGATTTAATATCAGATGGACATCTTTAGGTCAATTCATATAAGAATCAATCAAATATTTTGGTGAGGTCTCTACCGCATTCGTCTGAGTGTTTCAAAGGCAATGTCAAACCTTAGTACAACCTTTACATTTTATGTGGAGGGTATATCGTCTGTCTATACTCTATGTTCATACATTAAATCAATTTAGGCTCAAGCTCCGGATGACTTAAGTGTAAGACGGGGCGATTGGATTTATGCTGATTTGAACAACCAAACTGTGGATGGTTGGTTATGGTCGTATGCACCCAAGACACGCAAATACGGCTTCATACCCAAAGCCTATGCTCGACCACCTGCCATGACAAGTCTTTGATAAAGCGTTAGCACTTCAATCACCATTATACGTCTTTATTTATATAAATAAATATATTATACATGATATGTGTAACTGTAATATACGAGTACTTTTACAATTATATGTTTTAAGGTCACTTGAAAAGTAATCCCTTTTCAATTACTCTAAGATTGCTACAATAATGAAATCATACTTTTTTCTATTAATGGAAAAAAAGAAAACATTTAAAATAATGTGTATAAATTATTGCTCCTTTTATAAAAAATATACAAGAGTACATAGTTATACATCACGAGTAACATGCATGCACCAATTAGAGTGTAAATTAATTTAAACTTATAACACTATTGCTAAGCGTTCGTTATGAGGCACCGCATTTATAATTATTGTAAATGTATATAATATTGTGCTAACTCCTAACTGCTTAACCTTGTCAGCACCGTTACATGTGTTTACCGTTGAGATTCCTTTCGCACGATATTATAAAACAAACAAAAAATTACAGTACAGAACACAACGGTATATAAAAATTTCTCACTCTTACTTTACTAAACCTTTAAAAGTTTCTCTCTCTTGTATTGCTTCAGTTAATTTTTGTTGTAATTCAAATATTAAATCATTTTTTTCCGTTAACTGTACTTTTAAATTAGCTATCGTCTCTTCTTGAGCCTCAAAAATTGCCTAAAATGAAGCAAAAACAACAATACATTCATATATATATAAATAATTTTATGTGAATATGTGCCAACATACCCGACACTCTTCCATTGATTCGGAATATGTGGGCGGTTCATCTAAACAAAAAAATTCTCTCACTAATTGTGATTTTCTCAACTCATCATTACTCATAATTGTATTGACGAATACTTGTAGGCCCTGGACTCGTTGATCGAGAAAGTCCGCCTTAAAATTATCACCAAAGAATTTTTTTCGCGGCAAATTTAAAGCATTATAATGGGGATACAATAACTTTAGTTTATTATTGAGACGCACGAAATCTGTATAACGTCGCAACACCAGCCAACAGTCACTGCTATTAGGATTTTCTACACGTAGCTTATAAACCGTAAAGCGAGCTCTTTCCTCCATCACCTCATAACCGATAATCGGAATACGTAAAGCTTTGCTATTAGGATCGACAGGATGATGAGAATTATGATGATGATGATGATGTGTTGTGAAGGAAGGATCTGATGATAAAGTCACATCGCTTCTGGTGGTGGAAAAAGAATTACAACGTAATGCTTGTGATGTGTAACTGGCACCTTCGCTCATACGTCGACGATTAGCAGAGGCTGGACAATAGGATTGCGTTATATCACGATGAGACCGAGCAATTGATAACATGTTCCTATAAAAAGTTGAAGGAGCTTTTCGTAATGAGGGCACCGTATTGGTAGTATCCGGAACTTGACCTTGATAATGGTGGCTTTTAATGGTTTTCAGGCAAACCTCTGATTTGGCATTTATTAAATTTCTCAATTGTTGTTGTTGTTGTTTATGATGGGCACCACACTTAAAAACGTCGCTGTCTGATTTAGAGCGCATTAAACGTACCACGTCTAACTGTTGCCGTAACGTAGCATAAGAATATTGTATGAATTCAGGATCAGATCTAGTTTTACGTCCCAAAAGTTGATATTGCGCATACAACTTGTTGCTGCCTTTTGAAGATACAGTATCTTCTCTATAAGATGTTTTGTAATTTTCGGCCGTTGAATAATTTTGTAGAATTTTATTTTTACACGACTTTCTATAAACTGTTGGCCGAATATTATTTAACGAGGCGTTTGAATTGCCATTTTCACGCTTCTTTATAGCACGTAAAGACATTGGATAAAAAATCTGTGATTTCTTCTTTTAAAAACACTCACAGAACATTGTTTATATGTAAATATTTTGATGCCATCCATTCACTCAATTAAATAATTAGTTAAAGTTTTTAATAAATATAATAATAATTTTCGGTATGATAAAGAAAATATTGGAAACAAAAAAAATTAAGAAATCTTGTGTTGTGATTTATTTTCTTGCAGCTTTATTTTGTTTATATTCGTTGATGTAATTCAATTAACCTTAATTCAAACCTGAACTTAATACTTATACAAAAGCTAAATTTTATGAAACCGATCACATTTTTATACCATATTGGCAACGCTTCTTTTTATTAAACGTGTTATTAAATTTTTTCTTTAGTGAAAAATGTGTTTTTAATTATTAAATAAATTAAATAAATAAATAAATGGTGCGTCACAATAACCAATTGCCAGATAATCTGCCGCAATTGCAAAACTTAATCAAACGAGATCCAGATTCTTACAAAGATGAATTTCAACAACAGTATCGTCACTTCTTAAGCAGCCTGGAAGTTTTCGCTTTAAACCCCAGCGAAGAAAACAAATCTTTAGATGAATTAATTATGTTTATAGCTCAGGTAAACTGAATGGACGTACCTTTGTCCTATTTATAATCTAATATAGATATTTCATCTTAGGTGGCCCAATGCTATATGGATGTATGCCGTCAATTTCCACAACATTTAGTAGATTTACTAACAAATCATGCAACATCCTTGGCACCCACCATGCGTAACTGTTTTGTTAAGGCTTTAATATTATTGCGTAATAAAAATTTAATAGCGGCTTTGGATTTATTGGAATTATTCTTTAAGCTGTTACGCTGCCCCGATAAACATTTGAGGGTGTTTCTACAAGATCACATCGTAAACGACATTAAGAATATGAATGCCAAACATAGAGACATGAAACTAAATTCATCATTGCAAAATTTTATGTGGACCATGCTGAAAGATGCTAATCCCAAAGCAGCGAAAATGTCGGTAGACATAATGATTGAATTGTATAAGAAGAATATTTGGAATGACGAGAAGTCGGTTAATATTATAGCAACAGTGGGTTGTTTTTCTCCCATTACAAAGGTGAGTTTGTAGCTTAAGCGAAACAAGGGGAAAAGACTTTTTCTTAAACTCTATTTATTTAGGTGATGGTGGCTGCTTTGAAATTTTTTCTAGGTTATGATGAGAACGATCATAACGCCGATAATGAGTCGGATAGTGAGCCAGAAATAGACTTGAAAAGTGCTTTAATACAAAGTAAAGTGAATAAGAAAACAAAAAAACGTAAAAAGCAGTTGGAGTTGTTAAAAAAACAGGCGGTTAAGGCGCAAAAGAAAAAGAAGAATGCACCCTCGTTCAATTTCTCAGCCATTCATTTAATTCATAATCCGCAAGGTATGGCTGAAGGTCTCTTCAAACAATTACAAAATGCCAATGAACGTTTCGAAGTGAAATTAATGCACCTGGACATAATCTCTCGACTTATTGGTATACATGAACTGTTCTTGTTTTCCTACTATCCCTACATAATGCGTTTTCTGCAACCTCATCAACGGCAAGTAACGCGAATATTACAATTTGCTGCTCAAGCTGCTCACGAACTGGTGCCCGGTGACGTTATTGAGCCCATACTAAAAACTATAGCCAATAATTTCATAACCGAACGTAATTCATCGGATGTAATGGCGATTGGTTTGAATGCTACCCGGGAGATTTGTCAACGTTGCCCTCTAGCGATGGGTGAAGATCTCTTAAGAGATTTGGCTATGTATAAAACCTATAAAGAGAAATCCGTTATGATGGCAGCTCGCTCACTAATTACATTATATCGCGAACAATTGCCGGCCCTGTTGCACAAGAAAGATCGGGGTCGTTTAACTGAGGCTCAAAAAGAATTGAAACCACGAGCTTATGGTGAAACTCAAATATACGATAGCATCCCAGGAGCTGAAGCTTTACTCAAATCTTCTAAAACCATTGATTTGGGCGATAGCGATAAAGATGATGACGATGAAGGGGATGATGAAAGCGATTCAAATGATGGAGAATGGGTAAATATTTCACACAGTGAAAACGATAATGATGAAAAGTCTTGCATTGACATTGATACGGACAAAGAAAGTGAGGATGAAGAACAAGAAGTGGGAGAAAATTCAAATGATCCTAAAGCACGCAGTACCAGTAACAGATCTGATAATATCAAAGTGCTCAGTGAGAAAGAAGCTGCACAGGAGTTGGCCCTAACTCGCCTCTTTACAGACGAAGACTTTAAACGGATAAATGCCGCTAATATTAAAAAGACTGTAACAAGTGCCCGTAAACGACCATTAGAAAGAGATCGCGAAGAATTTGTAAAATTGGACAACATCGAAATGATTTATAAGAAACGTAAACATGACAGAGAGTCACGTTTGGCTACCGTACAGAATGGTCGTATAGATCGTGAAAAGTTTGGTTGGCGAGATGGTAGGAAGAATGAAAATTGCTCCAAAACGAATCGAGAAAAACGTAAACGTAAGAATTTCGTTATGATGCGCCATAAAGCCAAGACTAAAGTGAAGAAAAGCTTTCGGGAAAAACAGCAAGCCTTGCGGCGTCACTTGCTGCATCAAAAGAAAATGAAATAATTTGTAAACTATGTTAGTTTAGTTTTTATTTATATGTAAAAAGTTTAATTCGTTTTCAAATACACGTTGAAATCTTACTTTTAATCTTTTATCAGCGTCTTCTTTTCTCATGAAGTTTCTTTAAACGTTTCGGTCCCTTAACAAAACACCAATCTACCTGAATAGGTTGTCCCATGATTTCTGTACCGTTTAAAGTGTCCTTAGCAGCAGAGGCATCTTTGTGTGTTTCATATTCCACAAGAGCGTAACCCTTCGAGAAGCCGGTGCGACGGTCCAAATTTAAATGAATGTTTTTAATTTTACCAAAGTCACAAAATTTCTCCTGTATCTCATCCTCTTGAGCCTCTTCGTGTATATTCGTGACAAATAAAATCCAACCTTCCACCGAACGTTGCGGACCAGGTTCTAATTCATCCTCTTCTTCGTGACGCACCCGTTCATATTGATGTATGGTTTCGCGGGCTGTGGTCTCACTGCCAAATCCACGACCTTTCCGATGTTTGGCTTTTTCTTTAAGCCGCACGATACCCTCTAACCAAAAAACATTTTATTCAAGCTGAATTTTTAACAAACATATAAACTTACGGTCTCCATCCTCATCTACTTCGAATTCTTCGGCATTATCAATATCTAATACATCTGCCATACTGTTTTCTATTCTTTAAATAATTATTTTTTATTTAATGTAATATTTCACTATAAAAAAAACTCTTTTCGTGCTTTCATGGAATTACACAGTAGAGGTATTGCCAAGCTCGATAATTCTTGGATTTCAGTCTTGTATAATTGTTGAGCATCTCTGGCTTTTGAAAGTAAACAAATGAAATTCTAAAGAGAGAGCGCACTCATTAGTGCATTCTTGTTCTCATATGAGAATAAAAAAGTTATTCTAATAATCGCTTTGGTTTGCGGGAGTCTGGTTAGCGGAATATTTTTTATAATATAATTTAGTTGTAAAGTGTAAAATAATTATTAGTAACCTCCCCCGATAAGCTTTTATTATTGAATTTGTATTTGCCTAAATACGTGTATATTTTTTAAAAGTGTGTAAAATATAACTATGACTGATGTAATTGATTGTGATCCAGAATTACGCGATAAAATAAATTTATGGTTAAGATGGGATCAAAATCCCACTACTGTAAGTCAAATCAAAGAGCTGGTGGAGAAGAAGGACTGGCCTCAACTAAGTAAACAATTAATGCAACGTTTGAACTTCGGTACGGCGGGTTTAAGGGGTTGTATGCGTGCTGGCTTTGATGCTATGAATGATGTCGTCATTATACAAACAGCTCAAGGCTTGTGCGAGTACATTAAACAACAATATGAACCAAAGGATTTAAAAAGAGGAATTGTGTTCGGCTATGATGGTCGTCATCATAGTAAACGTTTTGCAGAATTGTCCGCCACAGTGTTTATACAAAATCATATTGATGTTTGGCTTTTTGGTCGTATGGTGCCCACACCAATTATACCTTTTACAATTTTACAAAAAAAATGCTTGGCCGGTGTAATGGTGACCGCCAGTCACAATCCCAAAGAAGATAACGGTTACAAGGTATACTGGAGCAATGGCACTCAGATTATAGCGCCGCATGACAAGGACATACAAGAGAGCATTTTACAAAATCTCGAACCCCATGAGACGTCATGGAAGACAAATGTCTTGGATAAAAATCCATTAGTGCGAGATCCTTTTCCAGAAGTTTTTGAAGCTTATTTCCAAGCCCTTCGTGCTCAGATACCCGAAACTTTTTTGCAAATCAATCAACAACAGAAAACAGAGGGTAATCTGCGCTTTGTTTATACTGCTATGCATGGTGTTGGGTGGCCTTTTATAAAGGAAGCATTCAAAGTGGCCAATTTGCCAGAACTGGTAGCGGTAGTGGAACAGCAAGATGCTGATCCCGAGTTTCCCACTGTGAAATTTCCAAATCCGGAGGAAGGTAAAAGCTCTTTAGAATTATCTATTGAAACGGCTGAGAGGGAAGGCATTACTATGATATTGGCCAATGATCCGGATGCAGATCGTTTAGCATTCGCTGAAAAAGATTCAACAACTGGCAACTGGAAGGTATTTATTTTTAGTATTTTATTATTTTGTTAAAGCATAAGTTAAATTTGGGTCCTCCCAGTCATCGATGCGCCAAAAATCACAATTAGGGACTTAATTAATCAATTCTCTGTCTCTTTTTCTTACACCTAACCCAAATAATTTTTATTTACATGGTTGTCTTTTGTTTAAGGTGTTCAATGGAAACGAATTGGGCGCTCTGTTAGGTTGGTGGGCGATCATTAATTACCAGGCTCATTATCCCAATAAAAACTTAAACAATTGTTACATGTTAGCAAGTACAGTAAGTTCAAAATTATTGCGCAGCATTGCCAAAGAGATGAAATTTCATTTTATGGAGACTTTAACTGGTTTCAAATGGATGGGGAATCGTACCATTGAATTACAAGAACAAGGTAAAGAAGTGCTGTTTGCCTATGAGGAAGCCATCGGCTTTATGTGCGGTACTGTGGTCCTTGATAAGGACGGTATTAGTGCAGCCACCCATTTAGCGACCATGGCTTGTTGGCTGAAAGAAAAATGTGGTCTAACACTGACCGAAAAATTATTAGAAATTTATAACGAATACGGTTATCATTGCACCAAGTGTTCGTATCTGTTTTGCGATAAACCGCCGGTTATTAATCGTATCTTCGAACGTTTACGTAACTATTGTGGGCCGCATACTTATCCCAACTCAGTGTCAAATGATGAGTTTCCCATTAAATATATACGAGACTTGACTACCGGTGTGGATACAGAACAGCCAGATGGGCGTGCCATTTTACCGGTTAGTGCTAGCAGCCAAATGATTACGTTCACCTTTGAGAACGGTTTAGTGATAACACTGCGCACTAGCGGCACAGAACCGAAAATTAAATATTATGCCGAATTGTGTGGACAGCCGCAACAAAAGGATTGGTTAGAATTGCAAAACATTTTGGAACGTATGGTAACAGCGATTGTTGAGGAATTTCTGCAACCAACCAAAAATGATTTAAAACCTAAAAGTGATTAATTTCTCTCTATATCATATTTCTCTTCATATCGTATTTTGTTGTTAAGGAAAAAAAAAAGCATTGTTTTGCCAACGATTATTGTGCGTATCAAATGTTTGTTATTGTTATTGTAATTTTAAGAATGTTTATAATTTTTATTAGTTTTATTATTGTTTTTCCCGTTAAATTCACACACATTCCTTAATTGCATTTTGTTTATACCAATAACCGGGTGTACAATTTCTCTCTTTTTGTTTATGTTGTAAATATTTAAGATAAATGCATTAATTTATTTATACTATTATTAACCTGCAGCTATACCTGTGACCATACACTGTTCAGCGAAATAATTGTCTGAAAATGTAATTTTTGATGCAACTTTTTGTTTTATAGACAAAAATTGACATTAAAACCAGCCACGCCTTTAAAACTTCAAAGAAGGCATTTGACAATTTTTTTTTTCGGTACCTTACGCGATTTTATTTTTAAATATATTACAGAAAAGTGGCCAAAGTCATGCATTTAAAACTACCAAATAAACAACAACTTTCAAGAGAGACATTCAGTAATTTTGAACCCAAACTAACGCCATTTTATTTCTATTTATATACAATAGTAAAGTAGAAGAAAACAAAATACGCACAATAATGTAGAATTACTTTACTTGCCCGTTATAATAACAAATTATATTATATTATGTGTATTTATTGGAAACTAAGAAAATCTCATTTATTTCTTTGACTCTACTATAGAGCACTTGTTCCATCTCAATGGAAAGATAATAAAGCAAATGTTTGCCTGCTTAGTAACGGTGCTTTTTATTTAAATAAACACTTACTCAGCAAGAGTATCATAGATTAGGCATAGATACGTAGCAGTTGTTGTTGCCCGTTACTCGTTTAAATTTTGGAGATAATACTTATACCCTTACAAAGTCAAGGTCATATAAATCCCTTTATAATGGAAAATGTTTTTTGCACCAGAGATTGTAATGATATTGAATTTAACAAAATATCAGCATTTTATTTAAATGAAACCATAATCGTTATGAAAAGGGTTTTTGAAAAGCAAGGATAACGATTTAAATATCAACAATTTGGCTTAAGCCAAATCTTAAATACCCTTCACATTTATAATAATACTAGAGGCCGGTATATGCCACGCCCACGGCCCCCAACAGCTTACGTATCAGCTTGCTAGTTGAGTTTTATGCTGAGTATAGATTTTTGTCGTTTGTAGGCGTGTCTATTAACCGACCGTGCCCATTTTTGGCTGAGATAGATGTGCATACTAAATTTCTAATTCATAGGTCAAATTTTCGTAGCAGATAAATGGTTTTTTGTTCATTGTAGGCGTGTCTATTAACCTACCACGTCTACTTTTTGCACATTCGGTAAAGAAGTATATTATTAGGGCGTGACACCTCCCATTTAGTTAATAAACAAGATGTATTAAAAAAAACTTTCTTCTTTAAGAAAATAGGCAGTGCCACGCCCATAAATTAGATATCCCCAAAAAGCTAAAGAAATTTCCAACTGTTTGCAAAAAAATTTGATCAAAATCAAAGCAGCAGTTCCCAAGTTATAAGCCAAGCAAGTTCACATTCATTCTTGTTGTTGTAATTTGAACGAGTCAGGAAACTAACCAAATCTTAAATACCCTCCTCCTTCACAATGACGGGCGTGGCAAATACATATATATTGCGCCCTTTAAGAGTGTTTGTATAAAGTATCAGCTTGAAAGTCGAGTTTTACGTTGAGTATGGTTTTTTGTAAATTGTGGTCCGATCATGCCCATTTTTGGCACATCGACAGACAGGCTCACCTTATTTTCAAGTTCATAGGTAAATTTTTGTGGCATTTATAAAGATTTTTATCGATTGTGGGCGTGGCACTTGAACGATTTTGCCCATTAATATTGGACGACAACTCTTTTCCTATAGAAAATGAATCGATTTTAAAATTTTTGAAAAACATTTCGGCATTTATTAAAAAATCTTATATAAATATTATATATATATATATATATTCATATATTGTATAAGTAATATAGTTTTTTGTAATCGGTTCTATCATAAGCGTACTTTCATAAATGAGAAATGAAGCAAAAAAAAAAAAAATGTAGTTTGAGAAGCGATGCAAGGTCTATAATATATACTAAACTACCACATAACGGAGCTTAAATGCTTTTTTGTTTTACAATATATTTGTGTATATATGTACATATCGTCAAAAAGATTATTACCTAACATTAAATACTATAAAAAGGTATGAAATGTATTAAAATCATTATACCCACATATTATGTAATTAAATAAAAAGAAGAAACATTTCAATACAGTCTTCATTCATGCCGTTGGCCCTTGATAGAATCACAATAAGCAAGAAATAAAAAGCTTATGTAGATAAAAGTTATTCAATTGTTATATAAGATTAAAGATTAAAAAGTACAACAAAAGGACAAATATTAATATTAGGTTTAAAAAAGTTTGTTTGTTTCATAAACTTTGATTACAGATTAGAAGGAATATGTATTTAGGTAGTGTGACATAAAATTGAATACATTTTGTATATATTAAAATTATTGTTATGCATTGAGGAAACATTAGTTAATACGTTAATGTGAATGATACGTTTTGAAATAGTCTGCAAAAGCCATTCGATTCCAAAGGGATAAATATAATAAATCTACTTCTAGTCTTGTGTAAAAAGAAGAGCCCTGCGCCCTCTCTCTCTATCTACCTGTTTTCTATATTATCTATCAAGTAAAAGGTTTTATAATGCTAAACTTATAAAACAGCTAATAGGTAAAAAAAGTATGCATTGTATAAAAATGTTGTTGGGTTAGTAAATTGTTTTTAAAAGTATTGCTCGGCTAAGGTGGCAAATTCTTTTAATTGATATGAATGATATGTAAGGGTGTGGGTGTGGGTGTGAACGTATGTTTTCTGATAATATAAACTTAAGTAAGTAATTGTGATGAATTACATGATTACATATGTTATACGATTTAAGCTCTAAAAATAAAAAAAAATATTTTTTGAGCCTTTTTATAACACTAACAATAATTATAGGAAATCCTAAAGGAATCATTGAAATACTGCCAGCCTTTTAATTCCGTGATCCAGAGTATTTATATATATTACGATATGCAGTCGAATTTTCATGTACTAGCCGATCCCGCCATTGATTATGAGTGAATAAAATGAAAATGAAAAAGTTTTGGCTACAAAGGGTTTTTTCTTAGAATCTTGCTTTTGCAGTGATCGGCAAAATTGGCAAAAATGGGTGTGGCATTTTGCCGTTAAGGCGTTACAAACCTAATATACTCTTTACGCAAGAAATTCTCTTAATTCCGCCTACATGATGTGACCAATTTGGCTAAAATTCAGCATGAAGGTACATTTTTTGTGCATTTGATTTGGAGAGAATGCCTTATAATCGATGTATTGAATTTATTTTGTATGTGGCTTGATTTCGCCCCCAATTCGGATTAGAGCAACAAATTTTCCCCCATTATAGCTGTATTTTTATGGGCTTCAGATAGCTCATTAGTGATAGCAGTTGAAAATTTCTATACAAAAACATGTAAATACGATGTTTGCGTGACATTACTGTGCGTTGGTGTTATAATCGTGGTGGTTGTTGGCGTATGTGTTTGCTGTTGTCATACTGAAGTTTCTGAATTTAATTTCAATACAAATTTGTTGCTTTTCGGATCGACCACTTCTTCAGCAATGTTGAAATGTGGCAGTTTATAAACCGATACCATTAGTGAGACATCGTTTTGTATGAGCTGAAATGTAATGTCCCCCGAAACTGGACGCGATACCAATTCATCACATATTAGAGACCACGACTGCAGCCAACGACGTTCTTTTTCACTTTGCAGCACCGGTGCTTCGGTTAAGTAAGGTTCGAGAAAAGCTCTCGGCGATAAATCATGTTTGAGACAATGTGCCAAATGTTTGAGAATACTCTCGAATGTGTGACGCGGTTGTTGGCGTGTTACGCGTAAAAATTTTTGCAATGCCCTGGCCATAGAGGGGAAAACTGCTTGAGCGGCTTCTTGGGGATCTAATGGTACAGCCGGTGCTGGTTCATTGTGAACGCGCCGTATATGAGTGAAGGCCTCTTCGGCGGCCGTAATTAAGCGAGCACGTCGCTTCTTTACTCTTCTCTCGTATTCGTGCTCTTCATAGAAACGTTCGTTGTGCGATGAATCACGGCGTCGTGCATTCGCTGCCAGTACAGCGCGACTTTGGCTTTGCTGCTGGGCATTATTGCCACCATCCACTTCATAGTATTTGAAACTGCTGTTAATTTTATTGCGCTGTGACTTGGAAATCGGTATACGTTCCAGGTAAGGATTAAATATTGGAAAATCCACATAGTAGCGTTGCAGTACCCATACAGCGGCTCGTTGTATACTCAGCTGACCCATAGGGTAGGAGCGTGACACACCGTCCGGCGAACGTATTACCTTCACGTAGTACATGGGTTGTTTGTGACGCAACTCCAACAACACAACTGCTGTGTAATGTATGAAGAGCAGAGTGTCTACTAAATTTGTAGCATAAGCGACTAGTGATTTATAATCTACCGCATCGCCACCAGTTTCAACCACAATTTTCGCACCGTTGGTTACCTGAGGGTTAAAGAATTTTTTTTCTTTTTTATTAAAATTCATATAATTTAATAAACACAATATACCTGCACTATGTAAAACAGCCAGTAGGCGAATGTACTTAATGTGACCAAAAGTAAAACAATAGCACGAAAAAGAAAAATACGTGGCATTGTGGCGGCCGTTTGACGCATAAATAGGGCCCATAAACCAATCACTAATAACAGCAAACGTACAGCTAACGACACCAATAAACCTTTACATTCACTGCCGCAGGCCAATAGTTGCGTTCGTACCGTTTGCGTTAGTTCGGGATGATCGAAGGCGGATGGGAAAAAACCCAACCGAGGCATTACAACCATGGCCACTGGTGAGAAGAATGCTCCAAAAGCTAACAGAAATGATAACGATGTTTCTATACAACGGCGACATTTAAAACCAAAACCTGTCTCGGCATTCTCGCGATGCCAGGCACTGTTTATGTCTTCCATGGATATACTTTGTTCGGATGTGTTGCCGGTAATGGCAGTAGTGTTTTCGCCCCAATTCTCGTCTTGCGGCAGTATTTGTACCTCAATGATTTCGTGACTCTCACCACCACGACCGTCCTCCAACCCAGTCATTTGCACTGTAGTCTGATAGGGATTCAAATCACCACCACTATTTCGATTGGCTTTTAAAGATTTCGTATGGGAGTTGCTTCGATGCGAATGGCGGGTACGATCTCGATGATAACCGTTATTCACATTACCACCGCCGCCACTACTCGTATTGTGACTTCTGGAACGTCTAGAGCGACTACTTTGTTCTGATTTGACAGATTCGTTTTCCATATTCTACTTTTCCCAAATCTGGAGGACGTCCTACCTTTTGCACCCGACTGCTATTAGCTACTTTTCAATATTTTCCTCGCTATATATTTAGATTAATTATTCAAATTGATTTAAAAATTCTTTCACGCACACGCAAACAAACGCCAAACACTTTAATGGTAAATTAAAAGTTTTCAGGTTTTTATAACTAAGCTGTACGATTATTTGAAGAAAATGGGAAGTGGGGAAGTAAGAGGATTTAGAAGAATTTTTTCACTCTTCATTATCCAGACAAGTTTCAACAAGTTTGTTTAAATTTTTTATATTTTACAAAATGTTTACTCATTTTTCTTTTGTGCTTCTTTGTATGGTTTTTATATGCATTTATTATTTAACTTTTTTATATATTTAGTTATTGTTTATTATCAAAAAATTTAAAATTCTTGTACTCTTACGAAAATCTTCACAACTAACATATATTCCATTGTAAAAAATCCCGTTATCGTATATGAGGGAATTTTTAATTTGATTGCCCACACAATGCCAAGAGTGTTGCCACATATTTTCACGTATAAACGAAATTTCTCAAATATAATTTAATATATAAAATTACAATATACAATACAAAAAAATTTTATTATTTAATTAATTAAAGAAAATAATTTATTAGATTTCTCGCGTTATTTAATGGTATTACCACAAAAAGAATGTTTATGGAGAAGAAGAAGCAGATGAATGTACTAAAAAAAAAACTTTAACTGGTATATTATTGCAACTTATTGCAAAATTTTTTTATGTATTTTTGAATATAAAATATATTTAACAAAATAATGGACCAGGAGATTATACCAAACAGTTACGACGATGAATTGGAAGAAGGATTGGTGTGAAGAAATTCTTATAATATCTTTTCCTTTTAATATTTGTGTTGCTCTATTTTAAAGTGTTCCGATAGCAGTGTTGAAAGCTATACTCCTTTGCCCAGACCAGAGGTAGCAATGGCAAAAGTCAGCACAAAAACCTCCACAAAAATGGATGATGACTATGATGGTGATGATAAGCAGCAGCAGAGTAATGCGAATGAAGAGGTTGATAGCAATAGCCCAAATGAAACGTCCTCATCATCGGATGAGTCTTCGGATAATTGTTTGAAGAAACTTACACGCCCTAACAAAACAAAATCACGTAAGCGTGTTAAACGCACAGTTATGGTGCGCGTGGAATCTGATTGTGTTAATAATGATAGTGCCAGGGATAAATTAAAAAAAGCGCGCTTTAAAAGGTATGACGTATGGACAGCGGCCTTACAAGAAGATGCACTCACCGAAACTATGCGCGGCTGCGATGTTACGCAGAACCGCAACAATGACCGAAATGTTGAGAATTATGACTTCTCTTTACGCTGCCGTTTAAATGGAGACTATCATCCCCTTAAACGACGACGACAATCACATTCTGCAGATGAACAGACAGATGATGATCCTTATCATAATGATTTAAAGAGAGCTCGTCACAGTAGCAGTCGTCCCGATTTTCTAGATCAAAGAAGACCACCACGCGAACGATTGGGGAAACGTTTTCATAAACAATTACGTAGAGGTTCATCTACTACCAGTGGTTCAGATTCCAATTCATACGAAGCTCGTCATATAGAAGATGTAAAGGAAGAAACCACTTGTGATGGTATAGAATTAGCTCAAGATATGGCTACGAAATTGCAAGAAGAAAAAGCTGAATTATTAGGTTAGTGGAAAAAATATACAAAAAAAAAATTCAAGCTAACAAAACAAGATTGTTTTCTCACAAGTGCGTATTATCGAAGTTCTGGGTAAAGAATTACCGTTACAAATTTTTAAAGAAACTCAACGTATAGAAGCAGAAGGTGGCATGATTATTAAGGCGAGTCCTTAGAGTAAATACGTTATGAATTGATTAAATGTTATTTTTATGAATTCTCCTTAGAATGGTAAAAGACGTCGTACACCCGGTGGTGTATTTTTGTTTTTACTTAAACATCATGACACTGTTAGTGATGAAGACAAAAAAGCCATTTTTGGTGGTGATCGACAGAAAGCACAAAAACAACAAAAGGAAATGCAAAGTCTAATGCGACAGCGTAAGGTTGAAGAGTTGAAGAAATGTCTAAGTGAACAAGGTGCTGAATTGCCAACATTCAGTACACGTAAAGAGCCCATGCTATTGGGAGATGATTCAGATGATCAACAAAAACCTCCAGATGGCAATTGTGTGTAACACAGGAAACAGCTAGCAGCAAGACTTTATTGTATTAAAAATTGATTTTTGTTTTTTTGTTTTGCAGTGTCCAACCCCCCACCATCACCAGAAGTAGTAGAACAAAGTCCTGATTATAAATCATTGGCCATTAATCATGTATCATCTGAAGATGGGAGCATTGGTATTGATAGTAAACCATCAACTTCTCATGATGCTGGTTTCTCATCATGCAACAGCAAAGAATTACGATCATATGATGATGACTTTTTGGATGTAAACTGTGGAGATATTGATTTTTTTTGAATTGAATTTAGCTCATAAGCTCATATATTTAACCAACACTAACATAATATAAGCAAACGTTAAGCATGTATGAAAAATATCGTTATTTTGTAATAAAAAAGAAAATAATACAAAATGCACGTTTTTATACGGAAAAATTCCAAAATAGTTATTTATTGAGAGAGAGAGAAAAAAAGAACCGCTACATTACACCATCACTTTCTTACACATTCTTTAGCATATTTTTGGGATATTGTAAAAATACAAATACGAAGGTTTTCTTTGTTTATTTAAAAAGAAATGCATTTAATGATTTAGAAAAAAAAAAAACCTTACGATACATACGATTGGTAAACAAACAACCAGAGAAAAGAATTTCATTATTTGTTATAATTAAATTAATTACATCCATACAGAGTAAACCCATTCATATTAACGTACATGTTACATTTCATTCTTATATAGAAAAAAAAGAACAGGACAAAAGAAAAAGTGAGACCTAGAGTAAGAGATTAAAGGAACAAACTTAATTCTAATTAAATTGCTCAGGCATAACATAAGAAATGTCATCCCAGGGATGACGATATAAGCCTTGTTTCAAACGTTTCTGATCCATATAATGACCAATAAAACCTATACTGCGCCCCAGCACAAATAATGAATTGATGGCACCAATATTTATATATTCCTGAGCCTCCTCGCTGTATATTGTTAAAAAAAAAATAATAATAATAATCAAAAATAAAATATTGCCCAAATTCCATTTTTTTTTTTTTTTACTAACCTAGTAAATGAGCCGCAATTGCGCAACATATCTACGAAACATGTCGCTATGACACCATCCACATTGAGTATCAAATTGGGTTTTTTACTGGTTGTTATCTTTTCCACTTCCAAAGCATACTTAAGCAATGGACAGGCGGGAAAATTGTCCATAACGAATTCTTTAATAATTTTAACACGTACATCGGGATTATTAATCGATTTAACGCGATGCCCAATACCCATAATTAGTTGACCCATTTTACGCATATGATTAACAAACTCCATAGGATGCCAATTGGAGTCATAAGCTTCAGAAAATTGTTTGGCAGCACCGTCTAGAGCACCACCAAAGCGATCACCCTGAAACAAAAAACAAAAACATAACGGTATCACTAATGATTTTCATCATTATTTATAATTATTTATATGTACATACAATGGTTAATAAACCACTGACTACAGATGACACTAAATCTTTACCGGCACGAGCACAGACAATGGTATTGTGAGCACCTGAAACGGCCGGACCATGATCTGCTGTCACCATAAGACACATTTCAAAGAATTTACACACATACGGCGGCAAACAGCGTTGAAACCATAACAAAGATATAACACCACCAATACCCACATCCTTATTTAGTACCTCACTAATGGGCATGCCAGCATACAATAACTCTTGGCCACGCTCATCACATATGGACGTCATAAATGAGGCGGGTTTACGTATTAATCCCAATTCTCGAGCCCAGGAGTAATCCATGGGCACGGTGGGTGGAGGAACTTCGGCATGCGGCACTATACGTCCCGTTTTTACCAATTCCGCATACACATGTTGTATTAGTTCACCCAATGTATCAAATGAATCTGGTACATAAGCTCCAGCCGCTCGTAATGCTTTATTTTTTGCGGTAGCCGTTTCCCGATCACTATTCGCACAGGAGCCAGCGTGACCGAATTGCACTTCTGATGTAAACATGCGCGCACATGTGCCAATACACCATGCTACTAACGGTTTCGTTATACGTTTATCCCTTAAAGCTGTACAAACATCATATTCTTCGGTGCCGCCCACCTCACCCAACAAAACAATTAATTTCGCTTCGCTATCGGCCTGATAACGCATAATATGATCCATAAATGTAGTGCCCGGATATCGATCACCACCAATAGCAACACCCTCCAGCACACCATCAGTAGCCTTGGATATAATATTGTTCAACTCATTGGACATGCCACCCGAACGTGACACATAAGCCACACTGCCCGGCCGATACAATTTCGAATGTAGAATATTGTCCAGCATACCGCCCGTATTACCAATTTTAAAGCAGCCCGGCTTAACACCACCCACGGTCGCCGGACCAATTATGGCAACATTTTTCTTATTTGCGGCCACAATCATCTTACGCGTCATATTCTCGGGTATACCTTCAGCAATAATGGCTATCGTGCGTATTTGTGGATACTCTAACACTTCCATGGTCGATTCATATGCGGAACGTAAAGAAGCAAAATTAACTAAAACATCAACCTGTGGGTGTTTAGTTATGCTGTCCGACATTTTCTTATAAACCGGTATAAGAATTTCTTTGTGACCCCAATAGAATTTCTGCTTATGATCTCCGGTAAATGGATAAACCATTGCCACCACTGAAGGCTCTTCACGTCTAAAAATATGATTTAAAAAAAAAAAAAAAAAATTAATAAAAAAAAGAAACCTCTAATAATGCTTCTAATTCTTATTCATAAAACACTTACTTACCGGCATATAAAATCAAAATCTAGCATTGATTGGACAGCTCTTTGTTGCATACCCCAAACAATGGCTTTGGTTTGTTTGGTGAAAAATTTTCGTGTAATATTTACGGCACCATCTACACTATCATTGTTTAGTTGTATGTTATGATTATCTGGCGAGAGAGGTGGTAATTTAATTGACTTTTTCTGTTGTTGTTGAGGTGGTGATGATGATGATAATAATAATGATGGTTGTAGTTGTTGTTGTTGTTGCTGTTCTACATAGTGTGTAGTAGATGTGAGCGTGATCAAGATGATGACGGTGTGGCGCACATCGCGATTTTATAACAGTCAGGAGAGCGCAAATGTGATAAGACATTATATATATATATATATATATACATACATGACAACATCAAGAGCCAAGATTACAATTACATTACGTTACACATGAACAGCCATACAAGCATAAGCACAAATAAGAGTAGCGGCAATAACAATGTTTACATAGGATATGATACAGATTTAGATGAAAAGAGAGACAGAGACAAAGATATAAACATATATAAACAGTACAAGTAATGATGTATATTATGTGTGTGTTGTGTGTTTCATTAAACGCTATGTCTGCAATGATGAAGAATAACACAACATTTACTACACATTGCATGCATACAAACATTTTATACTTTTACACACAAAAACTAAATAAATCTACTACTACTACTACAAAAAGTTAAGAATACCCACATCGATGAAGTGTTTGATTATTTGGAGATGTTTTAAAAAATATTTATTTTTACCATTGAAAATTAATATTCGGACATATATCCTGTTTTGTCATGAAGAGGTTAATAAGAAAAAAATCCTTTTTAGATGAAAAAGATATTTAAGATTTGGCCCCCAAGACAAATTTTGTTTTCCTTTTTGTACTTTTTACAAAATACTTTTCTTTTCGATTATTATTAATGTGGCAGAAAATTAAAGAGTAGTTACTGTGGAAGTTGTAAGAGTTTATTGTAGACACAAAAATATGAACATTCTTTCTACTACTCTTTTTCTTTCAATTTACTCCAAAATAAATCCAATTTATGTGTATGTGTATGCACAACAAAGTCAATCATGCATTAAATTTAACTAAAACACAACGTTTTATTCAACTTTAACCAAACACTTACCAGCCGTATCAGTGATATCACCCACCAATGAACGCAGTTCGGGTTGAGCATTTTGACCGCCGGGTAATAAAAAATTCGCCGTAGCAAACTCAGCACTGGTAGCTAAGGGTATGGACCGTTTACCCAAAGCCATGCCACAAATGGCTGTCATATGAGTTTCGGGTCCAAACACATGCAACGGTATACCTAAGGTGCTGCCGAATTCTCGCATTTTACGTAAACCCTCTTGATAGTTGGGACCAGCACGTCGCACAAATATTGATACATTATGTTCCACTAATTTTGGTTGAAATTCACGCAAAGCCGTAATAATGCCACGAAATGTCGCCGCTACGTTTGTAAAATTTGCTATGCCGCCACCGGTAATCAACACTTTGCCGTCGGGATGTTTGGGTGATGTGGTCATTAAGTTTAATATGGTGCGAGCATATTCATAAGTTTGCTGTTCGGATGGGGCACCGCTGTATTCACCGTAATTAGCTAATTCAGCAGCTCCACCTAAATCACAAATGGTATCGGAGTAAATAACACTGGCGCCCCCGCCTGCTACCATTGTCCAAATTCGTCCATTACGATTTAGTATAGTCAACTAATAATTAAAAAATTGAAAAATCACAAAATCGTCAACATAACAATGTAGACAAACAGAACAGAAATACTTTAAGGGAAGCACCACTTTTAGCATCCAAATCTGCTATATAGGCCTCTTCGGGGAAGGCGTCACGTCCGAAGGGGGCTGGATAATCGATTTCACCCCATTTTGGGCGGCATATAAAATCAGCCGTTGAATCCAATTTTCCTGCCAAATCCAATATATAAATATTTTCCACGGTAATAACCAATGGATTGATCTCCAAATATGTAAAATATAAATCTACAAATGTTTTATATAAGGCATAAATAAATTTGGCTGTACGTTCCCGTTTCGAGGCAGGCACCTCCTTCAGCAATTTGTTGGTAATGTCCGTTACATTGACATCACTATTAACGGGTATATTTAATTTTGAAGCTTTAGCATCCACATCACCAATATCCACGCCCCCTTCATGATAAAATAATATAGTGTCGGCTGTACGATGGGAATATATGCAAACGTACATCTCTTCAGCCTAAAAAGTAAAGAATCGATTAAAAAAACTTAAATGAATCAATTTTATTAATATGTAATCATTTTATTATAATATATACCTACCGCAATATGGGGTACAAAAGGTTCGATGATAAAATTTCGCAATTTTCCAACAGCATTGCCAACTTTTTGATCTTTGTTCATGCGTTCGTTCACCCATTGTTTAACTTCATCGAACTTCTTATTAACACCCACCAATCCCAACTTTCCACGCCTCTTAATCAATTGATCCGGTTTCACTACCAAAGGCTAACAAACAAACAAATGAAATATAAATACACATATAAAATTTTATATATTGTAGATTATTATAATAATTGTGCATGGTTATACGAGACACACATACAAGAGATTAACTAACACCTGATTTTATTCATATTATTTAGTACATATTGCAAGGGCATTGTGTGTGGATGTGTGTGTGTGATGTTAACAACGTGATTAATAACTAATCAATTGTTGATAATCATTAGAAAGAGACGCTGGAACTAACTTGCGGTTTTTTTTTTTTAATGAATATGAATTTGCTTGGCTTATAGCTAGAAAACTACTGCTCTGATTGTATTCAAATTTTTGCAAACAGTTGGAAATTTCTGTAGCTTTTCGAGGATATCTAATTAATGGGCGTGGCACTGTTCATTTGCTTAACAAATAAGTTATGTTTTAATACTTTTCGTTTATTAACTAAGTGGGAGATGCCACACCCAAATAATATACTTCTTCTGAAAGCTGAATTAATTTACAAGCTTCCACAAAAAACTTGAATAAAATTCTTGCAACCGTTTAAAAGTTATACGACTTTAAAAAATTGTTATTGTTTCCATGAAGTATTCCACCTTGATTCTTATTTGTAAACACATAGAGAAGAAAAAAAAAACACATTGAATACATTTATTAGCATACTATTTCATAATTTTCAAGTATGTGTGCTATGTGTATATATTTATGTGGCAGACATGCATAACTGCAACTCTTTATTATGCAAAAAGTTGATTATCTGGCTTATACTTATGGCCAACATGACAGTTTTCTATTGTTATGTAGGAAGTCGCCCTCCTAGTGGCCGTGTTAACAAAAGAGAAAGTCAGCCAAGTTGCGTTATAACACTATTGATATTAAATATAAACATCACGTAGCAACCCATTAAATAAATTATATAAAACATATACATTTACATAAATTTTGTTAAACATAAACAAATAAACTTTTGTTGCAGGACGAGTTTGCCCATTTACAAAAGCTTTTGCCATCATTATCATCATCATCATTACACTAGCTCACCGTATTCAAAAGCCACGGTTGATCAGCCGCTAATTTTGACCAATCAGTTTTCGTATTAACCGAAGCAAAACGACATGTTGTAAAATCACCACCATATTCACTTAAATAACGATTTAATATATCCTTGCCCGTAGCTTCACGTATCGCTTTTGCCGACATTTTGCACTTTTTATTTTTAGATTTTGCGCCTTTTCACTTTATTTATATATATATATATTTTTTTTTTTAAATTATTGGTATGTATATAGTTCAATGTTAATTGATTGGTCTGGTTAGCGCACGAAATTCTTTAATGAAACACTGAATATATGAAGGAGTAAAGAAACTGCCGCAGCAAGCAAGAGTAAAGGTCGTTCAATTCAATAATAAATAATTTTTAGAAAAAAATTTAAGATATTTACTTTTTAGTGAACTTTAATACTTTTTTCACGTTTGCATATTACGAAAAAACTAAAATGAATGAATAATAAACTTTGGAAAATTTGTGCACGTTTGCAATATAAAAAAAAAACGAAATTACGCTATTAAAAACAAAACGCAACAGCGTCACACACAATCCACACCTTAAGAGAGTTAACGGAGAACTAAGCACCGTTGTATACATGTTAAGCTTTTAAAAGCAAAAAAGTTGCACGAACATTGGGAATTATAATAGGTAATAATAATAATAACAATAACAACAACGATTATTGTATATTGTAAACATTTACATATATTCCAGAGTGAGTATTGATCTACTTATGAATAAATTATGGCAATTCGTGTCTTTAAATAGATCCAACTCACAATACTTTTCATGTTTTTAAATGCATTCTTCTAACAATATGGAACAAAAAGTTCACTGTATTTATTATTTGCCCTCTTCATAGACAATTATTGTTTTATTTTATTAAATATAATATGTACTAGTACATAGCATTAAATTTTACATAACATTCATATATAAAAACTTCTTATTACATAAAGATGTATTTGAGAGTGCTGTTATTATTGTATTTCCTGTAAATGTTACATATTTGTTATTATTTTCATTTAATCGTATGATCGTGACTGCTCAATATGTAATGCTATTTCAAGAGACACTACCAAGATCTCTTTGTCACTAAGTAAACAAATTTACATTTTAACATGCATTTTCCGTTTAGCTATATGCACTCTTTTACAATAAATTTCTAAATTCATTTATCTATATTTTATTTTATGTCGTTTGGTTTTTTTGGTTTTTATTATTATTACTAAATAATGCGAATGTCAAGGATAGATTGTATTCTCTCATAAAACACGAGATTTCACAAAACATACATATACATACATATATGTACGAAATATATCATCATCGGATGATGTACAAATTGTATTGTGTTGATATCGGCATACCTCATACACAAACAATGCCGGCAAAAAATTGCTTACAAATTCATGTAAAATATGATGATACAACAATACCGTTTATTTATATACACATCGAGCGTAATTGGGTCAGGGACGGATTTTTATAATTTTGAACTATTTCATAAAAAGTCTTAGTGATCTTTTATAAATTATTCTGTGCTCTTGAGTAGATCATATAATTTATTTGCTAATACTTTATGAAAACATTATAAAAAAAATTTCAATTGACAATTGTGTTGGCTAAATTAATAAAAGTTTCCGGTTTATGTGTAGTCTTGTTCACAATTTTTACATTATATCAAGCATAATAATTACTTATATACTAGATATTTATTTGTACACAATTTCTACAATTAATTATTGGATTTCGTGGCTTATATGCAATGTTTTCCGTGCATATGCGTACTTTTGTATAATTATTTATACCAAACGATATTAATTTGATTTATTTTTTATAATTGTAATTTGTAGCTATTGATTTTTTTATATTACAGCATATTTACAAATTATCAAAATATCTTGTATTAATTGAAAAACTTTTTAACTTTTCGCAAAATCAGAATATTTTAGAAAACACATACATTTTTTATTTCTAGAGATGACATAAAAATTGGTGCAGAGTATTATATATAATTATTTAACAGAAGATAAAAGAAACACATTTTGCAAGAATGTCTTTCTGTCTCATAAGTAGTAAAAAATGTTTAGTGAAGGCGCACAAACATTACGACCTGTTAAGAACTAGTTGAGTAAAATAACAGCAACTTGTTGTTATTTTCTCTTTGCATTTTGAAATGTCATTTAACGTTATTTGTAATTTTTTTACAGTATTACATTCTTTTTTTTTACATGCGATATTGTTCGAATAGTGTAAAGTAACCAAAGTAACAGCGACATCTGGTTCGTGTAAAAGCTATAGCCAGAGACCTCTAATTTATAGAAAAGCCTGAATTCAACAATAAAGTGTTTATAGATTCTCGAGACAAAACCACACTCTATCTATTTAATAAATGTCTCCGTCTGATAAAAATAACCTCATTTGATTTCAACAGATGCCTGCTTTATATCTGTTTTAGATTTCCACATTGTTACCAATTCAAGGTAATTCTGTAAAACAGTTTATATATGTTTAGTCTAGGACTCGGTGTTGTATTTGTATTCGTTTAAAATGCCTTCAATATTTTCAGATTTGCCTCAAGTAACTAGATCACAATTTTTAAAGTAAATAATAAGAACTAGTAGTTATTTGATTCCGTTTTTTATATTTAAGGAGCATCCACGTAAACTAATACCGGAATTATGCAAACAATTCTATCATTTAGGCTGGGTGACCGGTACTGGTGGTGGCATATCTATTAAATACAAGTGAGATCATATACGATGAGATAACACATACATGTTTCATTTTCATTTATAGCGATGAGATATATATAGCACCCAGCGGTGTACAAAAAGAACGCATATTGCCCGAAGATCTTTTTGTTCAAAATATTGAGGGCAAAGATTTACAAATGCCACCGGAATACAAACAGTAAATGAAATTGTAATTTTAATAAGAAAGGTATTGTATTTGAGTAATTCATTTTAGATTAACAAGAAGTCAATGTACACCTTTGTTTATGTTGGCCTATCGGCATCGCAATGCTGGCGCTGTCATACATTCACATTCCCAGAACGCTGTAATGGCCACCTTAATGTGGCCAGGCGATGAGTTCCGTTGCACGCATTTAGAAATGATTAAAGGCATCTATGATGATGAGAGTAAACGTTATTTACGTTATGACGATACTTTGGTGGTGCCCATTATTGAGAATACACCGTTCGAAAAGGATTTGGTCGACTCTATGTACGCCACCATGATGAAATATCCAAGTTGTAGTGCTATTCTTGTTAGACGGCATGGATTTTATGTGTGGGCTCCAACCTGGGAGCAAACTAAAACTATGTGAGCTTGTAATCCGTTATGTATAAACAAATATGTTATCATCTCTTCTTCGTTTTAGGGCCGAATGTTATGATTATTTGTTTTCACTGACTGTCGAAATGAAGAAAGCTAACTTAGATCCCGGAAAACATGCTTAAGAGGATTGTAAATATTTATATTTCTTTTCGCTTAAAGAAATACAAAAACGTCATAATTTTAGCGGATTTATCTGTATGTTTATGCAAAAGCTCAATTACGTGTAACTATATAGCATTTGAAAATAAATTAAGGGAAAAAGGATTATTTTGTGTGTGAGGAAAAAAATTAAACTAGACGATATTTTTAAGATTCTCATCTCATGCGCCGCATTTTACGTTCCATTTTTCGTTGTTTCTTTTCATCCACTTCAGCTTCTTGTTCGTTCTGCTGTTGGGATGTTAGCCATGGCTGTATAATACTACCCCACAGCATCCATAAAGCTCTTAGGGGTGCCAGCAGTAAAAGAAGCCAAAAATAATTGGAAATCAAAGCCAACAGCATAGTTCCCGATGTCAGAATAATTAAATCTTTGACATTCCTAAAAAAACATTACATTTAAAATCTGTTTATTCTGTGGGAGCCAGATAATTTAACCCACTCAGCGATACCACCTTCCAAGTTCAAGTCGTTGCCGGAATCTAATAAGGCTCCAGTCTCTGAATATGTGGCCTTGGACATAAATGCCATGAATTGATAGGCAGCACCTAGTGTTATTATGCATACTAAGCTCATAAACTGGAATTTGACAAGGACGCAACTTAATTTATGTTATTATTGTTTTTGAAGCAACACTTGTACTTACTATGGCTATTTTGCTTAATTCAAAGCATATGAAATTTACTAATAAGGAAGCTGCCGCACTGCCCAAAGCCATATTTCTGTAAAATGACAACGTACCCTTATTCTCATCCACAATTTTTTTGGCACCCTTCGTACCTTGTTTACCTTTTTGTTGTGGCTATAAATATTGATTATACTTAATAATGATTACAAAAGAAATTTGTTTACGTACCGCCATTCTTAAAACATCCGTAAAAGAAACAAAATACTCAAACAATGAATCCTTTTCTTACTGCTTAAAATATGTTCAACGATATGTTTACGATAGACACGTCTAAACGAAACAAACGAAAGTAAATGTCAAACCAAAGATAATAAACATTGCACACAAGTACGCAGATGTTGCAATTTCTCTTAATAAAAGAGGCAATATTTTCTTCATACCAAAGTTAAGATGTTTTTGTAGAAATTCTGTTACTGGATGGCATTTTATAATTAGCGTGGAAAAGAATACGAAAATTTAATAAAGGCAAAGATCCAATGTCATACTCTTAAATTCATTGCATCTACAAATTGTGCCTTGAGATTCTAGTCTCGCGTATTTCTCAATAAATGCAATAATTTTAAAGGAAATTTATAAGAATTTCGACTAAAACAATAAAATTAAATGGAATTTATAAGGATTTCGATTAAAACACTGCTAATATAAACAGAAATATATAAATTTCATGTAAAATTATTGAGAAATACGTGAATTTAAAATTCGAGTAACTGTAATCTCTAGGCACAATTTGTAAGAAAATTTAGGAATCTGACATCCTGTTTGTGTTGATAGAAGTTTCTAATTTAAGTAAACTAATATGAGAAAGACTGCTACCTCTGCGACTGTGCTGCGCTTCATAATAACGGCTATTTTATGATCTCTCGTTTATACACTTTTTATATACTGCACACATAGAAAAATTATTAAACCATCTCTGTTTATCTGTATATCTTATACTTTTAAAAGCAGCAGAATTTGCAAAAATTTTAGTTTGTTTATCAAAAAGAAAAGTTAAGTTGAAACTTCTTTATTTTTCATTATAAAATTAAATCTGCACATAAAAGAAAATTATGGATAAATGGATTATGTTGAATAATCAGACCAATGGTCGAGATAAAGTAGCTCGGTAAGCTTAGGGCTTAAAGAGCGCAAAGTTCATATTTATATAAATAAGCTAAGCACACATATAAAATTTACAACAAAAATTACAGGTTGTTACAATATCTGTCTCGCGCCTTATGGGACACATTGGATTCTGCGGCATTTAGTCCTGGTCTAGTGGAGAATTTTAAATCTTTGGAATACATATTAAGTACATTCCGAAAACGTATGTTTTTAATCTTTTCTTTTTAAATTTCTTTAAAACATTTTTCCTTATGTATTTTTAGTATTACGATTTGGTAATTGTTTGGATGTATTTTATGCCAGCCTTCGCCTCATACATCATCCTGATTTAATCGTACGCATTACTTTGACCATGAGCAAATTGTCGCAATCCTTATTTTTGTTTGCTGATCATTTTATGTGGTTGGCACGTACAGGATTATTCAGAAATATTGATGTAAAAAAGTGGGGCCTTCATGCAAACAAATATTGGCTACTGTCTATTATAATGAATTTATGTCGTGATGTTTATGAGATATTCCGTTTGTTAGAACTACGCCAGGTTGCTTTTAAAAGTGGCATTACACGGAAAATACCAGAACGTGTGCACTGTTTACAGGATGTCCGGCGTTTAACACAGTATTCGTACACATTGGCTTTGGATCATAAAGATATTGTGTTGGATACAGTTAGGAACGTATGTGATGTTTTCATACCATTGACAGCACTTGGTTATACAAAATTGTCACCACGAACAATTGGTTTATTAGGAGTGCTCTCTTCATTGGCTGGTTTAATTGCATTATTAGAGCCGTCAGCTAAATTAAGTCCAATATAGAGTAGAGAAATGTTATTGTAACAAAATAAAGTTTTATTAATATTAAAAAATATATTTTATTACAAAGTTGAGTTTCATTTATGTATGAAATTTTAGCCACCAGTGGATATGAAAACAAAAACGGCACCTAATGACGAAATACACTGATTGCAACTTAAGCAAATTTTCACTTGCGCCCCTAAAAGCCAAGTTGAATAATAATACTCATGTAATATTTTAAAAACTAATACTAATAAATTAATATATAAATAATATATTTGTTTTATTTATTTGATATATTGCAATAATACTGCAATGCCTTAGAGATGTGCTCCCTTTTATTTACTATCGTTTCTAATCAACTACTTGTTGTATAAATTATACATCTTTAATCAATGTTGAAAACTCGTTTTACTTTTATGATTAATAGAAAAAGTTACTAAGGAGTCGGATGTATTGATTTTTATATGAAATTCCAATAAGATGAATTCTAGAAAAATTGAAGAAGGGAACGAATTAATTCGCCAAGCTGAAAAATGGTATAGCAATTATAATTTGGATAAATAAACAGTAATATTAATTTATAATATACGTGTAAAAAAATAAAGTGTAAAGTGTTTAACAAGAGCAAACACAAAAACATTGCCAGAATCAATGTTAATCGAACTGTATCTAATCAATCAATTATTTTTTTTACAATTAATTCATTTTTATTTAATAATCAATTATTGTAATTTGCAGCTTAAAGACTAGTCTTCTGAAATGGCGTCCTGAGTATGATGTGGCTGCAGATTATTATGGAAAAGCAGGTATTTATGGGTATCTATTGTAATAGATATAAAAAACTAAAATTTCATTATATTTTCACAGCAACCACTTTTCGAATAGCCAAATCCTTTGATCAAAGTAAAGATTGCTTTTTAAAAGCCATCGATTGTCATAAACATAACAATTCTTGGTTCCATGCAGCAAAGTGTTATGAACAGGTATTCGTTAATATAATTAAATTCACTTGTAATCCCTAATTCCATACAAATTCTGCTTTTACTGTTTCTTTAGATAATTTTAATTTGCAAGGAGAAAAATAATCTGTTACAAGTAGAAGAATATGCTAATAAGGCGGCCAATTTATATCAACAACACGGTTCACCAGAATCTGCGGCTGCAGCTTTAGATAAAGCAGCCAAGATTGTTGAACAAAAGCATCCAGATGTTGCTTTGCGCTTCTATCAACACGCCGTAGAAGTATCCATGGTAAGATAACATTGTAGTTAACAATTAAATAAATAACATTTGCGATTTCTCACGCCAACATATTTAAAAAAAGATTGAGGATTCTTCGCGTTCAGCAATTGAATATTGCTCTAAAGTGTCGCGCATTTTGGTAAAATTACGAATGTAATTGAAAATAAACAATTGTACGTTTCTCTAAAAATTAATATATGGTTTGCCTGATTGTTGTAGGTACGATCAAGCGGCTGATGCGTTGAGGAGAGAAATCGGCTTAAATCAACAATGCGAGTCGTATGGTCAAATTGGTAGATTAGCTGTAGTTTTAGTATTAGTACAATTGGCCCGTGGTGATCAGGTGGCAGCTGAGAAAGCTTTTAAAGAATGGGGAAACTGCTGTGATGCCCAGGAAGTACAAACACTTGAAATGCTTTTACAAGCATATGATGATGAAGATCCCGATACGGCTTTAAGAGCTCTGTCATCTCCTTTTATCAAGCACATGGATGTAGAATACGCTCTATTGGCTCGAGAGATTCCTTTGCCACAAGGCATGAAAACAACGTCAAAGGCCAATGTTATAGCAAATGCAACAGCTTCATATACGTCCCCAAGTGCTAATGTAAGAAAACTATATGTATACAATATAAATACAAGATTTTGTAACATTTGAATTTTTTTGTAGGTTGAAAAGGATGACGTTAACTGTGCTGATTATGAAAAAGAGAAAGAAGAAGATGAAGATGAAGAAGGTCTTTGTTAAAATGTTTATATTTACATATATAAAAATTATTTAAATTTTGCTGATTCCAATGCTCTAACTAATTGTAGATATTTAGATCAATATTTCTTTAAACATTAAAATTCTGGTTATTCACAATAAACAAATTCGAACTAATATTGAAAATGTTAAATATTCTTATCTATGAGAGTAGCCGTTACACATTCTCTATTAAATTTCGTAGTTGTCAGAGATGATATAAATAGCGATTATTTTTGATTTAGAAACGTTATAAATCAGGAATAAAGTTTTTTTTGAGATTATAAAAAGATTCCTTTCATTTTATATTTCTTAAAACTTATTCTAGGTATTGGACCCCAAGTTTATGGATTTTTTATTTGCAAATATATGATTTTATTTGCTGACTAACATAAATGAGATAAAATTATTGAAAATTGATTAATCAATCAAAAATTATTACGGGAGGACTACAATTTTTAGTTTACGAATATATAATAATTCACTAATGTTTTAAATGTAAAATTTTAGTTATAATTTGCTACAAAACTATTTTAATAACACCATCCAACCCGTACTTCTTCACCCCAAGCTATATGCTCTATACTCCATGACGGTGTCTCTAGGCGACCTTCACCATTTGCTTTTATATGATTATCCACGGTAGTTCCGAAAGGTACAATGGGCAAGTGTATAACGGTATTGTGATAATCTTGCAATTGACGATTGCTTAAGGCCGCCTTCATATAACTGTATGCAGTATTTGTTTGCGTATATATGGATTCAGTTGAGTTATATTGACGCAAAGAACGGGATTTACCCTCATTGGCTAAACGATGTAAACCTAAAGCGGTGCTAAGGAATACTTGTTCCAAACCTTGACCGGTATCAGCTGAACATTCCATATAATTAGCTCCATTCGAGGTGGCAAAAAGAAAGGCCTCATCTCGTGAAACCACCCTTTTGGAATGCAAATCCAATTTGTTGCCCACCAAAGTTATAACTATGGGATCTTGTACATAACGATGCAACTCTTGCATCCAACTTTTAATTTCTGTAAATGTTACATAGTCCGCCAAATCAAAAACTAATATTGCAGCATTTGTATTACGATAAAATAAAGGTGTCACCGCTCTAAAACGTTCTTGGCCAACTGTGTCCCAAATCTATAAATTTAATTACAAACAAATTATTTCTTTTTTTCATTATAAAAAAAAAAAGCTTTCAAGTAGCTTTGTGAGTGTGTGTTTCTGAGAAAAAATTAAACTTACATGTAATATCACTTTACAGTCCTCTAGGTTTACTTTGCAAGTAAGAAAGGAGACTGCAGCTGTAGGTTGATTTTCCGGGACTCGTATATTTTTCATATAATTCATAATCAAAGTAGTTTTACCCACTCCTAGGATAGATACAGAATTCATTCAAACCGATTACACAAAAGCAATTTCCCTTTAAATCTTTTGTTTACCTTTTGACCCCAACATTACAACTTTGCCTTCAATACGACGCATTTTTCATATAAATGTTGCGTATTTTTTGTTGTTTTTATAGCAAAACCCTTGTTTTTGTGTTTTATGTTATTTATTACGTTTTGGTTTAAATATTTGGTTATTTGTATCACATTTCTACTTTATAAATGTGTGCTCAAATAAAAACTGAATAGTTTGCTTTGTTGTTCTATTTTTATGATAAAGTGAGTAGTAAGCAATAGTTGGTGGTGAATAACCCTGATAAAACTGATCTGCGACTTGTATTAAAATAAAACGTAGCGATTATTATTATTAAAAGATTATGGATTAGCCACATTGGTAAATAAATCAATTCATTATATGTAATTACTCTATAATACCTGTTTTCATTTTAATATTCTATTATTACCATATTACAATGTTTTAATTATTATCACAAATACACATCACTAGATCTAATTACTAATTGACTTCTTCAATCGGTTTTCTTGACTGTCAGTTTTGAAAATTTAAAACATAAAAATCTTTGCTAACATAATTTATAAACGAGAAATAAATAAATATAGTAAATAATAATAAAACACGAGGAAAGCAAACTCTACACATATCAAATGGAAGGGTCTAAAAATTTAGAAAGTACGTTTAAGGTAAGTAGCAACTCTTTTAAGACAAGTAAGAAAACTAGATTTAATTTAAGTCAAATCTTAAATATCCTTCACATCTACAATAGCGGGCGTGGCTATATACATATATATATATATTTGCGTATTTTTATTACATACTACATATTACATATAAATTATAAGCGTATATGTTATCCGACCATGTCCATTTTTGGCACATTAGTGGATGGGATAACCACGTATATACATACCAAAGTTCAAGTTCATAGGTAAATTTTTTTTCGCACATATAAAGATGTTTATCTATTGTAGGCGTTTTTGATATTCGACCACGCCCATTTTTGGCACATCAATGGATGAGATACATATAAATATGCATTTTTTGTGACAGATATATAAATTTTTGTGAATTGTGGGCGTCTCTGTAATTCTACCACGCCCATTTTTGACACATCGATTAACGAAATATTTATAGGTGTACATACTAAATTTCAAGTTTATAGCTTAATTTTTGTGGCGGATGTATAGATTTTTGCCTATTGTAGGCGTGGCTCTTGATCGATTTTGCTCATTTTAATTGGCGATTTGCCTATAAAAACAAAGTGCCTGTATAAAATTTCAGCTTAATATCCCAAAATTTACGCTCGTGAGAATTTCAGCAATTGACGGACACACGGACATACATGTTTAAATGGACTGTTTTAGAAGAATATATATACTTTATGGGGTCTCTGATGCTACCTTCTGGGTGTTGCAAATGGAAAAATGAACTTAGTATACCCGCATTGTTAAGGTGAAGGGTATAAAAATAGGTTTTTCTCTAACTACTGCCATGTTTCTTAACCAGAATGGCCTTGGAGAGTATAGAGGACTTAACTATAGATTTAACTATGTAATTTATTGGATAATTTGGCGCGTCTGTTTACATCAAAATATAGTGTAAAGAAGAAGATGGAAACTCAAGTAATGTCAGGCTGTTTTCGAAAAAACGATACATAAAAATGTTGGGTTTAAAGATGACCTTGACCTTGATCGTTCCTTGTCTAACTCAATAACTTCTGTACAAGAAGTTTTGTTAACTTGTTTAGATTCTTTTAGAGAAAAATCTATAAATTTAGTACATAAATTATTTAAATATTGATCGACCGAGTTTTAGTAGAATTACTAGAAATTTTCTCCTAAGACTGAAAAAGATGAAAGCAAACCCAAGGAACTCATTCCCCCATTTTTCTGACCTTTTCAATAGAAATTTTGTATGGAGGTAAGGAAGTGGGCTTGAATTACTATAAAAATTTATTGGAAATATTTTCTTATTTAATCACGTTTTACATTTCGTTTACATCACTCTAGATGAAGTTTAGTGTGAATGTACGGACCCCGCATAAATCGGGCAACGTAATTAATTTATTTTCAAAACAAAAGAGAGTCAAATACTCCATCCATCCATCCATTTTTGTCTTCATGCCATTGTTTTGGGTGAAAATCATTAATAATGTTGAGTATTGTTAATGTTGGGATGTTGTAGGCGGCTGATGATTGTTTTGTTGTTCATCGATATTCTGCTGATTCCAGTTATCAGCCCAAATGGTACTTAAACCAAATGGATCAAATAATGGCATATTGTACGTGTTTGTTGTAATTTCGGTTGTTGGTGCTGTGACATCGGTAGTAGGGTTGGAAAATGTTGTAATTGAAGTGGTAGGCAAATGTGTTGGTTGAGCAGCGGTAAGAAAGTTATTCTCCAAGCCGGGCGGTGGGCGTACGAAGGGTAAACCCCAAGAATTGTGAGCATTATTGTTAGCAAGGCTGCCATTTTGATCGGAATGACTGCTAACTAAAGCTGACCAAGTGTTTGCATTTAATTGAGACCAATTGTTGGCGGGATTGGTGGTAGGGGGACTAGAGACTTTTAAATATTGCATTTGTTGTTGTTGTTGTTGTTGTTGATGATGATGATTAGAATAATATGACGCCTGATCTCCCTTTTGGAAAACATCGGGTGCTGTGGCCAACTCTGAATTATAACCGTATTGTGCTTTTACTGAACGTTGTTGTTGTTGTTGTTGTTGCTCAAATCCATACCTTTGCTTATTGGTTACCAAAGCAAACTCTTCCATACCCGTCCCCACTGATATACCATCAAAAGTTTTCCAATCATTAACTAGTAATTTTTTTGATCCTATTGGTCCCAAATTATCTCTCTTTGGAATTTTCATTTTTTGCAGTGTCACAACATTATCTGCTTCTGTACTCTGATAAAAAGCTGAGACGGAATCATTTTTTGTGTTAATATTTTTAGCGGCTGTCTGAGGTTGTGTTAAAGGTTGCGATCGCAAGACATCCCTAAAGGTCACCTGACTATTGGTATCCCATGATGAGGTAATACAATATCCTTGCTGCAATAAATCCTTGAAAGATTGTCGCCCCGGCGTGCTACACAGGGTGTTTGTATTGTCACCGCGAGTATTTTTAACTTCTGTCCGTTTGCCATCAGTCATGTGATTTAGCGATGATGATGAGCAGGTCGATGATGAGCATGAAGACATTGAAGCTGAAGAGGAGATCTCCTTGGAAGCTTTCGTTTTGTTAAAATTTATATTTTTACGTCTCTCACGACCGGGCGTTTTACCCAATTTACGTTTATTGTTGGAATTTAAGATCTTGTCACAGTTTGGGGTGCGTGGAGACTTAGATCCCAAATGACTGACAACTATGTCACCTGATTTTTTGTTATCTGTTATAATAAGAGATTCTGGGGCGGTTCCACTAACCCTCCGTTCTTCCTTTGTATCATTTTTTTTCAACCAAAACGTTTCCTCGTCTTCTTTGTCTTTGTTTTTAGATTCTCTCAGGGAGCGCTCATTAAGTTTAATTTTCCGTTGATTAGTTTTTGGCGTCTTCGGTGAGGCAGTGTCACTCTTCTTTATTCCCCACCACGATTTTTGCGGTGATTTTAATTTATTAGCGTTTTCCTTACACATGTTGGCTGGTGATGTTGGATTCGATGAAGGATTAAATAATTCCATTTTGCCAAATTTTCTGCGCTTTTTTGTTGTTGTAACGTCTGATGCTGATTCAACAAAATTCCATGCCAACAAATCATTATCAAAAAATATATTGCGGCGACAAGTTTTCGTTCTACCCTGAGAGTACATAGAAATCTGTAGATTTTTGGGGGTACTAAGTGGCTTAAGGCCACTACCAGTGGTACTGGCCGCATCATGAAGACTAATTGGGTGCGGTAAGAGAGAAGGGCTGCTTTCCTTTTCGAAAGGACTAAGATCCTTTTTGGTCTGCTCGCTAGTAAGGATTGGATTTCGACTTTTATGGCTCATAATTTGACGTAAATTGAAAATCGGTTGAGCTTGATTTCTGTCACGCGCCTCATTCAACTGCGCAAGATGATGAAAGAAGATTCGTTTATAGTCCATATGAACAGCAGTGTGCACCGAAATGAAGACAACAGCAAGCAGCATTAAAGCAAACTTGCGAATCAGGGATTCCCAAGGCGGCCTTACTAACCGAGAACTGCATTGCTCTAAACCGTTATGGGACAATTCTGCTATTAAAATATAGCGAAACGATGCAGAATTATTTGTTTTTAATGTCAATGTATGTACAATGCGGTTAACGGTGAAATCCGGTGTGAAAATGATTTCAATGCGTCGTGACGTGTTTGGCTTTAATTCAAATGATGTACAATCGTTAATCCAAAAACCATGGGCTTGACACAGCTGATCAGCTATGAGGATTTTGTCTATCCAAAGTGGCAGTTCACCTGAATTGCGTGCGGTAAAGATTCGTCGCGCCAATGGCTGAAATTTAAGGAGAAAGGTTTGAATTGAAACCTAAACTGAGTTTTCTAAAAGTATTTGATGTCTTACCTGATCACTGACGCCACCTCCATATAATGAACATACGTTCTCTAAGTGTTGATCACTTACATCGAATAAAAGCGGCGTTCGTGAACCCGAACGACGATTGCCAAGCCGGAAATTAGTTTCGACAGCTTTGGCACTCAGCCAAACCGCTTCATAGAGAGTTAAATTGTTGCGTATGTGCACCAATGTACAGTAAGTACCGGCAGATGAAGTACGAAACGTCACTGGCACGGACAAGTTAGCTCCCGCCGGTATTAGGAGGGGATGTTTTGGTGGCATATGCCCCAAGCGAAAGACATCGGACTCGGTTAAAAAACAACTGGGTGCCATTCTAACCACTTCAACCGGCAATGACAAGTGTGTTTCTACGGCCAGGGAAGGATCCGCCAATATGTAATCCACCAATAATGCGCTATCGGATGGATTCCTGATTGTTATGGAAAAGTCTTGAGTTTCATTCACTTCAATGGTGGGCAATAATTGATGACCGCCCACCACCAACCGCGGCCAATTTAATTCTACCATAAGCTGCAGTTGAAATTGTGTAGAATCCTGGGTAATTAGTAGAAAGTCCAGATTTTGGAAATACCACTTGAAGTGACGGTACAAATCAGTTCGGCGGCGCAACTCCAGCTCATCAAAGGATGGCCAACTTAACCGTCGTACGGTTTGTGGTGGAAAAATTATTTCTGGCTTGGTATGAGTTGGTGTATAGCAACGGGAACCGCATAATTGGGCCGGTTCAAAGTACACATAACCTATGCGTGTTACGGAATCGGCCAATATTTTAGAATCCTGAAATGGTTGGTAATTCACAAATTTTAAGCCGGGCTCGGTAAAGTTTATGGAGCGCACCTGCAAAGGATACGAATATGTGGAACGTATATGTAACTCTGAGGAGCACACCTTTCCCTAAAAAAAAAAAAAAAAAAATTGACAGAAATTGTGGAAATTTAAAGAAATTATTCAGCCAAGTTCTTCTTCGAGATAAATCTGGAATACGCACCGCAAGAGCTTTCCAAGGAGTATATATATCAAATTTTTTTAACCTTTTAACGGTACTTTAGATACAGAAAAATGTCCTCGGTAAATTCTTCAGTTTTCAAGTGCAACGCTTGACTGATTTCAGTCAATTTACAACAACACTATCCAACCAACATTTTTGGCAAATTTGTAAAGGAAAACCCTGGATAATGATAGCCTTATACCCGGCCGGACAGACTTGGTTATAACGATTCATTCATTATATTCGACTAGAATTCCGAACATATATATAAACACTGATGTTTAAGTTTCATCTTCCTCGGAGTTGGAGAGAGGCAACCTTGCGGTGTAAGTAGGAAAAACAGTAAAACTTACGGGAAAACAGTTTTCAAAATGCAACTTCTCTTGATCCACTTCTAACCGACCTCGGGATATCGTTAATTTTAACGTAACTGTAATATTCTCAAATGCTGTTGAAATTGTCATTATTTGTGTGACGGTATAGTTGTGGAGCAGTTCGTCAGTATTACGGTCGCTGGGATGCAAATCTATACGAAATACCGCTATATCGTTCTCATTCAATTGATTACCCAGTGTGTAATTTGTATGCAACAAATCCACCATCATTCTCTGGTTATCTTTGTTATCATCTGTGAACCTCACAGAGGTTAAGCGTTCCTTAAGTAAACCCAAAAACATTATTGAACAGCGCACCACCTTTACTGGTTGCATATTCCAATGAATAATTTTAATTTTCAATGGATTGGGATTTTGCAAAATCACATAACTTGGCTGAGGCTTAGAACCCAAATTCAATTCGGTGGTGTAAGGTGTTGTTGTTACAGGCTGAACACGCCATAATGTATGAGTTTGTGTGGAAACATGTAAGCGTCCAGTACACAAGGTTACAGGCATCTCGAAATTTGTTATATTTGTATATATATAAAGCAGCAGCGTTTGGTAAAAACCTTTGACATTTTCTTTGGCTAAAGTAAAAGCCATTTCCATGGAAGCATTATAAGGCAAAAGTATTGCATTCTTTGCAGTAGGAAAAGGTGCATGCAATGCTAATGCTGCTTGCTCATCATCTGTGGTGCTGCTTAGGCTTACATTATAAACAGCCAAGGTGTGAGAAAAAAGATTTCGTATGCTAAACCTACGTTGTCTGCTGGGGTGGAAATCCTCTATAGTTATAACGGTATTGGAGGGTTCATACAGCAGGCTACCTTTCATTATATGATATCTTACTAAAATGTTTACATTATGATTGGTAGTGGTAGTACTAATGGTTGCTTCATCCATAGTTGTACGCCGTGTTGCTAATTTGAGTATAATCTGATTCTCCTGCATAGCGTCAGCCGTATGCATTATATCCAGAGGGTTCAACACTAACATATGATTTATTTCATCATATTGAAATTCATGTGGCAAACGACTGCTAATCCATTGTGCGGTAGCACTAAAGTCTGATTTCGAGTGCTTTACTTCAATAGTGCGTCGCAGAGGTTTAGCGTCTTTATGAATCGTGACATAACCAAAGTCTAGGATAGGATTTTCAATGTATAAACCATAAGCGGCAATAACTTCAAATTCTAACGGTATATTTAAAATATTTTCATTCCATTGTGAAGAACTGTTATTGTAGTCTTTTATTGACATTTTTATGCGTACATATGCCGCATGCAAACCAACCGTTGTACCATGAAAGCGTATACGTATCACTGGCTTTGTGGTAAAAGGCGGTATTTGCCATGTATCCTGAGGGGCCTCTTCATTACCACTAGGCAATTCCAGTTGAAATTGTCCCCCACTGCTATACACCTAAATATAAAATCAGAAATTAAAGTGTTATTATAAAAATTTGCATTTTTTACCTCCAAAATTTGTATAGGATGGTCGTGCGGATTGTGCATGTGTATTAAGGGTATTAAAGTAGAATTTATTGGTGTTCGTATGCCTACAAGGGGTCTTAAACGGTACGGACAATCATATCCTTCACCCCGTAATTGTAGACGAGCATTTCCAAATGATGTCTGGATGTCCAAAAAGCTAGTGACCACTCCTGATTCGCGCGGTAGAAATACTACGTTAAAGGTAGTATTATCTAAAGGTGGTAAAATTTTCGTTTTAAATGTGCTGCTATAGAAGGCCGACTTAAATGTCGTTATTGCATATAAATAAACGCTGCGATTTGCATTGTCATTGACAAGGGTGATAGTTTGTGTCTGCACAGTACCCGTCGGCCACAAACCAAAATCCCAATAAGAGGGTTTTAATTTTAAATTTTGTTGTAAATTTGGCAGCCACTTATTTTCACCGCCATATACGGGATTTGAATTTTTCAGCGGATCAACCGCATGTAGTTCACTTGCAAAGCCGCACATGTTGGACGCTTCCAAAATGATTGTAAATAATAGCATTTGTATATGGCAAAAAATCATTTTTGTGCTATTTTCTTGTATTGAATTTTCGCAAACAAATCCTTTAAATTGTGTCTATCCACCTCTACTTAATTTTTGTTTCAATTTTTATTAACAATTTATGAATTATGCGTTTTTCTATGTAGTTTTATAAACTCAGACTTTTCGTAACAAATTATTATAAGAATATCGGTTTGTCTAATAATAAAGCGATATAAATATTAAAAACAGGGATGTACTTTGACATTAATAATTTAATAGTTTAAATATTTCACAAGGTAATGATTTTATGCATTTGCCTTATTATTCTTTGCGTAGATTTATAAAAAATATTTCAGACTACTTTAGTCGATTTTTTTTTTTTACTTGAAAATAACAGTTTCATATATGCAAATATTTAGTTTACAATTATTGAACTAAAAGTTATACACTTACTATCGTTTACGTGTTTACTTTAATAAAACTACCTTCATTAAGAACTAAAAATACTTATTAAGCAGCTGCTTTAATATTTATCTGGAAATATCTTTTCCTTCGTTTAATTCTCAAGATCTGACGCCGCTTGTGTAAATAAATTTACATATAGTTTTCTAACCATAATATATATCTTCAAGCGCCAATAAACACTTGTTTGTAAGCGTATAGAATAGTTGTGAAATTACCACTTATACTAAAGATTTCTGCATTGTGTTGTGAGTAAATTTTTATAATTGAGATTGTTATGCGTAAGACGCGATCACAAACACAGGCAGAAAACGCGATACTCTCCACGAGTTCGCGTTCACAACCTATGTCACAGTCACAGTCACAGTCAAATATAGAGGAATATCAACAAATGAATAATAATAATAGTGCTAAGCGGGGTATTCAAACATCATTACCGCCCAATTACGTGGATCCAAACGCGCTGAAGGTAAACATATTTTAAATAGCAGTTATTCATGTACTTACAAAGTAAACAGAATAAAATAATTTAATATAAACATAAGGTGAGAAGCAATATAATTGGGAATAATATAGTAAACTTCCATCTTAAATAAAAAAGGACTATTCTTCCTTTAGGTTTAAAATTTAATGTTTTGACTTTATTAACTTTAGCTGTAATTTCATATGTAGGTGGTAATTGGTTTTTGAATAGATATTGGAACACAAATTAAAATTGCGATTACTTTCAGAGTACGGGATTCCATTCATTTGCAGTCATGTGAATTTATATTATACCGTTAATCCCCTTTATTTTGTGTGTGTAAATTTTTAATGGGAATATCTATAAATCCCAATGTTTAACAATATGAGATGAAATTAACATACAACCCCGTTTTAAACATATATGCAAGCATTTGAATAGTGCACAGGGAAATTTTTAATTTAGCCACAGATAAATAGAATTAAACGCCGCCATATTTCCTAAATGTAGAATTTTATCTGCCCTTTTTTCCTACAAATGCATATTAAATAAGCACAAAACCAAAAAGAAAATGGAAAAATATACCAAAACCAAGAAAATTTCATAAAATGTTTGAAAAAGCAAATACAAGAGATTAATAGCTAAAAAAAAATTTATTTCAACATAAGTGAAATTTGGAAAGTCGAAATATATATAAAACACTTGCTTGAAAATTTTATAAACGATGGAAACAAAGTAGGCCTATATAAAAAATACTTGCTTGAAAATTTTATAAACGATGGAAACAAAGCAGACATATTGTAAAAGGTAAAGAAGTATGAGTAGTTAAGTTTTTTTTGAATAAAAGTGTTGGTCACAAAAATTTTCAACTCTCATCTAAAAAGAAAATTTTAAGAAATTTAATTTAAGAAACGAGATAAAATGGATGACAAGTTGAAAGTTAGGAATGGTTTTTTATCTATTTGTTTGTATGTTACGTGTATATTTTTGATCTACATTTTAGGAGTGCGAGGATATGCTAAGCCTTTTACGCGTACTTGAGCTGCAGAAAATTCTGTCATTCTTAAATATATCATTTGCTGGACGTAAAATTGACTACCAACGACGTATAATAACTTTGCTACGCACTAATTTCGATTTAGTTTCCCATAAAATCCGCGAAGTGTACGCACAATCTATGTAAGTTTTACTAATGATTGTATATGTATGTGTATTTGTGTAAAGGACAACATTTTCCTTTGCGCATGGCTATTCTAGTATCGAACAACAGTCCCTACAATACGGTCCCTCAGATCCTAAGAGAATGTATTCCCAAATGCAAATGCAACCCAATGCTGGAAATTTAGTGGCTGCAACTGCTAATGCTCCAAACGCCCAGCAGATTATGAATGCAGCAGCACCGCCCAATATGTCATCATCTGTGCCGCCGGGTAATATACCATTTTTGCATACGATTCCAACGCAAATGCCAATTCATCCGGATGTGCGCTTAAAAAAACTGGCATTCTATGATATATTGGGTACACTCATCAAGCCATCCTCATTGGTACCACGGAATGCGCAGCGCATGCAAGAGGTGCCATTCTATTTTACACTAACACCTCAGCAGGCTACTGAGATTGCGTCCAATCGCGATATACGGAATAGCTCCAAAGTTGAACACGCCATTCAGGTGCAATTGCGTTTCTGTTTATTAGAGACTTCATGCGACCAAGATGACTGTTTTCCACCCAGTGTAGCAGTCAAAGTGAACAATAAAATGTGTCAACTGCCGGTAAGTAAAAAAAAAAAAAAAACACATTAGTACATAACACATAAATTAAATAAATGAATGAATTTATTCAGAATGCTTTACCACAAACACGTCCCAATATGGAACCGAAACGCCCACCACGTCCGATTAATGTGACATCAAATGTAAAATTGTCGCCAACTGTTACAAATACTATAACAGTGCAATGGTCACCGGACTATACACGTGGTTACTGTATTGCAGTGTATTTGGTGAAAAAATTAACATCGGCTCAGCTCTTGCAAAGACTGAAAACTAAGGGCGTTAAGCCGGCCGATTACACCAGAGCTCTTAGTAGGTTTTGTATTCAATAAATACTATTTTCTCTGCTATTGAACAAATTATTTTAGTCAAAGAAAAACTACGTGAGGATGCTGACTGTGAAATAGCGACCACCATGTTAAAGGTATCATTGAATTGTCCACTGGGCAAAATGAAAATGTTGATACCCTGTCGTGCATCCACATGCTCGCATTTGCAATGTTTTGATGCTAATCTGTATCTTCAAATGAATGAGCGCAAACCCACCTGGAATTGTCCAGTATGTGATAAGCCAGCTGCTTTTGATAATCTTGTAATCGATGGGTGAATATAACGCACTTTTATTAGTTTCAATTATAGTTTTCAACTTAAATACTCTTGACAGATATTTCCAAGAGGTTTTAGCCTCAAATTTATTAAAGTCTAATGATACTGAAATACAATTGCACAAGGACGGTTCTTGGAGCACGCACAGCTTACGCAATGAATCACAAGTGTTGGATACACCCAGCAAACCAGTAGAGAAAGTGGAAGTGATTTCAGATGATATTGGTAATTTTGTTTTCTCTTTGCTTTCATATCATTTCTGTTGTCAAGAATGGTAGCATTGGTTTTTATAGAGCTTATCACTACGGATGATATTAAACCGATAAAAGCTGTAGCTGCCAGCACAACATCAAATACCGTTATCTCCAATGAACAGCCCACATCCACAACAAACAGTGAAACGGTACGTTTCGTTATTTAACAATATTAACAGATGTGATTAAGATAAATTTTTTTTATTATTTTAAGGTGGATTTAACATTGAGTGATTCCGATGATGACCTGCCTCTAGCTAAAAGACGACCTGCCATTAATAAACCAAATTCGTCTGCTGTGACACCTACATCGTCAACCATAAACGGCAACGGTACGGGTAATCAGCGTAGTGGCATGTATACACCACAAAATCCTGGTACGTTTGATACATTTTCATATTAATTTTTAATGTAGGAAAAACAGAAAAAGAATAAGAAAGGGAACCCTCTGAATAACGCATACATTTGTGCAAACGTGGTTGCCAAGGAAAACACGCAAAATTAACATTAATTATAATCATTCCATCTATCTGATATTCTGATATCATCATTACTTTCATTAGGGTGTGAGAAGAATTCATAATGGAAAATATTGAATCTGAAACATTTCGTCACAAATTGGTTCGGATAAATCCAATATTTTTATTTAGTTTTTATTTTTATTGTTACTCTCTAAAGCATGAAACTGAAAACGACTAAGGAGAAGAATTTGTCCAAAGTATCCAGTTTTGTCTTTCCGTTTATAACAATTTTTATGGATAGAAGATGAATTGGACAATGGTCAATATAATTTTGTATAAAAAAAAAATATCTTAACGCGTAAACATCAAAATCATAGTCAGTCGCATTGTGAGTTTATTTATTTCATTTTAAACTTTATTTTATATTTTCTGTTTTTAATACGAAACCAAACATTTTATTATTTGTGAACTTCGCGCGCACTATATATTAGTGATGTAAAATGAATGATGAATGAACTATAGCGATAATTAATTTCACGCCATATTAGTCAATATTTTGAAACGATTTGACTATTACCATTAATATACAATGCGAATTTCATTTTTTTCCTTATCCATTACAATTTTCATCGAATATTTCCTACTAGCCTAATGCTTCAAGTTCTAGAACTTAGAGTATGTGTGGTTCAAATGAAATTAAATAATTTTTATTTCATCACCAAAACAAAAAAAAAAAAACATCATATCACTAACATACTGATTAAAATATTGTTCACATATGAAATGTGCTTTTGTTGTAACAATTATATGATTATATGATTATAAATATAGTTTATTTTATCTTGAATTTTGTGTTACAGATTTTTCATAAAGACTCGTCGTTTATCGGGCTTTATTTTTTTATGTAAACATATAATTTTCTTTTTAATATTTTTACGTAGTAATTTGTATTTGTAATATTGTACATCGTTTAGACAGAGTGCCAGCATATGGATTGTGCTTATTTTATTCAAATATAAATAAATACTTGATCGTACTATTTAAATAATTTACGCTAATAAAAATATATGAATTCACGCTCTACTTGCTTTGTACTCTTGTGTTTCAAACTTTCAAACACAGAGATGTATAAGTATACAATGAAACTCGTAGTTTTTTTTTTTTTTATCGATTGCACAAGAAATATTTAAAAGTTGGAACAACTCCACACGGCATATACATTTCTTGTTAATTAATCCATATGTATGCATTCTGGCTTGACACTTGGAACTAATTATATGGAAATCATATTTCTACACTTGAAAAAGTATTAGTGTAGTGTCTTATATAATAAAAAACAAACAAACAAAATGAAGTTAGGTTTACTTTAAAATGCTAACATTTGTTTATATAAAAATTTTGTAATGATATTAAAATAAACGCGTCATCGAGTTTATTTATTATTATCATCAAAATGAATTTTTCAATTATCAAAATAAACTGCAACTTTTAATAATATTACTTAGGTGCAAGCATTAAATATTTACAGGCTTAGATATGCTCTTAACAATTATATTTAGTGCTTGTAAATACTTAATATTTAGGAGAGCAGGAATTATATGCATTACAAGTAAAATAAGGAAACTACTGGAGTAGACGAAAAAACAATAATTGCACCTAATATTGAAGTTAAATGTATATACATGTAGCGTAAGCAACTCTGAAAATAAAATAAAGAAATGAACGTTGTTTTATTTCTTGTCGGGGGACTTACTTTTAACAAAATTATTTTATTTGAGGTTTTTGTGCGTATTTCTTTTTTTTTAATTGTAAAAGGTATAATTTTTCCTACATGTTTTTATTTTATCTAACCTTTTTTGCATCAGCCGATATAACGAGTGTAAGTTTAGATAGGCCATCTCCGCTTGCTATGTTTTCTTCAGTCACAGGATTTGAAGGTTCTGTTTCTACTTTTGCCCATTTGTACCTAATTATTTATTTACATATTAAGGTACACAATAATGTCGCTGTTGTTGTTGTTGGTATAGTAAAAATATATTCAAACACTTAAACTTTTTGTGAACAAATCAAATTTCCTTTATATGGGGAAACGTTGCCATCCGTCAAAATAATTTTGTACTCATGCTAGAGATGGACAGTTTACGAATCTCACGTAATCATTTTACATTTTTGCCACCAACATCACTCACACAGAAAGTCAGGGATTGTTAAGTTAATAGAAGTTATTTAATTATTAAAATTAATAGTAGAAACTACATAGAAGAGTTTCGTATTCATAACAGAAAGATGGATCAGAGTACGATGCTTGATCAGAAAACTACATATAGCGATTTGCCTATGGAGGTATATTTCTTAAATGGAAACAAAAGAATTTTTAATTTTTAATAATATATTCTGCGCAGATAATTTCTTGTATATTTAGCTATTTATCTCACACTGATTGTTTACAAGCGGGATCGACATGTAAACTTTGGAGGGATGCATTTTTTGAAAGCAATCATAAACGTATTGGGAAAGTTCAATTCGCTGGTATATATCTATCAGACAGCACAGCGCCAGGCACATATCTTTTGAAGTCGCATAGATCGTATCGTACGTTCCATTTCAAAGGTGTAACATTCGATGATTCGGCAAAATTAATCGCTCATATTGGTCGGACTGCTGTTAATGTAACCTTTCAACATGTCACCATGTCCAAGGAACAGTTTCATCTATTTAGGCGCCATGCCACAAATTTAAAATCGTTAACTATTAAAGGTTGTTCGGATTTGTTTTTATCCAGTTTATTTATGGATGATGATGTAGAAGAAGGAGACATAACATCGTCATTTGCTTCCATGCGGCATTTGTCTTTACCGCGAAATAAACATTTGCACGATGCTCTATTCTGGCGTATAACCTCATCTATTAAAATATTAGAATCACTGGATATGTCAGATTGCCCAATAGCTTATCACAATGCTATTTGTAAGCGCTTCTATCCCAATGCAAATGTCCCACCGAGTGATTTGATTTTAACATTTAAAATGATAGCAAATGTTATTAAAACTCATCGCAAACATATCAAGGAGCTTAACCTGAGTGATACACAGATAGGTGATACAGACTTACAATTGTTGGCTCCTAATGAAGAAGAACTGGATTGTATTAAATTATATTCACTAAAGTTGGCACGATGTTGGGAATTTAAAACGATTGGTATTACAACGTTTCTAAAGACGCAGCCACAATTAGTCGTACTAGACCTGGCTAAAACGAAGTGCGTTGATGATGATTTTCTCAAAATGTTGGTTGAAGCGTTACCTATGATAGAAGATTTAAATATATCTTGGTGTAGATCGGTTACAAATGAAGGCTGTGCCCATTTGGGCACTCTCAGGCGTCTGAAACGGTTAAATATTTCGCTTTGCTATGAAATTAGTACCGACGGCCTCAGGCGTGGAATTGCACGAACTGTAAATACTCAATTGCATCATTTGGAAATGTGTGGTCTTGAGATATGTGAGGAAGGTATAAAATGTATAGCATTAAACTGTTTGGAGCTGCGCCAATTGGATATTAGCTCATGTAATAAAGGCGTCACAGATACTTCTCTTAAGTATATTCTGCAGCATCTTCGATGGCTTAGAGATTTATCACTAAAACATTGTATTTATATAACGGACGCGGGCTTGACTGGTATTAATATGCCCGCAAATGAGTCGGACACCACAGCAAATGATGTCGCATATATATGCGAACAATTCAAAAACGATATTATTCTCACAACCAATAGAGTTTCTATACAATCGCTAAAAGGATTGCGCCGCCTTAATTTGACTGATTGTTATATTACCGATGCCACCTTAGTACACATCAAGTTTGCAGAGTTAACAGATTTAAATTTATCTGGTGGTCAACGAATTTCATCTGAAGGCATACAAAGTGTGGCATTAAATTGTCCTTCTATCGAACGATTAGATTTGTCGTGTTGTCACCGAATTAAAGATGAAGATATTCACTTTCTTATCAAGAAAGTGAGCCGTTTAAAGGAATTACGCGTAGACAACTGTTATCACTTAAGAAAACATACCTTAGATGCCATACGCAATCTTACCTCATCTACGTCATGACTTTATATACAAAAAATTATTTTGAAGAAAAAAAAAAGTAGCAAATTCTCTAATAGTATATGTACTATGTATCAACTTGTAAATCGAGTTTTAATCTGAGTAAGGGTTTGTAAAAATTGTGAGCGTGTTTGTTAACTAAATTACGCCCATTTTTGACAATTATAAATGTTGTTTGGGTGGCTCTTGGCCAATTTTAACTTTAATAGCAATTTGCATGCAGAAAATATTTGCTTAATATCTTAAAATTTATGTTTATAAACGGACAGACGGACATACAAATATAGATCCACTCAACTCTGACTCGGACGCCTCCTGAGTGTTGCAAATGAAATGACAAACTTAAGACTCCACACCATCCATTTTATTGTGCAGGGTATAAAAAAGCTTAACTTTTCCATAATATTAACTTTAATGCTTAATGACATTTATCCGGTTTATATAAAATTATGTTTAATATAATTTGCATTACTCCGGTAATGATTTATGACTACTCCATCCATGGAAACATTTCGTGAAACGTTTCGATTCCTTATTTTTGAGCGTTAAAAATAGTTTTCGCGGTTTGTGCGGTTGTTTGACGCGCATATGCTGAATATAAACCTGAAATGTTTTAAAGAAAAATTTCCAAAAATTATGAATTAAAAAGAATCTTCAATAAATGATTTACTTGAGCAGATTTGTAGGCCAATTTAATTTCCACTTCACTGCAGCGAGAGCCTAGCCAAAGAAAAACTTGTTCTCCATTATCGAGTATCATTATATCATCGTCAGCCAGATCGTCTTGGCAAAAGTCCGTACATTTCTCAGCCACGGTGAAATAACCCTTCTCATTCGAACAGCGAAACAACCGCGTATAGTTCATAAAGTCGGCATCAGTGTCATATTCTTTGCGGCCACCTAATGCCACCCAGAAGAAATTTTCCGGCTCTTCACCTTCATTCAGTATTTGAAAACTAACCCAGGGGTTGTTAAACATTTCCTCAGCTATGTCTTGTACAAGTTTGGCCTCCTCGGGAGTGGATTTGTTACCCAACCAAACATAGACAATTCCAGCCTGAGACTCATGTTCGTTCTCAAAGGGAACATATAGTATGTAGCTAAAATTAGTGGCAGTTCAATTAAGTATGACTGTGACAATGATTTACATATTCAAACCAGTCATGAGCAACCTTTTCTGGTGGCTTGGATTCATTAAGGCCTTGCTGCTCATGCTGCTTCAAACTAAATAACTATTTACCAAAAAGCAGAATTTAAATGTGAGGCATCCGGCTGTATTTGAATTAAACGCGTACACAAGGCTCCGCCGTTTGAACGCAAGTGAAAAAACTTAACGGCTGGTTTGCCGTCAGGTGTTCGAGATTTATTTCTACGTTTTCCATTATGTATGATGAATTTACGTTTAAAATGTGATAAAAATTTTAGATTCTCTTGCTGTTGAGGGATGCGCACCACTTCCAGTTCTTCACCGAACATAGCTTTGAATTTTTTTTGCAGCGTAAATGTAAACGTCAGCCAACCCATATTACCTGCGTTGCGTCCTTGCCAAAAATACACTACACATTGAATCTCATCGTCCAGTGGCAGCTTGTGTTCAGTGACTTCAATGCCATCATCATCATCATCGGCTGGTATGCAGTAACGGCAGAGGAATACATAGCATTCACCAGTATAAAAATGACCCAGTTCATCTTCGGGTAGGCGTACAAACTTTTTCCCTTCTAATACGAAAGCCTCCATAGCCTCTAAATCATAATTCCAATCTTCTTCGAGCTGTTCAGCCTCACTTAGCGGCATGGGATTCTGTCGTGGCATAAAAAGAGCAGCTAAATCGGCACGAGTGTCTTGTTGTTTTGCCCATTTGGTTAAATCGGCACCAGTTTTCGCCACCGAAGTGGCTGTACGCGTAAAATCAACAGCCATCACTTCATCCCAACCGGTAAATTTACATTTGAAAATATGCGTTTCTGTGCCTTCTTGTAAGCGGGTGATTAGAGCATAATCTGGACGTACAATCATATTGAACAGCTCCCGTGAAAGTTTTATTGCAGCCGCCCGTACCAAACGTGTGGATTTCTTGCCAAACCACACAAACAAATCTGTGCAGCAGTCTAAAAGGTAAACATTCTTGCTCAGTAGAAGTGAGTTAGTGAGTTTTTGTTGCGGCAATTCCATTTGTGGCAATTCCAAGTAACCCATACCCAATTGCACCTGATACAGACGCGGAATCTCTGGCATAAAATCCTCAATTACATGTTTTTTGATAGGCTGTTTGGATGCCTCTTCTGGACTGACATTCATATTGTCCCAAAAGTCAGCAGTCTCATCACCTGTAATTGAAAAAAATTGTAAGAAAAGTTATTTGTATGCGTGTATGAGTTGCATGTACCCTGAACTTCCACAATGATGTCACATTTATTTTTTCGTTCCGTTTTGTTAATCTTTTCCGCTATTAAACGTGATTTGGAATTTAATGTATTTTTAGAATATTTTCCCAACCAAATAAATATTTTCGCACCACAGTCTAGTATGAAAGGGTAACGGGGATCTAATGAGTGCACTTCAACCTCCACAGGTTCCATGTGTATAGAGGCGCCCAGGGCATGTATTCGATATAAACGTTTCACGTACAATAAATCTTCCACAGTGTAAAAGCCTGTGGTTGTGCGACCGCCCTCAATGTAAGTCAGTTCGACATCAAAAAGTGACAGAAACTCCTCGGATTCTTCATCTGAAACATGAAAAAAAAACTAAAACAATTTGAAAAAAATGTACATAACCTCACTTCAATTTCACTTTGTTGTGAGATGATGTGAATAATGTAAATGTATGGCTGGTGGATAAATCGATAAGCCGACAAATGGATTGTCATGGCTATACATGCAGGCATGCTTTTTCTTCTGAGGGTTGACAAACATGCACATGGAAGATCTTAAATATGATAGAAAATGATTTCTTTTATACTTAAGCTACAATTTTACTTTGTTCCTCTCTTATGGTGCGGCATCTGGCTCCCAAGTAATTACGCAAATTGACTGCGTGAATGGCAGCACAAGCTCTCTTATCCAATGTGGCATCATTACCAATCCAAAAATAGATTTCCCACGACAATTGACCCAAATTGTCGTAAGCGGTTTTAAGTACAATGTAACAGTCGCCTTCATAAAATTTGCCATGAGCTACTTCTTCAATTTTGTTGGGTAAAAAATTCTCAATTTCCCAAATTGTTAGGCCAGGCAATTGTCCATCGTCTTTTTCAAAAAATTTTGAATAATCCAATTGCGGTTTTTCTAAAGATTCATCCCAACGTTTAGGCTTGAGTGACTCCAGGGGAGTGTCCTCTGAGCTTGTGGTTGCCCATGAGGTATTGGTCACATCAGTTTCTTCTTTGTCTTTGGCCACGTCCTTCATGCCTTTTAGAATTTTTGCGGAATCTTGGGCTGAATCCGCTCGTGGACCACGGCGTAAACGTATTTTACGTGCTGTAGCATCTTTGGGTGTGGATGAAACGGTCACACTGGCCGGTACAGCAGCTCCGGCTAATTTCAATTGTGTTTGTAAAGAAAAATCAATGTTATAGAATTCCACGCCAGCACCCTTTGTAGCCGTGGACGGCTTAGGTGGCATTATTAAATCAGGATTGTTACGCAAATCTAGTTCATCTAAACCATCCAGCAAATGTATAGCATCTGGCAGAGTTATTAAACGATTTGAGCTTAAGTTTAACTGTTTCAACGCACCACACCGGCAAAGTCCTTCGGGGATCATCTCTAGCATATTGTTGGATGCGGAGAAAATCTCTAAAGCGCACAACTTGCCAATACTTGACGGTATACCATCAAAATCCAAATTATTGTCGTTTAAATATAATCTTCTTAACTGAGTTAACTTGCAGAGCGTACTCGGCAATGTTGTTAATTTGTTGCGTGATAGATTAAGCACTTCCAGACGTTGCCAAAATTCAATGTTACAGCTTAACTCAGTGATGACATTATCACTTAAATTCAAACGCTTTAGATTGGACAAGTTGTACACGCAATCAGGCACCCGCTGTAAATTATTTAATGACAAATCCAATTCGGCCAAATTAAATAAGCTGTCCAATGTTGTGGGAAAATTCAATAAAGTTCGTTGAGTGTTTCGCATATTTAATACTTCAAGATTTTGCAAAGAAGGCAGTTGACGTAGTTGAAACAGCTCGAGAGGATTATCCGCTAATATTAGTGTCTGTAAATTAGCCAAACGTCTGGTCTGTGGAGGCAACGTTTCGAGTTTGTTGTGTGATAAATCCAAAAACAGTAAATCCGTCAAATGAATAAATAATGCTGTAGGTATAACCTCAATGTTATTGTAACTCAGATTTAACACCAAAAGACTTTTTGCTCTTTCCAAGCCTTCGGGCACCTCTTTTAGTTTATTATGTGACAAATCTAATGTGGTGAGTTCCTCCAAATGAAACAGTTCCTGCGGTATGCCGCTTGTTTTAATATTATTTCGCCTAAGATTGAGTGAACGCAAGCACACCAATTCGGCCAACTCGCCATACAGCTTCTCCAGTTGATTGTTCTTTAGCGACAGATGTTCAAGTTTCATTAAATTTCCCAATTCTGTGGGAATTTCTTTCAATTGTGTTCTATCTAAATTCAGCCATTGGGCTCGGGTCATCAAACTCACAGCACTAGGAAATTTACCGTCCTGTAAATAAAAATAAAAATGTGTTGTTAAAAATTAAATAAAGCATCTTCAGTTTTTTTAATTAGTTGTTATTCTTAATTCATTTCGCTTGCAGATGCTTTTTTAAATGATTTTTTTTCGGAAAAAACTCCAGTCGTGTTGCGATAACTTACATTAAAGTTATTTTTAGCAAAATCAACGCCTCGTATAAACGGTAGAACACCAGTGGCCATTTTTCAGTTTTTTATTAATTAATTAAATAAATATTTACCTAAACTTTAAACTTTACATGAATAAACCTTGCACAAAAATGACTAATTTACATTTCTTTGCATTGAGTTGCCACTTAATTCGTTGAATTTTTTATAAAAAGGTTAACGGCTCGTTGGTGTGCTTTTTTTTTGTTCAAACCCGGACCAAATGTTGCTTTGTTTGGAATGTCATTTCAAAAGGAAGTGCAAAAAAAAAAAATGGAATTAAACAGCTGCGAGAAAGTACATCGCATAAAATTTTGTATTTCAATCCGCTATCGGTGAATATTAAATCTGATATTGTTAGTTACGATATTGAAATGTTTCACGAACTATATTTATAGTATAATAATTTAAAAAACAGGTATTAAAATTAATTGTAATCTTTGTACTTTTGCTGTATTGATGAGCCCCTTAAGAAATTCGGCGACATTTACAAAAGCTAACATTTTTTTTTATATGAATTTTTGGAAATAATTACTGGGTTTACAAAATTAATTAATTTAAAAATATTTGTAATAGAGCCGTAGAATTATGGAGGCAAAATGCTATTTGTGTGATCATGAGTTTGTTGAAGGGGAGGAGCCCTGGTTGATATTTGAGCAACGTGTATGTGAAGATGGTATTGTGGAATCATCATTGGCGGACTTGTTGTGCCTTATTTTAAACCATACACTTGATGAACAACATGCCCATTCTCCAGTAAGTAATCATAACGAACTAAGTAAAAAATTTGGTGTCACTTCTTTGGTTGGCAGTACCTCTGTGATTCATGTAACGCTGACGTTATGGAATTCGAGAGTTTGGATCGTCGCTTAAAAGAAGTCCATAGTAGAATATTGGATTATTACAGGCAAAATGCTACATTAAATAATTTATGCCTCGATTCAGAGGCTATAGTTAAACCAGAGGAGACAAATTTAACTCTTAATGGAGAAGAAATATACCTGCCGGAAAATACTGCTATGCTGGGAGACTTGGTTGTAGAAATACGAAATGAGGAAGAAAATAAGTCATCTTCCTTTAACAATTTGAATCAATTTCATTTTGCAGCCTTTGATGGAGATAACTCTGAAACATCGCTGCCATCTGCAGTGCTTGCTATGACTGAAAGTCTAGATCTAAAGGTGCCTAAAGACAATTTGTGCACTCAAAATATAACCGAAGAAAAGGAAGGTTTGTGGAAATAACTTCAATCACATGACTAAGTTTGTTAATAACTAATTTTTTTTATTTATATATAGATATCATAATATTTGACATATATGACAATACAATTCAATCGGGCGAAATTGAAAATGCCTTAAATTTTCAAGTGGATTCACCGTGTAGCGAAAGTAAAGGTTAGTTTTACACATACAATTATAAAATTCTACAAACGACGAACATTTTCTTTAAATTCTTTGTTGATGAAAAATTAGTTTTTATTAACGATGATTATACGCTTACTCCAGAAGTCTCGTTAACCGATACAAATGATAATGAACCGGAATCAGTTAAAGAAATTCATTTATCAATTAACGACACCTCATCCATTGTGGACTCTTCTCCCCGAGCTGTTTGTAAGAAACGAGGTGTAATTTATTTATGTTTATTGTGCAACGTTTCACCCCAATTTGAGCGCACAACAATTGGAGAACATTTACAAAAATTCCATCACATTTATATGTGTGAATTGTGTAATGAGGGTTTTGCTCGCGAGCAATCATTGAAGAAGCATTGCGAACTAGATCATACATCGTGCGATTCTGATGATACATTCCATTGTGATATTTGTTCAATTACCTTCACCAATTCTCACAAGTTCCGCCTGCACAAGGAAACACATAACAATTATTCCAAGAATCGCGAGTGTCAAGTGTGCCTGAAAAATTACAATTCCAAACTTATGTTGAACGATCACATGAACACCCACACCGGACAAAGACCATATAAATGCGTAGAATGTTCCAAAGATTTTGCTTCCAAGTATACTTTGCAGACACACATGAAAACTCATAGTAAACGTGAAAGGCCTTACAAATGCGATCGCTGCGACAAAGCGTTCTTCAATCAACAAAATCTTAAACAGCATAAGAAACTTCATGTGCCCTTCAAGGCATTTAGCTGTGATGTGTGTTTGAAAACTTTTGTTACGCAACATAGCCTGAATGTACATATGATTGTGCACTCTGGCCAAAAGCCGTTTATATGTCGCGTTTGTGGAAAAGCATTTGCTCGACGACCTGAAATTAAAGATCACGAACGTATCCACACCGGTGAAAAGCCTTTCAAGTGTGATTTGTGCCCTATGGCTTTCACTCAACGTTCCAATTTGATGTCACACAAAAAGTCAACGCATTTCAATGAAAAATTACATCGTTGCAACCAGTGCGAACGTTCCTTTAAACGAAAGCGCTTATTGCACTACCATGTTCTGGCTGTGCACACAGGTGAACGGCCCTATAAATGCAATATATGCGGAGCTGGATTTGTGTATCCGGAACATTTCAAGAAGCATATGTTAATACATAGTAATCAAAAGCCGTTCGCGTGCGAAGTATGTGGCAAAAAATTTAATAGTCGAGACAATCGCAATGCTCATCGTTTCGTACACAGTGACAAAAAGCCATACGAGTGTATGGAATGTGGGTCCGGTTTTATGCGTAAACCCTTTCTTCTGGCACACATGAAACGTACAAAACATGCCAACGATACAATTATCGTTAATCAGCCACAATTTTCCATTCAACAAGACTTGCCCTCGCAAGAAGATATAAACGATTCTTCTAACATTGAAAATAATCAACTCATTGCTAAAGTGAATGACACTAGTGAACTAATCGCCCAAATGATACCAAACTTTAATATAATACCTGATTCTTTAGCTCAAAAAAGTGAAACCGCCGAGGTTGGTACTTTCGTTGAGAGCGACAACCTTATGAAACACGATATAGATAATGTAAAATATATAGAGTTTGATGATATAATCGAGGATGTTGGCAATCAAACGTTAACTTGGATTAATAATGAAGACTAATATGTGTTTTTACGAATTTTCTTTTTAAAATCATGGGAAAACATTTTATAGTGAAAAAAGTGAATATTAAATAAAATAACTTTAATGTACTTAACCAAACGACCAGGTTTGTAGAGGCCCTCAGTGTTTTTTTCGTAAATCAGTGTATTTTATAGAACGGACTTGGGGTACAATTTTCAAATTCGCAGAGTTATTGGCCTGCATGCTATAGATGCACTCTAAGAAGAATACTTAAGACGCTTATTTTTGGCACATTGATGAATGGGATAACTAGAAATATGCATAACAAATATCAAGTTCATAGGTCAATTTTTGCGGCATGTGGTATGTAGATTTTTATTATTTATTGATTGATATATATATATATATATATAGAGAGAGAGTTTCTAATATTAATTAATACCAACAAAATTAATTTTTTTTTGCTGAACAATTTTTTTTTATTAATAAGTAATTCAGAAAAATGTGGGCAATGGTTTTAAATTTGTTAAAAGGCATTTACATACTTTATTTTTGAAATGAGAGAGGTGGTCGTTAAGGTTAGGTTAGGAAAAGTATTTTGTAATTTTTAATTTTATAATTAAAGAAAAATTAAATTTCTTAAGTTTCAATAAATATGTTTGAATTATATTTGCATCGATTACAAGCATCGTTTCCACTTTAATTCCTTGGCTAAAACTATGCAATAATATTTTATTTTTTAAAATTTTCAAATTATAAACTTCAACAAAACGACTCAAAATAATAATTAAATTTAAAAATTAATATGATTAATATATAAATATAAAATGACTTTATAATTGTCTTATGAACTGGTAACTTAGTGGACAATTTAACCGCCACCACCACCACCCGACAATTCGTCTTCATATTGTTTTCGGAAGCAATCACCAACAGGAAAGAAATCCCAACTGCGCTGTTGGTACATATTCCACACGTACGTTTCTTGGCCCGTATATTCTGTATCCGGTTTATTAATCAGATGCATTAGGAAGAACATATAGTTGGCAAGATTGTGTTCTTTTTGAACATGCGTATCGAAACCATGCGGCACAATATCAAAAAAGTCTTTACCCATGCCGCATATAAAGCAATTAGATTCCATGTTCTCTTTGACCGATTCCAATTGATCACGCAGTTCACCGAAAGCATCAATAATTAAACCCTGGATGATGGCCAATAGTATAACAATAACGAAAAAGAAGAAGGTAATATCGAATATAATACGGTACACTTCGTAATCATCTCCATCGGGATCGCCAATTTCGTCACCTATGCCACCACCAGCCCGTACCCCTTTGTATAGATGAAATACAAAGCAGGTTAACATGTCGTGACATTTTTTATCCACTTCATCATCTTCCTCCTGAACATAGAACTTTCTGAAGAAATTGAAAGCAATTACCGTATAGATATAAACGATAATGGTTAAAAGCATAACGGTTAGCACCAGTTGTTTGCCATTGTGTGTGACCGATTGTAAAATGGTGCGTAAAGTTTTGAATCCAACAGCCACGTCAAGTAAATGGGCAGCAAAAAAGAAATTATTAAAGTTGCCCATAACTGAAAAGGAGAAGTACCAGAGCGAATACAAGAAGGCGTTATCGGTAAAAGTTACTCCAGCTTTCCATATTTGATAACGCCAATCAATATTAATAATGTATCTAATTAGTCCGCCTTCCTCCGCTTCCTGAGCCACGAAGGAGCTCTTTTCCATTCCTAGTAGATTGGAAATAGAATCAAAGTCATAGGTTTCGCTATACTTTTGACGAACTTTTTTCTTCACAAATTTGTCCCAATAATTTACTGGAAATGATTTGGCAGAAATGACCAATTTATCCCAGTGTGATTTGAAATCGTCATCTTCCGGCTGTTCAGCTATAAAGAGACCATCAAATTCAAGACGACGGGCAATTTCTTTTTCCCGTTTGAATATAGCCAAAGGCACTTTAAGATGATAATAGGCAATCAGCATAAATAACGATACAAGACTGTGTAAAGCGGCTGCGATTCGTATAACATGCTCCATATAAAAGAAATCTTCGTCCACGTGTACCAACTCTGGTATATCATCTTCGTCCTCCCCATTATCACCTGAGCCTTCACCTGATCCGAAACCTGACGACGACATACTAGCACCAGAACCTGATCCGAGTATCAGCTGCTCCTCTTCACCGGAGGCTTCTTCATTTTCAGTAAATGAGGTCACCTTGTAAAACAGTAGCATAAAGTTAATGCTAAAAGCGAGCACTAAAGCAACATATTTTAGATTATAAAAGTTACGAGCCAGAAAGCTAACGGTACGATGGGCATATTGTGAAAAATCTATTTGGTGCACTGCTGGTGTTTCTTGTGTTTCAGTTGATGATTTTTTTGCTTCGGCTTCGATAGATGCCATAGCGGCTTCCTGTGCTCTCTGAGCTTCTTGTCGTTCCTGTGCAGCTTTCTTTGCAGCATAACCACCTAATAAGTCAACCATCGAAGTGGGCTCAATAGCGTGCGTTTCTATCTCTCCTTGACTTTCACCGCTGTTTGCAGGGCCATCTTCCTGGCTTAATTCGTTTATCTCTTCTGTGGCCCCAGTAAGGGGACTTGATTCGCTAAGGCTTACTTTGTGATTTCCGTTTTCTTCTTTATTTGCGTCAGCACCAGGTGGTTCCGTTGGTGCAGGTTCTATTGGTAGAGGCGGCAATGCTTTCGGGAAAGTATTTTCTTCAATAGGTTCTTCTACAACTTCATCCGGTGCAGGTCCTCGCATTAGATTCATTAATACTCCAAATATGTAGCGTACAACCGCAAAATTGGCGTAACCAGTATAATAGAACATATAAAGAATAATTTTGAAAAAGCCTATCACTAGTTCTGGTACGGACATGGTCTGCATTACCCCAATTTGATGTTTAATATTTGCAGGACTCAGCATATGTATACCAAACTTTAAGCCATCTTTTACAGCTGTAATTGTTCGACGGATAGGATCGCGAGCGGCTCGTTCCTCTTCTTCTTCACTCATATAGGAGCTGTATGATGTATCACGTTTTACATTACTGCCGCCTTCGTCTGTTGCCATGAGTCCTGAAGCATGAGTCATTTCAAAAATAGCATCTTCACAAAAGTTAACAAATGCTTCGAGTTTCTCTTTGTCTCCACCTTCTGTTACGATTGAATAGAAAAATGCCCGTTTTGATTCTTTTATTTGGGGCTTCTCCCATTGTTCAATATTGGAGTCTTTTATTTCAAAGTAAACACGTTCAATACGCTTAGAGCTACCTAATATTTCAATGCGACCCAAGAAAGGTTCAAAGTAGTTCAGTACAGAACCTGCTGTTTCTAAGAATCGAGCTAAACGTGGTTCATTTGGCATATGTTCACTAAGGTTGGTTAACAAAACAGCTAAATTGAAACCAATTTCCGTTGACGGTTCATGAAACCGATCTACAAAAGCAGCATAGTCAATCTTTCCCTCGTGATTACGCTCACAGCATGCTAGCAAAAAGTCCATTTCATCTCTAAAATATGAAGTTTTGTTCGAAACTTAAGTGATTTTATTATAGAGTATATTAACTAACGTTGTATAATTCTTCGACTGTTCCATCTTATCCCTGAAGTCTTTTGGTGTAACCCAACCTTCATTCTTGATGTCGATTTCTTGAAAACTCGCTGATTCTATGAGGTCCTTTAATTTTAGAAACATGTCGAAATATTTCAATATTAGCTCCACATTACCAGCCGATTCGACAAGCGTGTCGACCATTTGTTTACCAATGGTTCCTATTAAGGGAGTTTTTGTGAAAATGAAAGAAAATACATTTAAAATAAAGCACAAAAAAGTACGAACGTAAAATAATTCAAGCAATAATTATTACCGTTCACTACATTGCCCTCCAGCATTGACAACATCATAGTAATCATATCCTTTTGCAAATTTAACAGTTCCTTCAGAAGATCTACTTGGCTAGCGTGCTTTGATAACTTTTCTTGCATGTGAGAGAATAGGAAAAGGAAACCTCCCACAGCATCCCACAGCCTAGAATGTGCCAAGGCTTGTTGATTCAAGGTACAAGGACCTTGTATTACTTCAGTTAGCGTATTAAAGACTTGACTTGCCACACCAATCGCTTTGAAAAAATTTGCTTTGCCAGCCGGATCGATAATTTCCTTGCTAGAGTAGTGCCAATAAAAGTCCATTATAGATTCTTGTAAACGCAATAGATAGTCGACTGTACAGATAACCACATTTACTGTAGTTGTGTTGCCTGCTTGGGTTCGCAGATAATTTTGCCAGTCTGTTAAATATAATAATAATTATAATAATGCTAAGCATAGCACTTGGTTAATAATATTATGTTGGACTTACCCAAATTGTGACCTTCGCAAGTTAGTTGGATAAAGCGGAATAATGCGCAAGTGAATTCAGCATCGTGCATATTTTTTTCACCAGCTGCACCTTCTGACCCAACACCAAGACCTGCACCCGCACTTGGAATGTATTCTTTTTTGCATAGATAACAGTAGAAAATGTGGGGACAACGCGGGGACATGCGGATTTGGTTTGATTGGTTGGTTGGTAATGATGGTAGTGGGTTTCAGAATATTGTACAGGTAGAGTTTCATGCAGACAAATGGAATTATATAAAAGGACAATGGATGAAATATTTGAAGTAGCATGCGAGCAAGTGCGAAATAGTAAAGTAATGGAAAATTCGCTTTTTATTTATCTCCTCGGATTGTGTTTACTTAAGAAACTTACAAGTTCGAAAGAAATATTTATGAAAGGATATAGTTTGTAGAGAGGTGCAAAGCGATGGGTACATAAACTACGACCAAGGGTTTTGCGGACATTACCTTCTGCTTTAGTATTACGTTCGAAAGCATCCAAATCCAAAACGCTACAAGAATTCATTAAACCAGCAATTGACGTAAAGAATCCTACATCTTTCTTCTCTTTTAAATGGTTTAACATGCCCATTTGGATATCGATATTACCACCGCGCAGTATAGCTATACCCAGATTTAATGTGGTCATAACCATTTCCGACGGAATACCTTTCGAAGCCGATACATGCAAAAGAACCATTTCAGCAACGCCGCGATTGGATAGACGGGCTTGATGAAACAGCAACTTTTGCTTTTCCATCTCTTGTTCCTATTTTGAATAATACTAGTTTAGATAATTAAATGTCAATTAATTTAATATACTTACATGTAATCTACTTCGTTCCCCTTCTTCAGTTTCTCCACCATCACCCTCTTCATCTCCGCCCCCTTCTTCTTCTTCTTCACCACAAGATTTCGCCGCGATTTGAGCATAAGACATATACAATGGGTCTTCTTGAAGAGCACCACTTCGTTCTGTCATAGCTCCTCTACAGAATGTTGTCACCAATTGTGTTAAAGGATCCGGTTTACCTTCGGACTCTTCTTCTTCTTTTTTAGATTTCTCGGACTCCTCAAAAGTTTGTGTTAAGTCTTCTATCATTACTTCCTGGCCGACATTTTCCTCTTCCAACCATTGCTCATAATAAGTTCGGGCGAATATATTGCAAGCACGATGCCTACAATTTTTTAATTAAGTAGACAAAAATTCCATAGATTAATAGATTGCATTGGAACTACAATTGAAACTTGAAACACTAATGAGTCTAATAGAAAATTATTAATTATATAATTAGAACAAAAAACTTTGAAGTGAAATAAATATTTATATTAATATATTTAAAAACCTGGGTAAAGAATGTAAAGATGTCTGCCGGAAGCAAGCAATAACCGCACGCTTTCTTTGAATAGAAACAACGCTTTTGTAAACATTTTTACTCTGTTGTTGTGGATGGTCAATCTATGTGAATAATAAATACATAATAGACGATTTAAAAAAAAAAAAATTAAACAAAGAATTGAAATTGAAAATGGAAGTAGTACTTACCATATGCAATCCATAGAGAACCTTAGCCATTGCTACTATGCGATCTACAGTTTCCTCTGTTTTATCTTTTCCTTTATCATTTTGGTTGGAGGTGGAGGCCTTTTCTACGGCTTGTTCTTCTGATGGTGTCTCTTTCTTACCTAACTTTGAATAGAGATAATGTTGCCAAGACATCTCATCTGAGGGATCCAATTTATCGGGCAAAGTAAGTTGATTGCGCGCAAATTCAATAACATCGTATTCAGGCATTTTCTTAAGATAGCGATCTTTACAATGTTGCACCATTTCTTGTTCTCGGCCTGCGAACAAATTTAAACCTACCGGCAGCAATCGCTTGAGACAAGCCACCATAAGACTAGCTTGAATTTCTTTGTCTTTGTCACGTTTTTTGTCACGATTCTTTTTCTTCTTTTTGGCCTTACCACCGGAAACTGGAGCGCCCTCCACTATACCCGACCTTCTAGCAGCAGTTGGCATAATTAATGCCATATTATCAATTTCATTAGCAGAAATGAAATTCTGTTCTTCTTTCAGAAAATATTGACTCTTGGACCATAGATTGAAAATTTCGGCAACATGATTATATAATTCTTCTGCTTCAGGTATATTATCTTTTAACCAATGATTCCTTTGTAGGTCCACATATTTGATAAGCAACGGGTAAAATGAGTATATGTCGCGCACTAACAAATTCCAATCTTCTTGCAATTGAGTTTCAACCTGCGAAGTATCTTCACTGGAAGATTTGATAAAGCCGCGCATACTTTCTTCTTTGTGATACATATTTTCTGTACGTTTCTTGACTCTTTCGGCTAAAGGTAGAAAAGGATCTTTGAGCAACTCCTCCGAAGTATTTATAATTATTTGTTGAGTGTAAGCAGCTATTCGGGTCATCCATAATGCATTATCATTACCAATATTTTTCTTGATCATTTTTAAAACATTTCGTAACAATGCATTCATATAGTCAGCAGTTACCATTGTAACGTGATTGCCAGACGTAGGACTTACATTATCTGGTCCCTGGGCCCACCAAAATGGTAAATAGGAGCAAAGCAAAGGTAAAATTACATCTATTATGTGGGGTGCATCTATATAAGTTTTATCAGATTCAACAAATGCGTCTACCTCTCCTAAAATGGCTTCCAAGTTAGGCATGCAACTTTCCATTTTCACCATTATGTCTTGAGCCTCCAATGAGTGATCTGCTATACGATTTAATAATGAATATTGGTTATGTTTATTAAGGTGAGGCTCTAGAAAAGCTACAGGAAAACATGAACTGTAAGCGCCTAGGCATGAGCCTAACGCTGGACGATGACGTTCAATTTCGGTCTTTAAATACTTCCTATCATGCGTCAACGTACCATCTGTTCCCAAATGGTATAGTGCCGCTAAAATTTTATAGGAAGCTACCTGAATCTCATCCAACAATAGATCACCTCCATAATCACAAGCTGCCAAATGATCAAACATGGCTGTTAAAACTGGTAATATGACTTGATTTATGTATCCAAGAGATGTGGATGTTTTTAAATGAGTTCCTCGCAAATGACTGTATTTGCCATCTTGTAAGTTCAATATAGTGTTTCCTAGGTCATCTGCTGTTTGATTGAAGAAAGTAAGCATGGAAGTTCGAATAAATTCTGGACAATTTTTCACTAAAGTTTTGGCATCAATGCCCTTTACTAGAACCTGGAGGCAACGCACCGTTATGCGTACATCTGGACCGAAGGCAGTTAAGCGATTTCTTAATAACGAAGCTAGCTTGCAAAAGATCGAAGCAACCATTTCTTTCTCTTTTAAAGAAGCACCTATATTGTTTGTGGCAGTAGCTACCGCAATGAAGTAGTTTCGATGCGTAGAAAAGTACTTTTCCATAAGGGGTAGGACCACTTTCGAAAAGAACTTTATGTCTCTTGAAGCTGTTTTAAAGGAGGATCTTCTACTAAATGTGGTTGATGGTTTTAATAATTTCATATTAATTGTGGCTCTATCCAAATATTGAATGAGCTTTTCTAAAAGGGAATATGAGAATCGTAATTCTGCGGCAGTGGTTGTAGCTCCACCTTCACCTTCAGTAATTCCACCTTTTGTCGGTCTGTTTTACAAAAGGTTTGACGTTGTTCATTACATAATTTCATTTTAATTATTACTTACCTGTGCAGCTTATAGCCTTGATATTGCATGTATTTCAAAAACTCTTGAGACCGTTCGCGGTCTTTGCGCTTCTCCTTATCAGTAAGCAAGTCATATGGGACAAGTTGAGGATGAATGACTCCGCCACATGTATCAAGTTCTTCCTTCTTTTTCTTAGCCCAAATGTCGTGAGAATTCTCGGCTAATCTTTCTGCCATATTTTGCATTTCTCTGCTTAATGTAAGATTTGTCATATCCACTGGGTGTGGATGGTAGTTAAAAGCATTGCTTTCACTCTGAAAATTGGACAGTTTCTTACAAATAATCTTACATAATCAATTAACATTGCATACAATTTGGGGCTTCGACTGGCGTCTCATGGACCCACGATTATTTTGGGGCATATCAATTTCTGAGTGTTCAATTGTCCAACCAATTGCCAAAAGTGCTTTTAAGCATTCTCTAACTGGATCTTTATAACGTTCGCGTTCCTAAAATATAAAAAATTACGTAATAATCCCCTACAGTGATGGTACATTACGTACATAATCTGTTAACATATTATATGGCTTTAATCTGGGATGTTTGCGATCTGCGTCCGAACGGATATCACCAAGTGTCCAACCACTTTCCAAACGCCGACTTGCCCATGCGTCATGATAATGTTCACTAAATTTCTGAACTAGCGTAGTATAATCATTAGTCAAGTGTACATTTGTGGTATCTACAGGATTAGGGTTATATTGTGGCTGATCGGGTGATCCAGAGTGGCGACCATAACAATCCTCTTCGGTATTTTTTGATAGACTGTAATCAGGAGGCAAAGCGCATCCAATTGCAATTAAGCAAGGCAAAGCTTTGCCGAATAACTCAGGATCATAATCCATGTTGCTAAGGGAATCAAAAATGTTTGAAAATAGAAGCATAGTTAGACGTTTTTCCTCATCCGATGCAGCCCCATATGATCCCAAACCTTGACTAGAACCGTAATATTTGGCGCACCTATCGAAATGTAATGTGAGTAGCTACAAAACATCAACAAAATAAAAACTTTTTCTTTACATAATAATAACAAAATATATATTACCCTTAAAGCCACGGTGGTATACTCAGACAATTTTGAGACATCCACTGTTAGCTTGCGCAAAAGTTTTAATAACATAGCCGGTTGCATTTGAGATGTCAATGCAACTAAAAAATCAGACACGGCTTCTCTCTGACCCTTTGTAAGCATTCGATTTTTCGAAAGTCTGTACACAGTGTGTAACGTAGCGTCAAGAAGGCTAGCATAGTTTTCAGCTTCATTGTAAAATTTTGAATGCTTTATTAATAACGGTAAAATGGAATTACCAATGTAGCGATTCATTGCAAGGGCCATATCACTTTCGGATCCGTCACTTTTATCTAGAATTGTCGCTGTGCGTAAATCTGGTAGGAAAGCATCTTCTAATAGTCGGTAAAAGAGTTCTTGCGTTTCAATTCCATATACGCGTTCCAAAAACAAAACAACACTTTGTTTATTGTTTGGTAAAAGACCTGAAGGCATATCCGATTTGGGTCTTTCTTCACCTGGAGCGGTCTGAGTTATAGTAAACTTTAAGCTAAGGACGCCTTGGAGATCCTCAAGTGGAACCAAAGATCTTAAAATAGCTCTCGCTCTCAATGATTCATTTTTTCCTTGCTCTATAACGGACGTATCAGGCGCACATCTACCAAGCAGATCGACCAAAGTACAATAGAAATTTAAAATAGCTGCTCCCGTGTCAATATAGTCTTCGTCTTCATCACTTTCTGGTAGTGGGTGCGTAAAGTTAAGGCCAGTTATAGTACCTTCAGCTTCATCTTGCAGTTTGCACCTCTCCGTAATTCTCTCAGACATTCGGTTAGCTTCCACAATAGCGCGAAACAATCCCTCACCCTCTCCTCTTAAAGCAGGACCCAAACACTCTGGGCGACGTATTAAAAGTCTAATAACAAGATTCGCATTTTCTTCAACACTTTCACCATTTACCCATACGCAGTATCTCAGAAAGTCCAAATAACGCTCACCCTCAACAGGATCCCAACCAAGATCGGGATAACCCTTCTCCACTAATTCTGAATTGCTCTGAAGCCCACAACGTGAAAGATATACAGCTATCTTTTCTAAATAATGTTCCCTAAGTGCTAGGGCTAATTCTGTATTCTCCATTAAACTTGAGTATGCTACATCTAGAGGAGTAGAACCGCGCAAACTTGGTCTAGCTAGAAGAATATTGGCATTATCCAGTAAAAAATCGAAATGATCAAACATAGCCTTTTGGTTTTGTCTTCCCGTTCTGCAAAAATAACAGAGAAACCTACAGCATGCGACCACCATTTCATGAGAAGTATCTTTTTCTTTGGGTGGAGCTCCGTCTGGTGTCTCCGATTGCGTTGGGGCATCACTCTGTGCTTGGGCACGTCGCCCAAGCGTATTCATCATTACAGCCATAACATTTTCATGCACTCTTAGAATACGAATCAAGTCAGGATGTTGAAAGAATGTTGCATTATTAACTAATTTCCACAAACGTTTTCGCATAAGTTCTTCTTCTTCTTGACTCATTTGAACAGGGAGTAATGCTCTAATTTGGCTCAAGCCAATCCACATTTCGGCAGCGTCGTTGCGAGCTTTGTTGTTAATGACGTATGTTTTATTAAGAGCCCTTACTAATTCACCTACAGTATCGTACTGACGTACAAGCAAACTAAACATTTCACGCACTAATTTTGGATTTTCTATCTGTGCTTCTTCTGCCCAAGCCACAATTGTTTTAGTAAGAATCTTACGAAATACTTCTTCAGGAGTTTTCTTTTCAGGTTCTTCAATTTCTTTAGGTCCCTCCTCAAGTTCTTTTACTGCGTTAATAAAATTAAATATTTTAGTTATGGGGCCTGCTTTTACTTCATCTACTTCATTATTTTCTGGTATATCTGGTTCCTGTAAAGCATTCAACGAAACTTTCTTCATTAAATTGTCGTGAAAATCAGAAAGTCGTCCTCTTAAATCAATGCCACATGTACAATTTTCTTGATCATCGGCTTCCAAATTTTTAAAACATAAAATTTGATTCATTTGTTCTCTAGGAGGGCATCTAAACTCTTTTGTTTTTTTAGCTGCCACAGCACTGGGTAGATCGGATTGTTTAATTTCGTTGTAACGTCGAAGTTGATCTGACTGAAGATCACCTACAAAATCACGAGAAAATGATATAATACTTTCCACCCGGTGTCGTAATTGGACATCATACAAATGTTGTAGTAAATAACACATTTGAAGTTTGGCGCCTTCGGCCATTTTCATAGTTAATAATCCTTTACGATGTTCATCTTTTCCATCTGAAAGTACAATTCTAATTATATATGATTACCGTTTATATTATAATGCGAACCCTTTTCGAATGATATGTCCCATGTTTCAGGATCAACCATAACTAGAAGTTTTTGAACGTCTTCGTCTGTAAGGACGCCAACTAGCAGCAAACGGTCGGTTAATTTGATGAGAGGTCTAATAATGAATTATCTTGTCTAACTTTTAGGTTAACCTAATTAATGTAACTTACAAGAAAAGATTTTCATTGGTCCAACCAATAGGGTCTCTGTTATGAACTTGATTAACTTCAACGGCTTCTTGTAAAGCTTCCATTACGAATTGCCGAACAACTTCGAGAGGGAATTTCGGAGAGTACAGTTGATCAATGTTTGGTATAGGTTCACTAGAAATATTTTATTTTAAAGTGAAATTACAAGAAATAGTTGAAAATTGCATCTCGTAGGGTAGTTTAAAAGGAATTTAAGGAATTAAAATGGAATGGAATTTTTTGTATGTACAAACTCAAAATTTTTTTAGAATCTAATACTTACGTTATTTCGGTCATGCGCATTTGGGGTCGCACCGATTCAGTAATAAGAGATCTTAAAGAGTGACACATTTCCTCATCCTCATAAAGCTGTGTGAGTTCCGCGCCTAGGGGTATTATATATTCATTTTTACAAACCTCCATTGTGGTAGCATGTGATTCTAAGTGCAAAGCAATTAGAAGATCGTAAAATCCTTGTCGCAGAGGACCACTCATATATTCTGAGCGAATGGCATATAAAAGTTGCTTTTGATCGACATGCTGACATAGAGCATGAGCAGCTCTATAATTAGATTGATAACAAAGAGCTGCGTATAAAGTGAGAGTATGGGCGTGAAAAGAGAGTAATTTATCTAATTCAATAAGTTCCAAAATATCTATGCAACGATCCTCTTCAGGAATATGTAATGCTAACATGGATACCGGATCCTCACAGAGCATAGACCAACCGCGAATATCAGATAGTTTAAGAGCATGAACTTGTAATGCAGTATTAGGTACTCGAGCCCATTGATGTGGCCGTAAGCACTGAACTTTCAGTCGTGGCGGTGATTGAGGAATAATATGCTTGTCACTTGTTGGCAGAACAGCTGCAGAAAGCGGCAATGTTGTAGAAGTTCGACCCAATTCAATTTGGAGAATTTCCTTACTAGTTGCCTCCACAAAGATGGCCGGAAAGAGTTTTGTATTGGGTTCCATACGCCAACAATGCGAAGTTTCTTTATTTTCACAAGTGAAGCGTATAATTCCCGTGGCAGTATCTACAAAACAACCTATAAACATGCCTTGAGAGGCACCTTTTCCGGACGCATCTTGAGTAATTTCATTAAATAATTCATCCGCACGTACTACGTAACAACTTTGGCGATCAATACGCTCAATAGGACGTCCGTACCCTTCTTCAATAATAATGGAACCACGCTGTACTTTATTTTTATTAAAATCTTTACTATGCAAATGATATTGTGTGGTCACCCATCCTACATAAACATGGGTGGGATCCTGTCCGGGATAAATTCGTACGCCATAGAAGTACTCGTTTATTAGCTTTAAACATTCGGCATCGAATAATTCATTACCAAAGGATTCCAAATTCGGTTGCCCTAATGTACCACCACTTAACGATTTAGGGCCGGCACTTGGAGTCTGTGGTATTTCGACCTTTTAATATGATATTCCAAATATTTTATGTTATAGTGAAATCTCTAATTTAGAAATCACTAAAATTAACTTACATTATTTAGTCGCAAAGTTGGACTTTTTGCAGATATTTGAGCATTTACAACATTACGTCCTACATTACCTCGATCTGGTATTTCTGTAGTGCGAGTTGATCCCTTATCTTTGCTCTGATCGCGAGATTTTTTGGAGAAGAACTTAAAAGGACTACGACCGCGCTTTTTCTTTTCATCTAATGCACTCTCTTCAAAACCAGTCAATTCCAGTGCAGTAGTAGAGCTTCGAAGTTCTTCAGATTCAAAGCTAATATTGTGAGTTATTGAACCTTTTCGAGGGGGTCTTGAGGGATTGCGCATATTTTCATCAGCCTCGGCAGTATCTTCATAGTTTCGATTAAGTCCTTTAATATCATTCATTGTAAAGCCACTTTTAAGCATGTGATCCATGTGAACAGATGTTTGTTGCTGAGCAACATCTTGAGCGTCACGCATTAATCTGTACTGACGAAGTTTTATCTCTTCCCAACGACGGGATTTTTCTGCTTCCGAAATGAATTCATTCATGCAAGTAACTGGCAAAGACAGACGCAAGAACTCCCAATTTGCTTTTTCCATAGTCTCAAAAGTGTTGTGGGATATCTTCAAATGAGGTGGTGTATCAGCTCCACCAGGAATACGAGACACATCGATACGACAATCCGGCATTTCTTCGGTGTTCTCAAAAATCGGTTGATCCTTTGTATACCAGTGCGTTACAGCTCGTTTCATATTACTAAAAAATATTCATATTTATTTCATTAATAGGTTAAGATAGAAAGAACAAGTGAAAATGTCATAGACGGTCAAACCCGATCACTTAGTTCCACAATTCAAGTTTTAATTAATTAATATCTATGCTTCAACAAATTTTGTTAAAAAAGATAAGGAATTACGACTTTTTGCTCTGTAGAGAATTTCATTATAACAGGACCTTATATGGGGTACGGGTTCTTAAAATTGGATCATTTTTCGGTGTATTTTCATTAGGATTATTTTTTGCATTAACACACATTCTTGTACCAAATTTCATCGACAAATGTGACCTGCAGCTTATGCACAAAAAAACTAAACATGGTTTGGTTAAATCGATTCAGTATTTGATCCTGATTTGAATAGATCATTATATATGAAGATGAGTTGGTAGTTATATATATATAGTTAATATACTTTTTGCTACAAGTGAAGGGTATAAAAGGAAACATACTTACACGCAAAAGGGTTCATAACCTTCTTGTAACCCGCAAGTTGTAAAAAATTTTAAAGAATCAACATCTTGTCCGTATATAAGTCGAGCTTTCTGCCCAACACCTAATGTGCAAGCTGGAACGAACCCTACTCCTTCAGCAGTAACATCAGCAAAAGTAGTTTCACCACCCAAAGCATCCATTAGAAGTTCACCATTAAGTGAAAAACCTATAAAAAAACTCTCTTTGTTAATATTACACTTAACAGTGATTTTTAATGTGGCATGCGGAAGGGGATATTCCATAATTGTTTAAGTTAGTACAAAGTAGAAAAATTAGACATATTTATTGTAGTAATTCGTGCGCATACTAATGGTGAACAGCTAGCAGAACATAAGTTCCATAAAACCTTTATTAATTTATTCTAATTCATCTTGTTTCCAAAGACCTTTCTTTGGATTGTAATAGGGGTCTATGTAGAAATTAACATTAGAGTAACTCAAAATTAGCAGTTAATTTATTCATGGATCTACATCATGAATTGAGTGTTAATATTTAACTAAATTGTTATCAGTCTAACGGAACTAAATTGGGAGCGAAGACTGTCAAAGTAGCTATTAGGTAGGAGTGAAAAAGCCAAAATTTGAATTAGACATTATTTCTTACTAATTGTATGATCAGCTAAGTCTAAGAAAACTCCAACTATATCACCGGGTCCACATTGTTTACCGAAAGATTCACTTGTGCCGCCAAAAACTTTTTCTTCCTAAATAGATACATATTACATACGTTTATGAATTAAATAATTGTAACATTTATTCGATAAGTATAAGTGCATATGAGAGTTAGGATAGTAGTTTTTAATTTACTTTAATAATATTTATGACTATAATCATAACCTCTTACCGGAATTGCTTCCTACATAATTGACCTATTTTGAAAATCGAATTAAACAAACATACACGTACATAGTACAAATTGTTAAAGACAAAAATGTCACAGAAGATTAGTCTTATTGAATGTAATGTACAAATTGATGAACTTCAAAATATTTCTCGAAAGGATTCTTACTGATATTTTGCTCTTTGACATCTATGAAGCAACCGATAATATCGCCTATTTCATAATGAACACCAAAGTGTTCTGCCATCCCTGCGTACACTTAAGACACCTATATTTAACAAATATATTCCAAATTTTTAAGTCATAAAATAAAATAGATGTAAATATTTTTATTTAAGTCTCTTGGAGGGTCACCTCACTGATTTTGTTCAAATACTTTTTATCACTACATAATCCCGTTAGAAACACAATAATTTTTGAGGTCCTAAAAGCCTTGTATCTATGACGAAGGTCTTGGAATTTGTCTTATATAGAAAATTTTCAAATGATAATATGTTAATGTTGAAATTATGGTTTAATTTTGGCAAATTAAATTCTGAAAATTTCATGAAAAACACAAGATTTTTACTTTAAAATGGGTTTTCTCAAAAAAGGATCACTTAGTCCATTTAAAAGTATACATATTTAAAATATAGAACTTTTTTTTTTGATATATAAAATCTAAGGAAAATCAGTAAAAATACTAAATTTGGCTTAGGCCAAATCTTAAATATCCTACCTCTTCCGATACCGTTTGAAAATAGTATAACTTACTCCTCTCCTCTCCTTAACAAGTGTTATTAAATAAAAAAAAAAATCTTTTTCAAAGTAAGAGGGCAGGCTAACTATTTTGACAAGCATCCTCCTTGGACCCATGTATGTATGTAAATATGAAAATCGTCCCAAGTCCGAAAGTTATCATAAATCTGTTAACATTTTTTATTTCGCTAAATTTACCAAAGAACTTAAGAACTGTTTTGAGTTTATATTTTAAAAATATAGTGTTTTATAAGTTTCTTGACTACTTACATTATGACCATCAAATGCCCAACTTGTATCGTCACTACCTAACATTACTCCTGGGTTACAATCGGCCCTGGCCCAACCAACACGCATAGGACCCGAAGTTAGAACTTCAAATTCAAAATACCATTTGCCAGTGGTGACCGCATAATTACGTTCCACACGGTAAGTGCGAAAAGCAGCAAATTTTAATCGTAACGCTTCGGCCAATAAAGCTTCATTGCCTTCTCCCGTTGGAGGATCCAAAACATAACCATAAACGAGGAGAGTACGTACTGTTTCAGAGGCCGTGTCACGGTTAGCTTTTTTAATAGCTTCATCAACTTTGGGATACAGAACTAAGTGGGGACTGCGAAAGTTTTCTGAATCTTCATTAAGTCCATATGTCCAACCCTGTTGAATGCGTTCTCGAGCCCATAAGTTATGTGTATTTTCGGCTAATTGGTCTACAAGTTCTTCTAACTTCGGCGTTAGAGTTACAGCACTAAGATCTAATGGAGCTGGTTTGTAACCATTTGCTTGCATGAATATCTCATTGGGTAAACGTATTGGTCGAATACGTGCAGGTGGCTTATCCATGGTAATATAATAACCTAAAGCAATAATGGTCCTACAGAAATTATACAAATAATCATAAAGATCTCTTCAAAATTTAGTAAAAGATTTACTTTAACGTTTGAACGGCAAGTTGATTATCGTAGCGTTTTTCGGCAGGTGGCAGTTTCTCAAAATGTGTTAAACATGGATGAATGCGATGATAATCATCACGTTGTTCTCCCCATGTCCAACCAGCTTCAATTTTATTAAGCGCCCACATTTCATGTATGTTTTCGGCCAATTTTTCCTTTATTTGATCAACGGAGGAAGGTAGACTGACCCCGGAGGTATCAACAGGTTTTGGAACAAAGGCAGTGTCATCCTCGATAAGCCAAGGACCGGCTAAAACATTTTTATTTAAATTACCAAAATAGAAGCAGGGGTCCAAGTTTAACACTTGATGAGGCATTAGACGTTGAACTAAGGGTGAAAATCCTGAAGGAGGAATAAATTTAAGACGTCCATGATCTCCACCGAACAAAAAACGACAGCTAAATTATAAATAAAAATTTCAAGTTTTATTAGTTATTAAATTATATAATTTATATATACGTACCTTAATTTTGAAGAGCAACTCATTACGGGAAAAAACATGCCTTCTAAGTTGAAGTTTCGAAAACATCCATGAACTTTGTTGCCATTAAAAGAAAAGGTAATTTCGGGAATTGACAGATCGATGGTTACTCCAACAACATCACCCTTTCGTATGAAAGGTTCTTCGGGTATATGATCGGTGATTAAGGTTTTACGTCCTCCAGTCCACAAGTAAGCACCATCAAAACCAAACGAGTATAAGTCATCACCAGCTCCATTACCTCCCCATTTTTTGCCACCTCCTGGATAAGGGACATATCTAAAAATTAAAAGAAAAGTATAATTGTTGTTTTTCTCCTAGTATAATATAAGCCTACCCCGTTGTATTTGCCCATCCTATGCGAAGGTGGGGCATCATATGAGTCGTTTGCTCGATATGATCCATAGTAACTTCAAAATACCATTTTTGAAACATTGCTGAGCCCTCGACTCGACCAACAAATATGTTTGGCCTTATACTAGCCACATGATCGACCAATTGTGTTTGCAGCAGTAGATTTTTACCCGGCAATAAAAAATCGCAAATATTATTTTGTGATGATCGTACTGCTACTCCGTTACCAACACAGAGAGAACATAAAACGTCTAATACTTTCGGATCGCGGCCGTGTTTCTCCAAGAGGGATATAATAACCTTAATGTGTTCATCGCGCATCATATTTAAGGCCTCCGGTGAATCAATTAACACACAGTGGAGCACATCTAGCATGCCTGATCCTTCACTAGAAGCTTGTGAACCCAAACGTGAAAACAGCCAATTCAAGCGGTTACTGTTAGCAAACTGTGCACAATTGGTATGGTTGCCTTTGATGATAGCCGCCAATAATTGATATAAATACGTTGATATAAGATCCCAACTTTGACCAGCTTCGTCTCCGGCTAAAAAGCTGGCCAAAAAACCCTGAGACGTTATAATGTTGATTTTGTCTATAGCTTCTAATATGAGATTTAAAACACCCTCTTCTTGGAACAGATCTTGACGGTTACGCAATGCTCGAAAACGGTTTTGTTTTTCTTCGTGCTCTACGAATCATATTATCTTCCAATTAGAATCATTAATTGCGATTAGGGACGTAAGTGTAAACTTACCCATGTCGTCTTCCGGCTGAGAGAAATAGTTAATTAAGTCTTCCAGACACATAACCATTTCGTTGAGGTTAACTTTTTGGAAAAAAATTGAGTGGCGCCGATTGGATTGCAATGTTTCCAAGGCACTGAAATTAAAGTAATCAGAATATTAAAATAAGCGAAAAAGGTATTCTGTAAACCATTCTTAGAACATCTCTTTTTTGGTACCAGAGTTTGTTTCGTTAAGATTTCTGGTGACATTTAAATAATTGAAAAATGTAATAGGTATGACGTAATAATTTAATTGGCACCACATTGAATTGTTTGCTTAATTAAATAACTTAAAATTTATTTATATTTATCCATAGAAATAAGTGAATGCAATTATAAAGCTACAAACTTTCTTAATGTTACCTTATAAACTGTGTAAATAGACTGCTACATTTGCGAATCACACGGGCTGTCTTAGACTCTTCTTCCTGTGATCGAGAGAAATCTAAGCAGTCATCCATTTTTCCTTCTTCATGCAAAATGGCTTGTTTCTCTTCAACCTTTCCCACACCCTTCTTTTTTGTTTCGTAACTTTTGTAGCTAAGCCACAAACTGGTTTCACAATGCTGTACAATGACTGTAGTGTCGCCATATTTAATAATAGGTGCACCAATCACTTCCAAGTCTTTATCTTCGAGAACTTTCTTCTCGTCGTCTTTTTCTTGCCTTAAACAGAAAGTCGTTGTAGCTATGGAGGCCTCCTCCTTTTTTAACTAAAAAAATTAACAAAATTTCTTTTACTGCACAAAAATACAAGAATTACAAAAAAATAAAAAAGACAAAAAATAAAAAAAACAAAAAATAAAAAAAACCAAAAAAAAAAAATACACAAAAGGTCAAAAAAGTACAAAAAGTATAAAATATACAAAAAAATAACAAAAATTACCAATATTAGTTCTTTATTATCATTAACGCCCAAATAACAACCAGTGGTAATATGACGTATGCGCATAGGATGGAACCACATTATAAAACCCCCCGTCCACTTCGTACGTGCTAATTCCAATCGCCAAAGGGAACGAGCTTGTGACATTACTGATCCGCCTTCGTATACAACTATGCTATAGAAGCAGCAATTAACATTAATTGGGATGTAAGAAATGGGATTAGAAAAAATCTATCAAAACAAACTTTTGTCCGGCATCAGGCGTCCATGTATTGGGAATTGTAAGGCATTCATCTCCGCCATGAAAGAAGCGCAAAACATCACCGCCAAATACGTAGCCTACATACTTCATGCGGGAAATACCAGTACCGTATGGTTGTACCGACCAATGCGTCACATGAAAACTAGCATTAACAACGGATTGTTCATTTTCTTTCGTAGTGTGCTGAAAAGCAATCATTATTGTAAAAATTTATGTTATCACCCATGTCAGAGTAAAGGACATTTACCAAATAACGTTCTGTAGCCACAGACACTAAAATTAAATCATCACCAACACGGACCTTTTCACCCTCACTACGCTGCTTACTCGCTGGATGTACAGTCCACCAGCATGCCTCGCCTTGACTGTGCTCTTGTAGGCCAACGTCAAAAGATAATTTATCATTGGAAGAGGACGTGGATAAGCAAGCTAAATACTAATTACAACAAATACATTCAAATTGCGGTAATAACAATATGGATACTGAATATATACCATGTCGCTGTTGTTGTGTCGTAACAGAATGGCATTACCGTACAATAGAGTTCTATGACCCGATCCAGTTCCCTTGCCCTAAGAAGTAAAAAGTTTAAAAAAGTTTTTTAAATCACATACATACTCGTACATATATGTGTACGTATATGGTATATGCACTCAAGTAAGAATAGTAAATTTAGCTTGGGCCAAACCTTTTATATCCTACTCATCTACATACTATTTGGTGGGCGTGACAGGCTTTATAATAATATACGTTTCATAATGCGACAGCGTAATCAGCTTGCATGTCAAGTTTCACGCTAAGTATGTTTTTTTGTAAATTGTGCATATTTGTTATATGATTACGCCCATTTTCGGCACATCAACAGAAGATTTAATTATAAATATACCAAATTCCAACTTCATAAGTCTATTTTAGAGGCAGATGAATAGATGTTTGTTGATTGTAGGCATGGCTATTAACCCATTTTGCTCAATTTAAATTACGATCTGAGTGCAGAAACAAAATTTCAGCTCAATATTCAAAATTTACATCGTAAGAATGCCGATAGACACTTGGATCATTGGTCATACATATCTAAGTCGTCTCAGTTTTTGAAAATGCTCTCTTCTGGGTGTCGCTAAAGGAATGATGTACTTAATGTACCCCCTATCATATGTAGAGGGCATACAAATTGCTTTCTTTACTTTAGTACTTAGGTTATCTTTTTTATGAATATGGAATACTATATGGTTTTATCTCTAATGTTACTTATAGACGGTTGATTTTAAATACTTACAGTTTCTGATCCAGCTGCTGTTACTAATTCTTGTAAAGCACGCACTGATAGAGCTTGTTCTATAACGAATACACATTGGGCTAAATCTGGTGGTACATTCTTGTCAGCAATATTTTCCAGAAAGCAATGACGATTACCAAAACCCTCGGCGGCCAAACATACACGTTCACCGGTAGCCGTACACGACAGACACACCATGTCTTCCTAATATTAAATTAAATTAAATTGACTTTTGACTTGAGAGAAATTGGTTGATTGTGGGCATGAGTATAAACAAATTTTGCAAATTTTAAATAAGGAACTATCGGCAAGAATCGAAAATGTTTCTATCATATTGCAATTCGATATCTCTATAAAAACTGTTGGCTTGGAAACTACTTTAACCTACACGAAATTTAGTTTTTGCTAAATGTGGGCGTGTCTTTTACGCTATTTCGTCTAATAGAAAAAAAAAAACATCTCAAGTAAGAATTTTTGTACCAAATTTGAGTGTTTGTAGACAAACTTGATGAACTTAGATTTTATTGTTGCTTAAGAATAAGTGTACTTGCATATACTTTATAGGATCTTGAAGCCCTTCTTCTGCTAGTTGCAAACGAAATGACAATTGTACTTATATTATTAAGGTGGAAGAAATAAAACAAATTAAAGTTTTCTTTATCAAATCTTTGTCTTTCAAGTATATGTACTAAGGAACTTTCATTATTATACATTGTACATCCTAAGCATATATACCACGAACGCCTTTCGATTGTACTGATTGATTCGAGTGTAACTAACTAACCACGGCAATGACGATGTGGTCTACATATTGTTAGGAAGAGTACGAAACGTTTTATATTGTATTCATTCTGTGCTCTAGAAATTGCTGTCAAGTTAGGTATATGACAATGGGTAGGTGGACGATATTAAAATTGTAGCTACTCTTCATTGTTGGAATAAAGAGGATTACTGCATGCTCTGACATGCCATTTTCGATTTTGATTGTATGTAATTAAAGAGTTTTAAACAAGTAAAAAAAAAACTACATTTGGCTTAGTTAGTTTTTATAAGTATACAAAATATAGGCGTGGCAGATACCTGATTATACTCTTTAAGAGTATATGTAATAAGTATGAATTTGAAAAAGATGAGGGTTAGGCGACCATGCCCATAAATTCATCATGATCATGAGAATGCCAACAAGGCGGACATAAATAGATTCATACATATTTTCATCCACATATAAACGGAATGAAAAACTTAGGAAACCATCCGTCCAATGTAGTGTGTACAAAAAGAGTTTAACCGCAGTCACAATTTCTCATGAACATTATTTTATTTTATTTGTGTCTTTATAAAATTACAAAATTACATTCAAGACGCCATGTCCTTAAGTCACACGAAACATCATTCAAACGAAAGCATACATTTTCAACGCATTGGCTGGCTACCATAGGAAAAATATAATTTCATTTCAACATGAATTTTATTCCCAACATAAAGAACATGAACATGGGTATTACGAAAGCCATAAAGTGGAAAATGTATGGTGCATAAATATATGCGCGAAGGGGAACATATGGTAGAGTCTTAAGAGAAGTAACTAAAAGCTCAAATGGTTCATTGCGTTATTTTTAAACTCTCTACTTAAGTGTGGGGGTGCATTTATTATTCTACACTTGACGAACTCTAACAATCTAACAATGAGTTTAAGAATTTTAAAATACAATATCTATTTCTATTGGCTTTAATTTTCTCAGGTGTGTATAACATATTATTAAATAATAACTATTTAATTATTTACTTACCGTTCTCAAGAAGGAGACATCATCTTGCTCGGAGCCGCCTTCGGCTTCTGCCATTATTTTTATATACTCCTGTTAACTCTTAAATTGCAACTTTTAGTTTACTTCGTTTGGTTTTTTCGTACTTAAACGTAAAAGAAGATTTTTCACATAACGACTTAATGAAAATTATGATCACAGATAATAAACGTCTTAAGCGTTTTATTTTACAATGCTATTCATCACTAAAGTGTAGCCAAAGTGAAACTTTATGTTGCATGGTGCTTACCACCGATATACGTATGTATGGTACTCGCACAAAAAAAAAAGTAGGTTAATGAACCATTTAATGAAATGCACTCACACTGGCAATCAATTGTCTGGTAGTAAGTTATCGCACAGATTAAGCATACAGTTACGAAAATTCGGTAAGGCTCTCCGGTGCAGTGAGGGACATGAATGTGTGGATATACACATGCATAGACGACCGCCAATGTAGCATCGTTATCTGAATATCAAACGAGCTGAGAGAACTTTTTAATTACTCAAAAACGTTTTTGTTCTGCGCAAGTCTCGCTTGCATTACATAGTATTTTGACAAATTCATGTACAGACATGCACACATGCAGAGCACTATTCAAAAAAAAAAAAACCTCTACACTTAGTTTGTTTTGCTTTGTTTTTTCATCAAATTTGTTTAATTATCCGCTCTTTCGATTATATTTTTATACATGACCGTCATATGTTGGTTTATTTATATTTTGTATATGCTTTCGCACATCATGACTTTCAAATATTTGGTACGTGGGCTTTGTTGGGCTATTGCCAAATAAGTCATGGCATGAGAACTAGACATTAAGTCATAGATCATTTAAATTTGAACATATTAGTCATAGAACGGACATACCGATGTATAAAAGACAACAGAAAGCACGTGAGTGTATGAATAAAATTAACATAAAAATCTTGTTAATAAATATTTTATCACTTCTAGAGGATTATTATTATTTAATTTATTATTTTAAAATTCTTAGTGTAGAGTCTAAGTGGAGTTACGATACGTATATAAACGTGAAATTTCGAAGATAGTTTTATAAGATAAGATCTACACTAAGAATCTTGGAATATTAAAAAAGTGAAAATTCTAACAATAACAACAACAATTAAATGCTGCATTTGCCAAGTTGAAGTCCAATCTTGCGTTCTATGTAACATGTTACCTCAGCAATTGAATTCTACTGAACAAAAATACTAGCATATTTACATCGACTTAGATGTTGATGTCGATTAAGAATATATATACTTTGTTTGGTTTCTGACAATTTCTGCATATGGAATGCCTGACACTGACTGAACACATCATATGTTTCAATATATGTTAAAATTCAGATGAGAATTCCTTTTCATCTTTCATCGCTAATACAATTAAAGTATTATAAGCATTGATTTATGACTATTGAAGAAATACTAGTAGTAGTACTAAGATTACAACAAAAAAGATGAGAGGTATACTAAATTTGTTTTTCCGCTTGCAACACTCAAAAGGAGGCGTAAAAGACCCTACAAAGTATATATACTCTTGATCTTATTTTATCCATACGGATTGGCGTTTGACACCAATTCGTACATATTTATAATTAGCACTTTCATCAACGTCACTTTTGGTTCTGTCCTTACAATAAAATTTTGGCCAATTCTGAAGAGTTCTTATGTTATGGCTGGTTCTGAATGATTCTGTATTAAACAGTACATAGATCAAAAACGAGTAAAAAAAACTAAATTTGGCTTGGGTCAAATATTATCAATATCAATATTTCCACATCTACAGATTATAAGGTAGACGTGGCAGATACATAATTACCCCCTCTAATAGTGTACATATTTCGTACCAGCTTGCAAGTGTTGATTTTTACGCTGAGTATGGTTTTTTTAATATTATGAGTGGTTATACGATCGGGGCCATTTTTAATACATCATTGAATAATTATAAAGATATATATACCAACTTCATAGCTTAAGTTTTGTGACAAATAGATAAATAGGTTTTTGTGGGCATGGCTCTTTTCTAAATGCCGAACTGCATGCAGAAACAATCAATATCTTAATATCTCAAAATTTACGATCGTAAGAGTGCCATCATCAAAAAGGTACACAGATCGATTTAATTTTGAATTTGTCGCGAATAAAATGACACATTTTGTATTCACAATAACACCATTTTGTTCGAGGGAATACATTTCATTAAAGCAATTCATATCACATTTTTCAATTCACTGTTTTTGTACCCATTATAATAGTTTTGTGCAAACGTTTATAACATTTAGATGCAGGCATGCCACACCTTAAAAATTATGTATATTCTTGTTCAGTATCAAAAGCCGCCAGTCTGTGTGGATATTTTTGCGGCACTTCCGCGGTCGAAATTGAGCTGAAATTTGGCATTTTGGTATTTTGCATGGGAAAAATAGCTGCAAAAGACACGCCCACAATGTCAATAAAACAGAAAATTTTCTTTTCTAATCTATTTTTCCCCTGCAGGTACTCTCGTGTATACAACAGTTGAGATATTCTTCTGAATTTTACTGCAAATAATAATACGTTGCGGCAAAGAGTATATTAAGTTTGTGGGGATATTTGTAACCCTTAAACGGCAAATGCCGCAATCACCTTGAATTGTATCAAGGATCTCCCACAATGATAAAAAAAATATTTTTTGTGGGTTACTTTCTTTATTACAGACCAATTTTACGAGATGCTGTAGCCAAATGTAGTCAGAATATTAAAGAAAACTTTTTTTAGGTATTTGGAAAATTCATTTTAACACTATGCCCTTTTCTATTTAATAAACATGTAAATGTTAATTTGTTTTAGCGGTTTATTTAAAATTAAAGAGTATTTTTTCTTTATGCCGGAAACCAATTTGCGAAAATGGACAAGATTGGTATTTGTAAGCTCATACTTTAGTGGCTTCAAATACGAATTATTTGCGCTGTTATAGCACTCTTTTCTGTGTTCTTTCACGCCCATAAAGGCAATGATGGTGTACGTATCATAGATTTGGCGTGTGCCTGATATAGTTTTGTCTAATTTGTTATCCTTTAACACGAACGCGAATACAAAGAACCAGTAATCCGTGGTCCGGTTCTTTGCATGTGCAGAATTCTCTTAAAGAATGAGAAAAGCACGATGAGAACGTAAACATAAATATTTTTGAACACATTTCTCTTTTTAGAGGCAGCATATAATGAAGAGTGGTTTTTTATATCCAACACTGACACATACTAAGAAATTACGAATGTTTTCAACTTAGAAACTAGTAAAAATATTATATTAGGTCAAGCCGGCCATTTAATACCCTATATTACTTAGTTCCACAAATTATGCTAAAAATAGTTTAGATAGTGTCAGTAAATGGGAGGCATTGATATATAAGTCACTTCATGAGATGTCATTAAAAATGGTCGAGTTCGTTCCAATTTCAATAGGGTTACCCTTTGGTGCAATACATGGTCTTTTTACCAAATTTTATCGAAATATCTAAATAAATAAGAAATCAAGCCTGTGCACAATTTTTGATTTATTTATACAGACGGGCATGGTTAAATCCATACAGGTTTTGATTCTAAATCGATCGATATAATTGAATTGAAATTGCCGTTTTTGAGTTACAAACACCCCCACAAACTTAATTAGCCCTTTGCCACAATTGCTGCAGAGTATAAAAATAAACCTTCTTATGGAAAAAAGTCGTAATTCTCCAAATATTTTGAAGGGAATTGCTAAATATCATTCGGTCTCTTGATCATTTTTATTATCATACTTCATTATTACGATTTTCCAAGCACTTTTCTTACAAAAAAATTATAATTTAGTGTTTAAAGTATTAAAAAATTGATTATAAGATTTTCATCACTTCACTTTGATCAAATAAAACGAATGTTTCGAAATGTGACGTTTTGAGCTGCTCGGCTATTTATATTTAGACAAACATTTGCACGAAGTCAAAAATATACCCGAACTTGGCCTGGGACGAAGACTTTTTTCTATATTTTTTTAAAAAAGTTGATATTTTTCACATAATTTTGCTTATAATTCATTTCAAACACGCGATTTTGACAATTAAAAGGCAATAATAATACAGGTAGATTCTTATCACAACTTTTTTGTGTATATTGGGTCGTTTTAAATCATTTTTCACTATAGATATTTTTTATAAAAAAATTTCACTTTGGCTATCATTTTGAACTTAACGCACACGTTGAATACTTACTTATCGCGTCGAAATTTCTACTCAAACTGAAAACGAAAATATCTCTCAACGTACTAACAACTTAATGTTTGTCTGAATATGTTTAGTTTACATAGTACTCTTCTGATTATCGTCACATATTTTCAAATGCTTTTATAAAAATATGAAGATATCAAGTTTGGGTGAAAAAGAAACTTGAATCACGATTATTAAATTTTAATACATTTTGTTGTAATTATATTTTTTATACCCTCCACATAACTAAGTCTGTCAACCCAATCAATATTCTCTTCAGATATATTCTGGATCAGTATCAAAAACTGAGATGTACGGATAACATAAAATGGGGGTAAATTGTTTTTGTCACAGGTCAGTGTAGCATAGCATAGCATAACATATAATAGCGAGGCATAGCATAGCATAACATAAAGAGGGCAATGAGTCACACGTTAGTTTTGGCATTGCCCTATTATAGCCCTTTCTTACTTATTTATTATATATTACAGAGTATATAAATTGTTGGAAAACTGTTTTATTTCACTCAACTAACTCAATGCAATCATAATTCTACATTATATACATTTATACCGAATGTACGGAAGTTGGCGGTGTGCGTTTGTGTGCATCTCAAACTTATTCACTGTTTATTGTCATAAATTTAATTTAAACGGTTTTCATTTAACTTTATTTTATCGTACTTCTTGCATACTTATAAATATTTACACTAACACATATACAGCCACCGTTTTGTTTGTCTACCGTCGTTAGCTTAGGTTTCGGTATGTTAGACGTCTTACCGTAGGTACATACAACATGTGCGTTTGTGTGTATGCATGCGGTAGGTAAAGATATGCATAAAGTTTCACCATTTGTGTATAATTCTGACGTGTAAAGAAAATAGTAGTAAGCTATAACTGTATTCATACGCATGTATGTTGAGAATATATTTTAAGTTAAGCATTTGTCGGCAGCCAACTACTTAAGTTAGTTAGTGCGTCTAGCGTTTGAGTATCCATTATTTAAAGCATTATCAGGATGCGACAGATACCGCTATAATCCAAACTAACATAAAACACTTCTTCAGCCATAACGGCAACTTCTTTAGTGGCGTCCTGGCCGTCTCTTTTAAATCTTAAGAAAGCAAACAGTTTGCAGAGTTATTATCCTATACATACAAACTTAATTGTATTAAATATATGAACAGAGTAAGCGGCCACAAAATTATACACGAAGCAATGATAAATTTTAATTCATACCATGCTAAAATATATGTACTTTCAATGGTGGTAAATAATTAATTCTTATGTTGTTATATGTAGAATTACTCCTATATTCCTATGTTCCTATATTTGTTATACATACTTACATAACGTAGAAGCGGTTTTATATATATTGGCACATGATGATGGCTCTCAACCGATGGCTTGCTGCCGTTTTGGCTCTCGTTGGCTATTTGTATGTTGGGTATAATAGAGTAAAGAAATGCTAAGAAGAAGCTACTAATTCAAAACGTAAAACGTAATTAATTGACGTCAATTCTATTCATAAAATGTGTCTTCAGTGCAATGTCCTGTTCACTGAGTAGAAATTAGCGATAAGCAACAATAAGCAGGGAGAGAGAGAGTATACCAAAGTGCGAGTTAAACTATCCCTTCATAATCCCCACAAGAATATACTTGTATACTTACCGGAATTGTTGCTGTGGGGCGAAGGGACGTTATATGGGAAGGAAGTATGGCAAATATACGTAAAACACAAAAGCTCTCAGAAGCTATGCTTATTAATTTCATTATGTTTCATTTATTTCTTCAGTAAAACTAATGAAATTTTTGAGGAGGTATATATTATATTTTTCAATCAAGAGCCCTTTGAAAGGCGGAAGGGATAGACGCCCCTTTACGTTTGTTCATAAAAGTAAAAAGTAGGTGAATTTTACCTAAAAATAGTGGTCGTTCGTATAGTCCGCTTTGCAGACTTACATAGGGTTTTTTTTGTTAATCCATCATAAGTTATCGATATTATGGTCTGGTTTTTATGGGAAGTATACTGAACTTTTTGATTCAAGCTGAAGCTGAATCGATCTGGCTATATCCGTTCATATATGCTTTATCTATTGTTGGTATTCTTACGATTGTAAACTTTGAAATATTGAAATTTGGTTCACTTATAATGGCCATTAAAAGATGTGCCAAAAATAGCCGACATCTTTCTCGAATCTTCCCATAATTTACAAAAAAAAAAAAAAACCGATTAAAGGCCGTAATCAGTTACATTTTGTTTACAGACGTATACGGTATTAAAAAATTTGCCTTAAGCCAAGGTTAGTTTTTATGTATATTTTACTTTTTACACCCTACACAACTTGTCGTAAAGGGTATATTAAATATATTCAGATGTTTGCAACTTGTAAATGGTCAAAGATAGCCCACCTTTTATTATACCGATCGATTCTATTGGACAAAACGTTTTGGCCCCAGTTTTTAAGATATTTCAATAAAATTCGGTACAAAAACGTGCCTGTATCCAAAGATGTGCACTATTCAACTATTGTTACAATTTGATCGTTCTTAGAAAGCCTCTCTATTTGGAACTAAGTGGTACTCACCGACTACAGCACTATTTAAATAATTACAATAATTAATTAAAATACAGCGAATTTCTTACCTGTTACGTTTTAGCTGTCAAGAGAATATACTGCTGAGTGCTTTTACAGGCATTCGAACTTTGAATTCATTGCCGTTTACGATGCATGTTTATCCCTTGATATTATACTGATATTGTGTAGCTCCTAACTGTAAATTTCGTGAATTTCTCTAAGCAAAGTTAGTCTTCAACTTAAAAGCAATCACATGTTAACCCGCATAACTGGCAGATAATTGTATATAAAATTTTTGTTTGTTTGATTGGTTTATTGTTTGTTGTTGTTTTTTGTTTTAAATTCAAAAGTTCATTATTGAATTTTGAAAACTGACGAATGCAAGTTGTTGCATAAAATTTATAAAATTGCACAGACATTTCGTTTATTCCTTTTATATACAGATGAAAAATGATTTTATTTAAACATGTTTGAAATTTCAGTCTAATCAATACTGAGGCTTAAGCTGAACAGTTATCTATATATGTATATATATATATATATATATATATATATATGTTTTATCCATACATGTGTGTATAGGTACAAATACAAATATATACACACACATACATGTGCATATGTGCTTTAAATTAAAAAAAAAAGTACAATAAAATAAAATGAAATAAAAATAATAATATTTATATATAAACACTTTATTATGCTGCTGTGACAAAAATTTAAATTCTACTTTAATTTTACACATGTATGTATGCAAGTGTAGGTATAATATTTATAAATGTATACAAAAATCTATTATTTTAAACTCCACTTAAATTGAATAATAATGAAAGTAACCCAAATAAAAATAAAAACATTGTATGCAAAAACATGAACAACAAAAATGAAAAAAAAAAAAAATAAATAAAAACTCTTTGGTAAACAGTATTTATGTATCCGTTCATGTTCACAACGATTTATGTTAACATCACTAATTAATTTGTATGATATTTTTTAAGGCTTTCATGTGTTCCATTACGCAAACAAAATTATGGGTAAATTACAGGACTGTCTTAATTAATTGAATTAAAAAAATTCAACACAACGCAAACACGGAAAAATGAAAAATAAATCGAACATACACACCATACATGCTACAAATATTATAATAAATAAGCTGATATCCTATTAATGATGGTGTAGAGGAAGACACGAATGCACGCATGCATACACTGGTATACGCATGTATGGTATATCCGTCCACAGAACCTAAAGGACGACTTGTTATCACAACGTTGACTTGGATCTGGTTTTTCTCTTCGCATATCATGATCCGTTCATTTTCGATTACATATCATGTTTAAAATGAAAAGTCTCAGTATGAAGACTACATCGCTATTGAATTGAATTTTAAAGAAATTTATTTCAAACGTATTATAGAGGAAATCGTTTTTTTTTCAGTAACAAAAAAAAAAAAAATGTAACTGAAAACCTTTGTAAATTAGAAATTATGTATGTATACACACACGTAGTAATAAAATAATAATTAATAATTAAAGATAAAAATCAATTAAAATTGACAGTAAAACTGTTAGAATACATTTTGATTAATGACTTTTTGTTTTGTTCATTAATTGAGTTAAGCACAAGGTGGCCTTGTTTTAGGATAAAAATTTTAAAGTGTTTCAGTAATATATGAGCAGTTATATTATTTCGCATAAATCTAATGTACCGGTACGTCCGCTCATTTTAACGAGGGATGATTTGAAAATTTGATTAAACCAAAATTATATAAATATATCGTTATAGCAGTTAAAATATCTATTGTATAGAATAATTTAAAGTAAAGTAAATACTACGAGTACTTAAGAATATTTGATGAATTTTTATTTGAAAAATTTAGGAAAAAAAAAATTAATTTCAGATAAAATTCAATTTTATTATAGAAATAAAAACAGATTTGTCTATCTACCCATTCATTTGATTTGTGTTTATTTGATTTTGTTATATTTTACGAAAATTTTATTGCAAATCGGTATAAATACAAGATTTGTATCAAAGACAATTCCTATGAAAATGGACTGTATCGGATCATTTTGAATGATTTATCCCATATAATGTTTAATTATAAAAGAAAATTCTACACTTAGTTGGCCATTCTGTTTGCAACACCCAGATGGAGGCATCAGAGACCCCATAAAGTATTTTTAATATTCCTAATCGGGATCCAAATCAGGGCCGATGAAACGGAACTATTCTACACAAACTTTTAGTTTCTGCGCGCAGATGGGACAAAAGCCACGCCCAAAATTGATAAAAATTAAACCCATTGCCACTTTCACTGTTTGTTTGTATGTGGGGAGGGTATGTAAGTATGTAAAATTTGATCTAAGCCAGTTTTATATATTTTGACTTGTTGTAACTTAGCTTAGTGGATTTTGTAACGGCAAAATTAAATCAGTTTTTGAAGTATTTTATTTATTTATAAGAAATAATATAAAAACTCCAGCTTTGGTATGCCAGAAAAACTCAGTATCACTCATACTATAAACTAAATATACATACGTATGTATGTAAATAATCATCAGACGCTAATACTCAGTTCTTGCCTAATAAACGGGACAGTAAAATTCATGCATATACAGTTATAAGTGAATTCGTGTGTGTGTATTTGTTTGCGTTTATGTGTGAATATGTAAATACATGAGCGTTATCTGAAACACTATACAAGTACGTACGTACATATATGAATATTGTATTGTACATATATAGAGATTGGGGGAGGGTAGATATTATAAATTTATGGTAATAAATGTTGGCTAGTTTCTTAATACAATCGTTTAAGTATATGTATGTGTTAATAAGTATATAATATATATCTATATATATATATATATATAGAGTGAGAGAGAATGAGTGGGGTCGAGATAGTAAAAGAATAACGAATGAAATGCAAAAAATTTTTAACCTAATATGTTTGGCATAGTGTTAGACACACGATTTAAACTACAAGTACAATACATACATATCCTATATCCTATACAATAATTATTGCGAGAGTCAATTTAACAGGTCAATAAATACAATGTTAATAAATAATTGTATGTAAAGTCCTTTATATATATATGTATATATATATATATATATATATTTATATATTGTATGGATGAGTGTATTTATACATATGTAAACTTAACAATCAATGATCACTCTTCAATAGATATTTAAACTAATATGTTATGCGATGTATTTCTGTATTTATGTACATTTATATATATGGTGTGTGGAGGTCTTTTAAAAAGCGAGCTTCACTAAGGTTTTTCTATTATTTCTTCTTCTTCTCGTTGCAATATTTGGCAAATTTAATTTTTTTTTTTTTTATCGAACTACAAAGTATTTGCAATGTTAGGTAGATTCAAGAGGCTCAACAGAATGTTCCCATTAATCTGAAGCAAAATTATATAATTTCTTGAAATGTATTAAATTTTTTTTTTATATTTAGTTTTCTTCACAGATTATAAATTGCTATTAATACAAGCCGCGATCATTCTGTTCAGCCACCTATAACATATATCTATCTATCTATTAACATATATTGCAAATGTCAAATTTAAATTAATCATAGATTTACTTTACTATCAATACTCCATGTGAGAGTAGCGACAATTAACGATATTTTTATAATAAATTTTAATTTATGTTTCGTATTCGTAGGGAATTTCTATATTATTCTAAATTTATTTGTCGCGCGAATAAACGTAAATTGCTGATTTGCATTGTTGGTTTTTGTGGAAAAATACATATGTCGCTGTGGGTTATTTGTACTCAAATTAATGCAACTCTGCTTAGGCGGCATCCATAACGCATCTCTTTTCTTTGGGAATCTGTCTTTGGCTTTTATTTGGTGTGCCGCTCCTTAACAAATAATGTTGCTGTGAAATACAATGTTGTGTACACTAAAACCTTGGAAGAATATAAAGAAAAATATTGTAATCTCATAAATTGATTGCTTATATGAATGTTGTATAAATTTGTATGAAGTATGTTTAGACATATTTCTATACTTGTGATGTAGGACATATTAAATTGCAACGAAACTCTTAAATGCTAAATAAAAAAAAACACGTTAAATTCGTCTGTATGCTCATGTATTTCTTACAATCACTTAACATGATTTCATTTTCATATGTGTCTTGGAACTTTGGCGCGTGGATGCCTTTTGAACTAAAGCTGGTCATTAATCAAAATAGACCTCATCGGCCCATTTTAGGAGTTTTCTTACATGCTATATTTTAAAATAAGCCCGATGGCATTAATTTCAAAAGTGATTTCCAAATAACGCTCTTTTAGACGATAAGTTTAATTTCCCAAAAATAACAAAATTTGAAAATTTATGAAAAAAACGCCACTAATAATATTGACTTAGATTTATTTCAAAATTATGGGTTATGGCAAAAATGTGCAACTATTAATATTTTTCAACGAAAATACTTTAAACATAACCTAAAATTTCTACCTTTTTAATTAGTGTCATTTGGCATTAATTGAGCAAACGTGCCAGAATTTTTATTTTATAACTATAATTATTGGCAAATATGTGTAGAAAGTTTCTATAGTGACCATTTTATATTCTCTGCAGTACAGTGGGGTTATATACTAAGTTTATAATTCCATTTGCCAAACGAGAAAAAAAGCTTCAGAAACGTCATAGGGTATATATATATTCTTAATTACGTGCAAAATCTGAAGAGATCTACGTTCGTCCGAATATCCGTTTGTTGTTGTAATATTTACACTAAAAATTTATGCAGGCAGTTTCCTATTTATAATGGGCTAGCTCGGGTTAATAACGTATGAAATAAAACTCCAACTTCTCCATCAAGCTGAATCAAATAATGGACACGCCCACAATTTAAAGAACTACATTCGAGATATTACGTATCTACACCTATACATATGACTCATGAAGGTATTTAAAATGCAACCTTTTTCATTTGTTTTAGTATACGATTATGTCTACTGTTCGCCACGTTAACCTATTCGTACATTTTAATTGTCCAAACGTTCCTTGCATTATGATATATTGCTTTAGGAGGAGTCACCGACAAATGTTCTTCTAATTTATTTATTTTCATTTTTTTTTTTTTTTTACTTAATTTAAGTTTATTGGAGAAAGGGATAGAGAGAGAGAGAGAGAGAGGGAGGGAGAGAGAAATTTTGTTCATTTTTACGTGTAAAATATGCGTTGCATACGTATAGATATGCGGTTAGATCGTGTTAGTCCTGCTGTGCTCGGATAATATGCGGTTAGAGTTCATGACTTGAAGTGGTAATTACATTTAGATGCATATTAAAATGCTTACTCGGCTTAAAGAGTTTAAAGATACGGATACACACACACACACACACGCACAACATATGAATTTGCATTGCATGTGAGAGGGTCGTTGGTAGAGTTTATTCATACGTAGTCTGTTTTGGTAAATTCCGTTTGTGGCATGTGAACCGAAAAGTTGGTTATGTTATTGTTGTTACTCCTGCTTACTACATATATATACATATATATATATATAGTGTGTTATAGAAGTGCAAGTGAATGCATCCGATAGTGAATTTCTTCGAGTACCAGTCCATTTAACAAGTCAAGTTAAAGTGATAAAATTATCTGTAGGTATAAATTAAAACTTCTAAAACTTTCTCCTCTCTTCCTTTATTTATACGAAACAAAAGAAAAAATTAGAGATTAAACTTTGCTCTGAATGGTGTTTAGCTGTAGTTGTGAATTTTCCGGTTTTTTTTTATTATACAAACATAATTACACGAAAATATGCAGACATTTTGCACATATTTTCTATTATCTGCACTTGACTGCTAATTATGAATTGAGCAGGCACAGAATCCGATATTTTTACTGATACGTAAATTTACTTCCCGTGCCCACTGTTTTTACATGTACGAGTATGTGTAAAGAATTTAAGATTTTTGCTAAAGTCAAACTTAGTTTCCTTTTGATTGTTAAATTTTTGATTCATTAAAAAAACCAAATGCTATACCATGTCCTCTGGAAACTCCGTTTCATTATGGCTTTGTACAACACAAAGAATGTTGCGATTTTCTCCCGTATATAAACGAATGTTTGAATTAGTATTATAGCAAAAAAAAAAATGGAGAAGAAAACAAGAACATTCACATTGTACTTATGTGGTTTAATTGTATGCGAATATATATGTATGTGTGTGTATTATGTAGCTAAATTAAAAAAGAAATACATACAGATGTTCAAATACCGTATACGAGGATGTGTGTGGCTATTATTAACCAAAACCACAAGTACTTGCTTAAACTATGCTCTCTCTTTCTTCTTTGACTTTTGTGGTCAAGTTGACAAGAGTCAAAATGGAACTCCAACCACACAAACTGTATTTGCAAAAAAAAAAAAAACATTTAAAAGAGAGTGCTCTTATTAAGGCATTCTCTTCAATTTTAGACAATAAGCATTATTATGGTATTAACATTAATTAATACATTCATCTGATATATCGAGAAGTACTGCACAACAATTTAGAAAGTTTTGTGCATGTGGATTAATTTTTGGAAAAAATTTACTAAAGAAATTGTTGGAAAATTCATCCAAGACACGTCCTTATATTTGCATGGTTTTCATTAGTAAAAATTTAATCGTCAATAATGAAAAAGGTCTATTTAGCTCAGACCAAAATCTTGCTTACGTTCACGTTATTTATAGGTAACCTCTGTGTGTGGCAAGCACCTTATTGCGTGCTCTAATAGCGTATGCATTACTTATCAACGGAAAAGTTGGTTTCTGCTCCAATAAATAGTTTATGTTCATTGTGGGCGTGTCTGTTATTCGGACCCGCCCATTTTTAGCAAATTCAAAAAGGAGCTTATTATAAATATGTAAAAAAAGGGCTTCCAGGTGGATTTCTGTCATTTGTGGGTGTGACTATCGAAAGATTATTCCCAAATAAAATTGAAATTAATTCAAAAATCTCTTTAAAAATATTCAGTACAATTTTTCAATTAACACCCGTAACAACACATAAACGGGGCTGACAAGGAATAAATATTCTTTATTTCCTAATGTACACATATGTCTCCAACCACATAACAAACTTATTATACTCTCGATCTCGAAAGAAGCAAATTTTATTTGTTTACGTAACCCTTGGATTGGCAGCTATTGTTTTAATTGGGCATGGAAGTGTAAATGTGCTCCGGGTAGAATGTATTCATGGTAATGTGAAAATATTATATTTTTGAAAATGTGAATACTTATACATGTTCACCTATACATATGTAAACGTGTTGCCGTATTTCATTTAACCATGAATGTTTACTCCGGTAATTAATTATGATGCCAGTAATTTTATGCAAACTTGAGTTTTTATTCAGGCAAAACAAAACAAAACAAAACAAAATAAAAAAAAAAACCGAGAGAGAGAGAGATGCGTACCTATAAACGTATTTACTAAACTTTTATATAAGGAATAGTAGTGGAAAACAATACTAAAGGTAAATTGTTTTCATTTGTATATGAGTTCCCAGCAGTGCGGTAACATCGATTGACATAGAATAAGTAAAATTTGATATATTGTATTTAGCACAGATTGCACCAATGTCTGTTGTAAATGAGAGGTTTCTATATACAATTGGAAATGCTCAGTTTGTAATTGGAAAGAATCCACCATTTAAAAATTTCCATTATAATAAAACCTTATATGGGGAGGGTTCTAAAAATGGTCCGATCCGGTCCATTATCAATAAGGTTTCTTTTTAGGGTAATATACGTGTTCTTGTACCAAATTTCATCGAAGTATTTGAAAAAACGAAACCTGTAGCCTGCGCACTAATTCACTTAGAGAGACAGGCGTACATGGTGTAGCATTTGCCGTTTAAGAGTTAAAAAAATCAGCACAAACTTAATATATCCTTTGTTGCAAGTGGTGCTGGATATAATTATGAAATATATGATGATTAAAATATTGTTCATTTTAGAAAAGTGCTTTAAAAGTGGACTTGCACCACTTTAACTTACAACGGTTAAAATGTCTGTATAAAGAAATGCCAATAACAGAAATGAAAAATTAATTACCTCTCAAAATTGTTGCTATTTGGTAACTTTGTTATTATTTCATACTGTGGTTGTGTGCCACACTTTTAGTAGCGTGGTGGGATGTTGGGCAACGTTATACAGGTGACGCTCTCTCCTAATACATTCTACAACTATACCAGATGACCATCTGCGTCTGTGTATGTAACCGTGGAGCCGTTAGAATTAAATGTGCTCACGTGCAACGGATTGGAGAGATCGTATGAAGCGTTGGCAGTTAGTAGCAAATTGTTACTGATGCTAGCCGAGGTGGGTATGTTTAACGTTTGATAATTTCCAATTGTGGCGGGTATCGCAACCAGATTTGCACTCTGCAGCATTTGTGATGTTTGTGGCAGTTGCTGTTTAGTGCGATTGGAGTCCTTGAGAATACTCTGAGGTTGTTTCGGTGTGGAACTGGGGGGTACGGACATTAAACTACCGTTTGCCAAGCAGCTGGTTGTTGTTAGTGTTGCGGAGGTAGCTGAGATGTTAAGTGGATGCAAATCGTGCAACAATTGGACACTTCCCATATTGGGTGTAGTATGATGGGTGACATCGGGTGGAGGCACATTGCTAACACCTCGCAATATTCCTCGTCTTAAAGTGCCCGTACCGGTACTAGTACCATTGCTCAAGGCACCGCTGCTGATAATGGAAGCTTGGGATACTGGCTGCATATGACCAATTGCCATAGATGCTGCAAAATCCATTTGGGTTGGTGGATAATCCTAAAAAATTAATAGTTGTGTTATTTTTTTTAAGTGCAGAACAGAAAGTCATGTAGTAAATGTTATAAGAGGGCAGATTTAAATTTAAATACTGATAATATTGGAACGCCTGTGTGTATTGCAGAGTGGGCAATATTTGCAAAGAACTTCATTCCGTTTATTTTTAATAATAATATACTTTGCACTATTTTACTATGCCTTTGCATCTCTGCATATGGCTTTTGGGTGTGCTATCCCTCTGCCTATGACAGTGTGTTGTAGTTACCATATGTTGTTCGAGTTTATTAGCAACGATAAACAACAGCAAAAGTGCTTGCTTTATGGTTTAGCATAGTAGAGATGCAATAGGTTTTTTATTTACTTTCATGCGGTTGAGCACAGTTCGAGCAGAAGCAGTAGTGGAAGTATCCTATATATTGGACGCCCATGTTTTATGTATTGCAATATGTTTATTGTGCTTTTTAGCTTATCTGTACAATACATATCTGCCGATATCACTTTGCTTATGTATTCTCTTTGTCTCAAATTAAATTCTCAATAAAATTGAATGCTATTGTGATGTATTTTCTTTCATATACTTTGGCTGTGGCCTCATGTGGTTGGTATTTTATGGCAATTGTTCCATTTGTCATATCTTTGTGTACTTATATACAATTATGTCACCAACACTTTATACACATTACGCGTATGGATAATTCAGATCAATCTGCATTTGTCTCATATGTAAATATGTTGTTTGTTTGTTTGCTTTTTGAATTTCGCCCAAAGTCCTTTTTTACATAATTTACATTAGGGGTATGTGGTGCTTTTCGGTATGCCTAACTACCAGAAGAAAATTCTATGCCCACCATTATTAAATCTCTTTCATTTATAATATATTTACAAATATTAATGTATTGAAAATAAGCGGATAACATGCCCACACTTAATAAAAATTAATAAAAAAAAGAGCAATTAAATTAATACCATGCCTATTGATAGGTAGGTAAATAGATAGGCTCGCCTAAGAGGCGTTTATTTAAGCCCCATGGTACCCATAAAAACTTATTTTCACGCTAAGATTTGGTCAAGAACCATTGAGATGATGGAATAAATCTTTTAAAGTCAAAAATCTGAGATTTCGCCAGTGGTTCTGTAATTACTGCAGAAATCATTGTGTAGTGCACAGTACTCCACATCTATGTGCTCTATAAGAGAGTGCTCCGTAATGACTCTGACGACGACAGATATCTATTTCCTATTGAAACTTAGTAAGTCCTTACTTCGATGGTGATTTAGTCGAAGCCAAAAAGCCCTATATTTGTAGCAACTCGAAGGAGAACTCCATCTATTGTTAGTTAATCTTATGACCTCTGCATTTAATTCATGACGTCGAGCTTCGTATGGCGTCAATTCTTTTTTTGGCATAAGTAGAGCGCACAGAACTTTTCTAGATCTTTGATGATTCCCTCTCGCTTTTCAGGTTTCCCTTTTAAATTCGTTGATTTCCTTGTGTCTTTTGTTCTGTTGAAAAGCCTTCCTCGGGGACCACTATGACTTCCGGTTCATAAGTTATATGTAAAATCCACGATTTAATCACATATAGCTTTGGTACTCATATCAGTGAACATGTCAAGGCCTCTCTCTACCTAACACACTTTAATCTTATTCTACTATCGGCAAGAGGGCATAATGTCTTAACACAAAAATATATACATATCTTCAAATTTACACGGTTGGATAAAAATCAAATAAAGTTTCGATGAACTATCAAACACATGACATGACATTGCTCACTTTAACTGTTGTGGTGGATTTTATGATAAAAATTGAAAAAGAAATATTGAAACTAAACGTATTAACAAATAGCTTCGACTAGGATTGTAACATTTGACATGGAAAATAATCTATGAATTTTAAACAGCATCTCTGTACATATCTAGCACCTCTCCATCTACTGTCAAATGTTACAGTCAGAGAGTGACTTTTTGTTGGCTTATCAAATTGTTGCCGTACGTACATATACTTTTGATTCAATTTTGAAGAAGTTGATTTGCTCGCTTTCACATTTGCTCATCATGTTTGCACTGTATTGCATACTAATGAAATTGAATTGAAGAATAATGACGTGAGCTTGACACTGCTTAAAAGTTGAGTATATTTGCATGTATCTCGTAAGAGTATATATGGTTTATTGTTTTTTTTATTTTTCTGTATTGTACACTCTGTGTAAGGATATTTATAACGCTTAAACTGCTAAAGTAAGGTGAATTTTTTTTTTTTTTTTACAAAACTTTTGTTTACAAGGAAAGGGGTGAAGTTTTTGTTGGAATGTTCATTTCTATGTGTTAAGTCCGTACACAACGGCCTTAACGCTATTAATGTAATTTGCAGTAAAAATAAGGAATAAGGAAATGGAACATTTGACCGTAGGGTAATAAAATGAAAATTGTGACTGGCAATGATGGCATTGAAGTTTATAAATTGTAGGTAGGGTTGTCTTAATATAATTTTAAGTAAAACTAATTGATATAAAATTTAAAAAAAATTAAATAAATTACTTTTTGGTTTGATTGATTAATGTCTGTCCATTTCTAGTTATTGTAAGCAAAGATGGGAATAATAATCCATTTTATAGTGAACAAAAAATTCCCCCCAGTCATAATAATTAATAATTAAATTTTGTATACATATTTTTAATTAATCCTACATTTCTCGCATATTTTTATTGGCTATTTCTTGACCATCTTTGCTATTGGAATGTTGGAAAATTAACGCTATTCATTGCGTCATGCCTATATGGTATTACATGGTGGAGATTAGTAATAATTAAAATTGGTAATAATAAAAAAAAAAAAAACTTTTCCAAAAGCTCTTCAAAGGCAATAAGCAAAAGTACAAGAACATTTCAAATGAAGTAACATTAAAGCAAACACGTTCACAGTGCAACAGCAAGTCAGGCTGAGTCAAAAATGTTTAGCCGGGAAATATCATTTAATGTCAATTGGTTGTAGAGGTGTACAAACTAATGGCACCGAGAGCGCTTCATTTTATTTCTAACATTGCACAACGTGTACAATTGAATTGATTTAAAAATTGTTGAAAAATTGCTTAAAAAAGAATACGTTTCAGTTAAATGTTTGAAAGCGTACATATGTAAGTTAATATTTTCTGATACAATCGTTTAATCTCTTATGTAGTGCACTACACCCCCTCTCTTGTTTTATCGTTTCATTCCATTACACTCTATATATTTTATTTAAAGTGTGTCTTACCGTTTGACTTCATCAATAGAGGGCTTCAATGATCTTATAAAGTATAGATATCTCTAACAAAAATACAAATTTCCTTGGATACAGAGAAGTAATTTTTGGTATTAACAAGTTGACATCAAAATAGAAAACATGACAAAAACTTTTCATCAACATATGTATTTGTATTTATATGTATTGCATCCACTGACACGCCTCAAAATTTACAAAGAAACGCCTCGCAAATTGTTCGCTCCTAAATATAACCCAAATGAAGTGCAAACCTTCGTTTTCATTTCTTCTATTTTATCCTATTCAACGATTAATGGTCGTGCTTAAGTGTCCTATATCCGTGCAATATTTTGAATGAGAGAAAATATTGCAAGTTTGAAAGAAAATTACAAAGAAAAAAAAAAAAAAAAAGAAAAGAAAAACAAGACACTGTTCCAACAGAAACGTTTCCGTCTTTAGAATTAATTTTAATTTAATCTTTTGTTCTTTGTATGTGTTTGTGCTCTCAATATTGCTTTACACTGTTCACTTTATCTGCTTTCAGTCGGGGGTTCTTATTCAATACACGAAAAACATAATAGACTGAGACAGAAACCACGTTATTGCAAACTGAAATTAATAAAATTACACAAAGGAAGCGGAATTTAATTTATGCCACAAGTTTGCAATAGTTGCATCTCATTATAACGACGAGAGATGTAGATTTTTTCGGAGACAGATACAAAATAAAAATTATAAAATTACTAACCAGCAGCAACTTTGTGTAGCAAGCGGCTAGTTTAACTAATTACACAATATTACCCCAACTATGATTAGTAATAAATAATGAGAAATAAAAAGAATGTATTGTGTTCAATGATTGCGTTCAGTGATGATTGTCTTGTTTTGTAGTATAGGAGAAAGAACAAGAGGATACATAAAGAATAATTAAATGAATCATAACTCGTTTAAGCTAAAGCGTGAATAACAATCCTTCCCACACTTTAATAAATCATTCTCAAATCTAATAACGTCAAGCATTCTGATATCAATATATTTTGAGAGAGAAAGAAACTTACCATTGGAGGATATGAGAGATAGCGATCACTGTTCATATTGTAGTAGGAACCATCTGGAGGTGGAGCAGGCGACGGGGACGGAATATATACGGCCTTATTGAGCAAAATTTGATCGTCGCGTGATCTGTGATCCAGAACATTGGCTGCACTATTGTTGTGGCGAGGATGAGGTAATGTGCGAGCATTCACTACAATAAATAAATGTAAAGCTTTAGACCAAGATGGCTAATCCAGCTTCTTCTAATATACTTATTATATCCAATATTTTATGTAAATCAAAGTCTTTAGGATTTAATTCATATTTTCCATTTAAATGAACTGAAAAGTATGCAATTGTTAAACTTCTGCAAATAACAAAGTGTGAGATGCGGTGTTAAATCAATATTATACACATTATTCGATTGAATAAATTTTAGTTGGTTAGCGGATTGTGAGTGCCTCAATAGTGAAATAAGAAAATATTTAAATGCAACGTTCATCAGTTTCATTGAACATTGTATGATGGAGGTGCTTGTATAGTTTGCAAATTACAGTAAAGAAAATGACATTGAACAAGAATTTCCATTTCCGTTACAATTTTCCAGGCAGACATGTATATATTGCATAAGGAGAAGGAAAAAAAAAAACAATACAGACGTTTTGTGGCAGATACATTGTAACAACTACTTACGGTACATAGAACAATCTTTTTGTACGAATTGTTAAATGAGGTTTTCCTGACAAATATTTGTACACATTTGTATTAGTTTATTCATATCAGAAAGTGTAGAAAAAATTAATTTTATTGTAAAACTTTAAAGCTTAATATCTGTAGAGAGAGAGAGTTTCCTACTGCTTCTCGATAAAGTTTCTTTAAATAAAAACTTTCCTATGTCTACCAGTTAGAGGTAGGTAAAGGATGAATTTCATATTTTATCAAAACTTTTTCAATACCGAGAAAGAAGCAATTGAAATTTTCAGAACATATTGTTAGACGATGCGCACAATATAGTTGTGAATGTTGTTAAAATTGGCTAAAGTGGGAACCTACAGTGCTACAAAGATGAAAAATAGGAAAAATAAAAAGCTAAGAACTAAGAACCGATATTACCGAGAAGTGTCTGAATTTTACGTAGCAATACATCCTTAGGTATCACTTAAAAAAATTGGATCTACGCCAGTTGCCAGAACATATTCTTTGTAAATGTCCCTGTAATCTGTGGTGCCAGGTATCGAACCTTTGGAATTTAAGCACAAAATTAAATTACGAACCGAAGAGAGTTCTAGACTTCATTAAAACCCCAAAGTTTAGATTTAGAACTCTAGACTGCTTGAAATAGTGGAAAAATGAAAAACAACCGTATCGCTTAACAACTGCAACAAAACCATGCCCATAATTTATGAGCATAAATGCCAATCAAATAATTTTCTTTTAATATATAAAAGTAATGAATATACAATTCGGGGCATAATTGAAGCATAGTTTCCATTCTATGCATCCTATCCTAGCTTATGAAAAACATATTAAATAATTAAATATGTAGGTATTTGGATTTGTGTATTAGCTTACGAAATTCAAGTACAAATATATATGCATTTATAAATTTTTATTGTATATTTATACATGTTACTGTTGGACATTATTAAACTAAGGCAAAATGTTTTGGTTGGTGAAGTATGATAATTTAATACCCCTGCATCTTTTTTTAAACAAAATTTACTTTTATTAATATGCTCCAGACTCTGTTAAACAATACAAGGAATTGAATGTTATGCTTTCAAAAGGATATCTAATATTAATGGCGCTACGAATGGTACAGTAAAAAAAATACACAGTTAAGTACCATAATCCTTTACTGCCATTGTATGGAGTGCCATAATAAAAATATTGCAGTTTTATGTAAAATTAAAAATGGCGATTTTTATCAAGTAAAGTTTTGTTATTGAAAAATCCTTATATGGGAAGAAGTTCTAAAAATGGTCAAATCCTTTCCAAATTTACCTCAATCATATAATAGGTTAAATAGCTGTCTTTAAATAACTTTTCTTAGAAATATTTTAAGGATTGGGAATAAAACTTTATTTTAATAAATTTTGATTCTTGGCCAACCGAAAATATTCTTATAATATAAAAAGGGCTTGCCCTACAAACATCTGCACCAACTTAACTTTTTCTAACACAATTGGTGCTGGGTTTAATTTTAGGAAAAAAAAATCAATTGACTCCTAGAGTTTAGAAATTATTCACAATGTTGGCCTTTATACCCGGACGTGTTCTCCTGGGCTTAGGTCATAATAGATATGTAGAATATTTTCCATTAATGGAATTTAAGCATTATCGGTGTGTAGCAACAATTCTATTACTGGTTCTCCCTACGGTTTTGCCAACACAACGATTACCTTCAACACTGCTCATAATCAAATAACAATTTTATGATGAATACCAACACATTCTATATATAAAGCATATGTTGTTAGACCAGACAGCAAACATGCATATACGGATGCATAAATATATAACATGGAACAGTCCCGATGGTAATTGGTCTTGCTCTTCAATACTCCGAGCATCTGGAAAAGGCAGATAAAACACAAAGCACGAAAGAAAATAAGAAACAATTGTTACACACGCATGAACACACACACACGCATACTTACATACATCTAATGCATATGTGTAAAAAACTTTGCTGTATGCACATATCGACAAACCTTATGTAAGGACAAGTGCAAAGGGCATCCAACTTATACGACCCGCCTCTGTTGCTGGCCAAACTAAAACAAAGTATTATAAATTTTATTTTTCATTTTGACTATATTTGAAAGCTGTAATGAAATGAAAATGTTAGAAATTGTGAAAAATTAATACTTGGCGATTGGAAGGGTAGAACCTGGAACCGGCAAATCACACATATATATAGGTAGTGAAATATTAACAACAATGCAGGTTGACAGTATTCAAACATAAGCTATGGCTACTGTGTTTACAAACAATAAAAGTTTGTCAGGTAGTACGCTAATCCAGCCTCTCACTACATAGTGTATAACGTAGCTTAATTTGCATTTATATAAAGTGCAACACATATGGTGTAGGGCTGTAATGTTGTTAGTGTGAATTATTGATATAAACCAATTGCGCATAAAGTCGCAACGGTGGATTTGGCTCAGCTGGTAAAGATCTGCTATTGAGAACTCGATGAGGGCGAGTTCGAAACCGGTCCACGTTCTACCCTTCCAGTCGCCAAGTATTCATTTTTCAGAATTTCTAACATTTTCATTTCATTACAGCTTTCAAATAATATAGTCAAAATGAAAAATAAAATTCATAATATATCTGTACACACCAATTTATAAATCAAAGTATGTTTGTCGCAGACTTGAAGGAACACTGTATTTCTTTTTATTTTTTACTTAGACCTTTTCAATACATAATATTCTTTGTATATAAACAGTTTCTTTTTACATCATCAACTACGCCTCGAATCTATCTCGAATCTGGAGGAATATGTGTCATATTGAGGACAATGTTACTTTTTTCTTTACCAAGCTGTTGTAGTTTAGTTTCTTTAAATTACATTAAAAAAAAATAAAAGAAGAAACAGCGGTATTTGCTTATATCAAAATTGTGATCCGTCCGTGCGTCCATATATAATTGATACTGTCACGGTGGTAACCGTGATATGAAATATTTAACTAAAATATTGTGATACAAGTTTAAAAATTTGTAGACTGCGTATATGGGTTAACAATTACATTGGGTAAAATCGTTTGATAACCACGCCCACTATTAACAGAAATGCAGCAAAAAAGTTTACCAATATAATTGAAATTTAGTAAAAATAGTTATAATTACATCATACATTGATGTGCAAAAAGTGGGCGTGGTCTGTTGACAAGTCCACAATTTACACAAAGGTTTTCTTTTTGTGCAGGATCCAACTGTTAAGTTAATATGTATTACATGCTCTAATAAAAGATGCAATCGGGTGCTTGCTATGCCTACAGTTCATACAACAGATGTAGAGGATATTCCTCTTAGATAAATTATATAAGTATACTAAGTTTGTCATTATATTTGCAAGACCCAGAAGAAGGCATCAGAGCAGCATCAAAAACTGAGTTGACCCAGACATGTGCGTTTGTTGTTGGCACTTTTACCATGGTAAAAATTTGAGATATTGATCCGAAATTTTGTACAAGCTATTTTTATTATTGTTAATGTAATGTTAAAAATGGTCTATCATAATCATCGATACTTTTGATCAACACAATATCAATATTGGTCTTTTGCTCATCTTACAAAAGTATCGATATTTTTGTTATTGCCCAGAGAACGATATTGAAACGAAACAAAATTGATACAAATCTATCTTTCTGTTACAAAAATGTATTTTGAAAATGTACACACATTTTTATAAGTCCCTAAACAACCTAAATGGCAAAAATAGGCATAGTTGGATAAAAAGTACGCTTAAAATTTACAAAAAACCACACTCAGCGTAAAACTAGACTTGCAAGCATCAATATTAGAGGGCTGAAACAGGTACCTTTCACGCTCCTAGCTCCTATATAGATGTGGAGGGTACTTATGATAAGACTTGCTCTAAACCAAATTTTTTTTTTTTTTTTAAATTTTGCTTTAAATTTAACTGAGGCTTACGTCGTTTTCCAAAACTAAAGAATCATATCTGCGCGATGCATACGTATTTTCAAGCATATATCTTTCCATATGTAGAATATTAGGTTGTAAACACGGCAGCTATGAGTGTAAGAGAGATTAAAGCGGCAGAGTACACCTCAACAACACGGGGTGGCAAGTTGGCCGGCTGTTCTGCACGTTCAAGTGCAAATAATTTGGATCAAATTGCACATTCGTTTATTTGCACAGCAACGCGGTGTGTGTAAATATGTGTATTATACAGTGTTGTTGGTGTGAAATACACACACATACCGTTTTTGTGATTCCTCAGAGGCTGCTTATCCAAAATTGTGTCGTCCATATGTTTTTAGTTTTTCCCCTTTCACCATCCATATGGCATAAAGACCAAAATAAGCACGTACATATATGTATGTAAATATTTTTATGCACATGTTCATTTTGACATGCACAGCACAATATTGTACCTTACACATCCGCACATATTATATTTATATAAGCAGCAGTACTGTTACCTCCGTATGGCACGATTGTAAGATTTTATTATTTTTGCTTATTCTATTATCTATTCTATTGTACGAGTATAACAGGCATGCATCATTTTAGGAGAAAGAAGTACATTCACTAATAAAACATGAACAACATTTGTTTCAAAGCACCCATTATTATTACGCAGGTGTCAGGACAGTATTCAAAAGTAGGAACTTTTGCATTATTTACTTATTAATATATACAATGAAGATTCCCAAATATGTATATGTATTATTATTATGTATGCATATATAAAAGTATTGAACTTTCAATGCATTTGTATATGAAAATGTTCAAATATCAAATAAGCTGCTTACCAATATTATTGGGATAAATAGTTGGCAGTGTACCATCTTGCTGGTAACGTGGTGGCGGTAAGTCCAAATTATCTACAAGATATGTGGAAGCAGCTTTTTTGCGAGTTTCCTCCTAAAAAAAATGTATAAAATACAAATTAAAATATAATGCTGAGAATGAATTTATTAAACGTTATATCACAACTAGAGGCACTGAATGAAAACGTGAAATTAAAAAAAAAAAAATGTCGCTGCACTACCACACTTTAAACTTTGTATTATAATGAAGAATGGAAAGATTGTGTAAATTGAACTATTTTTAGAACCTCTCTCCATATAAGACCCTATTTAAAAACAAGAAAAAAAGTTTAATTTGTCTTAGGCTTTAAAATAAAATGATAGTGACCAATTGTGGGCGTAGTTTTGAGGGTTTTTTTTCCTAATAAATGATGTTTTTATTGAATATTTTATGAAATATTATTTATTATTAAAATATCTGAAAAAAGTTTGAAATTTATATCGCCCTTCTTGCGACTGAAAAGTGTTTATCACAAATGTACAGATGGACACGGCTTCATATGAATTCCATTTATTCCAATTTTTTAATTAAATTTGAACGATTTAGTTATTAAAAGTTTACATTTAGACTTGATCGGATGATGATTTCCACCTAATGATTTTTTACAAAGTAATTTTTATATGGAAAATATTCCTATTTAAAGAAATTGTACAGTGGGGTAGGGTATTATATGGTTGGGTAACACCCACTAAAGCATTTTCACTTTTATTTTATTGCACAGTGTCCTCTCTTATCCATATAGGTAATAAATTTCGTTCACATAAGTCCCAATTTCAAAGTATGCATGAATGGTAAAAGTGTTCAGTCACCAGTTGCTGTTGGAAGTTGGTATGATTACTCTATACTTACGACATAATCGCCTTGACTGCCTTCATTCGAGTATGATTCACTTTTCTCCGACACACTCGATAAGGTCTCACCAGTAACGGTGTCATTGTATGAACTTGGCGCATACATTTCAATTGCGGCAGCTTTGCCCGGCTGGTTCGTGGATTCTGCTGCACACACACACAAATTATATAGAACCGTATTTTACATACCACAAGAATTAAATATTAAATGAAAAGAAAAAATACAGTGGCGGTTGCCAACGGCAGCAACAGCAACAGTGCAGGAACAGCACCAAAGAGCATGAAAGCATACGGGAGTTAATTTTTTGTAGACCATTCAGCCGGAGAGAGAGGCAATGTACAATTCGTGTTCAATTACCAAGAGATACGATCCCATATACAGAACGGAATCAATTCGTTTGTTGTTTGGTTGTTTTGTTGTTTCCAACGTATGACCATATTATTCGAAATGTAAATGTGCGGAAAAGAATAGTCGTTCATTTAAACATTCGCCAGCCAAGCGGTGAGATCGATTTGTTGATTGGAAGACAGGTGGGAAATGCGCAATAAATAAAAAAATTTTCCGGCAACAACCATAAAATGAACGATTTTTATTACATAGGGAGTAACGATAAACGAATAAATGTAGAAACACATTCAAATAGAAAAAAACACGTCCCCAGAGCATGGTTAACATTTTGCGCCATTAACCGTTGCGAGCATATCCCAGAGCAAAAAGTGCAATTCCGGTCGGGCGGCAATATCCAATAATTTGTCATATATCAATTGATGTTAATATGATTACCGCCCGTATATGTTGTGTGAACCAACATATATGCATAGATATGCACATACACGTACATATCACGAATCAAAGCCGCGTATACGAAAAGTATTTGTAATGATTTGTGTTGGACATCAGCAGGTATATATATGTATATATATATGTATGGGTGTATGTATTGAAAAATACCATGGAGGCAGAAGAGTATTAACACATATATATACACGTTGACATAAACATTGTATGCATATGTTTATGTGTAATTGGTTGACAATATTAATGTACGCCGATGGTATTAATTTCCAGCAGCAGTTTGGGCCACGTTGACGGCGGCAGTTGTGATGATGACGTTGATAATGTTAAGGATGGTGGCGGATCCATCCAAATTATCAGAGTATATCAACACGATAGCCGCACCAGCCACATCAGCCATCAGCGTCGATAGCAGATGGTTTTACCACAAAACGTTGCGTTATGTTGAATTACGATGCATATCATTGCCCAGTACGCCATGCATTACATTTAATGCATACGATTGTCACAAAATATTCCACATGCACCATAGCGTTGAGTTACAGCCGTTTTTGCGTTGCATAAAAAAAAAAAAAAACCATAGAAAAGAGAAAACAAAAGTCAACAATTAAGTCTAGAAATGAGTAATTGTAGATACGTAAAGAAAAAAATAGTCCAGCTAGTTTATTCAAATGGTTCATGAAATGTACATACATTTTTATAGTGTAAAGGTGTGTGTGTGTGAGTGCATATGTGTGTAGTTTAACAATACGTGTGTGTGTGTGTTAACTCAATAGTCAATTTTTAACTTTAACGAAGTTCATGCGCCCCTCTATGACAGCTTTGCACTCTCTTTGCTCTTTAGGGCACATTGTAGAACAAAAGGCACATGTGTGCATTTTTAAAAATAGTGCATAAGTAAAAAAAGCTAGATTTGAATTGGGCCAAACCTCTGATAAACCAAAACTCTCCAACGTGTGCAGGTGCCAATCAATTTTTTATTTTTATACCCTCTACATAAGATAGGGGTATACAAAGTTTGTCATTGCATTTTCAACTCCTAGAAGAAGGCGTCAGAAACACCCTACAAAAGTGTCTAAAACTGAGTCGACTTAGACACGTGTGTTCGTATGTCCGTCTTGGCGTAAATTTTGATATATTGAGCTGAGTTTTAGTACGCAGAATACCTATTTAAAATAAACAGAATCGGTCAAGAGCCACGCCCACTATCTACAAAATTCATATATCTGCTAAAATTGACTTATGAATTTGAAATTTTGTACGCCTATTCATAACTATGCCATACCTCGATGTGCCAAAAATAGGGGCGATCAATTAACAAACACGCCCACAATGTACAAAAAACCATATTCACCATAATTCAAGGGTAAAATTATATACTTGCCGATTCCACTGGTTCTATATGTTGAGGGTATTTAGGATTTGGTCTTAGCCAAAGTTTAGTTTACTGAAAAATTCCTTCTTTTCGAATCAAGTTTGATTTGATCAATTTTGCCCGATTACCAACTAGGCTATATAATTTACCAAGTTTGGAATCGACATAGACGGACAGTCGGACATAATCAGATTGACTCATCATTCGATGTAATTCAGATTTGGTAATTAGATGCTTTATTGGGTATACGACGCTTTCTTAAAGGAGTTGTAAATGTTTTGACAAAGTGATATAAAAAATATTGTTACAAATTGTATAAAAACCCCATCCACAGTTATTTAGTATCAAGACCAGTCGCATGCTCTAAGGTAGTGAATAATTTCTTCCCTTCCAATAAGTTGTAATCGCTAAGTGAATTTAATGACTGTGGTAAGGTCGTGGAGTTAAGTTTTACATTATTCAGTACTTATTTTAAGAAAGAAATTAAAAGGGCTGGAAATTGTAATTGCCTTTAATCTCTTTATGACTGTGACTATTGGCATATATACGCCTCGTGAATGACTAATATAATATATACTCGTATGTGTAGTATTGAAACAGTTTTGGTATAGAGTTAGCGAAGAGTTATCTGCATCAAAATAGCGAGTTATTGAAATATGAAAGCCATGGAAAATATTATACCGATACCGACATATACGTGGTGGCTATATATTCGTTTGCCTCTATATATTCATTTTGTATTTTTTATAGATTTTTCCTTGAGCTATACAATGATTCCTTCACTAAGTTCGACTATGTGTTTTACATTTATAAATTTATTCTCTTATCCGTTTCGTTTAACATTTGTAACCGCTCTCGACTCCCGTTAAAGTTGCACTGTTAAATACTGCGATCATGATTTTGATGTTTCTACAAATAGTAGCATTTCCCGTTTTTAGCTGTGAAAAATGTGAAATTCTATTGTTCCGGCTTTTGAAATATGAAGCCGGAAATGTTAAAAACGTAGAAGAACATGCCGAACACAGTAGTAAGTAATATCTGCAGCAGTCGCATGTAATGCATATTTTTTTTTTATATATTTGCACACTTTGCACTTGCATAATATGTATATAAGGCTGGCAGTTGTAAAAAATGTGGAAAATTTCCACAAAAAAAAAAAAATCATAAATCTTTACAGTACAGATAAGAAGTAACGACAATCACGTCACACAAAGAATTTTATATAATTTAAAAATGTAGGAGGATTCAAGCATACACAATTTGCTCTCGTTTTTAGAAGTAATGAAAAAAAATTAAATTAGCAAAGAGGATCATTTTTGAATATATTACATTTTATTCCAAAATTGTCTTTAAAAAAATTTCAGATTCTAGAGAATTCTGACATTTATTGCGCATTATGTTGAAAGATATATTTTATATATCAAAAAATCTATGTGACTAGATGCGATAAATACAAACACACAAATGTTCAAATTGAAACAGAGAAACCAGCCGCCTTAAATCATCTTTCGTAAAGTTTTGTTTTATACATAATAACGAAGTGTTGAAAAGTGTTCAATGCAGACACATATAGATAAAAATTTCTTATTTATTTATACCGGAAACGTTCGGGTTTACAGTCATTCACAAGTCAAACTAGGCAAACATTAAATACACAGCGACACTCTTCTTAAGTCATACACACTTGCACACACTTTTCGATACATTTACTCGAAAGCTGAAACATTTTTATGTACACACACACATGTACAAAATATGTTAAATAAGTAATGTATCGTGTAAGTGTACCTCCAAGTATATGCAAGTGATGAATAATTTGAGTGGGCGCGTTTTTACATACCTTTCACATTAGTGCAGATAAGTCTGCATTTCGCTTGCAACACTTAGAAGGGGCTATCAGAGACCTTGCAAAGAAGATATAATCTTGATCACATTGAAAAGTCGATGTAGACATAACCATCCTATTAGACAGAAGTTTTTGGAATCATTATATTACGTAATTTATCTATCTGCCACAAAACTTGAACTACGAAGTTGAGATTTGATACACCTCTATATATCGAATGATTTAAAATAGGTGTAGTGATTAACAGGCTTACAGACAATTTCCAAAAGAATCCTTTTGGCATAAAATCGGGCTTGCGAACTGAAACGTATTGTTGTAAATACACTGTTCGAAAGCTAACTTGTCCACATTTTGTCTATAATCTGGAGAATATTTAAGATTTGGTTCAAGTCAAATTTCGATTTTTACTTGTAATTCAACTTCGTGAAGATTGTTTTGTGTATAAATTGGACGTAACTGGTTAAGAGTCACAACTATCATCGAAAAAAATCTCACAATTACATTGAAGGTGTCGGACTTGAAATAAAGCAAAAATTCTGATATCTGAATCGAATCGTAGCATCTCTGTAACCATGTCGGTCTGTCCGTCTGTCCATGCGTCCGTGTGGGGGTATTTCTTTTGCCGTTTTAAAAATTTTTAAAGTCCCAAAAACTGAGAAAATTGAACAAACACATATCATATACTTCTGAGGAGGGGGCAGCATCCAGAAGGCAGGTCTAGGACAATGCCATTTTGTGAAAATATTTAAATAAACTTTAACAATTTATACCAAATTTAAACTTATTTAAGAAGAAACCCAAGAAGTGCTTTGCTTTTCGCAAAAAGAAAGAAAACTTCCGGCCCTCGTTTGTAGTCCATTATATGATATGTGTTATTGAATATTTTTAAATTCATATGAACAATGGCATTCCATGTTTATTTATTCTTCCATGCTTTATTTGCTCTCGCATGCCCAAAACTTTCGTATACAAATGTCTTAAATGATGAAAGAAAAGTGGAAGAGGGTATGTCCGATTTGGGTCAAGTCGTAGTGTACTATCGTATTTTTTATTTTTAATTTGTTTTTTTATTTTTATTGCCTCCTTTTAAACACACATGTCACTTTACTACATACATACTAGTGAATCCTTTGGCCCCCTTTTTTTTTGTGTCTAGTAATTTCAAATAATTTGGCATTCGATAAACTTATTATTTGTCGTCTCTTGTTCGTGTGAGTGAATGAATGTTCTTCGCTCTTCAGAGACACTTTTTTGCAATCATCTTTTTATCGCACTTTTCTACTTGACATGCTTTACGTTGAACTGGTCAAATAGAGTTTTCTTTCGAAACTATTTTCTTTTTCTTTCATTTCTTCTGCTCGATTTTCTTTTTCTTCCTATTTCTATTTAGTATAAACTTTTTATCTTTAGTTGCAGAAAACTTTTCACATGCATGTCTTCTATATAGTGTTGGATATTAAATTAACACAGATGATGTTCTAATATGAACAATTGACTGTGAACTGACTTGACAGAATAATGTTTGTTGTTCTTATTGTTATTGTTGTTGTTGTTATTGTTGAAGGTGGTGGTGGTGCTGGTTTTGTTGTTATGTATGTTTGTCGTGCATAAACGAAACAACAATTTTAAATGTCATACAGCACACAATTGCATGAAATAAAGTGACCAAGTCATACAGACGATGGTCCAGATGGATTAATAAACCTTTTTAGGAATGGTCAAATTAATTTTTTTCATGGAGGATGGGCGGACAATAAAATATTAAAAAAAACACTTTTGATTACAAATAGTGCTTAATTGGAAACGAAAAAACGATTATTTTTATACTTTCCACATAAGACGGCATTAGAGTCCGCACAAATAGAATATACATACAATTAGTGTAAGGGATATGTTAAGTCATTAAAATGACTAAATGTTGGAATCATCAGCCAACCACCAATTCTTCAAAATTTTTCAAATGATGTTTTATGTGGGCCAGACTAACCAATGCTGACTGTTTCATATAAAATATGACAAATATTGCATTCATTAGTATTGAAATTGCCGTACAAATTAAAACAAAGCTTAAGTGGTAGTAGTAAATGGTCCTGCTTGCCCATGTACAGCAGTCTTACCACTAGTTACGTACGTTAATTTTGCCAGTGTGCTCCATAAATTTGCATTTTTTATGATTTTGTTTCAATTAAAGAATTCCAACAATCCTTACGGCATTGCGCACGCACAGATGATAAAGTATTTGAACGAAAAGCAAAATGGAAACCAATCGTCCGCACACTCTCCACTCACACCAAAACCGAAGGGAATAAAGCGAAATATAACAAAAAGTATTGTAAAAAAAAACTGCCTGGGCGTACATTTATGAACGTGTGTATTTCTAATCAAATATTGTTGAAAAAGTTTTAACAATTCTCATAAAACTTTACGATTCACAGAAATTTATTTGTATGAAAGTTCGATCAATGATAAAAAAAAAAATAATAAATAATAAAACGGGAAGTGCGTGACTTGATGTTAAGCATATGACGTACCAGCACAAACTTCTACTCTCACTTCAATTATAATAATTTTTCTAATAAAAAAACATTAAATTGGTGCGCATTTTAATTCGCAAACTGCTCAAAATATACCACATTTTTATTATAACAAACGATTTGAAATCGCTTACTGCAACGAGTTAAGCAGAGACTGCATTAAGAAAAGAATTTAAAGTAAAAATCTTGAATAATGATTATCTTTGATTTTTAATGATTATAAAGCAAGGAAACGCTTTTGTTGAATTTATCATACATAGTCTATAAATCAAGAATAAGAATTTAAAATATTTTTGCGGTTTGCGAATAGAAAAAATAACATTGATGAAATCTAAATAAAATTAACTCACTATAAATATATAGATTGCAAATTTTCCACGCCCAATTCTGGTCAATATATGCCCTTTAACATTAAAATTATGTTTTGGACCGATCAAACATAGTTTTTGCCTACTAGCCTAATTTTATAATAGACGGACGTACAAACAAAAGAAACGGTTTTATGTGTTTGTTTAGTCTAAAGTAAAAAACAACAGATGCTTAGGCAAGATTGAATACGATTAGAGAAACGCCAATTATTTAAGAATCAATAAGAGAACAAATTACGTTTACTTATAATAGGCGTATTAAAGATGCGGCGAATTAAGTTGCGGACTTATGCTTTGGCTTTTAGCCTCATTTCTCCATTTGAATAAAGCATGAAGCATACGAATATTATAGAAATTTTGAATGTACGTCTGTATATATTTTAATTTTAAATCGTTTGAAATATCGATTGTTTAATTATTGAGTACAGTCTCTGGCTACATACATACAGCTGTTTAGAGATATTTTGATTTCCTCTAAGGCATTAAAGTGTTGTAGAGTATTACATTTAAACATTTCTCTCAAGTTTTTTGTTACACTTTGTAAAAGGTTTGATCGGATTTTATTTATTGTATAGGAAGCAGCGCTTTTGTGTAAACTCTTAAGGCTTTTCACCTGTAATAGACGAAGGAAATTTAATGCTGTCGCTGTTATTGATCTATTTCCACTTTCTATGAATTAAATTACATTAAAATAAATCTAGCGTAATAATGCTCAGTCGTAATTTGAAAACTTTATAATCTAAGTTTTCAATTTTAAGGTTTTCTTGTAAGTAAAGAGCGTGTACGCATGATTTTGAAAATACACATTTTTAGCACTCATACGCCCAGAGGCACCTGCAGTTTAATGTTTAATGAAACAAAAACAAAGAATAATAAACGATCACGTGGGTACGTTGCTGCTGATTACATATTACACAAGTAAATTTTTAAGAGAAATATTAAACGAAAGACATATGAATACGGAAAAGTTTTGAAAGTCATATGCAACATGTAAAAACTCAGAATTACATGCAACACATGCAAAGTTGTACGCAAACGTGTAAACTTTCCGTGTACGTTAAGAATGGAAAAGTTTTTTATTTTTTAAATTCATACAAATGTAGAAAATCACCTGTCTGAGGTAGGCGACATTTTGAAGATAGACCTCAGCAAGGAGTAACATAATGGTTAGTTGTACGTCCATAGCAATGACTGTGACCGTATATATATGTAATAAACGAACAAGGGAACAAGAATAGTTCAGTTCGTATTAAAGTTAGATGGGATTAAAAATATTTGTACACATGTATATTATATTTCCGCACAAACGTGATACAGAATCAATTGTACTTTGTATCAAGAATCCCCCCCATCCATACCTTGTATTTCCGTTCACACATGTGAATTCCATTATACGAGTATATACTGATTTATTTCTACTCTTATTGTACATTCCATCAGCTTAAACGAAAACAAAAGACTAAGTACGAAGTAATAATGTGATGCACAATAACAACAACAGAAAAAAGAGGAAAAACAAAAATAGAAAAATAGCATCAGCAACAAAAAAAAAGGCACAAAGGAAAAAGAACGAAAAAAGAAAAAAGAAAAACTACAACAACGACTTATGTATTTCTTTTTCAGCTCGAAAAATCCGGATTATAACTTTAATATGTTGTATGATGCTGTCGTCGGCTTCAAAGGCAACAAATATCTTCTTCTTCATACTGTTGCAGCACAAACCGCAGCATTAGTAATGGATAAACGGATGTGCCCAAACAGACACATAAAAGACATAAAAATCTATGTGTTAGTTTTGATCAAACCTTAGGAAGCTTTCACTACTCACTACTCACTACTTGTATAAGTTTCACTGTTCATTCACATTGACTAAGAACTTAAATTCTTTACCAGAAAACATCTTACAAAAAGTGGGCATGGTTATGTAATCTTTCATACTTTCATACATAAACTCTTACTGTACGTGGCGGTGCATAAAGATAAGATAGACAAACCGAGTAAACAAAACATTCCAAATGTTTATATGTAGATTGTATAGAAAGCATTAGACAGAGAGAACCGAAAAGTATACGTACACTGTATATATGTGTACAATATATTGAATATGTCACATGCCAGCATAACAGCATATTTATAAGTATTTGTACATATATGTATAACATCAGTTCATCTACAAATAAATATTATTGCTGTAGAGACAGTAGCAACAGATTAAAGTTTCCTTTGTATTTGCCGAGGTGATGACATAGGTAAAATTACATATATAGATTCTATCAATAGATGGGGAACCTTACAGAATCTCGTTATTAATATAAACAAGCAATTTTTTGTTTTGTTAGAAAAGCATTCTACGAGGATGGGCTTGCAATAATCTGCAAAAGAGGTCAAATTTCAATCAATTACAATCAGAATTTTGAAAAAAATTTATACCGTTAAGAGGGCAACAACGTTTTGTTTGTAATACTGCTAATATACTGAATTTTTACTCGTTCATTTATACATAGAATGTATAATAAAAAGAAGTAAGAAAATTAATTGTGACTTAGACCAAATTTCAAATACTCTCCACTCCTACAATAGTGGGCGTAGCAGGTACATTATCTCGCCCGCTAGTAGAGTATGTAGTACGTATCAGCTTGCAAGTCAATTTTTAAGGGTTTTTTTTTTGGTAAATTGTGGGCGGGTTTGTTATTAGACCATGTCCATTTTTGACACATTGATAGATGGGATAACTATAGATATATATACTAAATTTTAGCTTTATAGATCAATTTTTGTACAAGATAAATAGATTTTTGACTACGGGTGTGGCTCTTGGCCGATTTTGTCTATTTTAAATAGAAATCTGTGTGAAAAAGGTAGAGGTATCTTTACATAATTTCAATATTTCAAAATTTACAACTGTTAAGAAAGCCAACAATACACTGACACACGGACTGATAGACATTTATGTCTAGATCAACTTATTTTTTTGCAAATGAACTGACAAACTTAGTATTTTATGTGATATAAAAAAATTATTCATTCATTTCCTTATAATGAAAACTTGAGACATATTTCGCCATTTTTTTTTTTTTTTTAAATAAGTGTTGAATTAAAATTGAACATTACTTTGGCAAAAGCAAATGTACTTTTCTTTGTAAAAAAAATATTCATAAACTTAAGTATTTTTTTCATTAATATTTTTTTCTGACCATATTAAAAAAATACATTTAAATTAATAAAAAAACAAAAAAAAAAAAGTCATATAAAATTAAAATAAAACTGACCTTTTTTTAATCTCTGATGAACGAAAAACCATGCAACTAAAGCCGCATTAACAAGCAAGAAACCAAAAACCGCTAATGAAACGCCAATTATAATCAGATTTGGTGTGTTTGAACTTTCCTTCATCTCAACTGTTGGCAAATCCAGTTCTTTTTGTTGGAAATTGTAATTAAAATGACAAGAAAAAAAAAATAAATAAATAAAAATCTATGAAAAATCATATAAAATTAAGTAAACATAAAAATAAATGTAAGCGAACAAGGAGATTAAAAATTATTGTTTAATCAGAGCGGAAGTAGAGCAGTGATATTTAACGATTGAGTGGAGCTACTGTTCATATATTTTATATTAATCATTAAAGCATTTTATTTATAAAATTATATATATATATACTATATATAAATTGAGAATGTATGAAACATTCTACAAACAACGGGGAAAACATGTAGCAGTCTATTAAAATTAGGGACCAAGTACCTTAAAAAGGCGTCTCGCCAGTTTGTTCATCTCGACCCAGTGACCAAATTCATTCCATTTTTCGCAATTTTGTATTAAAGAGAAATTTTGAAATATCCTTTAACACACTTTGAAAAGTTCGTTGTAGCAAAAATTAAAAAAAATTTTAATTTAAAAAAATTTAAGACTCTGAAACTTGCACATTAATTTCGATTAATATAAAGCTGCGTCGTACCTAGTTCGAATGCAATTGAACGATTGATTACTTATGCACCAATTTCTTTTGGAAAGACTATATTAAGACTAAAATTGGTGAAATCCTGAAAAATTTTGTTGCGCCCCTCAATAATAATAGACGAAGCCAATTTTATCTATTTACAATACATGAACAAGGAAATGTTTGTGCAAATTCTCAGCAACTTACTTCTTTGGCAATTTATTGCCCTGGGAATGATTCAAGAAACTCTCAAAGAAATGAAAAATTAAGCGCGTTTTAATATAAAATTGTTTGAAAGTATGTTACGAGTAACATTTTTCAATTTTTAGTAACGAAATTCCAAAATCCATTAAATAATTAATACATAACTGTAAACTGTGTAAGTATGTTTAAACAAACTGGATTCTCCTGATGGTATCGAACACAAAACAAGTAACAACAACACTTCTCAAATAAATAAAAATATATTAAAACTATTTTTATAAAAAGGTAAGTTCTGTTCTGAATCGGTCAACCAGAAAAACAAGCAAAAAGAGTTCATTTAATTTCAAGAAATAACAATTTGAAAATATCGTACGAAACCAAAATTAAAAAAAAAAAGCAAAAAGAAAAACCAAAAAAATAATCCAGACAACGTAGACGGCAACAGTAGTTGTGTGGAGGAGCAGAGTTATTTTGAAGGTAATTTGCTTTTGTTATTGTAGTTGTATATGTTTATGTTTTTTGTTTTTGTTTTTATTGTTATTTCTTCTATAATGGATGACAGCAAATACCTCGTTTTAGACGTTTCTGATTGCGTCTATGCAAACAACAACCGATGATGAAAACGTTCAGTAACACTACAATAGCGCCAGATGCTACACCAACCAGCAGCAATATGCCTGATGTGCCACCCAATGGTGGGACGATAGTTGTGAATGAGCCCCCCAATGATGAGGCCGGTTGTGAAGGCGGTGGCGCTTCTGTTTGCATAATATAAAATATTTGAAATTGTTAAGGAGCAACATCCACATCCACAATTACAAAGCAGCCGCAGTAAAAGACACAAAAGTGAAAAAAAAGGACTTTTATTATAACTAACATACACAGTAGTAGTGAATGACCTTTTATGAGCTAACTGAACTGATGATGATATTGTTACACACTGCAATCTAGTGTGTCCCACCACAACGACAATAACCTGTACATTCGTTATTGATAGTTGTAGTTGTAGGTGTAGTGGTGGCACTGCTCGCGATATTGGTGAATGGGTGTGTGTGCGTGTGGCGTGAGTATCGATGTCAATGCGCATAATGCTAATAGGAGCTTGACTAGCTGTAAAGAATCCATTAAATGCAGATGACGTGACCAATAAATCAATGTTATAACGCCAACACCGTTACCAACACCAACATCAGCACATCACCAGCATTACCAGCATCAGTGCCATTTCTACAATTTTCTTTACCACCGCACCGTTGGTACACGGAAAAACGGCTAATTTGTGCTCTTTGCTTTCGTATGAACGATTCGCATGGTAGAGCGCGAGTTAATTGAGTTGAGTTGAGTTGAGTTGAGTCCTATGCAAATGCATACGAAAGCAAAACAACGGGAAAGGCATACAGGGAAGGTGTACGTAGGTATGAAGGTACTTTGTGCTGCATAATACACTGACTTACCTTTGGTGTGCGCTTTTTGCAAGTCTGGCAGATACTTGCTTTCTCCTAAATCATTGTAGGCCATGACCGAGAATAGATATAATGTGTTCATTTTAAGACCAGTTATGGTAAGCTTATGGCTGTTTGGCAAACTGTCAATGTATTTGTACTGTTCACGAGTAGCTTCCCTATTGTGCAAATATAAAAATAACAAAAAAAAGAATTTAGGGTTAGGCTGGATAACTCGGCATATGGAAAAAAAAATGTAAGAATGGAAACTGTAAAAGGTTATTCCACCACAAACAAAACTTTTGTCATTTCAATAACTAACAAAATTAGAACTCAAACAGCGCTTCTCCGATTTTGTAAATTTTTTAATCAATCCTCGTTTCTAACTAAAAGTGGGCTTAATAGTTTATCTATATATAATATATACCAAAATTCATTCAATCGAAATCGAAAAACATCTATTTTTAAATTATTTCTGCTTAATATTTTAAAGTAAAGTGTAAACTTTAATTTTGGCGGATTTTGCTAAAAAAATGTTATATAAAAATCGAGTTTTTTTTTTTTGATAAAATATGGTCCACGTAAGACATAATATGTTTAATTTGCTTTAAAAAATACCCAATTTTTACCTATATCGCACTCTGTAAGATGCTTTGAGGCCACCATCAAAACCTGGTGTCCATGCAACAGTTATTGAATCATGAGTTATGTTTAAAACGTTAAGACTCATTGGCGCATCAGGTTGAGAGGTAATATCTAAGCGTACCGGTTCTATGCTTTGACCCAATTCGTTTTTGGCAAGGCATTCATAAGATCCATAATCGGCTGGGGCAACTTTCTCAATTATTAAAATGGATTCATAAGTGAGCGAATCGATTTTCTTCTCTTCCACTTCGTATTTGTAGGTGCGATTGACAGGCAAATCTTTACCATCCTGGCGCCATATAAATTTCGGTCTTGGAGATGCTTGTGCTCGACATGGCAAACGACCGCGTTCACCAGTGCCGCTGGCAGCACGTAATAAGTTATGAGATTTGTCAATTTCGGGAGCAACTGAAATTAACATAAAAAAAATATAAATTTTAAACGAATTATGGAAATTCATTACGTCAGAGGGTGGGCTTTTAATAGCGAGTCGTAAAATATTATTCTATTGCAAGGTAAAAAAGCGAGACTTCAAAATTAGTTCATTGAATGATTTTAAAAATAGACGTTTGGAAAAAAAGCCCTCGCAACTTAGATATAGCAATTTAGATATCGCAGTTTTATGTTTTGGGGTTCTGAAACCTGAAATGCAAGCATCTTTCTTTGGAGAGTTACTACTAAAGAGCTATAGAGAGAAAACCATCTTCAACACTTCAAAAAACTATTTTAATTTTACAATAAATTTGAAACATAAGCATCGATTTCAACGCTCACTTACATTTAACAATTAGAAGAACATCCCTACTGTTGGGGTTAGCGACGCGATTATCCGCAATGCAACGAAAGTTTCCCACGTCTTCACGTTGAGCATCTTTGATATGGAGATAGGAAGTTCCGTTGGCAAAAGTAGTTGACGTTTTCACTGTCATATCGTATCCTAGACGCTCCCATTTGACGTGCTCCTGTGAGAGAGGTTTACCCTCCACCGTACACGAAAGCATAGCATCTTCACCAGGATTCACAACAACATTCTCCGACACCGACTTGATAGTTGTACCATCTGTCAATGATAAATAAATAAATAAAAAATATTGTACATTGTCTACGATGGTAGGTGGTGTGTGTGTGTGTGTGCAGTGTCAAATTTTACATATTATACACAAGACACTCACATTCTACGATGACTGTAACATTAATTTTGGCCGATCCTTGAGAATTACGAGCTTCGCACACGTACGCACCGGCATCGCTGCGATATAATTTTGTAAAATTCAACTTGGAATCATCTGTAAAGATGCGACGTTCGCTGTCATCCCCATTCGGTAGAGGTATTCCCTCCTTTGACCACATGTAATGAATTGACATTGGATTTGCATTAGCTTGCAGGACAACCAGCAGTGATTCACCTTCTACGCCTACTACCGTCGACGAAGGCGGAGGCACAAACTTGGGCGAATCTGAAAGCATGATGGAAATAAAGGCAAAAAGGGTGAGACGTTAAAACATTATGCATCACCGTGTTTACATGTTATGCTCTATTTCCCAAACGTGATTGCTTGCTTGCTTGCTAGCTAGTCTCTTCTGAGTACTTACATAGAACATCGAGGCTTATGGCTTCATGCACACTACGTTGCAGTGCCTCGTTGGCACTCTGACATGTGTAAACGATGCCGTTCATTTCCTGTGTGATGTTTACTTTAAATTCCAACGTAGATACCGTGCCACCCCACAGACCTGGCTTAGATGTATTATTTATGCCTGTTGAAAGAACGATACACATTACATAGAGTAAGCAAAATAAAAAGAAAGAAAGAAAGATAGAAAGAAAAGAAAAACACCATAAAATATTAACATTAACACATATGCACAGCGTGCATATTGGATAGCAGTTAAAAAAGGAGGAAGCGGCAACAAACAGTACAAATAAAATATTTCGGCAATGATTGCCATATGGAAGCGTTGCACAACAGTACAACAGTACAACAACACAACAGCAGAGAGAATCAGCAAAGCGGAAGCTTGTAAGTAACATGAAATAAGTACATATTTCAGATTCTTGTGTTAAATAATAGAGACAACGAACGGGATAGGTATGCTGGAAGTTGAGCCTCCCAAGATTTCAAACTAACAACATATGACCAAATTATGTCTGCGGCTGGCCGACTGCACTCTCTATTATTTTGTGGTGAACTCCACGTAGATGGGATGTGCATTTCCAAAAAATTTGCTGCACACACACACACACGACACAAGTTGGTTTACGCCCTATCACGTGCATTTGTTTAGCCGGCGCCATGCTGTTTGTGTTTAAATGTTTGTGGCATAAGGCCACACACTGGCTTTTTGACAACATTGTAAATCCCTTAAACAACCCAATATTTTGGGCAATCTTCCAACTCACTAAGCTAAAGATGTTACTACAAATCAGTGTTCTCCAAACTTTTAATATCTGTAAACGTTTCCATAATATTCATGATAGGAATTTTGTGCCGGTATTATAAAGCCCTCACATCGAACGTGGTCGCATAACGTACACGCTTAAAATTTATAAAAAAAAAAAACTACTCTAGCATAGAACTTCACTTTTATTTCTTTGCGTCATCTAAGATATGCTCGTGTTATACTTTGGGAAACACTGCTTTAAATTCATCAAGTACTTGTAGGGAAATGAGTGAATGGTACACTATTATACAGTGAAGCGATGCATGAAGGTTTAACGAAACTCACCTACAATTGGAATGCCGTCCTTCCACCAGGACAACTTTGCAGGTGGATTACTTGAGCTAGAATCGCAAATTATTGTCGCCTCTGTGCCAGGTTTCAGTTCTTCCGGATCAATGCGTATCTTGACTGTCTCCGGTGCAACTATATGTATATTCCAACCAGAAGCAATAAAAAATAAAAACCAACAATAAACACACAGAACAACATAGAGACGCTTTTAAATTATGTGTCTTACAATTTATACATGTTTGCTTCTTATAAATTATTACACACATAAACATTTATAATAAGTTTGTATGAATAATTAAAGAGTGTGAGCATTTGTTTTTGTATTTATAATCCACTTACAGTGTACACTGAGTATTGTCGATTCAAACAATGGAATTTCTGTGGCGCTATTTTCAGCCTCACACCGATATTGTGCTTGATTATCTGTCACATTTGCCAAAATCGTTATTTCAGCTGATACGGATCTATCGGCTGTACGTATAACAGAATTTATCTAAAAAAATTAAATCAATGAAAGGATATAGATAGAGAGCATAAGTGGACTTAAAAGATTTAAAAGATTTTTGTAAATTATAGGAAAAACATAACATAACAAAACCTCCTTAGGTGTGTTATTCCATTTGTAATACCAAAAAGGAGGCGTCTTAATGTAATAATAAATTTGGCCAAAAACCGGAGCCTTAGTTTTCTAGTTATAAGCCAAGGAAATTCACATTTATTCTTGTAATCTTGAGCGTAATCGCGACGCCCACTGTTTGGACGTAGATTTAAAATTTGATCTATACCAAATCTAGTTTTTTTATACTTTATACATTATCATAAAACAATGATCTTAAATAAAATCTTTTAATTTATTTAATCGTTATATAACGGGGAAAAAACTAGTATCCACTAACTCACCCGCTTGTCATTTTTGTACCATGTTAGAGTTGCTAGAGGATTGCCACCAGAAGAAACACACAAAAGTTTTTGAATAGATCCCGCTGGTATAATTTGTCCTTCCATGTAACCGGATATTATGGGTGGTGAAGGTGGATCTGTGAGGAAAATGAAAGAAGATAAAAATGTTTAGTGTAAAATTTTAGCTTCTGTGATGATTTTAAACTACCATGCAAAGCTTGTTTTGTGTTTTTTTAAAGTCATATGGATTTTGGTTTATTGGATCAAACCCTATATCCTCCTAATATTCAGTTAAACTAAACTGCTAAAACTAAAGTATTTTATAAGTAATTATGCGCTCTCTTAGGACTATTAAACTATGTAGATAACATATATGTATGTCTGTTATGTGTTGTAGATCTCTTTAGATCGCAGTGCGATTGCCTCCCTTTAATAATGAGTTTTGTTTTGCATGGAAGGGGTTTTTTTTCTCTTTTAATACCACAATAATATCAAAAGGTTCAAAAAGTCACTCATAAGCTTAAAACTAAGAAGTCAACAAACAAACGGAAACATTGCTTGCAAGTTTCTAAGCTTCGATTATTTTTCCCAGCCATAGTTGCATAATTTTTTTTTTTGCAAACTATACTCATGTATATATGTATACATATATGTATATAAAAGTGTGTATAATGTATGTATTTATATGGCCTGCTTTAATATTATGTGTGCGCATGTCATGCAAAAAGAAGTTTTTGGCTTAAAAAAGGAAAACGCAAAAAAACTGTTGATGCAGCGTGGGTCATATATTGAATGTCCTGCATTCTGATACGACTAGTGTGGCAGTTATTTTGATTTTGCCCACTTTTTTTTGTAAATTTCCTATTTTACCTTAGTAAAGCGAGAACAAGCGGAGATTTTTGATGAATAAAGTTTAGTTTAACAGGACAAAATGCACTTTTACGACAGACATACTGATATTTGAAAATATATGAATCGTTTATAGGTTGTGTGAACCTTTTAGTAAATTTTTACAAATGTAACGACAAACTTAACAAATCAACAACAACGTGGCAGGATATATAAACCACTTCTCTTTGCACATATTCACAAAAAAGAAAGAGTGTATAAATGTATGTAAATGTATATGTATGTGTGACAATAAACAAGTCATATATAGGTTCATAACATCTGTAGATGTATGGTAAGTTAGTAAGTTTCACCAGAGACATAATAGATGGGAATTGTTGATGCTGATGCAGCTTTTTTTACTTTGGCAGGTTTTCTGTAAACTTTTGAAACGTGAATTTAGAGACATTTATTTGTTTTGTTGTTATTGCTGTTGTTGTTTTATTGTGTATATCATTGATGTACATATTGGAATAACATTGCTACAGTATTTGTTTACGATTCCACTTCGATCAGAATATTGCATATGTTGCTGCTTAAAGTTCTATCAACACAACGAACTGATGGTAATTTACGAAGTTAACGAGCTTCTCGGAAGATAATGTATGCAGCGAGGTTTTATAATTTAATTTATATTGAATTGTAAATTTATTTCGATGGCACATGGCATACATCAATGTGCACCATTACGTATGAGTGATACGGGAATAAGCAATAAATTTTTAATCTACATCTCCCTATAAATACGGCACTTATTTTCTCTCTTTTTTTTATTAAAGTTTCATTCAATCGTTGTCATGACAACCTTTACTTTGCTTGAATTTTAATTTTTGCACAATTTTGCTCTCTTAAACATAACACAGTTAGACACGAAGTGAGTACCGAGTGTACGCACCCAGGAGTGTTGTTTTATAGTGTAAATTAGATTTTCGTGTTCAAGTGGTAAGCTCCTTAAACAGAGAAACGTTAAAGCTGTTGTTTTGCCATATATAATGTGTATAATTCAATTTACAGTGGTATTCGTATTCTTAATTTTGTTTGTTTTTAACAGAGAAAAGTTGGGGCAAATGGAACTTGTGCAAGCAGAGTATAGCATAGCTAAACAGTTAAAAAAAAAAAAAAACAAGAACAAAAATTATATTTAGCTAAAGCCAAATTTTAAATACCCTCCACATGTGCGTACAAACAGTGGGAGAGGCAGGTACATGGTTGCACCATTTAAAAATTTATGTATTACGTTCGTTTTTGTTTTGTTTTGGTGTTATTTGACCACGCCCACTTTTGGCAAATCAATGGAATGGTTAATTATGAATATGTATACAATTTTTATGGCAGTTATATACGTTTTTGTTGATTGTGGGTGCGACTGTTTTCTGTTTTTGCCCAATTTGATGGCGATTTACCTAGAGAGACTACAAGCAAAATGTACAAAATGTGCCAATAGGAATAGGATAGGACATATCTCAGCTAATGTATTTGCTTTGTAGGATCTATATCGCCTACTTCTGTGTATTGCAAACTTAATAACAAGTAAGTGTATTCTTTAACTTATGTACAGGGTATAAAAATAAAAAATTACTTAATTTTTTTTAAATTTGGAATTTTTATGTAGATGATGGTTATGGGATGAAGTTCTACTAATATAGTAATTTTCATAATGAAGCCTTAGGTCAGATTGTTTGGTTATTAATGTATAAAAAATTATTACAACAACAAATAAAAATGTTTAAAGCGGTAGATTTAGTTAAAGTTTTAAATTTAGAACAAAATCTTTTATTCCCATAAAAATTTTATGGGGATAATTTTTTTGAAATTTTTTTTTGAATTTTCATTTAAATATTGATGCGTCTGTGAAGCTTTCTTGCAAACCGGTTGACAAAACTAAGTAAATGCACATTTAGTGGCAGTTATTATAGGTTCTTCACCTCAAACACAAACTTATTTTATACTCTGTCGTAAAGGGTGTATAGCAAAATAAAAAATGAACTTACACATCACATTCACTGTATGTGTGGAGACGACATTTTCTGTTAGCTGCATATTTAAACCATGGCACATAATAACTAATGAACGCTTGTTGGGTTCAACAATGGCTGTTATGTTCGAAATAGTAATCCATCCACCTGGAAATAGTATCAAAACGTGTAATGTGTGATTGCTTGTGTGTGTACATATATTGTAAAATATAATCTTTAACAAGTAAAGAGGATACAAATGAATTTGGCTTTTGCCAAAACGGTATAATGTTAAGGTCTGCTCACCTTCCGGACTAACGGTAGTGCTGGATGTCGCATTTCTTATCTGGCGTCCACTAACCATCCATTTGATGTCAGCGGGCGGATTAGATGGAGCCGTAGAACAAGTCACAGGTACTTCATCACCCACTCTGGCTTCAATGGCACCCGATATAGTGACATGAGTGGGTGCAACTGAAAAGATAACAATTACGTTATTGCTCCATATCGAGTAAGGTTGTACACCAAATAATTTGTTGCGCATTTAAACAAAAAAAACCGTAAAAAAATTCCCATCTCAATGCTTAAAAAGCGTGTTTAATTGAAAAAAATGACATTTTAATTTGATTAAGTGTGCTTAACAAAAATTTTACTACTATGTTATTTCTTTGTTCATTTTGTTATTGCAGTTCAATTTTTGATGTCGTTTTAGTAAAAATAATTATTCCATGTTTGTGGTTTTTTGTGCTTATATTTTTTTTTTAACATGAATTTTCATTTGTTTTCAGTGAACGCACTTACATAAAACTGTGAGCTCAACTTCAGCTTTAAGTGGCGACTGCGACATAACATTGCTGGCCTCACATCTAAAACGTGCCTTGTTATCGGTGGTCTCTGCTGTAAATGTGTAAACATTCTCTGAAAGACGCCCCGATGTTCTATAAAATAACAAGTGAATGCAAAAAATTCATATCTTTAAATGGAATCCACAATCATGTCAATGTTAGTTAAGCCTAGCTAGGTCATAAAAATAAAGTTATTTGGTTCAAACTTGGTAAAAATATTGGAAATTGTACAAAATCGCTTGTAAGACACGTCCCCAGTTAAGCAAAAATTGAAAAAGTGTCATTCTTTAGAGCTCCTTCAGTGGATTTTTATACCAAATTTCATTTTACCTTCAACTAAAATTTAAAGGGATTTTATAATAAAAGTCTGGATATAGTCTGTTCCATTTATGGTATAGGGAAGGTATATAAATATATTTCAAATACGCGTACCGGTAAGCCATGCGGATTTGTAAATCATTTTTGTACCATATCAATTGTGCTGGAGGGTTGCCACCTCTGCTACGGCATGATAACTCTACAGTTTGACCGCGTCTCAATGTTTCACCAGGCGTGTAACCCTCTATATAGGGAGGCCCAGGAGGATCTGAAGAATTAGAATATTTAAAGTTATTTCCTTTTTAATAATTATAATAAAATAAAATAAAATAAAATAAAATAAACAAAATAAAGTAAAATAACATTTACTCGATGATCGAATTTTAATTTAAAAAATTAAACAATAATAAATAATATATTAAACATAATTGTTTAACATTAAAGTGTAATTATCTTATCATTTAATCTAAGAGGCGGTTAGAAAGCGTTGTTAAACTAGTCACAGCCCACTGGGACCCATTTGTGATGTTTATCAACCTACACATGTGTTAGTCACAAACATTTATAATAAACACCAGCAATTGTGTATGCATGTATGCATATATACAATATAGAGGCACATATGTCTGTATATATACATAATATACCTACAACATAATAGTAATCTTTGCGTCGCTGATATTAATATCCAAATTTATTAAAATTCAGTTTCATATCACCTCAAATGATAGCGATAGTTATTATCGCTCGCTTAAAACCAGATTCAGATTCACTCGCCCATATATAAACAAATATGACAGTAATTTAACACACAACAAAACACATTTTCTTGTTGTAACATTTCAATTAAATTGATGTAATTGCCCAAACGTACACAACGTTGTCCTTTTGATTCTGTTTTTGTTTTTGCATCACATTACATACGAATCGCGTTGAATATGGCAAATTGTTCATTCTACCTATACATATATATAAATATATAAATGTATATGTGTGTATATATGTATATGTGAAGAGAAACCACAAAAATGCCGCAATTAGAGGATTTCCGGTCGTTGTGAGTTGAAAAAATTTGTTAAAAATTCATACATTACCGGGTATTGTACATAAAAATATGAACTCTGGTCCGTTATTACATTAACTACATAGATAGCATAAAATGTCGTGGGGTTGTTAACGTTAACGTGGCTGTACAGGTAACGTGGAATTACGTACGCGAATTACGTATGTGTGCATGCATATTTTATAATAAATTTATTATAATTGAATCCGTCCGGTGGTCCTTTGAAACAAACTGCACGTTTGTGCGTTCATTTATTTTGACGGCTTAGGAAAATTATTATCGCACTCATGCTTTTTTATTTTTGTGACTTTATAATTCTATTTTCTTACATTTTAAATCTTCCACATAAGGTGGGAGCAATTGCAAATTTTCCCTAAAGCAGACGTTAGAGACTATACAAAATACGGACACACTTAGTCAATGTCACTAGGTTTTGATTTAAATGTAAATTGGACGAAATCGGCCAAGTGCCCTGCCTTACCCACAATTGACAAAAATTCATGTGCCAGTGTATATTTATAATTAGAGCATCTATTGAAGTGGCAAAAATGGGCGTGGTCGGATAATAGGCCTACAATTTACCAAAAGTTATACTTGGCACAGAGTCTGATCTATAAATTGACATATATTATACAAGCTACCACAACACATAATCAGATATATGCCACTCCCACATATACGGATATAGAGGTTATAATATTTTTGGCATGATCCAGCCTGTCTTGAAATAGGCAGAATTTAGCCGCAGTCACGCCCATAATTGATAAAAATCTCTCAGGTGTGGTCAAGTAATAAACACGCCTACAGTTAACAAACGCAGAATACCCCTGCAACATAAATCACTCCTATCACTCCCACAAGTTAGGTACAGAAGTGAGAGGTATTATATAAGATTTGGCTCTTAAGCCAAATTTACATTATTTATAACCACTATCGTATGTATAAGGGTGAATATATATTCTGAAACAGTATCGACTATAGAATAGACTTAACCATGTATCTCTGTCCGTTTGCCCGGTTTGTGGAAATCATTCTTCAGAGATGTCGATTCCATACTTGGCGGAAGTGTTGATAGTGAAAATTGATATTGGCCATAATCGGTTAGGCGACACGCCCACAATACCATGACAAATCAAAAACGATGCATTTTTTAAGTGAATTTTCGGAATTACTTATAAAGTACAGAAGGACATACATAAATACTACGCGACAAGCGGTCGTGCTTCGAACGTGAGTATCGAATATGTCCAGCCCAAGCCAATGTTTTTTTCAATATTTTAATACAAGAATAAGAATAAAAATTGCTCTAAGCTGCTAATTTTTAATAACAGTAAAACTCAATATAAATATTCTAAGCAGAACTCACTTTATCAAGCACACGTTTACACATTGTAGGCAAAAAAAACCTTTTTATGCCATTTTTATATGTTTTGGGTGTACTATGTTATATCAAATATTTTCTGTGTATATATGTGTGTACGCATGTTTACAATTGTGTTTGCTAATAAAAAATACACTTACATAAAACGGACAGCTGAACGGTAGAGCGCATAGGCATGTCGGGCGCCAAAGCCTTATGCTTCGCTTGGCATGTGTATTCAGTGTAGTCATCATCAGCGGCGGGCTTTAATTTCAGTGTGGAAGTGGTGGTAAAACGTTTCGGCGTTACTTCCTCTACTCTGTCGTTTCGGTTCTCTATGCAAGACAACAAAACCAAACAGATAGAAAAAAAATTATTGTATATTGCGTTGAAGTGAATTATATGGAGCAATAACCAGACCAAGACAGGACTTTATTATGAGTAGAACATAAAGAATTATGGCATGGTTACGCTATGTGCATTGCACACATTTCAGGACCCACACATTCAGGGGGGAAACAGATTTATTTTTGGCACTGATGTGTTGATAGTGATGCCACCGATGACCGATATAAGCACATTTGCAAAGAAAAAAAAAAGTGCCAACGGCCAAATAACGAAAAACTAAAACGTAACATAAATAACCACTTAATTTTGCGTTCATAAATTAAAAATAATGAGTGCTGAAGCATTCAAACGTTAGCTGCTTCCACAAACTATACACTGGGCAGCGTGGAATTGCTTACTAGTCACACCTAAAAAAATCTTCAAAATGATAAAATCTCTTTAAGATTATAATAAATGACATAACGGTTGGTGTTAAATGGTGGGCACTATGCCTAGTGCAACTAGGAATTATGTTAAGATTGTAATTTTATGCAATCGCATAATATGGTATGCGGGAGTGCTCCTACACTATAAACCCTTACCTACATATTTATTTATTTTGTAAATACTATTAAACAATACAAGACATGAAAGCAACAGAGATTTTCTTTGTTGCTTTGGAAAAGGGCAAGCACGGCAGATATGTGAAGGAAACAAAATAAACACGAATTATGTGAAAAAACTTTCATAGAAAGCAAAAGACAAAGTTTTCCATAAACTATACAGCAAAGTTACGCTAAGCTTGCACCACACTCACATAATCGACTGTACTTTTCTACCTATTCCTTTCCACCTTCGTCAAACCGTGACAAGAATAAGGGAAGCACGGGGATGGGTATTGCATAAACACATAAACAAGATAGACTTTAGTCTACAACTTCTTCAGTCTAAGCTGAAGGATTTATCTGGTAGCTGGTTCTACCTTACAGTTAAGTTTGTTTAACGGGCGATGCTTAATAGAAAACTCCTACAATCGCAGGCACTACGCCTCTTTTACCTTTCGTAGATAAAATTTACTTTAAAATATTTTTAAGCAGGTCAGTGTTACCTTCTGCACTGCGGTGAAATCAAATCTACTTTCCATTTTATTCTATTCCTAGATGTTGCAAACTGATTGGTAAGCTTTATGTACCTGCAACAATAACTGGAAGGCAATAATTAAAATAAAATTGTACGCTTTACTAAATTATTTAACCAACCGTACTCTGAGCTAATGGTATACATAATTCGATACGAATTCCTTTTAAAGAAATCAATAATAGAAAAATTGTGATAGATTGACGTTAACAATATAAACGATGAATAATGATTAATTTTGCTTGACGTATGAATAGAAATGAAAAGAAAATAGTTCTATAGGTTCTATATAACTATTTAATACTCTACATTAACATTACTTAGTTCCACAATTTAGTAATTAAACACGAGTTAGTGTCAGATAGACGGTATATTAAGTTTGTTATTCCATAATACATATAAGAATACTTAAGAGATCTTAAAATATGTATATTCTTGAATAGCATCAAAAACTGAGTCCACCTAAACATGTATGTCCATCTGTCCGTATGTCCGTATGTACGTCTAACTAACTAGAAAACTACTGCTCCGATTTTGGTCAAATTTTTTGTAAACATTTGGAAATTTTACTAGCTTTTAGGGGATATCTAAAAAATGGGCGTGGCACTAATCATTTTGTTAGGAAACAATCTTTGAAAAGTACATATTTATTAAATAAATTCTTAATGCCACGCCCTCATTTACTATCTTCCACAAAAAATTTGAACAAAATCCGTGTAGCCGTTAAAAAGTTATAAGACTTTAAAAAATATGTGCAATTGAGATTCACTTGCTGAGCTATTCTGCGTACCCGGTGACCACAAGAAAGAATGTAAACTTATAACTAGAAAACTACTATTGCTCCGATTTTGGTAAAATTTTTTGTAAACATTTGGAAATTTTTGTAAATTCTCGGGGATATATATAATTAATGGGCGTGGCATTGCATATTTGGTTACACATAAATTTTGCATTTGTAGATATACGTCTAAGGCTATTAGATTCCCTCTAAACCAAATGCATAAATTTCATGCTGTCCGTGTTTGAAAAACCAATCACACGGCAAGCATGAAAGCTTTAGCAGTTGCTGCACGACATTTAAATATGTGTGGGAGGCATACACATATATGTGTAGGTTTGTAAGCAGTTGTGGATGCTTGTAGTTTTGAATGTTTATGCACTTATCTGATTACTGTTTACATTTGTCGCTCCTCATTGTGACATCTGTTTCGCTATATGATTATGCCAAACGAACAAATGCCAGAAAAGGAACGAAAAACTGTATATCATCAGGGTCAATGTGACAGGCGGCACTCAAGTATTGCGTGACGGCTTCGTTTACCTTCACAATGCTGGTTCATTGAGTGTGCTGAAGAAAATGAAACTGTCTGGTAAACCCGTCTACCAAACCTGTCTTATTAACAAAACACTGTACTCTATAATTGAAACCCTAACAACAACAACAACAACAACAACAACAACAACAACAACAACAACAAGAGCAACAACAAGAGCAACCAGGGATCACAGGTGCAGCAGCTATGTAAAATATAAAGATAGACAAGAACAAAAGATGTGGAAAGAACGCTATAACGTTTTAGTTTGTTGTCGTTTGTTATTAGTAGGTAGAATATAAATTTCTCTGCAGAAAGTATAGTGACACTTTGTGAGGACGCATGGCCCTCGCGAAACGAATGAGTGGCCATCTATGAAGTATAATGAACTGTATTATTCCTTTGTTGTTGTTATTAATGAATTTAGATTTTGTATAAACCTCCCACACGAGAATAGCGGGACTGACATTTCAAACGGTGTCAGTATTACGTAGTAGAAAATATTTAGTGATTTAAGTAGCTTAAGTAGGATTGTTATTTAAGAGAGTAAGTTAAGAGTAAGAGTTAGGCTCGTGGTAAAATGCAAACAACAACGCGAACACTCTCGCGTAGTACTTGAAATGAAAGAATAGCTATATAAGCAAGCATTAAACTAAGAAAAACTCATTTTCTGTGTGACAAGTTCGACAACAAGTATAGTGTTCAGGGGTACAAGACTGTAAGACTGGTCAAGGGAGGATCAACAAGTAGCCACGCTAGCAGCTAATTGTGATCCTTGCTTGTACAGTGACATTGCGCATGACCAATGAACGACCAGCTTGGCTGCGTTATTCGGCCGGTTGGTATTTTGTTGGTTATGGATAGGAGAATAAAGAGTGCCCGTTGGCCGCGATAGTAGCCGTGGGACCTTTTTGCTCCCTATACTGTGTAATGTAACACTGAAAACTATACATACAGGGTGTAGGGACGACCTACAAAGCATGTGACACAGTACACTGAATCCGACGAAGGAAACGCGAGAGGAAATATAACGTGGAAAACTACCAGTGGTAACAGAGGTACGTGACAATAAAAGAAGGTGTAATTGAACATAGCAAGAAAACAACAACCCCATTGTATTGTATAAGTGCGGATAGTGTCAAGCAATAAATATAGTGTATTAATATTATTTAACACCACACCCGAGTCCTTTATTCAAACAAACAGGAGCCCCTGGGGAAAACCGCCCAGCTACCTCGGCTTGAACCGGACTAACCGGAGGAAATAACCGGTTATATACAGTTTTACAATGCATGCAAGTTGAAGGTTGGCCACTCCTATGTAACACATTTTTTATTTATAAATAATGTAACAGCTTTAAAACAACATTTAATTGTGAAAATTGGTAGTTCCGGTATCTAGGAAAAATACATTTAAATGGTTGCAATTAGAGCAACCAGTAAGCAATAAATATAGTGTATTAATATTATTTAACACCACACCCGAGTCCTTTATTCAAACAAACAGGAGCCCCTGGGGAAAACCGCCCAGCTACCTCGGCTTGAACCGGACTAACCGGAGGAAATAACCGGTTATATACAGTTTTACAATGCATGCAAGTTGAAGGTTGGCCACTCCTATGTAACACATTTTTTATTTATAAATAACGTAACAGCTTTAAAACAACATTTAATTGTGAAAATTGGTAGTTCCGGTATCTAGGAAAAATACATTTAAATGGTTGCAATTAGAATAAAAAAATATATGAAAAAATATCATGAATTTTTTAAATTTCACTTCACAAAACCTTTGTATCGAAAAATTTTTTATCGGAGCCTCAAAATTTTGTTTAATCTTCTTTTTAATGTCGTTCCATCATCAATCATTTAAATATAATAGTCGGCACAAATATGTGGAATTTATGTATGTTGTTAAAAAGGTTAGGTTTTACTGATTCAAGCGCCAATATTAGCTTAGCTATGATACCGTGGGGATATGATACTATTGTTGACTTTGCAGTGCCACCTTATCGTCCCCTGAAAGGTAAAAGCCGGTTGCCTACTTCCTGCTACCATTTATATATATTGTACAACCGTGCAACCTAAGAGTGCTATAGAAGAACATTTGTGTAATCAATTGTTGAAGGTTTCCTTTGGTGCAACAAAAAAGTAAAAAAAAAAAAAGAAGCAATATTGAAAAAAATGGCAAAAAATGAAAAGCAAACTGTTGTTTCAACGTAATTTATGAGCCTTGGTATTGTCGAGCATAAAGTTGAACATTTAACGAGTTGACTAGATAAAGGTAAACTTTTGTTGAGAACATTTTCATTTAATAGCTTTCAATTACGTTGATGATTTTTAGCTTTGCTCTTTCTGTCTTCCTGCCATCTTCCCTGTTCGCCGCACAACTTCGCTAACTTTCGCTGGCAATCCAATCTACACCCTAGCAACCTAATTAATATTCTACTGCATATACATTATAGAGGATTTACTTTTTTCTTATTTTTAATAATATTGTTTTGCTGTAATATAATTCTTACAGTGAGGTATCAATAATGTTGGACCTTGGAGATTTTCTGGTTGTTTGTCTTACCTATTTTATATTCGGCGTTTCCGCGATACCATACAATTTGAGAGGCGGGCTTTGAATTCGCTACAATGCACTTCAGGGTGAGATCTTGAGTTTCGCGCACCTCCACTTTGGCATTATTGGCATATCCGACTATTTCAATAGATGATGGGGGAGCTACAATAAAAAGAGTTTTAAAAAATCCTTAGTTGGCGAAAAATTTTGTAAACAAATTATTTTACTGTCCACCTTTTGCTGTATAGAATAAAGTGAAAAGTTCAACAGTTAGTGACTCTTATTTATTGTAAATGGTTTCACAGATTTTTTTTTATATATCTCACTTGAGTCCACATAACAACGCCCAGAATCAGGCATCAGAATACATATACACCTAATTCTCTTTTTGCATGATTTTTTTTACACGAATTTGATTTAACATGAGATAAAACAAAACAAAAAATTCTCTTTTTACACAAATTGTTTTGGTTTAATACGATTTTCAATTTTTGTTTAGGTCTGGAACAAATTTACTATTCTAATTAATATTTATAATTATTTATTAATAATTTAGCCAATATTTTTTTTTACACGATGTTTTTGGGAATGTATCTATCGTGTAAAAAGAGAATTAGGTGTACACACTAAATAGACATATTCTTGATTAGCTTCAAAAAAAATGGATAAACATGTGTGTCCGTATGTATGTTTTTATACCATTTCCAAGTTGTGGGGTTTCTTGTACAATTTGTGGTGGTGGTATAAGTTTAACTATTTATTCTATTGCAATATTTGCAACATTTGCATTTTGTTTTAAATAAATTCCATCAACAAACACAACAGAAGCAACAATAATTATTAACCTGAAGGCTACCCTCGCTGCCTCCAGTTCAATAGCTGCTCATACAAATCAAGCATATACAGTAATCGTATAACTAACGGTTCGATACTTGTCCATAATGCATGAATATAGGATGCACTTATATTTTACAAGTTTGTGTTTAACATAAAACGTGCAATCTTCCTGAATTCTAGGCTATAACGTTGATTACACACACACACCCATACTCATACATACATATATATATCTGTAGATTGATTATTTACGAGCACAGGACAATGCATGCTCTATTTTGTAATGCATCCACTGCATCCACTTTGTACATACGCATGTATGTATGTATGTGTGGATATGTAAATGTATGTAAATTGAATATCTCAAGAATTGCAACAACCCAGTAATGATGTGCTGGTTTTTGTATTTGTATATATGCAAGAATGTGTTTGCATTGTTTAATTTGGAATAAGAATAAGAATAAGGATAAGAGTAAGAGTAAGAGTAAGAGAGAATAAACAAATTTATGTTCAACACAGCTGCTTTATTTTTTATTCTTAAAAAATCAACAACAACTACTTGTTCAGGTAGCATTAAAATAAATTACATCATACAAACATGTGTGTGCATGTTTGTACTTAAGTTGATCGTTTGCCTTCGTTTCATAAATATACACATTTGCATGTACATGCACATTAAGGCAAATTTCTTTTTGTTTTCCTTTTTGTCAAATTTTTTTTTTTTTAGAGTATTAAGCATGTGCGATGAATATACAAATGAGTGCACATACACACACACACACGCATACATACATACACGAAAAAAGAGAAGAAAAATTCTAAGGCATCCTAACGTGTACTACCATATAGACTTTCCACATTCGACGAACCTCAAGTACTTGAAAGGCATGGAGCAGAAAAATGCTTTGTAAAAAACTCTAAAACACAACACAACACAACAAAACGGCAATCAGCTGCTGTTGAACGTATCACAATATAAAGTGTAAAAAGGTATGTGTGCGTGTGTAGCATTGCATTGTGAGCACATGTATTGATATTTGTTTATTGTGTAATATAAAAAGGTTCGCCCCTTCAACAACAGGCACAGTGCACGAATCAAAGGACATTCAACTTGCTCCTTGTTGCTATCGTTAATAACACAGAAAATGCATATGAGTGTATGCGTGTGTGCGTGTGTTAAAGCAGGTAGCGACGGCACTCATGCCACTTCTATTCAATCCTTGAGCACATCCAATCTACATATAAATGTGCTCCCTATGCAGGTAGCTCAGATGTTTCTTAGAATGACTTGTAGCGGCTTGGAGTCTCTAACTGTTCTCCGCAGTAATTTTCTAATTTCTGCGACACTTTTTCTATTATTCACCACATAATTTATACTTGCGCTCACTACGTTTTCTGCTTTGGTTGGCGTTCACTCTATAATCGCTCTCAAACCAAAAACCACTCTCATCCTTTTCGCTTATACTTCTGTGCGGTTCTTTTGTTTTTGCTTTTGTGTGTTTTTCAAACAGCAGCAAGTTTTCCTCTACAATAAAAGTTGTAATGCGCGCCCGAATGTGTGCGTTTCGGTGCGGTTCAGTGTTTTCGCAGAACATTCTCTAAAAACAAGTTTTTCGTTCACACCGACAAGATGAGGAAATTAACACAACAACTTTGGAAAAGTTTGCAAAACAAATGCAGCACAACCTGAACGACATTGTTAACTGGCGGTTTGTTTATTAAATTTGCATTAAACAAGCACATGTTGCAATTACACGTACCCGCCAAGGTGTACAAGCGTCAGGAGAGTTTCACCGAAATTTTTGATGCGTATTCCAAAACGTACGAAATGGTTAAAAAGTCTCACATTGTAACACACAGAGCTTGGTTCCGCTTTGTTGCGGCAGTTTGCCGTTGTGACATTTGGAACAAAGAGTAAAAACTTTCAAAATAACGATTCGTTTCATACCTTTTGAATTATTAATAAATACAAGTAACAGTTGAGGTAAACGCACACACAATGATGGTATATTGATGATGATGATGGTGATGATAATGATGATTATTATTAACGCATATGTGCGGTATTATGGATACAGTGTACAGTCAAATCAAAATTGAAAATTCATCACACATACGTCAGAATTACCTTTCAATTCCTTACCTTCACTTTGCTTTGCTTTTAAGGTTATGTCCATCAATTAAAATGAACCCAAAATCATTCAAAATTAATGTCAAATGATCTAAAAATGAAATGATTTCTTAGTTAATGCTTGTTACTAAGAAACATAGATGTGGCTGTTTATTAAAATTTGGCGGGAACGAAAATTTCTTTAAACGCCAAATATCACAATTTGCCACAAGTTATGGAAATCTTAAGAGGGGCCAAAATCCACAATTCTTGATTTTTTCAATGAAATTTTACGCAATTATTCCATTTTTGTATAAAGTGCCATTGTTTCAAGTTTGAATGCAATCGGAAGATTTGTAAATTTTTGCAAACTTGCAAACAAGTTAAAAAATGCAAAATTTCCGATAACAGTTTTTTGCAAAAGTTTTGAACCCAATCAAAAGTAATTGATGGTCCAAGTTGCACTGTTGTAGCGTCTTTTAGAAACGTATTAGAGAAGCAAATCGGCGCAATCTGTGTCAATTTTTTGCTTAAGCGCAGATGCCCACCCCTTTTTACACATATTGTTTTTGCGCCGACCTTGAGGGGTTCCAAAATAGACATATAAAAATGTCGTTTGCAAATGAATAATCTTGAAGGACAATCGTGCTTCAAATGTAAGAGAGGGATATGCTTTTATATTGAATGCGAAAATAAAGCATAATTTAAAAGACTGAACTGCTTGCGAATAAAATAATAATGAGCGCTTGCGGTTACATTGTAATAATAAAACAATACCCACAACTGTCAGACCATTTTATTGTTATATTTATCATCTTAACTATGTATGCATTTTTGATATATATGTGTAAAGTATGAAAACGTTTGTAAATGCGCAAAATAATGCCAAAAATATTAATAGTTGCTGCCCGCAGCAATATTGACGACTTGAAGAGGAGGAGAGGTAGCAGAAAAAAAAAAATAGAAATATTTTCAACCTTATTGTTGTTAGAAAATCATGTGAATTGTGCTTTGCTCTATAGAAAGCCAGGCCCAGCGTCCCTAAACTAACTGCACACTCATTCAATAGGAGGTAAGGCATTGAAGTTTTAAAATTGTGGCGAACATGTCCTCGCCTTTATATTGTTATGAAGTTATTAATGTTTGCAATTGTTACAAACGCATCATTATGTAAAGTAAACACAACGGATGTAAAGTGTAACACAAATCGCCGTTAAAGAATATTTTTATAAATGTATGTTCGATGCTGTGTAATACAATTCAAGAAAATGATGAAAACATTTTATGTTGATAGATCTTAGAATAAAATAATTAAATTGAAACATAAACCTATAAGAGTTGGAATGCAGAAAACCCATCACATCAGGATTTCTGTAAATATGTATGCAGCTGCAAGTACAAAAATGTAATAAAAAAGCTATATTTACATATAACGGTTAACTTGGCGTTAGCACGAATGGCTGAATTGAGGCGTGCGGGCCCCACTTGACATTGGTACTCGGCATCGTCGTTAATGGAAGCATTTGATATGCGTAAATTGTAAATGCCCTGCTTACGATCCCCCAGCACCGAATATCGTGGAAAACCTGGTATTACAGCTGAAAAACCCAAAGCAAAACCATCTTTCGTCCATTGGACGGCGCCTGCCAGATTCGAAACTTCACAATGCAACATAGCTTCAGCACCTTCCAATACCTGTAGGTCGTGAGGAGTGATGCGAAATTTTTGCTGTTGTCCACGACAATCACCTGGCAGTCGCAGTACCAGAAGTCCAAATAACACTGCAATATAAAAAAGGACACATTGGTTATGTTTTTTTTTTTTGTACAGCAAGTTTTATTTTCATAAGCAGAATTATAAGGAATTTTAAAAAGAATTTTTATACCCTCCACACCAATTTAGGTGTTCCGTTACCAACACTGAAAAGTAACCTTCTGAGGCTTTACAAAGTGTCTGTGTCCTTGATTAGCATCTTTGAGTCCGTCTGAGCATGTTTGTCCGTATTTTACTAGCACTTTCACCATTCATGTAGTTAATAAACAAAAAGCATTTATAAGGCAAAAGGTAAGTGCCACGCCTATCAATTACATATATCCGAAAGGTTGGAGAAATTTCCAACAAAAATTTTTCGTAAAAAATTTAGCCAAAATTGGAGCAGTGGTTTCCAAGTTATGAGCCAAGCAAATTCACCTTCATTCTCGTAGTCGTCATTTTGAAAATCATGTCTACTACAAAAATGTTAGTAAAATACCAGGCGCCCAGCATGCCCCAGCAAGCAAATTTTGATTTTAGGAATTTTTTAAAGTCGTATAACTTTTTAACGGCTGCACGGATTTTGTTCAAATTTTTTGTAAAAAATTGTAAATTACGTCAGCTTTCCGACGAAGTATATTATGTGGGCGTGGCATTAACAATTTAGTTAAAAAACAAGTATTTTTAAAAGAGTATTTCCTATAAAAATTAGCAGTGCCACTCCCATTTATTAGATATCGCCTAAAAGCTGAAGAAATTTCCAATTTTTTGCAAAAAATTTGATCAAAATCGGAGCGGTAGTTCCCAAGTTATGAGCCAAGCAAGTTCACCTTCATATGTGTGCTCGAAATTTTAAAAGTCATGTCTGCTACAAAAATATTAGCAAAATACCAGGCGCCCAGGATGCCGCAGCAAGCAAATTTTGATTTTAGGAATTTTTTAAAGTCGCATACTTTTTGAACGGCTGAACGGATTTTGTTCAAATTTTTTGTAAAAGATAGTAAATTACGTCAGCTTTCCAACGAAGTATATTATGTGGGCGTGGCATTACCAATTTAGTTAAAAAACAAGTATTTTTAAAAGGTTATTTCTTAAAAAAATTAGCAGTGCCACGCCCATTTATTAGATATCACCTAAAAGCTGAAGAAATTTCCAATTTTTTGCAAAAAATTTGATCAAAATCGGAGCAGTAGTTCCCAAGTTATGAGCCAAGCAAGTTCACCTTCATTTGTGTGCTCGAAATTTTGAAAGTCATGTTTGCTACAAAAATATTAGCAAAATACAAGGCGCCCAGCATGCCCCAGCAAGCAAATTTTGATTTTAGGAATTTTTTAAAGTCGCATACTTTTTGAACGGCTGAACGGATTTTGTTCAAATTTTTTGTAAAAAATTGTAAATTACGTCAGCTTTCCAACGAAGTATATTATGTGGGCGTGGCATTACCAATTTCGTTAAAAAACAAGTATTTTTAAAAGAGTATTTCCTATAAAAACTAGCAGTGCCACTCCCATTTGTTAGATATCGCCTAAAAGCTGAAGAAATTTCCAATTTTTTGCAAAAAATTTGATCAAAATCGGAGCGGTAGTTCCCAAGTTATGAGCCAAGCAAGTTCACCTTCATATGTGTGCTCGAAATTTTAAAAGTCATGTCTGCTACAAAAATATTAGCAAAATACCAGGCGCCCAGCATGCCCAGCAAGCAAATTTTGATTTTAGGAATTTTTTAAAGTGGCATAACTTTTGAACGGCTGAACGGATTTTGTTCAAATTTTTTGGAAAAGATAGTAAATTACGTCAGCTTTCCAACGAAGTATATTATGTGGGCGTGGCATTAACAATTTAGTTAAAAAGCAAGTATTTTTAAAAGGTTATTTCCTAAAAAAATTAGCAGTGCCACGCCCATTTGTTAGATATTCTCTAAAAGCTGGAGAAATTTCCAATTTTTTGCAAAAAATTTGATCAAAATCGGAGCAGTAGTTCCCAAGTTATGAGCCAAGCAAATTCACCTTCATTCGTGTGCTCGAAATTTTGAAAGTCATGTCTGCTACAAAAATATTAGCAAAATACCAGGCGCCCAGCATGCCCAGCAAGCAAATTTTGATTTTAGGAATTTTTTAAAGTGGCATAACTTTTTAACGGCTGTACGGATTTTGTTCAAATTTTTTGTAAAAGATAGTAAATTATGTCAGCTTTCCGACGAAGTATATTATGTGGGCGTGGCATTAACAGTTTAGTTAAAAAACAAGTATTTTGAAAAGGTTATTTCCTATAAAAATTAGCAGTGCCACTCCCATTTATTAGATATTCTCTAAAATCTGGAGAAATTTCCAATTTTTTGCAAAAAATTTGATCAAAATCGGAGCAGTAGTTCCCAAGTTATGAGCCAAGCAAGTTCACCTTCATTCGTGTGCTCGAAATTTTGAAAGTCATGTCTGCTACAAAAATATTAGCAAAATACCAGGCGCCCAGCATGCCCAGCAAGCAAATTTTGATTTTAGGAATTTTTTAAAGTGGCATAACTTTTTAACGGCTGTACGGATTTTGTTCAAATTTTTTGTAAAAGATAGTAAATTATGTCAGCTTTCCGACGAAGTATATTATGTGGGCGTGGCATTAACAGTTTAGTTAAAAAACAAGTATTTTGAAAAGGTTATTTCCTATAAAAATTAGCAGTGCCACTCCCATTTATTAGATATTCTCTAAAATCTGGAGAAATTTCCAATTTTTTGCAAAAAATTTGATCAAAATCGGAGCAGTAGTTCCCAAGTTATGAGCCAAGCAAGTTCACCTTCATTCGTGTGCTCGAAATTTTGAAAGTCATGTCTGCTACAAAAATATTAGCAAAATACCAGGCGCCCAGCATGCCCAGCAAGCAAATTTTGATTTTAGGAATTTTTTAAAGTGGCATAACTTTTTAACGGCTGTACGGATTTTGTTCAAATTTTTTGTAAAAGATAGTAAATTATGTCAGCTTTCCGACGAAGTATATTATGTGGGCGTGGCATTAACAGTTTAGTTAAAAAACAAGTATTTTGAAAAGGTTATTTCCTATAAAAATTAGCAGTGCCACTCCCATTTATTAGATATTCTCTAAAATCTGGAGAAATTTCCAATTTTTTGCAAAAAATTTGATCAAAATCGGAGCAGTAGTTCCCAAGTTATGAGCCAAGCAAGTTCACCTTCATTCGTGTGCTCGAAATTTTGAAAGTCATGTCTGCTACAAAAATATTAGCAAAATACCAGGCGCCCAGCATGCCCAGCAAGCAAATTTTGATTTTAGGAATTTTTTAAAGTGGCATAACTTTTTAACGGCTGTACGGATTTTGTTCAAATTTTTTGTAAAAGATAGTAAATTACGTCAGCTTTCCAACGAAGTATATTATGTGGGCGTGGCATTAACAATTTAGTTAAAAAACAAGTATTTTTAAAAGGTTATTTGCTATAAAAATTAGCAGTGCCACTCCCATTTATTAGATATTCTCTAAAATCTGGAGAAATTTCCAATTTTTTGCAAAAAATTTGATCAAAATCGGAGCAGTAGTTCCCAAGTTATGAGCCAAGCAAGTTCACCTTCATTCGTGTGCTCGAAATTTTGAAAGTCATGTCTGCTACAAAAATATTAGCAAAATACCAGGCGCCCAGCATGCCCAGCAAGCAAATTTTGATTTTAGGAATTTTTTAAAGTGGCATAACTTTTTAACGGCTGTACGGATTTTGTTCAAATTTTTTGTAAAAGATAGTAAATTATGTCAGCTTTCCGATGAAGTATATTATGTGGGCGTGGCATTAACAGTTTAGTTAAAAAACAAGTATTTTGAAAAGGTTATTTCCTATAAAAATTAGCAGTGCCACTCCCATTTATTAGATATTCTCTAAAATCTGGAGAAATTTCCAATTTTTTGCAAAAAATTTGATCAAAATCGGAGCAGTAGTTCCCAAGTTATGAGCCAAGCAAGTTCACCTTCATTCGTGTGCTCGAAATTTTGAAAGTCATGTCTGCTACAAAAATATTAGCAAAATACCAGGCGCCCAGCATGCCCAGCAAGCAAATTTTGATTTTAGGAATTTTTTAAAGTGGCATAACTTTTTAACGGCTGTACGGATTTTGTTCAAATTTTTTGTAAAAAATTGTAAATTACGTCAGCTTTCCAACGAAGTATATTATGTGGGCGTGGCATTAACAATTTAGTTAAAAAACAAGTATTTTTAAAAGGTTATTTGCTATAAAAATTAGCAGTGCCACTCCCATTTATTAGATATTCTCTAAAATCTGGAGAAATTTCCAATTTTTTGCAAAAAATTTGATCAAAATCGGAGCAGTAGTTCCCAAGTTATGAGCCAAGCAAGTTCACCTTCATTCGTGTGCTCGAAATTTTGAAAGTCATGTCTGCTACAAAAATATTAGCAAAATACCAGGCGCCCAGCATGCCCAGCAAGCAAATTTTGATTTTAGGAATTTTTTAAAGTGGCATAACTTTTTAACGGCTGTACGGATTTTGTTCAAATTTTTTGTAAAAAATTGTAAATTACGTCAGCTTTCCAACGAAGTATATTATGTGGGCGTGGCATTAACAATTTAGTTAAAAAACAAGTATTTTTAAAAGGTTATTTGCTATAAAAATTAGCAGTGCCACTCCCATTTATTAGATATTCTCTAAAAGCTGGAGAAATTTCCAATTTTTTGCAAAAAATTTGATCAAAATCGGAGCAGTAGTTCCCAAGTTATGAGCCAAGCAAGTTCACCTTCATTCGTGTGCTCGAAATTTTGAAAGTCATGTCTGCTACAAAAATATTAGCAAAATACCATGCGCCCAGCATGCCCAGCAAGCAAATTTTGATTTTAGGAATTTTTTAAAGTGGCATAACTTTTGAACGGCTGAACGGATTTTGTTCAAATTTTTTGTAAAAGATAGTAAATTACGTCAGCTTTCCGACGAAGTATATTATGTGGGCGTGGCATTAACAATTTAGTTAAAAAACGAGTATTTTTAAAAGGTTATTTCCTATAAAAATTAGCAGTGCCACTCCCATTTATTAGATATTCTCTAAAAGCTGGAGAAATTTCCAATTTTTTGCAAAAAATTTGATCAAAATCGGAGCAGTAGTTCCCAAGTTATGAGCCAAGCAAATTCACCTTCATTCGTGTGCTCGAAATTTTGAAAGTCATGTCTGCTACAAAAATATTAGCAAAATACCAGGCGCCCAGCATGCCCAGCAAGCAAATTTTGATTTTAGGAATTTTTTAAAGTCGCATAACTTTTGAACGGCTGAACGGATTTTGTTCAAATTTTTTGTAAAAAATTGTACATTACGTCAGCTTTCCGACGAAGTATATTATGTGGGCGTGGCATTAACAATTTAGTTAAAAAACGAGTATTTTTAAAAAGTTATTTCCTATAAAAATTAGCAGTGCCACTCCCATTTATTAGATATTCTCTAAAATCTGGAGAAATTTCCAATTTTTTGCAAAAAATTTGATCAAAATCGGAGCAGTAGTTCCCAAGTTATGAGCCAAGCAAGTTCACCTTCATTCGTGTGCTCGAAATTTTGAAAGTCATGTCTGCTACAAAAATATTAGCAAAATACCAGGCGCCCAGCATGTCCAGCAAGCAAATTTTGATTTTAGGAATTTTTTAAGGTGGCATAACTTTTTAACGGCTGTACGGATTTTGTTCAAATTTTTTGTAAAAAATTGTAAATTACGTCAGCTTTCCAACGAAGTATATTATGTGGGCGTGGCATTAACAATTTAGTTAAAAAACAAGTATTTTTAAAAGGTTATTTGCTATAAAAATTAGCAGTGCCACTCCCATTTATTAGATATTCTCTAAAAGCTGGAGAAATTTCCAATTTTTTGCAAAAAATTTGATCAAAATCGGAGCAGTAGTTCCCAAGTTATGAGCCAAGCAAGTTCACCTTCATTCGTGTGCTCGAAATTTTGAAAGTCATGTCTGCTACAAAAATATTAGCAAAATACCAGGCGCCCAGCATGCCCAGCAAGCAAATTTTGATTTTAGGAATTTTTTAAAGTCGCATAACTTTTGAACGGCTGAACGGATTTTGTTCAAATTTTTTGTAAAAAATTGTAAATTACGTCAGCTTTCCGACGAAGTATATTATGTGGGCGTGGCATTAACAATTTAGTTAAAAAACAAGTATTTTTAAAAGGTTATTTCCTATAAAAATTAGCAGTGCCACTCCCATTTATTAGATATTCTCTAAAATCTGGAGAAATTTCCAATTTTTTGCAAAAAATTTGATCAAAATCGGAGCAGTAGTTCCCAAGTTATGAGCCAAGCAAGTTCACCTTCATTCGTGTGCTCGAAATTTTGAAAGTCATGTCTGCTACAAAAATATTAGCAAAATACCAGGCGCCCAGCATGTCCAGCAAGCAAATTTTGATTTTAGGAATTTTTTAAGGTGGCATAACTTTTTAACGGCTGTACGGATTTTGTTCAAATTTTTTGTAAAAAATTGTAAATTACGTCAGCTTTCCAACGAAGTATATTATGTGGGCGTGGCATTAACAATTTAGTTAAAAAACAAGTATTTTTAAAAGGTTATTTGCTATAAAAATTAGCAGTGCCACTCCCATTTATTAGATATTCTCTAAAAGCTGGAGAAATTTCCAATTTTTTGCAAAAAATTTGATCAAAATCGGAGCAGTAGTTCCCAAGTTATGAGCCAAGCAAGTTCACCTTCATTCGTGTGCTCGAAATTTTGAAAGTCATGTCTGCTACAAAAATATTAGCAAAATACCAGGCGCCCAGCATGCCCAGCAAGCAAATTTTGATTTTAGGAATTTTTTAAAGTGGCATAACTTTTTAACGGCTGTACGGATTTTGTTCAAATTTTTTGTATAAGATAGTAAATTATGTCAGCTTTCCGACGAAGTATATTATGTGGGCGTGGCATTAACAGTTTAGTTAAAAAACAAGTATTTTGAAAAGGTTATTTCCTATAAAAATTAGCAGTGCCACTCCCATTTATTAGATATTCTCTAAAATCTGGAGAAATTTCCAATTTTTTGCAAAAAATTTGATCAAAATCGGAGCAGTAGTTCCCAAGTTATGAGCCAAGCAAGTTCACCTTCATTCGTGTGCTCGAAATTTTGAAAGTCATGTCTGCTACAAAAATATTAGCAAAATACCAGGCGCCCAGCATGTCCAGCAAGCAAATTTTGATTTTAGGAATTTTTTAAGGTGGCATAACTTTTTAACGGCTGTACGGATTTTGTTCAAATTTTTTGTAAAAAATTGTAAATTACGTCAGCTTTCCAACGAAGTATATTATGTGGGCGTGGCATTAACAATTTAGTTAAAAAACAAGTATTTTTAAAAGGTTATTTGCTATAAAAATTAGCAGTGCCACTCCCATTTATTAGATATTCTCTAAAAGCTGGAGAAATTTCCAATTTTTTGCAAAAAATTTGATCAAAATCGGAGCAGTAGTTCCCAAGTTATGAGCCAAGCAAGTTCACCTTCATTCGTGTGCTCGAAATTTTGAAAGTCATGTCTGCTACAAAAATATTAGCAAAATACCAGGCGCCCAGCATGCCCAGCAAGCAAATTTTGATTTTAGGAATTTTTTAAAGTCGCATAACTTTTGAACGGCTGAACGGATTTTGTTCAAATTTTTTGTAAAAAATTGTAAATTACGTCAGCTTTCCGACGAAGTATATTATGTGGGCGTGGCATTAACACTTTAGTTAAAAAACGAGTATTTTTAAAAGGTTATTTCCTATAAAAATTAGCAGTGCCACTCCCATTTATTAGATATTCTCTAAAATCTGGAGAAATTTCCAATTTTTTGCAAAAAATTTGATCAAAATCGGAGCAGTAGTTCCCAAGTTATGAGCCAAGCAAGTTCACCTTCATTCGTGTGCTCGAAATTTTGAAAGTCATGTCTGCTACAAAAATATTAGCAAAATACCAGGCGCCCAGCATGTCCAGCAAGCAAATTTTGATTTTAGGAATTTTTTAAGGTGGCATAACTTTTTAACGGCTGTACGGATTTTGTTCAAATTTTTTGTAAAAAATTGTAAATTGCGTCAGCTTTCCAACGAAGTATATTATGTGGGCGTGGCATTAACAATTTAGTTAAAAAACAAGTATTTTTAAAAGGTTATTTGCTATAAAAATTAGCAGTGCCACTCCCATTTATTAGATATTCTCTAAAAGCTGGAGAAATTTCCAATTTTTTGCAAAAAATTTGATCAAAATCGGAGCAGTAGTTCCCAAGTTATGAGCCAAGCAAGTTCACCTTCATTCGTGTGCTCGAAATTTTGAGAGTCATGTCTGCTACAAAAATATTAGCAAAATACCAGGCGCCCAGCATGCCCAGCAAGCAAATTTTGATTTTAGGAATTTTTTAACGTCGCATAACTTTTGAACGGCTGAACGGATTTTGTTCAAATTTTTTGTAAAAAATTGTAAATTACGTCAGCTTTCCGACGAAGTATATTATGTGGGCGTGGCATTAACAATTTAGTTAAAAAACGAGTATTTTTAAAAGGTTATTTCCTATAAAAATTAGCAGTGCCACTCCCATTTATTAGATATTCTCTAAAATCTGGAGAAATTTCCAATTTTTTGCAAAAAATTTGATCAAAATCGGAGCAGTACTTCCCAAGTTATGAGCCAAGCAAGTTCACCTTCATTCGTGTGCTCGAAATTTTGAAAGTCATGTCTGCTACAAAAATATTAGCAAAATACCAGGCGCCCAGCATGCCCAGCAAGCAAATTTTGATTTTAGGAATTTTTTAAACTCGTATAACTTTTGAACGACTGAACGGATTTTGTTCAAATTTTTTGTAAAAGATAGTAAATTACGTCAGCTTTCCGACGAAGTATATTATGTGGGCGTGGCATTAACAGTTTAGTTAAAAAACAAGTATTTTGAAAAGGTTATTTCCTATAAAAATTAGCAGTGCCACTCCCATTTATTAGATATTCTCTAAAATATGGAGAAATTTCCAATTTTTTGCAAAAAATTTGATCAAAATCGGAGCAGTAGTTCCCAAGTTATGAGCCAAGCAAGTTCACCTTCATTCGTGTGCTCGAAATTTTGAAAGTCATGTCTGCTACAAAAATATTAGCAAAATACCAGGCGCCCAGCATGCCCAGCAAGCAAATTTTGATTTTAGGAATTTTTTAAAGTGGCATAACTTTTTAACGGCTGTACGGATTTTGCTCAAATTTTTTGTAAAAGATAGTAAATTACGTCAGCTTTCCGACGAAGTATATTATGTGGGCGTGGCATTAACAATTTAGTTAAAAAACGAGTATTTTTAAAAGGTTATTTCCTATAAAAATTAGCAGTGCCACTCCCATTTATTAGATATTCTCTAAAATCTGGAGAAATTTCCAATTTTTTGCAAAAAATTTGATCAAAATCGGAGCAGTAGTTCCCAAGTTATGAGCCAAGCAAGTTCACCTTCATTCGTGTGCTCGAAATTTTGAAAGTCATGTCTGCTACAAAAATATTAGCAAAATACCAGGCGCCCAGCATGCCCAGCAAGCAAATTTTGATTTTAGGAATTTTTTAAAGTGGCATAACTTTTTAACGACTGAACGGATTTTGTTCAAATTTTTTGTAAAAGATAGTAAATTATGTCAGCTTTCCGACGAAGTATATTATGTGGGCGTGGCATTAACAGTTTAGTTAAAAAACAAGTATTTTGAAAAGGTTATTTCCTATAAAAATTAGCAGTGCCACTCCCATTTATTAGATATTCTCTAAAATTTGGAGAAATTTCCAATTTTTTGCAAAAAATTTGATCAAAATCGGAGCAGTAGTTCCCAAGTTATGAGCCAAGCAAGTTCACCTTCATTCGTGTGCTCGAAATTTTGAAAGTCATGTCTGCTACAAAAATATTAGCAAAATACCAGGCGCCCAGCATGTCCAGCAAGCAAATTTTGATTTTAGGAATTTTTTAAGGTGGCATAACTTTTTAACGGCTGTACGGATTTTGTTCAAATTTTTTGTAAAAAATTGTAAATTACGTCAGCTTTCCAACGAAGTATATTATGTGGGCGTGGCATTAACAATTTAGTTAAAAAACAAGTATTTTTAAAAGGTTATTTGCTATAAAAATTAGCAGTGCCACTCCCATTTATTAGATATTCTCTAAAAGCTGGAGAAATTTCCAATTTTTTGCAAAAAATTTGATCAAAATCGGAGCAGTAGTTCCCAAGTTATGAGCCAAGCAAGTTCACCTTCATTCGTGTGCTCGAAATTTTGAAAGTCATGTCTGCTACAAAAATATTAGCAAAATACCAGGCGCCCAGCATGCCCAGCAAGCAAATTTTGATTTTAGGAATTTTTTAAAGTGGCATAACTTTTTAACGACTGAACGGATTTTGTTCAAATTTTTTGTAAAAGATAGTAAATTATGTCAGCTTTCCGACGAAGTATATTATGTGGGCGTGGCATTAACAGTTTAGTTAAAAAACAAGTATTTTGAAAAGGTTATTTCCTATAAAAATTAGCAGTGCCACTCCCATTTATTAGATATTCTCTAAAATCTGGAGAAATTTCCAATTTTTTGCAAAAAATTTGATCAAAATCGGAGCAGTAGTTCCCAAGTTATGAGCCAAGCAAGTTCACCTTCATTCGTGTGCTCGAAATTTTGAAAGTCATGTCTGCTACAAAAATATTAGCAAAATACCAGGCGCCCAGCATGTCCAGCAAGCAAATTTTGATTTTAGGAATTTTTTAAGGTGGCATAACTTTTTAACGGCTGTACGGATTTTGTTCAAATTTTTTGTAAAAAATTGTAAATTACGTCAGCTTTCCAACGAAGTATATTATGTGGGCGTGGCATTAACAATTTAGTTAAAAAACAAGTATTTTTAAAAGGTTATTTGCTATAAAAATTAGCAGTGCCACTCCCATTTATTAGATATTCTCTAAAAGCTGGAGAAATTTCCAATTTTTTGCAAAAAATTTGATCAAAATCGGAGCAGTAGTTCCCAAGTTATGAGCCAAGCAAGTTCACCTTCATTCGTGTGCTCGAAATTTTGAAAGTCATGTCTGCTACAAAAATATTAGCAAAATACCAGGCGCCCAGCATGCCCAGCAAGCAAATTTTGATTTTAGGAATTTTTTAAAGTCGCATAACTTTTGAACAGCTGAACGGATTTTGTTCAAATTTTTTGTAAAAAATTGTAAATTACGTCAGCTTTCCGACGAAGTATATTATGTGGGCGTGGCATTAACACTTTAGTTAAAAAACGAGTATTTTTAAAAGGTTATTTCCTATAAAAATTAGCAGTGCCACTCCCATTTATTAGATATTCTCTAAAATCTGGAGAAATTTCCAATTTTTTGCAAAAAATTTGATCAAAATCGGAGCAGTAGTTCCCAAGTTATGAGCCAAGCAAGTTCACCTTCATTCGTGTGCTCGAAATTTTGAAAGTCATGTCTGCTACAAAAATATTAGCAAAATACCAGGCGCCCAGCATGTCCAGCAAGCAAATTTTGATTTTAGGAATTTTTTAAGGTGGCATAACTTTTTAACGGCTGTACGGATTTTGTTCAAATTTTTTGTAAAAAATTGTAAATTGCGTCAGCTTTCCAACGAAGTATATTATGTGGGCGTGGCATTAACAATTTAGTTAAAAAACAAGTATTTTTAAAAGGTTATTTGCTATAAAAATTAGCAGTGCCACTCCCATTTATTAGATATTCTCTAAAAGCTGGAGAAATTTCCAATTTTTTGCAAAAAATTTGATCAAAATCGGAGCAGTAGTTCCCAAGTTATGAGCCAAGCAAGTTCACCTTCATTCGTGTGCTCGAAATTTTGAGAGTCATGTCTGCTACAAAAATATTAGCAAAATACCAGGCGCCCAGCATGCCCAGCAAGCAAATTTTGATTTTAGGAATTTTTTAAAGTCGCATAACTTTTGAACGGCTGAACGGATTTTGTTCAAATTTTTTGTAAAAAATTGTAAATTACGTCAGCTTTCCGACGAAGTATATTATGTGGGCGTGGCATTAACAATTTAGTTAAAAAACGAGTATTTTTAAAAGGTTATTTCCTATAAAAATTAGCAGTGCCACTCCCATTTATTAGATATTCTCTAAAATCTGGAGAAATTTCCAATTTTTTGCAAAAAATTTGATCAAAATCGGAGCAGTACTTCCCAAGTTATGAGCCAAGCAAGTTCACCTTCATTCGTGTGCTCGAAATTTTGAAAGTCATGTCTGCTACAAAAATATTAGCAAAATACCAGGCGCCCAGCATGCCCAGCAAGCAAATTTTGATTTTAGGAATTTTTTAAACTCGTATAACTTTTGAACGACTGAACGGATTTTGTTCAAATTTTTTGTAAAAGATAGTAAATTATGTCAGCTTTCCGACGAAGTATATTATGTGGGCGTGGCATTAACAGTTTAGTTAAAAAACAAGTATTTTGAAAAGGTTATTTCCTATAAAAATTAGCAGTGCCACTCCCATTTATTAGATATTCTCTAAAATATGGAGAAATTTCCAATTTTTTGCAAAAAATTTGATCAAAATCGGAGCAGTAGTTCCCAAGTTATGAGCCAAGCAAGTTCACCTTCATTCGTGTGCTCGAAATTTTGAAAGTCATGTCTGCTACAAAAATATTAGCAAAATACCAGGCGCCCAGCATGCCCAGCAAGCAAATTTTGATTTTAGGAATTTTTTAAAGTGGCATAACTTTTTAACGGCTGTACGGATTTTGCTCAAATTTTTTGTAAAAGATAGTAAATTACGTCAGCTTTCCGACGAAGTATATTATGTGGGCGTGGCATTAACAATTTAGTTAAAAAACGAGTATTTTTAAAAGGTTATTTCCTATAAAAATTAGCAGTGCCACTCCCATTTATTAGATATTCTCTAAAATCTGGAGAAATTTCCAATTTTTTGCAAAAAATTTGATCAAAATCGGAGCAGTAGTTCCCAAGTTATGAGCCAAGCAAGTTCACCTTCATTCGTGTGCTCGAAATTTTGAAAGTCATGTCTGCTACAAAAATATTAGCAAAATACCAGGCGCCCAGCATGCCCAGCAAGCAAATTTTGATTTTAGGAATTTTTTAAAGTGGCATAACTTTTTAACGACTGAACGGATTTTGTTCAAATTTTTTGTAAAAGATAGTAAATTATGTCAGCTTTCCGACGAAGTATATTATGTGGGCGTGGCATTAACAGTTTAGTTAAAAAACAAGTATTTTGAAAAGGTTATTTCCTATAAAAATTAGCAGTGCCACTCCCATTTATTAGATATTCTCTAAAATCTGGAGAAATTTCCAATTTTTTGCAAAAAATTTGATCAAAATCGGAGCAGTAGTTCCCAAGTTATGAGCCAAGCAAGTTCACCTTCATTCGTGTGCTCGAAATTTTGAAAGTCATGTCTGCTACAAAAATATTAGCAAAATACCAGGCGCCCAGCATGTCCAGCAAGCAAATTTTGATTTTAGGAATTTTTTAAGGTGGCATAACTTTTTAACGGCTGTACGGATTTTGTTCAAATTTTTTGTAAAAAATTGTAAATTACGTCAGCTTTCCAACGAAGTATATTATGTGGGCGTGGCATTAACAATTTAGTTAAAAAACAAGTATTTTTAAAAGGTTATTTGCTATAAAAATTAGCAGTGCCACTCCCATTTATTAGATATTCTCTAAAAGCTGGAGAAATTTCCAATTTTTTGCAAAAAATTTGATCAAAATCGGAGCAGTAGTTCCCAAGTTATGAGCCAAGCAAGTTCACCTTCATTCGTGTGCTCGAAATTTTGAAAGTCATGTCTGCTACAAAAATATTAGCAAAATACCAGGCGCCCAGCATGCCCAGCAAGCAAATTTTGATTTTAGGAATTTTTTAAAGTCGCATAACTTTTGAACGGCTGAACGGATTTTGTTCAAATTTTTTGTAAAAAATTGTAAATTACGTCAGCTTTCCGACGAAGTATATTATGTGGGCGTGGCATTAACACTTTAGTTAAAAAACGAGTATTTTTAAAAGGTTATTTCCTATAAAAATTAGCAGTGCCACTCCCATTTATTAGATATTCTCTAAAATCTGGAGAAATTTCCAATTTTTTGCAAAAAATTTGATCAAAATCGGAGCAGTAGTTCCCAAGTTATGAGCCAAGCAAGTTCACCTTCATTCGTGTGCTCGAAATTTTGAAAGTCATGTCTGCTACAAAAATATTAGCAAAATACCAGGCGCCCAGCATGTCCAGCAAGCAAATTTTGATTTTAGGAATTTTTTAAGGTGGCATAACTTTTTAACGGCTGTACGGATTTTGTTCAAATTTTTTGTAAAAAATTGTAAATTGCGTCAGCTTTCCAACGAAGTATATTATGTGGGCGTGGCATTAACAATTTAGTTAAAAAACAAGTATTTTTAAAAGGTTATTTGCTATAAAAATTAGCAGTGCCACTCCCATTTATTAGATATTCTCTAAAAGCTGGAGAAATTTCCAATTTTTTGCAAAAAATTTGATCAAAATCGGAGCAGTAGTTCCCAAGTTATGAGCCAAGCAAGTTCACCTTCATTCGTGTGCTCGAAATTTTGAGAGTCATGTCTGCTACAAAAATATTAGCAAAATACCAGGCGCCCAGCATGCCCAGCAAGCAAATTTTGATTTTAGGAATTTTTTAAAGTCGCATAACTTTTGAACGGCTGAACGGATTTTGTTCAAATTTTTTGTAAAAAATTGTAAATTACGTCAGCTTTCCGACGAAGTATATTATGTGGGCGTGGCATTAACAATTTAGTTAAAAAACGAGTATTTTTAAAAGGTTATTTCCTATAAAAATTAGCAGTGCCACTCCCATTTATTAGATATTCTCTAAAATCTGGAGAAATTTCCAATTTTTTGCAAAAAATTTGATCAAAATCGGAGCAGTACTTCCCAAGTTATGAGCCAAGCAAGTTCACCTTCATTCGTGTGCTCGAAATTTTGAAAGTCATGTCTGCTACAAAAATATTAGCAAAATACCAGGCGCCCAGCATGCCCAGCAAGCAAATTTTGATTTTAGGAATTTTTTAAACTCGTATAACTTTTGAACGACTGAACGGATTTTGTTCAAATTTTTTGTAAAAGATAGTAAATTATGTCAGCTTTCCGACGAAGTATATTATGTGGGCGTGGCATTAACAGTTTAGTTAAAAAACAAGTATTTTGAAAAGGTTATTTCCTATAAAAATTAGCAGTGCCACTCCCATTTATTAGATATTCTCTAAAATATGGAGAAATTTCCAATTTTTTGCAAAAAATTTGATCAAAATCGGAGCAGTACTTCCCAAGTTATGAGCCAAGCAAGTTCACCTTCATTCGTGTGCTCGAAATTTTGAAAGTCATGTCTGCTACAAAAATATTAGCAAAATACCAGGCGCCCAGCATGCCCAGCAAGCAAATTTTGATTTTAGGAATTTTTTAAAGTGGCATAACTTTTTAACGGCTGTACGGATTTTGCTCAAATTTTTTGTAAAAGATAGTAAATTACGTCAGCTTTCCGACGAAGTATATTATGTGGGCGTGGCATTAACAATTTAGTTAAAAAACGAGTATTTTTAAAAGGTTATTTCCTATAAAAATTAGCAGTGCCACTCCCATTTATTAGATATTCTCTAAAATCTGGAGAAATTTCCAATTTTTTGCAAAAAATTTGATCAAAATCGGAGCAGTAGTTCCCAAGTTATGAGCCAAGCAAGTTCACCTTCATTCGTGTGCTCGAAATTTTGAAAGTCATGTCTGCTACAAAAATATTAGCAAAATACCAGGCGCCCAGCATGCCCAGCAAGCAAATTTTGATTTTAGGAATTTTTTAAAGTGGCATAACTTTTTAACGACTGAACGGATTTTGTTCAAATTTTTTGTAAAAGATAGTAAATTATGTCAGCTTTCCGACGAAGTATATTATGTGGGCGTGGCATTAACAGTTTAGTTAAAAAACAAGTATTTTGAAAAGGTTATTTCCTATAAAAATTAGCAGTGCCACTCCCATTTATTAGATATTCTCTAAAATCTGGAGAAATTTCCAATTTTTTGCAAAAAATTTGATCAAAATCGGAGCAGTAGTTCCCAAGTTATGAGCCAAGCAAGTTCACCTTCATTCGTGTGCTCGAAATTTTGAAAGTCATGTCTGCTACAAAAATATTAGCAAAATACCAGGCGCCCAGCATGTCCAGCAAGCAAATTTTGATTTTAGGAATTTTTTAAGGTGGCATAACTTTTTAACGGCTGTACGGATTTTGTTCAAATTTTTTGTAAAAAATTGTAAATTACGTCAGCTTTCCAACGAAGTATATTATGTGGGCGTGGCATTAACAATTTAGTTAAAAAACAAGTATTTTTAAAAGGTTATTTGCTATAAAAATTAGCAGTGCCACTCCCATTTATTAGATATTCTCTAAAAGCTGGAGAAATTTCCAATTTTTTGCAAAAAATTTGATCAAAATCGGAGCAGTAGTTCCCAAGTTATGAGCCAAGCAAGTTCACCTTCATTCGTGTGCTCGAAATTTTGAAAGTCATGTCTGCTACAAAAATATTAGCAAAATACCAGGCGCCCAGCATGCCCAGCAAGCAAATTTTGATTTTAGGAATTTTTTAAAGTCGCATAACTTTTGAACGGCTGAACGGATTTTGTTCAAATTTTTTGTAAAAAATTGTAAATTACGTCAGCTTTCCGACGAAGTATATTATGTGGGCGTGGCATTAACACTTTAGTTAAAAAACGAGTATTTTTAAAAGGTTATTTCCTATAAAAATTAGCAGTGCCACTCCCATTTATTAGATATTCTCTAAAATCTGGAGAAATTTCCAATTTTTTGCAAAAAATTTGATCAAAATCGGAGCAGTAGTTCCCAAGTTATGAGCCAAGCAAGTTCACCTTCATTCGTGTGCTCGAAATTTTGAAAGTCATGTCTGCTACAAAAATATTAGCAAAATACCAGGCGCCCAGCATGTCCAGCAAGCAAATTTTGATTTTAGGAATTTTTTAAGGTGGCATAACTTTTTAACGGCTGTACGGATTTTGTTCAAATTTTTTGTAAAAAATTGTAAATTACGTCAGCTTTCCAACGAAGTATATTATGTGGGCGTGGCATTAACAATTTAGTTAAAAAACAAGTATTTTTAAAAGGTTATTTGCTATAAAAATTAGAAGTGCCACTCCCATTTATTAGATATTCTCTAAAAGCTGGAGAAATTTCCAATTTTTTGCAAAAAATTTGATCAAAATCGGAGCAGTAGTTCCCAAGTTATGAGCCAAGCAAGTTCACCTTCATTCGTGTGCTCGAAATTTTGAAAGTCATGTCTGCTACAAAAATATTAGCAAAATACCAGGCGCCCAGCATGCCCAGCAAGCAAATTTTGATTTTAGGAATTTTTTAAAGTCGCATAACTTTTGAACGGCTGAACGGATTTTGTTCAAATTTTTTGTAAAAAATTGTAAATTACGTCAGCTTTCCGACGAAGTATATTATGTGGGCGTGGCATTAACAATTTAGTTAAAAAACGAGTATTTTTAAAAGGTTATTTCCTATAAAAATTAGCAGTGCCACTCCCATTTATTAGATATTCTCTAAAATCTGGAGAAATTTCCAATTTTTTGCAAAAAATTTGATCAAAATCGGAGCAGTACTTCCCAAGTTATGAGCCAAGCAAGTTCACCTTCATTCGTGTGCTCGAAATTTTGAAAGTCATGTCTGCTACAAAAATATTAGCAAAATACCAGGCGCCCAGCATGCCCAGCAAGCAAATTTTGATTTTAGGAATTTTTTAAACTCGTAAAACTTTTGAACGACTGAACGGATTTTGTTCAAATTTTTTGTAAAAGATAGTAAATTATGTCAGCTTTCCGACGAAGTATATTATGTGGGCGTGGCATTAACAGTTTAGTTAAAAAACAAGTATTTTGAAAAGGTTATTTCCTATAAAAATTAGCAGTGCCACTCCCATTTATTAGATATTCTCTAAAATATGGAGAAATTTCCAATTTTTTGCAAAAAATTTGATCAAAATCGGAGCAGTAGTTCCCAAGTTATGAGCCAAGCAAGTTCACCTTCATTCGTGTGCTCGAAATTTTGAAAGTCATGTCTGCTACAAAAATATTAGCAAAATACCAGGCGCCCAGCATGCCCAGCAAGCAAATTTTGATTTTAGGAATTTTTTAAAGTGGCATAACTTTTTAACGGCTGTACGGATTTTGCTCAAATTTTTTGTAAAAGATAGTAAATTACGTCAGCTTTCCGACGAAGTATATTATGTGGGCGTGGCATTAACAGTTTAGTTAAAAAACAAGTATTTTGAAAAGGTTATTTCCTATAAAAATTAGCAGTGCCACTCCCATTTATTAGATATTCTCTAAAATCTGGAGAAATTTCCAATTTTTTGCAAAAAATTTCATCAAAATCGGAGCAGTCGTTCCCAAGTTATGAGCCAAGCAAATTCACCTTCATTCGTGTGCTCGAAATTTTGAAAGTCATGTCTGCTACAAAAATATTAGCAAAATACCAGGCGCCCAGCATGTCCAGCAAGCAAATTTTGATTTTAGGAATTTTTTAAAGTGGCATAACTTTTTAACGGCTGTACGGATTTTGTTCAAATTTTTTGTAAAAGATAGTAAATTACGTCAGCTTTCCAACGAAGTATATTACGTGGGCGTGGCATTAACAATTTAGTTAAAACACAAGTATTTTTATAAGGTTATTTGCTATAAAAATTAGCAGTGCCACTCCCATTTATTAGATATTCTCTAAAATCTGGAGAAATTTCCAATTTTTTGCAAAAAATTTCATCAAAATCGGAGCAGTCGTTCCCAAGTTATGAGCCAAGCAAATTCACCTTCATTCGTGTGCTCGAAATTTTGAAAGTCATGTCTGCTACAAAAATATTAGCAAAATACCAGGCGCCCAGCATGTCCAGCAAGCAAATTTTGATTTTAGGAATTTTTTAAGGTGGCATAACTTTTTAACGGCTGTACGGATTTTGTTCAAATTTTTTGTAAAAAATTGTAAATTACGTCAGCTTTCCAACGAAGTATATTATGTGGGCGTGGCATTAACAATTTAGTTAAAAAACAAGTATTTTTAAAAGGTTATTTGCTATAAAAATTAGCAGTGCCACTCCCATTTATTAGATATTCTCTAAAAGCTGGAGAAATTTCCAATTTTTTGCAAAAAATTTGATCAAAATCGGAGCAGTAGTTCCCAAGTTATGAGCCAAGCAAGTTCACCTTCATTCGTGTGCTCGAAATTTTGAAAGTCATGTCTGCTACAAAAATATTAGCAAAATACCAGGCGCCCAGCATGCCCAGCAAGCAAATTTTGATTTTAGGAATTTTTTAAAGTCGCATAACTTTTGAACGGCTGAACGGATTTTGTTCAAATTTTTTGTAAAAAATTGTAAATTACGTCAGCTTTCCGACGAAGTATATTATGTGGGCGTGGCATTAACAGTTTAGTTAAAAAACAAGTATTTTGAAAAGGTTATTTCCTATAAAAATTAGCAGTGCCACTCCCATTTATTAGATATTCTCTAAAATCTGGAGAAATTTCCAATTTTTTGCAAAAAATTTGATCAAAATCGGAGCAGTAGTTCTTAAGTTATGAGCCAAGCAAGTTCACCTTCATTCGTGTGCTCGAAATTTTGAAAGTCATGTCTGCTACAAAAATATTAGCAAAATACCAGGCGCCCAGCATGCCCAGCAAGCAAATTTTGATTTTAGGAATTTTTTAAAGTCGCATAACTTTTGAACGGCTGAACGGATTTTGTTCAAATTTTTTGTAAAAAATTGTAAATTACGTCAGCTTTCCGACGAAGTATATTATGTGGGCGTGGCATTAACACTTTAGTTAAAAAACGAGTATTTTTAAAAGGTTATTTCCTATAAAAATTAGCAGTGCCACTCCCATTTATTAGATATTCTCTAAAATCTGGAGAAATTTCCAATTTTTTGCAAAAAATTTGATCAAAATCGGAGCAGTAGTTCCCAAGTTATGAGCCAAGCAAGTTCACCTTCATTCGTGTGCTCGAAATTTTGAAAGTCATGTCTGCTACAAAAATATTAGCAAAATACCAGGCGCCCAGCATGTCCAGCAAGCAAATTTTGATTTTAGGAATTTTTTAAGGTGGCATAACTTTTTAACGGCTGTACGGATTTTGTTCAAATTTTTTGTAAAAAATTGTAAATTACGTCAGCTTTCCAACGAAGTATATTATGTGGGCGTGGCATTAACAATTTAGTTAAAAAACAAGTATTTTTAAAAGGTTATTTGCTATAAAAATTAGAAGTGCCACTCCCATTTATTAGATATTCTCTAAAAGCTGGAGAAATTTCCAATTTTTTGCAAAAAATTTGATCAAAATCGGAGCAGTAGTTCCCAAGTTATGAGCCAAGCAAGTTCACCTTCATTCGTGTGCTCGAAATTTTGAAAGTCATGTCTGCTACAAAAATATTAGCAAAATACCAGGCGCCCAGCATGCCCAGCAAGCAAATTTTGATTTTAGGAATTTTTTAAAGTCGCATAACTTTTGAACGGCTGAACGGATTTTGTTCAAATTTTTTGTAAAAAATTGTAAATTACGTCAGCTTTCCAACGAAGTATATTATGTGGGCGTGGCATTAACAATTTAGTTAAAAAACGAGTATTTTTAAAAGGTTATTTCCTATAAAAATTAGCAGTGCCACTCCCATTTATTAGATATTCTCTAAAAGCTGGAGAAATTTCCAATTTTTTGCAAAAAATTTGATCAAAATCGGAGCAGTAGTTCCCAAGTTATGAGCCAAGCAAGTTCACCTTCATTCGTGTGCTCGAAATTTTGAAAGTCATGTCTGCTACAAAAATATTAGCAAAATACCAGGCGCCCAGCATGCCCAGCAAGCAAATTTTGATTTTAGGAATTTTTTAAAGTCGCATAACTTTTGAACGGCTGAACGGATTTTGTTCAAATTTTTTGTAAAAAATTGTAAATTACGTCAGCTTTCCAACGAAGTATATTATGTGGGCGTGGCATTAACAATTTAGTTAAAAAACGAGTATTTTTAAAAGGTTATTTCCTATAAAAATTAGCAGTGCCACTCCCATTTATTAGATATTCTCTAAAAGCTGGAGAAATTTCCAATTTTTTGCAAAAAATTTGATCAAAATCGGAGCAGTAGTTCCCAAGTTATGAGCCAAGCAAGTTCACCTTCATTCGTGTGCTCGAAATTTTGAAAGTCATGTCTGCTACAAAAATATTAGCAAAATACCAGGCGCCCAGCATGCCCAGCAAGCAAATTTTGATTTTAGGAATTTTTTAAAGTCGCATAACTTTTGAACGGCTGAACGGATTTTGTTCAAATTTTTTGTAAAAAATTGTAAATTACGTCAGCTTTCCGACGAAGTATATTATGTGGGCGTGGCATTAACACTTTAGTTAAAAAACGAGTATTTTTAAAAGGTTATTTCCTATAAAAATTAGCAGTGCCACTCCCATTTATTAGATATTCTCTAAAATCTGGAGAAATTTCCAATTTTTTGCAAAAAATTTGATCAAAATCGGAGCAGTAGTTCCCAAGTTATGAGCCAAGCAAGTTCACCTTCATTCGTGTGCTCGAAATTTTGAAAGTCATGTCTGCTACAAAAATATTAGCAAAATACCAGGCGCCCAGCATGTCCAGCAAGCAAATTTTGATTTTAGGAATTTTTTAAGGTGGCATAACTTTTTAACGGCTGTACGGATTTTGTTCAAATTTTTTGTAAAAAATTGTAAATTACGTCAGCTTTCCAACGAAGTATATTATGTGGGCGTGGCATTAACAATTTAGTTAAAAAACAAGTATTTTTAAAAGGTTATTTGCTATAAAAATTAGAAGTGCCACTCCCATTTATTAGATATTCTCTAAAAGCTGGAGAAATTTCCAATTTTTTGCAAAAAATTTGATCAAAATCGGAGCAGTAGTTCCCAAGTTATGAGCCAAGCAAGTTCACCTTCATTCGTGTGCTCGAAATTTTGAAAGTCATGTCTGCTACAAAAATATTAGCAAAATACCAGGCGCCCAGCATGCCCAGCAAGCAAATTTTGATTTTAGGAATTTTTTAAAGTCGCATAACTTTTGAACGGCTGAACGGATTTTGTTCAAATTTTTTGTAAAAAATTGTAAATTACGTCAGCTTTCCAACGAAGTATATTATGTGGGCGTGGCATTAACAATTTAGTTAAAAAACGAGTATTTTTAAAAGGTTATTTCCTATAAAAATTAGCAGTGCCACTCCCATTTATTAGATATTCTCTAAAAGCTGGAGAAATTTCCAATTTTTTGCAAAAAATTTGATCAAAATCGGAGCAGTAGTTCCCAAGTTATGAGCCAAGCAAGTTCACCTTCATTCGTGTGCTCGAAATTTTGAAAGTCATGTCTGCTACAAAAATATTAGCAAAATACCAGGCGCCCAGCATGCCCAGCAAGCAAATTTTGATTTTAGGAATTTTTTAAAGTCGCATAACTTTTGAACGGCTGAACGGATTTTGTTCAAATTTTTTGTAAAAAATTGTAAATTACGTCAGCTTTCCAACGAAGTATATTATGTGGGCGTGGCATTAACAATTTAGTTAAAAAACGAGTATTTTTAAAAGGTTATTTCCTATAAAAATTAGCAGTGCCACTCCCATTTATTAGATATTCTCTAAAAGCTGGAGAAATTTCCAATTTTTTGCAAAAAATTTGATCAAAATCGGAGCAGTAGTTCCCAAGTTATGAGCCAAGCAAGTTCACCTTCATTCGTGTGCTCGAAATTTTGAAAGTCATGTCTGCTACAAAAATATTAGCAAAATACCAGGCGCCCAGCATGCCCAGCAAGCAAATTTTGATTTTAGGAATTTTTTAAAGTCGCATAACTTTTGAACGGCTGAACGGATTTTGTTCAAATTTTTTGTAAAAAATTGTAAATTACGTCAGCTTTCCAACGAAGTATATTATGTGGGCGTGGCATTAACAATTTAGTTAAAAAACGAGTATTTTTAAAAGGTTATTTCCTATAAAAATTAGCAGTGCCACTCCCATTTATTAGATATTCTCTAAAAGCTGGAGAAATTTCCAATTTTTTGCAAAAAATTTGATCAAAATCGGAGCAGTAGTTCCCAAGTTATGAGCCAAGCAAGTTCACCTTCATTCGTGTGCTCGAAATTTTGAAAGTCATGTCTGCTACAAAAATATTAGCAAAATACCAGGCGCCCAGCATGCCCAGCAAGCAAATTTTGATTTTAGGAATTTTTTAAAGTCGCATAACTTTTGAACGGCTGAACGGATTTTGTTCAAATTTTTTGTAAAAAATTGTAAATTACGTCAGCTTTCCAACGAAGTATATTATGTGGGCGTGGCATTAACAATTTAGTTAAAAAACGAGTATTTTTAAAAGGTTATTTCCTATAAAAATTAGCAGTGCCACTCCCATTTATTAGATATTCTCTAAAAGCTGGAGAAATTTCCAATTTTTTGCAAAAAATTTGATCAAAATCGGAGCAGTAGTTCCCAAGTTATGAGCCAAGCAAGTTCACCTTCATTCGTGTGCTCGAAATTTTGAAAGTCATGTCTGCTACAAAAATATTAGCAAAATACCAGGCGCCCAGCATGCCCAGCAAGCAAATTTTGATTTTAGGAATTTTTTAAAGTCGCATAACTTTTGAACGGCTGAACGGATTTTGTTCAAATTTTTTGTAAAAAATTGTAAATTACGTCAGCTTTCCGACGAAGTATATTATGTGGGCGTGGCATTAACACTTTAGTTAAAAAACGAGTATTTTTAAAAGGTTATTTCCTATAAAAATTAGCAGTGCCACTCCCATTTATTAGATATTCTCTAAAATCTGGAGAAATTTCCAATTTTTTGCAAAAAATTTGATCAAAATCGGAGCAGTAGTTCCCAAGTTATGAGCCAAGCAAGTTCACCTTCATTCGTGTGCTCGAAATTTTGAAAGTCATGTCTGCTACAAAAATATTAGCAAAATACCAGGCGCCCAGCATGTCCAGCAAGCAAATTTTGATTTTAGGAATTTTTTAAGGTGGCATAACTTTTTAACGGCTGTACGGATTTTGTTCAAATTTTTTGTAAAAAATTGTAAATTACGTCAGCTTTCCAACGAAGTATATTATGTGGGCGTGGCATTAACAATTTAGTTAAAAAACAAGTATTTTTAAAAGGTTATTTGCTATAAAAATTAGAAGTGCCACTCCCATTTATTAGATATTCTCTAAAAGCTGGAGAAATTTCCAATTTTTTGCAAAAAATTTGATCAAAATCGGAGCAGTAGTTCCCAAGTTATGAGCCAAGAAAGTTCACCTTCATTCGTGTGCTCGAAATTTTGAAAGTCATGTCTGCTACAAAAATATTAGCAAAATACCAGGCGCCCAGCATGCCCAGCAAGCAAATTTTGATTTTAGGAATTTTTTAAAGTCGCATAACTTTTGAACGGCTGAACGGATTTTGTTCAAATTTTTTGTAAAAAATTGTAAATTACGTCAGCTTTCCAACGAAGTATATTATGTGGGCGTGGCATTAACAATTTAGTTAAAAAACAAGTATTTTTAAAAGGTTATTTGCTATAAAAATTAGAAGTGCCACTCCCATTTATTAGATATTCTCTAAAAGCTGGAGAAATTTCCAATTTTTTGCAAAAAATTTGATCAAAATCGGAGCAGTAGTTCCCAAGTTATGAGCCAAGCAAGTTCACCTTCATTCGTGTGCTCGAAATTTTGAAAGTCATGTCTGCTACAAAAATATTAGCAAAATACCAGGCGCCCAGCATGCCCAGCAAGCAAATTTTGATTTTAGGAATTTTTTAAAGTCGCATAACTTTTGAACGGCTGAACGGATTTTGTTCAAATTTTTTGTAAAAAATTGTAAATTACGTCAGCTTTCCGACGAAGTATATTATGTGGGCGTGGCATTAACACTTTAGTTAAAAAACGAGTATTTTTAAAAGGTTATTTCCTATAAAAATTAGCAGTGCCACTCCCATTTATTAGATATTCTCTAAAATCTGGAGAAATTTCCAATTTTTTGCAAAAAATTTGATCAAAATCGGAGCAGTAGTTCCCAAGTTATGAGCCAAGCAAGTTCACCTTCATTCGTGTGCTCGAAATTTTGAAAGTCATGTCTGCTACAAAAATATTAGCAAAATACCAGGCGCCCAGCATGTCCAGCAAGCAAATTTTGATTTTAGGAATTTTTTAAGGTGGCATAACTTTTTAACGGCTGTACGGATTTTGTTCAAATTTTTTGTAAAAAATTGTAAATTACGTCAGCTTTCCAACGAAGTATATTATGTGGGCGTGGCATTAACAATTTAGTTAAAAAACAAGTATTTTTAAAAGGTTATTTGCTATAAAAATTAGAAGTGCCACTCCCATTTATTAGATATTCTCTAAAAGCTGGAGAAATTTCCAATTTTTTGCAAAAAATTTGATCAAAATCGGAGCAGTAGTTCCCAAGTTATGAGCCAAGAAAGTTCACCTTCATTCGTGTGCTCGAAATTTTGAAAGTCATGTCTGCTACAAAAATATTAGCAAAATACCAGGCGCCCAGCATGCCCAGCAAGCAAATTTTGATTTTAGGAATTTTTTAAAGTCGCATAACTTTTGAACGGCTGAACGGATTTTGTTCAAATTTTTTGTAAAAAATTGTAAATTACGTCAGCTTTCCGACGAAGTATATTATGTGGGCGTGGCATTAACAATTTAGTTAAAAAACGAGTATTTTTAAAAGGTTATTTCCTATAAAAATTAGCAGTGCCACTCCCATTTATTAGATATTCTCTAAAATCTGGAGAAATTTCCAATTTTTTGCAAAAAATTTGATCAAAATCGGAGCAGTACTTCCCAAGTTATGAGCCAAGCAAGTTCACCTTCATTCGTGTGCTCGAAATTTTGAAAGTCATGTCTGCTACAAAAATATTAGCAAAATACCAGGCGCCCAGCATGCCCAGCAAGCAAATTTTGATTTTAGGAATTTTTTAAACTCGTAAAACTTTTGAACGACTGAACGGATTTTGTTCAAATTTTTTGTAAAAGATAGTAAATTATGTCAGCTTTCCGACGAAGTATATTATGTGGGCGTGGCATTAACAGTTTAGTTAAAAAACAAGTATTTTGAAAAGGTTATTTCCTATAAAAATTAGCAGTGCCACTCCCATTTATTAGATATTCTCTAAAATATGGAGAAATTTCCAATTTTTTGCAAAAAATTTGATCAAAATCGGAGCAGTAGTTCCCAAGTTATGAGCCAAGCAAGTTCACCTTCATTCGTGTGCTCGAAATTTTGAAAGTCATGTCTGCTACAAAAATATTAGCAAAATACCAGGCGCCCAGCATGCCCAGCAAGCAAATTTTGATTTTAGGAATTTTTTAAAGTGGCATAACTTTTTAACGGCTGTACGGATTTTGCTCAAATTTTTTGTAAAAGATAGTAAATTACGTCAGCTTTCCGACGAAGTATATTATGTGGGCGTGGCATTAACAGTTTAGTTAAAAAACAAGTATTTTGAAAAGGTTATTTCCTATAAAAATTAGCAGTGCCACTCCCATTTATTAGATATTCTCTAAAATCTGGAGAAATTTCCAATTTTTTGCAAAAAATTTCATCAAAATCGGAGCAGTCGTTCCCAAGTTATGAGCCAAGCAAATTCACCTTCATTCGTGTGCTCGAAATTTTGAAAGTCATGTCTGCTACAAAAATATTAGCAAAATACCAGGCGCCCAGCATGTCCAGCAAGCAAATTTTGATTTTAGGAATTTTTTAAAGTGGCATAACTTTTTAACGGCTGTACGGATTTTGTTCAAATTTTTTGTAAAAGATAGTAAATTACGTCAGCTTTCCAACGAAGTATATTACGTGGGCGTGGCATTAACAATTTAGTTAAAACACAAGTATTTTTATAAGGTTATTTGCTATAAAAATTAGCAGTGCCACTCCCATTTATTAGATATTCTCTAAAATCTGGAGAAATTTCCAATTTTTTGCAAAAAATTTCATCAAAATCGGAGCAGTCGTTCCCAAGTTATGAGCCAAGCAAATTCACCTTCATTCGTGTGCTCGAAATTTTGAAAGTCATGTCTGCTACAAAAATATTAGCAAAATACCAGGCGCCCAGCATGTCCAGCAAGCAAATTTTGATTTTAGGAATTTTTTAAGGTGGCATAACTTTTTAACGGCTGTACGGATTTTGTTCAAATTTTTTGTAAAAAATTGTAAATTACGTCAGCTTTCCAACGAAGTATATTATGTGGGCGTGGCATTAACAATTTAGTTAAAAAACAAGTATTTTTAAAAGGTTATTTGCTATAAAAATTAGCAGTGCCACTCCCATTTATTAGATATTCTCTAAAAGCTGGAGAAATTTCCAATTTTTTGCAAAAAATTTGATCAAAATCGGAGCAGTAGTTCCCAAGTTATGAGCCAAGCAAGTTCACCTTCATTCGTGTGCTCGAAATTTTGAAAGTCATGTCTGCTACAAAAATATTAGCAAAATACCAGGCGCCCAGCATGCCCAGCAAGCAAATTTTGATTTTAGGAATTTTTTAAACTCGTATAACTTTTGAACGACTGAACGGATTTTGTTCAAATTTTTTGTAAAAGATAGTAAATTACGTCAGCTTTCCGACGAAGTATATTATGTGGGCGTGGCATTAACAGTTTAGTTAAAAAACAAGTATTTTGAAAAGGTTATTTCCTATAAAAATTAGCAGTGCCACTCCCATTTATTAGATATTCTCTAAAATCTGGAGAAATTTCCAATTTTTTGCAAAAAATTTGATCAAAATCGGAGCAGTAGTTCTTAAGTTATGAGCCAAGCAAGTTCACCTTCATTCGTGTGCTCGAAATTTTGAAAGTCATGTCTGCTACAAAAATATTAGCAAAATACCAGGCGCCCAGCATGCCCAGCAAGCAAATTTTGATTTTAGGAATTTTTTAAAGTCGCATAACTTTTGAACGGCTGAACGGATTTTGTTCAAATTTTTTGTAAAAAATTGTAAATTACGTCAGCTTTCCAACGAAGTATATTATGTGGGCGTGGCATTAACAATTTAGTTAAAAAACGAGTATTTTTAAAAGGTTATTTCCTATAAAAATTAGCAGTGCCACTCCCATTTATTAGATATTCTCTAAAATCTGGAGAAATTTCCAATTTTTTGCAAAAAATTTGATCAAAATCGGAGCAGTAGTTCCCAAGTTATGAGCCAAGCAAGTTCACCTTCATTCGTGTGCTCGAAATTTTGAAAGTCATGTCTGCTACAAAAATATTAGCAAAATACCAGGCGCCCAGCATGCCCAGCAAGCAAATTTTGATTTTAGGAATTTTTTAAAGTCGCATAACTTTTGAACGGCTGAACGGATTTTGTTCAAATTTTTTGTAAAAAATTGTAAATTACGTCAGCTTTCCAACGAAGTATATTATGTGGGCGTGGCATTAACAATTTAGTTAAAAAACGAGTATTTTTAAAAGGTTATTTCCTATAAAAATTAGCAGTGCCACTCCCATTTATTAGATATTCTCTAAAAGCTGGAGAAATTTCCAATTTTTTGCAAAAAATTTGATCAAAATCGGAGCAGTAGTTCCCAAGTTATGAGCCAAGCAAGTTCACCTTCATTCGTGTGCTCGAAATTTTGAAAGTCATGTCTGCTACAAAAATATTAGCAAAATACCAGGCGCCCAGCATGCCCAGCAAGCAAATTTTGATTTTAGGAATTTTTTAAAGTCGCATAACTTTTGAACGGCTGAACGGATTTTGTTCAAATTTTTTGTAAAAAATTGTAAATTACGTCAGCTTTCCAACGAAGTATATTATGTGGGCGTGGCATTAACAATTTAGTTAAAAAACGAGTATTTTTAAAAGGTTATTTCCTATAAAAATTAGCAGTGCCACTCCCATTTATTAGATATTCTCTAAAATCTGGAGAAATTTCCAATTTTTTGCAAAAAATTTGATCAAAATCGGAGCAGTAGTTCTTAAGTTATGAGCCAAGCAAGTTCACCTTCATTCGTGTGCTCGAAATTTTGAAAGTCATGTCTGCTACAAAAATATTAGCAAAATACCAGGCGCCCAGCATGCCCAGCAAGCAAATTTTGATTTTAGGAATTTTTTAAGGTGGCATAACTTTTTAACGGCTGTACGGATTTTGTTCAAATTTTTTGTAAAAAATTGTAAATTACGTCAGCTTTCCAACGAAGTATATTATGTGGGCGTGGCATTAACAATTTAGTTAAAAAACAAGTATTTTTAAAAGGTTATTTGCTATAAAAATTAGCAGTGCCACTCCCATTTATTAGATATTCTCTAAAAGCTGGAGAAATTTCCAATTTTTTGCAAAAAATTTGATCAAAATCGGAGCAGTAGTTCCCAAGTTATGAGCCAAGCAAGTTCACCTTCATTCGTGTGCTCGAAATTTTGAAAGTCATGTCTGCTACAAAAATATTAGCAAAATACCAGGCGCCCAGCATGCCCAGCAAGCAAATTTTGATTTTAGGAATTTTTTAAACTCGTATAACTTTTGAACGACTGAACGGATTTTGTTCAAATTTTTTGTAAAAGATAGTAAATTACGTCAGCTTTCCGACGAAGTATATTATGTGGGCGTGGCATTAACAGTTTAGTTAAAAAACAAGTATTTTGAAAAGGTTATTTCCTATAAAAATTAGCAGTGCCACTCCCATTTATTAGATATTCTCTAAAATCTGGAGAAATTTCCAATTTTTTGCAAAAAATTTGATCAAAATCGGAGCAGTAGTTCTTAAGTTATGAGCCAAGCAAGTTCACCTTCATTCGTGTGCTCGAAATTTTGAAAGTCATGTCTGCTACAAAAATATTAGCAAAATACCAGGCGCCCAGCATGCCCAGCAAGCAAATTTTGATTTTAGGAATTTTTTAAAGTCGCATAACTTTTGAACGGCTGAACGGATTTTGTTCAAATTTTTTGTAAAAAATTGTAAATTACGTCAGCTTTCCAACGAAGTATATTATGTGGGCGTGGCATTAACAATTTAGTTAAAAAACGAGTATTTTTAAAAGGTTATTTCCTATAAAAATTAGCAGTGCCACTCCCATTTATTAGATATTCTCTAAAATCTGGAGAAATTTCCAATTTTTTGCAAAAAATTTGATCAAAATCGGAGCAGTAGTTCCCAAGTTATGAGCCAAGCAAGTTCACCTTCATTCGTGTGCTCGAAATTTTGAAAGTCATGTCTGCTACAAAAATATTAGCAAAATACCAGGCGCCCAGCATGCCCAGCAAGCAAATTTTGATTTTAGGAATTTTTTAAAGTCGCATAACTTTTGAACGGCTGAACGGATTTTGTTCAAATTTTTTGTAAAAAATTGTAAATTACGTCAGCTTTCCAACGAAGTATATTATGTGGGCGTGGCATTAACAATTTAGTTAAAAAACGAGTATTTTTAAAAGGTTATTTCCTATAAAAATTAGCAGTGCCACTCCCATTTATTAGATATTCTCTAAAAGCTGGAGAAATTTCCAATTTTTTGCAAAAAATTTGATCAAAATCGGAGCAGTAGTTCCCAAGTTATGAGCCAAGCAAGTTCACCTTCATTCGTGTGCTCGAAATTTTGAAAGTCATGTCTGCTACAAAAATATTAGCAAAATACCAGGCGCCCAGCATGCCCAGCAAGCAAATTTTGATTTTAGGAATTTTTTAAAGTCGCATAACTTTTGAACGGCTGAACGGATTTTGTTCAAATTTTTTGTAAAAAATTGTAAATTACGTCAGCTTTCCAACGAAGTATATTATGTGGGCGTGGCATTAACAATTTAGTTAAAAAACGAGTATTTTTAAAAGGTTATTTCCTATAAAAATTAGCAGTGCCACTCCCATTTATTAGATATTCTCTAAAATCTGGAGAAATTTCCAATTTTTTGCAAAAAATTTGATCAAAATCGGAGCAGTAGTTCTTAAGTTATGAGCCAAGCAAGTTCACCTTCATTCGTGTGCTCGAAATTTTGAAAGTCATGTCTGCTACAAAAATATTAGCAAAATACCAGGCGCCCAGCATGCCCAGCAAGCAAATTTTGATTTTAGGAATTTTTTAAACTCGTATAACTTTTGAACGACTGAACGGATTTTGTTCAAATTTTTTGTAAAAGATAGTAAATTACGTCAGCTTTCCGACGAAGTATATTACGTGGGCGTGGCATTAACAATTTAGTTAAAACACAAGTATTTTTATAAGGTTATTTGCTATAAAAATTAGCAGTGCCACTCCCATTTATTAGATATTCTCTAAAAGCTGGAGAAATTTCCAATTTTTTGCAAAAAATTTGATCAAAATCGGAGCAGTAGTTCCCAAGTTATGAGCCAAGCAAGTTCACCTTCATTCGTGTGCTCGAAATTTTGAAAGTCATGTCTGCTACAAAAATATTAGCAAAATACCAGGCGCCCAGCATGTCCAGCAAGCAAATTTTGATTTTAGGAATTTTTTAAGGTGGCATAACTTTTTAACGGCTGTACGGATTTTGTTCAAATTTTTTGTAAAAAATTGTAAATTACGTCAGCTTTCCAACGAAGTATATTATGTGGGCGTGGCATTAACAATTTAGTTAAAAAACAAGTATTTTTAAAAGGTTATTTGCTATAAAAATTAGCAGTGCCACTCCCATTTATTAGATATTCTCTAAAAGCTGGAGAAATTTCCAATTTTTTGCAAAAAATTTGATCAAAATCGGAGCAGTAGTTCCCAAGTTATGAGCCAAGCAAGTTCACCTTCATTCGTGTGCTCGAAATTTTGAAAGTCATGTCTGCTACAAAAATATTAGCAAAATACCAGGCGCCCAGCATGCCCAGCAAGCAAATTTTGATTTTAGGAATTTTTTAAAGTCGCATAACTTTTGAACGGCTGAACGGATTTTGTTCAAATTTTTTGTAAAAAATTGTAAATTACGTCAGCTTTCCGACGAAGTATATTATGTGGGCGTGGCATTAACACTTTAGTTAAAAAACGAGTATTTTTAAAAGGTTATTTCCTATAAAAATTAGCAGTGCCACTCCCATTTATTAGATATTCTCTAAAATCTGGAGAAATTTCCAATTTTTTGCAAAAAATTTGATCAAAATCGGAGCAGTAGTTCCCAAGTTATGAGCCAAGCAAGTTCACCTTCATTCGTGTGCTCGAAATTTTGAAAGTCATGTCTGCTACAAAAATATTAGCAAAATACCAGGCGCCCAGCATGCCCAGCAAGCAAATTTTGATTTTAGGAATTTTTTAAAGTGGCATAACTTTTTAACGACTGAACGGATTTTGTTCAAATTTTTTGTAAAAGATAGTAAATTATGTCAGCTTTCCGACGAAGTATATTATGTGGGCGTGGCATTAACAGTTTAGTTAAAAAACAAGTATTTTGAAAAGGTTATTTCCTATAAAAATTAGCAGTGCCACTCCCATTTATTAGATATTCTCTAAAATCTGGAGAAATTTCCAATTTTTTGCAAAAAATTTGATCAAAATCGGAGCAGTAGTTCCCAAGTTATGAGCCAAGCAAGTTCACCTTCATTCGTGTGCTCGAAATTTTGAAAGTCATGTCTGCTACAAAAATATTAGCAAAATACCAGGCGCCCAGCATGTCCAGCAAGCAAATTTTGATTTTAGGAATTTTTTAAGGTGGCATAACTTTTTAACGGCTGTACGGATTTTGTTCAAATTTTTTGTAAAAAATTGTAAATTACGTCAGCTTTCCAACGAAGTATATTATGTGGGCGTGGCATTAACAATTTAGTTAAAAAACAAGTATTTTTAAAAGGTTATTTGCTATAAAAATTAGCAGTGCCACTCCCATTTATTAGATATTCTCTAAAAGCTGGAGAAATTTCCAATTTTTTGCAAAAAATTTGATCAAAATCGGAGCAGTAGTTCCCAAGTTATGAGCCAAGCAAGTTCACCTTCATTCGTGTGCTCGAAATTTTGAAAGTCATGTCTGCTACAAAAATATTAGCAAAATACCAGGCGCCCAGCATGCCCAGCAAGCAAATTTTGATTTTAGGAATTTTTTAAAGTCGCATAACTTTTGAACGGCTGAACGGATTTTGTTCAAATTTTTTGTAAAAAATTGTAAATTACGTCAGCTTTCCGACGAAGTATATTATGTGGGCGTGGCATTAACACTTTAGTTAAAAAACGAGTATTTTTAAAAGGTTATTTCCTATAAAAATTAGCAGTGCCACTCCCATTTATTAGATATTCTCTAAAATCTGGAGAAATTTCCAATTTTTTGCAAAAAATTTGATCAAAATCGGAGCAGTAGTTCCCAAGTTATGAGCCAAGCAAGTTCACCTTCATTCGTGTGCTCGAAATTTTGAAAGTCATGTCTGCTACAAAAATATTAGCAAAATACCAGGCGCCCAGCATGTCCAGCAAGCAAATTTTGATTTTAGGAATTTTTTAAGGTGGCATAACTTTTTAACGGCTGTACGGATTTTGTTCAAATTTTTTGTAAAAAATTGTAAATTACGTCAGCTTTCCAACGAAGTATATTATGTGGGCGTGGCATTAACAATTTAGTTAAAAAACAAGTATTTTTAAAAGGTTATTTGCTATAAAAATTAGAAGTGCCACTCCCATTTATTAGATATTCTCTAAAAGCTGGAGAAATTTCCAATTTTTTGCAAAAAATTTGATCAAAATCGGAGCAGTAGTTCCCAAGTTATGAGCCAAGCAAGTTCACCTTCATTCGTGTGCTCGAAATTTTGAAAGTCATGTCTGCTACAAAAATATTAGCAAAATACCAGGCGCCCAGCATGCCCAGCAAGCAAATTTTGATTTTAGGAATTTTTTAAAGTCGCATAACTTTTGAACGGCTGAACGGATTTTGTTCAAATTTTTTGTAAAAAATTGTAAATTACGTCAGCTTTCCGACGAAGTATATTATGTGGGCGTGGCATTAACAATTTAGTTAAAAAACGAGTATTTTTAAAAGGTTATTTCCTATAAAAATTAGCAGTGCCACTCCCATTTATTAGATATTCTCTAAAATCTGGAGAAATTTCCAATTTTTTGCAAAAAATTTCATCAAAATCGGAGCAGTCGTTCCCAAGTTATGAGCCAAGCAAATTCACCTTCATTCGTGTGCTCGAAATTTTGAAAGTCATGTCTGCTACAAAAATATTAGCAAAATACCAGGCGCCCAGCATGTCCAGCAAGCAAATTTTGATTTTAGGAATTTTTTAAAGTGGCATAACTTTTTAACGGCTGTACGGATTTTGTTCAAATTTTTTGTAAAAGATAGTAAATTACGTCAGCTTTCCAACGAAGTATATTACGTGGGCGTGGCATTAACAATTTAGTTAAAACACAAGTATTTTTATAAGGTTATTTGCTATAAAAATTAGCAGTGCCACTCCCATTTATTAGATATTCTCTAAAATCTGGAGAAATTTCCAATTTTTTGCAAAAAATTTCATCAAAATCGGAGCAGTCGTTCCCAAGTTATGAGCCAAGCAAATTCACCTTCATTCGTGTGCTCGAAATTTTGAAAGTCATGTCTGCTACAAAAATATTAGCAAAATACCAGGCGCCCAGCATGTCCAGCAAGCAAATTTTGATTTTAGGAATTTTTTAAGGTGGCATAACTTTTTAACGGCTGTACGGATTTTGTTCAAATTTTTTGTAAAAAATTGTAAATTACGTCAGCTTTCCAACGAAGTATATTATGTGGGCGTGGCATTAACAATTTAGTTAAAAAACAAGTATTTTTAAAAGGTTATTTGCTATAAAAATTAGCAGTGCCACTCCCATTTATTAGATATTCTCTAAAATCTGGAGAAATTTCCAATTTTTTGCAAAAAATTTCATCAAAATCGGAGCAGTCGTTCCCAAGTTATGAGCCAAGCAAATTCACCTTCATTCGTGTGCTCGAAATTTTGAAAGTCATGTCTGCTACAAAAATATTAGCAAAATACCAGGCGCCCAGCATGCCCAGCAAGCAAATTTTGATTTTAGGAATTTTTTAAAGTGGCATAACTTTTTAACGGCTGTACGGATTTTGCTCAAATTTTTTGTAAAAGATAGTAAATTACGTCAGCTTTCCGACGAAGTATATTATGTGGGCGTGGCATTAACAGTTTAGTTAAAAAACAAGTATTTTGAAAAGGTTATTTCCTATAAAAATTAGCAGTGCCACTCCCATTTATTAGATATTCTCTAAAATCTGGAGAAATTTCCAATTTTTTGCAAAAAATTTGATCAAAATCGGAGCAGTACTTCCCAAGTTATGAGCCAAGCAAGTTCACCTTCATTCGTGTGCTCGAAATTTTGAAAGTCATGTCTGCTACAAAAATATTAGCAAAATACCAGGCGCCCAGCATGCCCAGCAAGCAAATTTTGATTTTAGGAATTTTTTAAACTCGTAAAACTTTTGAACGACTGAACGGATTTTGTTCAAATTTTTTGTAAAAGATAGTAAATTATGTCAGCTTTCCGACGAAGTATATTATGTGGGCGTGGCATTAACAGTTTAGTTAAAAAACAAGTATTTTGAAAAGGTTATTTCCTATAAAAATTAGCAGTGCCACTCCCATTTATTAGATATTCTCTAAAATATGGAGAAATTTCCAATTTTTTGCAAAAAATTTGATCAAAATCGGAGCAGTAGTTCCCAAGTTATGAGCCAAGCAAGTTCACCTTCATTCGTGTGCTCGAAATTTTGAAAGTCATGTCTGCTACAAAAATATTAGCAAAATACCAGGCGCCCAGCATGCCCAGCAAGCAAATTTTGATTTTAGGAATTTTTTAAAGTGGCATAACTTTTTAACGACTGAACGGATTTTGTTCAAATTTTTTGTAAAAGATAGTAAATTATGTCAGCTTTCCGACGAAGTATATTATGTGGGCGTGGCATTAACAGTTTAGTTAAAAAACAAGTATTTTGAAAAGGTTATTTCCTATAAAAATTAGCAGTGCCACTCCCATTTATTAGATATTCTCTAAAATCTGGAGAAATTTCCAATTTTTTGCAAAAAATTTGATCAAAATCGGAGCAGTAGTTCCCAAGTTATGAGCCAAGCAAGTTCACCTTCATTCGTGTGCTCGAAATTTTGAAAGTCATGTCTGCTACAAAAATATTAGCAAAATACCAGGCGCCCAGCATGTCCAGCAAGCAAATTTTGATTTTAGGAATTTTTTAAGGTGGCATAACTTTTTAACGGCTGTACGGATTTTGTTCAAATTTTTTGTAAAAAATTGTAAATTACGTCAGCTTTCCAACGAAGTATATTATGTGGGCGTGGCATTAACAATTTAGTTAAAAAACAAGTATTTTTAAAAGGTTATTTGCTATAAAAATTAGCAGTGCCACTCCCATTTATTAGATATTCTCTAAAAGCTGGAGAAATTTCCAATTTTTTGCAAAAAATTTGATCAAAATCGGAGCAGTAGTTCCCAAGTTATGAGCCAAGCAAGTTCACCTTCATTCGTGTGCTCGAAATTTTGAAAGTCATGTCTGCTACAAAAATATTAGCAAAATACCAGGCGCCCAGCATGCCCAGCAAGCAAATTTTGATTTTAGGAATTTTTTAAAGTCGCATAACTTTTGAACGGCTGAACGGATTTTGTTCAAATTTTTTGTAAAAAATTGTAAATTACGTCAGCTTTCCGACGAAGTATATTATGTGGGCGTGGCATTAACACTTTAGTTAAAAAACGAGTATTTTTAAAAGGTTATTTCCTATAAAAATTAGCAGTGCCACTCCCATTTATTAGATATTCTCTAAAATCTGGAGAAATTTCCAATTTTTTGCAAAAAATTTGATCAAAATCGGAGCAGTAGTTCCCAAGTTATGAGCCAAGCAAGTTCACCTTCATTCGTGTGCTCGAAATTTTGAAAGTCATGTCTGCTACAAAAATATTAGCAAAATACCAGGCGCCCAGCATGTCCAGCAAGCAAATTTTGATTTTAGGAATTTTTTAAGGTGGCATAACTTTTTAACGGCTGTACGGATTTTGTTCAAATTTTTTGTAAAAAATTGTAAATTACGTCAGCTTTCCAACGAAGTATATTATGTGGGCGTGGCATTAACAATTTAGTTAAAAAACAAGTATTTTTAAAAGGTTATTTGCTATAAAAATTAGAAGTGCCACTCCCATTTATTAGATATTCTCTAAAAGCTAGAGAAATTTCCAATTTTTTGCAAAAAATTTGATCAAAATCGGAGCAGTAGTTCCCAAGTTATGAGCCAAGCAAGTTCACCTTCATTCGTGTGCTCGAAATTTTGAAAGTCATGTCTGCTACAAAAATATTAGCAAAATACCAGGCGCCCAGCATGCCCAGCAAGCAAATTTTGATTTTAGGAATTTTTTAAAGTCGCATAACTTTTGAACGGCTGAACGGATTTTGTTCAAATTTTTTGTAAAAAATTGTAAATTACGTCAGCTTTCCGACGAAGTATATTATGTGGGCGTGGCATTAACAATTTAGTTAAAAAACGAGTATTTTTAAAAGGTTATTTCCTATAAAAATTAGCAGTGCCACTCCCATTTATTAGATATTCTCTAAAATCTGGAGAAATTTCCAATTTTTTGCAAAAAATTTGATCAAAATCGGAGCAGTACTTCCCAAGTTATGAGCCAAGCAAGTTCACCTTCATTCGTGTGCTCGAAATTTTGAAAGTCATGTCTGCTACAAAAATATTAGCAAAATACCAGGCGCCCAGCATGCCCAGCAAGCAAATTTTGATTTTAGGAATTTTTTAAACTCGTAAAACTTTTGAACGACTGAACGGATTTTGTTCAAATTTTTTGTAAAAGATAGTAAATTATGTCAGCTTTCCGACGAAGTATATTATGTGGGCGTGGCATTAACAGTTTAGTTAAAAAACAAGTATTTTGAAAAGGTTATTTCCTATAAAAATTAGCAGTGCCACTCCCATTTATTAGATATTCTCTAAAATATGGAGAAATTTCCAATTTTTTGCAAAAAATTTGATCAAAATCGGAGCAGTAGTTCCCAAGTTATGAGCCAAGCAAGTTCACCTTCATTCGTGTGCTCGAAATTTTGAAAGTCATGTCTGCTACAAAAATATTAGCAAAATACCAGGCGCCCAGCATGCCCAGCAAGCAAATTTTGATTTTAGGAATTTTTTAAAGTGGCATAACTTTTTAACGGCTGTACGGATTTTGCTCAAATTTTTTGTAAAAGATAGTAAATTACGTCAGCTTTCCGACGAAGTATATTATGTGGGCGTGGCATTAACAGTTTAGTTAAAAAACAAGTATTTTGAAAAGGTTATTTCCTATAAAAATTAGCAGTGCCACTCCCATTTATTAGATATTCTCTAAAATCTGGAGAAATTTCCAATTTTTTGCAAAAAATTTCATCAAAATCGGAGCAGTCGTTCCCAAGTTATGAGCCAAGCAAATTCACCTTCATTCGTGTGCTCGAAATTTTGAAAGTCATGTCTGCTACAAAAATATTAGCAAAATACCAGGCGCCCAGCATGTCCAGCAAGCAAATTTTGATTTTAGGAATTTTTTAAAGTGGCATAACTTTTTAACGGCTGTACGGATTTTGTTCAAATTTTTTGTAAAAGATAGTAAATTACGTCAGCTTTCCAACGAAGTATATTACGTGGGCGTGGCATTAACAATTTAGTTAAAACACAAGTATTTTTATAAGGTTATTTGCTATAAAAATTAGCAGTGCCACTCCCATTTATTAGATATTCTCTAAAATCTGGAGAAATTTCCAATTTTTTGCAAGAAATTTGATCAAAATCGGAGCAGTAGTTCCCAAGTTATGAGCCAAGCAAGTTCACCTTCATTCGTGTGCTCGAAATTTTGAAAGTCATGTCTGCTACAAAAATATTAGCAAAATACCAGGCGCCCAGCATGTCCAGCAAGCAAATTTTGATTTTAGGAATTTTTTAAGGTGGCATAACTTTTGAACGGCTGAACGGATTTTGTTCAAATTTTTTGTAAAAGATAGTAAATTACGTCAGCTTTCCGACGAAGTATATTACGTGGGCGTGGCATTAACAATTTAGTTAAAACACAAGTATTTTTATAAGGTTATTTGCTATAAAAATTAGCAGTGCCACTCCCATTTATTAGATATTCTCTAAAATCTGGAGAAATTTCCAATTTTTTGCAAAAAATTTGATCAAAATCGGAGCAGTACTTCCCAAGTTATGAGCCAAGCAAGTTCACCTTCATTCGTGTGCTCGAAATTTTGAAAGTCATGTCTGCTACAAAAATATTAGCAAAATACCAGGCGCCCAGCATGCCCAGCAAGCAAATTTTGATTTTAGGAATTTTTTAAAGTCGCATAACTTTTGAACGGCTGAACGGATTTTGTTCAAATTTTTTGTAAAAAATTGTAAATTACGTCAGCTTTCCGACGAAGTATATTATGTGGGCGTGGCATTAACACTTTAGTTAAAAAACGAGTATTTTTAAAAGGTTATTTCCTATAAAAATTAGCAGTGCCACTCCCATTTATTAGATATTCTCTAAAATCTGGAGAAATTTCCAATTTTTTGCAAAAAATTTGATCAAAATCGGAGCAGTAGTTCCCAAGTTATGAGCCAAGCAAGTTCACCTTCATTCGTGTGCTCGAAATTTTGAAAGTCATGTCTGCTACAAAAATATTAGCAAAATACCAGGCGCCCAGCATGTCCAGCAAGCAAATTTTGATTTTAGGAATTTTTTAAGGTGGCATAACTTTTTAACGGCTGTACGGATTTTGTTCAAATTTTTTGTAAAAAATTGTAAATTACGTCAGCTTTCCAACGAAGTATATTATGTGGGCGTGGCATTAACAATTTAGTTAAAAAACAAGTATTTTTAAAAGGTTATTTGCTATAAAAATTAGAAGTGCCACTCCCATTTATTAGATATTCTCTAAAAGCTGGAGAAATTTCCAATTTTTTGCAAAAAATTTGATCAAAATCGGAGCAGTAGTTCCCAAGTTATGAGCCAAGCAAGTTCACCTTCATTCGTGTGCTCGAAATTTTGAAAGTCATGTCTGCTACAAAAATATTAGCAAAATACCAGGCGCCCAGCATGCCCAGCAAGCAAATTTTGATTTTAGGAATTTTTTAAAGTGGCATAACTTTTTAACGGCTGTACGGATTTTGCTCAAATTTTTTGTAAAAGATAGTAAATTACGTCAGCTTTCCGACGAAGTATATTATGTGGGCGTGGCATTAACAGTTTAGTTAAAAAACAAGTATTTTGAAAAGGTTATTTCCTATAAAAATTAGCAGTGCCACTCCCATTTATTAGATATTCTCTAAAATCTGGAGAAATTTCCAATTTTTTGCAAAAAATTTCATCAAAATCGGAGCAGTAGTTCCCAAGTTATGAGCCAAGCAAGTTCACCTTCATTCGTGTGCTCGAAATTTTGAAAGTCATGTCTGCTACAAAAATATTAGCAAAATACCAGGCGCCCAGCATGCCCAGCAAGCAAATTTTGATTTTAGGAATTTTTTAAAGTGGCATAACTTTTTAACGGCTGTACGGATTTTGCTCAAATTTTTTGTAAAAGATAGTAAATTACGTCAGCTTTCCGACGAAGTATATTATGTGGGCGTGGCATTAACAGTTTAGTTAAAAAACAAGTATTTTGAAAAGGTTATTTCCTATAAAAATTAGCAGTGCCACTCCCATTTATTAGATATTCTCTAAAATCTGGAGAAATTTCCAATTTTTTGCAAAAAATTTCATCAAAATCGGAGCAGTCGTTCCCAAGTTATGAGCCAAGCAAATTCACCTTCATTCGTGTGCTCGAAATTTTGAAAGTCATGTCTGCTACAAAAATATTAGCAAAATACCAGGCGCCCAGCATGTCCAGCAAGCAAATTTTGATTTTAGGAATTTTTTAAAGTGGCATAACTTTTTAACGGCTGTACGGATTTTGTTCAAATTTTTTGTAAAAGATAGTAAATTACGTCAGCTTTCCAACGAAGTATATTACGTGGGCGTGGCATTAACAATTTAGTTAAAACACAAGTATTTTTATAAGGTTATTTGCTATAAAAATTAGCAGTGCCACTCCCATTTATTAGATATTCTCTAAAATCTGGAGAAATTTCCAATTTTTTGCAAAAAATTTGATCAAAATCGGAGCAGTAGTTCCCAAGTTATGAGCCAAGCAAGTTCACCTTCATTCGTGTGCTCGAAATTTTGAAAGTCATGTCTGCTACAAAAATATTAGCAAAATACCAGGCGCCCAGCATGCCCAGCAAGCAAATTTTGATTTTAGGAATTTTTTAAACTCGTATAACTTTTGAACGACTGAACGGATTTTGTTCAAATTTTTTGTAAAAGATAGTAAATTACGTCAGCTTTCCGACGAAGTATATTATGTGGGCGTGGCATTAACAGTTTAGTTAAAAAACGAGTATTTTGAAAAGGTTATTTCCTATAAAAATTAGCAGTGCCACTCCCATTTATTAGATATTCTCTAAAATCTGGAGAAATTTCCAATTTTTTGCAAAAAATTTCATCAAAATCGGAGCAGTAGTTCCCAAGTTATGAGCCAAGCAAGTTCACCTTCATTCGTGTGCTCGAAATTTTGAAAGTCATGTCTGCTACAAAAATATTAGCAAAATACCAGGCGCCCAGCATGTCCAGCAAGCAAATTTTGATTTTAGGAATTTTTTAAAGTGGCATAACTTTTTAACGGCTGTACGGATTTTGTTCAAATTTTTTGTAAAAGATAGTAAATTACGTCAGCTTTCCAACGAAGTATATTACGTGGGCGTGGCATTAACAATTTAGTTAAAACACAAGTATTTTTATAAGGTTATTTGCTATAAAAATTAGCAGTGCCACTCCCATTTATTAGATATTCTCTAAAATCTGGAGAAATTTCCAATTTTTTGCAAAAAATTTCATCAAAATCGGAGCAGTCGTTCCCAAGTTATGAGCCAAGCAAATTCACCTTCATTCGTGTGCTCGAAATTTTGAAAGTCATGTCTGCTACAAAAATATTAGCAAAATACCAGGCGCCCAGCATGTCCAGCAAGCAAATTTTGATTTTAGGAATTTTTTAAGGTGGCATAACTTTTTAACGGCTGTACGGATTTTGTTCAAATTTTTTGTAAAAAATTGTAAATTACGTCAGCTTTCCAACGAAGTATATTATGTGGGCGTGGCATTAACAATTTAGTTAAAAAACAAGTATTTTTAAAAGGTTATTTGCTATAAAAATTAGCAGTGCCACTCCCATTTATTAGATATTCTCTAAAAGCTGGAGAAATTTCCAATTTTTTGCAAAAAATTTGATCAAAATCGGAGCAGTAGTTCCCAAGTTATGAGCCAAGCAAGTTCACCTTCATTCGTGTGCTCGAAATTTTGAAAGTCATGTCTGCTACAAAAATATTAGCAAAATACCAGGCGCCCAGCATGCCCAGCAAGCAAATTTTGATTTTAGGAATTTTTTAAACTCGTATAACTTTTGAACGACTGAACGGATTTTGTTCAAATTTTTTGTAAAAGATAGTAAATTACGTCAGCTTTCCGACGAAGTATATTATGTGGGCGTGGCATTAACAGTTTAGTTAAAAAACAAGTATTTTGAAAAGGTTATTTCCTATAAAAATTAGCAGTGCCACTCCCATTTATTAGATATTCTCTAAAATCTGGAGAAATTTCCAATTTTTTGCAAAAAATTTGATCAAAATCGGAGCAGTAGTTCTTAAGTTATGAGCCAAGCAAGTTCACCTTCATTCGTGTGCTCGAAATTTTGAAAGTCATGTCTGCTACAAAAATATTAGCAAAATACCAGGCGCCCAGCATGCCCAGCAAGCAAATTTTGATTTTAGGAATTTTTTAAAGTCGCATAACTTTTGAACGGCTGAACGGATTTTGTTCAAATTTTTTGTAAAAAATTGTAAATTACGTCAGCTTTCCAACGAAGTATATTATGTGGGCGTGGCATTAACAATTTAGTTAAAAAACGAGTATTTTTAAAAGGTTATTTCCTATAAAAATTAGCAGTGCCACTCCCATTTATTAGATATTCTCTAAAATCTGGAGAAATTTCCAATTTTTTGCAAAAAATTTGATCAAAATCGGAGCAGTAGTTCCCAAGTTATGAGCCAAGCAAGTTCACCTTCATTCGTGTGCTCGAAATTTTGAAAGTCATGTCTGCTACAAAAATATTAGCAAAATACCAGGCGCCCAGCATGCCCAGCAAGCAAATTTTGATTTTAGGAATTTTTTAAAGTCGCATAACTTTTGAACGGCTGAACGGATTTTGTTCAAATTTTTTGTAAAAAATTGTAAATTACGTCAGCTTTCCAACGAAGTATATTATGTGGGCGTGGCATTAACAATTTAGTTAAAAAACGAGTATTTTTAAAAGGTTATTTCCTATAAAAATTAGCAGTGCCACTCCCATTTATTAGATATTCTCTAAAAGCTGGAGAAATTTCCAATTTTTTGCAAAAAATTTGATCAAAATTGGAGCAGTAGTTCCCAAGTTATGAGCCAAGCAAGTTCACCTTCATTCGTGTGCTCGAAATTTTGAAAGTCATGTCTGCTACAAAAATATTAGCAAAATACCAGGCGCCCAGCATGCCCAGCAAGCAAATTTTGATTTTAGGAATTTTTTAAAGTCGCATAACTTTTGAACGGCTGAACGGATTTTGTTCAAATTTTTTGTAAAAAATTGTAAATTACGTCAGCTTTCCAACGAAGTATATTATGTGGGCGTGGCATTAACAATTTAGTTAAAAAACGAGTATTTTTAAAAGGTTATTTCCTATAAAAATTAGCAGTGCCACTCCCATTTATTAGATATTCTCTAAAATCTGGAGAAATTTCCAATTTTTTGCAAAAAATTTGATCAAAATCGGAGCAGTAGTTCTTAAGTTATGAGCCAAGCAAGTTCACCTTCATTCGTGTGCTCGAAATTTTGAAAGTCATGTCTGCTACAAAAATATTAGCAAAATACCAGGCGCCCAGCATGCCCAGCAAGCAAATTTTGATTTTAGGAATTTTTTAAACTCGTATAACTTTTGAACGACTGAACGGATTTTGTTCAAATTTTTTGTAAAAGATAGTAAATTACGTCAGCTTTCCGACGAAGTATATTACGTGGGCGTGGCATTAACAATTTAGTTAAAACACAAGTATTTTTATAAGGTTATTTGCTATAAAAATTAGCAGTGCCACTCCCATTTATTAGATATTCTCTAAAATCTGGAGAAATTTCCAATTTTTTGCAAAAAATTTGATCAAAATCGGAGCAGTACTTCCCAAGTTATGAGCCAAGCAAGTTCACCTTCATTCGTGTGCTCGAAATTTTGAAAGTCATGTCTGCTACAAAAATATTAGCAAAATACCAGGCGCCCAGCATGCCCAGCAAGCAAATTTTGATTTTAGGAATTTTTTAAAGTCGCATAACTTTTGAACGGCTGAACGGATTTTGTTCAAATTTTTTGTAAAAAATTGTAAATTACGTCAGCTTTCCGACGAAGTATATTATGTGGGCGTGGCATTAACACTTTAGTTAAAAAACGAGTATTTTTAAAAGGTTATTTCCTATAAAAATTAGCAGTGCCACTCCCATTTATTAGATATTCTCTAAAATCTGGAGAAATTTCCAATTTTTTGCAAAAAATTTGATCAAAATCGGAGCAGTAGTTCCCAAGTTATGAGCCAAGCAAGTTCACCTTCATTCGTGTGCTCGAAATTTTGAAAGTCATGTCTGCTACAAAAATATTAGCAAAATACCAGGCGCCCAGCATGTCCAGCAAGCAAATTTTGATTTTAGGAATTTTTTAAGGTGGCATAACTTTTTAACGGCTGTACGGATTTTGTTCAAATTTTTTGTAAAAAATTGTAAATTACGTCAGCTTTCCAACGAAGTATATTATGTGGGCGTGGCATTAACAATTTAGTTAAAAAACAAGTATTTTTAAAAGGTTATTTGCTATAAAAATTAGAAGTGCCACTCCCATTTATTAGATATTCTCTAAAAGCTGGAGAAATTTCCAATTTTTTGCAAAAAATTTGATCAAAATCGGAGCAGTAGTTCCCAAGTTATGAGCCAAGCAAGTTCACCTTCATTCGTGTGCTCGAAATTTTGAAAGTCATGTCTGCTACAAAAATATTAGCAAAATACCAGGCGCCCAGCATGCCCAGCAAGCAAATTTTGATTTTAGGAATTTTTTAAAGTGGCATAACTTTTTAACGGCTGTACGGATTTTGCTCAAATTTTTTGTAAAAGATAGTAAATTACGTCAGCTTTCCGACGAAGTATATTATGTGGGCGTGGCATTAACAGTTTAGTTAAAAAACAAGTATTTTGAAAAGGTTATTTCCTATAAAAATTAGCAGTGCCACTCCCATTTATTAGATATTCTCTAAAATCTGGAGAAATTTCCAATTTTTTGCAAAAAATTTCATCAAAATCGGAGCAGTCGTTCCCAAGTTATGAGCCAAGCAAATTCACCTTCATTCGTGTGCTCGAAATTTTGAAAGTCATGTCTGCTACAAAAATATTAGCAAAATACCAGGCGCCCAGCATGTCCAGCAAGCAAATTTTGATTTTAGGAATTTTTTAAAGTGGCATAACTTTTTAACGGCTGTACGGATTTTGTTCAAATTTTTTGTAAAAGATAGTAAATTACGTCAGCTTTCCAACGAAGTATATTACGTGGGCGTGGCATTAACAATTTAGTTAAAACACAAGTATTTTTATAAGGTTATTTGCTATAAAAATTAGCAGTGCCACTCCCATTTATTAGATATTCTCTAAAATCTGGAGAAATTTCCAATTTTTTGCAAAAAATTTCATCAAAATCGGAGCAGTCGTTCCCAAGTTATGAGCCAAGCAAATTCACCTTCATTCGTGTGCTCGAAATTTTGAAAGTCATGTCTGCTACAAAAATATTAGCAAAATACCAGGCGCCCAGCATGCCCCAGCAAGCAAATTTTGATTTTAGAAATTTTTTAAAGTCGCATAACTTTTGAACGGCTGAACGGATTTTATTCAAATTTTTTGTAAAAGATAGTAAATTACGTCAGCTTTCCAACGAAGTATATTATGTGGGCGTGGCATTAACAATTTAGTTAAAAAACAAGTATTTTTAAAAGGTTATTTGCTATAAAAATTAGCAGTGCCACTCCCATTTATTAGATATTCTCTAAAAGCTGGAGAAATTTCCAATTTTTTGCAAAAAATTTGATCAAAATCGGAGCAGTAGTTCCCAAGTTATGAGCCAAGCAAGTTCACCTTCATTCGTGTGCTCGAAATTTTGAAAGTCATGTCTGCTACAAAAATATTAGCAAAATACCAGGCGCCCAGCATGCCCAGCAAGCAAATTTTGATTTTAGGAATTTTTTAAACTCGTATAACTTTTGAACGACTGAACGGATTTTGTTCAAATTTTTTGTAAAAGATAGTAAATTACGTCAGCTTTCCGACGAAGTATATTATGTGGGCGTGGCATTAACAGTTTAGTTAAAAAACAAGTATTTTGAAAAGGTTATTTCCTATAAAAATTAGCAGTGCCACTCCCATTTATTAGATATTCTCTAAAATCTGGAGAAATTTCCAATTTTTTGCAAAAAATTTGATCAAAATCGGAGCAGTAGTTCTTAAGTTATGAGCCAAGCAAGTTCACCTTCATTCGTGTGCTCGAAATTTTGAAAGTCATGTCTGCTACAAAAATATTAGCAAAATACCAGGCGCCCAGCATGCCCAGCAAGCAAATTTTGATTTTAGGAATTTTTTAAAGTCGCATAACTTTTGAACGGCTGAACGGATTTTGTTCAAATTTTTTGTAAAAAATTGTAAATTACGTCAGCTTTCCAACGAAGTATATTATGTGGGCGTGGCATTAACAATTTAGTTAAAAAACGAGTATTTTTAAAAGGTTATTTCCTATAAAAATTAGCAGTGCCACTCCCATTTATTAGATATTCTCTAAAATCTGGAGAAATTTCCAATTTTTTGCAAAAAATTTGATCAAAATCGGAGCAGTAGTTCCCAAGTTATGAGCCAAGCAAGTTCACCTTCATTCGTGTGCTCGAAATTTTGAAAGTCATGTCTGCTACAAAAATATTAGCAAAATACCAGGCGCCCAGCATGCCCAGCAAGCAAATTTTGATTTTAGGAATTTTTTAAAGTCGCATAACTTTTGAACGGCTGAACGGATTTTGTTCAAATTTTTTGTAAAAAATTGTAAATTACGTCAGCTTTCCAACGAAGTATATTATGTGGGCGTGGCATTAACAATTTAGTTAAAAAACGAGTATTTTTAAAAGGTTATTTCCTATAAAAATTAGCAGTGCCACTCCCATTTATTAGATATTCTCTAAAAGCTGGAGAAATTTCCAATTTTTTGCAAAAAATTTGATCAAAATCGGAGCAGTAGTTCCCAAGTTATGAGCCAAGCAAGTTCACCTTCATTCGTGTGCTCGAAATTTTGAAAGTCATGTCTGCTACAAAAATATTAGCAAAATACCAGGCGCCCAGCATGCCCAGCAAGCAAATTTTGATTTTAGGAATTTTTTAAAGTCGCATAACTTTTGAACGGCTGAACGGATTTTGTTCAAATTTTTTGTAAAAAATTGTAAATTACGTCAGCTTTCCAACGAAGTATATTATGTGGGCGTGGCATTAACAATTTAGTTAAAAAACGAGTATTTTTAAAAGGTTATTTCCTATAAAAATTAGCAGTGCCACTCCCATTTATTAGATATTCTCTAAAATCTGGAGAAATTTCCAATTTTTTGCAAAAAATTTGATCAAAATCGGAGCAGTAGTTCTTAAGTTATGAGCCAAGCAAGTTCACCTTCATTCGTGTGCTCGAAATTTTGAAAGTCATGTCTGCTACAAAAATATTAGCAAAATACCAGGCGCCCAGCATGCCCAGCAAGCAAATTTTGATTTTAGGAATTTTTTAAACTCGTATAACTTTTGAACGACTGAACGGATTTTGTTCAAATTTTTTGTAAAAGATAGTAAATTACGTCAGCTTTCCGACGAAGTATATTACGTGGGCGTGGCATTAACAATTTAGTTAAAACACAAGTATTTTTATAAGGTTATTTGCTATAAAAATTAGCAGTGCCACTCCCATTTATTAGATATTCTCTAAAAGCTGGAGAAATTTCCAATTTTTTGCAAAAAATTTGATCAAAATCGGAGCAGTAGTTCCCAAGTTATGAGCCAAGCAAGTTCACCTTCATTCGTGTGCTCGAAATTTTGAAAGTCATGTCATGCTGCATGTCAGCTTTCCAACGAAGTATATTACGTGGGCGTGGCATTAACAATTTAGTTAAAACACAAGTATTTTTATAAGGTTATTTGCTATAAAAATTAGCAGTGCCACTCCCATTTATTAGATATTCTCTAAAAGCTGGAGAAATTTCCAATTTTTTGCAAAAAATTTGATCAAAATCGGAGCAGTAGTTCCCAAGTTATGAGCCAAGCAAGTTCACCTTCATTCGTGTGCTCGAAATTTTGAAAGTCATGTCATGCTGCATGTCAGCTTTCCAACGAAGTATATTACGTGGGCGTGGCATTAACAATTTAGTTAAAACACAAGTATTTTTATAAGGTTATTTGCTATAAAAATTAGCAGTGCCACTCCCATTTATTAGATATTCTCTAAAAGCTGGAGAAATTTCCAATTTTTTGCAAAAAATTTGATCAAAATCGGAGCAGTAGTTCCCAAGTTATGAGCCAAGCAAGTTCACCTTCATTCGTGTGCTCGAAATTTTGAAAGTCATGTCTGCTACAAAAATATTAGCAAAATACCAGGCGCCCAGCATGCCCAGCAAGCAAATTTTGATTTTAGGAATTTTTTAAAGTCGCATAACTTTTGAACGGCTGAACGGATTTTGTTCAAATTTTTTGTAAAAAATTGTAAATTACGTCAGCTTTCCAACGAAGTATATTATGTGGGCGTGGCATTAACAATTTAGTTAAAAAACGAGTATTTTTAAAAGGTTATTTCCTATAAAAATTAGCAGTGCCTCTCCCATTTATTAGATATTCTCTAAAAGCTGGAGAAATTTCCAATTTTTTGCAAAAAATTTGATCAAAATCGGAGCAGTAGTTCCCAAGTTATGAGCCAAGCAAGTTCACCTTCATTCGTGTGCTCGAAATTTTGAAAGTCATGTCTGCTACAAAAATATTAGCAAAATACCAGGCGCCCAGCATGCCCAGCAAGCAAATTTTGATTTTAGGAATTTTTTAAACTCGTATAACTTTTGAACGACTGAACGGATTTTGTTCAAATTTTTTGTAAAAGATAGTAAATTACGTCAGCTTTCCGACGAAGTATATTACGTGGGCGTGGCATTAACAATTTAGTTAAAACACAAGTATTTTTATAAGGTTATTTGCTATAAAAATTAGCAGTGCCACTCCCATTTATTAGATATTCTCTAAAAGCTGGAGAAATTTCCAATTTTTTGCAAAAAATTTGATCAAAATCGGAGCAGTAGTTCCCAAGTTATGAGCCAAGCAAGTTCACCTTCATTCGTGTGCTCGAAATTTTGAAAGTCATGTCATGCTGCATGTCAGCTTTCCAACGAAGTATATTACGTGGGCGTGGCATTAACAATTTAGTTAAAACACAAGTATTTTTATAAGGTTATTTGCTATAAAAATTAGCAGTGCCACTCCCATTTATTAGATATTCTCTAAAAGCTGGAGAAATTTCCAATTTTTTGCAAAAAATTTGATCAAAATCGGAGCAGTAGTTCCCAAGTTATGAGCCAAGCAAGTTCACCTTCATTCGTGTGCTCGAAATTTTGAAAGTCATGTCTGCTACAAAAATATTAGCAAAATACCAGGCGCCCAGCATGTCCAGCAAGCAAATTTTGATTTTAGGAATTTTTTAAGGTGGCATAACTTTTTAACGGCTGTACGGATTTTGTTCAAATTTTTTGTAAAAAATTGTAAATTACGTCAGCTTTCCAACGAAGTATATTATGTGGGCGTGGCATTAACAATTTAGTTAAAAAACAAGTATTTTTAAAAGGTTATTTGCTATAAAAATTAGCAGTGCCACTCCCATTTATTAGATATTCTCTAAAAGCTGGAGAAATTTCCAATTTTTTGCAAAAAATTTGATCAAAATCGGAGCAGTAGTTCCCAAGTTATGAGCCAAGCAAGTTCACCTTCATTCGTGTGCTCGAAATTTTGAAAGTCATGTCTGCTACAAAAATATTAGCAAAATACCAGGCGCCCAGCATGCCCAGCAAGCAAATTTTGATTTTAGGAATTTTTTAAAGTCGCATAACTTTTGAACGGCTGAACGGATTTTGTTCAAATTTTTTGTAAAAAATTGTAAATTACGTCAGCTTTCCGACGAAGTATATTATGTGGGCGTGGCATTAACAATTTAGTTAAAACACAAGTATTTTTATAAGGTTATTTGCTATAAAAATTAGCAGTGCCACTCCCATTTATTAGATATTCTCTAAAAGCTGGAGAAATTTCCAATTTTTTGCAAAAAATTTGATCAAAATCGGAGCAGTAGTTCCCAAGTTATGAGCCAAGCAAGTTCACCTTCATTCGTGTGCTCGAAATTTTGAAAGTCATGTCATGCTGCATGTCAGCTTTCCAACGAAGTATATTACGTGGGCGTGGCATTAACAATTTAGTTAAAACACAAGTATTTTTATAAGGTTATTTGCTATAAAAATTAGCAGTGCCACGCCCATTTATTAGATATTCTCTAAAAGATCGAGAAATTTCCAATTTTTTGCAAAAAATTTGATCAAAATCGGAGCAGTCGTTCCCAAGTTATGAGCCAAGCAAGTTCACCTTCATTCGTGTGCTCGAAATTTTGAAAGTCATGTCTGCTACAAAAATATTAGCAAAATACCAGGCGCCCAGCATGTCCAGCAAGCAAATTTTGATTTTAGGAATTTTTTAAAGTGGCATAACTTTTTAACGGCTGTACGGATTTTGTTCAAATTTTTTGTAAAAGATAGTAAATTACGTCAGCTTTCCGACGAAGTATATTATGTGGGCGTGGCATTAACAATTTAGTTAAAACACAAGTATTTTTATAAGGTTATTTGCTATAAAAATTAGCAGTGCCACTCCCATTTATTAGATATTCTCTAAAAGCTGGAGAAATTTCTAATTTTTTGCAAAAAATTTGATCATAATCGGAGCAGTAGTTCCCAAGTTATGAGCCAAGCAAGTTCACCTTCATTCGTGTGCTCGAAATTTTGAAAGTCATGTCTGCTACAAAAATATTAGCAAAATACCAGGCGCCCAGCATGTCCAGCAAGCAAATTTTGATTTTAGGAATTTTTTAAAGTGGCATAACTTTTTAACGGCTGTACGGATTTTGTTCAAATTTTTTGTAAAAGATAGTAAATTACGTCAGCTTTCCAACGAAGTATATTACGTGGGCGTGGCATTAACAATTTAGTTAAAACACAAGTATTTTTATAAGGTTATTTGCTATAAAAATTAGCAGTGTCACTCCCATTTATTAGATATTCTCTAAAAGCTGGAGAAATTTCCAATTTTTTGCAAAAAATTTGATCAAAATCGGAGCAGTAGTTCCCAAGTTATGAGCCAAGCAAGTTCACCTTCATTCGTGTGCTCGAAATTTTGAAAGTCATGTCTGCTACAAAAATATTAGCAAAATACCAGGCGCCCAGCATGCCCAGCAAGCAAATTTTGATTTTAGGAATTTTTTAAAGTCGCATAACTTTTGAACGGCTGAACGGATTTTGTTCAAATTTTTTGTAAAAAATTGTAAATTACGTCAGCTTTCCAACGAAGTATATTATGTGGGCGTGGCATTAACAATTTAGTTAAAAAACGAGTATTTTTAAAAGGTTATTTCCTATAAAAAGTAGCAGTGCCACTCCCATTTATTAGATATTCTCTAAAATCTGGAGAAATTTCCAATTTTTTGCAAAAAATTTGATCAAAATCGGAGCAGTAGTTCTTAAGTTATGAGCCAAGCAAGTTCACCTTCATTCGTGTGCTCGAAATTTTGAAAGTCATGTCTGCTACAAAAATATTAGCAAAATACCAGGCGCCCAGCATGCCCAGCAAGCAAATTTTGATTTTAGGAATTTTTTAAACTCGTATAACTTTTGAACGACTGAACGGATTTTGTTCAAATTTTTTGTAAAAGATAGTAAATTACGTCAGCTTTCCGACGAAGTATATTACGTGGGCGTGGCATTAACAATTTAGTTAAAACACAAGTATTTTTATAAGGTTATTTGCTATAAAAATTAGCAGTGCCACTCCCATTTATTAGATATTCTCTAAAAGCTGGAGAAATTTCCAATTTTTTGCAAAAAATTTGATCAAAATCGGAGCAGTAGTTCCCAAGTTATGAGCCAAGCAAGTTCACCTTCATTCGTGTGCTCGAAATTTTGAAAGTCATGTCATGCTGCATGTCAGCTTTCCAACGAAGTATATTACGTGGGCGTGGCATTAACAATTTAGTTAAAACACAAGTATTTTTATAAGGTTATTTGCTATAAAAATTAGCAGTGCCACTCCCATTTATTAGATATTCTCTAAAAGCTGGAGAAATTTCCAATTTTTTGCAAAAAATTTGATCAAAATCGGAGCAGTAGTTCCCAAGTTATGAGCCAAGCAAGTTCACCTTCATTCGTGTGCTCGAAATTTTGAAAGTCATGTCATGCTGCATGTCAGCTTTCCAACGAAGTATATTACGTGGGCGTGGCATTAACAATTTAGTTAAAACACAAGTATTTTTATAAGGTTATTTGCTATAAAAATTAGCAGTGCCACTCCCATTTATTAGATATTCTCTAAAAGCTGGAGAAATTTCCAATTTTTTGCAAAAAATTTGATCAAAATCGGAGCAGTAGTTCCCAAGTTATGAGCCAAGCAAGTTCACCTTCATTCGTGTGCTCGAAATTTTGAAAGTCATGTCTGCTACAAAAATATTAGCAAAATACCAGGCGCCCAGCATGCCCAGCAAGCAAATTTTGATTTTAGGAATTTTTTAAAGTCGCATAACTTTTGAACGGCTGAACGGATTTTGTTCAAATTTTTTGTAAAAAATTGTAAATTACGTCAGCTTTCCAACGAAGTATATTATGTGGGCGTGGCATTAACAATTTAGTTAAAAAACGAGTATTTTTAAAAGGTTATTTCCTATAAAAATTAGCAGTGCCTCTCCCATTTATTAGATATTCTCTAAAAGCTGGAGAAATTTCCAATTTTTTGCAAAAAATTTGATCAAAATCGGAGCAGTAGTTCCCAAGTTATGAGCCAAGCAAGTTCACCTTCATTCGTGTGCTCGAAATTTTGAAAGTCATGTCTGCTACAAAAATATTAGCAAAATACCAGGCGCCCAGCATGCCCAGCAAGCAAATTTTGATTTTAGGAATTTTTTAAACTCGTATAACTTTTGAACGACTGAACGGATTTTGTTCAAATTTTTTGTAAAAGATAGTAAATTACGTCAGCTTTCCGACGAAGTATATTACGTGGGCGTGGCATTAACAATTTAGTTAAAACACAAGTATTTTTATAAGGTTATTTGCTATAAAAATTAGCAGTGCCACTCCCATTTATTAGATATTCTCTAAAAGCTGGAGAAATTTCCAATTTTTTGCAAAAAATTTGATCAAAATCGGAGCAGTAGTTCCCAAGTTATGAGCCAAGCAAGTTCACCTTCATTCGTGTGCTCGAAATTTTGAAAGTCATGTCATGCTGCATGTCAGCTTTCCAACGAAGTATATTACGTGGGCGTGGCATTAACAATTTAGTTAAAACACAAGTATTTTTATAAGGTTATTTGCTATAAAAATTAGCAGTGCCACTCCCATTTATTAGATATTCTCTAAAAGCTGGAGAAATTTCCAATTTTTTGCAAAAAATTTGATCAAAATCGGAGCAGTAGTTCCCAAGTTATGAGCCAAGCAAGTTCACCTTCATTCGTGTGCTCGAAATTTTGAAAGTCATGTCTGCTACAAAAATATTAGCAAAATACCAGGCGCCCAGCATGCCCCAGCAAGCAAATTTTGATTTTAGGAATTTTTTAAGGTGGCATAACTTTTTAACGGCTGTACGGATTTTGTTCAAATTTTTTGTAAAAAATTGTAAATTACGTCAGCTTTCCAACAAAGTATATTATGTGGGCGTGGCATTAACAATTTAGTTAAAAAACAAGTATTTTTAAAAGGTTATTTGCTATAAAAATTAGCAGTGCCACTCCCATTTATTAGATATTCTCTAAAAGCTGGAGAAATTTCCAATTTTTTGCAAAAAATTTGATCAAAATCGGAGCAGTAGTTCCCAAGTTATGAGCCAAGCAAGTTCACCTTCATTCGTGTGCTCGAAATTTTGAAAGTCATGTCTGCTACAAAAATATTAGCAAAATACCAGGCGCCCAGCATGCCCAGCAAGCAAATTTTGATTTTAGGAATTTTTTAAAGTCGCATAACTTTTGAACGGCTGAACGGATTTTGTTCAAATTTTTTGTAAAAAATTGTAAATTACGTCAGCTTTCCGACGAAGTATATTATGTGGGCGTGGCATTAACAATTTAGTTAAAACACAAGTATTTTTATAAGGTTATTTGCTATAAAAATTAGCAGTGCCACTCCCATTTATTAGATATTCTCTAAAAGCTGGAGAAATTTCCAATTTTTTGCAAAAAATTTGATCAAAATCGGAGCAGTAGTTCCCAAGTTATGAGCCAAGCAAGTTCACCTTCATTCGTGTGCTCGAAATTTTGAAAGTCATGTCATGCTGCATGTCAGCTTTCCAACGAAGTATATTACGTGGGCGTGGCATTAACAATTTAGTTAAAACACAAGTATTTTTATAAGGTTATTTGCTATAAAAATTAGCAGTGCCACGCCCATTTATTAGATATTCTCTAAAAGATCGAGAAATTTCCAATTTTTTGCAAAAAATTTGATCAAAATCGGAGCAGTCGTTCCCAAGTTATGAGCCAAGCAAGTTCACCTTCATTCGTGTGCTCGAAATTTTGAAAGTCATGTCTGCTACAAAAATATTAGCAAAATACCAGGCGCCCAGCATGTCCAGCAAGCAAATTTTGATTTTAGGAATTTTTTAAAGTGGCATAACTTTTTAACGGCTGTACGGATTTTGTTCAAATTTTTTGTAAAAGATAGTAAATTACGTCAGCTTTCCGACGAAGTATATTATGTGGGCGTGGCATTAACAATTTAGTTAAAAAACATGTATTTTTAAAAGGTTATTTGCTATAAAAATTAGCAGTGCCACTCCCATTTATTAGATATTCTCTAAAAGCTGGAGAAATTTCCAATTTTTTGCAAAAAATTTGATCAAAATCGGAGCAGTAGTTCCCAAGTTATGAGCCAAGCAAGTTCACCTTCATTCGTGTGCTCGAAATTTTGAAAGTCATGTCTGCTACAAAAATATTAGCAAAATACCAGGCGCCCAGCATGCCCCAGCAAGCAAATTTTGATTTTAGGAATTTTTTAAGGTGGCATAACTTTTTAACGGCTGTACGGATTTTGTTCAAATTTTTTGTAAAAAATTGTAAATTACGTCAGCTTTCCAACGAAGTATATTATGTGGGCGTGGCATTAACAATTTAGTTAAAAAACAAGTATTTTTAAAAGGTTATTTGCTATAAAAATTAGCAGTGCCACTCCCATTTATTAGATATTCTCTAAAAGCTGGAGAAATTTCCAATTTTTTGCAAAAAATTTGATCAAAATCGGAGCAGTAGTTCCCAAGTTATGAGCCAAGCAAGTTCACCTTCATTCGTGTGCTCGAAATTTTGAAAGTCATGTCTGCTACAAAAATATTAGCAAAATACCAGGCGCCCAGCATGTCCAGCAAGCAAATTTTGATTTTAGGAATTTTTTAAAGTGGCATAACTTTTTAACGGCTGTACGGATTTTGTTCAAATTTTTTGTAAAAGATAGTAAATTACGTCAGCTTTCCAACGAAGTATATTACGTGGGCGTGGCATTAACAATTTAGTTAAAACACAAGTATTTTTATAAGGTTATTTGCTATAAAAATTAGCAGTGTCACTCCCATTTATTAGATATTCTCTAAAAGCTGGAGAAATTTCCAATTTTTTGCAAAAAATTTGATCAAAATCGGAGCAGTAGTTCCCAAGTTATGAGCCAAGCAAGTTCACCTTCATTCGTGTGCTCGAAATTTTGAAAGTCATGTCTGCTACAAAAATATTAGCAAAATACCAGGCGCCCAGCATGCCCAGCAAGCAAATTTTGATTTTAGGAATTTTTTAAACTCGTATAACTTTTGAACGACTGAACGGATTTTGTTCAAATTTTTTGTAAAAGATAGTAAATTACGTCAGCTTTCCGACGAAGTATATTATGTGGGCGTGGCATTAACAGTTTAGTTAAAAAACAAGTATTTTGAAAAGGTTATTTCCTATAAAAATTAGCAGTGCCACTCCCATTTATTAGATATTCTCTAAAAGCTGGAGAAATTTCCAATTTTTTGCAAAAAATTTGATCATAATCGGAGCAGTAGTTCCCAAGTTATGAGCCAAGCAAGTTCACCTTCATTCGTGTGCTCGAAATTTTGAAAGTCATGTCTGCTACAAAAATATTAGCAAAATACCAGGCGCCCAGCATGTCCAGCAAGCAAATTTTGATTTTAGGAATTTTTTAAAGTGGCATAACTTTTTAACGGCTGTACGGATTTTGTTCAAATTTTTTGTAAAAGATAGTAAATTACGTCAGCTTTCCAACGAAGTATATTACGTGGGCGTGGCATTAACAATTTAGTTAAAACACAAGTATTTTTATAAGGTTATTTGCTATAAAAATTAGCAGTGTCACTCCCATTTATTAGATATTCTCTAAAAGCTGGAGAAATTTCCAATTTTTTGCAAAAAATTTGATCAAAATCGGAGCAGTAGTTCCCAAGTTATGAGCCAAGCAAGTTCACCTTCATTCGTGTGCTCGAAATTTTGAAAGTCATGTCTGCTACAAAAATATTAGCAAAATACCAGGCGCCCAGCATGCCCAGCAAGCAAATTTTGATTTTAGGAATTTTTTAAAGTCGCATAACTTTTGAACGGCTGAACGGATTTTGTTCAAATTTTTTGTAAAAAATTGTAAATTACGTCAGCTTTCCAACGAAGTATATTATGTGGGCGTGGCATTAACAATTTAGTTAAAAAACGAGTATTTTTAAAAGGTTATTTCCTATAAAAAGTAGCAGTGCCACTCCCATTTATTAGATATTCTCTAAAATCTGGAGAAATTTCCAATTTTTTGCAAAAAATTTGATCAAAATCGGAGCAGTAGTTCCCAAGTTATGAGCCAAGCAAGTTCACCTTCATTCGTGTGCTCGAAATTTTGAAAGTCATGTCTGCTACAAAAATATTAGCAAAATACCAGGCGCCCAGCATGCCCAGCAAGCAAATTTTGATTTTAGGAATTTTTTAAACTCGTATAACTTTTGAACGACTGAACGGATTTTGTTCAAATTTTTTGTAAAAGATAGTAAATTACGTCAGCTTTCCGACGAAGTATATTACGTGGGCGTGGCATTAACAATTTAGTTAAAACACAAGTATTTTTATAAGGTTATTTGCTATAAAAATTAGCAGTGCCACTCCCATTTATTAGATATTCTCTAAAATCTGGAGAAATTTCCAATTTTTTGCAAAAAATTTGATCAAAATCGGAGCAGTAGTTCCCAAGTTATGAGCCAAGCAAGTTCACCTTCATTCGTGTGCTCGAAATTTTGAAAGTCATGTCATGCTGCATGTCAGCTTTCCAACGAAGTATATTACGTGGGCGTGGCATTAACAATTTAGTTAAAACACAAGTATTTTTATAAGGTTATTTGCTATAAAAATTAGCAGTGCCACTCCCATTTATTAGATATTCTCTAAAAGCTGGAGAAATTTCCAATTTTTTGCAAAAAATTTGATCAAAATCGGAGCAGTAGTTCCCAAGTTATGAGCCAAGCAAGTTCACCTTCATTCGTGTGCTCGAAATTTTGAAAGTCATGTCTGCTACAAAAATATTAGCAAAATACCAGGCGCCCAGCATGCCCAGCAAGCAAATTTTGATTTTAGGAATTTTTTAAAGTCGCATAACTTTTGAACGGCTGAACGGATTTTGTTCAAATTTTTTGTACAAAATTGTAAATTACGTCAGCTTTCCGACGAAGTATATTATGTGGGCGTGGCATTAACAATTTAGTTAAAACACAAGTATTTTTATAAGGTTATTTGCTATAAAAATTAGCAGTGCCACTCCCATTTATTAGATATTCTCTAAAAGCTGGAGAAATTTCCAATTTTTTGCAAAAAATTTGATCAAAATCGGAGCAGTAGTTCCCAAGTTATGAGCCAAGCAAGTTCACCTTCATTCGTGTGCTCGAAATTTTGAAAGTCATGTCTGCTACAAAAATATTAGCAAAATACCAGGCGCCCAGCATGCCCAGCAAGCAAATTTTGATTTTAGGAATTTTTTAAAGTCGCATAACTTTTGAACGGCTGAACGGATTTTGTTCAAATTTTTTGTACAAAATTGTAAATTACGTCAGCTTTCCGACGAAGTATATTATGTGGGCGTGGCATTAACAATTTAGTTAAAACACAAGTATTTTTATAAGGTTATTTGCTATAAAAATTAGCAGTGCCACTCCCATTTATTAGATATTCTCTAAAAGCTGGAGAAATTTCCAATTTTTTGCAAAAAATTTGATCAAAATCGGAGCAGTAGTTCCCAAGTTATGAGCCAAGCAAGTTCACCTTCATTCGTGTGCTCGAAATTTTGAAAGTCATGTCATGCTGCATGTCAGCTTTCCAACGAAGTATATTACGTGGGCGTGGCATTAACAATTTAGTTAAAACACAAGTATTTTTATAAGGTTATTTGCTATAAAAATTAGCAGTGCCACGCCCATTTATTAGATATTCTCTAAAAGATCGAGAAATTTCCAATTTTTTGCAAAAAATTTGATCAAAATCGGAGCAGTCGTTCCCAAGTTATGAGCCAAGCAAGTTCACCTTCATTCGTGTGCTCGAAATTTTGAAAGTCATGTCTGCTACAAAAATATTAGCAAAATACCAGGCGCCCAGCATGTCCAGCAAGCAAATTTTGATTTTAGGAATTTTTTAAAGTGGCATAACTTTTTAACGGCTGTACGGATTTTGTTCAAATTTTTTGTAAAAGATAGTAAATTACGTCAGCTTTCCGACGAAGTATATTATGTGGGCGTGGCATTAACAGTTTAGTTAAAAAACAAGTATTTTGAAAAGGTTATTTCCTATAAAAATTAGCAGTGCCACTCCCATTTATTAGATATTCTCTAAAAGCTGGAGAAATTTCCAATTTTTTGCAAAAAATTTGATCATAATCGGAGCAGTAGTTCCCAAGTTATGAGCCAAGCAAGTTCACCTTCATTCGTGTGCTCGAAATTTTGAAAGTCATGTCTGCTACAAAAATATTAGCAAAATACCAGGCGCCCAGCATGTCCAGCAAGCAAATTTTGATTTTAGGAATTTTTTAAAGTGGCATAACTTTTTAACGGCTGTACGGATTTTGTTCAAATTTTTTGTAAAAGATAGTAAATTACGTCAGCTTTCCGACGAAGTATATTATGTGGGCGTGGCATTAACAATTTAGTTAAAAAACATGTATTTTTAAAAGGTTATTTGCTATAAAAATTAGCAGTGCCACGCCCATTTATTAGATATCCTCTAAAAGCTGGAGAAATTTCCAATTTTTTGCAAAAAATTTGATCATAATCGGAGCAGTAGTTCCCAAGTTATGAGCCAAGCAAGTTCACCTTCATTGGTGTGCTCAAAATTTTGAAAGTCATGTCTGCTACAAAAATATTAGCAAAATACCAGGCGCCCAGCATGCCCAGCAAGCAAATTTTGATTTTAGGAATTTTTTAAAGTGGCATAACTTTTTAACGGCTGTACGGATTTTGTTCAAATTTTTTGTACAAAATTGTAAATTACGTCAGCTTTCCGACGAAGTATATTATGTGGGCGTGGCATTAACAATTTAGTTAAAACACAAGTATTTTTATAAGGTTATTTGCTATAAAAATTAGCAGTGCCACTCCCATTTATTAGATATTCTCTAAAAGCTGGAGAAATTTCCAATTTTTTGCAAAAAATTTGATCAAAATCGGAGCAGTAGTTCCCAAGTTATGAGCCAAGCAAGTTCACCTTCATTCGTGTGCTCGAAATTTTGAAAGTCATGTCATGCTGCATGTCAGCTTTCCAACGAAGTATATTACGTGGGCGTGGCATTAACAATTTAGTTAAAACACAAGTATTTTTATAAGGTTATTTGCTATAAAAATTAGCAGTGCCACGCCCATTTATTAGATATTCTCTAAAAGATCGAGAAATTTCCAATTTTTTGCAAAAAATTTGATCAAAATCGGAGCAGTCGTTCCCAAGTTATGAGCCAAGCAAGTTCACCTTCATTCGTGTGCTCGAAATTTTGAAAGTCATGTCTGCTACAAAAATATTAGCAAAATACCAGGCGCCCAGCATGTCCAGCAAGCAAATTTTGATTTTAGGAATTTTTTAAAGTGGCATAACTTTTTAACGGCTGTACGGATTTTGTTCAAATTTTTTGTAAAAGATAGTAAATTACGTCAGCTTTCCGACGAAGTATATTATGTGGGCGTGGCATTAACAGTTTAGTTAAAAAACAAGTATTTTGAAAAGGTTATTTCCTATAAAAATTAGCAGTGCCACTCCCATTTATTAGATATTCTCTAAAAGCTGGAGAAATTTCCAATTTTTTGCAAAAAATTTGATCATAATCGGAGCAGTAGTTCCCAAGTTATGAGCCAAGCAAGTTCACCTTCATTCGTGTGCTCGAAATTTTGAAAGTCATGTCTGCTACAAAAATATTAGCAAAATACCAGGCGCCCAGCATGTCCAGCAAGCAAATTTTGATTTTAGGAATTTTTTAAAGTGGCATAACTTTTTAACGGCTGTACGGATTTTGTTCAAATTTTTTGTAAAAGATAGTAAATTACGTCAGCTTTCCGACGAAGTATATTATGTGGGCGTGGCATTAACAATTTAGTTAAAAAACATGTATTTTTAAAAGGTTATTTGCTATAAAAATTAGCAGTGCCACGCCCATTTATTAGATATCCTCTAAAAGCTGGAGAAATTTCCAATTTTTTGCAAAAAATTTGATCATAATCGGAGCAGTAGTTCCCAAGTTATGAGCCAAGCAAGTTCACCTTCATTGGTGTGCTCAAAATTTTGAAAGTCATGTCTGCTACAAAAATATTAGCAAAATACCAGGCGCCCAGCATGCCCAGCAAGCAAATTTTGATTTTAGGAATTTTTTAAAGTGGCATAACTTTTTAACGGCTGTACGGATTTTGTTCAAATTTTTTGTAAAAGATAGTAAATTACATCAGCTTTCCGACGAAGTATATTATGTGGGCGTGGCATTAACAGTTTAGTTAAAAAACAAGTATTTTGAAAAGGTTATTTCCTTAAAAAATTAGCAGTGCCACTCCCATTTATTAGATATTCTCTAAAAGCTGGAGAAATTTCCAATTTTTTGCAAAAAATTTGATCATAATCGGAGCAGTAGTTCCCAAGTTATGAGCCAAGCAAGTTCACCTTCATTCGTGTGCTCGAAATTTTGAAAGTCATGTCTGCTACAAAAATATTAGCAAAATACCAGGCGCCCAGCATGCCCAGCAAGCAAATTTTGATTTTAGGAATTTTTTAAAGTCGCATAACTTTTGAACGGCTGAACGGATTTTGTTCAAATTTTTTGTAAAAAATTGTAAATTACGTCAGCTTTCCGACGAAGTATATTATGTGGGCGTGGCATTAACAGTTTAGTTAAAAAACAAGTATTTTTAAAAGGTTATTTCCTATAAAAATAAGCAGTGCCACGCCCATTTATTAGATATCCTCTAAAAGCTGGAGAAATTTCCAATTTTTTGCAAAAAATTTGATCATAATCGGAGCAGTAGTTCCAAAGTTATGAGCCAAGCAAGTTCACCTTCATTGGTGTGCTCAAAATTTTGAAAGTCATGTCTGCTACAAAAATATTAGCAAAATACCAGGCGCCCAGCATGCCCAGCAAGCAAATTTTGATTTTAGGAATTTTTTAAAGTGGCATAACTTTTTAACGGCTGTACGGATTTTGTTCAAATTTTTTGTAAAAGATAGTAAATTACGTCAGCTTTCCGACGAAGTATATTATGTGGGCGTGGCATTAACAATTTAGTTAAAAAACATGTATTTTTAAAAGGTTATTTGCTATAAAAATTAGCAGTGCCACTCCCATTTATTAGATATTCTCTAAAATCTGGAGAAATTTCCAATTTTTTGCAAAAAATTTGATCAAAATCGGAGCAGTCGTTCCCAAGTTATGAGCCAAGCAAGTTCACCTTCATTCGTGTGCTCGAAATTTTGAAAGTCATGTCTGCTACAAAAATATTAGCAAAATACCAGGCGCCCAGCATGTCCAGCAAGCAAATTTTGATTTTAGGAATTTTTTAAAGTGGCATAACTTTTTAACGGCTGTACGGATTTTGTTCAAATTTTTTGTAAAAGATAGTAAATTACGTCAGCTTTCCGACGAAGTATATTATGTGGGCGTGGCATTAACAGTTTAGTTAAAAAACAAGTATTTTGAAAAGGTTATTTCCTATAAAAATTAGCAGTGCCACTCCCATTTATTAGATATTCTCTAAAAGCTGGAGAAATTTCCAATTTTTTGCAAAAAATTTGATCATAATCGGAGCAGTAGTTCCCAAGTTATGAGCCAAGCAAGTTCACCTTCATTCGTGTGCTCGAAATTTTGAAAGTCATGTCTGCTACAAAAATATTAGCAAAATACCAGGCGCCCAGCATGTCCAGCAAGCAAATTTTGATTTTAGGAATTTTTTAAAGTGGCATAACTTTTTAACGGCTGTACGGATTTTGTTCAAATTTTTTGTAAAAGATAGTAAATTACGTCAGCTTTCCGACGAAGTATATTATGTGGGCGTGGCATTAACAATTTAGTTAAAAAACATGTATTTTTAAAAGGTTATTTGCTATAAAAATTAGCAGTGCCACGCCCATTTATTAGATATCCTCTAAAAGCTGGAGAAATTTCCAATTTTTTGCAAAAAATTTGATCATAATCGGAGCAGTAGTTCCCAAGTTATGAGCCAAGCAAGTTCACCTTCATTGGTGTGCTCAAAATTTTGAAAGTCATGTCTGCTACAAAAATATTAGCAAAATACCAGGCGCCCAGCATGCCCAGCAAGCAAATTTTGATTTTAGGAATTTTTTAAAGTGGCATAACTTTTTAACGGCTGTACGGATTTTGTTCAAATTTTTTGTAAAAGATAGTAAATTACATCAGCTTTCCGACGAAGTATATTATGTGGGCGTGGCATTAACAGTTTAGTTAAAAAACAAGTATTTTGAAAAGGTTATTTCCTTAAAAAATTAGCAGTGCCACTCCCATTTATTAGATATTCTCTAAAAGCTGGAGAAATTTCCAATTTTTTGCAAAAAATTTGATCATAATCGGAGCAGTAGTTCCCAAGTTATGAGCCAAGCAAGTTCACCTTCATTCGTGTGCTCGAAATTTTGAAAGTCATGTCTGCTACAAAAATATTAGCAAAATACCAGGCGCCCAGCATGCCCAGCAAGCAAATTTTGATTTTAGGAATTTTTTAAAGTCGCATAACTTTTGAACGGCTGAACGGATTTTGTTCAAATTTTTTGTAAAAAATTGTAAATTACGTCAGCTTTCCGACGAAGTATATTATGTGGGCGTGGCATTAACAGTTTAGTTAAAAAACAAGTATTTTTAAAAGGTTATTTCCTATAAAAATAAGCAGTGCCACGCCCATTTATTAGATATCCTCTAAAAGCTGGAGAAATTTCCAATTTTTTGCAAAAAATTTGATCATAATCGGAGCAGTAGTTCCAAAGTTATGAGCCAAGCAAGTTCACCTTCATTGGTGTGCTCAAAATTTTGAAAGTCATGTCTGCTACAAAAATATTAGCAAAATACCAGGCGCCCAGCATGCCCAGCAAGCAAATTTTGATTTTAGGAATTTTTTAAAGTGGCATAACTTTTTAACGGCTGTACGGATTTTGTTCAAATTTTTTGTAAAAGATAGTAAATTACGTCAGCTTTCCGACGAAGTATATTATGTGGGCGTGGCATTAACAATTTAGTTAAAAAACATGTATTTTTAAAAGGTTATTTGCTATAAAAATTAGCAGTGCCACTCCCATTTATTAGATATTCTCTAAAATCTGGAGAAATTTCCAATTTTTTGCAAAAAATTTGATCAAAATCGGAGCAGTCGTTCCCAAGTTATGAGCCAAGCAAGTTCACCTTCATTCGTGTGCTCGAAATTTTGAAAGTCATGTCTGCTACAAAAATATTAGCAAAATACCAGGCGCCCAGCATGTCCAGCAAGCAAATTTTGATTTTAGGAATTTTTTAAAGTGGCATAACTTTTTAACGGCTGTACGGATTTTGTTCAAATTTTTTGTAAAAGATAGTAAATTACGTCAGCTTTCCGACGAAGTATATTATGTGGGCGTGGCATTAACAATTTAGTTAAAAAACATGTATTTTTAAAAGGTTATTTGCTATAAAAATTAGCAGTGCCACGCCCATTTATTAGATATCCTCTAAAAGCTGGAGAAATTTCCAATTTTTTGCAAAAAATTTGATCATAATCGGAGCAGTAGTTCCCAAGTTATGAGCCAAGCAAGTTCACCTTCATTGGTGTGCTCAAAATTTTGAAAGTCATGTCTGCTACAAAAATATTAGCAAAATACCAGGCGCCCAGCATGCCCAGCAAGCAAATTTTGATTTTAGGAATTTTTTAAAGTGGCATAACTTTTGAACGGCTGAACGGATTTTGTTCAAATTTTTTGGAAAAGATAGTAAATTACGTCAGCTTTCCAACGAAGTATATTATGTGGGCGTGGCATTAACAATTTAGTTAAAAAGCAAGTATTTTTAAAAGGTTATTTCCTATAAAAATTAGCAGTGCCACTCCCATTTATTAGATATTCTCTAAAAGCTGGAGAAATTTCCAATTTTTTGCAAAAAATTTGATCAAAATCGGAGCAGTAGTTCTTAAGTTATGAGCCTAGCAAGTTCACCTTCATTCGTGTGCTCGAAATTTTGAAAGTCATGTCTGCTACAAAAATATTAGCAAAATACCAGGCGCCCAGCATGCCCAGCAAGCAAATTTTGATTTTAGGAATTTTTTAAACTCGTATAACTTTTGAACGACTGAACGGATTTTGTTCAAATTTTTTGTAAAAGATAGTAAATTACGTCAGCTTTCCGACGAAGTATATTACGTGGGCGTGGCATTAACAATTTAGTTAAAACACAAGTATTTTTATAAGGTTATTTGCTATAAAAATTAGCAGTGCCACTCCCATTTATTAGATATTCTCTAAAAGCTGGAGAAATTTCCAATTTTTTGCAAAAAATTTGATCAAAATCGGAGCAGTAGTTCCCAAGTTATGAGCCAAGCAAGTTCACCTTCATTCGTGTGCTCGAAATTTTGAAAGTCATGTCATGCTGCATGTCAGCTTTCCAACGAAGTATATTACGTGGGCGTGGCATTAACAATTTAGTTAAAACACAAGTATTTTTATAAGGTTATTTGCTATAAAAATTAGCAGTGCCACTCCCATTTATTAGATATTCTCTAAAAGCTGGAGAAATTTCCAATTTTTTGCAAAAAATTTGATCAAAATCGGAGCAGTAGTTCCCAAGTTATGAGCCAAGCAAGTTCACCTTCATTCGTGTGCTCGAAATTTTGAAAGTCATGTCATGCTGCATGTCAGCTTTCCAACGAAGTATATTACGTGGGCGTGGCATTAACAATTTAGTTAAAACACAAGTATTTTTATAAGGTTATTTGCTATAAAAATTAGCAGTGCCACTCCCATTTATTAGATATTCTCTAAAAGCTGGAGAAATTTCCAATTTTTTGCAAAAAATTTGATCAAAATCGGAGCAGTAGTTCCCAAGTTATGAGCCAAGCAAGTTCACCTTCATTCGTGTGCTCGAAATTTTGAAAGTCATGTCATGCTGCATGTCAGCTTTCCAACGAAGTATATTACGTGGGCGTGGCATTAACAATTTAGTTAAAACACAAGTATTTTTATAAGGTTATTTGCTATAAAAATTAGCAGTGCCACTCCCATTTATTAGATATTCTCTAAAAGCTGGAGAAATTTCCAATTTTTTGCAAAAAATTTGATCAAAATCGGAGCAGTAGTTCCCAAGTTATGAGCCAAGCAAGTTCACCTTCATTCGTGTGCTCGAAATTTTGAAAGTCATGTCTGCTACAAAAATATTAGCAAAATACCAGGCGCCCAGCATGTCCAGCAAGCAAATTTTGATTTTAGGAATTTTTTAAGGTGGCATAACTTTTTAACGGCTGTACGGATTTTTTTCAAATTTTTTGTAAAAAATTGTAAATTACGTCAGCTTTCCAACGAAGTATATTATGTGGGCGTGGCATTAACAATTTAGTTAAAAAACAAGTATTTTTAAAAGGTTATTTGCTATAAAAATTAGCAGTGCCACTCCCATTTATTAGATATTCTCTAAAAGCTGGAGAAATTTCCAATTTTTTGCAAAAAATTTGATCAAAATCGGAGCAGTAGTTCCCAAGTTATGAGCCAAGCAAGTTCACCTTCATTCGTGTGCTCGAAATTTTGAAAGTCATGTCTGCTACAAAAATATTAGCAAAATACCAGGCGCCCAGCATGCCCAGCAAGCAAATTTTGATTTTAGGAATTTTTTAAAGTCGCATAACTTTTGAACGGCTGAACGGATTTTGTTCAAATTTTTTGTAAAAAATTGTAAATTACGTCAGCTTTCCGACGAAGTATATTATGTGGGCGTGGCATTAACAATTTAGTTAAAACACAAGTATTTTTATAAGGTTATTTGCTATAAAAATTAGCAGTGCCACTCCCATTTATTAGATATTCTCTAAAAGCTGGAGAAATTTCCAATTTTTTGCAAAAAATTTGATCAAAATCGGAGCAGTAGTTCCCAAGTTATGAGCCAAGCAAGTTCACCTTCATTCGTGTGCTCGAAATTTTGAAAGTCATGTCATGCTGCATGTCAGCTTTCCAACGAAGTATATTACGTGGGCGTGGCATTAACAATTTAGTTAAAACACAAGTATTTTTATAAGGTTATTTGCTATAAAAATTAGCAGTGCCACGCCCATTTATTAGATATTCTCTAAAAGATCGAGAAATTTCCAATTTTTTGCAAAAAATTTGATCAAAATCGGAGCAGTCGTTCCCAAGTTATGAGCCAAGCAAGTTCACCTTCATTCGTGTGCTCGAAATTTTGAAAGTCATGTCTGCTACAAAAATATTAGCAAAATACCAGGCGCCCAGCATGTCCAGCAAGCAAATTTTGATTTTAGGAATTTTTTAAAGTGGCATAACTTTTTAACGGCTGTACGGATTTTGTTCAAATTTTTTGTAAAAGATAGTAAATTACGTCAGCTTTCCGACGAAGTATATTATGTGGGCGTGGCATTAACAGTTTAGTTAAAAAACAAGTATTTTGAAAAGGTTATTTCCTATAAAAATTAGCAGTGCCACTCCCATTTATTAGATATTCTCTAAAAGCTGGAGAAATTTCCAATTTTTTGCAAAAAATTTGATCATAATCGGAGCAGTAGTTCCCAAGTTATGAGCCAAGCAAGTTCACCTTCATTCGTGTGCTCGAAATTTTGAAAGTCATGTCTGCTACAAAAATATTAGCAAAATACCAGGCGCCCAGCATGTCCAGCAAGCAAATTTTGATTTTAGGAATTTTTTAAAGTGGCATAACTTTTTAACGGCTGTACGGATTTTGTTCAAATTTTTTGTAAAAGATAGTAAATTACGTCAGCTTTCCAACGAAGTATATTACGTGGGCGTGGCATTAACAATTTAGTTAAAACACAAGTATTTTTATAAGGTTATTTGCTATAAAAATTAGCAGTGTCACTCCCATTTATTAGATATTCTCTAAAAGCTGGAGAAATTTCCAATTTTTTGCAAAAAATTTGATCAAAATCGGAGCAGTAGTTCCCAAGTTATGAGCCAAGCAAGTTCACCTTCATTCGTGTGCTCGAAATTTTGAAAGTCATGTCTGCTACAAAAATATTAGCAAAATACCAGGCGCCCAGCATGCCCAGCAAGCAAATTTTGATTTTAGGAATTTTTTAAAGTCGCATAACTTTTGAACGGCTGAACGGATTTTGTTCAAATTTTTTGTAAAAAATTGTAAATTACGTCAGCTTTCCAACGAAGTATATTATGTGGGCGTGGCATTAACAATTTAGTTAAAAAACGAGTATTTTTAAAAGGTTATTTCCTATAAAAAGTAGCAGTGCCACTCCCATTTATTAGATATTCTCTAAAATCTGGAGAAATTTCCAATTTTTTGCAAAAAATTTGATCAAAATCGGAGCAGTAGTTCCCAAGTTATGAGCCAAGCAAGTTCACCTTCATTCGTGTGCTCGAAATTTTGAAAGTCATGTCTGCTACAAAAATATTAGCAAAATACCAGGCGCCCAGCATGCCCAGCAAGCAAATTTTGATTTTAGGAATTTTTTAAACTCGTATAACTTTTGAACGACTGAACGGATTTTGTTCAAATTTTTTGTAAAAGATAGTAAATTACGTCAGCTTTCCGACGAAGTATATTACGTGGGCGTGGCATTAACAATTTAGTTAAAACACAAGTATTTTTATAAGGTTATTTGCTATAAAAATTAGCAGTGCCACTCCCATTTATTAGATATTCTCTAAAAGCTGGAGAAATTTCCAATTTTTTGCAAAAAATTTGATCAAAATCGGAGCAGTAGTTCCCAAGTTATGAGCCAAGCAAGTTCACCTTCATTCGTGTGCTCGAAATTTTGAAAGTCATGTCATGCTGCATGTCAGCTTTCCAACGAAGTATATTACGTGGGCGTGGCATTAACAATTTAGTTAAAACACAAGTATTTTTATAAGGTTATTTGCTATAAAAATTAGCAGTGCCACTCCCATTTATTAGATATTCTCTAAAAGCTGGAGAAATTTCCAATTTTTTGCAAAAAATTTGATCAAAATCGGAGCAGTAGTTCCCAAGTTATGAGCCAAGAAAGTTCACCTTCATTCGTGTGCTCGAAATTTTGAAAGTCATGTCTGCTACAAAAATATTAGCAAAATACCAGGCGCCCAGCATGTCCAGCAAGCAAATTTTGATTTTAGGAATTTTTTAAGGTGGCATAACTTTTTAACGGCTGTACGGATTTTGTTCAAATTTTTTGTAAAAAATTGTAAATTACGTCAGCTTTCCAACGAAGTATATTATGTGGGCGTGGCATTAACAATTTAGTTAAAAAACAAGTATTTTTAAAAGGTTATTTGCTATAAAAATTAGCAGTGCCACTCCCATTTATTAGATATTCTCTAAAAGCTGGAGAAATTTCCAATTTTTTGCAAAAAATTTGATCAAAATCGGAGCAGTAGTTCCCAAGTTATGAGCCAAGCAAGTTCACCTTCATTCGTGTGCTCGAAATTTTGAAAGTCATGTCTGCTACAAAAATATTAGCAAAATACCAGGCGCCCAGCATGCCCAGCAAGCAAATTTTGATTTTAGGAATTTTTTAAAGTCGCATAACTTTTGAACGGCTGAACGGATTTTGTTCAAATTTTTTGTACAAAATTGTAAATTACGTCAGCTTTCCGACGAAGTATATTATGTGGGCGTGGCATTAACAATTTAGTTAAAACACAAGTATTTTTATAAGGTTATTTGCTATAAAAATTAGCAGTGCCACTCCCATTTATTAGATATTCTCTAAAAGCTGGAGAAATTTCCAATTTTTTGCAAAAAATTTGATCAAAATCGGAGCAGTAGTTCCCAAGTTATGAGCCAAGCAAGTTCACCTTCATTCGTGTGCTCGAAATTTTGAAAGTCATGTCATGCTGCATGTCAGCTTTCCAACGAAGTATATTACGTGGGCGTGGCATTAACAATTTAGTTAAAACACAAGTATTTTTATAAGGTTATTTGCTATAAAAATTAGCAGTGCCACGCCCATTTATTAGATATTCTCTAAAAGATCGAGAAATTTCCAATTTTTTGCAAAAAATTTGATCAAAATCGGAGCAGTCGTTCCCAAGTTATGAGCCAAGCAAGTTCACCTTCATTCGTGTGCTCGAAATTTTGAAAGTCATGTCTGCTACAAAAATATTAGCAAAATACCAGGCGCCCAGCATGTCCAGCAAGCAAATTTTGATTTTAGGAATTTTTTAAAGTGGCATAACTTTTTAACGGCTGTACGGATTTTGTTCAAATTTTTTGTAAAAGATAGTAAATTACGTCAGCTTTCCGACGAAGTATATTATGTGGGCGTGGCATTAACAGTTTAGTTAAAAAACAAGTATTTTGAAAAGGTTATTTCCTATAAAAATTAGCAGTGCCACTCCCATTTATTAGATATTCTCTAAAAGCTGGAGAAATTTCCAATTTTTTGCAAAAAATTTGATCAAAATCGGAGCAGTAGTTCCCAAGTTATGAGCCAAGCAAGTTCACCTTCATTCGTGTGCTCGAAATTTTGAAAGTCATGTCTGCTACAAAAATATTAGCAAAATACCAGGCGCCCAGCATGCCCAGCAAGCAAATTTTGATTTTAGGAATTTTTTAAAGTGGCATAACTTTTTAACGGCTGTACGGATTTTGTTCAAATTTTTTGTAAAAGATAGTAAATTACGTCAGCTTTCCGACGAAGTATATTATGTGGGCGTGGCATTAACAGTTTAGTTAAAAAACAAGTATTTTGAAAAGGTTATTTCCTATAAAAATTAGCAGTGCCACTCCCATTTATTAGATATTCTCTAAAAGCTGGAGAAATTTCCAATTTTTTGCAAAAAATTTGATCAAAATCGGAGCAGTAGTTCCCAAGTTATGAGCCAAGCAAGTTCACCTTCATTCGTGTGCTCGAAATTTTGAAAGTCATGTCTGCTACAAAAATATTAGCAAAATACCAGGCGCCCAGCATGCCCAGCAAGCAAATTTTGATTTTAGGAATTTTTTAAAGTGGCATAACTTTTTAACGGCTGTACGGATTTTGTTCAAATTTTTTGTAAAAGATAGTAAATTACGTCAGCTTTCCGACGAAGTATATTATGTGGGCGTGGCATTAACAGTTTAGTTAAAAAACAAGTATTTTGAAAAGGTTATTTCCTATAAAAATTAGCAGTGCCACTCCCATTTATTAGATATTCTCTAAAAGCTGGAGAAATTTCCAATTTTTTGCAAAAAATTTGATCAAAATCGGAGCAGTAGTTCCCAAGTTATGAGCCAAGCAAGTTCACCTTCATTCGTGTGCTCGAAATTTTGAAAGTCATGTCTGCTACAAAAATATTAGCAAAATACCAGGCGCCCAGCATGTCCAGCAAGCAAATTTTGATTTTAGGAATTTTTTAAAGTGGCATAACTTTTTAACGGCTGTACGGATTTTGTTCAAATTTTTTGTAAAAGATAGTAAATTACGTCAGCTTTCCGACGAAGTATATTATGTGGGCGTGGCATTAACAGTTTAGTTAAAAAACAAGTATTTTGAAAAGGTTATTTCCTATAAAAATTAGCAGTGCCACTCCCATTTATTAGATATTCTCTAAAGGCTGGAGAAATTTCCAATTTTTTGCAAAAAATTTGATCAAAATCGGAGCAGTAGTTCCCAAGTTATGAGCCAAGCAAGTTCACCTTCATTCGTGTGCTCGAAATTTTGAAAGTCATGTCATGCTGCATGTCAGCTTTCCAACGAAGTATATTACGTGGGCGTGGCATTAACAATTTAGTTAAAACACAAGTATTTTTATAAGGTTATTTGCTATAAAAATTAGCAGTGCCACGCCCATTTATTAGATATTCTCTAAAAGATCGAGAAATTTCCAATTTTTTGCAAAAAATTTGATCAAAATCGGAGCAGTCGTTCCCAAGTTATGAGCCAAGCAAGTTCACCTTCATTCGTGTGCTCGAAATTTTGAAAGTCATGTCTGCTACAAAAATATTAGCAAAATACCAGGCGCCCAGCATGTCCAGCAAGCAAATTTTGATTTTAGGAATTTTTTAAAGTGGCATAACTTTTTAACGGCTGTACGGATTTTGTTCAAATTTTTTGTAAAAGATAGTAAATTACGTCAGCTTTCCGACGAAGTATATTATGTGGGCGTGGCATTAACAGTTTAGTTAAAAAACAAGTATTTTGAAAAGGTTATTTCCTATAAAAATTAGCAGTGCCACTCCCATTTATTAGATATTCTCTAAAAGCTGGAGAAATTTCCAATTTTTTGCAAAAAATTTGATCAAAATCGGAGCAGTAGTTCCCAAGTTATGAGCCAAGCAAGTTCACCTTCATTCGTGTGCTCGAAATTTTGAAAGTCATGTCTGCTACAAAAATATTAGCAAAATACCAGGCGCCCAGCATGCCCAGCAAGCAAATTTTGATTTTAGGAATTTTTTAAAGTGGCATAACTTTTTAACGGCTGTACGGATTTTGTTCAAATTTTTTGTAAAAGATAGTAAATTACGTCAGCTTTCCGACGAAGTATATTATGTGGGCGTGGCATTAACAGTTTAGTTAAAAAACAAGTATTTTGAAAAGGTTATTTCCTATAAAAATTAGCAGTGCCACTCCCATTTATTAGATATTCTCTAAAAGCTGGAGAAATTTCCAATTTTTTGCAAAAAATTTGATCAAAATCGGAGCAGTAGTTCCCAAGTTATGAGCCAAGCAAGTTCACCTTCATTCGTGTGCTCGAAATTTTGAAAGTCATGTCTGCTACAAAAATATTAGCAAAATACCAGGCGCCCAGCATGCCCAGCAAGCAAATTTTGATTTTAGGAATTTTTTAAAGTGGCATAACTTTTTAACGGCTGTACGGATTTTGTTCAAATTTTTTGTAAAAGATAGTAAATTACGTCAGCTTTCCGACGAAGTATATTATGTGGGCGTGGCATTAACAATTTAGTTAAAAAACATGTATTTTTAAAAGGTTATTTGCTATAAAAATTAGCAGTGCCACGCCCATTTATTAGATATCCTCTAAAAGCTGGAGAAATTTCCAATTTTTTGCAAAAAATTTGATCATAATCGGAGCAGTAGTTCCCAAGTTATGAGCCAAGCAAGTTCACCTTCATTCGTGTGCTCGAAATTTTGAAAGTCATGTCATGCTGCATGTCAGCTTTCCAACGAAGTATATTACGTGGGCGTGGCATTAACAATTTAGTTAAAACACAAGTATTTTTATAAGGTTATTTGCTATAAAAATTAGCAGTGCCACGCCCATTTATTAGATATTCTCTAAAAGATCGAGAAATTTCCAATTTTTTGCAAAAAATTTGATCAAAATCGGAGCAGTCGTTCCCAAGTTATGAGCCAAGCAAGTTCACCTTCATTCGTGTGCTCGAAATTTTGAAAGTCATGTCTGCTACAAAAATATTAGCAAAATACCAGGCGCCCAGCATGTCCAGCAAGCAAATTTTGATTTTAGGAATTTTTTAAAGTGGCATAACTTTTTAACGGCTGTACGGATTTTGTTCAAATTTTTTGTAAAAGATAGTAAATTACGTCAGCTTTCCGACGAAGTATATTATGTGGGCGTGGCATTAACAGTTTAGTTAAAAAACAAGTATTTTGAAAAGGTTATTTCCTATAAAAATTAGCAGTGCCACTCCCATTTATTAGATATTCTCTAAAAGCTGGAGAAATTTCCAATTTTTTGCAAAAAATTTGATCAAAATCGGAGCAGTAGTTCCCAAGTTATGAGCCAAGCAAGTTCACCTTCATTCGTGTGCTCGAAATTTTGAAAGTCATGTCTGCTACAAAAATATTAGCAAAATACCAGGCGCCCAGCATGCCCAGCAAGCAAATTTTGATTTTAGGAATTTTTTAAAGTGGCATAACTTTTTAACGGCTGTACGGATTTTGTTCAAATTTTTTGTAAAAGATAGTAAATTACGTCAGCTTTCCGACGAAGTATATTATGTGGGCGTGGCATTAACAGTTTAGTTAAAAAACAAGTATTTTGAAAAGGTTATTTCCTATAAAAATTAGCAGTGCCACTCCCATTTATTAGATATTCTCTAAAAGCTGGAGAAATTTCCAATTTTTTGCAAAAAATTTGATCAAAATCGGAGCAGTAGTTCCCAAGTTATGAGCCAAGCAAGTTCACCTTCATTCGTGTGCTCGAAATTTTGAAAGTCATGTCTGCTACAAAAATATTAGCAAAATACCAGGCGCCCAGCATGCCCAGCAAGCAAATTTTGATTTTAGGAATTTTTTAAAGTCGCATAACTTTTGAACGGCTGAACGGATTTTGTTCAAATTTTTTGTACAAAATTGTAAATTACGTCAGCTTTCCGACGAAGTATATTATGTGGGCGTGGCATTAACAATTTAGTTAAAACACAAGTATTTTTATAAGGTTATTTGCTATAAAAATTAGCAGTGCCACTCCCATTTATTAGATATTCTCTAAAAGCTGGAGAAATTTCCAATTTTTTGCAAAAAATTTGATCAAAATCGGAGCAGTAGTTCCCAAGTTATGAGCCAAGCAAGTTCACCTTCATTCGTGTGCTCGAAATTTTGAAAGTCATGTCTGCTACAAAAATATTAGCAAAATACCAGGCGCCCAGCATGCCCAGCAAGCAAATTTTGATTTTAGGAATTTTTTAAAGTCGCATAACTTTTGAACGGCTGAACGGATTTTGTTCAAATTTTTTGTACAAAATTGTAAATTACGTCAGCTTTCCGACGAAGTATATTATGTGGGCGTGGCATTAACAATTTAGTTAAAACACAAGTATTTTTATAAGGTTATTTGCTATAAAAATTAGCAGTGCCACTCCCATTTATTAGATATTCTCTAAAAGCTGGAGAAATTTCCAATTTTTTGCAAAAAATTTGATCAAAATCGGAGCAGTAGTTCCCAAGTTATGAGCCAAGCAAGTTCACCTTCATTCGTGTGCTCGAAATTTTGAAAGTCATGTCATGCTGCATGTCAGCTTTCCAACGAAGTATATTACGTGGGCGTGGCATTAACAATTTAGTTAAAACACAAGTATTTTTATAAGGTTATTTGCTATAAAAATTAGCAGTGCCACGCCCATTTATTAGATATTCTCTAAAAGATCGAGAAATTTCCAATTTTTTGCAAAAAATTTGATCAAAATCGGAGCAGTCGTTCCCAAGTTATGAGCCAAGCAAGTTCACCTTCATTCGTGTGCTCGAAATTTTGAAAGTCATGTCTGCTACAAAAATATTAGCAAAATACCAGGCGCCCAGCATGTCCAGCAAGCAAATTTTGATTTTAGGAATTTTTTAAAGTGGCATAACTTTTTAACGGCTGTACGGATTTTGTTCAAATTTTTTGTAAAAGATAGTAAATTACGTCAGCTTTCCGACGAAGTATATTATGTGGGCGTGGCATTAACAGTTTAGTTAAAAAACAAGTATTTGGAAAAGGTTATTTCCTATAAAAATTAGCAGTGCCACTCCCATTTATTAGATATTCTCTAAAAGCTGGAGAAATTTCCAATTTTTTGCAAAAAATTTGATCATAATCGGAGCAGTAGTTCCCAAGTTATGAGCCAAGCAAGTTCACCTTCATTCGTGTGCTCGAAATTTTGAAAGTCATGTCTGCTACAAAAATATTAGCAAAATACCAGGCGCCCAGCATGTCCAGCAAGCAAATTTTGATTTTAGGAATTTTTTAAAGTGGCATAACTTTTTAACGGCTGTACGGATTTTGTTCAAATTTTTTGTAAAAGATAGTAAATTACGTCAGCTTTCCGACGAAGTATATTATGTGGGCGTGGCATTAACAATTTAGTTAAAAAACATGTATTTTTAAAAGGTTATTTGCTATAAAAATTAGCAGTGCCACGCCCATTTATTAGATATCCTCTAAAAGCTGGAGAAATTTCCAATTTTTTGCAAAAAATTTGATCATAATCGGAGCAGTAGTTCCCAAGTTATGAGCCAAGCAAGTTCACCTTCATTGGTGTGCTCAAAATTTTGAAAGTCATGTCTGCTACAAAAATATTAGCAAAATACCAGGCGCCCAGCATGCCCAGCAAGCAAATTTTGATTTTAGGAATTTTTTAAAGTGGCATAACTTTTTAACGGCTGTACGGATTTTGTTCAAATTTTTTGTAAAAGATAGTAAATTACGTCAGCTTTCCGACGAAGTATATTATGTGGGCGTGGCATTAACAGTTTAGTTAAAAAACAAGTATTTGGAAAAGGTTATTTCCTATAAAAATTAGCAGTGCCACTCCCATTTATTAGATATTCTCAAAAAGCTGGAGAAATTTCCAATTTTTTGCAAAAAATTTGATCATAATCGGAGCAGTAGTTCCCAAGTTATGAGCCAAGCAAGTTCACCTTCATTCGTGTGCTCGAAATTTTGAAAGTCATGTCTGCTACAAAAATATTAGCAAAATACCAGGCGCCCAGCATGTCCAGCAAGCAAATTTTGATTTTAGGAATTTTTTAAAGTGGCATAACTTTTTAACGGCTGTACGGATTTTGTTCAAATTTTTTGTAAAAGATAGTAAATTACGTCAGCTTTCCGACGAAGTATATTATGTGGGCGTGGCATTAACAATTTAGTTAAAAAACATGTATTTTTAAAAGGTTATTTGCTATAAAAATTAGCAGTGCCACGCCCATTTATTAGATATCCTCTAAAAGCTGGAGAAATTTCCAATTTTTTGCAAAAAATTTGATCATAATCGGAGCAGAAGTTCCCAAGTTATGAGCCAAGCAAGTTCACCTTCATTGGTGTGCTCAAAATTTTGAAAGTCATGTCTGCTACAAAAATATTAGCAAAATACCAGGCGCCCAGCATGCCCAGCAAGCAAATTTTGATTTTAGGAATTTTTTAAAGTGGCATAACTTTTTAACGGCTGTACGGATTTTGTTCAAATTTTTTGTACAAAATTGTAAATTACGTTAGCTTTCCGACGAAGTATATTATGTGAGCATGTCCAGCAAGCAAATTTTGATTTTAGGAATTTTTTAAAGTGGCATAACTTTTTAACGGCTGTACGGATTTTGTTCAAATTTTTTGTAAAAGATAGTAAATTACGTCAGCTTTCCGACGAAGTATATTATGTGGGCGTGGCATTAACAGTTTAGTTAAAAAACAAGTATTTTGAAAAGGTTATTTCCTATAAAAATTAGCAGTGCCACTCCCATTTATTAGATATTCTCTAAAAGCTGGAGAAATTTCCAATTTTTTGCAAAAAATTTGATCAAAATCGGAGCAGTAGTTCCCAAGTTATGAGCCAAGCAAGTTCACCTTCATTCGTGTGCTCGAAATTTTGAAAGTCATGTCTGCTACAAAAATATTAGCAAAATACCAGGCGCCCAGCATGCCCAGCAAGCAAATTTTGATTTTAGGAATTTTTTAAAGTGGCATAACTTTTTAACGGCTGTACGGATTTTGTTCAAATTTTTTGTAAAAGATAGTAAATTACGTCAGCTTTCCGACGAAGTATATTATGTGGGCGTGGCATTAACAGTTTAGTTAAAAAACAAGTATTTTGAAAAGGTTATTTCCTATAAAAATTAGCAGTGCCACTCCCATTTATTAGATATTCTCTAAAAGCTGGAGAAATTTCCAATTTTTTGCAAAAAATTTGATCAAAATCGGAGCAGTAGTTCCCAAGTTATGAGCCAAGCAAGTTCACCTTCATTCGTGTGCTCGAAATTTTGAAAGTCATGTCTGCTACAAAAATATTAGCAAAATACCAGGCGCCCAGCATGCCCAGCAAGCAAATTTTGATTTTAGGAATTTTTTAAAGTGGCATAACTTTTTAACGGCTGTACGGATTTTGTTCAAATTTTTTGTAAAAGATAGTAAATTACGTCAGCTTTCCGACGAAGTATATTATGTGGGCGTGGCATTAACAATTTAGTTAAAAAACATGTATTTTTAAAAGGTTATTTGCTATAAAAATTAGCAGTGCCACGCCCATTTATTAGATATCCTCTAAAAGCTGGAGAAATTTCCAATTTTTTGCAAAAAATTTGATCATAATCGGAGCAGTAGTTCCCAAGTTATGAGCCAAGCAAGTTCACCTTCATTCGTGTGCTCGAAATTTTGAAAGTCATGTCATGCTGCATGTCAGCTTTCCAACGAAGTATATTACGTGGGCGTGGCATTAACAATTTAGTTAAAACACAAGTATTTTTATAAGGTTATTTGCTATAAAAATTAGCAGTGCCACGCCCATTTATTAGATATTCTCTAAAAGATCGAGAAATTTCCAATTTTTTGCAAAAAATTTGATCAAAATCGGAGCAGTCGTTCCCAAGTTATGAGCCAAGCAAGTTCACCTTCATTCGTGTGCTCGAAATTTTGAAAGTCATGTCTGCTACAAAAATATTAGCAAAATACCAGGCGCCCAGCATGTCCAGCAAGCAAATTTTGATTTTAGGAATTTTTTAAAGTGGCATAACTTTTTAACGGCTGTACGGATTTTGTTCAAATTTTTTGTAAAAGATAGTAAATTACGTCAGCTTTCCGACGAAGTATATTATGTGGGCGTGGCATTAACAGTTTAGTTAAAAAACAAGTATTTTGAAAAGGTTATTTCCTATAAAAATTAGCAGTGCCACTCCCATTTATTAGATATTCTCTAAAAGCTGGAGAAATTTCCAATTTTTTGCAAAAAATTTGATCAAAATCGGAGCAGTAGTTCCCAAGTTATGAGCCAAGCAAGTTCACCTTCATTCGTGTGCTCGAAATTTTGAAAGTCATGTCTGCTACAAAAATATTAGCAAAATACCAGGCGCCCAGCATGCCCAGCAAGCAAATTTTGATTTTAGGAATTTTTTAAAGTGGCATAACTTTTTAACGGCTGTACGGATTTTGTTCAAATTTTTTGTAAAAGATAGTAAATTACGTCAGCTTTCCGACGAAGTATATTATGTGGGCGTGGCATTAACAGTTTAGTTAAAAAACAAGTATTTTGAAAAGGTTATTTCCTATAAAAATTAGCAGTGCCACTCCCATTTATTAGATATTCTCTAAAAGCTGGAGAAATTTCCAATTTTTTGCAAAAAATTTGATCAAAATCGGAGCAGTAGTTCCCAAGTTATGAGCCAAGCAAGTTCACCTTCATTCGTGTGCTCGAAATTTTGAAAGTCATGTCTGCTACAAAAATATTAGCAAAATACCAGGCGCCCAGCATGCCCAGCAAGCAAATTTTGATTTTAGGAATTTTTTAAAGTCGCATAACTTTTGAACGGCTGAACGGATTTTGTTCAAATTTTTTGTACAAAATTGTAAATTACGTCAGCTTTCCGACGAAGTATATTATGTGGGCGTGGCATTAACAATTTAGTTAAAACACAAGTATTTTTATAAGGTTATTTGCTATAAAAATTAGCAGTGCCACTCCCATTTATTAGATATTCTCTAAAAGCTGGAGAAATTTCCAATTTTTTGCAAAAAATTTGATCAAAATCGGAGCAGTAGTTCCCAAGTTATGAGCCAAGCAAGTTCACCTTCATTCGTGTGCTCGAAATTTTGAAAGTCATGTCTGCTACAAAAATATTAGCAAAATACCAGGCGCCCAGCATGCCCAGCAAGCAAATTTTGATTTTAGGAATTTTTTAAAGTCGCATAACTTTTGAACGGCTGAACGGATTTTGTTCAAATTTTTTGTACAAAATTGTAAATTACGTCAGCTTTCCGACGAAGTATATTATGTGGGCGTGGCATTAACAATTTAGTTAAAACACAAGTATTTTTATAAGGTTATTTGCTATAAAAATTAGCAGTGCCACTCCCATTTATTAGATATTCTCTAAAAGCTGGAGAAATTTCCAATTTTTTGCAAAAAATTTGATCAAAATCGGAGCAGTAGTTCCCAAGTTATGAGCCAAGCAAGTTCACCTTCATTCGTGTGCTCGAAATTTTGAAAGTCATGTCATGCTGCATGTCAGCTTTCCAACGAAGTATATTACGTGGGCGTGGCATTAACAATTTAGTTAAAACACAAGTATTTTTATAAGGTTATTTGCTATAAAAATTAGCAGTGCCACGCCCATTTATTAGATATTCTCTAAAAGATCGAGAAATTTCCAATTTTTTGCAAAAAATTTGATCAAAATCGGAGCAGTCGTTCCCAAGTTATGAGCCAAGCAAGTTCACCTTCATTCGTGTGCTCGAAATTTTGAAAGTCATGTCTGCTACAAAAATATTAGCAAAATACCAGGCGCCCAGCATGTCCAGCAAGCAAATTTTGATTTTAGGAATTTTTTAAAGTGGCATAACTTTTTAACGGCTGTACGGATTTTGTTCAAATTTTTTGTAAAAGATAGTAAATTACGTCAGCTTTCCGACGAAGTATATTATGTGGGCGTGGCATTAACAGTTTAGTTAAAAAACAAGTATTTGGAAAAGGTTATTTCCTATAAAAATTAGCAGTGCCACTCCCATTTATTAGATATTCTCTAAAAGCTGGAGAAATTTCCAATTTTTTGCAAAAAATTTGATCATAATCGGAGCAGTAGTTCCCAAGTTATGAGCCAAGCAAGTTCACCTTCATTCGTGTGCTCGAAATTTTGAAAGTCATGTCTGCTACAAAAATATTAGCAAAATACCAGGCGCCCAGCATGTCCAGCAAGCAAATTTTGATTTTAGGAATTTTTTAAAGTGGCATAACTTTTTAACGGCTGTACGGATTTTGTTCAAATTTTTTGTAAAAGATAGTAAATTACGTCAGCTTTCCGACGAAGTATATTATGTGGGCGTGGCATTAACAATTTAGTTAAAAAACATGTATTTTTAAAAGGTTATTTGCTATAAAAATTAGCAGTGCCACGCCCATTTATTAGATATCCTCTAAAAGCTGGAGAAATTTCCAATTTTTTGCAAAAAATTTGATCATAATCGGAGCAGTAGTTCCCAAGTTATGAGCCAAGCAAGTTCACCTTCATTGGTGTGCTCAAAATTTTGAAAGTCATGTCTGCTACAAAAATATTAGCAAAATACCAGGCGCCCAGCATGCCCAGCAAGCAAATTTTGATTTTAGGAATTTTTTAAAGTGGCATAACTTTTTAACGGCTGTACGGATTTTGTTCAAATTTTTTGTAAAAGATAGTAAATTACGTCAGCTTTCCGACGAAGTATATTATGTGGGCGTGGCATTAACAGTTTAGTTAAAAAACAAGTATTTGGAAAAGGTTATTTCCTATAAAAATTAGCAGTGCCACTCCCATTTATTAGATATTCTCTAAAAGCTGGAGAAATTTCCAATTTTTTGCAAAAAATTTGATCATAATCGGAGCAGTAGTTCCCAAGTTATGAGCCAAGCAAGTTCACCTTCATTCGTGTGCTCGAAATTTTGAAAGTCATGTCTGCTACAAAAATATTAGCAAAATACCAGGCGCCCAGCATGTCCAGCAAGCAAATTTTGATTTTAGGAATTTTTTAAAGTGGCATAACTTTTTAACGGCTGAACGGATTTTGTTCAAATTTTTTGTACAAAATTGTAAATTACGTCAGCTTTCCGACGAAGTATATTATGTGGGCGTGGCATTAACAATTTAGTTAAAACACAAGTATTTTTATAAGGTTATTTGCTATAAAAATTAGCAGTGCCACTCCCATTTATTAGATATTCTCTAAAAGCTGGAGAAATTTCCAATTTTTTGCAAAAAATTTGATCAAAATCGGAGCAGTAGTTCCCAAGTTATGAGCCAAGCAAGTTCACCTTCATTCGTGTGCTCGAAATTTTGAAAGTCATGTCATGCTGCATGTCAGCTTTCCAACGAAGTATATTACGTGGGCGTGGCATTAACAATTTAGTTAAAACACAAGTATTTTTATAAGGTTATTTGCTATAAAAATTAGCAGTGCCACGCCCATTTATTAGATATTCTCTAAAAGATCGAGAAATTTCCAATTTTTTGCAAAAAATTTGATCAAAATCGGAGCAGTCGTTCCCAAGTTATGAGCCAAGCAAGTTCACCTTCATTCGTGTGCTCGAAATTTTGAAAGTCATGTCTGCTACAAAAATATTAGCAAAATACCAGGCGCCCAGCATGTCCAGCAAGCAAATTTTGATTTTAGGAATTTTTTAAAGTGGCATAACTTTTTAACGGCTGTACGGATTTTGTTCAAATTTTTTGTAAAAGATAGTAAATTACGTCAGCTTTCCGACGAAGTATATTATGTGGGCGTGGCATTAACAGTTTAGTTAAAAAACAAGTATTTTGAAAAGGTTATTTCCTATAAAAATTAGCAGTGCCACTCCCATTTATTAGATATTCTCTAAAAGCTGGAGAAATTTCCAATTTTTTGCAAAAAATTTGATCAAAATCGGAGCAGTAGTTCCCAAGTTATGAGCCAAGCAAGTTCACCTTCATTCGTGTGCTCGAAATTTTGAAAGTCATGTCTGCTACAAAAATATTAGCAAAATACCAGGCGCCCAGCATGCCCAGCAAGCAAATTTTGATTTTAGGAATTTTTTAAAGTGGCATAACTTTTTAACGGCTGTACGGATTTTGTTCAAATTTTTTGTAAAAGATAGTAAATTACGTCAGCTTTCCGACGAAGTATATTATGTGGGCGTGGCATTAACAGTTTAGTTAAAAAACAAGTATTTTGAAAAGGTTATTTCCTATAAAAATTAGCAGTGCCACTCCCATTTATTAGATATTCTCTAAAAGCTGGAGAAATTTCCAATTTTTTGCAAAAAATTTGATCAAAATCGGAGCAGTAGTTCCCAAGTTATGAGCCAAGCAAGTTCACCTTCATTCGTGTGCTCGAAATTTTGAAAGTCATGTCTGCTACAAAAATATTAGCAAAATACCAGGCGCCCAGCATGCCCAGCAAGCAAATTTTGATTTTAGGAATTTTTTAAAGTGGCATAACTTTTTAACGGCTGTACGGATTTTGTTCAAATTTTTTGTAAAAGATAGTAAATTACGTCAGCTTTCCGACGAAGTATATTATGTGGGCGTGGCATTAACAGTTTAGTTAAAAAACAAGTATTTTGAAAAGGTTATTTCCTATAAAAATTAGCAGTGCCACTCCCATTTATTAGATATTCTCTAAAAGCTGGAGAAATTTCCAATTTTTTGCAAAAAATTTGATCAAAATCGGAGCAGTAGTTCCCAAGTTATGAGCCAAGCAAGTTCACCTTCATTCGTGTGCTCGAAATTTTGAAAGTCATGTCTGCTACAAAAATATTAGCAAAATACCAGGCGCCCAGCATGTCCAGCAAGCAAATTTTGATTTTAGGAATTTTTTAAAGTGGCATAACTTTTTAACGGCTGTACGGATTTTGTTCAAATTTTTTGTAAAAGATAGTAAATTACGTCAGCTTTCCGACGAAGTATATTATGTGGGCGTGGCATTAACAGTTTAGTTAAAAAACAAGTATTTTGAAAAGGTTATTTCCTATAAAAATTAGCAGTGCCACTCCCATTTATTAGATATTCTCTAAAAGCTGGAGAAATTTCCAATTTTTTGCAAAAAATTTGATCAAAATCGGAGCAGTAGTTCCCAAGTTATGAGCCAAGCAAGTTCACCTTCATTCGTGTGCTCGAAATTTTGAAAGTCATGTCATGCTGCATGTCAGCTTTCCAACGAAGTATATTACGTGGGCGTGGCATTAACAATTTAGTTAAAACACAAGTATTTTTATAAGGTTATTTGCTATAAAAATTAGCAGTGCCACGCCCATTTATTAGATATTCTCTAAAAGATCGAGAAATTTCCAATTTTTTGCAAAAAATTTGATCAAAATCGGAGCAGTCGTTCCCAAGTTATGAGCCAAGCAAGTTCACCTTCATTCGTGTGCTCGAAATTTTGAAAGTCATGTCTGCTACAAAAATATTAGCAAAATACCAGGCGCCCAGCATGTCCAGCAAGCAAATTTTGATTTTAGGAATTTTTTAAAGTGGCATAACTTTTTAACGGCTGTACGGATTTTGTTCAAATTTTTTGTAAAAGATAGTAAATTACGTCAGCTTTCCGACGAAGTATATTATGTGGGCGTGGCATTAACAGTTTAGTTAAAAAACAAGTATTTTGAAAAGGTTATTTCCTATAAAAATTAGCAGTGCCACTCCCATTTATTAGATATTCTCTAAAAGCTGGAGAAATTTCCAATTTTTTGCAAAAAATTTGATCAAAATCGGAGTAGTAGTTCCCAAGTTATGAGCCAAGCAAGTTCACCTTCATTCGTGTGCTCGAAATTTTGAAAGTCATGTCTGCTACAAAAATATTAGCAAAATACCAGGCGCCCAGCATGCCCAGCAAGCAAATTTTGATTTTAGGAATTTTTTAAAGTGGCATAACTTTTTAACGGCTGTACGGATTTTGTTCAAATTTTTTGTAAAAGATAGTAAATTACGTCAGCTTTCCGACGAAGTATATTATGTGGGCGTGGCATTAACAGTTTAGTTAAAAAACAAGTATTTTGAAAAGGTTATTTCCTATAAAAATTAGCAGTGCCACTCCCATTTATTAGATATTCTCTAAAAGCTGGAGAAATTTCCAATTTTTTGCAAAAAATTTGATCAAAATCGGAGCAGTAGTTCCCAAGTTATGAGCCAAGCAAGTTCACCTTCATTCGTGTGCTCGAAATTTTGAAAGTCATGTCTGCTACAAAAATATTAGCAAAATACCAGGCGCCCAGCATGCCCAGCAAGCAAATTTTGATTTTAGGAATTTTTTAAAGTGGCATAACTTTTTAACGGCTGTACGGATTTTGTTCAAATTTTTTGTAAAAGATAGTAAATTACGTCAGCTTTCCGACGAAGTATATTATGTGGGCGTGGCATTAACAATTTAGTTAAAAAACATGTATTTTTAAAAGGTTATTTGCTATAAAAATTAGCAGTGCCACGCCCATTTATTAGATATCCTCTAAAAGCTGGAGAAATTTCCAATTTTTTGCAAAAAATTTGATCATAATCGGAGCAGTAGTTCCCAAGTTATGAGCCAAGCAAGTTCACCTTCATTCGTGTGCTCGAAATTTTGAAAGTCATGTCATGCTGCATGTCAGCTTTCCAACGAAGTATATTACGTGGGCGTGGCATTAACAATTTAGTTAAAACACAAGTATTTTTATAAGGTTATTTGCTATAAAAATTAGCAGTGCCACGCCCATTTATTAGATATTCTCTAAAAGATCGAGAAATTTCCAATTTTTTGCAAAAAATTTGATCAAAATCGGAGCAGTCGTTCCCAAGTTATGAGCCAAGCAAGTTCACCTTCATTCGTGTGCTCGAAATTTTGAAAGTCATGTCTGCTACAAAAATATTAGCAAAATACCAGGCGCCCAGCATGTCCAGCAAGCAAATTTTGATTTTAGGAATTTTTTAAAGTGGCATAACTTTTTAACGGCTGTACGGATTTTGTTCAAATTTTTTGTAAAAGATAGTAAATTACGTCAGCTTTCCGACGAAGTATATTATGTGGGCGTGGCATTAACAGTTTAGTTAAAAAACAAGTATTTTGAAAAGGTTATTTCCTATAAAAATTAGCAGTGCCACTCCCATTTATTAGATATTCTCTAAAAGCTGGAGAAATTTCCAATTTTTTGCAAAAAATTTGATCAAAATCGGAGCAGTAGTTCCCAAGTTATGAGCCAAGCAAGTTCACCTTCATTCGTGTGCTCGAAATTTTGAAAGTCATGTCTGCTACAAAAATATTAGCAAAATACCAGGCGCCCAGCATGCCCAGCAAGCAAATTTTGATTTTAGGAATTTTTTAAAGTGGCATAACTTTTTAACGGCTGTACGGATTTTGTTCAAATTTTTTGTAAAAGATAGTAAATTACGTCAGCTTTCCGACGAAGTATATTATGTGGGCGTGGCATTAACAGTTTAGTTAAAAAACAAGTATTTTGAAAAGGTTATTTCCTATAAAAATTAGCAGTGCCACTCCCATTTATTAGATATTCTCTAAAAGCTGGAGAAATTTCCAATTTTTTGCAAAAAATTTGATCAAAATCGGAGCAGTAGTTCCCAAGTTATGAGCCAAGCAAGTTCACCTTCATTCGTGTGCTCGAAATTTTGAAAGTCATGTCTGCTACAAAAATATTAGCAAAATACCAGGCGCCCAGCATGCCCAGCAAGCAAATTTTGATTTTAGGAATTTTTTAAAGTCGCATAACTTTTGAACGGCTGAACGGATTTTGTTCAAATTTTTTGTACAAAATTGTAAATTACGTCAGCTTTCCGACGAAGTATATTATGTGGGCGTGGCATTAACAATTTAGTTAAAACACAAGTATTTTTATAAGGTTATTTGCTATAAAAATTAGCAGTGCCACTCCCATTTATTAGATATTCTCTAAAAGCTGGAGAAATTTCCAATTTTTTGCAAAAAATTTGATCAAAATCGGAGCAGTAGTTCCCAAGTTATGAGCCAAGCAAGTTCACCTTCATTCGTGTGCTCGAAATTTTGAAAGTCATGTCTGCTACAAAAATATTAGCAAAATACCAGGCGCCCAGCATGCCCAGCAAGCAAATTTTGATTTTAGGAATTTTTTAAAGTCGCATAACTTTTGAACGGCTGAACGGATTTTGTTCAAATTTTTTGTACAAAATTGTAAATTACGTCAGCTTTCCGACGAAGTATATTATGTGGGCGTGGCATTAACAATTTAGTTAAAACACAAGTATTTTTATAAGGTTATTTGCTATAAAAATTAGCAGTGCCACTCCCATTTATTAGATATTCTCTAAAAGCTGGAGAAATTTCCAATTTTTTGCAAAAAATTTGATCAAAATCGGAGCAGTAGTTCCCAAGTTATGAGCCAAGCAAGTTCACCTTCATTCGTGTGCTCGAAATTTTGAAAGTCATGTCATGCTGCATGTCAGCTTTCCAACGAAGTATATTACGTGGGCGTGGCATTAACAATTTAGTTAAAACACAAGTATTTTTATAAGGTTATTTGCTATAAAAATTAGCAGTGCCACGCCCATTTATTAGATATTCTCTAAAAGATCGAGAAATTTCCAATTTTTTGCAAAAAATTTGATCAAAATCGGAGCAGTCGTTCCCAAGTTATGAGCCAAGCAAGTTCACCTTCATTCGTGTGCTCGAAATTTTGAAAGTCATGTCTGCTACAAAAATATTAGCAAAATACCAGGCGCCCAGCATGTCCAGCAAGCAAATTTTGATTTTAGGAATTTTTTAAAGTGGCATAACTTTTTAACGGCTGTACGGATTTTGTTCAAATTTTTTGTAAAAGATAGTAAATTACGTCAGCTTTCCGACGAAGTATATTATGTGGGCGTGGCATTAACAGTTTAGTTAAAAAACAAGTATTTGGAAAAGGTTATTTCCTATAAAAATTAGCAGTGCCACTCCCATTTATTAGATATTCTCTAAAAGCTGGAGAAATTTCCAATTTTTTGCAAAAAATTTGATCATAATCGGAGCAGTAGTTCCCAAGTTATGAGCCAAGCAAGTTCACCTTCATTCGTGTGCTCGAAATTTTGAAAGTCATGTCTGCTACAAAAATATTAGCAAAATACCAGGCGCCCAGCATGTCCAGCAAGCAAATTTTGATTTTAGGAATTTTTTAAAGTGGCATAACTTTTTAACGGCTGTACGGATTTTGTTCAAATTTTTTGTAAAAGATAGTAAATTACGTCAGCTTTCCGACGAAGTATATTATGTGGGCGTGGCATTAACAATTTAGTTAAAAAACATGTATTTTTAAAAGGTTATTTGCTATAAAAATTAGCAGTGCCACGCCCATTTATTAGATATCCTCTAAAAGCTGGAGAAATTTCCAATTTTTTGCAAAAAATTTGATCATAATCGGAGCAGTAGTTCCCAAGTTATGAGCCAAGCAAGTTCACCTTCATTGGTGTGCTCAAAATTTTGAAAGTCATGTCTGCTACAAAAATATTAGCAAAATACCAGGCGCCCAGCATGCCCAGCAAGCAAATTTTGATTTTAGGAATTTTTTAAAGTGGCATAACTTTTTAACGGCTGTACGGATTTTGTTCAAATTTTTTGTAAAAGATAGTAAATTACGTCAGCTTTCCGACGAAGTATATTATGTGGGCGTGGCATTAACAGTTTAGTTAAAAAACAAGTATTTGGAAAAGGTTATTTCCTATAAAAATTAGCAGTGCCACTCCCATTTATTAGATATTCTCTAAAAGCTGGAGAAATTTCCAATTTTTTGCAAAAAATTTGATCATAATCGGAGCAGTAGTTCCCAAGTTATGAGCCAAGCAAGTTCACCTTCATTCGTGTGCTCGAAATTTTGAAAGTCATGTCTGCTACAAAAATATTAGCAAAATACCAGGCGCCCAGCATGTCCAGCAAGCAAATTTTGATTTTAGGAATTTTTTAAAGTGGCATAACTTTTTAACGGCTGTACGGATTTTGTTCAAATTTTTTGTAAAAGATAGTAAATTACGTCAGCTTTCCGACGAAGTATATTATGTGGGCGTGGCATTAACAATTTAGTTAAAAAACATGTATTTTTAAAAGGTTATTTGCTATAAAAATTAGCAGTGCCACGCCCATTTATTAGATATCCTCTAAAATCTGGAGAAATTTCCAATTTTTTGCAAAAAATTTGATCATAATCGGAGCAGTAGTTCCCAAGTTATGAGCCAAGCAAGTTCACCTTCATTGGTGTGCTCAAAATTTTGAAAGTCATGTCTGCTACAAAAATATTAGCAAAATACCAGGCGCCCAGCATGCCCAGCAAGCAAATTTTGATTTTAGGAATTTTTTAAAGTGGCATAACTTTTTAACGGCTGTACGGATTTTGTTCAAATTTTTTGTACAAAATTGTAAATTACGTTAGCTTTCCGACGAAGTATATTATGTGAGCATGTCCAGCAAGCAAATTTTGATTTTAGGAATTTTTTAAAGTGGCATAACTTTTTAACGGCTGTACGGATTTTGTTCAAATTTTTTGTAAAAGATAGTAAATTACGTCAGCTTTCCGACGAAGTATATTATGTGGGCGTGGCATTAACAGTTTAGTTAAAAAACAAGTATTTTGAAAAGGTTATTTCCTATAAAAATTAGCAGTGCCACTCCCATTTATTAGATATTCTCTAAAAGCTGGAGAAATTTCCAATTTTTTGCAAAAAATTTGATCAAAATCGGAGCAGTAGTTCCCAAGTTATGAGCCAAGCAAGTTCACCTTCATTCGTGTGCTCGAAATTTTGAAAGTCATGTCTGCTACAAAAATATTAGCAAAATACCAGGCGCCCAGCATGCCCAGCAAGCAAATTTTGATTTTAGGAATTTTTTAAAGTGGCATAACTTTTTAACGGCTGTACGGATTTTGTTCAAATTTTTTGTAAAAGATAGTAAATTACGTCAGCTTTCCGACGAAGTATATTATGTGGGCGTGGCATTAACAATTTAGTTAAAAAACATGTATTTTTAAAAGGTTATTTGCTATAAAAATTAGCAGTGCCACGCCCATTTATTAGATATCCTCTAAAAGCTGGAGAAATTTCCAATTTTTTGCAAAAAATTTGATCATAATCGGAGCAGTAGTTCCCAAGTTATGAGCCAAGCAAGTTCACCTTCATTCGTGTGCTCGAAATTTTGAAAGTCATGTCATGCTGCATGTCAGCTTTCCAACGAAGTATATTACGTGGGCGTGGCATTAACAATTTAGTTAAAACACAAGTATTTTTATAAGGTTATTTGCTATAAAAATTAGCAGTGCCACGCCCATTTATTAGATATTCTCTAAAAGATCGAGAAATTTCCAATTTTTTGCAAAAAATTTGATCAAAATCGGAGCAGTCGTTCCCAAGTTATGAGCCAAGCAAGTTCACCTTCATTCGTGTGCTCGAAATTTTGAAAGTCATGTCTGCTACAAAAATATTAGCAAAATACCAGGCGCCCAGCATGTCCAGCAAGCAAATTTTGATTTTAGGAATTTTTTAAAGTGGCATAACTTTTTAACGGCTGTACGGATTTTGTTCAAATTTTTTGTAAAAGATAGTAAATTACGTCAGCTTTCCGACGAAGTATATTATGTGGGCGTGGCATTAACAGTTTAGTTAAAAAACAAGTATTTTGAAAAGGTTATTTCCTATAAAAATTAGCAGTGCCACTCCCATTTATTAGATATTCTCTAAAAGCTGGAGAAATTTCCAATTTTTTGCAAAAAATTTGATCAAAATCGGAGCAGTAGTTCCCAAGTTATGAGCCAAGCAAGTTCACCTTCATTCGTGTGCTCGAAATTTTGAAAGTCATGTCTGCTACAAAAATATTAGCAAAATACCAGGCGCCCAGCATGCCCAGCAAGCAAATTTTGATTTTAGGAATTTTTTAAAGTGGCATAACTTTTTAACGGCTGTACGGATTTTGTTCAAATTTTTTGTAAAAGATAGTAAATTACGTCAGCTTTCCGACGAAGTATATTATGTGGGCGTGGCATTAACAGTTTAGTTAAAAAACAAGTATTTTGAAGAGGTTATTTCCTATAAAAATTAGCAGTGCCACTCCCATTTATTAGATATTCTCTAAAAGCTGGAGAAATTTCCAATTTTTTGCAAAAAATTTGATCAAAATCGGAGCAGTAGTTCCCAAGTTATGAGCCAAGCAAGTTCACCTTCATTCGTGTGCTCGAAATTTTGAAAGTCATGTCTGCTACAAAAATATTAGCAAAATACCAGGCGCCCAGCATGCCCAGCAAGCAAATTTTGATTTTAGGAATTTTTTAAAGTCGCATAACTTTTGAACGGCTGAACGGATTTTGTTCAAATTTTTTGTACAAAATTGTAAATTACGTCAGCTTTCCGACGAAGTATATTATGTGGGCGTGGCATTAACAATTTAGTTAAAACACAAGTATTTTTATAAGGTTATTTGCTATAAAAATTAGCAGTGCCACTCCCATTTATTAGATATTCTCTAAAAGCTGGAGAAATTTCCAATTTTTTGCAAAAAATTTGATCAAAATCGGAGCAGTAGTTCCCAAGTTATGAGCCAAGCAAGTTCACCTTCATTCGTGTGCTCGAAATTTTGAAAGTCATGTCTGCTACAAAAATATTAGCAAAATACCAGGCGCCCAGCATGCCCAGCAAGCAAATTTTGATTTTAGGAATTTTTTAAAGTCGCATAACTTTTGAACGGCTGAACGGATTTTGTTCAAATTTTTTGTACAAAATTGTAAATTACGTCAGCTTTCCGACGAAGTATATTATGTGGGCGTGGCATTAACAATTTAGTTAAAACACAAGTATTTTTATAAGGTTATTTGCTATAAAAATTAGCAGTGCCACTCCCATTTATTAGATATTCTCTAAAAGCTGGAGAAATTTCCAATTTTTTGCAAAAAATTTGATCAAAATCGGAGCAGTAGTTCCCAAGTTATGAGCCAAGCAAGTTCACCTTCATTCGTGTGCTCGAAATTTTGAAAGTCATGTCATGCTGCATGTCAGCTTTCCAACGAAGTATATTACGTGGGCGTGGCATTAACAATTTAGTTAAAACACAAGTATTTTTATAAGGTTATTTGCTATAAAAATTAGCAGTGCCACGCCCATTTATTAGATATTCTCTAAAAGATCGAGAAATTTCCAATTTTTTGCAAAAAATTTGATCAAAATCGGAGCAGTCGTTCCCAAGTTATGAGCCAAGCAAGTTCACCTTCATTCGTGTGCTCGAAATTTTGAAAGTCATGTCTGCTACAAAAATATTAGCAAAATACCAGGCGCCCAGCATGTCCAGCAAGCAAATTTTGATTTTAGGAATTTTTTAAAGTGGCATAACTTTTTAACGGCTGTACGGATTTTGTTCAAATTTTTTGTAAAAGATAGTAAATTACGTCAGCTTTCCGACGAAGTATATTATGTGGGCGTGGCATTAACAGTTTAGTTAAAAAACAAGTATTTGGAAAAGGTTATTTCCTATAAAAATTAGCAGTGCCACTCCCATTTATTAGATATTCTCTAAAAGCTGGAGAAATTTCCAATTTTTTGCAAAAAATTTGATCATAATCGGAGCAGTAGTTCCCAAGTTATGAGCCAAGCAAGTTCACCTTCATTCGTGTGCTCGAAATTTTGAAAGTCATGTCTGCTACAAAAATATTAGCAAAATACCAGGCGCCCAGCATGTCCAGCAAGCAAATTTTGATTTTAGGAATTTTTTAAAGTGGCATAACTTTTTAACGGCTGTACGGATTTTGTTCAAATTTTTTGTAAAAGATAGTAAATTACGTCAGCTTTCCGACGAAGTATATTATGTGGGCGTGGCATTAACAATTTAGTTAAAAAACATGTATTTTTAAAAGGTTATTTGCTATAAAAATTAGCAGTGCCACGCCCATTTATTAGATATCCTCTAAAAGCTGGAGAAATTTCCAATTTTTTGCAAAAAATTTGATCATAATCGGAGCAGTAGTTCCCAAGTTATGAGCCAAGCAAGTTCACCTTCATTGGTGTGCTCAAAATTTTGAAAGTCATGTCTGCTACAAAAATATTAGCAAAATACCAGGCGCCCAGCATGCCCAGCAAGCAAATTTTGATTTTAGGAATTTTTTAAAGTGGCATAACTTTTTAACGGCTGTACGGATTTTGTTCAAATTTTTTGTAAAAGATAGTAAATTACGTCAGCTTTCCGACGAAGTATATTATGTGGGCGTGGCATTAACAGTTTAGTTAAAAAACAAGTATTTGGAAAAGGTTATTTCCTATAAAAATTAGCAGTGCCACTCCCATTTATTAGATATTCTCTAAAAGCTGGAGAAATTTCCAATTTTTTGCAAAAAATTTGATCATAATCGGAGCAGTAGTTCCCAAGTTATGAGCCAAGCAAGTTCACCTTCATTCGTGTGCTCGAAATTTTGAAAGTCATGTCTGCTACAAAAATATTAGCAAAATACCAGGCGCCCAGCATGTCCAGCAAGCAAATTTTGATTTTAGGAATTTTTTAAAGTGGCATAACTTTTTAACGGCTGTACGGATTTTGTTCAAATTTTTTGTAAAAGATAGTAAATTACGTCAGCTTTCCGACGAAGTATATTATGTGGGCGTGGCATTAACAATTTAGTTAAAAAACATGTATTTTTAAAAGGTTATTTGCTATAAAAATTAGCAGTGCCACGCCCATTTATTAGATATCCTCTAAAAGCTGGAGAAATTTCCAATTTTTTGCAAAAAATTTGATCATAATCGGAGCAGTAGTTCCCAAGTTATGAGCCAAGCAAGTTCACCTTCATTGGTGTGCTCAAAATTTTGAAAGTCATGTCTGCTACAAAAATATTAGCAAAATACCAGGCGCCCAGCATGCCCAGCAAGCAAATTTTGATTTTAGGAATTTTTTAAAGTGGCATAACTTTTTAACGGCTGTACGGATTTTGTTCAAATTTTTTGTACAAAATTGTAAATTACGTTAGCTTTCCGACGAAGTATATTATGTGGGCGTGGCATTAACAGTTTAGTTAAAAAACAAGTATTTTGAAAAGGTTATTTCCTATAAAAATTAGCAGTGCCACGCCCATTTATTAGATATCCTCTAAAAGCTGGAGAAATTTCCAATTTTTTGCAAAAAATTTGATCATAATCGGAGCAGTAGTTCCCAAGTTATGAGCCAAGCAAGTTCACCTTCATTGGTGTGCTCAAAATTTTGAAAGTCATGTCTGCTACAAAAATATTAGCAAAATACCAGGCGCCCAGCATGCCCAGCAAGCAAATTTTGATTTTAGGAATTTTTTAAGGTGGCATAACTTTTTAACGGCTGTACGGATTTTGTTCAAATTTTTTGTAAAAGATAGTAAATTACGTCAGCTTTCCGACGAAGTATATTATGTGGGCGTGGCATTAACAGTTTAGTTAAAAAACAAGTATTTGGAAAAGGTTATTTCCTATAAAAATTAGCAGTGCCACTCCCATTTATTAGATATTCTCTAAAAGCTGGAGAAATTTCCAATTTTTTGCAAAAAATTTGATCATAATCGGAGCAGTAGTTCCCAAGTTATGAGCCAAGCAAGTTCACCTTCATTCGTGTGCTCGAAATTTTGAAAGTCATGTCTGCTACAAAAATATTAGCAAAATACCAGGCGCCCAGCATGTCCAGCAAGCAAATTTTGATTTTAGGAATTTTTTAAAGTGGCATAACTTTTTAACGGCTGTACGGATTTTGTTCAAATTTTTTGTAAAAGATAGTAAATTACGTCAGCTTTCCGACGAAGTATATTATGTGGGCGTGGCATTAACAATTTAGTTAAAAAACATGTATTTTTAAAAGGTTATTTGCTATAAAAATTAGCAGTGCCACGCCCATTTATTAGATATCCTCTAAAAGCTGGAGAAATTTCCAATTTTTTGCAAAAAATTTGATCATAATCGGAGCAGTAGTTCCCAAGTTATGAGCCAAGCAAGTTCACCTTCATTCGTGTGCTCGAAATTTTGAAAGTCATGTCTGCTACAAAAATATTAGCAAAATACCAGGCGCCCAGCATGTCCAGCAAGCAAATTTTGATTTTAGGAATTTTTTAAAGTGGCATAACTTTTTAACGGCTGTACGGATTTTGTTCAAATTTTTTGTAAAAGATAGTAAATTACGTCAGCTTTCCGACGAAGTATATTATGTGGGCGTGGCATTAACAATTTAGTTAAAAAACATGTATTTTTAAAAGGTTATTTGCTATAAAAATTAGCAGTGCCACGCCCATTTATTAGATATCCTCTAAAAGCTGGAGAAATTTCCAATTTTTTGCAAAAAATTTGATCATAATCGGAGCAGTAGTTCCCAAGTTATGAGCCAAGCAAGTTCACCTTCATTCGTGTGCTCGAAATTTTGAAAGTCATGTCTGCTACAAAAATATTAGCAAAATACCAGGCGCCCAGCATGTCCAGCAAGCAAATTTTGATTTTAGGAATTTTTTAAAGTCGCATAACTTTTGAACGGCTGAACGGATTTTGTTCAAATTTTTTGTACAAAATTGTAAATTACGTCAGCTTTCCGACGAAGTATATTATGTGGGCGTGGCATTAACAATTTAGTTAAAACACAAGTATTTTTATAAGGTTATTTGCTATAAAAATTAGCAGTGCCACTCCCATTTATTAGATATTCTCTAAAAGCTGGAGAAATTTCCAATTTTTTGCAAAAAATTTGATCAAAATCGGAGCAGTAGTTCCCAAGTTATGAGCCAAGCAAGTTCACCTTCATTCGTGTGCTCGAAATTTTGAAAGTCATGTCATGCTGCATGTCAGCTTTCCAACGAAGTATATTACGTGGGCGTGGCATTAACAATTTAGTTAAAACACAAGTATTTTTATAAGGTTATTTGCTATAAAAATTAGCAGTGCCACGCCCATTTATTAGATATTCTCTAAAAGATCGAGAAATTTCCAATTTTTTGCAAAAAATTTGATCAAAATCGGAGCAGTCGTTCCCAAGTTATGAGCCAAGCAAGTTCACCTTCATTCGTGTGCTCGAAATTTTGAAAGTCATGTCTGCTACAAAAATATTAGCAAAATACCAGGCGCCCAGCATGTCCAGCAAGCAAATTTTGATTTTAGGAATTTTTTAAAGTGGCATAACTTTTTAACGGCTGTACGGATTTTGTTCAAATTTTTTGTAAAAGATAGTAAATTACGTCAGCTTTCCGACGAAGTATATTATGTGGGCGTGGCATTAACAGTTTAGTTAAAAAACAAGTATTTTGAAAAGGTTATTTCCTATAAAAATTAGCAGTGCCACTCCCATTTATTAGATATTCTCTAAAAGCTGGAGAAATTTCCAATTTTTTGCAAAAAATTTGATCAAAATCGGAGCAGTAGTTCTTAAGTTATGACCCAAGCAAGTTCACCTTCATTCGTGTGCTCGAAATTTTGAAAGTCATGTCTGCTACAAAAATATTAGCAAAATACCAGGCGCCCAGCATGCCCAGCAAGCAAATTTTGATTTTAGGAATTTTTTAAACTCGTATAACTTTTGAACGACTGAACGGATTTTGTTCAAATTTTTTGTAAAAGATAGTAAATTACGTCAGCTTTCCGACGAAGTATATTACGTGGGCGTGGCATTAACAATTTAGTTAAAACACAAGTATTCTTATAAGGTTATTTGCTATAAAAATTAGCAGTGCCACTCCCATTTATTAGATATTCTCTAAAAGCTGGAGAAATTTCCAATTTTTTGCAAAAAATTTGATCAAAATCGGAGCAGTAGTTCCCAAGTTATGAGCCAAGCAAGTTCACCTTCATTCGTGTGCTCGAAATTTTGAAAGTCATGTCATGCTGCATGTTAGCTTTCCAACGAAGTATATTACGTGGTCGTGGCATTAACAATTTAGTTAAAACACAAGTATTTTTATAAGGTTATTTGCTATAAAAATTAGCAGTGCCACTCCCATTTATTAGATATTCTCTAAAAACTGGAGAAATTTCCAATTTTTTGCAAAAAATTTGATCAAAATCGGAGCAGTAGTTCCCAAGTTATGAGCCAAGCAAGTTCACCTTCATTCGTGTGCTCGAAATTTTGAAAGTCATGTCTGCTACAAAAATATTAGCAAAATACCAGGCGCCCAGCATGTCCAGCAAGCAAATTTCGATTTTAGGAATTTTTTAAGGTGGCATAACTTTTTAACGGCTGTACGGATTTTTTTCAAATTTTTTGTAAAAAATTGTAAATTACGTCAGCTTTCCAACGAAGTATATTATGTGGGCGTGGCATTAACAATTTAGTTAAAAAACAAGTATTTTTAAAAGGTTATTTGCTATAAAAATTAGCAGTGCCACTCCCATTTATTAGATATTCTCTAAAAGCTGGAGAAATTTCCAATTTTTTGCAAAAAATTTGATCAAAATCGGAGCAGTAGTTCCCAAGTTATGAGCCAAGCAAGTTCACCTTCATTCGTGTGCTCGAAATTTTGAAAGTCATGTCTGCTACAAAAATATTAGCAAAATACCAGGCGCCCAGCATGCCCAGCAAGCAAATTTTGATTTTAGGAATTTTTTAAAGTCGCATAACTTTTGAACGGCTGAACGGATTTTGTTCAAATTTTTTGTAAAAAATTGTAAATTACGTCAGCTTTCCAACGAAGTATATTATGTGGGCGTGGCATTAACAATTTAGTTAAAAAACGAGTATTTTTAAAAGGTTATTTCCTATAAAAAGTAGCAGTGCCACTCCCATTTATTAGATATTCTCTAAAATCTGGAGAAATTTCCAATTTTTTGCAAAAAATTTGATCAAAATCGGAGCAGTAGTTCCCAAGTTATGAGCCAAGCAAGTTCACCTTCATTCGTGTGCTCGAAATTTTGAAAGTCATGTCATGCTGCATGTCAGCTTTCCAACGAAGTATATTACGTGGGCGTGGCATTAACAATTTAGTTAAAACACAAGTATTTTTATAAGGTTATTTGCTATAAAAATTAGCAGTGCCACGCCCATTTATTAGATATTCTCTAAAAGATCGAGAAATTTCCAATTTTTTGCAAAAAATTTGATCAAAATCGGAGCAGTCGTTCCCAAGTTATGAGCCAAGCAAGTTCACCTTCATTCGTGTGCTCGAAATTTTGAAAGTCATGTCTGCTACAAAAATATTAGCAAAATACCAGGCGCCCAGCATGTCCAGCAAGCAAATTTTGATTTTAGGAATTTTTTAAAGTGGCATAACTTTTTAACGGCTGTACGGATTTTGTTCAAATTTTTTGTAAAAGATAGTAAATTACGTCAGCTTTCCGACGAAGTATATTATGTGGGCGTGGCATTAACAGTTTAGTTAAAAAACAAGTATTTTGAAAAGGTTATTTCCTATAAAAATTAGCAGTGCCACTCCCATTTATTAGATATTCTCTAAAAGCTGGAGAAATTTCCAATTTTTTGCAAAAAATTTGATCAAAATCGGAGCAGTAGTTCCCAAGTTATGAGCCAAGCAAGTTCACCTTCATTCGTGTGCTCGAAATTTTGAAAGTCATGTCTGCTACAAAAATATTAGCAAAATACCAGGCGCCCAGCATGCCCAGCAAGCAAATTTTGATTTTAGGAATTTTTTAAAGTCGCATAACTTTTGAACGGCTGAACGGATTTTGTTCAAATTTTTTGTACAAAATTGTAAATTACGTCAGCTTTCCGACGAAGTATATTATGTGGGCGTGGCATTAACAATTTAGTTAAAACACAAGTATTTTTATAAGGTTATTTGCTATAAAAATTAGCAGTGCCACTCCCATTTATTAGATATTCTCTAAAAGCTGGAGAAATTTCCAATTTTTTGCAAAAAATTTGATCAAAATCGGAGCAGTAGTTCCCAAGTTATGAGCCAAGCAAGTTCACCTTCATTCGTGTGCTCGAAATTTTGAAAGTCATGTCTGCTACAAAAATATTAGCAAAATACCAGGCGCCCAGCATGCCCAGCAAGCAAATTTTGATTTTAGGAATTTTTTAAAGTCGCATAACTTTTGAACGGCTGAACGGATTTTGTTCAAATTTTTTGTACAAAATTGTAAATTACGTCAGCTTTCCGACGAAGTATATTATGTGGGCGTGGCATTAACAATTTAGTTAAAACACAAGTATTTTTATAAGGTTATTTGCTATAAAAATTAGCAGTGCCACTCCCATTTATTAGATATTCTCTAAAAGCTGGAGAAATTTCCAATTTTTTGCAAAAAATTTGATCAAAATCGGAGCAGTAGTTCCCAAGTTATGAGCCAAGCAAGTTCACCTTCATTCGTGTGCTCGAAATTTTGAAAGTCATGTCATGCTGCATGTCAGCTTTCCAACGAAGTATATTACGTGGGCGTGGCATTAACAATTTAGTTAAAACACAAGTATTTTTATAAGGTTATTTGCTATAAAAATTAGCAGTGCCACGCCCATTTATTAGATATTCTCTAAAAGATCGAGAAATTTCCAATTTTTTGCAAAAAATTTGATCAAAATCGGAGCAGTCGTTCCCAAGTTATGAGCCAAGCAAGTTCACCTTCATTCGTGTGCTCGAAATTTTGAAAGTCATGTCTGCTACAAAAATATTAGCAAAATACCAGGCGCCCAGCATGTCCAGCAAGCAAATTTTGATTTTAGGAATTTTTTAAAGTGGCATAACTTTTTAACGGCTGTACGGATTTTGTTCAAATTTTTTGTAAAAGATAGTAAATTACGTCAGCTTTCCGACGAAGTATATTATGTGGGCGTGGCATTAACAGTTTAGTTAAAAAACAAGTATTTTGAAAAGGTTATTTCCTATAAAAATTAGCAGTGCCACTCCCATTTATTAGATATTCTCTAAAAGCTGGAGAAATTTCCAATTTTTTGCAAAAAATTTGATCATAATCGGAGCAGTAGTTCCCAAGTTATGAGCCAAGCAAGTTCACCTTCATTCGTGTGCTCGAAATTTTGAAAGTCATGTCTGCTACAAAAATATTAGCAAAATACCAGGCGCCCAGCATGTCCAGCAAGCAAATTTTGATTTTAGGAATTTTTTAAAGTGGCATAACTTTTTAACGGCTGTACGGATTTTGTTCAAATTTTTTGTAAAAGATAGTAAATTACGTCAGCTTTCCGACGAAGTATATTATGTGGGCGTGGCATTAACAATTTAGTTAAAAAACATGTATTTTTAAAAGGTTATTTGCTATAAAAATTAGCAGTGCCACGCCCATTTATTAGATATCCTCTAAAAGCTGGAGAAATTTCCAATTTTTTGCAAAAAATTTGATCATAATCGGAGCAGTAGTTCCCAAGTTATGAGCCAAGCAAGTTCACCTTCATTGGTGTGCTCAAAATTTTGAAAGTCATGTCTGCTACAAAAATATTAGCAAAATACCAGGCGCCCAGCATGCCCAGCAAGCAAATTTTGATTTTAGGAATTTTTTAAAGTGGCATAACTTTTTAACGGCTGTACGGATTTTGTTCAAATTTTTTGTAAAAGATAGTAAATTACGTCAGCTTTCCGACGAAGTATATTATGTGGGCGTGGCATTAACAGTTTAGTTAAAAAACAAGTATTTTGAAAAGGTTATTTCCTTAAAAAATTAGCAGTGCCACTCCCATTTATTAGATATTCTCTAAAATCTGGAGAAATTTCCAATTTTTTGCAAAAAATTTGATCAAAATCGGAGCAGTCGTTCCCAAGTTATGAGCCAAGCAAGTTCACCTTCATTCGTGTGCTCGAAATTTTGAAAGTCATGTCTGCTACAAAAATATTAGCAAAATACCAGGCGCCCAGCATGTCCAGCAAGCAAATTTTGATTTTAGGAATTTTTTAAAGTGGCATAACTTTTTAACGGCTGTACGGATTTTGTTCAAATTTTTTGTAAAAGATAGTAAATTACGTCAGCTTTCCGACGAAGTATATTATGTGGGCGTGGCATTAACAATTTAGTTAAAAAACATGTATTTTTAAAAGGTTATTTGCTATAAAAATTAGCAGTGCCACGCCCATTTATTAGATATCCTCTAAAAGCTGGAGAAATTTCCAATTTTTTGCAAAAAATTTGATCATAATCGGAGCAGTAGTTCCCAAGTTATGAGCCAAGCAAGTTCACCTTCATTGGTGTGCTCAAAATTTTGAAAGTCATGTCTGCTACAAAAATATTAGCAAAATACCAGGCGCCCAGCATGTCCAGCAAGCAAATTTTGATTTTAGGAATTTTTTAAAGTGGCATAACTTTTTAACGGCTGTACGGATTTTGTTCAAATTTTTTGTAAAAGATAGTAAATTACGTCAGCTTTCCGACGAAGTATATTATGTGGGCGTGGCATTAACAGTTTAGTTAAAAAACAAGTATTTTGAAAAGGTTATTTCCTATAAAAATTTGCAGTGCCACGCCCATTTATTAGATATTCTCTAAAAGCTGGAGAAATTTCCAATTTTTTGCAAAAAATTTGATCAAAATCGGAGCAGTAGTTCCCAAGTTATGAGCCAAGCAAGTTCACCTTCATTCGTGTGCTCGAAATTTTGAAAGTCATGTCATGCTGCATGTCAGCTTTCCAACGAAGTATATTACGTGGGCGTGGCATTAACAATTTAGTTAAAACACAAGTATTTTTATAAGGTTATTTGCTATAAAAATTAGCAGTGCCACGCCCATTTATTAGATATTCTCTAAAAGACCGAGAAATTTCCAATTTTTTGCAAAAAATTTGATCAAAATCGGAGCAGTCGTTCCCAAGTTATGAGCCAAGCAAGTTCACCTTCATTGGTGTGCTCAAAATTTTGAAAGTCATGTCTGCTACAAAAATATTAGCAAAATACCAGGCGCCCAGCATGCCCAGCAAGCAAATTTTGATTTTAGGAATTTTTTAAAGTGGCATAACTTTTTAACGGCTGTACGGATTTTGTTCAAATTTTTTGTAAAAGATAGTAAATTACGTTAGCTTTCCGACGAAGTATATTATGTGGGCGTGGCATTAACAGTTTAGTTAAAAAACAAGTATTTTGAAAAGGTTATTTCCTATAAAAATTTGCAGTGCCACGCCCATTTATTAGATATCCTCTAAAAGCTGGAGAAATTTCCAATTTTTTGCAAAAAATTTGATCAAAATCGGAGTAGTAGTTCCCAAGTTATGAGCCAAGCAAGTTCACCTTCATTCGTGTGCTCGAAATTTTGAAAGTCATGTCTGCTACAAAAATATTAGCAAAATACCAGGCGCCCAGCATGCCCAGCAAGCAAATTTTGATTTTAGGAATTTTTTAAAGTGGCATAACTTTTGAACGGCTGAACGGATTTTCTTCAAATTTTTTGTAGAAGATAGTAAATTATGTCAGCTTTCCGAGGAAGTATATTATGTGGGTGTGGTTCTAACAATTTAGTTAAAAAACAAGTATTTTTAAAAGGTTAATTCCTAAAAAAATTAGTAGTGCCACGCCCATTTATTAGATATCCTCTAAAAGCTGGAGAAATTTCCAATTTTTGCAAAAAATTTGATCAAAATCGGAGCAGTAGTTCCCAAGTTATGAGCCAAGCAAGTTCACCTTCATTCGTGTGCTCGAAATTTTGAAAGTCATGTCTGCTACAAAAATATTAGCAAAATACCAGGCGCCCAGCATGCCCAGCAAGCAAATTTTGATTTTAGGAATTTTTTAAAGTCGTATAACTTTTGAAGGGCTGAACGGATTTTGTTCAAATTTTTTGTAAAAGATAGTAAATTACGTCAGCTTTCCAACGAAGTATATTATGTGGGCGTGGCATTAACAATTTAGTTAAAAAACAAGTATTTTTAAAAGGTTATTTGCTATAAAAATTTGCAGTGCCACGCCCATTTATTAGTTATCCTCTAAAAGCTGGAGAAATTTCCAATTTTTTGCAAAAAATTTGATCAAAATCGGAGCAGTAGTTCCCAAGTTATGAGCCAAGCAAGTTCACCTTCATTCGTGTGCTCGAAATTTTGAAAGTCATGTCTGCTACAAAAATATTAGCAAAATACCAGGCGCCCAGCATGCCCAGCAAGCAAATTTTGATTTTAGGAATTTTTTAAAGTCGCATAACTTTTGAACGGCTGAACGGATTTTGTTCAAATTTTTTGTAAAAGATAGTAAATTACGTCAGCTTTCCAACGAAGTATATTATGTGGGCGTGGCATTACCAATTTAGTTAAAAAACAAGTATTTTTAAAAGGTTATTTCCTATAAAAATAAGCAGTGCCACGCCCATTTATTAGATATCCTCTAAAAGCTGGAGAAATTTCCAATTTTTTGCAAAAAATTTGATCATAATCGGAGCAGTAGTTCCAAAGTTATGAGCCAAGCAAGTTCACCTTCATTCGTGTGCTCGAAATTTTGAAAGTCATGTCTGCTACAAAAATATTAGCAAAATACCAAGCGCCCAGCATGCCCAGCAAGCAAATTTTGATTTTAGGAATTTTTTAAAGTCGTATAACTTTTGAAGGGCTGAACGGATTTTGTTCAAATTTTTTGTAAAAGATAGTAAATTACGTCAGCTTTCCAACGAAGTATATTATGTGGGCGTGGCATTAACAATTTAGTTAAAAAACAAGTATTTTTAAAAGGTTATTTCCTCAAAAAATTAGCAGTGCCACGCCCATTTATTAGATATCCTCTAAAAGCTGGAGAAATTTCCAATTTTTTGCAAAAAATTTGATCAAAATCGGAGCAGTAGTTCCCAAGTTATGAGCCAAGCAAGTTCACCTTCATTCGTGTGCTCGAAATTTTGAAAGTCATGTCTGCTACAAAAATATTAGCAAAATACCAGGCGCCCAGCATGCCCAGCAAGCAAATTTTGATTTTAGGAATTTTTTAAAGTCGTATAACTTTTGAAGGGCTGAACGGATTTTGTTCAAATTTTTTGTAAAAGATAGTAAATTACGTCAGCTTTCCAACGAAGTATATTATGTGGGCGTGGCATTAACAATTTAGTTAAAAAACAAGTATTTTTAAAAGGTTATTTGCTATAAAAATTAGCAGTGCCACGCCCATTTATTAGATATTCTCTAAAAGATCGAGAAATTTCCAATTTTTTGCAAAAAATTTGATCATAATCGGAGCAGTAGTTCCAAAGTTATGAGCCAAGCAAGTTCACCTTCATTCGTGTGCTCAAAATTTTGAAAGTCATGTCTGCTACAAAAATATTAGCAAAATACCAGGCGCCCAGCATGCCCAGCAAGCAAATTTTGATTTTAGGAATTTTTTAAAGTGACATAACTTTTTAACGGCTGTACGGATTTTGTTCAAATTTCTTGTAAAAGATAGTAAATTACGTCAGCTTTCCGACGAAATATATTATGTGGGCGTGGCATTAACAATTTAGTTGAAAAACAAGTATTTTTAAAAGGTTATTTCCTAAAAAAATTAGCAGTGCCACGCCCATTTATTAGATATCCTCTAAAAGCTGGAGAAATTTCCAATTTTTTGTAAAAAATTTGATCAAAATCGGAGCAGTAGTTCCCAAGTTATGAGCCAAGCAAGTTCACCTTCATTCGTGTGCTCAAAATTTTGAAAGTCATGTCTGCTACAAAAATATTAGCAAAATACCAGGCGCCCAGCATGCCCAGCAAGCAAATTTTGATTTTAGGAATTTTTTAAAGTCGTATAACTTTTGAAGGGCTGAACGGATTTTGTTCAAATTTTTTGTAAAAGATAGTAAATTACGTCAGCTTTCCAACGAAGTATATTATGTGGGCGTGGCATTAACAATTTAGTTAACAAACAAGTATTTTTAAAAGGTTATTTCCTTAAAAAATTAGCAATGCCACGCCCATTTATTAGATATTCTCTAAAAGCTCGAGAAATTTCCAATTTTCTGCAAAAAATTTGATCAAAATCGGAGCAGTAGTTCCCAAGTTATGAGCCAAGCAAGTTCACCTTCATTGGTGTGCTCAAAATTTTGAAAGTCATGTCTGCTACAAAAATATTAGCAAAATACCAGGCGCCCAGCATGCCCAGCAAGCAAATTTTGATTTTAGGAATTTTTTAAAGTGGCATAACTTTTTAACGGCTGTACGGATTTTGTTCAAATTTTTTGTAAAAGATAGTAAATTACGTCAGCTTTCCGACGAAGTATATTATGTGGGCGTGGCATTACCAATTTAGTTAAAAAACAAGTATTTTTAAAAGGTTATTTCCTATAAAAATAAGCAGTGCCACGCCCATTTATTAGATATCCTCTAAAAGCTGGAGAAATTTCCAATTTTTTGCAAAAAATTTGATCATAATCGGAGCAGTAGTTCCAAAGTTATGAGCCAAGCAAGTTCACCTTCATTCGTGTGCTCGAAATTTTGAAAGTCATGTCTGCTACAAAAATATTAGCAAAATACCAGGCGCCCAGCATGCCCAGCAAGCAAATTTTGATTTTAGGAATTTTTTAAAGTCGTATAACTTTTGAAGAGCTGAACGGATTTTGTTCAAATTTTTTGTAAAAGATAGTAAATTACGTCAGCTTTCCAACGAAGTATATTATGTGGGCGTGGCATTAACAATTTAGTTAAAAAACAAGTATTTTTAAAAGGTTATTTCCTCAAAAAATTAGCAGTGCCACGCCCATTTATTAGATATCCTCTAAAAGCTGGAGAAATTTCCAATTTTTTGCAAAAAATTTGATCAAAATCGGAGCAGTAGTTCCCAAGTTATGAGCCAAGCAAGTTCACCTTCATTCGTGTGCTCGAAATTTTGAAAGTCATGTCTGCTACAAAAATATTAGCAAAATACCAGGCGCCCAGCATGCCCAGCAAGCAAATTTTGATTTTAGGAATTTTTTAAAGTCGTATAACTTTTGAAGGGCTGAACGGATTTTGTTCAAATTTTTTGTAAAAGATAGTAAATTACGTCAGCTTTCCAACGAAGTATATTATGTGGGCGTGGCATTAACAATTTAGTTAAAAAACAAGTATTTTTAAAAGGTTATTTGCTATAAAAATTAGCAGTGCCACGCCCATTTATTAGATATTCTCTAAAAGATCGAGAAATTTCCAATTTTTTGCAAAAAATTTGATCATAATCGGAGCAGTAGTTCCAAAGTTATGAGCCAAGCAAGTTCACCTTCATTCGTGTGCTCAAAATTTTGAAAGTCATGTCTGCTACAAAAATATTAGCAAAATACCAGGCGCCCAGCATGCCCAGCAAGCAAATTTTGATTTTAGGAATTTTTTAAAGTGACATAACTTTTTAACGGCTGTACGGATTTTGTTCAAATTTCTTGTAAAAGATAGTAAATTACGTCAGCTTTCCGACGAAATATATTATGTGGGCGTGGCATTAACAATTTAGTTGAAAAACAAGTATTTTTAAAAGGTTATTTCCTAAAAAAATTAGCAGTGCCACGCCCATTTATTAGATATCCTCTAAAAGCTGGAGAAATTTCCAATTTTTTGTAAAAAATTTGATCAAAATCGGAGCAGTAGTTCCCAAGTTATGAGCCAAGCAAGTTCACCTTCATTCGTGTGCTCAAAATTTTGAAAGTCATGTCTGCTACAAAAATATTAGCAAAATACCAGGCGCCCAGCATGCCCAGCAAGCAAATTTTGATTTTAGGAATTTTTTAAAGTCGTATAACTTTTGAAGGGCTGAACGGATTTTGTTCAAATTTTTTGTAAAAGATAGTAAATTACGTCAGCTTTCCAACGAAGTATATTATGTGGGCGTGGCATTAACAATTTAGTTAACAAACAAGTATTTTTAAAAGGTTATTTCCTTAAAAAATTAGCAATGCCACGCCCATTTATTAGATATTCTCTAAAAGCTCGAGAAATTTCCAATTTTCTGCAAAAAATTTGATCAAAATCGGAGCAGTAGTTCCCAAGTTATGAGCCAAGCAAGTTCACCTTCATTGGTGTGCTCAAAATTTTGAAAGTCATGTCTGCTACAAAAATATTAGCAAAATACCAGGCGCCCAGCATGCCCAGCAAGCAAATTTTGATTTTAGGAATTTTTTAAAGTGGCATAACTTTTTAACGGCTGTACGGATTTTGTTCAAATTTTTTGTAAAAGATAGTAAATTACGTCAGCTTTCCGACGAAGTATATTATGTGGGCGTGGCATTAACAGTTTAGTTAAAAAACAAGTATTTTGAAAAGGTTATTTCCTTAAAAAATTAGCAGTGCCACTCCCATTTATTAGATATTCTCTAAAATCTGGAGAAATTTCCAATTTTTTGCAAAAAATTTGATCAAAATCGGAGCAGTCGTTCCCAAGTTATGAGCCAAGCAAGTTCACCTTCATTCGTGTGCTCGAAATTTTGAAAGTCATGTCTGCTACAAAAATATTAGCAAAATACCAGGCGCCCAGCATGCCCAGCAAGCAAATTTTGATTTTAGGAATTTTTTAAAGTCGTATAACTTTTGAAGGGCTGAACGGATTTTGTTCAAATTTTTTGTAAAAGATAGTAAATTACGTCAGCTTTCCAACGAAGTATATTATGTGGGCGTGGCATTAACAATTTAGTTAAAAAACAAGTATTTTTAAAAGGTTATTTCCTTAAAAAATTAGCAATGCCACGCCCATTTATTAGATATTCTCTAAAAGCTGGAGAAATTTCCAATTTTTTGCAAGAAATTTGATCAAAATCGGAGCAGTAGTTCCCAAGTTATGAGCCAAGCAAGTTCACCTTCATTCGTGTGCTCGAAATTTTGAAAGTCATGTCTGCTACAAAAATATTAGCAAAATACCAGGCGCCCAGCATGCCCAGCAAGCAAATTTTGATTTTAGGAATTTTTTAAAGTGGCATAACTTTTGAACGGCTGAACGGATTTTCTTCAAATTTTTTGTAGAAGATAGTAAATTATGTCAGCTTTCCGAGGAAGTATATTATGTGGGTGTGGTTCTAACAATTTAGTTAAAAAACAAGTATTTTTAAAAGGTTAATTCCTAAAAAAATTAGTAGTGCCACGCCCATTTATTAGATATCCTCTAAAAGCTGGAGAAATTTCCAATTTTTTGCAAAAAATTTGATCAAAATCGGAGTAGTAGTTCCCAAGTTATGAGCCAAGCAAGTTCACCTTCATTCGTGTGCTCGAAATTTTGAAAGTCATGTCTGCTACAAAAATATTAGCAAAATACCAGGCGCCCAGCATGCCCAGCAAGCAAATTTTGATTTTAGGAATTTTTTAAAGTGGCATAACTTTTGAACGGCTGAACGGATTTTCTTCAAATTTTTTGTAGAAGATAGTAAATTATGTCAGCTTTCCGAGGAAGTATATTATGTGGGTGTGGTTCTAACAATTTAGTTAAAAAACAAGTATTTTTAAAAGGTTAATTCCTAAAAAAATTAGTAGTGCCACGCCCATTTATTAGATATTCTCTAAAAGCTGAGGAAATTTCCAATTTTTTGCAAAAAATTTGATCAAAATCGGAGTAGTAGTTCCCAAGTTATGAGCCAAGCAAGTTCACCTTCATTCGTGTGCTCGAAATTTTGAAAGTCATGTCTGCTACAAAAATATTAGCAAAATACCAGGCGCCCAGCATGCCCAGCAAGCAAATTTTGATTTTAGGAATTTTTTAAAGTGGCATAACTTTTGAACGGCTGAACGGATTTTGTTCAATTTTTTTGTAAAAAATTGTAAATTACGTCAACTTTCCAACGAAGTATATTATGTGGGCGTGGCATTAACAATTTAGTTAACAAACAAGTATTTTTAAAAGGTTATTTCCTTAAAAAATTAGCAATGCCACGCCCATTTATTAGATATTCTCTAAAAGCTCGAGAAATTTCCAATTTTCTGCAAAAAATTTGATCAAAATCGGAGCAGTAGTTCCCAAGTTATGAGCCAAGCAAGTTCACCTTCATTCGTGTGCTCGAAATTTTGAAAGTCATGTCTGCTACAAAAATATTAGCAAAATACCAGGCGCCCAGCATGCCCAGCAAGCAAATTTTGATTTTAGGAATTTTTTAAAGTCGTATAACTTTTGAAGGGCTGAACGGATTTTGTTCAAATTTTTTGTAAAAGATAGTAAATTACGTCAGCTTTCCAACGAAGTATATTATGTGGGCGTGGCATTAACAATTTAGTTAAAAAACAAGTATTTTTAAAAGGTTATTTCCTTAAAAAATTAGCAATGCCACGCCCATTTATTAGATATTCTCTAAAAGCTGGAGAAATTTCCAATTTTTTGCAAGAAATTTGATCAAAATCGGAGCAGTAGTTCCCAAGTTATGAGCCAAGCAAGTTCACCTTCATTCGTGTGCTCGAAATTTTGAAAGTCATGTCTGCTACAAAAATATTAGCAAAATACCAGGCGCCCAGCATGCCCAGCAAGCAAATTTTGATTTTAGGAATTTTTTAAAGTGGCATAACTTTTGAACGGCTGAACGGATTTTCTTCAAATTTTTTGTAGAAGATAGTAAATTATGTCAGCTTTCCGAGGAAGTATATTATGTGGGTGTGGTTCTAACAATTTAGTTAAAAAACAAGTATTTTTAAAAGGTTAATTCCTAAAAAAATTAGTAGTGCCACGCCCATTTATTAGATATCCTCTAAAAGCTGGAGAAATTTCCAATTTTTTGCAAAAAATTTGATCAAAATCGGAGCAGTAGTTCCCAAGTTATGAGCCAAGCAAATTCACCTTCACTCGGGTGCTAGAAATTTTGAAAGTCATGTTTGCTACAAAAATATTAGCAAAATACCAGGCGCCCAGCATGCCCAGCAAGCAAATTTTGATCGGAGCAGTGGTTCCCAAGTTATGAGCCAAGCAAGTTCACCTTCATTCTCGTGGTCGTCAGTTTGAAAATCATGTCTGCTACAAAAATTTTAGTAAAATACCAGGCGCCCAGCATGCCCTAGCAAGCAAATTTTGATCGGAGCAGTGGTTCCCAAGTTATGAGCCAAGCAAGTTCACCTTCATTCGTGTGCTCGAAATTTTGAAAGTCATGTCTGCTACAAAAATATTAGCAAAATACCAGGCGCCCAGCATGCCCAGCAAGCAAATTTTGATTTTAGGAATTTTTTAAAGTCGTATAACTTTTGAAGGGCTGAACGGATTTTGTTCAAATTTTTTGTAAAAGATAGTAAATTACGTCAGCTTTCCAACGAAGTATATTATGTGGGCGTGGCATTAACAATTTAGTTAAAAAACAAGTATTTTTAAAAGGTTATTTCCTTAAAAAATTAGCAATGCCACGCCCATTTATTAGATATTCTCTAAAAGCTGGAGAAATTTCCAATTTTTTGCAAGAAATTTGATCAAAATCGGAGCAGTAGTTCCCAAGTTATGAGCCAAGCAAGTTCACCTTCATTCGTGTGCTCGAAATTTTGAAAGTCATGTCTGCTACAAAAATATTAGCAAAATACCAGGCGCCCAGCATGCCCAGCAAGCAAATTTTGATTTTAGGAATTTTTTAAAGTGGCATAACTTTTGAACGGCTGAACGGATTTTGTTCAAATTTTTTGTAAAAGATAGTAAATTACGTCAGCTTTCCAACGAAGTATATTATGTGGGTGTGGTTCTAACAATTTAGTTAAAAAACAAGTATTTTTAAAAGGTTAATTCCTAAAAAAATTAGTAGTGCCACGCCCATTTATTAGATATTCTCTAAAAGCTGAGGAAATTTCCAATTTTTTGCAAAAAATTTGATCAAAATCGGAGTAGTAGTTCCCAAGTTATGAGCCAAGCAAGTTCACCTTCATTCGTGTGCTCGAAATTTTGAAAGTCATGTCTGCTACAAAAATATTAGCAAAATACCAGGCGCCCAGCATGCCCAGCAAGCAAATTTTGATTTTAGGAATTTTTTAAAGTGGCATAACTTTTGAACGGCTGAACGGATTTTCTTCAAATTTTTTGTAGAAGATAGTAAATTATGTCAGCTTTCCGAGGAAGTATATTATGTGGGTGTGGTTCTAACAATTTAGTTAAAAAACAAGTATTTTTAAAAGGTTAATTCCTAAAAAAATTAGTAGTGCCACGCCCATTTATTAGATATCCTCTAAAAGCTGGAGAAATTTCCAATTTTTTGCAAAAAATTTGATCAAAATCGGAGCAGTAGTTCCCAAGTTATGAGCCAAGCAAATTCACCTTCACTCGGGTGCTAGAAATTTTGAAAGTCATGTTTGCTACAAAAATATTAGCAAAATACCAGGCGCCCAGCATGCCCAGCAAGCAAATTTTGATCGGAGCAGTGGTTCCCAAGTTATGAGCCAAGCAAGTTCACCTTCATTCTCGTGGTCGTCAGTTTGAAAATCATGTCTGCTACAAAAATTTTAGTAAAATACCAGGCGCCCAGCATGCCCTAGCAAGCAAATTTTGATCGGAGCAGTGGTTCCCAAGTTATGAGCCAAGCAAGTTCACCTTCATTCGTGTGCTCGAAATTTTGAAAGTCATGTCTGCTACAAAAATATTAGCAAAATACCAGGCGCCCAGCATGCCCAGCAAGCAAATTTTGATTTTAGGAATTTTTTAAAGTTGCATAACTTTTGAACGGCTGAACGGATTTTGTTCAAATTTTTTGTAAAAGATAGTAAATTACGTCAGCTTTCCAACGAAGTATATTATGTGGGCGTGGCATTAACAATTTAGTTAAAAAACAAGTATTTTTAAAAGGTTATTTGGTATAAAAATTAGCAGTGCCACGCCCATTTATTAGATATTCTCTAAAAGCTCGAGAAATTTCCAATTTTCTGCAAAAAATTTGATCAAAATCGGAGCAGTAGTTCCCAAGTTATGAGCCAAGCAAGTTCACCTTCATTCGTGTGCTCGAAATTTTGAAAGTCATGTCTGCTACAAAAATATTAGCAAAATACCAGGCGCCCAGCATGCCCAGCAAGCAAATTTTGATTTTAGGAATTTTTTAAAGTCGTATAACTTTTGAAGGGCTGAACGGATTTTGTTCAAATTTTTTGTAAAAGATAGTAAATTACGTCAGCTTTCCAACGAAGTATATTATGTGGGCGTGGCATTAACAATTTAGTTAAAAAGCAAGTATTTTTAAAAGGTTATTTCCTAAAAAAATTAGCAGTGCCACGCCCATTTGTTAGATATTCTCTAAAAGCTGGAGAAATTTCCAATTTTTTGCAAGAAATTTGATCAAAATCGGAGCAGTAGTTCCCAAGTTATGAGCCAAGCAAGTTCACCTTCATTCGTGTGCTCGAAATTTTGAAAGTCATGTCTGCTACAAAAATATTAGCAAAATACCAGGCGCCCAGCATGCCCAGCAAGCAAATTTTGATTTTAGGAATTTTTTAAAGTGGCATAACTTTTGAACGGCTGAACGGATTTTCTTCAAATTTTTTGTAGAAGATAGTAAATTATGTCAGCTTTCCGAGGAAGTATATTATGTGGGTGTGGTTCTAACAATTTAGTTAAAAAACAAGTATTTTTAAAAGGTTAATTCCTAAAAAAATTAGTAGTGCCACGCCCATTTATTAGATATTCTCTAAAAGCTGAGGAAATTTCCAATTTTTTGCAAAAAATTTGATCAAAATCGGAGTAGTAGTTCCCAAGTTATGAGCCAAGCAAGTTCACCTTCATTCGTGTGCTCGAAATTTTGAAAGTCATGTCTGCTACAAAAATATTAGCAAAATACCAGGCGCCCAGCATGCCCAGCAAGCAAATTTTGATTTTAGGAATTTTTTAAAGTGGCATAACTTTTGAACGGCTGAACGGATTTTCTTCAAATTTTTTGTAGAAGATAGTAAATTATGTCAGCTTTCCGAGGAAGTATATTATGTGGGTGTGGTTCTAACAATTTAGTTAAAAAACAAGTATTTTTAAAAGGTTAATTCCTAAAAAAATTAGTAGTGCCACGCCCATTTATTAGATATCCTCTAAAAGCTGGAGAAATTTCCAATTTTTTGCAAAAAATTTGATCAAAATCGGAGCAGTAGTTCCCAAGTTATGAGCCAAGCAAATTCACCTTCACTCGGGTGCTAGAAATTTTGAAAGTCATGTTTGCTACAAAAATATTAGCAAAATACCAGGCGCCCAGCATGCCCAGCAAGCAAATTTTGATCGGAGCAGTGGTTCCCAAGTTATGAGCCAAGCAAGTTCACCTTCATTCTCGTGGTCGTCAGTTTGAAAATCATGTCTGCTACAAAAATTTTAGTAAAATACCAGGCGCCCAGCATGCCCTAGCAAGCAAATTTTGATCGGAGCAGTGGTTCCCAAGTTATGAGCCAAGCAAGTTCACCTTCATTCGTGTGCTCGAAATTTTGAAAGTCATGTCTGCTACAAAAATATTAGCAAAATACCAGGCGCCCAGCATGCCCAGCAAGCAAATTTTGATTTTAGGAATTTTTTAAAGTCGCATAACTTTTGAACGGCTGAACGGATTTTGTTCAAATTTTTTGTAAAAGATAGTAAATTACGTCAGCTTTCCAACGAAGTATATTATGTGGGCGTGGCATTAACAATTTAGTTAAAAAACAAGTATTTTTAAAAGGTTATTTGCTATAAAAATTAGCAGTGCCACGCCCATTTATTAGATATTCTCTAAAAGCTCGAGAAATTTCCAATTTTCTGCAAAAAATTTGATCAAAATCGGAGTAGTAGTTCCCAAGTTATGAGCCAAGCAAGTTCACCTTCATTCGTGTGCTCGAAATTTTGAAAGTCATGTCTGCTACAAAAATATTAGCAAAATACCAGGCGCCCAGCATGCCCAGCAAGCAAATTTTGATTTTAGGAATTTTTTAAAGTCGTATAACTTTTGAAGGGCTGAACGGATTTTGTTCAAATTTTTTGTAAAAGATAGTAAATTACGTCAGCTTTCCAACGAAGTATATTATGTGGGCGTGGCATTAACAATTTAGTTAAAAAACAAGTATTTTTAAAAGGTTATTTCCTTAAAAAATTAGCAATGCCACGCCCATTTATTAGATATTCTCTAAAAGCTGGAGAAATTTCCAATTTTTTGCAAGAAATTTGATCAAAATCGGAGCAGTAGTTCCCAAGTTATGAGCCAAGCAAGTTCACCTTCATTCGTGTGCTCGAAATTTTGAAAGTCATGTCTGCTACAAAAATATTAGCAAAATACCAGGCGCCCAGCATGCCCAGCAAGCAAATTTTGATTTTAGGAATTTTTTAAAGTGGCATAACTTTTGAACGGCTGAACGGATTTTGTTCAATTTTTTTGTAAAAAATTGTAAATTACGTCAGCTTTCCAACGAAGTATATTATGTGGGCGTGGCATTAACAATTTAGTTAACAAACAAGTATTTTTAAAAGGTTATTTCCTTAAAAAATTAGCAATGCCACGCCCATTTATTAGATATTCTCTAAAAGCTCGAGAAATTTCCAATTTTCTGCAAAAAATTTGATCAAAATCGGAGCAGTAGTTCCCAAGTTATGAGCCAAGCAAGTTCACCTTCATTCGTGTGCTCGAAATTTTGAAAGTCATGTCTGCTACAAAAATATTAGCAAAATACCAGGCGCCCAGCATGCCCAGCAAGCAAATTTTGATTTTAGGAATTTTTTAAAGTGGCATAACTTTTGAACGGCTGAACGGATTTTGTTCAAATTTTTTGTAAAAGATAGTAAATTACGTCAGCTTTCCAACGAAGTATATTATGTGGGTGTGGTTCTAACAATTTAGTTAAAAAACAAGTATTTTTAAAAGGTTAATTCCTAAAAAAATTAGTAGTGCCACGCCCATTTATTAGATATTCTCTAAAAGCTGAGGAAATTTCCAATTTTTTGCAAAAAATTTGATCAAAATCGGAGTAGTAGTTCCCAAGTTATGAGCCAAGCAAGTTCACCTTCATTCGTGTGCTCGAAATTTTGAAAGTCATGTCTGCTACAAAAATATTAGCAAAATACCAGGCGCCCAGCATGCCCAGCAAGCAAATTTTGATTTTAGGAATTTTTTAAAGTGGCATAACTTTTGAACGGCTGAACGGATTTTCTTCAAATTTTTTGTAGAAGATAGTAAATTATGTCAGCTTTCCGAGGAAGTATATTATGTGGGTGTGGTTCTAACAATTTAGTTAAAAAACAAGTATTTTTAAAAGGTTAATTCCTAAAAAAATTAGTAGTGCCACGCCCATTTATTAGATATCCTCTAAAAGCTGGAGAAATTTCCAATTTTTTGCAAAAAATTTGATCAAAATCGGAGCAGTAGTTCCCAAGTTATGAGCCAAGCAAATTCACCTTCACTCGGGTGCTAGAAATTTTGAAAGTCATGTTTGCTACAAAAATATTAGCAAAATACCAGGCGCCCAGCATGCCCAGCAAGCAAATTTTGATCGGAGCAGTGGTTCCCAAGTTATGAGCCAAGCAAGTTCACCTTCATTCTCGTGGTCGTCAGTTTGAAAATCATGTCTGCTACAAAAATTTTAGTAAAATACCAGGCGCCCAGCATGCCCTAGCAAGCAAATTTTGATCGGAGCAGTGGTTCCCAAGTTATGAGCCAAGCAAGTTCACCTTCATTCGTGTGCTCGAAATTTTGAAAGTCATGTCTGCTACAAAAATATTAGCAAAATACCAGGCGCCCAGCATGCCCAGCAAGCAAATTTTGATTTTAGGAATTTTTTAAAGTTGCATAACTTTTGAACGGCTGAACGGATTTTGTTCAAATTTTTTGTAAAAGATAGTAAATTACGTCAGCTTTCCAACGAAGTATATTATGTGGGCGTGGCATTAACAATTTAGTTAAAAAACAAGTATTTTTAAAAGGTTATTTGGTATAAAAATTAGCAGTGCCACGCCCATTTATTAGATATTCTCTAAAAGCTCGAGAAATTTCCAATTTTCTGCAAAAAATTTGATCAAAATCGGAGCAGTAGTTCCCAAGTTATGAGCCAAGCAAGTTCACCTTCATTCGTGTGCTCGAAATTTTGAAAGTCATGTCTGCTACAAAAATATTAGCAAAATACCAGGCGCCCAGCATGCCCAGCAAGCAAATTTTGATTTTAGGAATTTTTTAAAGTCGTATAACTTTTGAAGGGCTGAACGGATTTTGTTCAAATTTTTTGTAAAAGATAGTAAATTACGTCAGCTTTCCAACGAAGTATATTATGTGGGCGTGGCATTAACAATTTAGTTAAAAAGCAAGTATTTTTAAAAGGTTATTTCCTAAAAAAATTAGCAGTGCCACGCCCATTTGTTAGATATTCTCTAAAAGCTGGAGAAATTTCCAATTTTTTGCAAGAAATTTGATCAAAATCGGAGCAGTAGTTCCCAAGTTATGAGCCAAGCAAGTTCACCTTCATTCGTGTGCTCGAAATTTTGAAAGTCATGTCTGCTACAAAAATATTAGCAAAATACCAGGCGCCCAGCATGCCCAGCAAGCAAATTTTGATTTTAGGAATTTTTTAAAGTGGCATAACTTTTGAACGGCTGAACGGATTTTCTTCAAATTTTTTGTAGAAGATAGTAAATTATGTCAGCTTTCCGAGGAAGTATATTATGTGGGTGTGGTTCTAACAATTTAGTTAAAAAACAAGTATTTTTAAAAGGTTAATTCCTAAAAAAATTAGTAGTGCCACGCCCATTTATTAGATATTCTCTAAAAGCTGAGGAAATTTCCAATTTTTTGCAAAAAATTTGATCAAAATCGGAGTAGTAGTTCCCAAGTTATGAGCCAAGCAAGTTCACCTTCATTCGTGTGCTCGAAATTTTGAAAGTCATGTCTGCTACAAAAATATTAGCAAAATACCAGGCGCCCAGCATGCCCAGCAAGCAAATTTTGATTTTAGGAATTTTTTAAAGTGGCATAACTTTTGAACGGCTGAACGGATTTTCTTCAAATTTTTTGTAGAAGATAGTAAATTATGTCAGCTTTCCGAGGAAGTATATTATGTGGGTGTGGTTCTAACAATTTAGTTAAAAAACAAGTATTTTTAAAAGGTTAATTCCTAAAAAAATTAGTAGTGCCACGCCCATTTATTAGATATCCTCTAAAAGCTGGAGAAATTTCCAATTTTTTGCAAAAAATTTGATCAAAATCGGAGCAGTAGTTCCCAAGTTATGAGCCAAGCAAATTCACCTTCACTCGGGTGCTAGAAATTTTGAAAGTCATGTTTGCTACAAAAATATTAGCAAAATACCAGGCGCCCAGCATGCCCAGCAAGCAAATTTTGATCGGAGCAGTGGTTCCCAAGTTATGAGCCAAGCAAGTTCACCTTCATTCTCGTGGTCGTCAGTTTGAAAATCATGTCTGCTACAAAAATTTTAGTAAAATACCAGGCGCCCAGCATGCCCTAGCAAGCAAATTTTGATCGGAGCAGTGGTTCCCAAGTTATGAGCCAAGCAAGTTCACCTTCATTCGTGTGCTCGAAATTTTGAAAGTCATGTCTGCTACAAAAATATTAGCAAAATACCAGGCGCCCAGCATGCCCAGCAAGCAAATTTTGATTTTAGGAATTTTTTAAAGTCGCATAACTTTTGAACGGCTGAACGGATTTTGTTCAAATTTTTTGTAAAAGATAGTAAATTACGTCAGCTTTCCAACGAAGTATATTATGTGGGCGTGGCATTAACAATTTAGTTAAAAAACAAGTATTTTTAAAAGGTTATTTGCTATAAAAATTAGCAGTGCCACGCCCATTTATTAGATATTCTCTAAAAGCTCGAGAAATTTCCAATTTTCTGCAAAAAATTTGATCAAAATCGGAGTAGTAGTTCCCAAGTTATGAGCCAAGCAAGTTCACCTTCATTCGTGTGCTCGAAATTTTGAAAGTCATGTCTGCTACAAAAATATTAGCAAAATACCAGGCGCCCAGCATGCCCAGCAAGCAAATTTTGATTTTAGGAATTTTTTAAAGTCGTATAACTTTTGAAGGGCTGAACGGATTTTGTTCAAATTTTTTGTAAAAGATAGTAAATTACGTCAGCTTTCCAACGAAGTATATTATGTGGGCGTGGCATTAACAATTTAGTTAAAAAACAAGTATTTTTAAAAGGTTATTTCCTTAAAAAATTAGCAATGCCACGCCCATTTATTAGATATTCTCTAAAAGCTGGAGAAATTTCCAATTTTTTGCAAGAAATTTGATCAAAATCGGAGCAGTAGTTCCCAAGTTATGAGCCAAGCAAGTTCACCTTCATTCGTGTGCTCGAAATTTTGAAAGTCATGTCTGCTACAAAAATATTAGCAAAATACCAGGCGCCCAGCATGCCCAGCAAGCAAATTTTGATTTTAGGAATTTTTTAAAGTGGCATAACTTTTGAACGGCTGAACGGATTTTGTTCAAATTTTTTGTAAAAGATAGTAAATTACGTCAGCTTTCCAACGAAGTATATTATGTGGGTGTGGTTCTAACAATTTAGTTAAAAAACAAGTATTTTTAAAAGGTTAATTCCTAAAAAAATTAGTAGTGCCACGCCCATTTATTAGATATTCTCTAAAATCTGGAGAAATTTCCAATTTTTTGCAAAAAATTTGATCAAAATCGGAGCAGTAGTTCCCAAGTTATGAGCCAAGCAAGTTCACCTTCATTGGTGTGCTCAAAATTTTGAAAGTCATGTCTGCTACAAAAATATTAGCAAAATACCAGGCGCCCAGCATGCCCAGCAAGCAAATTTTGATTTTAGGAATTTTTTAAAGTCGTATAACTTTTGAAGGGCTGAACGGATTTTGTTCAAATTTTTTGTAAAAGATAGTAAATTACGTCAGCTTTCCAACGAAGTATATTATGTGGGCGTGGCATTAACAATTTAGTTAAAAAACAAGTATTTTTAAAAGGTTATTTCCTCAAAAAATTAGCAGTGCCACGCCCATTTATTAGATATCCTCTAAAAGCTGGAGAAATTTCCAATTTTTTGCAAAAAATTTGATCAAAATCGGAGCAGTAGTTCCCAAGTTATGAGCCAAGCAAGTTCACCTTCATTCGTGTGCTCGAAATTTTGAAAGTCATGTCTGCTACAAAAATATTAGCAAAATACCAGGCGCCCAGCATGCCCAGCAAGCAAATTTTGATTTTAGGAATTTTTTAAAGTCGTATAACTTTTGAAGGGCTGAACGGATTTTGTTCAAATTTTTTGTAAAAGATAGTAAATTACGTCAGCTTTCCAACGAAGTATATTATGTGGGCGTGGCATTAACAATTTAGTTAAAAAACAAGTATTTTTAAAAGGTTATTTGCTATACAAATTAGCAGTGCCACGCCCATTTATTAGATATTCTCTAAAAGATCGAGAAATTTCCAATTTTTTGCAAAAAATTTGATCATAATCGGAGCAGTAGTTCCAAAGTTATGAGCCAAGCAAGTTCACCTTCATTCGTGTGCTCAAAATTTTGAAAGTCATGTCTGCTACAAAAATATTAGCAAAATACCAGGCGCCCAGCATGCCCAGCAAGCAAATTTTGATTTTAGGAATTTTTTAAAGTGACATAACTTTTTAACGGCTGTACGGATTTTGTTCAAATTTCTTGTAAAAGATAGTAAATTACGTCAGCTTTCCGACGAAATATATTATGTGGGCGTGGCATTAACAATTTAGTTGAAAAACAAGTATTTTTAAAAGGTTATTTCCTAAAAAAATTAGCAGTGCCACGCCCATTTATTAGATATCCTCTAAAAGCTGGAGAAATTTCCAATTTTTTGTAAAAAATTTGATCAAAATCGGAGCAGTAGTTCCCAAGTTATGAGCCAAGCAAGTTCACCTTCATTCGTGTGCTCAAAATTTTGAAAGTCATGTCTGCTACAAAAATATTAGCAAAATACCAGGCGCCCAGCATGCCCAGCAAGCAAATTTTGATTTTAGGAATTTTTTAAAGTCGTATAACTTTTGAAGGGCTGAACGGATTTTGTTCAAATTTTTTGTAAAAGATAGTAAATTACGTCAGCTTTCCAACGAAGTATATTATGTGGGCGTGGCATTAACAATTTAGTTAACAAACAAGTATTTTTAAAAGGTTATTTCCTTAAAAAATTAGCAATGCCACGCCCATTTATTAGATATTCTCTAAAAGCTCGAGAAATTTCCAATTTTCTGCAAAAAATTTGATCAAAATCGGAGCAGTAGTTCCCAAGTTATGAGCCAAGCAAGTTCACCTTCATTGGTGTGCTCAAAATTTTGAAAGTCATGTCTGCTACAAAAATATTAGCAAAATACCAGGCGCCCAGCATGCCCAGCAAGCAAATTTTGATTTTAGGAATTTTTTAAAGTCGTATAACTTTTGAAGGGCTGAACGGATTTTGTTCAAATTTTTTGTAAAAGATAGTAAATTACGTCAGCTTTCCAACGAAGTATATTATGTGGGCGTGGCATTAACAATTTAGTTAAAAAACAAGTATTTTTAAAAGGTTATTTCCTTAAAAAATTAGCAATGCCACGCCCATTTATTAGATATTCTCTAAAAGCTGGAGAAATTTCCAATTTTTTGCAAGAAATTTGATCAAAATCGGAGCAGTAGTTCCCAAGTTATGAGCCAAGCAAGTTCACCTTCATTCGTGTGCTCGAAATTTTGAAAGTCATGTCTGCTACAAAAATATTAGCAAAATACCAGGCGCCCAGCATGCCCAGCAAGCAAATTTTGATTTTAGGAATTTTTTAAAGTGGCATAACTTTTGAACGGCTGAACGGATTTTCTTCAAATTTTTTGTAGAAGATAGTAAATTATGTCAGCTTTCCGAGGAAGTATATTATGTGGGTGTGGTTCTAACAATTTAGTTAAAAAACAAGTATTTTTAAAAGGTTAATTCCTAAAAAAATTAGTAGTGCCACGCCCATTTATTAGATATCCTCTAAAAGCTGGAGAAATTTCCAATTTTTTGCAAAAAATTTGATCAAAATCGGAGCAGTAGTTCCCAAGTTATGAGCCAAGCAAATTCACCTTCACTCGGGTGCTAGAAATTTTGAAAGTCATGTTTGCTACAAAAATATTAGCAAAATACCAGGCGCCCAGCATGCCCAGCAAGCAAATTTTGATCGGAGCAGTGGTTCCCAAGTTATGAGCCAAGCAAGTTCACCTTCATTCTCGTGGTCGTCAGTTTGAAAATCATGTCTGCTACAAAAATTTTAGTAAAATACCAGGCGCCCAGCATGCCCTAGCAAGCAAATTTTGATCGGAGCAGTGGTTCCCAAGTTATGAGCCAAGCAAGTTCACCTTCATTCGTGTGCTCGAAATTTTGAAAGTCATGTCTGCTACAAAAATATTAGCAAAATACCAGGCGCCCAGCATGCCCAGCAAGCAAATTTTGATTTTAGGAATTTTTTAAAGTTGCATAACTTTTGAACGGCTGAACGGATTTTGTTCAAATTTTTTGTAAAAGATAGTAAATTACGTCAGCTTTCCAACGAAGTATATTATGTGGGCGTGGCATTAACAATTTAGTTAAAAAACGAGTATTTTTAAAAGGTTATTTCCTATAAAAAGTAGCAGTGCCACTCCCATTTATTAGATATTCTCTAAAATCTGGAGAAATTTCCAATTTTTTGCAAAAAATTTGATCAAAATCGGAGCAGTAGTTCCCAAGTTATGAGCCAAGCAAGTTCACCTTCATTCGTGTGCTCGAAATTTTGAAAGTCATGTCTGCTACAAAAATATTAGCAAAATACCAGGCGCCCAGCATGCCCAGCAAGCAAATTTTGATTTTAGGAATTTTTTAAAGTGGCATAACTTTTGAACGGCTGAACGGATTTTCTTCAAATTTTTTGTAGAAGATAGTAAATTATGTCAGCTTTCCGAGGAAGTATATTATGTGGGTGTGGTTCTAACAATTTAGTTAAAAAACAAGTATTTTTAAAAGGTTAATTCCTAAAAAAATTAGTAGTGCCACGCCCATTTATTAGATATTCTCTAAAAGCTGAGGAAATTTCCAATTTTTTGCAAAAAATTTGATCAAAATCGGAGTAGTAGTTCCCAAGTTATGAGCCAAGCAAGTTCACCTTCATTCGTGTGCTCGAAATTTTGAAAGTCATGTCTGCTACAAAAATATTAGCAAAATACCAGGCGCCCAGCATGCCCAGCAAGCAAATTTTGATTTTAGGAATTTTTTAAAGTGGCATAACTTTTGAACGGCTGAACGGATTTTGTTCAAATTTTTTGTAAAAGATAGTAAATTACGTCAGCTTTCCAACGAAGTATATTATGTGGGTGTGGTTCTAACAATTTAGTTAAAAAACAAGTATTTTTAAAAGGTTAATTCCTAAAAAAATTAGTAGTGCCACGCCCATTTATTAGATATTCTCTAAAAGCTGAGGAAATTTCCAATTTTTTGCAAAAAATTTGATCAAAATCGGAGTAGTAGTTCCCAAGTTATGAGCCAAGCAAGTTCACCTTCATTCGTGTGCTCGAAATTTTGAAAGTCATGTCTGCTACAAAAATATTAGCAAAATACCAGGCGCCCAGCATGCCCAGCAAGCAAATTTTGATTTTAGGAATTTTTTAAAGTGGCATAACTTTTGAACGGCTGAACGGATTTTCTTCAAATTTTTTGTAGAAGATAGTAAATTATGTCAGCTTTCCGAGGAAGTATATTATGTGGGTGTGGTTCTAACAATTTAGTTAAAAAACAAGTATTTTTAAAAGGTTAATTCCTAAAAAAATTAGTAGTGCCACGCCCATTTATTAGATATCCTCTAAAAGCTGGAGAAATTTCCAATTTTTTGCAAAAAATTTGATCAAAATCGGAGCAGTAGTTCCCAAGTTATGAGCCAAGCAAATTCACCTTCACTCGGGTGCTAGAAATTTTGAAAGTCATGTTTGCTACAAAAATATTAGCAAAATACCAGGCGCCCAGCATGCCCAGCAAGCAAATTTTGATCGGAGCAGTGGTTCCCAAGTTATGAGCCAAGCAAGTTCACCTTCATTCTCGTGGTCGTCAGTTTGAAAATCATGTCTGCTACAAAAATTTTAGTAAAATACCAGGCGCCCAGCATGCCCTAGCAAGCAAATTTTGATCGGAGCAGTGGTTCCCAAGTTATGAGCCAAGCAAGTTCACCTTCATTCGTGTGCTCGAAATTTTGAAAGTCATGTCTGCTACAAAAATATTAGCAAAATACCAGGCGCCCAGCATGCCCAGCAAGCAAATTTTGATTTTAGGAATTTTTTAAAGTTGCATAACTTTTGAACGGCTGAACGGATTTTGTTCAAATTTTTTGTAAAAGATAGTAAATTACGTCAGCTTTCCAACGAAGTATATTATGTGGGCGTGGCATTAACAATTTAGTTAAAAAACAAGTATTTTTAAAAGGTTATTTGGTATAAAAATTAGCAGTGCCACGCCCATTTATTAGATATTCTCTAAAAGCTCGAGAAATTTCCAATTTTCTGCAAAAAATTTGATCAAAATCGGAGCAGTAGTTCCCAAGTTATGAGCCAAGCAAGTTCACCTTCATTCGTGTGCTCGAAATTTTGAAAGTCATGTCTGCTACAAAAATATTAGCAAAATACCAGGCGCCCAGCATGCCCAGCAAGCAAATTTTGATTTTAGGAATTTTTTAAAGTCGTATAACTTTTGAAGGGCTGAACGGATTTTGTTCAAATTTTTTGTAAAAGATAGTAAATTACGTCAGCTTTCCAACGAAGTATATTATGTGGGCGTGGCATTAACAATTTAGTTAAAAAGCAAGTATTTTTAAAAGGTTATTTCCTAAAAAAATTAGCAGTGCCACGCCCATTTGTTAGATATTCTCTAAAAGCTGGAGAAATTTCCAATTTTTTGCAAGAAATTTGATCAAAATCGGAGCAGTAGTTCCCAAGTTATGAGCCAAGCAAGTTCACCTTCATTCGTGTGCTCGAAATTTTGAAAGTCATGTCTGCTACAAAAATATTAGCAAAATACCAGGCGCCCAGCATGCCCAGCAAGCAAATTTTGATTTTAGGAATTTTTTAAAGTGGCATAACTTTTGAACGGCTGAACGGATTTTCTTCAAATTTTTTGTAGAAGATAGTAAATTATGTCAGCTTTCCGAGGAAGTATATTATGTGGGTGTGGTTCTAACAATTTAGTTAAAAAACAAGTATTTTTAAAAGGTTAATTCCTAAAAAAATTAGTAGTGCCACGCCCATTTATTAGATATTCTCTAAAAGCTGGAGAAATTTCCAATTTTTTGCAAAAAATTTGATCAAAATCGGAGCAGTAGTTCCCAAGTTATGAGCCAAGCAAGTTCACCTTCATTCGTGTGCTCGAAATTTTGAAAGTCATGTCTGCTACAAAAATATTAGCAAAATACCAGGCGCCCAGCATGCCCAGCAAGCAAATTTTGATTTTAGGAATTTTTTAAAGTGGCATAACTTTTGAACGGCTGAACGGATTTTCTTCAAATTTTTTGTAGAAGATAGTAAATTATGTCAGCTTTCCGAGGAAGTATATTATGTGGGCGTGGCATTAACAATTTAGTTAAAAAACGAGTATTTTTAAAAGGTTATTTCCTATAAAAAGTAGCAGTGCCACTCCCATTTATTAGATATTCTCTAAAATCTGGAGAAATTTCCAATTTTTTGCAAAAAATTTGATCAAAATCGGAGCAGTAGTTCCCAAGTTATGAGCCAAGCAAGTTCACCTTCATTCGTGTGCTCGAAATTTTGAAAGTCATGTCTGCTACAAAAATATTAGCAAAATACCAGGCGCCCAGCATGCCCAGCAAGCAAATTTTGATTTTAGGAATTTTTTAAAGTGGCATAACTTTTGAACGGCTGAACGGATTTTCTTCAAATTTTTTGTAGAAGATAGTAAATTATGTCAGCTTTCCGAGGAAGTATATTATGTGGGTGTGGTTCTAACAATTTAGTTAAAAAACAAGTATTTTTAAAAGGTTAATTCCTAAAAAAATTAGTAGTGCCACGCCCATTTATTAGATATTCTCTAAAAGCTGAGGAAATTTCCAATTTTTTGCAAAAAATTTGATCAAAATCGGAGTAGTAGTTCCCAAGTTATGAGCCAAGCAAGTTCACCTTCATTCGTGTGCTCGAAATTTTGAAAGTCATGTCTGCTACAAAAATATTAGCAAAATACCAGGCGCCCAGCATGCCCAGCAAGCAAATTTTGATTTTAGGAATTTTTTAAAGTGGCATAACTTTTGAACGGCTGAACGGATTTTGTTCAAATTTTTTGTAAAAGATAGTAAATTACGTCAGCTTTCCAACGAAGTATATTATGTGGGTGTGGTTCTAACAATTTAGTTAAAAAACAAGTATTTTTAAAAGGTTAATTCCTAAAAAAATTAGTAGTGCCACGCCCATTTATTAGATATTCTCTAAAAGCTGAGGAAATTTCCAATTTTTTGCAAAAAATTTGATCAAAATCGGAGTAGTAGTTCCCAAGTTATGAGCCAAGCAAGTTCACCTTCATTCGTGTGCTCGAAATTTTGAAAGTCATGTCTGCTACAAAAATATTAGCAAAATACCAGGCGCCCAGCATGCCCAGCAAGCAAATTTTGATTTTAGGAATTTTTTAAAGTGGCATAACTTTTGAACGGCTGAACGGATTTTCTTCAAATTTTTTGTAGAAGATAGTAAATTATGTCAGCTTTCCGAGGAAGTATATTATGTGGGTGTGGTTCTAACAATTTAGTTAAAAAACAAGTATTTTTAAAAGGTTAATTCCTAAAAAAATTAGTAGTGCCACGCCCATTTATTAGATATCCTCTAAAAGCTGGAGAAATTTCCAATTTTTTGCAAAAAATTTGATCAAAATCGGAGCAGTAGTTCCCAAGTTATGAGCCAAGCAAATTCACCTTCACTCGGGTGCTAGAAATTTTGAAAGTCATGTTTGCTACAAAAATATTAGCAAAATACCAGGCGCCCAGCATGCCCAGCAAGCAAATTTTGATCGGAGCAGTGGTTCCCAAGTTATGAGCCAAGCAAGTTCACCTTCATTCTCGTGGTCGTCAGTTTGAAAATCATGTCTGCTACAAAAATTTTAGTAAAATACCAGGCGCCCAGCATGCCCTAGCAAGCAAATTTTGATCGGAGCAGTGGTTCCCAAGTTATGAGCCAAGCAAGTTCACCTTCATTCGTGTGCTCGAAATTTTGAAAGTCATGTCTGCTACAAAAATATTAGCAAAATACCAGGCGCCCAGCATGCCCAGCAAGCAAATTTTGATTTTAGGAATTTTTTAAAGTTGCATAACTTTTGAACGGCTGAACGGATTTTGTTCAAATTTTTTGTAAAAGATAGTAAATTACGTCAGCTTTCCAACGAAGTATATTATGTGGGCGTGGCATTAACAATTTAGTTAAAAAACAAGTATTTTTAAAAGGTTATTTGGTATAAAAATTAGCAGTGCCACGCCCATTTATTAGATATTCTCTAAAAGCTCGAGAAATTTCCAATTTTCTGCAAAAAATTTGATCAAAATCGGAGCAGTAGTTCCCAAGTTATGAGCCAAGCAAGTTCACCTTCATTCGTGTGCTCGAAATTTTGAAAGTCATGTCTGCTACAAAAATATTAGCAAAATACCAGGCGCCCAGCATGCCCAGCAAGCAAATTTTGATTTTAGGAATTTTTTAAAGTCGTATAACTTTTGAAGGGCTGAACGGATTTTGTTCAAATTTTTTGTAAAAGATAGTAAATTACGTCAGCTTTCCAACGAAGTATATTATGTGGGCGTGGCATTAACAATTTAGTTAAAAAGCAAGTATTTTTAAAAGGTTATTTCCTAAAAAAATTAGCAGTGCCACGCCCATTTGTTAGATATTCTCTAAAAGCTGGAGAAATTTCCAATTTTTTGCAAGAAATTTGATCAAAATCGGAGCAGTAGTTCCCAAGTTATGAGCCAAGCAAGTTCACCTTCATTCGTGTGCTCGAAATTTTGAAAGTCATGTCTGCTACAAAAATATTAGCAAAATACCAGGCGCCCAGCATGCCCAGCAAGCAAATTTTGATTTTAGGAATTTTTTAAAGTGGCATAACTTTTGAACGGCTGAACGGATTTTCTTCAAATTTTTTGTAGAAGATAGTAAATTATGTCAGCTTTCCGAGGAAGTATATTATGTGGGTGTGGTTCTAACAATTTAGTTAAAAAACAAGTATTTTTAAAAGGTTAATTCCTAAAAAAATTAGTAGTGCCACGCCCATTTATTAGATATTCTCTAAAAGCTGAGGAAATTTCCAATTTTTTGCAAAAAATTTGATCAAAATCGGAGTAGTAGTTCCCAAGTTATGAGCCAAGCAAGTTCACCTTCATTCGTGTGCTCGAAATTTTGAAAGTCATGTCTGCTACAAAAATATTAGCAAAATACCAGGCGCCCAGCATGCCCAGCAAGCAAATTTTGATTTTAGGAATTTTTTAAAGTGGCATAACTTTTGAACGGCTGAACGGATTTTCTTCAAATTTTTTGTAGAAGATAGTAAATTATGTCAGCTTTCCGAGGAAGTATATTATGTGGGTGTGGTTCTAACAATTTAGTTAAAAAACAAGTATTTTTAAAAGGTTAATTCCTAAAAAAATTAGTAGTGCCACGCCCATTTATTAGATATCCTCTAAAAGCTGGAGAAATTTCCAATTTTTTGCAAAAAATTTGATCAAAATCGGAGCAGTAGTTCCCAAGTTATGAGCCAAGCAAATTCACCTTCACTCGGGTGCTAGAAATTTTGAAAGTCATGTTTGCTACAAAAATATTAGCAAAATACCAGGCGCCCAGCATGCCCAGCAAGCAAATTTTGATCGGAGCAGTGGTTCCCAAGTTATGAGCCAAGCAAGTTCACCTTCATTCTCGTGGTCGTCAGTTTGAAAATCATGTCTGCTACAAAAATTTTAGTAAAATACCAGGCGCCCAGCATGCCCTAGCAAGCAAATTTTGATCGGAGCAGTGGTTCCCAAGTTATGAGCCAAGCAAGTTCACCTTCATTCGTGTGCTCGAAATTTTGAAAGTCATGTCTGCTACAAAAATATTAGCAAAATACCAGGCGCCCAGCATGCCCAGCAAGCAAATTTTGATTTTAGGAATTTTTTAAAGTCGCATAACTTTTGAAGGGCTGAACGGATTTTGTTCAAATTTTTTGTAAAAGATAGTAAATTACGTCAGCTTTCCAACGAAGTATATTATGTGGGCGTGGCATTAACAATTTAGTTAAAAAACAAGTATTTTTAAAAGGTTATTTGCTATAAAAATTAGCAGTGCCACGCCCATTTATTAGATATTCCCTAAAAGCTCGAGAAATTTCCAATTTTCTGCAAAAAATTTGATCAAAATCGGAGTAGTAGTTCCCAAGTTATGAGCCAAGCAAGTTCACCTTCATTCGTGTGCTCGAAATTTTGAAAGTCATGTCTGCTACAAAAATATTAGCAAAATACCAGGCGCCCAGCATGCCCAGCAAGCAAATTTTGATTTTAGGAATTTTTTAAAGTCGTATAACTTTTGAAGGGCTGAACGGATTTTGTTCAAATTTTTTGTAAAAGATAGTAAATTACGTCAGCTTTCCAACGAAGTATATTATGTGGGCGTGGCATTAACAATTTAGTTAAAAAACAAGTATTTTTAAAAGGTTATTTCCTTAAAAAATTAGCAATGCCACGCCCATTTATTAGATATTCTCTAAAAGCTGGAGAAATTTCCAATTTTTTGCAAGAAATTTGATCAAAATCGGAGCAGTAGTTCCCAAGTTATGAGCCAAGCAAGTTCACCTTCATTCGTGTGCTCGAAATTTTGAAAGTCATGTCTGCTACAAAAATATTAGCAAAATACCAGGCGCCCAGCATGCCCAGCAAGCAAATTTTGATTTTAGGAATTTTTTAAAGTGGCATAACTTTTGAACGGCTGAACGGATTTTGTTCAATTTTTTTGTAAAAAATTGTAAATTACGTCAGCTTTCCAACGAAGTATATTATGTGGGCGTGGCATTAACAATTTAGTTAACAAACAAGTATTTTTAAAAGGTTATTTCCTTAAAAAATTAGCAATGCCACGCCCATTTATTAGATATTCTCTAAAAGCTCGAGAAATTTCCAATTTTCTGCAAAAAATTTGATCAAAATCGGAGCAGTAGTTCCCAAGTTATGAGCCAAGCAAGTTCACCTTCATTCGTGTGCTCGAAATTTTGAAAGTCATGTCTGCTACAAAAATATTAGCAAAATACCAGGCGCCCAGCATGCCCAGCAAGCAAATTTTGATTTTAGGAATTTTTTAAAGTCGTATAACTTTTGAAGGGCTGAACGGATTTTGTTCAAATTTTTTGTAAAAGATAGTAAATTACGTCAGCTTTCCAACGAAGTATATTATGTGGGCGTGGCATTAACAATTTAGTTAAAAAACAAGTATTTTTAAAAGGTTATTTCCTTAAAAAATTAGCAATGCCACGCCCATTTATTAGATATTCTCTAAAAGCTGGAGAAATTTCCAATTTTTTGCAAGAAATTTGATCAAAATCGGAGCAGTAGTTCCCAAGTTATGAGCCAAGCAAGTTCACCTTCATTCGTGTGCTCGAAATTTTGAAAGTCATGTCTGCTACAAAAATATTAGCAAAATACCAGGCGCCCAGCATGCCCAGCAAGCAAATTTTGATTTTAGGAATTTTTTAAAGTGGCATAACTTTTGAACGGCTGAACGGATTTTCTTCAAATTTTTTGTAGAAGATAGTAAATTATGTCAGCTTTCCGAGGAAGTATATTATGTGGGTGTGGTTCTAACAATTTAGTTAAAAAACAAGTATTTTTAAAAGGTTAATTCCTAAAAAAATTAGTAGTGCCACGCCCATTTATTAGATATTCTCTAAAAGCTGAGGAAATTTCCAATTTTTTGCAAAAAATTTGATCAAAATCGGAGTAGTAGTTCCCAAGTTATGAGCCAAGCAAGTTCACCTTCATTCGTGTGCTCGAAATTTTGAAAGTCATGTCTGCTACAAAAATATTAGCAAAATACCAGGCGCCCAGCATGCCCAGCAAGCAAATTTTGATTTTAGGAATTTTTTAAAGTGGCATAACTTTTGAACGGCTGAACGGATTTTCTTCAAATTTTTTGTAGAAGATAGTAAATTATGTCAGCTTTCCGAGGAAGTATATTATGTGGGTGTGGTTCTAACAATTTAGTTAAAAAACAAGTATTTTTAAAAGGTTAATTCCTAAAAAAATTAGTAGTGCCACGCCCATTTATTAGATATCCTCTAAAAGCTGGAGAAATTTCCAATTTTTTGCAAAAAATTTGATCAAAATCGGAGCAGTAGTTCCCAAGTTATGAGCCAAGCAAATTCACCTTCACTCGGGTGCTAGAAATTTTGAAAGTCATGTTTGCTACAAAAATATTAGCAAAATACCAGGCGCCCAGCATGCCCAGCAAGCAAATTTTGATCGGAGCAGTGGTTCCCAAGTTATGAGCCAAGCAAGTTCACCTTCATTCTCGTGGTCGTCAGTTTGAAAATCATGTCTGCTACAAAAATTTTAGTAAAATACCAGGCGCCCAGCATGCCCTAGCAAGCAAATTTTGATCGGAGCAGTGGTTCCCAAGTTATGAGCCAAGCAAGTTCACCTTCATTCGTGTGCTCGAAATTTTGAAAGTCATGTCTGCTACAAAAATATTAGCAAAATACCAGGCGCCCAGCATGCCCAGCAAGCAAATTTTGATTTTAGGAATTTTTTAAAGTCGCATAACTTTTGAACGGCTGAACGGATTTTGTTCAAATTTTTTGTAAAAGATAGTAAAGTACGTCAGCTTTCCAACGAAGTATATTATGTGGGCGTGGCATTAACAATTTAGTTAAAAAACAAGTATTTTTAAAAGGTTATTTGCTATAAAAATTAGCAGTGCCACGCCCATTTATTAGATATTCTCTAAAAGCTCGAGAAATTTCCAATTTTCTGCAAAAAATTTGATCAAAATCGGAGCAGTAGTTCCCAAGTTATGAGCCAAGCAAGTTCACCTTCATTCGTGTGCTCGAAATTTTGAAAGTCATGTCTGCTACAAAAATATTAGCAAAATACCAGGCGCCCAGCATGCCCAGCAAGCAAATTTTGATTTTAGGAATTTTTTAAAGTCGTATAACTTTTGAAGGGCTGAACGGATTTTGTTCAAATTTTTTTTGTAAAAGATAGTAAATTACGTCAGCTTTCCAACGAAGTATATTATGTGGGCGTGGCATTAACAATTTAGTTAAAAAACAAGTATTTTTAAAAGGTTATTTCCTTAAAAAATTAGCAATGCCACGCCCATTTATTAGATATTCTCTAAAAGCTGGAGAAATTTCCAATTTTTTGCAAGAAATTTGATCAAAATCGGAGCAGTAGTTCCCAAGTTATGAGCCAAGCAAATTCACCTTCACTCGGGTGCTCGAAATTTTGAAAGTCATGTCTGCTACAAAAATATTAGCAAAATACCAGGCGCCCAGCATGCCCAGCAAGCAAATTTTGATTTTAGGAATTTTTTAAAGTGGCATAACTTTTGAACGGCTGAACGGATTTTCTTCAAATTTTTTGTAGAAGATAGTAAATTATGTCAGCTTTCCGAGGAAGTATATTATGTGGGTGTGGCACTAACAATTTAGTTAAAAAACAAGTATTTTTAAAAGGTTAATTCCTAAAAAAATTAGTAGTGCCACGCCCATTTATTAGATATTCTCTAAAAGCTCGAGAAATTTCCAATTTTTTGCAAAAAATTTGATCAAAATCGGAGCAGTAGTTCCCAAGTTATGAGCCAAGCAAATTCACCTTCACTCGGGTGCTAGAAATTTTGAAAGTCATGTCTGCTACAAAAATATTAGCAAAATACCAGGCGCCCAGCATGCCCCAGCAAGCAAATTTTGATTTTAGGAATTTTTTAAAGTCGCATAACTTTTGAACGGCTGAACGGATTTTGTTCAAATTTTTTGTAAAAAATTGTAAATTACGTCAGCTTTCCAACGAAGTATATTATGTGGGCGTGGCATTAACAATTTAGTTAACAAACAAGTATTTTTAAAAGGTTATTTGCTATAAAAATTAGCAGTGCCACTTCCATTTGTTAGATATCCTCTAAAAGCTGAAGAAATTTCTAATTTTAGTTATTTTTTTGTGGAAGATAGTAAATTACGTCAGCTTTCCGAGGAAGTATATTATGTGGGTGTGGCACTAACAATTTAGTTAAAAAACAAGTATTTTTAAAAGGTTAATTCCTCAAAAAAGTAGTAGTGCCACGCCCATTTATTAGATATCCTCTAAAAGCTGGAGAAATTTCCAATTTTTTGCAAAAAATTTGATCAAAATCGGAGCAGTAGTTCCCAAGTTATGAGCCAAGCAAATTCACCTTCACTCGGGTGCTAGAAATTTTGAAAGTCATGTCTGCTACAAAAATATTAGCAAAATACCAGGCGCCCAGCATGCCCCAGCAAGCAAATTTTGATTTTAGGAATTTTTTAAAGTCGCATAACTTTTGAACGGCTGAACGGATTTTGTTCAAATTTTTGTAAAAGATAGTAAATTACGTCATTTCCAATTTTTTGCAAAAAATTTGATCAAAATCGGAGTAGTAGTTCCCAAGTTATGAGCCAAGCAAGTTCAACTTCATTCGTGTGCTCGAAATTTTGAAAGTCATGTCTGCTACAAAAATATTAGCAAAATACCAGGCGCCCAGCATGCCCAGGAAGCAAATTTTGATTTTAGGAATTTTTTAAAGTCGCATAACTTTTGAACGGCTGAACGGATTTTGTTCAAATTTTTTGTAAAAAATTGGAAACTACGTCAGCTTTCCAACGAAGTATATTATGTGGGCGTGGCATTAACAATTTAGTTAACAAACAAGTATTTTTAAAAGGTTATTTGCTATAAAAATTAGCAGTGCCACTTCCATTTGTTAGATATCCTCTAAAAGCTGAAGAAATTTCTAATTTTAGTTATTTTTTTGTGGAAGATAGTAAATTACGTCAGCTTTCCGAGGAAGTATATTATGTGGGTGTGGCACTAACAATTTAGTTAAAAAACAAGTATTTTTAAAAGGTTAATTCCTCAAAAAAGTAGTAGTGCCACGCCCATTTATTAGATATCCTCTAAAAGCTGGAGAAATTTCCAATTTTTTGCAAAAAATTTGATCAAAATCGGAGCAGTAGTTCCCAAGTTATGAGCCAAGCAAATTCACCTTCACTCGGGTGCTAGAAATTTTTAAAGTCATGTCTGCTACAAAAATATTAGCAAAATACCAGGCGCCCAGCATGCCCCAGCAAGCAAATTTTGATTTTAGGAATTTTTTAAAGTCGCATACTTTTTGAACGGCTGAACGGATTTTGTTCAAATTTTTTGTAAAAAATTGTAAATTACGTCAGCTTTCCAACGAAGTATATTATGTGGGCGTGGCATTACCAATTTCATTAAAAAACAAGTATTTTTAAAAGAGTATTTCCTATAAAAATTAGCAGTGCCACTTCCATTTGTTAGATATCCCCTAAAAGCTGAAGAAATTTCCAATTTTTTGCAAAAAATTTGATCAAAATCGGAGCGGTAGTTCCCAAGTTATGAGCCAAGAAAGTTCACCTTCATATGTGTGCTCGAAATTTTGAAAGTCATGTCTGCTACAAAAATATTAGCAAAATACCAGGCGCCCAGCATGCCCAGGAAGCAAATTTTGATTTTAGGAATTTTTTAAAGTCGCATAACTTTTGAACGGCTGAACGGATTTTGTTCAAATTTTTTGTAGAAGATAGTAAATTATGTCAGCTTTCCGAGGAAGTATATTATGTGGGTGTGGCACTAACAATTTAGTTAAAAAACAAGTATTTTTAAAAGGTTAATTCCTAAAAAAATTAGTAGTGCCACGCCCATTTATTAGATATTCTCTAAAAGCTCGAGAAATTTCCAATTTTCTGCAAAAAATGTTATCAAAATCGGAGCAGTAGTTCCCAAGTTATGAGCCAAGCAAGTTCACCTTCATTCGTGTGCTCGAAATTTTGAAAGTCATGTCTGCTACAAAAATATTAGCAAAATACCAGGCGCCCAGCATGCCCCAGCAAGCAAATTTTGATTTTAGGAATTTTTTAAAGTCGCATAACTTTTGAACGGCTGAACGGATTTTGTTCAAATTTTTTGTAAAAGATAGTAAATTACGTCAGCTTTCCGACGAAGTATATTATGTGGGCGTGGCATTAAGAATTTAGTTAAAAAACAAGTATTTTTAAAAGGTTAATTCCTCAAAAAATTAGTTTTGCCACGCCCATTTATTAGATATTCTCTAAAAGCTGGAGAAATTTCCAATTTTTTGCAAAAAATTTGATCAAAATCGGAGCAGTAGTTCCCAAGTTATGAGCCAAGCAAATTCACCTTCACTCGGGTGCTAGAAATTTTGAAAGTCATGTCTGCTACAAAAATATTAGCAAAATACCAGGCGCCCAGCATGCCCAGCAAGCAAATTTTGATCGGAGCAGTGGTTCCCAAGTTATGAGCCAAGCAAGTTCACCTTCATTCTCGTGGGCGTCAGTTTGAAAATCATGTCTGCTACAAAAATATTAGCAAAATACCAGGCGCCCAGCATGCCCAGCAAGCAAATTTTGATCGGAGCAGTGGTTCCCAAGTTATGAGCCAAGCAAGTTCACCTTCATTCTCGTGGGCGTCAGTTTGAAAATCATGTCTGCTACAAAAATATTAGCAAAATACCAGGCGCCCAGCACGCCCCAGCAAGCAAATTTCGATTTTAGGAATTTTTTAAAGTCGTATAACTTTTTAACGGCTACACGGATTGTGTTTAAACTTCTATTTACTGAAAATTTGAACCACCCTTTAAAAACATTGTAATGGTGGAAGAAGACCTCACTTCAGGATTAAATGTAAACAATGCATTAACCGAAAAAAGATGATAAAGGCGACAAAATAAAAATGAAAAATAACTACAAAAAACATTCGTGTCGTTTTTTGCAGCAAAGCCACGTTTTTAATGAAAAGCAAACAGATCACAAACAGTTTGGAAAAAGTTTTAAAACTTTGTCATGTCACATGAAATAAAAGGCAAGGCCCCTCATGCCTTTAGCCAACGGCGCGATGAGTGAAATAACAAAAAGAAAAGGCGCTTTTACCTGCCTACATGGCTAAAATGTGGAGGGAGAAAGAATTCAAGCAAGAGAGAGAGAGAGAGAGAACTATGGCTCAGTGACATTCTATTACATTTTCATTTTATCTTTTTATTCTTTTTTTATTTGGTTCATCGAGGACAATCATTATTTCATAACACACACACACATATAAACGCGCACACAACTCTTACATAGTGGACAACATTTAATTTTCAGCTATGCTTCTTCAATTATATTTCTCGGTTTTCTACATACACTTCAACACTAACCCAATCTTAACATGCCTGACAGTTGCTCGGTTTTTACAGAAGCACGTAACACCAAAAAAATCTGGATACTTTATAATCACTGCAAATGGTATTAAGGGGAGTTTACTGCGAAAAAAAAAACAGCTTGTTTACTAAAAATTTTGAAATATCCCAAGAATAGCTATGACGACCTTTAAAATGCATACGCATGCACAACAAAACTGCGATAAATGACAACAGCCAGATATTATTTCTCTCTTTGTTTATATAGCAGAGGGCACAAATAATAAAATGTTTCATTTGACCGTATATGTAGATGTTCACCAGGAAATTTCTCCAATTTCTTCATTCATATAATGCAAGAATGCTTTAAAAAGCACCAACTTTTTTTTTCAAATTAATATTTTCTTGACAATTACACCGTCCGTAGCCAAAACGCTGTAAATGCTAATCAAGTGCATCAAGTGTCAGATCAATATCTAAATATTTGCGGGCGTAAGAGTGATAAAAAGGAAAGGCTACGGATTCAAGGATGGACAGAAGATTTACATCAGCTTGTCTATTGATGCTGATTAAGAATATATATCATTTAGGGGGTGTGGCTATATTTTTACTGGGGCTTACAAACTTTTGAACTAAACCCATACAAAAATTTAAGAAACTAAACAAAACAAAAAAACTGAAAAATGTGAAAAAGAAAAGCTCAAAAACTAATCGAAAATTGCCGCTAATTTGGCCACTATTGAATATTATAGCGTGGCATTTTTCCATAGCCGCAAAAATATTTCGTTGTATGGTTTAATGCATTAAAGAAAAAACCACCCAGATATTCATTTGGGAAGTTTGTGGCTTTGTATTAAAAGTTAAATTATTTATCCTTCTTTAAGAATCACTGCATACTCAACATACACACATATAGCATCAAACAAATGACAAGAGCAAGGAAAATTGCAGTATTTTCGAACCTCTTCATACACAATATACAGGAAAAACTCTACACCACTTATTGACGAGCAATATTAAACTGGACCGACGAACACATAGAGAGAATTTGAATAAATTCTACTTCGTGGGGCCTGTCACACATACTTAAACGTATTACAAACATTTTAATGAAAGTGTTGAAAAGATGCTTTTCCTCAACATTTATCACAATAAATAACTCCTTCAACACTTTCTCAACAAAAATTCAACTGTTCAGGTTTGTAGATTTATACTCTTTATCCATATACACTCTCATTTTAACACACGATTACGTACAGCATTCAAATAGTATTGCATACGTATAACAAATATCTTTGCGGAGGTAAACGACTCTTTAACAATGCACCACATGGTAGTGGTGAACGAGTTGGTATAACAAGTACAGGAAAACTGCAACAACAAAAAAATCATCAACATCAGACATAACAGCCTCCGTCTCTTGCCCTTCATGTTGACAAAGCTATTTTAAATTTTTACACCTAGCACTTATAGAAATATGAACGTGCTATCGATAATAAATGAGCACTTCACGGGTGAAAAGTGTGAAAGTATTGAATAGAAACAGAAGGAATATTTACCATTACCTACATCCACAAAAAGTTAACAGATAACCATCCTTCTCAATACTTACTAGATGTTTCTCGGCATGCACAACTTTGCAAGAGAACAATCGAATATATCCAGGGTGGCCAAACGTGGCGCAATAAATTGCTATTAATTTTTAATGGTGAACAAAATTTTAATCGAGTTTGGGCCAATTACGCCCATATGTGGCATATAGATGGGCGGACTAATTATTAATATGTGCATCAAATTTCAATTTTATGACAAAATTTTTGTGTGGCTAACAAATTGAGGGCGTGACACTTGACTCATTTCGTCCAAATTCAAAGGGTTTCTATATACAGAAACTAGACTTTGTACTAAATTTTAGTTCAATATTGCAAAATTTACAATCGTATATATATCTGTTCCAAGCACACCACGTCCTTGGCTGCAGCCAAATATATTTTTTTTTCTTGTTATTGATTTAAAATAAATGGCAGGTGCCAAATATCTTAGGACAGCCCTGACAACCAATGCAGTCTCAAGTATACTTCCTTTGGAAACTTTTCAGTTCAAACTTTTTTTATTTTCAAAATGAAACAAACGATACTTGACATTTTATTCACCGGTAAATAATTACTTGGAAGGATCCTAGAACCAGGCCAATGCAATAACAAAAATTTTATTCGCTTTTCCAGCTAAAGTATATAAAATATCAATCACTACTTGTTATCACTTTGCCAATTTCCCACCACCACCCACTTTTATATGACCATGCCATCCCAATAAACATCTATTCGCATGTCTGTGCTTGAATGCTTGCATAAAAACACGCACAAAATTTATTGTATTCCAATAGTGAGTGTTATTGTATTTTAGCATTCGACCCTCCCCGGTTTAGCATTCACTTAAGAGCCCACACATACATAAATTTATGTGTGAAACCAAAACAAAAACAAAAGCAAAACAAAAAAAGTTCGGTAAACAATGCATGGGTTTTGTGATTGGAAAGAATTTCCCAAATGTTTTGTTGATATCACATTGTGTTGTTGTTATTATTATTATTGTTGTTGTTGTTATTTTTCTTTGAAACAAAAACATAAACACCCACATTTAATTTATGATCTTTACCATATTCGCATATGTGTGGCTTGGAAACTCCTTTACGTTCAGTAGATTTGGACAACAACAGCAGGCAGCATTATTGCCGTCCCCACGTGACGCATCAACTTCCTAAGCCCTTGTACTACATATGCAGTGTGTGTAAAAAATTCATACACATACACATTCACAAGCAAATAAAGAAAACATAATGTTGGACTTTTTATACCAACTTTTACTTTTGCAGCCACCGTGGGGTTTAGATTCGGTAAAATGCAAAAAGAAATTTTATCCATATACATATATATGTATATAAATTTATATAATCTAGATCAGCATCAAATTTTAAGCCATATTTGTCTGTCTGTAGGTGATCATACTACAAAAGATGAAAAACTTTGTGCGTTCTGTTTAAAAAGCGTTGAAAGAAATCACGCCCATCATACAGCATAAAATAATGTCATTCGCATTTTAAATATTACAAATGTTAATTTCAAATAGGAAAGGACAAGTAGGCGTGGCAAATGTCAACTTACATGCGGACAGACCGACGGACATTTTTAAAACGATTCAGATTTTGATGCTGATCAACGCTATTCATACTTTGTTGTACTTCGAAGCTTATTGAATCCATTTTTTAATGTCCATGTGTATCAATATGTAAAAATCAGTATTTTGGACGTAAAAATTGTAAGAAATTCCCATTTTAGCAAAAGAGTGTTCCGGTTAATATTGAAAGAGACAAAATCGCTAAAACTCATCAAAGAAAAGGATTCTTTTCTCATTGCTCATTAAATCAACAACAATCAACACATCACATATCAACACATATACTCCTTGGACAATTTTGGTTTATGGACGATGGATTGAAAATTTTGCCAAATCTTATAAAGTGCACTCCATCCAATGAATATTACATTTTAAGCATAGAACATTATTATATTGGGACGGACAAATACTATATAATGCACCTGCATAATCAAAAGTTACAGTTTAAGATGAGACTTTTTCATTATAAAACATTTCAAAAGTAAAAAGAAAAAAAAAACAAATTTACATCATAAGAGAGGAAAACTTAAACCTATAGTGTATTATTTTAATGGCAAAATGTTTATACAGCTTCGCGTGCTATTGACACAAGGTGGTAAAAAGTGTTACATATAAACATAAAAGAGCAACAGACTTGCTCCCAGTTAAATTTATAGAAACATTTAAAAAAATATAATAAATTTTAACTAAAGTCTAATTACGCGGCATTATTTACTTATAAAGGTACAGACGGACGGACGGATGAACAGGCAGCTTTAGCTTTAGCTAAATCGGCTTAATGTGTCACTTTTTAAATCAGAATACATATCTTTTGTTGCGTGGTATGGAAAGCCTTCCTCCCCCAGCCTAACATATAACAATACAAACATACAAACGCAAGCAAACTTTAATGGGCACATAATGTGTAAAGTTACAATTTATCAATCAAAGCCATGGGACAATAAGAGAAGAAAAGGAAAGAAAAGTAATAAAATGAATTTATGTGTAAACAAATGCTAGTAAACAAAACATAGGAGTGTAGGTGTGTAAGTGTGCGTGCAAAGGCAGCCAAGCATTGAAAGTTGAGGTAATGACTTTTGTCTATTTCAACAGGTACACAAGCACACACTTGCACTCATCTACACACGTTCGAAAAAAACAAAAACAAAAACAAAAACAAAAAACAAGTTCACGGGATATTAGTACATACGCGGAACTCTAACTCAAGTTACTGAAGCGTACATTTAGGGACAAGTGGAAACACGAACGTGTAGAAATGAAAAGTACACAAAAGTTCTCACGACTTTTATGTCCAAAAAGAATTAAAAATTTATGCAATATCCACTTAAATGTATGTATACATGTAGGGAAGGTACTCACAACCATTAATTCATTACAAAATAACCAACTGACTGTACTGAACGAGTCCTTAATCATAACATTTAGGAATCATTTCAACAGCAGAGAAAATCGATCATCATGTACGTGGTAATCATTATGGATGGTTTTGTTCACATGTTTTTATAATATAACGATCATTCAATCATTCATTTTTGTGTTAGTCCTCAGCAAGCATATCAACTCAAAATTGTGGAAGAAGGATATTCAAAATTTTCATACCATTCGATACACATAACCCACCAAAATTCAATGGTGCAAATATAAGAATGATCATTGATTGATGATTTGAAACTATGTTGCAATGCATGGGAACGTGTCAGACGTTCTTTTAGTCACTTCATTAAAAATTCATGAAGAATCATTTGTCACACCAGAAAAAAGATTCTAATTAGACTCGGTTGTAAGCGTAAGGGTTAATGCTATATAAAACTTTAGTAACTTACGAACCTTGACTTATCTGCTAACTAGCAAGTGTTCCTCATTACAATTTTAATCAATTCTCTGATTTCTCTGATTTCCTATAATGCGCTTCCTTAGGATTAATGTCAGAACAGTAATGCAATCATATGTGTCTACAAATGTGTACGTTTAGTACACATTGCCTAAATCTCATTAATGCAATAAAAATACTTTTTGTCGCCTATTATTTCCACCGATCAAAGAAAAGCAGCTTCAACAGCTTAATAATATTTAAAGAGTTATCTACAAAACTTATGATTTATATTTATTTTATATCCTCTATAATGACTCCATAAGCTGAGCGGACTCATTATTTTAATATACATAAAATGGCGGTCATCTAAAGTTTTTCAACAACTTTTTTATGATGTTGAATTGGTGAGTAGAATACTACCAGTTATGTCCAAATATTGTCAAACATTTTCTTGAGTATCTATACGTCTGTCTGTTCTTGACACTGTCATGGTACATTATTATTAATTTTCGTTTGACAGCCAGGCCTACAATTAACAAAAATCTATCTATCAGTCACAGAAGTTAATATTTTATGCATATATTTAAAATCAATATGACAAAAATGGGCATGGTCGGATAAAAAGCACTCATGTACAATTCTTTTCCATACAAAATTGCATACACTATGAGGTAGAGGCCAGGTATTTCTATTTTTATATACAATTTAGCCAATTTAGTTTGTTTCTACAAGTTATTACTCGTTCATTTTACAAAAACAAAGTTCAACTGAAGGAGCAATATTTTTTCCCCTTAACTTTCCAGACATAAGGCAATGATGTTGAGAAAAACAAAAATTGCCAAATTAGCTTCTTTTACTTTTTGAATGTTTAAGCATTTTCTTTATAATAGCTATTAAACAACAACAACAACAACAATAACAACAAAAACAAAGCAAAAAACTATTAAAAGAAAACCGAAAAAGTTGTCCTAAGCATTGATCAACAATACAAATACGAAAATCTTTATTGCTGGCAATCTCTATTAAGTCAACTGTGCGATGGAATGATTATTCAGCATTAAAAATATGCATTTCTTCGCATTGCATTGCTTTTGTTGTTGTTTAGCAAAGAACTACAGCAATACAATACAATTGTATTATACCAAAGAGACCTTTAACAATAAATAATATTTACAAGAAAAAGTTGATTATATGTTGTTGCTCAGTTTACGGGTGAAACTGAATGCAATGAGAAGCTGCTGGTATTGAATCACAACAAGGCAACAAGACGAACTTTCCTTTATCCCCTCCATAGAATATTTAACCTAAACTAAAAGTTTTAAGGTTTCCACACACACACACACACACACACACACACACACACAAACACACACAAACACATGTTGAGATGTTGTGTGCATTTGCATATGTATTGTATAGATATTTGTAGGGCAAACAGACACATTTCATGTGAACATTTTAAACCAACTGATTTATGAAAATCATTTCTGATATTTTTACATGTGTTTACCACACACACACGCATATGTGTATGGTTAACATATGTTCGACATAAAAGTGTCAACTTCCAATCAAGTATAGTACGAGTATATAACTGTCTGTGAACAATTGAATAATTGTCTCCCTCGATGGGTCCCACAGCATGATATGTGCTTTGCACATATTAGGCTGGATGGAAATGCATGAACTCTTAAAATAAACTAACAACACAGCAACGCAGCAGGAGACCCAGGGCCAGCATTCTTCGAAATTTTTATTTATATTATAAACAAACTTAGACCCTTGGTTGTGCATATAACATCATCCACATATGCCAGCGGCAATGTTGCCGACCCTCCGTGACATTATGCTTACTGCTGCACTGTTGATGTAAAATGACCTCCACCAGATGAAAAACGCACAAAACATACACTCGTACACACTCGCACACAAGTATACAAGTATATAGTAATATAACAAAATAGTTCACCCTCCAGCCTTTTTTCTCCGACTCATGCATCCAGCAATCCAGCAATACAAAGCACACAAGTATTTGCATATTTGTATACAAAATTTAAGGCTAATTGCTTTCGAATGAGTGGGAGGGGGCGAGAGGCAAATAAGTAAAACTCAAATAAATACGTAAGGAGTTGTTGTTGTTATTGTTGTTGTCCTTGTTTATATGCCAGTCAAACATGTCCAACCAATTGTACATTTGTATATGTACTTACCTGCGTACGCATACACATGTGTCACTTTCTATTTATTTTCAGAGGCTGTTACATGTACGCAACAACAATAACAAACAATTCGTAAATACTTCCAAACACACATATATATATAGGTGCCCATATAGCATGGATATGCATTAACGCGTCCAAATATGTTTAGTCATACAATCCCCACTCCACTCCACCTAAATGTCCGGCTTTACACACGCATATAATTCGACATTTCGACATTTGTATAAACTCAGGGCACGGTACACATTTGTGGCCAACACACATACATACATATTAACGTTTTGGTAGGAAATGCTTTGAATACATAATAAAATATTTCTTTATTGAAAACTAAACCTTAAGAAACATTTGATTAGAATGATCAAACATTTAATATCAGGAAGGATCCAAATGCTTCAACATGGTTTTCTAATACAAAAAAAACCATTTGGTCTGCATTAATGTGTATCACACAATTATGTAAAAAAAAAACTCAAGATTGAAAGGTGCAATTATTTCAAAAAAAGATGCACGCAAATATGAACTATATCCCAACTGTCTTCGTTTTCTCTTACACTTTGTAAGACTTGGGAGTTCAAAGAGTCTGCCATATGAAGTTTTATAACTTTTTACGGCTGCACGGATTTTGTTCAAATTTTTTACGTCAGCTTTCAAATGAAGTATAATATGTGGGCGTGACAACAACAGTTTAGTTAATAAACATGTACTTTTAAAAGGATGCATCCTAACAAAATGATCACTGCCACGCCTGTTTTTTAGATATCACAGAACAGCTGAAGAAATTTCCAATTTTTCATAAAAAATTTGACCAAAATCGGAACAGTGGTTCTCAAGTTATGAGCCAAGCAAGTTCACCTTCATTCTCGTAGTCGTCATTTTGGAAATCATGTCTGCTACAAATATATTATCAAAATACCAGGCGCCCAGCATGCCCCACCAAGCAAATTTTGATTTTAGGAATTTTTTAAAGTCGTATAACTTTTTAACGGCTGTACGGATTTTGTTCAATTTTTTTGTGAAAGATAGTAAATTACGTCAGCTTTCAAATGAAGTACAATATGTGGGCGTGACAACAACAGTTTAGTTAAAAAACAAGAAATAAAAAGTAGCACGAAACTAAATATGGCTTAAGCTGAATCCTAAACGCCCCCACCCCCTTAAATTTATATACAGTTTGAAGAGTAAAGATGGAAACTCCAGAATAACGTCAAAGGATGATATTTGTGAAAAAAGTTTAGATAGAAAAGTATGGAAAGATCAATATCAAGGTCAGTTGTTTTAACCCAACTACTTATGTAGGTATTTGAAGTTTTTGCGTCAAATATCATCCTATAACGTTACTCGCCAGTTTCCTTACCCTCTATAGACAACAGCAGTAGCAGGTAGCTTTAGCAGTTTTTGTAATAAGTATCGCGCCGATTACGATACAAAAAAATGATTTCTTTTAATTGTGGGCGTGTTTGTTGTTATTCAGTTGCTCTAATTATGAAATTGTATATCAAAATTGAACGCCACTGTTATTGCTGAAAAATTTTTGTCGCTACAGTACAATTTTGAAAATTTAACAAAAAAATTATGCTTGTTTTGTACACGAGTGTTAATTATAAATAAAATGCTGATAAAGTTAACAAACCTGCTTTGCAAGTATTGTATAGGCGTTCGCACTAATGTTATTTAATGCATGTGTCTAAAAAGATGTAGATTTCCGTTTCATACCAACACGAATCAGAGAATTGTACGCCTACTGTATGATAACCACAAAACACACATAAAGCGTCACTTTTACAAAAAAAACCACATAAGATAAATTTGAAATCGATCAAATGATCAAATCTTAAATACCCACCACCTGCACTTAACAACACTAGGCGTAGCTTATACGAAATTTCGCCCTATAAAATAATAAGTAAAAACTTACATGTCAGATACTGCTCAAAATCAGGTATAAATTGTAAATTGTGGGCGTATTCGTTATTCAACCAACCCCATTTTGTTGCATAGATAGGTTTCATATCAGAAAGGTTCCTTTTTTGTGGCAAAAAGAGATTTTTATCGACTGTGGGCGTGGTATTCGTCCGATTTTGGCCAACTTAAATAAGAACCTTCATTCATATACTGGAAATATTTTTATAAAAAGTCAACTAGAGACCTCAAAAACAGGCATACAGACCCATCTACTGAGATTTTGATGCTCTGATCAAAGATGTTGCTAACGGAACACCAAACTTAGCATACTCTCATCACTAAAGTGGCGGGTATAAAAACTTGTATCTTTTTTATAAGAAAAGCTTTTTTTTTTAATTGTTCATCCCACAACTTGACCACATTTGATTGAAATCTGCTTTAACTGGCATTAATAAGTAAAAAGCATACGCCATTAGTGTACACGACAGGTGATAAACAGGCCAATTTTGGAATTGTATTTTATGCACATGAGATAATATTTTTTATTATCGGACATAAAACACCACTAAACACATTATCGCACTAATTTTAAAAGAGAGGGACGTAGAGTATCAAATGGTCAGACTTGACCTATCGTAATATTTTCACTTGTTTTACATTCCTTTTGTGTTTTTTCATTACTATTATTATTATTTTTTCTATACATAACTCACCTAAATAAATAAAGCGCAGATTTTGAAAGCACAGCAGCAGTCGCCTTGTAAAAGTACTGTTACGGGAGCATTTGATGTTCGTTTGATAATAATTGAATCCCATGTCCAGCAGCATTAAAGGTTTCTGGTTAATCATTTTCCAAAACTGCAATTGTGTATATTCGGGCATGTCAGCTACTGGGCTTTGCCAAACACTGGTTTTTAACTTTTAATGAACGAAAACAAATTTGAAAGATTCTTAGGATAACGTTCTATTTTAATGGAAGCATGAATAGTGATGGTGGTGGTGGTGATAATGATGGTGTGATGCTGCACCAAACACTGCTAAAAGCAATTTGATGCCGTTTGTTTTGTTTGCATTCTATAATTGCCGCAAGAAAACTCCCATTCGAATTTTCATAACTCGTTATCGTTATTTTTGTTTTCTATTATATATGTATGTTGTTGATGACGTTCTTGTGGATTTTTATTATGTGGGAAGCATTAATGTGCTTCTTTAATCATCACTCGCAAAATGCGATGCTTCCACTTTATACCGAAACAATGATATTTTCTTCTCTGTAGATGATAACGCTGCCAGCAATTTTATCCTTTCTGATGTTGTTTTTTTTTTAATTTCATTTCAGTGGAGATATAAACAAGTGGAACAAACGTCTATCATCGAGAAGCGAGAGAGAATGCAACACACATACGCACATACACACACATACACATTGATGCCGTGTCATTACTGACAAGCGCACATATACGGCATTCGTTGATTATATTTTCATACGCACTGAGATTCTTTCTGTACCTACACATGGAAGTGAAGTGTCTTAAGCTATTTATTGATACGAATGCACACATTTACACAAGAACACATATTTACACATTTCATTCTTTTTCCACGTCTCTTGCAATTCCGTGGTTATGGTTGGCAACGAAAGGGAGTGTTTCTAAAACCCCAATTATCAACTTTTTGTCATACATTTTTCATATTTATGCAGAAATTTCCTCAATCAATCCATTATTAATTTAATAAAATATGCACAAAAGAAAACGAGCAAGCGACCGCCCGACCGACCACGACTTATCAAAGAAAGTCAAGGATGACTCTTCCCATACACGCACCATTAACTCAAATTGAAAATTGAAAATACACCAAATGCAACCAGCCAGAGAACATTTGAAGCTGTTTCGCACACGTTTGTATAAAAAATCAATTGTCTTTTCAGTGGCTCAACATTTTGTTTTATATTAATGGATATTTCTGCACCGAACCACACACTATATACACATACACTTCACTTGTACACAATTTTTTATTTTTTTTTTTTTGTTTCCTTTTCTCCTCTTATTAGGATTTTATTCATATCTGTACACAAGTATTATGGAAATGTACACACATGTGTATGAGATCTGTGTGTGCGTGTGTACACCTCCCTTTCAAATATCTAGGCTGATGCTTTGAAGTAGATTGGTATGCATTGGGAAAGCGCGGACACTACTACCTAAAGCAGTCAACACCGATTCGGAGCTAAAGTCGAACTAACGGCAATTTTTCGCACAGCCACAATCAGCCACAGGAGAGCAACAGTCACAACACTTGTACATTAAAAACAGAGTTGATGAAAAAGTATCTGTGTATGAACTTGATTTGGATGCTATGTACATATACATATATGTGTCTTGTATATAGATATAGATTTTGAAGCGGACGAACGAACGCTGGGTGCTGTTGTTGAGCTATCATCACTATTTATTAGGGAAGCTGAAAGAGAGAGAACTGAAAGAGAGCAAGAACTATGAAAACCCGCATTTGCGTCACCAAACCAAAATTCTTAATTGCCTCTCCCTCTCTCTCTGTATCTCTCTCTCAATCTATATCTAAATAGTTTTATATATACTTTCTCTACGCATTTAACAACAGAGCAAACGTAAACAAAACGGTTCATAACTAAAAAAAAAAAAGAAGTAACTAAATACACGTTCTATAAACACTACTCCAACAGCCCTATATGAAGAGGCACACCAACACCAAGAGAGTTAAACAACAACATGTATCTCTCGCACAACACGTTAGAGTTAGAACACTTGCTACCAGAGAAGCGGGTTCAAGCTTTAACATACACATAAAAAGCTCTTTGAACGTAATAAACGTGTTTGTCTAAATACATTTGGAATTGAAAAAAATCAAGTACCACCAACATAATGCCACTACTGATTTACGCCAATTGACGCGTA